>OV656872.1:40548768-42002042 GCA_927399465.1 Sarcophaga caerulescens | reverse complement strand
CAGCCCAAACAGCATACTTACGACTGCGACGGACGAGACTATTAGACCGGAACATCTAGGACAAATAGGAGACCTAGACAGAATACCCGACATCGTTAAAAGCCTTAGGGATTTTTCAGGAAATCCGGCGGAATTCAGTTCATGGAGGAAAAGCGTAGACCGCGTCCTCAAGATTTATGAAAACGTAAAGGGAACTCCAAAATACTATGGTATTCTTAATACCATAAGAAACAAGGTAACAGGGAACGCAGATATGATCCTCGAGTCGTATAATGTGCCCTTGGATTGGAAAGCAATTTGCCATTGCCTGAATCTCCATTATGCGGACAGACGTGACATTACGACTCTTGAGTGTCAGCTTACATCTCTAGTGCAAGGAAAAAGCTCAATTCCACAATTTTACCAGGAGGTTTACAACCATGTTTCACTTATACTTAATAAAATATCAAGTTTGGAAATTGGTCAGGAAGCTTTGCACTTGCTAACGCAAACCTATAGAAATAAAGCGTTAGATACGTTTGTAAGAGGCCTTAACGGCGACCTTCCAAAACTTTTGGGTATGAAAGAGCCCTTAGATTTACCACAAGCTCTACACTTGTGTATGAAACTTGAGAACCAAGGTTATAGATCACAATACACGTATAACCAAAACAAAAATCGAAGATTTCATCCACCTCAGGTACAAGTACCGCAAATCCAAAGACCACAATTTTATCCACATACAGCATTCATTCCGAATGTAATGAAGCATCAAAATCAAAATCAATACCCCCCTGCTAGGCCCTCAACAAGCCAAAATAATTTCTCCTATCCTAATCTCATACGCCCTCAAAATCTCAACCAAAATTTACAACCACCAAGACCAGTCGCCCCTAAACCTTTTCCAAGGCCAGTTCCTATGGAAATAGATAGCTCACAGCAATCAAGAGGCGTTAACTATATAAATCGACCAAATTTCAACTCATTTTCAGGAAAGCGACCACCGCCACCATCAAACCAGATTAAACAAAGTTTCCCAAATAAATATCAGAGAGTGAATCATATCTCTCAAGGCACAAACAATAGGTTAATGGATAATAACAATCAATTTTTGCAAGAGGAAATTAGCGATGAACAATCTTGGCAGGAATATTCACAGGAGTACGAAAGTCAAGAAAAAGATTGTTCTGACCCTAATCAATTCGTTGACGTCCATTTTTTAGACTAAATGCTTCATCACTTCCTTATTTTGTATGTAGGACAAGTGATGGAAAAATACTTAAATTCCTCATAGACACCGGCTCCAATAAAAATTACATTCAGCCTTCACTGGCAAAACACCCTAAACCTAATCAGGACATATTTTTCGCCGATTCGATAGGTGGTAAAACAAAGGTTTCACATCATATCGAACTTACTCTTTTCGGACTTAAAGACATAAGACTTAAATTTTTTATCCTACCGACACTGAAATCCTTTGACGCCATAATTGGTAATGACAGTTTAAAACAGCTAAAAGCAATTATATTTACGTCAGATGATTATATGCTTATAGAAAACAAAATTATGGTTCCAATTAAACAACAGGTATCGAAGACTGTACACAATATTGACATAAAAACAGAACATTTAACTTTAGAGCAGAGGACTACAATAAAAACATTGCTGCAAAAATTTCCAACACTATTCGCTGATCCGGACAAAAAACTTACTTACACAACAAAAGTTGTTGGTGAGATTAGAACAGTAACAGATTCTCCAATATATACCAGATATTACCCTTATCCAATGTCACTAAAGTCAGAGGTAGAGGAGCAGATAAATAAACTCCTCGAAGATGGAATAATTCGCCCATCACGTTCACCTTACAATTCGCCTGTTTGGATTGTGAATAAGAAACCTGATTCTGCAGGGAATAAACAGTATAGATTAGTGATTGACTATAGAAAATTGAATTCTGTAACAATTAGTGACCGATATCCGATTCCTGAGATCAATGAGGTTCTTGCCCAATTGGGACGCAACAAATTTTTTTCAGTGATTGATCTGAAAAGCGGATTTCATCAGATTCCTTTAAAGGAATCAGATATAGAGAAGACTGCATTTTCCATTAACAACGGGAAATACGAGTTTACTCGCCTTCCTTTTGGATTAAAAAATGCTCCCGCTATCTTTCAGCGCGCACTAGATGATATTTTGCGGACGCATATAAGCAAAATTTGTTACGTCTATATAGACGACATCATAATTTTTGGCAAAACCGAGGAAGAACACGCGAGGAATTTGGAAACAATTTTTAGAGTCCTACAAGACGCAAATATGAAAATCCAATTGGATAAATGTAAATTTTTTTCAAGGGAAGTTGAATTTTTAGGCTTCATTGTAACTGCAGATGGAGTTAAAGCACATCCAGCAAAAGTGAAAGCAATAGAGAATGTTCCCATCCCTAGGACACTTAAAGAGCTTCGATCATTCTTGGGAATGTCTGGATTTTACAGACGTTTCATTAAGGATTATGCTAAGCTGGCAAAGCCACTTACCCTAATTTTAAGAGGGGAGGAGGGACGATTGTCCAAGCGAATGTCTGCAAAGAAGGAAATATCTCTTAACAATAGCGCAGTAGAAGCTTTTAATAAAATTAAAAGAACCCTTACCTCAAATGAAGTAATGTTACATTACCCAGACTTCAATAAAGAATTTCATTTGACAACAGACGCTTCTGATTACGCAATAGGCGCAGTATTAGAGCAAGAGGGAAAACCTATCATATTTATTTCAAGAACACTTTCAAAAAGCGAAGAACACTATGCGACTAACGAAAAGGAGATGCTCGCTATCGTGTGGGCTCTAAAAACCTTACGAGGATATCTTTATGGCTCAGCCGCAATCAAAATATTTACAGACCACCAACCCTTGACTTACGCGCTAAGTAATAGAAACTGCAATAGCAAACTAAAAAGATGGAAAGCTATATTGGAGGAATACAATTACGAACTAAAATACAAACCGGGTAGGACGAACGTTGTGGCAGATACGTTGTCAAGAATTCCTGCAAGCAATCAACAGGTAAACTCAATGGCAGCAACACAGCATAGCGACGAGAGCTCCTCACAAAACTTAATACCATACTCTGAAGTACCAGTTAACGTATTCAAAAATCAGCTATTTCTTTCAGTTGGAAAATCTGCTTCTTATCAATTTAAAATTATTTTCCCGACCTATCACAGGCACATCATAATTGAGCCTAAATTTGACGAAACAAATCTTGTAAGTATCTTGAAGAGATACTTAAACCCTTCGGTAACAAACGGAATTTTTACAGATTATCCCATTTTAGGAAAAATTCAATCCATATATCCTTTACATTTTACAAATTACCGGACACAGTATACTAAGAAAGTTGTTGAAGACTTAACAGAAGAATCACAACAAGAAGCTAAGATAATTCAAGAACATAACAGAGCCCATAGAAACGCACTTGAAAATAAGGCACAACTTTTAGAAAAATATTACTTTCCCCAAATGAACGCAAAAATTAAGAAGATAGTAAAGCAATGTAAAATATGTCATGAAAATAAATATGAAAGACATCCAATAGCACCTGTTCTTCACGCTACACCGATCCCCGAGTACCCAGGACAAATTATACATATCGACATTTACCATACTAACAATAAGGTTATATTGACTGCAATAGATAAGTTCGCGAAGTATGCACAAGCAAAACTTTTAAAATCTAGAGCAATAGAAGATGTAAGGCTACCCTTACAAGAAATATTAACATTAAAAAAGTTGTGATAGACAATGAGAAATCTTTAAATTCAGCCCCCATTACGTTTATGCTTGAAAACCAATATGGAATAGAAATATTTAGGACACCCCCATACACAAGTACCATTAACGGACAGGTAGAACGCTTCCATTCTACTCTTTCTGAAATCATGAGATGCGTAAGAGCTGAAAAGACTCATCGGAATTTTGAGGAGTTACTTTTTAGGTCACTATACAAATATAACAATTCAATACACTCCACAATTAAGAAAAAACCTATAGAAGCATTTTTCGGACGAACTGTTAGTACTGACCCAGAACAGATGGAAAGGGACAGAATGGACAATGTAACAAAACTTATAGAGAAACAAAATAAAGATCTCGATTTTCATAACAAAAAAAGAACACCTTTCCCTAAGTATAATTCAAATGATATCGTGTATGTGAAAATAAATAAAAGAGTAGGTAACAAATTGACTCCTAGGTATAAAGAGGAGATAGTAAAAGAAGATAAAGGAGGAACAATTCTTACGGAATCTGGAAGAATGGTTCACAAATCTCATATTAAAAAAGGATAATAAATAAAATAATAATTCAATAACATAAAAATAAAAAATTATTAAAACAAGTAACAAAAATGACAACCAAGAGGAAGATCAACTTAGTAGGGAAGAATATTAACGTTAGAAATATCAAATATTAAAAAAATTAAAATAGTTTAAGAAAAATTTAGGAACTAAGGAAAAGAAATTAGAAATAAAGGATTCTTCTATTTGGATATAAATTTATACATAATTACGCACAAATCGATTAATATGCCATAGGCGTGCGATTTTGATACAAAATAAGAAATTAAAAGTAGCAATAATGATTGAAAAATACAAATAACGTCGAACAATATGCCATAGGCGTACGACCAATAAAAACTAAGATGCTAGATGCAATATAGAAAAAAAACAATATTGAATCAAATTAGAAAAAAAAAAGGGGTAAATTTTAAGAGGATATGAGTAGATAAATATAACAAAATATAATATAGATTCGACTATGAAGGCAGCGATTAATTATTCGTAGATTTTAATATAATACAAATAAAGGGACATAGAAAATAACATTTTATTGTTTTTAGAATTCTCACCTATATGGTGCGTGCAGAATTCCAAGTATTGGACTACACAAACTCGCAATTAATTACCATCAAAGATGACATAGCGAGAATACAGGAAGGAACTTTTAAAATAATTCACATAATTGACTTATCGGAATACGACAAACTGACGAACAGGATAGAGAAAACAATAATCAATAACATAACAGAATCTCAGGAATTATATCCGTTTCTTTTACATGAGATGTCACAAATTCGAACGCTTATATCAAGGATCACCCCTAAAACAAAAAATAAACGATCTTTAGATTTCATAGGATCCGCATGGAAGTGGGTCGCAGGTAACCCCGACCATCATGATCTAGAAATTATTAACGGAAACTTACAGAATTTAGATGAAAATAATAACAGACAAATAGTTATAAATAAACAATTAATTGAGAAAATAAATGAGCAAAATGTTAAAATGAACCAAATAACGAAAGTGGTTAGAGATAATATAAAATTAGAACTAAGTATAAAAATTAAATACCAATTGCAATTAATCAAGGAAGAATTATTGAATATTGAATATGCCTTGAATTGGGCGAAATCTAATATTGTAAATTCTTTCATTTTATCTACTTTAGAAGTAAAAACTATTGAAAAAATTGTTAATCATAAAAGTATACCATATATAAATATAGAAGAAGAATTAGAATTCACAGATATTAATGTGGCCGTAAACGGTTCCATGATTGTTTATATCTTAAGCCTACCAACTACAAAAGAAGAGGAATGTGAAACGATTATTTTGAAACCTGTTAAAAATAATAATGTTGAACTGTGTTCAACAAATCTCTTTTTTTTATCTCTTGTTTTTACTCTTTTTATTAGTATATATTTTTACTCTTATTTTTCATTTAATTATCAACAATAATTTAAAACCCCTTTCTTTTCTCTCCTTTAATGGAACGATACTTCATATATTTTGCTGAACTAACAGTTTCTTTTCCTTTATATATGTATGTATGTAAATAACTTAATTTGAATTTTTATATACAAGTAAATATGAATATATGTATATTGAGTTAATAAGATCAGTATAAGTTTAGAGGTCAATAAAGCAAGGAGCTTTGAAATTTACTCCTTTGACGTTTTTTTATTCTAACGAAAAGTTATTTGTTAGGACGAGGGGGTACCTCAAACTAACAAGTGGTCCTTCGAAGAAGTCCTAGAATAGGCTAGGACAGGAAGATCCAGTGGCTCAGAGCTTAGGAGCCCACCAACTTTAAAATAACAATAAGTTGTCTCAACCGACGGCAACTTCAAGTGAAAAACAGAAAGGGTTACTTGGCTGACAGAAAAAAAAAAGTCTTTTTGCTTACGGCAGAAAAAAGAAGGAAAAGGTGAACAGTAAGGTACTGCGCTGTGCATCCCGTGGCAGTAAAAAATCCAACACTAACAGGTCTCATTGCGCATACAATTCTGGCTACAACACACTATCTAAAGGGCCCACAAGGCAAAGTGTATTACAAGGCAAGTAATATAAATGCTGGGAAAAATAAGGTATGTACTGTGCTTATCAGTTATTTTGTGCGACAATTTTTTTGCATATAGAATAAAATTTTGGTAAAATCTAGAAGTGGTTTTTGAAAATTAAAATTAAATATTCATAAAGGGAGAACATAACCTAAAATCGTTCAATTTAAATATATACATGGTAAAAATACATCACTACAGAAAGTAGAACAAATTTTACCATCTCTAAAAAATACTCGATAAAGTTTCCTACTAAAAAATTACCCAAAAGAAAATAATAAAAAAAAAGAAAAATACTCAAGGCCATAAGAGGGAGAAAGAACGGGACAACATTAAAAACAGATCAACTAAATAGATCAATAGATCATCACGCAACAACGAATGTTTCAATTCCATGTACCAACACTTAACATTAAAAAGAAAGAAGAGCGAACAAGGCAAACATTAAAAGAGCTTAGTTAAACGTTAGTGATGCTAAAGCAAATTAAAAATTAAAATGCAAAAATATTATTATTGTTATTACAATTAAAAAAAAAGGCAACAGAAACAGAAAATGAAAATTTAGTAATTAAAAGAAACAAAAATTAAACACAGTAAGGAAAAAGATATTGAAAAAGAATATAGTTTACATTGTGAAAACGAAATTAAATACAGAACAGAAAAACACCGCAATTTTACAAAAACAACGACCAACTACAAGTGTATATGTGAAGTATTTTCTATTTGATGTCAGAGGTTCCCTACCACAATATTTAAGGGTCATTATAAAACAACGGTGAGTTAAACAATTTTTGTTCTTTCTTTTAAATTCGCAAAAGATTTGGTAATAAAATAAAAAAATAATAATTAACCAATAAATAAAAATCGGAAAGACTTAAAAAAGAGCATTTAGGAAATTGATCTCACATCAATAGTTGAGCCTTAGAGAACACTAAAAAATGGCAGCATCAAAGAGAAGATTCAACTATGATATCAATCAATTATTTAATTTTTGCGATAAATTTAACGAAACGTGCCCATCAGATTGCTCCGCAATATTCCTCGATGTAAAAAAACAAGAATTAGAGAGAAGATGGTTAAAATTTCTAGAATCATACGATGAATATATACTGGATGATACCGATGGAGAAGAAGCAAAAAAAGAGGTAGTGTTACGCTATGAGGAAGCCTGCAACAAATACCAGATCATCAAAACAGTTATTTTAGAGAAAATGCAACCGACTGTAGTGAACGTAAGTCCGCCATTAAATATAAGACATTCATTAAAGTTGCCAGCGTGCGAAATTCAAACATTCGAGGGTGGTTACTCCAAGTGGCCGGCATTTCGAGACATGTTTCAGGCCATAATAGGAAAAGATAATTTTTTAGCTCCAGCGCAAAAATTGTACTACCTGAGGAGTAAAGTGAGGGGCGAGGCCTACCAAGCCATAAAGGACTATGACTTGGTAGATGATAATTTTAATTTAGCCTGGGAAAAATTGAAAAACAGGTTCGAAAACAAACGACTCTTAGTGCAAGATCAAGTTAAGAAGATTCACGCGGTAGCCCCAGCTCAAAACGAATCGGTGAAGTCGCTCAGGTATCTTCAGAATACGGTTGATGATTGCCTGGCAATTTTAAGGAATTATCAAATAGAGTTGCATGATTACGATCCATTCTTAATTCATGTGGTGGTTTCAAAACTTTCAGATGAAACTATGAAGGAATGGGAGGCTACCTTGAAAAACCATAGAGAACTGCCCACATGGACGCAATTAAATGGATTCCTCAGTGAACGAATAGAAATTCTAGAAACTGTGTCAGACAGAAGAAAACCTGCACAAAAAGAAAATTCTCCAAGAGTTCAATCGTTTCATACGCAGGATGAACAACACTACAGCTGCAAGAAATGCAATCAAAATCATCCGTTAAGATTTTGTAAATACTTTAAGTCTATGCAACCTAATGAACGCATCAAATTCGTGTTCGCAAATAAATATTGTGTAAATTGTTTATCGCCTACTCATTTTAAATCTAAATGCACCAGTACTAATTCGTGTTCTGTATGCCATAAAAAGCATCATACAATGTTACATAATGGAAATCTTGAAAATGACAAATCAGCAAATTCATCTAAAATTCAGTCAAAATCCAATTTTCAAAATAACGAAAAAAATTCAGCTTCAGCTGTTCAAACGGAAAATTACACTTTTAATACACAAGTCGAAAATATATCAAGCACCGATAAGGAAATTGAGAGCAATATAAAAGCTTATCGTGAAGGAACTACATTGTTACCAACAGCGCTAATTCACATTGAAAGTTCCGGAGAATTGTATACTATACGAGCTTTGTTAGATACGGGTGCCGAAAGAAGCTTCATTACCTCACGTATTCAGCAAAAACTTGCTTTACCAATTGAGAAACATCATAGTCAAATTTCTGGGTTTGGTGGAACGGTCATTGGTAGTTCAAAAGGAAAATGTATAGTAACGGTAAAATCAAGAGTCTCAAATTTCAGATTAAAAATGTTAGCAATTGTGTCACCTAAAATCGCCAATCTTTTACCTTCTAAGCCTGTTAGAGTAGAAAATTTCAACTTAATTCAAAATCTAGATTTAGCTGACCCACATTTTTACCAACCTACTGCCGTCGATATGATTATAGGAAGCGATTATTTACCATGTATTAACTTACCAGGCGTTATCCAAAATATATCAGGTAATATTGAAGCAAGAAAGTCATACTTTGGGTGGTACTTATCAGGCCCAGATAGTACCAATAAAATCAAAACCTTTTCAACCACAGTTTCTACCTCAGACGAATTTCTTCTCCACGAACAAATGAAAAGGTTTTGGGAACTGGAGGAGGTAGAAATAGAGCAGCCAGGAACTGAAGAAGATTTATATTGTGAAAATTTTTACAAAGCAACTACGATTAGGCGTTCCGATGGCCGATATGTTGTAAGGTTACCGTTTAAAGAAGATTACCCATCTGATATCTATTTGGGTCCCTCACGGAATAGTGCCATGGGTCAATACTATCGTATGGAAAAAACCCTGAATAAAACTCCTGAGTTGAAAAATGCATATATAAAGGTTCTCCAAGAATACATTGACTTGGATCATATGGAGCCAGCTCTTCATCACGAAACGCATGCTGAAAAGCAAACTTCATTTTTTCTACCACATCATGCGGTTATTCGACCAGATAGCAAAACTACAAAGGTGAGAGTGGTCTTCAATGCATCGAAGAAGACAAGCAGTGGGTACTCATTAAACGACGTTCTATACCAAGGACCAGCTCTACAGTCAGAATTAATACACATTGTGCTTAGTTGGCGGTACTATAAGTACGTCTTCACTGGCGACATCGAAAAAATGTTTCGACAAATTTTAGTACATGAAGCTGATCGCCCATACCAGCAAATATTATTCCGCGAGGAGACGAGTAATGCCATAAAATCATTCCAAATGAAAACAGTCACGTTTGGGGTGAATTGCTCACCATTTCTAGCAATACGTACTTTACAGCAACTAAGTGAAGACTGTAAAAGCCTTTTTCCGGAAGCATCTGTTATTTTAAAGAGCGAATCATATGTGGACGACATTTTGTCTGGAGGACATAGTCTTGAAGAGGCAAGATTGAAACAGAACCAACTTATACAGGCTTTAAAATCAGCAGGCTTTCCCTTGAAGAAAATCACAGCCAATGACAAATTTTTACTGGGAAACTTGGCCCGGGAGGATCTTCTGGACGAAGATTTTTTAAAGTTTGATGACTCGAGTGTAACTAAAACTTTAGGCATACGTTGGAACGCGAGGTCAGACTACTTTTACTATGTAGTAGAGCCGATCCCAACAGAATTTAATCCTACCAAACGATATATTTTATCAGTCATTGCAAGGTTATTTGACCCTCTAGGTTGGATAGGGCCAATCGTGGTTAATGCCAAGATTTTGATGCAGGAGTTGTGGGAGCAGAAAACCGATTGGGATGAAAAGGTTTCACCGCAAATTACTGTCAAATTCAATTCATTCCTTAAAACCTTACCAGAAGTTTCATCACTGAAGATTCCACGATGGGTGCAGTTTTCCCCTGACTACCAAATACAAATCCATGGTTTCTGCGATTCTTCAGAAAAAGCATATTGCGGTGCAGTCTATATGCGAACTATTGATTTAAACGGCGAAATACGATGCAATTTGCTTGTAGCAAAGACTAAGGTAGCTCCTATCAAAAAGACGACAGTACCCAAGCTGGAATTATGTGGGGCTGTTTTACTCACAAAGTTAGTAAAGACGTTACTAAAGGATGTAAAGTTTCCCTATGAACTCCATATGTGGACGGACTCATCCATAGTCCTTGGGTGGCTACAAAAGCCTCCACAGACTCTTAAGACATTTGTAGCGAATCGCGTAACAAAGATTCTCGACATGGTCAACTGCAATTCTTGGAAGCATGTTAAAACAGAAGACAATCCTGCTGATTTTGGTACCCGTGGCTGTACACCGTTGGAACTAATAGAGTCTAGGTCGTGGTGGCATGGGCCCCCATGGCTGACACAGCCTGTTCAACTCTGGCCAGAGCCACGAGTCTTTGACCCTACTGACTTGGAAACAAAGAAGGTAGCTACGCATCACACAGGGGTTATTTCAAATCACCATTCTAAACAGTTCTCCACTTCTAATGAAAAAGAAGAGTGCGACGATATTTTAGAACACTTTTCATCTTTTCCGCGAGCCCTGCGAGTTATCAGCTATTGTTTTCGATTTTATAATGCCCTTCGAAAACGTAAGTCTCAATCCGAGAAGTCCCTTACAGCAGAAGAAATACAGTTTAGCAAAAATCGCCTTATTACCCTGACCCAGTTAAGACATTTTCCCCAAGAATACGAATGTGTTCAAAGCAAACAAAACATTAACAAAAAAAGTAGACTAATCTCTTTAAATCCGTTCCTCGACAAAAATGGTTTATTACGAGTTGGAGGCAGGTTGAGCAACTCTGGCCTTAGCTATGATGAACGCCATCCCATAATAATACCTGATAGATCTCATTTTGCCATACTTTTCGTTGATTGGACACATAAGATTCTGCTTCATGCTGAGCACCATATCATGCTAAGAGCTATCAGACAAGGCTTCTACATTCCCCGCCTTAAAAATTTAGTTCGAAAATGTGTTCGAAATTGCAAGGTCTGTGTAATCTACAAACATAAGGTCCAACAACAGATTATGGCCGAACTTCCCAATGAAAGAGTAAACTTCTCTTTGCCATTTACTTACACCGGAGTGGACTTTGCGGGACCATTCAATTTAAAATCTTCGAATTTACGGAATGCCAAATACATAAAAGGTTACGCAGCGGTATTTGTATGCTTCTCCACGAGAGCAGTTCATTTGGAAGTTTGTTCAGAACTTTCTGCAGATGCATTTCTAGCAAGCTTTGATAGGTTTACTGGACGTAGAGGATTTCCAAAAACTATGTTTTCTGATAACGGTCGGAATTTTCTGGGAGCAAGCTTATCGTTACTCAAAACTCACAACGAATTCTTGAAAACAGCTGAAAGGGCATTAGCAGACAAATACACTGCTCATGGGTTTAAGTGGTCCTTTATACCACCCTACGCGCCCCACATGGGTGGCCTCTGGGAGGCTGCCGTAAAGAGTATGAAAACGCATTTTAAAAAAGTCGCAGGTAATTTGAAATTTACATACGAAGAGTTCAGCACATTGTTAATTCGAGTCGAAGCAGTATTGAATTCACGACCGATGTCAGCACTAACTGAAAATCCTGAAGAATTACTTCCTTTGACACCAGGTCATTTTTTGAGAGGTGCGCCACTTATTGCTCCGCCTGAAGCTCCAGAAGAACCACCAATTGAAAGTTTAAGTCTCATCAAACGATGGAACCGCCTGAAGGTTATTCAACATATCTTCGCTCGTCGATGGAAGAACGAGTATATAACTGGGCTGCAAACTCGCGTTAAATGGAAAACCGAACAACGCAATATTCAACCTGAAGACTTTGTTGTAGTCAAAGAGGATTCGTTACCACCCACCGAGTGGCGCCTAGGACGCGTCATTAAAGTCATCTATGGGAAAGATAACAAAGTGCGAGTTGCAGAAATAAAAACTCAAAATGGAATTATAGTGCGTTCTATTGCTAAATTATGCCTTTTACCTCCCTTTTCTAATTAATTCGAGTTAACACATCCCACAAAGAAAAGAAACCACCCAATCTATAGCGAAACCCTTCTTAAGTAATCAAAAGGTCGCAAAACAAAATTTCTGATAAAACAGTATAAACGCTTTTTTCTTCCCTTCTAGCTATCATCATGCCTTGCAACTTGTGCCTTAAAAACCATTCTTCACGACACTGCCCTGTTTTTCTTGCTATGGACATTGAGAGACGCCGAAAATATTTATTGAATTGCAATTACTGTTTGAACTGTTTGGTGAAAACACATCAACGATCAGAGTGCAAATCAGAGAATCGTTGTGAACTTTGCAAGGCTAAACACCATCTACCACCACACCAGCAGCCGACCCCTACCCAATTTGTCTGGTCATCTCTGAGAGCAACAACACCAAAAACACTCCTGTCGAGTTGCTTAGTATGGAATTATCCACCCATACAAGATTCCCAGCTCGTTCAACATTTTAAGGTGGTTATGCCCGTAGCACACGACGGCGTATTTGACGGCTGAACTTTGCCGGCCATATTGAAGGATGCCGTGAATAAAAGCGCCCTCCCGAAGGCACATCAGTCGATATTTGATTGAGTTATATCAGGCGTATGGAATGGTTGCTCCTGTCACCCACACTCTCGCCCGGGTGTATGTTGAACTGTGTTCAACAAATCTCTTTTTTTTATCTCTTGTTTTTACTCTTTTTATTAGTATATATTTTTACTCTTATTTTTCATTTAATTATCAACAATAATTTAAAACCCCTTTCTTTTCTCTCCTTTAATGGAACGATACTTCATATATTTTGCTGAACTAACAGTTTCTTTTCCTTTATATATGTATGTATGTAAATAACTTAATTTGAATTTTTATATACAAGTAAATATGAATATATGTATATTGAGTTAATAAGATCAGTATAAGTTTAGAGGTCAATAAAGCAAGGAGCTTTGAAATTTACTCCTTTGACGTTTTTTTATTCTAACGAAAAGTTATTTGTTAGGACGAGGGGGTACCTCAAACTAACAAATAATAAAATAATTAAGATTGAATTTGACAAAATCCTAAATTGTAAGGAAAAAGTTTTTGGAATTAAATCTGATTGTAAGAAATATAACAAAAAAACAATCTGTAATGAAAAGAATTTAATAGAATTAAGAGAAAATAACTGTATAATTAGATTATTGAAAAGCCAAACGCCAAATTGTACGAGCACCAACGCTGACCATATAAGTGATTTTGAAGAAATCCAGCCTGGTCTACTATTTCTTAATGACTACAATGATACCGTATTGATTGATAATCAGCCGCTTCAATTAACAGGCACATTCATTATAAAGCATCATAATTCGAACGTAACACTAAAAGATAAAGTTTTTTATGTGCAAGAGACAACATATCTAGAACCATTGCCCGCTATTTTACAACAGATAACAGCTAAAGATCAGTTGGAAGAAATTTTATCCTTGGAGATGATCAAAGATCTTGAGATACAAAACAGAAATAAGATTTCAAAAATTAACCTGGTCAATAAAATTGGTTTTACTTTTAATACCACTTTTACAATGATATTTATTGTTTTGATCATTGTACTAATGGCAAGATTCTGGAAAAATAAAACCAAACGAGCACAAGTTGAACAACCGGAAGAAACAAAAACCGTAACGCCTAATTCCATGCAGACGGGGACGTCAGCATTTAAGAAGGGAGGAGTTAACACCACAAATGTTGAAACTTCGCAACAGGCAGTTTTGTTTATTAAAAACAATTAAATTGCTGACGACTTGTTGCGCAATAGTTCAACCTTATTTACGGTCATCATTTTGCTGACTTTGCGTACACGTTATTTCAACGGAAATTGGATGCATTGGCAAAATTTGGCTAAATCGTAGGTAATACTAATTTTAAGTTTTAGTTTTAAGTTCAGTTCAATTTTGTAATTTAACGAAAAACAAAGTATAATAAAAATTTAATAAAAAAATAAAAAAAAGAATTTCTTTTTTTTAAAAAAGATAAATAAAAAAGTAATTAACTTATATAAGTTCACTATAGATAAGTTCGACTGTATTACAAAAATTTGGAAAATTATGCTGAGACCTTCTTCTAAGCATTTTCAGCTGAGAAACTGCACCTAATGTGTCACACACAACAAACATAATTGGTCATTACTTCTCACACCACTTAAGTTATGTGTGTTAATTTCATATATGTGAGGCAGGATATAAATTTTAAAGTTGACTCCGAACGACAGATTTTTGAGAAACTTTTTATGACAATTTTATTTTTACTCTCAGAGTTTTTGCCAGAAATCTGCTGTTGAGTACTTATGACAGTGCTGTATTTTATGTTTTACTCAAGTTTTACAATTTGCGTATTTATTGCGGAATAATTAATTGAAACTTTATATGAAATATTGAGCTCAATTATGGCGTTTATTGCGCTTTACGCAATAAAAGTGCCTGTCTGAACATAGTATAACCAGGAGCTTGAACAGCGACTCTAGTATGTCAACCATTCGAAGATTTATTAAAAAATTTGAAAAAAAAATAAAATAAAATAACTGGTTCGTTTATGTAAACAGGAATCTTAATTTTCCTATGCGTTAACGGAGAGACGATCTCTTGAAAATATTGCTGCTATTAACAAGACTGTAGCCGTTATGGGTATTAATAAAAAACTTCCTCCTTTCATGCATACAAAATGTAGCTTATTCGGCAGTTCAAACCACCAGACTATGGAAGAGCTAAGTGAAGTTAAATTGTCGAAAAAAGTTATCTTCTCCCACAAATCTCATAACCATCTGAACGGCTTAGTAAATACCCAACATTCTTGTATTTGGAACTCAGAAGCTTGTTATGGAATCTATGAGAAACAAAAGCATTTAAAACGAGCAAGCGTCTGTTGGGAATTTTGGTCAGGCGGCATGGTTAGACATATGTCTGTAAAAAACGCGTGGAAAATATCATGTAGAGAATTATGGCCTATTATTAGTGCCGTAGCAGGCATATGACGGATATTTTACTCCATACTTAATCGGAATATGACTTCTTTATAAATCAGAAAAAAAAAATATCGCAGCTACCTTAGGAAATATATACGTACTTTAATATGGAAACAAAAAATTATATTCTTTGTGGGATACCCTTTAAATTAGACTCCCGAAAATTTAAGTTTCTTTTTATTTTACAGTTTAACATTATTTAGCATTGGATTGGATTTGGAAAGTAAGGTGATGTCAAAACTACTCGGTAAGGTTTGACCTTTATCCACGAATAAACTTACAAGCAAATAATGCAAAAAGTGCTCAAAGAATTTGATGCAACTGGTCGGAAAAAAAGGAATCGATGCTAAAAACCGTCTTCAACGATGAACTACATTTTCATTTGAATGGCTTAGTGAATACAAGAAATTGTCGAAATGCCTTCACAAAGCAACTATCTGGTTGGTTAAGCGATTGAGCCTTACTCCTTTGAATATGAGGACCAAATTACAGTAAGATAATGGAGTTTTTGTGTGAACTTAACTAGATAGTATCGATCTGGACGACTTGTGGTAGCTCGATTTGCTACCACGCTCAGATGATACATTGTAACAACGATTTCCAGAATAAAATATCGTCCAGAAATTCAGATGTCAACTGACTACCAAGATAGAATTATTCATTTCCTTTGGGGTTTATACGAATAAAATGATAACCAATTGCATACATACAAACATAATTGGTCATTAGAACCCTTCAGTCAGAATTACGACCTAGCTTCTCACACCACTTATGTTGGGTGTGTTAATTTTATACAAGAGTGGCGGGACCAACAGTCGACTTCTTAGGACATATTTTTGAGACACTTTTTATTGTAATTTTATTTATACTCTGGGATTTTATCAGAAATCTGCTGAGAGGAAGTCGACGAATAAATATTATTTTATACTTTGTTTTGTTGGATATGTCTGACCTGGGGTTTGAACCGTGGCCTCTCGTCTAATGAGTCTACTACTATTTACTACACACTACTACTAGACTACGGCGACTTTAAACCAAAGCAATTGTTGAGCTAAAAGCCGAGATTCAAAGCATCCTTGACAAGGTAGCGTCACATTGTTTATAAACTTTTTTCATATCATTGTGGTTGTTTCTTTCTATATCAAATTAATCGAATTCTTCTTCAATGAAAGAACAAAACAGCCTTTTATTAAAAATTTATTTCATTAACATTACACAGATAATATTAAAAATAATATTTCCTATTCAATATGAAATAAAAAACTAGAAGAAGTTATTTCAAATTGTAGAAATAGAACTGAAAGAAAAAAACGTCGTAATTTCTTAATGCTTTTAGACTCCAGTTGATTTAATCATTTCCTAGCAAATACTTAATATCAGTCTTTTTCATCTTATAATTATTATCCTTCCGTCTTAGAACAGCAACCAACAAGAGGCAGAGGCAGAGGGAGAGAGAGAGAGAGAGAGAAAAATTGTATCTATGTATGTGTGGTATATGAAAATAAGGCAAATACTTTAAGATGTTCACCTTGTCAATGCAAAGAGTAAATTGAATACCACCAACGAATGTCGCTCTGTACAATAATGTCAAATCCGTTTTCTAATATCAACATGAAAATTGCTTATATCCGTTTGATCATTATTTCGTTCATTCATTCGTTTTAATATTTCATTCTTATTTTCTTTTTTTTTTTTTATTTCGCAAACATTCATTCACTTTCCTTTACACAATTTTCATTGTTGGTGCCAGTCAGTTTCATAAATTTTTTTTCTTGCATTTTCTTGTTTCAGTTACCTTTCGATTGTGTTTTCCTTGTTGACTCTACTATCATGTTTAGCTCTCTTTCTCTCTCTCTCTCTCTGTGCTCTTATCTTCCTTTTAATGTTTAACATTATATTCCATCTTCATCGTCATCATCATCATCACCAGCATCAGTATCATCATCATCGTACTCATGGCCAATGTTGTCGTTGTTAGATAATGTTGAGTGAATGAACATGAAAACGAATGTATTTGTAGATGGAATGTAGCAATAATGTTACGAAGGCAGCAGCTGTGGTGTTAGCAGCTAAGCTAAGCTATACTGAGACCAGCAACCGAGCTAATGGTTGTGGTAAATGCTGACTACTAGTATCGTAGGAGTAGCTGGCATACATACAGCCAGCTACCAGAGTGGTAACAGAAGTAAATTTTGTAGTAACAAGTGCTATCAGTAGTGGTAGCAGTAGTAGTAGCGGCAAAACGCGTATACCAAGTTAAAAAGAGATGATATGTTGCCTCTTCGGTACGTTGACGTTATTTAATGCCACAAATGAAATTAAACGCTAGCCGCAATTTCAATGTTTTACATTGGTGACATTGTCAAATTTAAATGACGTGCGAAACAAGAATTTAATTTTCTACTCCTAGTTGCGAACAAACAAATGCAATGCATCTACAGAGTGTTTTATTGTGCAGAAATAGATTTGAATAGGATTTCCTTGAATTTGTTTTAAACTGCATAATAAAATCCAATACTTGGATGTTTTCCACTTGCTTTGGCTTTCAACATGTTTTGCATTGCTTTTCTTTTAGCAGACATTACAACTTTATTAGAACAATTAGATAAATTAGTATTAGAATAGGATAAGCACAGACCTGAACCAAATTTGATATGATTATAATTTTAATACGATTTAGTTTTAGTAATTACAATAGACATACGTAAATGCTTAGCACATTACCTTACGATATTTTTACAGCATAGCAAATAAATAAAGGCTGTCATGGTAGTCTTGGGGGTGATGTTCTAGTCTATTAGCATGAGGGTCGTGGTTTCGACCATCTCGTAATAGTTATAAAATAATTAGTATATTCTAATTAATAAACAAAGCTGAAGTCGCCGTAGTCTAGAAGCAGTGTGTTGGTTTATTATACATGAGGCCACTGCTCAAAACCCTGGTCAGACATCTGCACAAAACATAATTTGAACAGAAATTTCTTCGTCGACTTCCTGTTGGCAGATTTCTGGCAGAAACTCAGAGAGTAAATAAAACTACCATTAAAAATTTCTCAAAAACTGTAGGTCCCGAAATTTGTAGATAAAATGAATCCATACAACATGGGTGGTGTGCAAAGCTAGGTTGTAAACCTGACTGAAGGGTTGTAATGACCAATTATGTATGGATGTTAATACAAAAAGAAATAATTATTTTACTAACTTTATTGACAGTCAGTGTTCGAGCCCGAATAGAGACTAAAACTTCTTACTCATGGTTTTAGAATCTTAAAATTAAAAGTCTTCAAGCCTGTCTAAATAATCTATTCAGATAGCACGCTGGCTTTTTCAGGGAGAATGACATCAACACTCAATATCACACGAATTCCAAGTTAAATCTTGATAAAATGTGGAACTCAATGAAGAAGTTGCTCACGTTACACTCAATACAACAATCCAACATTATTTCTGAGCAACGACAGACAGTAATCCAATGTTCTGGAATCTGCTACAATAGTTTAATCACCTGCTCGGAGGATTTAATGCGACTAAAACAAAGCAAAAAATTATTGAAAATATAAGGGAGATGCTTGAAAGTTCTATGCTCCTTAGAGAATGAAAAATGAATAGAATAAAATACCCTAATCATGTACAAGAAATATCACATACATACCGACATACTTAATTGGTCATTACAACACTTCAGTCAGGATTACAACCTATTTTTTCACACCACTTATGTTGTGTGTGTTAGTTTTATCCATGAGTGGTATAAAGTATAAATGGCCTCCGAATGGCAGATTGTTAAGAAACTTTTTATGGCAAAGAAACTTTTCATTACATTACATTAAGTTCACCAGAGGTACATATATTACCAGGAGACCTGTAAAAATCACTCTTTAAAGATATCTTTATTACTCATGTTTATAACTAGACTTATAATTAACACTTATTTTTTAAACTCCTTTATATTTATATACATTTCTTAATACCATCTTCTTGCCACTCTGGCTTTAAGTTGAAATTTCAATGCGACATAATCAACAATATTCCAAGCGCCTACCCTTGCCATCATATTGAGGCTTACTTGTTGTAATAGAAATGATAGAAGACATCATTATTCATTTAAATTGTTGATGTTGTAGTCAATTCTGACACACAATATTGTTGTTGCTCTTTAAAATTGACACTATTACTGCTGCCACAAACCCAGTATCGGGTTAAATTTATTGTCATTTTTGTTTTTCATTCCGACGCTGCAAAAAACTATTTGGAATGCAGTTTGCTTTTATTCTGTTTTTTATTTTGTTTAATTTTTTTTTGTTGGCAAAATGACAACTGAAATATTTTTTAATACAAAAATAAGTCCAGAGAATATATGGAGGCACAAAAAAATTCACTTTTCAAGAGACGATTAAATAAATTTAAAATAAGTTCAAATTTTTTTAAGTGGTTAAAGAAAAATGCTTAAATATTTTTAACTATTTTAAATTACTTTAGCCTGGATTTGAACCAATTTTTATTCTGATTTAACAGCATTGAATTTTGTTTGTTTAAGCTATCAGTCAAATTCCGTGTTAATTGTTTAGTTCATCTGTATTTTTAATGATATATACAAAATACATAAATAATGTCACGATTACAACCTAGCTTTTCAATTTAAAGTCGACAGATTATTGAGAAACTTTTCATGACAAATTTATTAACTCTCAGGCCATAAATCTGTTGAGATGAAATGGCCTCACGTCTAACAAGTGAACACACTACCTACTAAATTACAGCGACTTTAACAAAAAGCTAAAGCAATTGCTGATCTCTCAGCCGAGATTCAAAGCATCATTGGCAAAATACTGTCACATAGTTTTAATATTTTTTTTTTTCATATCATTGTGGATGTGTCGTTTTATATCAAATTAATCAAATTCTTCTGCAATTTAAGAACAAATCAGCCTTTTTTTAAAAATTTATTTCATTAACATTACTGGGATAATATTATAAATAATATTTTCTATTCAATATGTTTAAAAAAAAGAAGATAGACATATTTCAAATTATAAAAATCGAACTGAAAAACATCGTAATTTTTTAATGCTTTTAGGCTCCAGTTGATTTAATGAATTCCTAGCAAATACTTAATATCAGTCTTTTTCATCTTATAATTATTATCCTTCCGTCTCAGAACAGCAACCCACAAAAAAGAGAGGTAGAGAAATTGTATCTATATATGGTATGGTATATGAAAATAAGACAAATACTTTAAGATATTAGCCTTGTCAATGCAAAGAGTAAATTGAATACCACCACCGAACGTCTTTCTGTACAATAATGTCAAATCCGTTTTCTAATATCAACATGAAAATTGCTTATATCCGTTTGATCAGTACTTCGTTTAGAGTCAACTTTAAACTGTATGTCCCGCCATTCATGGATAAAGTTAACACACTAAACGATTTTTGCTGCGTCAAAACATTTTTTCATAGACTGCACGTACAGTAGCGAGAAAAAAATGCAACGCCATGTCGCTATTTCGTATGATATTCAATCGAGGCTCGAAACTTATAACGGTATCCAATTCCACTTTTGCTTTTTTTTTCAAATTTTGTTAAAAAGCATCAGTAAGCGTTGTTTGCTTCCATTTTTACTTAATTTTTTTAGATTTATAAAAAAAGTAAACAAATTTAACGAGAAAAAAATGCAACGCCATGTGTTAAAGGTAAAAGTAGATCAACTAGAGTAATTAAAATAAAAGTTTAATGAAAAATTAGCAAATTGAGAATTTTAAAATAGAAACAGCTGTCAGCAGATAGCAAATTTGCCATTATAAGGGTTTTGGAAGAATGAAAATCAATGAATGAAGTTGCTTATCAATTTAATATCAACAAATCAACGGTTTGTCGGATTTCAACGCGATATCTTCAAACAAATAACGTGGAAAGAAAGCCAGGAAGTGGTTGACCTCGTAAATCTACAACCCGCCAAGACCGTCAAATGGTAGAAATAGTAAAAGTTGACCCTCGGAAAACGGCAGTAGATGTTACTAATTATGCAAACGAGCAATTAGGGGTTGCTATTGGCATCCACACAGCCAGAGTGGCAAAGTTATTAGCTAGAAGACCAGCCAAGAACCCACTTATAAGTAAGGTTAATAGAAAAAACGGCTTGACTTTGCTAGACGGTATCTGCATTGGTCAAAAAAGCAGTTGGCCAAAGTTTTGTGGAGCGACGAACCAAAGTTTAACTTATTTGGCTATAATGGGTTAAATTCCATTCGTCGGCTCCTAAAACAAAGATATTCACAACAATTCTGTGAATAAACAACATTCTGTAAATAAGACAAGACACGGTGTTAAACATAATATGGCATCGAGTTGCATTTTTTTTCGCTATTGTATATAACACGCTAAAGTTCTTGATTTCATTAAATTTCAAAATTATTTTTAATATCTTCTCTAGTTTTCCCATAGTTTTCAACGAATTTAAGCGATTCCTTTAAAAGCAAAAAAAAAGATTCACTGCATTTTGTTACAATCGATATGTCTAAGAGTGCAAATATTTATTGCTTGGCTTTGTTCTCTCACTAAAGTGTTAAAAACTTAAGCCTTTTTCTACCTTTTTTTTTTGTAATGGAATAGAATGCTAATATATTGTATTAGTGTTACACAGTGTGTTTGTATTACAAAACGAAAGAAACAACAAAAACACATTGAAAGAAATGAATATTTGTAATTGGTACCCGTATTTGTGGCTCCTATCGAATTTTTCTATTCCATTTCAACAGTAAAATGTCGTCATTGCCATAGTCCGGGCACAATGAAAATTTTTATAGAGATTTAGTCTTTTATGGTAAATTTTTACTGTATAAATACATACATACTCGTACATACATACACATTTTTCTATATATTATATGTTCACATTCTATAGGCAATGAAATGAAATTCCTGCTTTTGACTTATTGATGGTGGTGTTCATTGTCTTCGCGTGCAATAAATTTTTATTTGCATTTGTCAAAATCGACACCATTTTCAAATTGACAATCAGTCGCATATAAAAACCCCAGTAAAAAACAAAAAAAAAAAATCATGTAAAAATTGAACGATTGTTAAAGAATTTTTATTTCAAACAAAGTGATGTGAAAAAACTTCTGAGTACGTACATAAGAGGAGCTCTTCAGTTTTAATGTCTGAAATGAAAAGAAATTATTCGAAACTCCTAAAAAAATATTGTAAAACGTTTTTGGTTTTTTTTTTAAATAAAACCTGATGACTTATTTTACTTAAAAAATAAAATAAAAAGATTTGTTTCACTAATTTGAATATAACAAACCGCTGTAGATACATTACAACCCTTCAGTCATGATTTGACCTAGCTTCTTACATCACTTATGTTGGGTGTGTTAAATTTATACGTGAGTGGCGGAACAAACAGTTTAAAGTCGTCTTCGAACGAAAGATTTTTGAGAAACTTTTCATGGCAATTTTCAGAGATTTTACCAGAAATCTGCTGAGAGGAAGTCACCGAAGAAATATTTCGTTTTGTTGGATATGTCTGGCCTGGAGTTTGGACCGTGGCTCCAGGTATAATAAGCCAACATACTACCTACTAGACAAAGGCGACTTCAAAGCGCTGTAATATGTCACATATTCACATGCACCTGTGACTTAGAAAGCCACATAAGCAATTGGAAAACGAGGTCAAATCATACGATCTCCATGGCCTGTTCACATCGCCACCATGTGAGATAATCAAGCTCTTAAATCCCTCGTACAAAAAATCCAATATAGTGTGAGCTGTGTAGCACGTCGAGTCAACCTGTTGAAACCACATATCGTGCGCGTTCCAGTTCATTCAATACAGGCCAAAGAAAGTTGATAATCATAGACTCATAATGGTCGTCGTTGACAGTGATGGCCTGGTCAATGACGTTCTCAAAGAAATATAAACCGATGACGCCGCCAGCTCAAAATTCACACCAAGTAGTGACTTTTTTTGGAACACATTGAACGCTCTTAGATGTCATGTGGAATGGTATCACCCCATATTCAACAATTTTATATGTTAGTGTTTATCCATAAATGGGTCTCAACGCTGAAGATGATATGTCGAAAATTAGGGTCAATTGTCAACGGCTCCAGAGTCCATTCAGAAAATACATGCCGCTGTCTGTGGTCGTTTACATTCAGTATCTATGCCAGTTTAAATTTGAACGAGTACAGCTCCAAGTAAGGCGCAAAATTCTCCAAATTTTGTTCTGCAAAAGACCGAGATCTTGTGAGCGATATGAAATTTATTGCCACGGATTCTCCTACACAATCTGAGGGCCATCTGGTGTCAACGTACTAGGACGCTTATTACGATTATAAAATAGCGATGTCCGTCCATGATGATTTAGTAAGAAAACTAAATAAATAACAACTGAATTGACAGATTCAACAAGATAGTTGATATCTGCTGTCAAAATTTTGAAAGTCCCTGACTCTACTAACTGGCACCTCAGTTAGGTCTTAATTCTAAAATATTGGTAAGCTGACTTGTGACCTGTAGGTCTGACTGGCATTTCTCAAATATCCTCATACTTTATGGACTTGTGATTTTTTTTTCAAAAACACATTCTGTTAATAAATCGTGGGTGCCCAAAAATCCTTTACATTAGATTCCCAATTACCTAACAGTAGCAGAGAAGGTGTGTTGTTCTCTTCTTACTCGCCATTACTTTAGAAATTTTTGTGTGATATTTGAGCTTCAGAACGTGTTGCTATTAGGTTCTTAAGGTTCCTTATAGACAATATTTCAGCACGAATAGGATTACAATAATCGGATAAATTAAGAAACGAAAAGACAAAAAGTCACATTCAATAATTTGTCGTAAGCAAATGACTTTTAATTTTAACTTCAGTTTAGTCGCTACACTTTAATTTTGATTTCTTTACAAATACAATTTATAGAGTAAGTATATATGTACATATATGTATACACCTTTCAATACATGTGTTTTTATAAATTACAAAAAAAAATACAACAAATTGAATGAAGTTATAAATGACAGAAACGATTTGACTGCAACATGTCATTTTTTTAATAAATTTGAGTAACAAAAAAATTATGCCGCCCATACTACTGTACTACATATGACTAACCAAGTCATATACATAAAATATTTAATTCATTACCACTATCAAATATAAAATATCAGAAGCAGCTGTTGACAACTAAATAGAAAGAACAAAAAAGAAATTGAAAAACTTAAAACTTATGACTGATCTATTTGTAGAATAGCCATGCGTTAAGAGAGGTCCAGTGCTGTAAGTACACAGTTCCCAAAAACACAATTGTATTGTTACGTTTTTACCCTTCAAAAACGTTTAAAATATGAGCTCGTAGATTGCAAAAAAAATAAAAATAAATTTCTGTTTAGTTTTAATTAAAATGTTTTATTATTCGCATAATTCTGTATTCCACTGTTCAAAACTTGTTGTAACAATAACAATTGATTTGTTTATTTTTTCTTTGTTTAAACTCTTTGGATAAACATATTAACATATACATACGTATACATATAAACAATTACAAGACAATTGTTCGACAGATCTTTGTAACTGAAATCTTCAAACCATTATTATTCTCTTCAAACACGCCCGGTCTTCACACAAGACTGACTTAACTTTTACTAACTCAGTTGCCTGCTTTGCCTTGCCTTTTATATGGCAACGTAAACAGTCTGATGTTCTTGAAGGCGAATGTTCATGGCTTCGCCTTCTCGAGATCTCTATAAATGTAAATATCGTTGTTTCATTATCGTTGTTTGTGTAGTTTGTTTACATATATTCTTATTGTGTTCGTTGTTGTTTTGTTTTTGTTTACTTGTTTATCATTTTTTTTATACTGGTGTTTGTTGTTTATTACGCAGTGCGATAATTTGTAAACAAGTTCATTGTTTTTGTTTTTGTAGTTTTTGTTTATAATTTTAATGTTAAACGATGTAAAAGCAAAACACAAGTATCTAGATTTTTCCATTTTCATAACAGTATTCATTTTTTAAAGCTTCTTCTGTGCTGCTTCAATTCGAAAGTGCTTCTTATAACCTGAATCAATCTGGGAGTTTAATCAGTGGTGTTAAGTTTCTTTCTGTATCCAAATTGATATTTTGTGTAGGTATTAGCAGTTTTAAGAACGATTTTGATACTGTTGGTAATAAATTTATTGGGCTATAAGACCTTTAAATGGTTCCTTAAGATCTGCTTCGACTATTGAGTTATTCATTGGCATGTGAATGTTAGAATACCTTAAATAAAGCGAGCATATGATGTCAAACGAAGAATATGGAACGGTCTTCTTAGCAGTTTACTGTCATTAGAAGAGCTTGCTACAACACAGAGCTGGATATCGCACGATTAAATAGGTTCTATAACTGTTTTATACAGAACTTCTTTGAAATTTTAATATAAAGCTTGTCATAGACCAATAAAGCAAAAAATTTAGTGAGACGTCTAAACTAAATTTCCATTATTTTTGAACCTCTGGGATCAAATCTAAGTGTATTCGATTACGAAGATAGAAATGTGGATTTGGTTATCAGCAATACATCTCCTGTAAATATGCAAAAAATAAATGAAACCTGTTGTTATTTGCATGAATCTTTTTTATATGTCTTAGGATATACAGTAGCGAGAAAAAAAAATGCAACGCTATGTCGTATGATATTCAATCGAGGCTAGAAACTTATAACGTTATCCAATTACACTCCATTTTTTTATTCGTTGATGTTTAAATTTTAATAAAAAGTATCATTAAGCGTTGTTTGCTTCTCTTTCTACTTAATTTTTTTAGATTTATAAAAAAAGTGAAAAAATTTAGCGAGAAAAAAAAATGCAACGCAATGTGTTAAAGTTAAAAGGAGATCAACTAGAGTAATTAAAATAAAAGGTTAATGAAGACTTTGCAAATTGTGAATTTTAAAATAGAAACAGCTGTCAGCAGATAGCAAATTTGCCGTTATAAGGGCTCTGGAAGAAGGCAAATCAATGACCATGACAATGGCCAAAGTTTTGTGAAGCGAAGAATCAAAGTTTAACTTATTTGGCTCTGATGGGTTAAATTACATTCGTTGGCCCCCAAAACAGAGATATTCACAACAATTCTGTAAATAAACAACATTCTGTACCATCAGAGCCAAAAAAGTTAAACCTTATTTTGTCGATCCACCATACTGTGGGCCACTGCTCTTTTGACCAATGCAGATACCGTCTAGCAAAGTTAAGCCGTTTTTTCTTATTAACTTTTCTTATAAGTGGCTTCTTGGTTGGTCTTCTAGCTAATTAATTTGCCTCTCTTAATCGATTTCTGGCTGTGTGGAAGCCAATAGAAACCCCTCATTGGTCGTTTGCATAATTAGTAACATCTACTACCGTTTTCCGATGATAAATTTTTACTATTTTTACCATTTGACGGTCATGGCGGGCAATAGATTTACGAGGTCGATCACTTCCTATTTCTTTCCACGTTATTTGTTTGACGATATCGCGATGAAATCCGACAAACCGTTAATTTGTTGATATTAAATTGATGAACAACTTCATTCATTGATTTGCCATCTTCCAGAGCCCTTATAATGGCAAATTTGCTATCTGCTGACAGCTGTTTCTATTTTAAAATTCACAATTTGCAAAGTCTTCATTAACCTTTTATTTTAATTACTCTAGTTGATCTCCTTTTAACTTTAACACATTGCGTTGCATTTTTTTTTCTCGCAAAATTTTTTCACTTTTTTTTAAATCTAAAAAAATTAAGTAGAAAGAGAAGCAAACAACCCTTAATGATACTTTTTATTAAAATTTAAACATCAACGAATAAAAAAAACAAAAATGGAGTGGAATTGGATAACGTTATAAGTTTCGAGCCTCGATTGAATATCATACGAAATAGCGTTGCATTTTTTTTTCTCGCAACTGTATCTATGAGGAAACAATCTGCCAAGTACCTTCTGAAAAATTATTCTGTGTTTCGAGCTAAAGGTTCACGTATCTTATATAAAGCAACGTGTCACCATACGTACATAGTCATGTATCATTACAACCCCTCATATAGGATTACGATGTAGCTTCTCACACCACTTATGTTGTGTGTGTTAATTTTATAAATTTGTGGCGAGACTTACAGTTTAAAGTCGATTCCGAACAACAGATTTTTTTAAAAACTTTTCATGGCAATTTCATTTATTCACAGAGTTTTTGTCAGAAATCTGCTGAGAGAAAGCCGCCGAAAAAATATTTTCTCATATTTCGGTTTTGTTGGATATGTCTGATCTGGGACTTGAACCCATGGTCTCGTGCCTAGTAAGCCAACACGCTTCCTACTAAACTATGGCGAATAGAACATGATACCATACCAGTAAAAATTTCCATTCTTTACCTTGAGATTAAAAATTTTAGTTTTTCGTGACAAATATTAATTCTAATTAAGTTATCATAGCTGTAGCCATTTTATTATCAAGGCAATTAGCTCTACAATAGTAAACACTCCTCTGTGAATTCATGATATATCTGAAGCATGTTATAACTGTTAGTGCGAATGTACAGCCACTTGTTGTTGTCGCTAAAGCCTTACAAAAAAAAAAATTGAGATGGAGAAATAGAAAAGAAGAGAAGAGAAGAAAAAAATTGCTGCTCTTTGTTAACTTATCACTCATGTTTTAAGCTGAAAGCATATATGTTTCCTTCCGTTGACACTTGCTAGCATTGCGTGAAATTACATTTAAAAGGCACCAACACAACAGCCAGCCAGCCAACCAGCCAAATACTCAACGAACTTTACGTATCCAGCTTACTCCTCTGTTACACTCCCCTATTCCTATACGTAACACACTTTGGACACTTTTATGCTGAGTTTTTGAGTTTTCACTTGTTTTAGCACAAAATTTCATAGATAGTGAGCTACCAAGGAGTGTGAACTCAGTTCCCATGTTTTTCAAATACAGTTTGTAAATGTACGTATGTATGTATGTCGACAAGTGTTTCGACGGACTGTGTGTTGTGTAGCTGACGTGCACATTTCGCCACCACTTAATGCCAGTCAACGCTTGTAATCTTGTCACTTGGAATTTCTAAGCAATTTGTTTGTTTTGGTCATGTTCCCGAAAGAGGGGAGAGATTAAAACTTAAGCGTAGATTATGCAACACAACACAAAAAATATAAAAAAAAATTAAATACTTTACATATGATAAAAAAAGAAAAAATAAATTAAAATAGAAATAGGCATAGAATGAGAGAGAAATAGAAATTCTTTTATTTCTCATGTAACTTAAAAGACATTGATGGACTTAGATAATTACATTAAACAAGAAAATTGGTTAGATTGGTTAAAGAGCCCCGTGTTTTACATATTTTGAAGTGTGTGTGAGATGTTCTCGAAATTTTTATTCGTTTGGAAAGCCTAATTATACCATTATGTGTTGAATATAACATTCTTCAAACAGACGCAACGGCTCCTCTGGGTGAAGCTCATCCAAAATGTAAAACTTACCATGATTCTGGAGTATAAATCACACTGGATGTGATCGATTGAATGGGTTATGTTGGTGTTGAGGATCACTGTGCTTTGTGACTTATTCGCGTACACCTGCAACGTAAAAACCCCCAGAGAAAAAGTCTAACAGAATCAAATCGCATGATCTCGTTGGCCATTTAACAACTCAATCTCAACTCAACCTGAGATAATCAAATGGCTTGTGCAGAAATTTAATATAGCTCCAGCTGTGTGGCAATTCGGGCAAAAAGGATTGGTAACCAGTGACCTATAACGTTCGCTATTGACAATGATGGCCTGCTCAATGTCGTTCTCAAAAAAGTATGGGACTGTGACACTATGACACCACAACAAACAGTAAATTTTTCGGCACCCATTAGACACTGTCATGTTAATGTTTTTCCAAATTTGACAATTTTGTTTGTCTAGATACCCATTCAAACTGAACATTATTTTCAATGAAAATTAGTGTCAGTAGCCAACTGCTTAAAATCCTATTTAGAGATCACATGTCGTTGTCTCTGGTCGCCCATGGTGATTTGGCAATACGGAGAGAGTAAATGGCAAATAATTAGAAAGATGCAGCTTCAAAAATGGCCGTTGTCAGCCGAGAATCTCTGTTAAAAGCCGCGATATGAACTTGCAATTACAACAGGAGTAGGTGCATATAAATTACAATTAGAAATTGTTATTGTAAAGTGTCAATAAAAGCGGAAAGGGTTCAAGAGGCAGTAAGATTTATAAAATATATTTACGCATACATACATAACTGGTCATTATAACCCTTCAGTCCTAACTTCTCGCACCATTTATGTTTTGTGTGTTAATTTTATCCATAAGTGGCGAGACCTACAGTTTTAAGTCGAATCCGAACGATAGATTTTGTTCTTTTTTTTTCTTTTTTTTTTGGTAAAGTTACTCTTTTTGCCAGAAATCTACTGGGAGGAAGTCGTGCAGGAAATATTTTTCATATTTCGATTCGATCGAGATGTTTGGCCTGATGTTTGAACCGGGCCTTAGATTAGGGTTAATATCGCTTTTTATTTTATTTTAAAAGTATGATGGTAAGTATTTAATATTTTGATTTTCTTATCTAATAATATCGCCTCCATAACAATCTTATTTGGCTTATTCAGTTTGTAAATAAATAATTAATTATTATTAAATATTTCATTTAATGGATTAATAAATATTTGATCATTTACTCTCTCTAAAGACCAAAAATTAATTGAATAATCAATGACTTGTGTATTATTATTTAAATCTTTTACGCATAACATCATATGCTCTTTACTACTTACCATCGTACTTAAGTCGTATTGTAAATAAAATCACCAAAAATTTTATTAATTTTATTACAAAACTTTTATATCCACTTCGTATATACATCTTTGCACATAAATCCTCTAAACGTTTTATTCTATTATGCCATAAAAAGAAAAAAAAAAGGGAAAACTAAAAAAGAAAATAAAATAAAAAAAATTATTTTGTCACCATAATTATGCAAACACTTACTCGCAATAAAAATGACCAAATTCGTTAAGAAAACAAAACGAAAATATGGTTTTAATTGGAAAATCATTTTGTCCCATTTAAGTATTAACACGCTCCTCATCTATCTTAGGCGCCAATCAAATTTAATAATTAAAGTAAACAAATGACGAAAATTGATTGGATTTTTATTTTATTGTTTCCACATTAACAATGTTTCATTCGTTCTTTCTTTCCTTCTTTCAGTTTTTATATGCCAAGTCATAAAATTAATTTAATTACATGGCATACACACAACGTAAATACCTTAAGTACGAGTACTGGGGTTATTCCTTAGCATATGACAATAATTGGGTACATAGAGAGTGGAAAAGTATTGGGTCGTTAGGTCATAATGAATCCACTATTTTCTTGTGGCAAATTTTGTAGCTAAAATTTAAATTTTGTGTGGAATTTATGACTGTTAGAACAATTCTTGGGAAAGTTTTATAAATTCATTTAAATTATTGTGGAACTTATTTGCTTTTTTCGTGAGAAACTTGATCAAATAATTTTTACCGGCTGTCCGATTAAACCTAAAAATATATCCAAAATTCATTTTTACTGGTTTATTCTTGCAGGTACAGCACTTTTGTAACTTAATCTAGTTCTACATACACAGAGACAAGTGGTAGTAAACAAAACATACCGACGAGGTTAGGTTAGGTGATGTATTCTCCTTAATCGACAACGTCCAAAAATTACTTTCTCTCCCGGTAGTCGAACAGTCACTATAGGAGCAATCTTAGATCGGAGAGTTCAGATAAGGAAATGAGAAGAATGTAGTGGAATATAGTCTCTTCCACCTCCTCAGGACCACAGCTTTTGTTTAAGTCATTCGACAGAATGCTAAGAATATTGGTGTATAAATTGAGCTTCTCTGCAAAAAAGCAGAAAATCAACTGAAGCAGTCGGAATATACGCTGTAATATGTTAGAGATTATGAGATCCCTACCGGACCTAATCAAGTCATCAGCAAAGCAAATATCAATGTACCAAAAACATAGAGATCAGAGACGTTTTTGAGGGACTTAATCTGGTTGTCCGAGTAAGTTTTAACGGAAAACCACGACTTCTCTGGGTGAAGAGCATCCGAAAAGTCTCACACACAAATCAGGCTGAATTTCACCGATGGCATGGGCTATGTTGGTTTTGAACATTGCTAGAGTTTGTGGGTTATTCGCATATACCTGCGACTTAATAAAACTCCAGAAGAAAGAGAGAGAGGAGTTAAATGGATTAATCTCGGTGGCCATTCGAGATGACGTTGCGCCCAACACTATTGGTGTCCATAAAGTCCCGTTCAGGCAAAAAAAAAAAAGTTGGAAATGCCCTAGCCATTGACTTTCTCGAAATAACATGCGCCCCTTGCCCAAAATCAACAGCAAAGAGTTACTTTTTAGAAATGCATATGAAGCCCTTGTATCTCATGTGGATTGGTATTCTCCCAAATTCGACAATTTTGTTTGTGTTCATCTAGAAATTATCCTCATTAAGATCATTCAGCGATCACACGTCGGTATCTATGTATGTATATTCATTTAGCTGCGAACGCAGGAACTGAAAATTTACCAAATTGCGATAGGCCGAATTCATCTGCCTGACGCGAAATCAACTGCATCGGACACTCTCAAGGAAAGCGTCGATGCAGATGTTTCGGTGGATAGATTACTAACACAGTGCTCTCGAATTTATCCACTGCCTTGTGATTAGTTTTCATGGTAGAATAATTATGACGATCATAAAATAGTCAAAGTACGCTGTACGTTGCCCGAATAGAATAACCAAATTGGATAAAACAATTTCATTATTTGCCCATATGAATGCATTGTTCATCCACAATTCACAATTAATTTGACAAATGTAGCTTCAACAAGATGTTTGTTATCAGCAGTCAAAATTCGTGAGTCCCTGTTGTAAGACCCGATACATCCATATACGTATATATATACTCGTATATATATATATTGTATTGCATATATGTAATGTATATGTTTCATTACATTTGCTTGTATGTAACATTAATGAGTACGCCTATTGAGATATACAATGACTTTCCAGAAAAATCATAAATTAATACATAAAAGTCCACCTAAATATTTAACATACATATATGGGCAGTACTATTGTAGACATTTTTGTTTATATTCAACACTTACGTTAACTGATTTTATTACCAAATATAAGTTTCTTAACAAAATTCTAAAGGCGGTTTGGCTTTCAATTATTTTTGCCATATCACGTGCATATAACTCTTATACCTGCACAATCGCATTTACTACAGGAACAATTGTAAACGTAATAGTCATGCTCTGTTGTATGAATTGAATTCCATGTTAACATGGCTAATTAAATTATTTTATTAGAAATATACATATATTTTGTATACCTGTATACTGATTTTTTCTTTTTTGTTTTTGTTTTTTTTTTTTTAAGATATATTAAAGTCACTGGTTTTTTATGTGTCTTTAGCAATGTATTTTTTTTTATCTTCAAAACAAGGTATACAGTATTGAGCAAAATGAACTGAAAAAAAGCAAAGCACAATATAATTATAATACTATCTGCAGTCTTCTGGCAATAACTCTGAGAGTAATTAGAATTGCCGTGAAAAGCTTCTCAAAAAATCTGTTGTTCAGAATCGACTTGGAACACACAACATGAATGATGCGTCGTAGCCCTGACTAAATGGTTTTAATGGGCCAATCAAGTAAGTACGTAACTAATCGAGAAATTTGGTAATATATTAACCATTCGAGCTTTGCTAATTGCCCTGCTTTTTTAACGTCCAGATAATATCGTGAAAACTTTTTCCAGGTAGAGAAGTGGAAGTTTAGAAACCTCATAGTTCGAATAATTAACAACATACAGCCAAAAACAATCGAATCTACGATTACTTACTTGAAAATTTCCCATTGAAGGAGAACTAATGCCTGAAGCTGAACTTCAAAATAACTCCGAACACCAATATACTGTCATGCCATTGAGTTATGCTTTAGGGTCTAATCGAACTCGGAAACCTATCTACCGTTTTACAGAAGGCCAAACAACAATTTAAACATTCACTTTATATGCATGCATTTGTAAGTATTCCTATAACAACGAATTTTCTCTCAGTACCGATATCATGTCATACAATAAAAAGTCAAAAATACAAGAATTTTTTAATACGACAGGTATTTGTCTTTTAAAAAATACGAGCATGTTTTAAATACTGATTTTAAAATCGATTTTTTTTTTTTGCATTAAAAACAAAATCTTATTTACCAAAAATTTATTTTATTTGTAAATTTTGCATGAAAGTCATGATTTAAAATTGTCTACATGAGGAAAGAAAGGATAAAAAATTGACCGGATTTGTTCGAAAAAAAAAAGAATTTAAAAGGCGTCGAAGCATAAATCTACATTTTCAATTATTCTTATAAAATTTCAACTTATTTGTTGTTGTTGTACTTTCTAACTACTTTCAAATGAAATCACACAAGCAGAAAATATTTTTTGGGCTATAAAATGAACGAGCATTAGAAAACAGATTATTTTTGTGTATTTAACAAGTATTTACTGAAATCATGCACACTTACACACATGCATACATGCAAACCAAAGCAAAAATACAAACGACTGACTATTACTTACGCATGTAAATAATGTAAATGCCTTTTAATATGGCATAGATTCATACAAAATTCTTAGAAATGCTTACGAAGGTTTTAGGAGAAAATAATTAAAAAAAATACTTTAAAATTTAAAAGAATTGGAATGCATTTTACTTTCAGGTAGAGTAAAAGTAAATTCCACTTACGACTGAAATACAAAGTGTAGAATTTATGCTCAACAAACCTGGCAACCTTACATTCATATGCCAATGCCATGATGGTTGTCTATACTGAAATATTCAGAATGTTCTTTCAAGCCCCCACCTGCGCATTATATAATTCCCATTTTGCTTTTTACGAACACACACTCATACGTGAATGCTATGATCGTCGTCTATACTGATAAATTCATTCAGGCCCTCACCTGCATATTATATAATTCGCATTTGCTTTTAACGTTCTTGGTAGTTATAAACAAAAATGTAATGTGGTTAGTGCCGTGTTTGATGAATGAATATAAAATAAACAAATATAAAATAAGTAAATATTATATAAAATATGTCAGTAAGATAAACTGCAGTTGGCATTGACAGTATACATAATATTGAATTCTATTTCAAATATACTACTTATACGCACCCATACTACTGGTACAGACAAATTGCTCTGAGAAGTATACAATAAAATCGAATTCAAGTATAGAATTAAATATCGCTCATACGTTACAGATACTTCAAAATGAATTTTTTTTTTGAGAAATATACAGTGCTTGACAAAACAATGGAAACTTTTTCCTTCCAATATATCCCAATATATTTAAACAATTTTATGAATATTAGAACAATTTTGTATAAAAATTTAAAGTTTTAATCGCATATTTATTTTATTAATTTAATTCTTTTTTATAATGAAACACAAAATTTATTAATGTATTCAACAAAGCAAAAGAAAATAAGAAAATATATCTTCTAATCGGACAAAAATTTAAATCTTTTCAAGAAATTGGAAAAATAGTTGTGCAGTATATTAATATGCATAATAATATAAAAAAGCTATATTATTCAGATATTTAAAATAAAAATAGGACTGTCCTCTTTTTCGGTTTTGAGGTCTTCCTGTCAAATGATGAGTTTTCACGGTACCTGACTAACAAATATTTTTAATAATTTTTGAAAATTCTGATCTGTTAAAAGTATATATTTATCACAAATTGTTTTTTGCTGAAGTTCATCATTGAAATCGTATATTATTTTTATATTTTTAAAATACATTTGTGTTAATAACTGCCTATTAATAAGCAGCACAAATATTTTGCGAATTTCTTAAGAATATTCCAATTTTGAAAAAGTTTCCATTTTTTTGTCAAGCAGTGTATATTCCTATATGGTGAGTTATTAATTTTAATTTATTATAATTAATTCATAGATTAATTTATAATAATCAAATAAATTAATTTGTACGAATATAAATTAAATATTATTAATAATTAAATGAATTAATAAAATAAATTAATTAAATAAATTAATTAATTATATTAAATTAATTTATATTAATTAAATTATAAATTATATTTATAAACATAATTTAAACAAAAATTGATTTTTTTTTTTGATTTTATTTAATTCTCTTTAATCAGGTACATTATGGAAATTAAATATATTTTGTGAATTTTTTTTCACTCGTATTATCCTTTTTGGAATAAGAAGAAGGAGAAGAAGATAGCATTTAAAAACACGTCCAAATAATAAAATTGTTACACCAACATTGGTGTTCTGTTCGGTTCATGTGCCGCAGTTCTCGCTCAACTTACGATAGCCATAGTCGTGCTATCGAGAGTAGACGATCATACAAGACTCGTACGTCAAACAACCGCAAGATCTATTTAAAACATTTGCACAGTCCGTGAGAGTGTGCCGTTGATTTCGCATCACTCACAAAAGCTCGTTCTTTTCCTGACCATATCTTGGCGTATTTTGTGTCATAACTTGAAGCTTTACCAGTGTAAAATTCAACTTACCCAGGAACTGAAGTTAAACGACTTTGTTAACTGAATAGGCTTTGGAGCAGGTGGCAACTGACTTGAATCGAGACCAATCCACATGATATCAAAAAGCAATCTATTATTGCCGAAGAGGCCAGCGTTTGGTGCGGGTTTCGATTTTGGCAACGTCTTTAACCATATTTCGTTGAGAATATGTTTGGCCAGGCCATCACTATTGTCTGATACAACAGAACTGCTTCAGAGCTATTGCGTATGTATCATGTGGTCTTGTAGTTTTGTTTCAATTTGCCTAATATTTTTTTGAGGCCACGATTCAAACCTCAGGTCAGACATCTCGAAAAAATCTGTCGCTCAGAGTTGACTTTAAAACAGCTAGTGGTGTGGAATGAGAAGTTAGGTCGTAATCCTGACTGAAAACCAGTCCTGAAATGACCAATTATGTATGTATTTACATCTGGATGTATTCCAAAGGTCAATGATATTCAAACGCCAACGTTCGCTGATGGTACAGGTTTTAATAAATCATCGTAAAAATTCTACAGCAAAAATATTTTGTAGTTGGAAAAGTAGTTCAAAAATATAGAAAAATCGTGGCAAATTTAAATCAAACACAAGTACAATTGATTTAAGATGATTCTATTGGCATACAGCAGCGGCACAAAGTTTGTGGTCAATAAATTTAAATCTTTTTGTGTTATAAATGAAAAGAAAAACTTGCACGAAGAGTGTTCCATATACAGAGGGTATGGATAAAGAACAAAATATCTCTGTGAACTGAACGCGTTCTATTGGATTCGATATGATTTTCAGAAACAAATCTCCCTTTATATAAGTGGTGGACTGTATTATGATGTCGACTAAGTGCGTATTGTGCAGGAGATAGAAGGTTAATGCCTTTTATGAACTTCTTAGGCATATTCACATAAATCTTTTCAAAATTTTTGATCACCGATGACTGTAAGCTAATTGGAGGATGTGAACAAAGCATCTCTGATAGTTTATATTAAGATTGGCGTATTGTGTGAGAACCCTTTCGAACCCTGTTTTATTTTTCGTAATTTATAACAACGCATTACCACAACTTGAGTTATTAGCTGTTGTGCTAATTTGTAGATTTATATTTAAATATCTGTGTGATCTATTTTTATGTTTTCATCTTTTCCAGCCTCTACAGAGCAACTAAAACATATTGTTTGTCACTCTAACACAAAATAGTTTTTCCACATTTCCCACCGCCCTTCCACTTCGCAAAAAAGGAAAATTCATTAGCCATTTGGCTAAAGTTTTAACCTCATAGACCAGCACCCCAACCCCTAGCCAAGTGATACTAGATAGCGGGCATAAAAGGTGGGCCTGTGTATTTTATTGTGTTTCGTTATTGCGTTTATTTGATTTTGCTGTTGGCTCAGTTCGGCAAACAGACAATATTAAATGTCACGTTTGTGTTTAGCACTCGTATTTTGTGACTTGTGGTCGGGTGATAAATTTTATTGTCTTTCTCTGTGTGTTGTTTTATTTGTTTAAAAGGCACACATGCTACGGTGCTAAATAATCTACAATAAATGTAAGAAATTTTCTATGCAAATACAAACTTATGCGCACACATACATACATACATATATTGTACATACAAGTATGGTATACATATAGAGGTATATTTTACCTATACACTCGCCTATACGTACTTATATATGATATACCCATGCATACAATAGATGATATGTATTTGTATGAATGAGTGATATTGTGTGTATTTGTAATAATATTTATAAATATTTAAATGTATGCATGTGTTTATCTATATTTGTATCTCTGTATCTGTGTGTTTTCAAATATATATTTAAATTTATGTGTATGCAAAAAGTTATTATTATTGTTTTCTACGTTGCTGTTGCTGTTATTTTATATGCATATTGCTTGAAAAAAAAAAAACAAAAATCCAACTCGAGAATAAAAAAAGAGAAAAAATATGTTGGTAGGAATGTTCATTTATGAATATAAATTTATATGATTTCTATGTCCATGATGTTCTTGCCATTATTGTGCTAAATATTTATTATACTCAAATCCTTTCTTCTTTTTCCGTCTCTCTCTACCGTGTGTGTTTTCTTTTGATTCTAATAAGTAAGATTATAAGGAAGTGTGTGTGTGCATAGAAATGTTCATAAATAATAGGTAAATATATTCATAACTTTTCATATAAATACATACAGATATGTATGTATGTACGAACTTGCATAAATGTACGAAGGTTGTTCCATCAATGCGTGGTGAAATTAAGCCAAGGTACTGAGTAAGTAAAATCAGTTAAGAAATTAAATTCGATAGAACTTTAAAATTCAAAATGCCGGTATTTTTATAAGGCGCAGAAGAATGGGTATTTGCACAAAGAGATATATGGCAACGCATCTACAGAAATCACCGTGGTCTAGTGTGGGCTTATTAGACGTGAGTTTCTAGCCAGACAACTTTGAGAATAAATAAAATTGCCGTGAAAAACTTTCGAAAAAATCTGTCGTTCGGAGTCGACTTTAGAAACTGAAGGTCCCGCAATGTAAAAAATTAACACACACAACATACATAAGTGAAGTGAAGTGACTAAAGTGTTGTAATAACCAATTATGTATGTTCGTATCTTTTCATAGCCAATATAGGCGTAGAATGAATCATGATACGTATGAGCTTTATGCTGACGTCAATGACTTTATACCTATCAATGTACAACGACTTCGTTGTCATTGAAATTTCGGGAACAAAGAAAAATACTTTCGAATTTGTACCCGAGAGAAAGCGCAGAATAACTGAGACTCCAAGGGAAAGATCAGGATTAAGATGATCTTCCAAAATTTTGTGAAATAAATTAGTGGAAGAGTGCTCAATCACCGAGGCGCTTTCTATTCTTATTCTGGCTTATTTTGAGAATATTATACTTGTGTTTGAAGATGTTTAAACAGATCATGAAGTATTGAATAGATGATATGCCATGCAAAAGAACATCGGTCGGCGGACATGATAGAATTGACAATGCTCCCTCAAAAACTGCAAACCGTACTGAAACTTAAAGAAGACAACTTTTTAACGAAAGTCATCATAATTAGTGAGATTTCATTCAATCATTTCAATCTCTGTTGATCTATGAATTACTTCTGAGGCACCAATAATCTGTGTATGTCATACGAACAGTCCTTACATTGTAAGGCTGTAGTGTATAGCATCGCCTAGGACTAAGAGTCTGCTGGGGAGTGTTTCAAACCCATGTTTAACGATTTATAAATTGAGATGCCTACAGGTTGAGCTACGGGCCGAACCGAATTTCTGTTTTAGTCCAAAGTTGACCACTATTTTTCGTATTCTAACAGATTTTAACATTTTGAATATGGAAGGGCCTGTAAGGTACTCCCAACATAAAATGCAAGAGATAGATAACTATATTTATAATCGCTAGAGCTATTTGAAATGATCGGTGCCTGTATATTCTGAACGGGTTCTAGTGTCGTACCTGTAGCACCTTACTCCATTATTAAGGAACAAAAACAGAAAAAAACTTTTTAATTTATTAAAGCGTGATCAACAACAAGAATTAATTCAGCATTTGAAATTCCTTATTCCTTTCTTCGAAACTATATAAATATTATTTAGATATGGAAGTCTTAATTTGAAAAGATTAGGAGACTAACCGAGTATTTCTCAGAATATGTTACAATTTCTGCTTTGCGTGGTGGTCTGTTTAGCAAGGAAAATGACAATGACGTATAGATGGACATATCTCAAGATAGTGGGCTATGATATACGTATATGCACTATGGCAAGCGAATTTGTAGTCCTTAATTGTGCTAGAGGATCTCAATTGTAAAAAATTGGCATACATTAGCTAAGGTTTGGAGCAGAGTATATCTGGATATCTGTTTATGGATGAACAAAATTATTTTACGTCTTGTGCCTTGTGAAACATCTTACGGTGTTGGGTATTTATGTCGCTGTATTCAGAAATTATTGTTTAAAATTTTAGTTTTTATAATCATTCATCCGTATCATATGAAAAGTACATACGTCTAGATTTTACAGTGCAACGAAGTCAACTTAAAAATTTTAATAAAATTGGGAAGAATTTTGCATTAAAATTTGCGTTAAAAACACAATTCAAATCTTTCAGGCCAGTTATTGTAAAACAATTCGTGTTAAATAAACTTAAAATTGAAATAAAAGGCCAAAGTGTATAAATAATTACTAAATGAAATTAATTTTCTTTAAATTTAAATGTTTAATTTACCGTTATTGTGTACTACTGTACCCATAACGGAATGTATATTTTTAGTCTACACTCACAAACTCAGATAATATGCATGATTGTTGGTCATAAAAACTTATTTGGTTTTTGTTTTTTTCCTGCTCTTCATTCACCCTTTTCTGAGCTGTTATGGCTATCAGTTTAAATGACAAAATTGCCTGAAAAATCAGTCTGAATTTCATTTGGTTTATCCTTCCGTTTCCTTTAGTGCAACACCAACAACAATTCATCTCTATCAAACATTTGCCACTTGCAATACAACAAGCAGAACTACAAACAAGATTTGTCTCGAAAAGAGCTTCTATTGCACTCACGGGTAGTCATATCAAGATGATTATGATGATGGTTGGTTTTCCTCTGTTTTTCCTCTGCTTTATTTTTGAGTCTCTTTACTCACACCCACAAATTAAGGAAACTTTGACAGGTACCATTACGAGTTTGGCAGGGAAATTTCCGTTTCTATTTCTTTCCTTATTTCATTTCATATCATCACTCACTAATGGGAAAAGGCAAAGGCAAAAAAGTATAAGGTGGCTGGCTGGTTGATGATTGGTGGTTCTCTGATACAGTTCTGGTTTGCTGTAATGACTGGTGTTGTTAAAATTAAAAAGAACATCAATAGACATGAATTAGCTGTCGAGAAGTTGTCTCTATCGTTGGCTCTATTTGGCTTTCATTTCTTAGACAAACGAATATGAGATGTTTTGCTTTTAGAATCTTTGTTTTTCCCATTTAGATTTCCATTTCTCTCATCTACAATAGATTGCGGTAATAAATATGAAACTTAGTTAATTATTGTTTCATTTTTTCGGCCAGACTTGGCAATTTATTGTTAAACCAACTAATATACCACTGGCAGCCATAGGATTTTAACAACAACTAGTGAAACTTCAGTGATATGCTCCTACGAATGGCAAATGAAAAAATTTTTTCCTTGGTGTTCACGCAAAAGCTTAGCTAACGTCCGATTACGTTAGCTGGCTTGGATAAATACTTACATTTCACAAAGTATTTCCAAAGGTACCAACAATTTTTACAAATAAATATCAAACATTCACTGTCTATATTGGAAGACATACTCGTATGAGAAGAGCCCATGATGATAAAAATATTTCGGCTTCATCTTATTAACTCTGAATGTTCTGTTAATATTGTTACGAAAATGGAAATGGTGTTGTTAAAATAATAAGCAAAAGCTCCAAAAACAACACAATGGAGTTGATCACGCATAAAAACAAAAGCTCCAAAAACAAAACAATGCAGTTGTTTACGTGATCAACGAATGAGTAAGCATATAGCAACAAAAACAACAGTGCTTGTTTACAAGTTCGATGAATAAACAAATATAGCAACAACGACCGCGTATAAAAGAAATATAGCAGAAAGACAAACAAACAAAACAACAACAACTCTGCCTGGACGAAAGTAAATAAGATACACGAACAACAAAAATGGAAATAAGTTGTTTACATTTTTGGATTGTTCCCGAAGGTCGTCATCATCCTTCAAGGGCATCCATCACACTGTTGATCCAGTGATATAAAAGGCAAGATAAAGCGAGCAACGATGATTCAGTTAGAATTCAGTCAGTCGTGTATGAAGACACGTTATTCTCGGAGTTCGAGTGAAGTTAGTCGTGTGACGACGTCGCGTTGAATTAAGTGAGAATTCAACCAGTGGTGTGTGAAGATACGAGATCGAGTTATAATCCAGTCAGACTTGTGTGCAGACAAGTTGCGTGAAGAAAACAGTTGTTAGTGTGGTGCTTACAAAAAAAGGTTGTGAGCAAAGAAGAAAAACTAACAAGTGTTGTTGTTGCTTATAAAAAAGGTTATAAGCAGAGAAATATCAAGAACAAGCACGTATTGTGGAACTTATCATTGTATGCGTAGAATAAGTTCGAACAGTAGAACGAAGGTTGTGCAGAAAATAAAGAATTGAATTAAAATTAAACACAGATTTATTTTTATTTTATTTGCAATCTACGAGCTCATATTTTTAACGTTTTTAAAAGGTAAAAACGTAACAATTGGTGTCAGAAGTGGGATTGCAAAATTTAAAAAATAAAAATAAATCAAGATGAAGCTCTCAGAACTAAGAGTGGAAAGGCTCAAACAAGAATTGGCTAAATTAGCGTTACCAACAGCGGGCACGAAGAATGAACTCCAAAGGCGGTTAAGGGAAGAGCTGCAGCATCAGGGCATTGATGTAGACACTTACGACTTCGACGACGAAGAGGAACGTGAGTTACAGGCTCCTGCAACCCCCAGCGGTCTTGACATGAATTCGTTGCTAGCCGCTATGATGGAGAAAATGCAAGTAGTAAATCAAAAACTTCTGGCAGAGTCTCGGAAAGATAGTGAACAAAGAATGGAAGCCATGCAGGAAGAGAACAAAAAGCTATTCGAAGCCTCTAGAGCCGAAAACCAGAAAGCGCAGGAAGAGAACAAAAAGCTATTTTCAAAACTTGAAGACAAACTAGATGCGTATGATGAGACGCTAGATGAAATAATTGAGGCATTCGGCGGAAGAGTTACAAGTGTCGCCGAAGAGGTGCCAAGTTTAGAAGAGGCCGTTGACACGGAAGTAAGTAACTTGGAAGAGTCCGTGGAGGGCAAACTCGTCATGATGGAAGAGAAGAGCCTGCGACCGGAAACAGTACAAGCCGAATCAGAAGGTACCGGCAGGATAGAAGCACCTTGCTTTGATGGTAGCTCACCCCTATCCGTATTTAAAGTCCAATTCGAGACGGAAGCAAACAGAAACGGATGGGACGATGAGGAGAGGGCATTGGAACTGGTTTTGGTGTTGAAAGGTGTCGCCGCTGAGATTCTAGTAAACATGCCAGCCAGCCGCAGGAACAACTACAGTGATTTAATGGTGGCGTTACAGCGTGAATTTGGCGAAGGGCACGAAGGAGAACTGTACCCTATGGAATTGGGGTGGCGCGCGCAAAAGGGTAATGAGTCACTGTAAGCCCTTGTAGTGGAGGACGAGAGATTAGTGCAGCTCACATGCCCGGGAGAAAACCGTCCACTGGTAGACAATTGTAAGACCGAGGCGTGTGAAAATGGTATACGCGCCGATGATGTCGGATTGGCGGTGTGGACTGCACGAGAGACAATCTTTGTAGAGACCCTGGCCTTCGAATTAGCCCAAGAGACCGCTTGCATGATTTCTACAGCACAAGCGAGAAAAGTGCGAGGAGTGGAAATCGCGGACGAAAAAGGACGCCTTTTGCATAAATTTAAAACGTTGTTAAGGCAAGATGTGGCAGAAGCCGGACGAAAGGTAAAGCTGAGGCTTCTCAACTGTGGAAAGAGCGGACACGTCCCGAAGAAACTGGAACGCGCCACGAGGAAGGTCAAGATCCGGCTCACCATCAAACGGGCGGGATACCAGCCATCATCATCATCAGAGGGGCAAGTGCTGGTTTCCTAGAAGCGAGGTCCCCAGTAAAGCGAAGTCGAGGTCAGCTGCACAATATAAGTCGGACGCACTTTTGGAGCGGGTAACAACAGCAGGTCCTTTGTATTGCCAGAAACCGATATGTTCTCGTCAAGACGGATTACTTAGGCTAACGGCCGGAAGTGTATGCCATACCCAATCAAGAGGCGAACACAGTAGAAAAGGTTTTTTGTGAGCCACTGGGAATGCTGCTACTAGGTGCCAATAGAGCTACACTCCGAGGCAGAAGTTCGAGCCAGCCGTATTCAAAGGAATGTTTGAGGTGTATGGAATGGTAGAACAATTTGGTCGAAGCCTGGAGGAATACTTGAGAAACGTAGTGAGCGAGCAGCAAAAGGATTGCGAGGTATCTACTGGCGTATCCATCTGCGATGCATGATCCCACAGCTAGATCAACCGCCAAGGTTATTTACAGGAGAGGAGATAATGAGCCTATTCGGGACGAACAGGCTTAAGTGGGCGGCAGTGTTACGAAAATGGAAATGGTGTTGTTAAAATAATAAGCAAAAGCTCCAAAAACAACACAATGGAGTTGATCACGCATAAAAACAAAAGCTCCAAAAACAAAACAATGCAGTTGTTCACGTGATCAACGAATGAGTAAGCATATAGCAACAAAAACAACAGTGCTTGTTTACAAGTTCGATAAATAAACAAATATAGCAACAACGACCGCGTATAAAAGAAATATAGCAGAAAGACAAACAAACAAAACAACAACAACTCTGCCTGGACGAAAGTAAATAAGATACACGAACAACAAAAATGGAAATAAGTTGTTTACATTTTTGGATTGTTCCCGAAGGTCGTCATCATCCTTCAAGGGCATCCATCACACTGTTGATCCAGTGATATAAAAGGCAAGATAAAGCGAGCAACGATGATTCAGTTAGAATTCAGTCAGTCGTGTATGAAGACACGTTATTCTCGGAGTTCGAGTGAAGTTAGTCGTGTGACGACGTCGCGTTGAATTAAGTGAGAATTCAACCAGTGGTGTGTGAAGATACGAGATCGAGTTATAATCCAGTCAGACTTGTGTGCAGACAAGTTGCGTGAAGAAAACAGTTGTTAGTGTGGTGCTTACAAAAAAAGGTTGTGAGCAAAGAAGAAAAACTAACAAGTGTTGTTGTTGCTTATAAAAAAGGTTATAAGCAGAGAAATATCAAGAACAAGCACGTATTGTGGAACTTATCATTGTATGCGTAGAATAAGTTCGAACAGTGGCACGAAGGTTGTGCAGAAAATAAAGAATTGATTAAAATATTAACACAGATTTATTTTTATTTTATTTGCAATCTACGACCTCATATTTTTAACGTTTTTAAAAGGTAAAAACGTAAAACGTACTCCGTACTCGTACTCCGAGAATAACGTGTCTTCATACACGACTGACTGAATTCTAACTGAATCATCGTTGCTCGCTTTATCTTGCCTTTTATATCACTCGATCAACAGTGTGATGAATGCCCTTGAAGGATGATGACGACCTTCGGGAACAATCCAAAAATGTAAACAACTCGTTTCCATTTTTGTTGTTCGTTTATCTTATTTACTTTCGTCCAGGCAGCGTTGTTGTTGTTTTGTTTGTTTGTCTTTCTGCTATATTTCTTTATACGCGGTCGTTGTTGCTATATTTGTTTATTCATCGATCTTGTAAACAAGCACTGTTGTTTTTGTTGCTATATGCTTACTCATTCGTTGATCACGTGAACAACTGCATTGTTTTGTTTTTGGAGCTTTTGTTTTTATGCGTGATCAACTCCATTGTGTTGTTTTTGGAGCTTTTGCTTATTATTTTAACAACACCATTTCCATTTTCGTAACACTGCCGCCCACTTAAGCCTGTTCGTCCCGAATAGGCTCATTATCTCCTCTCCCGTAAATAACCAGATTAAGTGGTTTTAAAACGCTGTCCAAGTATCATTTAATACGTAAAAATTTTGAAATTCATTTACGGAATGATTATGATCGTCATAATAGGCCTGCTGTGTAAAGAACTGGCCAGATTAGTAAGAAATTAAAAGAAACTGTAAGTGTTCGGAGTCAACTTTAAACTGTAGGCTAATTAGGTATGTATGTATATTTGTAAGCATTAAAGATGTGGTGAGGCTTGTGCATCATCATAATATTCGCACTTTCCAAAATATCGCTTCTGTTAGAAAAAGTGTGGCCGATAACAGAAATTTGTCGATACCACGTCTTTCTCAGGATTTGCACATTCTGGAACTGATCGTTCACAAGACCGTAGATATTCTAGTAGGGCGCTAGATCACAGGTATTCAGTGCTGATTTTTTGAACAACATATTTCTCAGGAGTAGAATTCTCCAGGCGATTCCCTTTCTAAAAGTCATCATTGCTTCCAAGAAAAATAAAAACGACGTATTGTGATCTGGTGGAGTCATAGGTCCACATTTTTTCGGAATTATATTTATCCTTATGCCGCTATGATCACATAATAACCATGTTGAAGATTATAAACTAGAAAATATGTAGTTTCGACGAGACAATGTCAAGAGCCACACAACTCGACCGATTTTATAAAGTAATTTCAGATTATGACTGCTTAAATTAGCCACCAAGATCATGCGATTTGACTCCATTAGACTTTTTATGACAGTGTCTACACTGACAATCTCCTAATGTTGGTAAATATTAAAAACCAAACAGGATTTTGCAGGGCGTTAAAATTGTCATAGACATTACATATTATTCGAAATAAACTTCTGTGAAACAGCGTTTATCTTCAGGTCGGTCAACAGAAATGCACCTGAAAATACCCACCACACTTAGTGTGGCATGTGTAAAGAGTACATGTACACGTACTAGTACATGTAAGAGTACACCACCACCACCAATGACCAATTTTACAATTATTTATGTTTCCGCGAATATTTATCAATACCATCTTCGTTTACCTTCGTGAACATTCCTGGCCTGCGTAATAATATGGGAGAAGTACTTGGTGAGCCTAGGGCAACCATAAATTCAAACGAATTCTTTGGCATTCTGTCCTTGATAGCTAGACAAACAATTCCAAACAAACTTCTCTGAATCGCGTAAACATATTATTATTATAACAAATTATGACAAATTATGTATGTACGTATGTAGAACAGAGATTACTATCAGAATTATCACATCAAAAGTTGTTCAACGACTATTGTAGAAGAACATAAGAAAATCTATTGAATTTGGCATTTTGGGACTTGAGGCAATCAATTCTTACCCAAACAACAATTATTACAAGATAATTTGGATAGGATCTCTATTTTCGTTGCAGACACACAATTTTTTTTTTATACGACCAACACTCTGTGGATGGCTCCTACTCATGCAATGCATTATGTTGGAACGACGAAAACATGTTATGTGAAGGATGAAAGAGGGAGTAGTGTTTGAATCTCTTTATATTACATGTGACAGAAAAGACCTCTGCCGAATTTTGTCTGTGATGCAGTATCTGATCCCCCCACAAACGGATATGCTCGGCGAGAAAGTTGAGTGTTTACGTAGGAATACATGATTCTCGGAAACAAGTTCCCTTATTTCGCTGGATCAAAGTCCGTCGTAGTAGCGATACAACAGTGAAACACAAACCACATTGCTACGATGCTCCAATGAATCAACAAAGTTGGATACCCTACCATCATTAATGAGCATCTTCGCCCTCTCCTGTACGCAGCTTACAAGCCTCAAAATAAATTTCGAGGCACCGGCCCGTACATGAGAGTTGTATTCCATTCTCGGTCGGACACAAGTGTTGTAAACAGAAGTGAGGTATTTCTTGTACTGTCTTAAGACACCGAGACACTTGAATGATTCTTTCAACACTTGAAAAATGTGCTAGTACAAGACCTTCTGACACCCTATTATTAACACCAGATGAGGCAATATTATTGTTGCTCTTATGTGCCAATGAACATCACTGTGTCTTCCGCGCATTGGGAAAATAGTAATCATAAGAAAAATTAAATGAAATTGTTGGCATCCTCGGATCTATTTCTGCCTCTTAATAATCATCACAATCTGAATATCAAAATTAACTTCAATATCGCATTAATTTTATTTTATTCAGAATACCTGAAGGTACATACATATGTATGGTGGCTGTTAGCAAATCAATTTGATTTTTCAAAAAAAAAAAAAAAATTTCAATTTCATTTTTAATTCGATTTTCAAAAGAATTTTTTTTGTTAAGGTACTGCATACAGGTTTATTCTCATTTGCCAAATAGAGAAGCATTTGTAAAGTCTACATTATTAAAAGTCTTAAGTAAATTTAAAGCTTTATTATGATCATCATTAGATTTCATTGTACATTAAAGAGCCTTAGAAGAATGCAGGTCGTCAAAGTTAAATACGGCATTTAGTTATCGCCGACAACATACACCGTAAAAAGCTTCTGAGAAACATGGATTGGCATCAGCTTTTATTGTATATTGCCTGCCACCATCACCATCGTCGTCTTCATCTTCATTATCGTATCATATCAGCTTAGCACATGAAGGTGGTTAACAACAGCAATCTGGCCCCAAGACAATTGCTGTTGTTCTTGTTTGGTTTCAGTAGCAACAGCCTTAGCTGTTGCTGTTGCGCCTACCAGTCAGATATGTATGTAATTATAATATTTTTTATTAGCTTATATGATCCTTAGAAAGAGGAAACAACATAAATTTAAAAATTTCCTTTTATTTTCACTTGACTTTAATTTATTTTCTCTCTCTCTCACTCTCGCTCTCTTTCTCACTCTTTTTATTTTTCCTACCAATTTTTATTATGATTATTTTTTTCTTTTTCTTTTTAAATTTATTTTAATTTTTTCTTATGTTTAATTTTCATTTTCGTTGTTGTTGTTGTTGTGTCTGTATCATGTATTGTTTATTTTATAGTAGGTTGTTGTTGTTGTCTTTGCCTCCTGTTGGATATGCCTCCTGCCCATAGATGAGTGAGCCTGTAAATGTTTAGCCAGGCATAGGCGAATATGACTATAAACAATTCATGCAACACATATACATGGAGACTTTATATTCTCTACAGGATAACTGGATGTTCGTTATGGTATTGTGTAGTTTCCTTTTTTTCTGTTCTTGTTGCTGTTGCTGTTATATTGATGCTTGTTCTGCTTTGTTGTTGCGGTTGTATTTATTATAATTTTTTTTTTGTCTTGTTTTTTTTGTTTTTTTTTTTTTTTTGTTTGTAGATGTGTTCAGAGGAGTATATTTGACTTGCTGCTACAACAAGTAACCTAAAACAAAAACCGATGGTAGCACAGCAGCAGCAGGTATTTTATGCAGTGGTTATTTTAATAAACATATGAACAGTTATGTGGAAATAAATAGTGCTCTAGAAAAAAAAGTGCCGCACAGTCTTATCGTGTATTATCTTACAGACAAAATCAAATCAAAATTATCGGACAATTAGTGATCAAACGTGGAAGAGGATTAACATCAAAAATGGTGAAAAATTGTTTTAAAAACTAGGTTGTAACCTAAATTTCTTGGATTTGCATTTATCAAGCACTTCTACCACTACATTTGTGCGTGTATTTATATAAATAGTAACCATTGTTTTGAAAAATATAAATGGTTCCTTTGATAAATTAGTAAATGAAATATTCTGAACATATGCCTCACTTAATCGGTTTTACAACCTTTCACTCAGAATTACGACCTAGCTTCTAACATCACTTATGTGTGCTAATTTTATCCATGCGTGACGGTACCTACAATTTAAAGTCGACTCCAAACTATAGATTTTTGAAAAGCTTTTCATGGCAATTTTATTTACTCTCAGAGATTTTGCCAAAAGAATGCTGAGAGAAATATTTTTTACATTTCGTTTTTTAGACGAATGTGTCCATATTAGTGCAAGATATTGCGAACAACGATATTCGGTTTAAATGTAAAATTTTTATGTTTACAAACATATTCGCATACTACTACTGTTGCTGCTGTAATCAAACATAAATTCTTGTTTTGAGTCTTTGATTTTTTTGCTATGCAAAGTCAGTTCCCCATAACTGAAGTGTTGGGAGTGTTGGGGCGTAACTGGATATTTAAATCGAACTGGGATGTTTCCCTTGCAACTAAAAATATATTTTTATTCGTTAATTTTAATTTTCTAAAAAAATAATTTTTCTCCGTAAAATAAAGTTCCTTTATCCTTTATCAAGACGCTTCGTAAGAATTCCCAGGAGTGCAGAGTTATGTCATCATCAATGGCGGAAGTATTTGAATGGCTGCTCAATGGTACGTTCAATGCTATGCTATATTTAAAACGAGCCCCCAATATAAATACTATCTGTGACACTCCATTATATTAACGTAAACTTTTCGACATGTAGCGGATTCGCTACTTATTACTTCACATATCACGGGTGTGTTCAATGGTGCTATGTTTCTTAGGTTAGGTTAGGTGGCGGACCCCTCGTAGAAAAGAGGTCCCACTTAGGCCAGCATTTACGCCTATTGTGATAGCACAATTAATTCTACCCGAAGTCAACCATTCCCTAGAGAAAACCGTCGCTTAAATCTTGCTATATATAAAGAGCTTGATTAACGATGTTAGAAAATTAGAGGTCAGAAACCTCTCTCTCTCTTTACTACAAGAGTAGTTCACTGATACATGAGGTGAAATACAGTTTTCCTCTCCTCCTCAGACCCACTGCTCCTGCAGAAGTCATTAGTTAGAATGCCGAGTATTTCGGCAAGCCTACCCGAAGTACAATTGCTCGTAAGGTTCGCCATTGTGCAATGGACGGCCAAACGATTTAATAACAGAAGTGAGTCAGAGCTCTTCCTTCGTGTCCAGGAGAGAATGGCAATATTTCACGTAACCTCCTGCTAACAACGAGATTGAGCCTCCTCGTAGAACGAGTGGACAATATACAAATAAACCGAAGCAATGGGAATACCTATACCCTGTCACATGTTGGAGATTGCTAGCACTGTACCGGCCCTGACCAGCTCATCAGCAATTCAATTTCCAACGATATCCCTGTATTCCGGAACCCGTATAAGGTTACCTGTGAATGACCCGAAATTTCTCGAAGAAACCCTCTGCATTCATTGACAAGGACGGACGTTTTAAATTACCTTCGTTAGGGACTTAATCGCAGCCCGGCTATCCTAGTTAATTCGGATATTTCCCGGGAAAATTCCGCCACCCAACAAGCATTGCGTCCCCGAGAGGACCGTTTAACGCTTTCCAAAAATTAGAAGAGAAACATCGAAAACCATTTGTTGCTATTGTTTGCAACACATCTGTTAGCGGTGTTAAATACCTAAATAAGATGACATCAGAAGTGGAAAGGCTGGATTCGACCGCCTAATTGTATTAACTAGTCATACAACAAAAAAATAATAAAAAAAACACACAGGCGGCGGGACATTGGCTTTTGTTTATGAATATTTGCTTTTGTTGTACTCATACTGGACTTATGCTTGCACACAATACTTGTAAGCTTTTCTGGTTGTTGTTAAATGTCCATAATCATGTAACTGTAACTGTATTTGTGTGTATGTGAGTGTAAGTATTAAATGTAATGTGTTTCAAAGGTTCGAGTTTATTTATGGCAGTCTAAGTAAGCGTCACATCCCTTGTACGTAGGTATGTATACACGTTTGTATGTTTGCATGTCTCTCTACATTATAATAAAATGAATGGAAAAACGAAAGGTCGACATTTATTATAAGGTTTTATCAGTAACAGGACATTTGTCCTGTTTTGTGTTAAAAAATTTTATATTGTTGATGCTGTCTACTATGTACAGTGGTAGTATGTTTTATATTTCGTTCAAATATTTCTGCCCTTCCTCTGTTCTATTTCAGTTGCTGTTTTGTTTACCTTTTCCTCTGCTAGGTTTTTACTTCTCTCCGTAGTGTTGCAATTGTATGTGTACATTAAGACTCGGAATTCTTATCTTTGTCTTCGTCTCATACATTTTAAGAAGTTTTTCTTTTCTTCAGGTTTTTTCATTTTTTTTTTTTTTTTCATTGCGGTCGTATATTATTTACTTGATATTTATATTGCTAATGCAGTGTATTTGTTGTGGTTTATGTTATTGTCTTCTGTTTTTTTTTTTTTTTTTGTTTTTCTTTATACCTTTGTTGTTATGATTATTGTTGTTGCTGGGTTTTTACTACTGATCAGACGTTATTTGTCTGTATGTATTTTGTTATTATTTTTATTATCCATACTTATATACGTTTTTCTTTTACTGATGTTGTAGTTCATTTTACCTTTTTAATATTGTTATTGTTGTTGCTACGTTTAATAAAATATAAACTAACAATACCAATGGTGGTGGTGATTGTTGTGTTGATGTCATGCAGTTGTTTGTATTAAATAAAATCAACTATTAACATGTCCTTTACATCAGTTAGCTAAATATGCCTGTAAAAATGTACAGTGTGTGACATAAGTGCATGTTGCTGTAGTTAAGAAAAGAAGGCAGGCCTGAACTGAAAATGAAAAATTAACATCACTGCCTACAACACTTATAATTAAATTGATGGATATTTTTCTTAAAAAATGTTTGTATGGCATCGAGTCAGACAGAAATTTCCAGCAATAACTATCAAATTTCTTGGAATCAAATTTTTGGAAAATGATATACAATAATAATAATACAAAAGAATTTTTAAATTTGAAATATGAAGAAATTAAAAATAGAAGAGATTATGGAACAGGAAAATAATATTTGGATCGTATTACCATTTGAAAAATCTTTAAATTTCTTACAGAAATACAGAATAACATACATACGATCAATATTGGCGATTACTACCATTCAGATGGGATTACGACTTAGCTTTTCCCACCACTCATGTTGTATGTGTTAATCTTACACGTGAATAGCGAGACCTATAATTTAAAGTCGACTCAGAATAACACAGTTTTGAGAAACTTTTTCATGGCAATTTGGTTAACACCCTTTCGAAAGAAGGGTGAGAGAACAATGAACGCGATTTATAAAATATGACAAAGGCTGGGAAATGTCAAGTGTTATAGTAGACATATGGTAAAATAAATAAAATAGAGTAACTCCAGTACCAATGATAGAAATTTTTGAATTTTAAAATCTGCTGCTGAGAGGTAGTCCTCGAAGAAATATTTTTCATGTTTCGATTCGTTCGAGATGTCTGACTTGTGGTTTAAACCCTGGTCTCACGTCTAATAAGTCAATACCCTACCTACTATACTACGGAGTCTCAATAAAAAATAAAAAATAAGTTCCTATTCTAGTTAATTGCATTAGCGTCAATATCAAGTTAGCATGGAATAACTGCAGATATTGATCTTAATGATATGAAGGTATGATGCTCACATTACCCAAAAAAAAAAAAATAAAAAAATATGACTTTAGCGAGTTTCGCAACAGGAGAGACATAACTTTGTTATTTATTCAATACACGTTATTGATTGCACAGGCTATATTGTATCGTTTATGTCCAACCATTGAGTCAGCTCTTTGCAAAAGAGTGGTTAAAATCGTTCATGAATGCAGGAATCCTAATATATATTATAAATCTTTCTGTAAGTCTGTTTTTTTGTTTGTTTGTTGGTTTGTTTGTTAGCCAATCACGCCTGAACGCCTGGACCGATTTTCTTGAAATTTGGGATATAGATCGAGCCATTGCCGGTGCAGGTTATAGGCTATAAATCTTTTCAAAATTTTGACCAAAAGGGGAAAAAAAATGGGACAAAGGGAGAAAAAATGGGCAAAAATTAGTACTTTTATGCATAAAATCTGTATTTTATCTTTTTTATAGGTAATTTTTTACGATTTAGCTTGGTTAAGTTTCCCAAATAGCTATTGGAGGTGTTCCGTTTCAAAAGTTGTACCAAAAGGGGTCCAAAAATGGGGAAAGGGGCGAAAAACGGGCAAATTGAGTGCATTTATATTTAGGACTTAGAGTATTCAAAAAACTGGGTTGTTTGTTAAACCGGTTTCCGAATAATTTGAAAAATTGCATTTCAAAACCGGTTTCGAAACCGACAAACCGGTTTTTTATTTCTTGTTATATTTAATGCAAAAATTACCCAATAATTTTTTTTTAATTTTTTAAACTAATCCAAACTACATAACCCGCGCAACGCCGGGTACGATCTGCTAGTAGACCATAAAAACTTGCTTGATCAGAGAACTATACGGTGATGCCTCATGGAAAACGCTAGGATAGCAGGGCTTTTTATAAAATTAGCAATGTGTGACAATCATTTATATTTGATACTGTCTTGCAAATTTTGTAGAACCTAAATCGAAGACTTTATGATTTGGCCGTTGGCGACAATATGGATCTGATAACACACACACGTTAGAAGACCTACAGGGGAAACACTATGGGCTCCATTAAAATGAATGAAGAACAAATTGGCGACAAATGTTTGAAATTTTACAAATTTGGTAATTTTACAAAAATTCCAACACTTTAATTCTAAATGATGCACAGAGGTATTGCTTCATAGATTTTTGTGCAAAAAATATAACAAGTGGTGCTAGATCTTTGAATGTTGGCATTGAAGACTTTTTGAATTGAATTTTACTAAAATTGTATTTACATAAAATTTTTAATATCCAAGTAAAAAGTCTTCAAAGTTGACATAAACAATTTTCAGAATAATCAATAGAGGTTTAATTTTTTAATATTTTTTCCAGTATATATGCCGACATATCTTACCAGTTGATCATGGTATAGCATACCGTCTTCTTGCAGCTAAATGTCAACAAAATTCAATTCTTTTGGGAAAAAAAGTTAGTAATCGTATCGGTATCTTGCTCCATTAAGTGCAACATTGCGATTTCATAGTTCTTGTAGAGAAGCTGAACCACTTTAAACAGTTTATTTGACAGTTTGCATTGGGAGCTCTTGTACTGCATCTGGCTGTTCTTTACACCAAAGTTACTAATTCAATTTGCTGATACGCGCACTGTGCCAATGGTAATTTTGGAAACTCGTATCTCACTCAGCCATCCATCGCTTTCAAAACTTTTCCTTCTGCATGCACCATGAGTGAGTGCGATATGGGTTGTTCTGTCACCGTAGTCTAGTAGGTAGTTTGTTGGCTTATTAGACGTGAGGCCACTGTTCAAACTCCTTGTCAGAAATCTCCAACAGAATGAAATACGAAAGAAAATTTCATCGCGACTTCCTCTCAGCAGATTTCTAGCAAAAACTCTGGGAGTAAATAAAAATTGCCACGAAAAGTTTCCCAAAAAAATCTGTTGTTAGGAGTCGATTGTAGGTTGCGCCACACATGAATAAAATTAACACACACAACAGAAGTTGTCTGAGCCTGGCTGAAGGGTTGTAATGACCAATTATGAATGTGTATATGTATGTATTGTCCTAAGCAACCCTTAGCAATTCACCGCTTCATCACCACAAAAAACAGTATTCGCTCTAGAATTTCTGCAAGTTACAGCGTAATTTCCAACTACGCACTGTATTCCTAGGTGCCCATATCAAACCAAAAATATATTTTGATATACGAATGTATGCACATAAATGTCAGTTATGGGTAATTTTATAATAAACCCACAATGCTACTGCAAACACGTGTCTTTATTATTAACAAAAAATATTATGCCAGTACAAAAGAAAGCAAAAGCCGGAGAGAACAGAACAAGTGTGGCATAAAAACCGAAAAGGGACACAAAAATATTTTTTTGTTAAAAAATAATATTTTAGGTTAAAAAAGTTTTATACACGATATTATCAAAGATGTTTTGTGATACATAAATTTTTTCAAATATCTAAGCATCTTTTCCTAGAAAAATAAACAACTTTCATGAAGCAAATGTTCTGTGAAACCCACAAGAAAACTTTTAAGACAATAAATTAAAATTAAACATATTGTTACGAAAATGGAAATGGTGTTATTAAAATAATAAACAAAAGCTCCAAAAACAACACAATGGACTTGATCATGTATAAAGTGATAAACAAGAGCTCCAAAAACAAAACAATGGACTTGTTCACGTGATCAACGAATAAGTAAAAATTTAGCAACAAAAACGATGGACTTCTTTACATGATCAAAGAATAAACAAGAATATAACAACAACGTCAGTGTATAAAAAAATAAGGGAAAAAGATGTAAACAAGCAAAAACAAAGTACAGTATAAAAAAAAGGCAACAACAAAATGCAGTATAAAAAAAGAGCGGAGAAATAGTAAACAAAATACACAAACAACAATAATGGAAACCACTTATTTACAATTTTAGTATTTCCCGAACGCGGTCATTCTCCTTCGAGAGTATTCATCACACTATTGATCCAGCGATATAAAAGGCAAGACAAAGCGAGCAATGCTTGAGAAAGAATTGAGTCAGTCCTGTGTGAAGCTACGTTGCGTTGCGAATCGCGGTTTAAAGTTCTAACGAACGATTGTGTGAAGAAAGAATAAAAAAGTAAGTTGTTATTGTTTAAGTCAGCAAAAGAAAGAATAACAAAACTAAAGTAAATTGTTATTGTGTAAATCAATTTCAAAAGGCGGCACACGGAATAGTGCGAATAATAAAGAATTGATTTAAAATTAAACACATATTTATTTTTTTTTTATTTGCAATCTACGAACTCATACTTTTAACGTTTTTAAAAGGGTAAAAACGTAACAATATAAACATAAGAGGTAGTTGAGGTTGATTTTTTATGCTTCATACACACAATTTTTTTTTAAATAATTTCATACACTGAAAAGAGTTAAATTGCCAACCGCCTTCAACATACTTCAGTTAAATTCCATCATACGTTTTTCTATTACATATGCCTATTTAACCATATGTCCGCTATAATACTGGGCATTTCCCAGCTTTGGAACATTTTATAAATCGCGTTCATTGTTCTCCCAGTTTCGAAAGTGCGTTAACCATGTTCTTACAATTAACGTCTCCGTAAAGTCGTTGTAGTCTAGTAGGCTTATTAAACGTGAGGCCTTGTTTCAATTCCAGGTCAGACGTTACGAATAAAATGAAATACGAAATAAATACTTCTTCTGCAATTTCCTCCCTCCAGGTTTCTAGTAAAATTCTGTGAATAAATAAAATTGCCATGAAAAGTTTCTCAAAAATGTGTACAATAAACACACACAGCGTAAGTGTTGTGAGAAGCTAGGTCGTAATCCTAGCTGAAGGATTGTAATGATCAATTATGTTATGCATGTATGTGCGACTCTTTAATTCGAATTAGTGTGTTCAACATAGTCGCCGTAGTCTAGTAGGTAGTGTGTAGGCTTATTAGATGTAAGGCCACGGTTCAAACCCCAGATTTCTGGTAAAACTCTGTGAATAAATAAAATTGCCATGAAAGGTTTCTCAAAAATCTGTCGTTCGGAGTCGACTTTAAACTGTAGATCCCGGCACTCATGTATGAAATTAACGTACACAACATACGTGGTGTGAGAAGCTAGGTCGTAAACCTGACTGAAGGGTTGTAATGACCAATTATGTACTATGTATGTATGTATGTGTTCAACGTTGTAACAATATTTATGTCTTTAATGAATTTGGATTTAGACAATCACAAAAGTCGCACAACATGTCAAAATTTTGTGTAAAAGATGGCGAATAGTGTCATGTAAACTCCGTGGGTAATTGAGAAAAAATACAAAAAACACAAATAGAAAAAAATGAGAATAGTGAAAATCAGTATTATAACAAGTTCTTTTAGGACCCAAGTAAGCTGCAACCACTGAGGCAGCTGTGTAGTTTAACCTAACCTAACCTAACCTATTACTAATTCAGTTGTAATTTTAAAAAATAAAAATAAGGCTGTAAAATTCATTCTGCTTTTTCGGACATCTCCATATTACATGCTACGGAATGCTTAGTTTACGTATGTACATGTTTCAATTAATTTAAATTGAAATAGTTTTCCTTATTCTTTATGCAGCAATTAATTTTAATTTAATTTCTTTGTTTTTTTTTTTATTTTTAGTGATTCCATCAGTAGTTCTTCATGTGCCCGTATTGCCGTAGAGCAGAGCATGTGATATATCCGTAGCCATATTCAATAATTTTTCATTTTAAATTGGAAAAATCTTCCTTTTGGGAAAGACATGACTATAATTGTTTTGTATAATTGATAAAGAGTGCATAAAATGTTTTTGTACTTGGCATGTTGAGATTCAATTAAATAAAACATAAAAGAAAAAAAAAAAAATTAAAAAATTAAAAAAATAAATAAAAACAAGACATACGCACAAAATGCTGGCTGGACGCATAACCCAACAATGGTTTTTTAATGGTTTGAAATGCCAAGCAAAAATATGGTTTTACAGGCATTGATACCATCAGATATCTTGATTATTAGTCAGAGCACCACAAGAGTAAAGAAGTATAGAGTCTGTGTTAAAATCGGGATATATTGATATCTGGATTACTGAAACCATTTTATGTCCCGATTTTACACTTCATAGGGAGCGTAATATCAGAATTTACTGACGGAATTGAATCATGAGACATATTCTGATGTGGAATCTTAGATTGTTCCAGACATTACGCAATTATTTTCGTACTTAACTCATTATTACAATCCTTTAGTCAGAATTACAACCTAGCTTCTCAAACCACCCATGTTGTGTGTGTTTTTATCCATCAGTGGTAAGATCTACAGTTGAAAGTCGACTGCGAACGACAGATTTTTGTGAAGCTTTTCATAACAATTTTATTTACTCTCAGAGACGCAGTTATTCTCAGAAGACTGCTGAGATATCTGATATCATTTTGTTCGAGATATCTGAGCCAAGGGTTGAACCACAGGCTTTCGTGTAACAAGCCAACACAATACCAATAGACTACGGTAACTTCAATTACTGTCGTACTATTCGTACATCTTTATTGGCAGTAAGGCGGCCATTAGAAACCTAAAGTTTGAGTGCAACATATATATCTAAGACTGAATAACGGGTCTCTAGAGAATACAGCAATTTTTTCGATGGTACCATCATATGGGTTCCTGGATTCTAAGCGTGACACCACGGCAAATTTTACTGATTGCCTACATGAAATAGGCAGAGGGGAAACAAAAGGTCCAACACAAACTTTACTCACTTTAAAATGAAAGGTGGGATATCAGGTCTGATATATGGACATGTAAAAGAAAATTTTCGTCAAACCTGACCACAGTTCATCTCAGAACCCCCATAGCAATTATAAAGCGTCACTAGCTTTTAAGTGCACTTACCTGGAGGCTAGAAAAATCTGACAACGATTTCTACAGAAGCTGTAACGATGAAAAAGAAGAGGAGAACATCTTCTCTGTCATTATACGTTACTTGGGAGTCGAAGAAGAAGCGTTCTAAGACCTGTAGAAATTATGGACAGTCAAAGGCGATTTGGATAAAATTCTCAATCGGAATGGTTAAGGGAGTTATAATAATATCTGAAGAGATAATATAGGTATTACTTTCAAGCTGTTAACACAATCAAATTCTCATCATAAGTATCACTGGGTTTATTATGAAAACATATATGTATGTGTTGTAACAATTACATTCACATACTTGGAGGACAATATTTTATATTGTCGAATAGTTGCATGGTCAGCTCTTTTGTGTTCTTTTAGGCACAATTGCGTACAAAATTTTTGTCAGTAATAGAAGTATTACTCCAACACAATATCGGCAACGTTGTTATGTTTTATATCTGCCAGGAAGAAAAATTAAAAAAAAAAACAAAAAAAAAAAAAAAAAAGATAGAAAACATCGAATCAAATAGATTTTATTTCCTTCATTTCTTTCTGTTTCCTTTCGTTTTTTTCAATATTTTTTCCTATCGAATTGAAATGTAACATGTCTGTCTCTCTGTCCATTAATGTATTCTATAAAACATTTATATTTCAAATATCAGCATATTATTGTATCAACCATAAAGACCATTTTACATACACATAAAATACATATAAAATAATACCTAACGTACATGCGTACATACATACATATGTGGCTACCATTTTGCAAATCGTCTGAATGTGTACCATATTTTGTGAAATATGGTTTGTTGTATTTGATTTCAAAGTGAATGTATGTGAATGTGAATGTGTAGAAATACCACTTACTACATACGCACATAAAATGTCACATTTTTATAATACTTTAGGATATAACATATTTTATATCCAATATTTAATACATTTTTAGTGTATTGCAGTTGCTTTCTTTATTCTTTCTTTCTTTTCTGTATTATACACCATGGAAGGACTTACTTAAGTTCTCTACAACGGAAACATTTAGTTTCTTTATGTCTATCAACACCATGCAAAAAACGAATAAGGTAAGGGATAAATTTAAGACAGGCAATGTTTTGAATAATGTTTTCTGACTAAGTCTAGGTTAGCTTACGTAAGATAGTGAAAACTCTTTGAAAGATCAAATAAGAAAGTATGTCTATGATTGCCTCATTAAGTGTACCACAATGGTTAGCAACTTAATATGAAAGTCTGAAAGTCAAAATCCTAAAAGTGTATACAATAGCCTAGTCTGTCCAAGGGCAATGCAGACAATCTCCAGATTGTCAGACAAATCTTCAGCCCACATTACCTGCACATTAGAACACAGCTTCATTGAAAAGTCGCAGCTTGCCCATTAAAGTGCAGCAAATAAGGTTGTAGTGGGTGTGTAAAAGAGTGCGCTTTCTGGGCAAATGTACAACAGTTTCCATGACATGGCATGACAAAACTATAACATTACATGACAAAATAAAAAAGGAATCTAATAATCGACTCCAAAGTAAGCCCATGATTCAAGCCCCACCTCAGATATCTCAAGCAAAACAAAATATTTAAAAAATATTTCTTAGGCGACTTCCTATCAGCACTCAAAAACGCTGAAATTAAATAGAATTTCCATGAAATGTTTCTCAAAAAATTTGTCGCTCGAAATCGGCTTTTTACTGTGCGTCCTGCCACTTTTGGATAAAATTAACACACACAGCACAAGTGGTGTGAGAGGCTAGATCGTAATCCTAAATGAAGGGTTGTTATGACCTTCTAAGTAAGTAAGTAAACATATTTCTTCTGCGATTTCCTTTCATTAGATTGCTGACAAAAACTCTGAAATTAAATAAATTTGCCATGTAAAGTTTCTCAAAAACTCTCTTTTCGAGTCGACTTTAAGCTGTATGTTCTACCACCCCTGGAATAAAATTAACACACACAACATGGATGGTTTGAGAAATTAGGTTGTTGTCCTGACTACATACATATGTATATAAACAATTAAGTAGGTACATATGTATGTAAGACGAAGTTGTAAGGACCAATTAAGTAAGTAAGTAAGATGGAGTATTAGTGCACAGTCGCTTATCCTCATCTTCTCTTTGGCGCAGAATCCTGAACTCTGCTGTGTAGCGATGCAGCAGCCTTGAGTGTATTCAAGAACACAATCCAACGTTAGGTCTTCGGTCCAGTAAGAGTTGGCAATGATTTCCGCATCCGGTACAACAATGGGCTGTAGTGCTGCTCGTTCATTCCGTTCGCATAGAAGAATAAGTTCCGGCTTGAAGGCTATTTAAAGCGGGAATTAGCTTTAGTTAGCATGAGGACAACTTTGTTTGCGTTGGAAAGACCATATCGAGGAAGCCCCAGTCATCGATTGGTGGGACCAACTAGCAAAGAAGTCCATAAAACAGAGGCCCCTTGATGGTAGTGTTATGCCACGTCGAAAAAAAACGAACGTTGTTGCGACCATTTAAGTTATTAAGAAAGAGGCAAACATTTTTCAAGACTACCACGGATTGCTAGTAATAATGATTGTCAAGCATTCATCTACTTGCTTTGCCCATTTGATGAGGCTTCTCATATCCCTCGAATAGCCACCTGAGTTCATTATAATGCTAACCAGATAGGAGCTATTCTACAACCATTATTACCATACTGCAATTATCTTTACTGTTTCGTGTGGATACGTTTATGATTAGTAAGTTTCCTTTCTTTTTCCACTCTCTTCTATTCTATTCTGTTCTGATCTGTTTTTTCTTTTTTTTATGTATTATGGTGATATTTTAATAATTCCCATGCATGAGTTGTCAGTATATTATGCAGGAATAAACATATTCTTCTAAACAGGATATTCGCATGCATTGAGTAACTTATTCGTTTATATTTGTGCTCGCATTGAAGAAGTTCTTCTATTTTTCAACATTTCTTTTTTTGGGTTTTCTTTTTCTATTTAAAAAATATTTTTCAAGTATTTTCTGATATACGCACACAAATATACACACAAACAGAGATTAACTTAAATCAAGAGCTGTTTGATGGGTTTTATGCTGCAGCACAAAGCGGAAAAAGGAAATGCGCAAAGAGCTGCATAAGATCTATAGCTGGAATACATATTACTTACCTTACCTTCTTTTATACAAAAACCATTAAGTCTTAAGCATGGTATGCACGAGTGGTATTTCTTACATTCGTAGATGTGTTTAATAAACCATGTTTCCCCAATTTTGATAAATAAAATGAAATTCAAAATGAAAATAAAGTAAAGGCTTTGAAATAAAGAGTGGAATCAGAAAGAAAACCTACCATACTTTATACAAACATCACACTAAGGATACTTTAACATTATGAAGAGTGAGTTCAACAAATTTAAATCTAATGAAGCCAAAGTCATTCAAATTTGAGTTCATACATAATTGGTCATTACAACCCTTCAGTCAGGATTACGACCTAGCTTCTAACACCACCTATGTTGTATGCGTTAATTTTGCACATGAGTGCAGTTTAAAGTCGACTCCGAATGACAGTTTTTTGAGAAGCTTTTCATGGCAATTTTATTTACTCTCAGAGTTTTTGCCAGTAATCTGCTGAGAGGAGTCGCCGAAGAAATATTTTCATATTTTCGTTTTGATGTCTGACCTGGGATTCGAACTCGGGCCTTCAGTCTAATAAGCCAACAAACTACCTACTAGACTACGGCGACTTCACCAACCCCGAAAGAAATTTTAAGATGTATTTTATATTCTTCTGTGACATATTTCGAATTCTTTTATTTTTACTGTTGCATAATTTCTTACATTCGTGGTTTTCTTCTGTTTCATGACCACGAAAACACTTAGAGAACCAATGGCCAATGAAATAGTTCGTACAACAGTAAGCAAATCGAAGCCATTTAAACAAAACAAAAAATTTGAGAATAATTTTAACAAATCACAATGAATATACATGCCTGCGTCTGTGTCTGTGCCAAATCTTAAAGGATGTGTATTCTAAAAATTTAATATTTTTGAGTTAAAATTCTTTTTGAACCTTAACCTTTTCTGCTGCTTATAGTTTTTCCTCTCTTTTAATTAAAAACAAACTTTACTTGCAGCATTATAAAAAAGAAGAGAGACAAATAATGCAACGAACATTTTTGAGTGGCAGGATATGTTGGAGATAAGCTTCAAGAGTAGCATAATTTAAAACAATAACATGACATTAAACATGCACCCAAGTATGTATATGATATTTTTTTTTATTCATTTCTCTTTGTTTTTTATTATTTGTCTTAATATAACACACATACATATACACACATAGTTTTTGTATTATAAATAACATACACAAACACGTATAGTTGTGCATTCGCATGTATTTATGCTCGTGTTTTATGCATACATACTACATACTACACACATTTTATGCATTTTTATATGTACATACATATATGCAGTGCATCTATTATCTTTTGTAACAGTATAGTTCGTTTCATTTCCCCACTGTTTGTCTGTCTGTCTACCTTAAATCTCCCTTTAGAACAACAAGTAAAAACATTTGGAATTACAAGATCACGACAGGTAGTAATATAGAAACTTTGGGGCTAATGTACTTGTATTGTACGAATATAATATATAAGGGACTATTAAAACCTACTGACATTCATATATTCCACATACATATATACATACATGTATATGTATATATATATGTAGAAATACAAGTATATGCATGTTTTTATGTGGCATACATATATTCTATTCTGCATGTTTAAATGCAGTTTCGGTATTTCTTTTTAAAATATTTTTATTTTCACTTGCTTCACTGTATCTTGTTCTTTTTTTCCTTTTTATTTAATTCATTTTCTTTCTTTTTTATTTTTGTAGGTTTCATCGCCTTATAAAGTACAGGAGTACAACAGGGAAGTAAATTTAGAATGATGCTAATTTGGGGCACTACTTTTTTAATACACTGTTTAAATTGTTTGCATTTCTTTAATGCTCTAAAGTAGTGCCAAAAACATGGAAGTTGCAACAGTTTCCATTTAAAATTTAAATTTTTTCTACTTTTTATTTAAAAAAGAAATATATTTTATCCTTCACATGCTTATGTAGAAAACTATAGGGACACAACAAAAAACAAAAGAAATTTTGAATCCTTTCAAAATGTTTATGTTGTCTGTATGACCCTTGAGTCCAGAGGTAAATAACACTTGACTGTTAATATAAGAAGTAAACTACGATTAACGATTAACTTATGGTTGTTAAAATAGCTTTTCAACAGCGAGGAAAATTTAATTTAGGTTTCTAAATCAGTCCTTCGTCCTACACCATATCGAATGCTTTACAAACATCGATAAAAATGTCCTTCTTACACCCGTCTATGGGATATTCAACAGTTTCTTTAGTTTCTTAAGTTTATTTCTGAGTCCTAATATCGCTACTAATTCGGATAACAGCAGCTACCATCCAGTCTTGACTATATACGTATTAATCTTATTGGCCTATAACATACCGCTTTAGTTTAATCCTTTCTAGGTTTGTTTAATCCTTGGGTATCGTTTTAAGTAGACAACCTTCCACTAAAAAGTGTAATACTCACGTAGTAAAATTGAATTTTGCAGGGACAATCCTCACAGCTATACAAGGTATAACTATACGTATCTTGTTGCTGATTTTATCAATTTCAAGAGCTTTCAATCTCTTTAAACTCTAATTTTAGCGGGATATGAGGTATAAATGTCAGTGTCAGCTTAGTCGTATTGTCGCTTAAATTAATGTGGAAGATAGTTTTCAGCAACATATAGATTAATATATCAGACCTTTCATCGGGAGTTTCTTATCCAAAAATTAAAAAACCCAAAGTGTGTGTGAATATCAACGGAATTTTTTATTGATGCCATTATGTATGAAATACAACATCGTTTAAAAGTTCACCACGGTTTCTCCGGTTGGAATGCATCTGAAATATCAAATTAATCCATGATTCTGTCGCATAAGTCAGCCTGATTATGTTGACTTTCGTGATCGCTGCGGCTTCTGGTTCACTAGCATATAATTGCGACTAAGAAGAACTTTAACGAAGTTAAAATGGAACTATTCTGTTGGCCAATTCACATCACAAATCGAGAGACGATAATACCCTAAAATCACTTGCACAGAAAATCGAAGGCGGCATGTGTTGCGTGGCGGATGGCGTGTATCGCATTGCACCGTATTCTTAAAACCACTAATTGTAAGTGTACAGATCATCTATGTAATTCAGGCTAAAAGAAGTTGACAATCAGCGGCCTATAGTGATGGTCTGACCAATGTCGTTCACAAAAAACAATAAAGAAAAATTTTATTTGATGGTCTGGAGGTGTGCTCATGATCCACACCAAACAGAACCTTTTTCGAGATGCATTGAACTCTCTTGGATGATACATATGTGAATTGGTATCATCTCAATTTCGACAATTTTATTTGCTTACGATGTTTATTTATATACTATATATCCATGACGTTTTAGGAAAATATACCGAAGACATGACAAGTGGACTGATTTGACATAAATTCAGCATTCCATTGAACAAAACACTCCGAAAAAAACTACCGGAATTGACCGGTAAATAATTCCAATCAGGTGAAAAATTTAGTTACATCTACGCTCAAAGAATTCTTTAAACAGATAAATTAAAAAATTTCAAAAAAAATATTGAAAATCACGTATTTTATTGAAACTGATCTTCAATACAGAAAATTTTATATCCAAAAAGTTACCAAAAAGGACAGAAAAATGTTTATACGGTCTCTCGTGTTGAAATTCATTCAATCAAATTTTACACTAAATAAACTGAAAGAAATAAAAAAAAAAATGAAATAAATTCATATGGTTTCACAATATATGCTACTGGTCTATTGAAATTTAAAACAATTTTTTTTCAAACTAACATCACATGGTAGTATGGTGTTCATCATGAGATTTTATTTTATTATTTGTTTTATTTATTTAGTATTCATAAAATACAATGTCATCGTTAGGTATAGAACACTGTCATCAGATCAAATCAAAAATATAAATATTTATTTGCAACATATAGAGCCACGGTATTGTGTTTAGGAAATGGAAAATAAAAATTCACTCACTCACTCACTTGCTCGTTTTGCCACACACATTCAAATCTATAAACATTTCTATGGAAATAGTTTATAAAACTGTTTTGCATTATTATTTTTTTTTCAAATAATAACATCACCAGCACTTTTCTAACCTGATTTTACTTGTTATATATTTATTATTATTATTTTTACTATTTTTTTTTTAAATATACACACAACATAGGTTGTAGATATATGTATAGTAAAAAAATATATGCATATTGCTATTGTGTTATACCTATGAAAACGAACGATATTATAAATTATGCATGAAATCCTCATGTTTCCCTTTTAAACCATAAAAAATGCTGTAAAATACAACACACACACATGCAATTTTATTGTAATTTTAGAATAAAAAAACAAAAACGGAATCTTTTCTCTGTGCTAATATAATAATAACAGTACAAGTAAAAGTACAAAAACAAAAACAAAGCGAAGAGAATATTTTTCAATTTTCATAAATAACATTTTGATACTCTTTACCCGAATACTGAATGAAATGGCAGAAGGAAGCAAAGCAACATCAACCCACATCAGCCATTACCAACTATATTGTACATAGCAAAAGCGTTAAAACAAAAGGCCAAAAAATTGCCATAATAAAGGGGAAAATTGTATTCTGAAATACTGAGAGAGTGAGTGTAGGAGAAAAATACGGAAAAAAGCAATTGCAATTGGGAATCATTATATGAAAAGCAATAACCAAAGAAAACGAACAGAAACCGAGAGGGTTGAAGTCTTACAAAATTGAGTGCAAAAATGTGGGCAATTACAAGTATTAAGAGATTCTTGTCTGCTTTTCCTTTCTTTTTTATTTTCATATGGTCCAATGCCAGTAACCCAATGGATTAATAAGCCAAAAAACGAAAGAACTTGTGGTGTCTACTCATTGAATATTATTTTCATTCCAGTTATACATATAACTGTCCCATTCCATCAGAGACATTTAGAGACCCTTTTTAGACTGGGATTATAGCATATTTTGTTTTAAAAGAAATTAAAATTTTTAATAAACCTCAACGCCGTCATAATCTTTGAATTATTTCTGCGTAACAAGCAAAGTCTTTTCATCACAGCTAAATAGCTTCGGCTTTATCGTTTTTGTGAGTGAAACATAAAATTTAAATTCAAAGTCTAACTTCACTTGCTGATTTCTGGCTACTGGTCAAAGTACTTCTAAAAGTTTCAACATATTTTGGTCCAAGTCAAGCGTTTAACAGTGTGAATGCCAAGATATTGTTACGTTTTAACTTTTAAAAACGTTTAAAATATAAGCACATAGATTGCAAATAAAACAAAAATAAATTTCTCTTTAGTTTTAATTAAAATTATTTATTATTCGCACAATTTTGTGAGTCACTGTTCACAACTTGAGGTAAACAACAACAATTGATTTTTGTTTGTTATTCTTTTGTTTATACCCTTTGCCTAAACAATAACAATTGCTGGACAATTATTCATCAGTTCTTTATAACGGAGATCTTCAAACCAATACCACTCTCTTCAAACGCACTGCGTCTTCACACAAGACTGACTGAACTTCACTAACTAGTCGCCTGCTTTGCCTTGCCTTTTCTATGGCAAAGTAAACCATCCGATGAATGTTCTTGAAGGCGAACGTTCATGACTTCGCCTTCTCGAAATCTCTATAAATGTAAACATCGTTGTTTACGTTTATTATTGTAGTGTTGTTGGTATATTTTTGTTTACTTGTTTACCATTTATTATGCTGTTGTTGTTATATTAACCAGTACGATAATTTGTATACATGTTTGTTTGCTGCATTGTTTTGTTTTTGTAGCTTTTTTAATAATTTTAATGTAAGGTGATGTAAAAGCAAAACACCAGTATCTAGATTTTTCATTTCCATAACAATATATTAAATAAATATTAGAAAGACAAGATCGATCAAGAGCTAACAGAGGAGTTCTATCATGACACTGTTTAACAATAAATCTCATGAAGGCAATATTTTAATAAAACCAGTGCATTGAGAAAGGCTTATCAAGTTCCCATTCCGGTTTATTCCAGAGAACGTTTTTATGGCATGCTAATTACAAAGGACAGCTAAGAGTAGGTTTAACCATTTTGCTCAATTAAACAGCTTTGAAGTTGACTGAGATAAACTTTGGTCAAACAAAAATTCTATTGGGTTCGACTGTAGCCGATTGTATAGTAAATTACCCACATTGAATTGGAGCCAAAGATTTAGCTGAGAGTAACTGCAGTAATGCAACTCGGGAGTTCTTTTCGAACGTATTACGATTGTTGTATACGAAAGGGTGTCTCACTAAAATTCATTCCGATTAAGATAGAATTTTTAAGTCTTCTATTTTTAAGAGTAATACTGCCCTCGCTTAGCTGAAATAGCGACATATCTGCGGATGGTGGTAAGTGAACAAAAAAACATATCCCACATGCCGCACACTTGTACGCTGCATACATGTACGACCCAACGTTAGGAATTCGTGTCAAAATTAGCTTCGGGAATGCGCTAACTTCACAAAATTTCAAACACAACACCAAAGAATGCCCAGGAAAGTCGTTTTTAAGTTTTTCGGAAGTCCTGTTTAAAATTTTCTTTTTTTTTATTTGATTTAAAATAATGGCGATAACAATGCTAACGAATTAAATAAATATCAGGCATCTAATTTATTCTGAATCAAAGTTATAGAGTCTCAAAAAAGTATCATTTATGATACAAAGCTCGATCTAAGGTTAAAGTAATTAATTTTATGTTTTCTTCCCCCTTTTTTTAGCAAACTTCAAAAAGAAAAATTAAGAAAAAATTGAACCTGAATTCTACTAAATACATACATACATACATAAAATTTATTTAGAAAGATATACTGTGTGTGTGTGTGTGTTTTATAAATATAAAAAAATGTAGTCAACATTAGAAACATTTAGGCTTAAGGATGCATTGCAAATGCAAATTCAAATGAATACGAATGCAATACAGTTGGCGATGACCTAATTTTTTGCTTGAATTACCAATCTACCAATTATAAGAGAAAATTAGTTTTTCATTTTTTATTTTTTAAGTTTCTTTATTTATTTATAATTCTTTTAGTTTTTTTCCTTCTTCTTGATGTGCTTCTTTTTTATTTTCAAAATACATCTGCTTAGAGTTAAGTTTTAGTGTTTCTACTTATTTTCATTCCGTTTTAGCATGGTGTGTACACATACAGACATTAATTTTGCCAAAAGGATTTCTACCCCTTTTTGCATTTGCTGTTGTGTGAAATTAACAACTCCAACAACTCCAACAACTCCAACATTTGCTGTTGGTTGTTTCTTATGGCAACACATATTTCAAAAATTTCTCAGACCCTCGCTTAATACTTAAAACGGAAATCAAAATTAATAAAAAAAATTTAAATATATAAATATGTATGTACGTATATATAGATATCATCTAATTGACAATATCTCTTTTTAAAAGTTTATCTGTCGATTAATACTCGTCAAAAAAATTTTTTCTGCAAGAATTTTTAACTCTTCAATAAGAATATCGTTAGAAGCTCTTGAACGCAAATTAATTTCATTGGCTTCATTTCTTTTAATTTTTTCCACAGATGCAGTAATCGGTCGACCAACACTCATACATCGACGAAAGGAAACATCTGCCGAAAACATTACCGCTGTTCGTGAGACTGTACAGACCACAAATACAAATAACCCAAGGACTGAAGGTAAACAACCCTAGACAGCGACATGTATTCGTTAAAAGGCTTTTGAATCAGTTGGCAATTGAACTTAATTTTCAGCGTTAAATCATCTTATATCTGGATGAATAGTTACGTGAACAAGCGATATTGTCGAGCTTGGTATGATATCCATGTGACGTCCAAGAGAGTACAATTCACCCCGAAAAAATTACTGAAACTTTATTACTGAACTTTGGAAACGATGTTGTCGAAACCATCAGTATCCAGGGAAAGCACTATGGGCAAAAGTACCAACTTTTGTTGGCCTGAATTGGATGATCTACACCAACGGCAAGTGGTTTCGACAAAACAAAGCTACATACTGCACAGCTTATGCTAAAGAATGGGCCATTTAAAAGTTTCGATTTAAAAATGTAAGAACACAAAAACGATTTGAAATTTTGCCAAATTTATTTTTTTGTTGTGAAGTACAATTGTTCCGGTTAGAAATGGAATATTATTTTATTCATATGGCTGCCGCACAGTACCTCATTCTGTCTGACCAATTTTCGGGCAAATTGGAATCGAATCTCGACAATGGCACCACAAATGTTGGCCCTCAAATGCTCAATTATCCCTGGTTTGTCGACATAACACTGTTCTTTAACGGCGCCCGACAGAAAATAGTCTAACGATGTCAAATCACAGCTTCATGTCTTCCAATTATCTTCACCATTTCAGCTAATTAAACGGCTATCATTAAACAGTCACCAGTAATGGGTGCATTGGCTTCTGTAAGACCAAGATGGAAATAAGCTTCAAAAAGGATGAAGCAGATGGTCATGCGGCTTCAACTGTTAGACCAATTGAATTTTGTAAAGTGTCATATCGAGACACTCTCAGCCACAGCTTCTCTAATTTTAGGTGTACACACTGTAGGAGCACTGTGACTTGCGTATCCCGCGCACTGTTGGTCATTCCCTGCGAGAAAATTTTGTATAACATTGTCGTACAATTTCCGACAAATTGACTTTGTTCTGGAAATAAATTTCCAATAAATCCCAACGTTGCTTAAGTGTAAATCGATTCATTACATTCAGTGGAGATAATATACCGAATTTGTAAATGAATAGAATGACATAAGTATTGCAAGATACACTGGATATTTTGCACGAACGGTTAGAGAGCATGGCTATCTCCAGTGGAGATGAGGTAAACCAGCCATATACATAGATCGTGCGGTATGACCTCGTTAGACAATTTCTTGTGGTGCATTCTTAAGTTGCAGGTGTATGCGAATAGGCCACAAATCACAGCGGCCATCGTCAAATTTAACCTGATGTATGCATGGAATATTGAAGATTTCGGATGCTCTTCACCCAGATCAGCCATGTTGAATATTTGAACGATGTTGTATTCCACACATAAAGACATTAGTAGGCGTTTCAAGAGAATAAAAAAATTTAAACATAAGAAACGCTTAATGAAACACCTGATATTAAAGCGCAAATAGTTTAGCACCATAAGAAAAACCTCTTTTTTTCTGTGTTACAATAAATGATATTCACAGCGCTTGTTACAAGTTTGTCTTCAACAAATCGTAGGATATTTATTTATTTCCACAGCCTTTAAAATCGAACCTTACACTATAGAACTGATAGTTTAATCCTCTACCCCTAGAGTAAGTATTTAATTATCAGTCGAATTGCAATGTTTTTTCTTTATCTTTTAATTTAATTTTATTGCTTTTACTTTAAATTTATGAATGCAAAATTTTATTATTTCTTTTCTTGTTTTTTTGTTTTCATTTCTTTTTGTATGTAAAGTTTGAGGAGAATATTAAATAACTTGAGGACACATTGTTGCCGTTTTAAGTATGAAGTTGTTTTGAACGAAATCACTGAGTCGTTGTAAAAGTAAACAAATGTAATGAAAACTTTAACAAATATTTACGCATCTACAATAATATTCATATCCATTCATATGCACATACATATGCCAAATATGTACATAGAAATAGGATATGTTTACATACATTCCATGTAAACATATAATTTATTATGTAAGAAAAATTAAAAATGCAAAAAAAAAATTTAAAGAAAAACAATCATAACACAATAACTTTATTTTTTTTTTTTGTTTGTTTTTATTCACATTTCTAGGCATAATGTAGTTAAGATGTCGTGTCAATAGGAAGACACGTCATAGAAAGGCGTTGTTATTTAGCACTAGAGCTACTCCACTACCATATGTTGCTGTATTTGTATTCAAAATTAAATTTTCTAGAAAGAATTGATATTTTCTTCAAAAAAGGATTGGAAAAGGCATCTATTTTTCAAAGTAAGAGACGAAAGATATTGTTGTAGTGTTAATCTCAAGAAAAATGAACAAACGTGACGACTTCCCCACACTTGAAGTTGCAATGTATTGTTCACCATGTGAACTTTTGTGACCGGGTTTTTGTGAACGGGTTTTACTATCTAGCCTAAACACCCCTACAGAGTTCCTGCAATCACTAAACACTCCAGTAAACTTACACCAGAACGACGCAATCTTCCTTATTACCGTTTGGCTACAAAAGGAAAATCAAGTAAGAACTTGATCTGGAAATAATACACATCGACTACGGCTAAAGTGCCATTCAGTCTAGAATGAAACCCAATACAGAGATCGCCACAAAGTATCTTAACACTGTCCTGAGTGTATCAAGCCGGTTTGGAATTTTTCGTCTTTTCCAGGAATTCCTATCAAAAACAAAAATCCTGAACACACTCCTAAACATAGCCACGGAGACCATATATAGTCAGTGGTTTGTTTCTTCCTTATTACTTGCATACATACATACATACACACACAATTCGTCATTACAACTCTTCAGTCAGGATTACATCCTAATTTCTCACAACACTTATGTTATTTTTTTATGGCAGAACCAACAGTTTAAAGTTGACTCCGAAGAATAGTTTTTTTAAAAAAGTTTTTCTGCTGAGAGGTAGTCGCCGAAGACTACCTACTACATGTTGGAGATGTCTGATCTGATATTTGAATTCTGGCCTCACATATAATATCCCAACACACTAACTACTAGGCTGCGGCGACTTTTTCCCTTACAAAAATAGGAGACAACATTTAGCAGCATGATTCTCTCGAGTCCATGTTTCTACGCGCTGTTCTGTAATTGATACGAAAGTTAAGTAGGCTTAGGCAAGGGGCATCAAGCATAGGACTCTATATATTAATTGACTAACTGCAGGATACAATTCGGTTTGCGTTTGTTCAATGTGCCGAGCTAAGACTCCTTATCCAAACAAGGCAGAAATAAGCTATATCAGATCTGAACACTGGTTTATAGAACGGCTTAGACTGAAGCTTTACAGTTCCCTTTAGCTAAAGGTACCTTTAACTAAACTCAAGTTTAACGGCAAGTTGTAATAATGCTCCTTAGAGTTTGTGCCAAAAATCTGCAGAGAGAAAGTCGCCCAAGAGATATTTTTCATATCTCATTTTGTTAAGGATGTCTGACCTGACCTACGGACGAGACTACAGCGACTTTAACTCAGGTCAGAATAACACCAAGATACTTGAACTCAGGGAGAAGTAACATCTCAACACTATTCAATTTCGGAATTCCAAACGTCTTAATCTTGTATGTTCATGGAACTGAAACCAGTCCCGCATTATATGCATCCCATATATAAGTATAAATCTTTACAAGCGATCTGCATAAGTTTCCCACTCATTCACAGAAATTTATGCCTCCTATGTCGTTTGTATGAAATATATGGTCTGATGGAGTGGATATAATTTTGCAAATTCTGAAGTAGTTTGTAAACTGTGACCAGAAGGTAGCGTAGACTTTTAACATCATGACAATTTTAAATTATTTAGGAAATATTCCGAGTACTCAATCAATAAAGATTGAACAGAGTTGGCCAACAAGAAAGGTGATATCCTCATAATAGCGGCATAGCATTTGCCAGCCAGAAACTTCCTTCGACAATTGTTTAATTGTCTGTAAATATTAACCAGCTGTGAAGCCAACTAAAAGCATTTGGTCATGTTATGACCGAAGATCAGAAAAGAGGAAGTCAAACAGTTTATGTACCCTCATGCCGAATATATTGTTACCAAAATTTGAAATCAAGATACTGATGTGTTGGTTCTACATCGCTAACATTAAAACTACAAACAAAAGCTACAAAAACAAAACAATGCTGTTTACAAATTATCGTACTGCTTAATTTAATAACAAACACCAGCATAAAAAAACTGCAAACAAATAAACAAAAATACAACAACTAACACCAGCATAAAAATGGCAAACAAGTAAACAAAAATACAACAACAAACGCTACGAGAATAAACGTAAACAACAATGTTTACATTTATAGAGGTTTCGAGAAGGTGAAGTCATGAACGTTTGCCTTCAAGAATATTCATCAGACTGTTTACCCTACCATATACAAAAGGCAAGGCAAAGCAGGCGATTGAGTTAGTGAAGTTTAGTCAGTCTTGTGTGAAGACGCGGTACGGTTGAAGAGAGTAATCGTGGTTTGAAGATCTCCGTTAGATTTGTGGAATAATTGTCTAGTAATTTTTTTTGTTTATGCAAAGGATATAAACAGAGGAATAACAATAGAAAAAAGGCAATTGTTGTCTACATCAAGTTGTGAACAGTGGCACACAGAATTGTGCGAATAATAAAGAATTTTAATTAAAACTAAACACAAATTTATTTTTATTTTATTTGCAATCTACGAGCTCATATTTTAAACGTTTTTAAAAGGTAAAAACGTAACAATATGTACAGTTTATAATGCATTCACAGATACTTATGAAACTGCTCTCGTATTTATTTCTGTATTTAGAGTTGCTTGAGTAAAACTTTTTGGAATTTTTGATTTCAGCCATACAGCCTAATGAGGATTATTAACTTGTAAAGCTTTGCTGTCAGTAAGATTACACAAACATTTTATGACGAATGACATTTCATCATGAAGATATTTAAATTTTTTTTTCTGTCAATTAAATATTTTTCTTACTTAATAACGAGAATAAATTTTAGAACCGAATATCATGATACAGGCTTGTTAGCATTTCTTTATAAGCATGAAAGAAAAGCAAAAAAAAAAAAGAAAATAAAAATGAAACGAAACGAAATGAAACTAAAGAAAGAACGAACGAAAATTAATTAATTTTACATAAAATAAAAATAACTTACGATGCAGCGCACAGCGATTGCAGCAGCAGCAGTCGATATGTTTATCCTTGATGTGAGTGCAGAGCAATTCGAGCAGAAAACGACTAAATAAATGCACTGCAATGTAGGACAAGTGGGGTATTGCTTATGGCCGTTCGGTCGTCTCCTCCCCCGCCCTTAACTATAATTCAGTTGCATCTGTGTTTCGAATGCTGTTTTTTTTTATTTTATTTTATGTTCTTTTATTTGGAATATATTTTAATGCTAATTTAAGTGAAATTAGATTCTTTTTCTCTACTTAATGATACAGCTGGCCTTTTCTGCAATGATTTTTATTCATCTTCATAGCGATGGTGGAGGTGGTGATGGTGGCTTAAAAAGAATACAAGTAAAAAAAAAAAAAAGAAATAAAAAAATTAAATAAAAATAAAGAAACAAAAAGCATTCAATTAGAAAAATAACAAAAATAATTTTATAAAAAAAAAATAAAATTCTAAACAATTAAACGATATATACTGCGGCAAAAAGGAAGAAATTTGCAGAAATAATTAGTTTATTAAAAAATTGAAAATTAAAGAAGAGGAGCCTTTAATGCATTTCATACGCTCACTTAAATTTTTGAAAATACAAATAAAAGAAAACTTTGAAGCCAATCTCTAATTAATATTGTTCAGCAAAATAATTGTGCTTCAAAATGATTCCTTTTAAAAGCTATTAAAACACCCACCCATACTTTATCACTCATTGTTGTTTATTTGCTAAAAAATCGGTTATATTTTGGTTTTAATAATTATTGTTACAATGCTGCTAATTAGAATAGAAATTCGGAATAAAGAAATAAATATCGTATAGTATGATTGTACATTCTCCCATTGCTACAACATAGAATCCAAGACCCTAAAAGTATGTTAAACATACTTCTGTCCTGTTCCAAAGGTCTCACTTCATATCATTTCATTTCAGTCATATCGGCTTGATCTACATCAATTTGGCTATTTCACTTCTTCAGCTACCTTGGAGGCTATGGCTTTTCTATCGTTTCTTGTAGTGCAATCTAGCCATTGCCATTTATTTCTTTTTATTTTCATGATCAGGGGTTTTTCATTGAATTTCTTTCGAAACTATTTGTTCGACAATACCACCACCACCATTCGTGTTAAAGAATTGTGCACTTTGAATACTATATGAACGAAAGTCTTTCATGCTTTCTTAATGTTTTCCTTGGTTTTAAAAAATTATGTTCTCAGAATGAAATCGCCGTAATCTAGTAGGCAGTGTATTGGCTTATTAGACGTTTGAGGTCACGGTTGAAATGTGGCTTGTTCACACATGCATACATTATGTTAAGGTAGGTTAGGTTTGGGGACCTGTACTTGTAATTGGGACAAGTACAATACCCAGAGGTCAAAATGACCCATTTTGACGAATTTACGTCCTAGAAGAGAGACAGAGAGGGAAGATAGCGATGGAGCTAGGGAAATTGGAAAAGGAGTAGAGATAGGAAAGGGAGGATATAAGAAACAGAGGAAAAAATATGGCCACAGACACACAAGAGATCGCGTCTACAACACTGATGGCCTAGCGCTCCTCTACCAGCTCAACATATTTATGAAACTATTTATAGTTTCCAACTCAGCCTCATTACAACATACCCTGCAATAGATGCATACACTGCCCATATTGCGTACCATCAGTAGCTGAACATACAATTTAAAATCGAATTAAAATGACAGATTCGAGAAATTCCCATAGCATTTATCTGCCTATCAGCCTCCTCTAGTACCTCAACTTATCATTTAAATCTGTACTTTCATTAAATTGTCAGGATACCTAAAGAATCATACAATATAATAGCTATAATGGTATTATAACGGGATTTGTAGTAGAACTCTGTCTTAATTACATTTAGTTTCTCAAACCTGTATGTTAGAATGTTAAATTCTACTGGAAAACAATTTTTAATAGTACAAAATGATGAATAATACGAGTAGCTTTTCTGGTCTCTGACATAAAGCTGTGTGGATGTTCAATGCGCTACACTATAATTGATAATGTAGTCACATCTTCTGTGTGTAACCAGGGAATATAGATTCCTAGGAATATTCGCTGGCAAAGAACTTGAAGAAGTATACTACACCCATGAACCAACTTTACGAGAGTGGAAGATGCTCCGATTGGCATATGACAGAGTGCTTATTGCTGCTTTACCTCTAGACTATATGGGCATGAATTGGGCCCAGAAATTGGGCCAGAAATTTGCTGAGAGGCAGTCGGCGAAGAAATATTTATTCATATTTCGTTTTGGTGGAGATAACTGATCTTGGGTTTTAATGCTGGGTCTTAACGTCTAATAAGCTAACACTCTACCAACTAGACTACGGCGACTTCAAAGATTAAACTTTAAGCACAAAATACCAGTTATTACAACTTTGCTCCTTTTATTATAACGCTATGACAATTACTTTTCCGACTGGCTTCTATTTTCATTTTTAAATCTTTCTTTCATTGGATGTTTTTATCTCGATTACTTTCTTCGAAATTTTCTATATTTTCCATCATTTAGTGGGTCTATTTTAACGCAGTCAGTATCGTCAAATGTCTAAATTACCAGCCATTAAACGAGTGGTACAGACTTCTCATAAGTACAGACGTCTGTACCTAGTTGTTGGAAGCTCTTCACCAATCTTCATCATCCTTGTACCTAGTTTATTTGTCTTTCCCTGTCCATCCTAAGATCTTTAAATTTGATTTTATTCTCATTTAGTAACAATATCTTTACTGAAAACCAGATGACAATCAGAGTAATGGTTTTTTTTTTTTTTTTTTTTTTTTTTTTTTTTTTGGCGTGTGAGTTAGGATTCAAAATGCCTTCGCACGTACAGTGACCGTCGTCAACTGCGTCGAGTGGTGCTTCCACTAAAACAATCCCTCCTCCTCTTCTGGGGATACTCCCTTCCCGGGACGGCTATCTGCATTACTTCGGGAAGGGCCCAGAACGACGTCCCGTTAGGGACCGTTGTCTACTCTCCCACGTCTGGGTACGCCATATTTGAAGCCAGCTTCATGCTATTGGCTCGTCTTCTCATGTATCATTTCGTTGTATTGTGTCAAGGTCGACCTTCTTCCTGCGGAGTACACATTCAACGTATCTTCTTACAGCGCTCCATTTCGTCTCGCTTTCGAGCATTGTGTCCACAATGTTGTCGGGTGTAAATTCGCCAATTTGCTCTATCAGCATGTTCCTCTCGTCTTGCCATTTGATGCAATGAAAGAATGTGTGTTCAGCGTCGTCATTCATTTCCTGGCAATAAATGCAGCCAGGATCAATCACCTTGCCCATGCGGTATAGATATTTTCGGAAATAACCATGACCCGAAAGAAACTGGGTCAGAAAATAGTTAATTTCCCCAAAATTTCGCCGTATCCATGTCTCTATAGACGGAATAAGTCTATAAGTCCACCTTCCGCTTGTTTCCTCGCTCCATCTACTTTGCCATCGCCATAGTGTTTGAGATCTGAGATCTGCGCTACTAATGGCGAGATTTTCTCTCCTTGTTTTCCACGATCTTCTTCGCTCAAATGCCAGTAGGTCAATAGGTATCTCACCGACGATCACGAGGACCGCGGCGCCCGATACGGTGCGGTAGGCCGATGCAACTCCAACCGTTAGTTTCGCTGCCTTGGTAGCTGCATGCTGTATTTGGGCCCAATAATTAAGTCTACAGTCGAGTCTCAGGCCCAAATACCTGACTGCTCTTTTTGTAACTAGTGACACATCACCTATCTGCATACTTATCTCGAGTGGAATGCGAGCCATTGTCATCAGTATGACCTCAGTCTTGTTTTTTGCGAGCTCTAGACCGTGGTCCTCAAGCCATATCTGAGTCCTTATCATAGCCTGGTTTAGTTTTCTCCTTGCATCCTCAATGTCGCGCGCTGAAATGACCGACACTATATCATCCGCGTATCCCACGAGGTATGTGTCCTCTGGCATATCTATACCTAAGATATCGTCGTAGCTCAGGTTCCAGAGATCAGGACCGAGAATGGATCCCTGAGCTGCACCAGACGTAATCTCTACGGCTTTTCGGCCATCGGGTGTATCGTAGAGAAGCTTGCGATCCTTCAAATAGCTGCGTAATATTCTCAGAAGGTATGGAGGAATACGAAATCTTTCACGTAGTGCCTTAATGATATCCTCCCATCGTAGGCTGTTGAAAGCATTCCGCACGTCGAGCGTGGCAAGGACATCAATGCGCTTCGGATAGTAACGTCTAAGTCTTGTCCGTTCAACGCATTCTACTACGTCCGCTATGGCACCAAGCGTTGACCTACCTGGTCGGAAGCCGTACTGCCTGTCCGATAATCCACCAGCTGTCTCAATGGCCGCTGCCAGTCTGCGCTGGAGGAGTTTCTCCAATAATATACCGGCACTATACAGCATACAAAGAGGGCGATATGATGATGGATGTGTCGAATCTCCTTTTCCTTTGCTGATCAGAGTTAATTTCTGTAGCTTCCATTAGTTAGGGAAGACACCTTGGGCAATGCAGGCATTGTACACTTCAAGAAGTGCATTTGGTCGATTTTCAGCAACTAATTTAAGTACTTCGGCCGGTACTCCGTCTGGTCCAGAAGCCTTGTTTCCTTTGAGACTTTTCGCCGCTGTTGTCAATTCTTCCTCCGTGAAGGGTATTGTCGGAGGTTCACGTTCCTCACGCAATGGTGGGTGCACGGGGAACAAGTTTCTCACTATATTGTCGACGGCTTCGCCGTCAGAATGCGGCACGGCAGAGTTAGCGCCCAACTTTCTGGTCACAATTTTGTAAGCGAGACCCCAGGGGTTCGTGTTCAATTCATTACGGAGCTCCTCCCATTTCGCCTTTTTGGCGGCTATGATTGCCTGTTTCAGTGCCCTTCGGGCCCGTTTGAAATCTTCAGCCTCATGTACTGCATGATCATCTCTTCTAGCTCTAGTGTATCTTCTTCTGCGCTGGAGGCACGTTCGTCTGAGTTCAGCGATTTCAGGTGTCCACCAATATACAGATTGCCTTCTGGGATGTTGCGATACGCGAGACATTGAAGCGTTGCAACTACGAATTATGCGCTGCATAGTTTCCAGCCAGAGTGATAGCATCACTACCGGTTCGTGAAAGTGAGGTCTCATCGAATCTCTCCAAGAATGCCGCGCTATTTAGACTTGCGACGTTCCATTTTCGCGTTCCCCTGGTCCTGGCTGTTGGGATAAGATTCGCTCGTTCCGCGACTCGAAAACTAATGTAGTGGTGGTCACTTCCATTGTAGTCTTCAAGAACTTTCCATTCCGCTATTTTTCTGGCCAGATTTTGAGTTACCAAAGTGATATCCGGCGTGGTATACTCGCATCCTGGCCGCCTAAAAGTTGTGCTGCCAGTATTCATCACTATAAGACCCAACCTTGCCGCCATATCCAGAATGCACCTTCCTCGAGTGTTCGTTGTCCGATCGCCCCATTCAATGGCCCTAGCGTTAAAATCTCCGGCCACTATGAACGGTCCACAAATTGCGAGTACTCTATCCTCAATAAAGCCGACCTTCGTCTTGAATTGCTCTATATCATCATTAGGAGTGAGGTAACAGCTCATTATGGTCAGGAGCCCGGTTCGAAGATATGTATATCCAGAGCCGGCTCCGTGGTCCGTAACTGCAAACCTACCGCTGCGAGGTATCCAAAGTGCAGCCGTGCCTGTTTCGTCCTCAAACCAGGAACCCCTGGCAATCCGACCATATTGCTCGCTGATGATGACTGCATCTATTCCCTTTTCGACAGCTATCTGCCCCAGTAAAGCATCCGCTGTCCGGCTTCTATGCAAATTCACCTGTAACAATCTCATGATCGTCTAGCCAGCGGACATTTCTTCGATCCTGGTGAGTGATCGGTTCTGTCCCGTTTAGCATCCGTGCAGAGGGCGCACTTTGGGGCCGATCTGCATATCAGAGTAATGGTGTGTAGTGACACAAGGTGGATGACTGTTTGGAACTGTAAAGGTACTTTGGTTGTCTAATGGGTCGTTATGATCGTGGTTTCGAGTCTCAGAAGAGACTCTGGAAGTCGTCGTAGTCTAGTAGGTGGTGTGTTGGCTTATTAGACGTAAAGCCCGGGTTCGTATCCCAGGTCAGGCATCAAAACCACATATGAAAAAAAAATATTTCTTCGGCGATTTCGTCTGAGCAGATTTCTGGCAAAAACACTGAGAGTAAATAAGCCTGTCATGAAAAAGTTTCACAAAAATCTGTCGTTCGGAGTCGACGTTAAACTGTAGGTCCCGCCACTCATGTATAAAATTAACGCACACAACATGAGTAGTGTGAGAAGTTAGGCCGTATTCCTGACTGAAGGGTTGTAACGGCCAATTATTATTAATTATTATCCAATTAAGCACTACAGCGAGCATAAGGTTCATAAGGTTGAATTATTCGGCTGGTAATAATTACATCAAATATAAAAGCGAAGACTAAAATATCGCTTGGTTGCTCTATGGAACAGTAAGAACGCAAACATAAAATCTAAGACACTCTGGAGCTATGCAGATATGAAGAAGACCATTGGTCTTGTTAAGTTTAAATAAGTTCAATAATAGGGGCAATAGAAAATATAAATAAATCGTTCGAGGAACGTTTGAGGGTTAGTAGAATTCCTAAGGGTCTTTCTTCGACTTTTATTTTCTTTAATATAAATTTATTTAAACCAATTAAACCTTTTAAGAGGACATTTATTTGTTCGGAAAATAAAATTTTTTTTGAGTTATGACGTATGTGGTACTGTAGCCTGAAGAGATCATCTCAAAATCTGACGCCCATTACTTGAGGAATAAGGATCCTCTGAAAGCGAATCGAAATCGAAATAAATTTTTATAAAATATGTTATTGGCTATTACTAGGATATTTTGAAGAGGTCAAAAGATAGCAAAATGGCTTGGTTTTGGATTTTTTTCTGCTTTTGGCTATTTATTCTACTTTAATTGTTTAATAAAAATATTAATTATTGACGGATCAAATATATCCTAGTTCGGGCTAAAACTAGTTGTCTTAGGAACATTGTAGCAAAATTTTAGCGACATCGCTGGAATAGTTTTCGAAATCGTGATTTCGAGAAAAACTCGTTTTTGTCGCGGGCACCTGAACGTACTATTTTACGTTTTTCTCCTTCTTTTCTTATTGTTTTAAGGAAACCTTAATTCTTTCGCTCTAAACTAACTAAAAATGTGAGAAAAAAGTATTTTTTTGGGCTTTCAATTAATATTAAAAACCTAAGTACAATGTCTCCGGCAATTACTTACTTTTTAATATTCTTTCTTAATTTGATTTGTTTGCTTTTCTTTGTTTCTTTTTGAAATAAAACATTTGTTCAGCAATGGAATTTATTTTTAAAAAAATTTTATTTGTGTTTTTCCATCATTTTTTTGTTTGTTTTGTTTTTTTTTTTGGAATTTTTTTTTTTTTGTAATATTTTTTACTTTTTATGTATATAATATAATATATTCTTTGCTGTTTTTTTTGTTTTGTTATCGACCTTACATAATAATTTAAATATATATGTATATACATACATATAACTGTATATGTATATACATACATATGTATATATTTATTTTTAATATTATTTTTTATTAATTTTTTTTGTTTTTGTTTTTTGCTTTTATTTATTTATTTACTAATTTTAATTCATTTTTCTTTTTATATCCTTTTGTCCACCAATTGTTATGACATTTATGATTTTAGATGTTGATTTTTGCATTTCTTTTGATTCTATTATTTTTTTTGTTTTTATAATTCCGACAATCATAATTTTATGGGTTTATTTATGTTGGTTTTTTGGTTGTTGTGAGAGTGTGAGTGTGTGTTTGAGTGTGTTATATTAGTGTATATGTATATGAGTTGAATTATTTTTTGTATCATGCAGCATACAATATTTTTTTTATCAGTTTGTTAATATTTTTTATTTTATTTTGTTTTTTACAATAAAATAAATATTTTTTTTTTAATTTCATTTTTATTCATCTACAGCTTTTCTAATATATTTTTATTTTATTTTCTTCCTTTCTTTTTGTATATATAAATGTTGTTTTTATTTTGTTGTTGTTGTTATCTCTTTTTACTGAATTTTTTGTTGTTCTACTGTTTGTTATGTTATATGCATGTATTTTAGATAAATTTTCATATTTTATGTTCGACTGTAATTTTCTGTTCTTGTGGCTTTACCATTATCAGGCTGTTGTTTATAACATTTCTTGTTAATTTTGCTGCTGTTGTAGATATTTTTTTGTTTTAATATGGTATACTATATACTTTCTTTTTCATGTTTTTTTATTATTTTTTTTGTTAATTTCTCATAATATAATATAGACACATGGTTGCATTTTTTTTCATTTTTTGTTTTTACTTTTTAAATTTTTATTATTATTTTAAATATATATTTTTTTTTTTATTATTTTAAATGTATAACTAAATTTGTTTTGTATTTTCTTGTTAAGTATATATATATATATTTTATTTATTATTTTTGTAAATTATATATATAATTGGTTTTTGTGTGTAAGTGTATATTGTTTGTATAGAACCTTTTTTGTTTCTTCTTAATATTTTATGTATAATTTTGTTTTTATTTATTTCCACCATGCTTAAATTTCTACAAAATATTTGCAATACTGCAGTCAATTCTTTTTATAACTTTATTACATTTATTTGGGATTTGTTTTGTGTTATAATTTTTTATTATTTTTTATTTAAATTTAAATTTTAGTATTTTACTGTCATTTGAATGCGTTTTTATTTCATTTTTTTTTTATCATAAGCACTTTACTATAACAGTAGTGGCTAGGTAAATAAGTACATACTAAAATCGAAATATAAAATTTGATAGTTTTTGTCAATTTAATTTAAAACTTTAAACTTTCAAAATATTTGCTTAATATACAATTAATTGCTTAGGCATTTGATCAATAGCATTAGAAATTAAGGTTTTTTTTGAAAATATTTCAAATTGTCAAGGCTTTTTGGGCTGCCTGAACAGATGTTTATTAGTTCATATCTGCTACTAGAAAAAATTTAAATAATTTGAAACCAAGCTATGTATGAAAATCATAACTCCAGTTTCCGGTTAACTAATAGCAATGTTAAGTTTTATTATGACAAGGAATTCCAAAAGCTTATCTTACTCTGAATACTATTTTGGTATTCCTAGGATATCTGTATTATGAATTTAAAATAGTTTAGTTCCGTTAATCTAAGACAATAGACAATGGGTAGAAAGGGTAATTTCTATTGAATACGGGTTTGACTTAAATTCTAAGTGTCATTGCACCCTTATTTGTTCATAGCAAGTATTTGATGTCGTAAAATATTGACAAAACTGTTGATTATTTTAAAATATTATTTTGTTGTGTTACCTACGATAACGGGTGCCTCAGTACTAATATCAAATTCTACAGTGCGATCAAGTGACCACAGTGTTTTTCTAAGTGTAAAGTAAGCCCACTTCTCACGACCCGTTACTGGTGGTTTTAAAACACCCCGATTATTGGATGAAACTGACTAGTTCCCTTAGAGGTACGTTTGCCATCATGCCCAGATCTTCAAAGGTTCTGTCAAAGGTTCTGTCACCCAAAAACCGAGGACGTATACCTTAAAGTGCAGGACACTCACATAAAAGATATTTTACGGATTTCGTTTCTTCAATATCTTGACAGCATCTGCAGTAATCTTGTAGAGGAAGACTGTGCCTGTCAGTGAAATTGTCAATCGCGCAGTGTAGTGTTAAAATTCCTGTTATACCGTTTTCTTCTCTAATGCAAATAGTTACTTAGTGTTCCTGCTAGATACAGCAGATTTGAAATTCAACTAGTTATGTTCGACCACCTACGGTTTGCTGAATTCCATGCTGCTTATTTCAATTAAGAAAAGTGTTCCTGTAGGGGCGAGTATATCCCATCTATCGTCTCTGCCTTAGACATATCTGATCCCTTCCGTGCTAGTTTGTCCACCTTTTTGTTTCCTTCTATGCCACAGTGGCCCGTAACCTGTTTGACTGTCCAGATAGATGATCAAATTAGATGGAAATAGGTTCCTGGTTTCAATCATATGTACAGCTTGCTCAATAGAAAAAATATCCGCCTGAAATTTACTGGCCTGGTTAGGAAATCTGTATGATCTGTTCAGTGCCAGCTAGAATAGAATAGACCCAAGATCCATTTCCATAGTGTGTGGTCTGAGTTAGTAAAAAAAAATTGGGTTTGTAACGAATAAATTCAAAGACATATAATGAGGTCACATACTGCCGTAAAGTGGTGGCGATACTTTGGTCAACTTGCCTCAGTCTTTGAACTGTAGTGGGGTAAAAATGGAAGTTGGACGCTTTAGAAACATGTCTAATTGCTACAATTGTTAAACGTGATACTAGAATTCATTGTTACTGGCCAATAAATTGATACGTAATAATTCGATATTATGAATATCGAGAATTATGAATATGATTTGTAATTTTTTAAAGATTTCATTAAATTCTTTTCATAGCAAATTATAACAATCCATCAGTGTTACATTTTTGTCAAATATTTTTTTTAAAACTGTACCTATATACATATGTATATAGCCACCACTGTTTTAAACTGGCTTTTATTATGTGTCTATAATATTGATTGTTTGTCGTAGAATAAAACTGCAGTTAATTTGAGGATTTTTATTTAATGTGAATATGTGTGAATCGTAGTGTTTTTTTTTTTTTTTTGTTGGTGCTCGGCTCCAATTCTTTTCTGCGTTTCAGTGTCCAACCAGTTCATTTGGGGTTTTTATTTTGGTCAAACACTTTTGTAATTATTTTATGGCCTTTTTTGCTGATGTTATTGCTGTTATTGTTTATTATTTATTTATTTAAGTCAATTGTGTATATGTGTGTGTGTTTTTTAGGATATTTCATTAATTGTTTTTTGTTTTTTATTGTTTGCTGAATTTCCGGTGAAGTGTATGGGATCTGGTATTCCGTTTTTTATTTTTGTCTATAATAACTTATATTTTGCGTTTTATTTATTGCATATTTATCTGCTAGATATACATTTACTGTTTATTTTATTTTATTTTATTTTATTTCATATATTTAATGCATTATTCTAGTGTGTTTTCTTTTTATAATTAATTTATAAACTGTCATTGTATTTTTTGTTATTTTTTTTCATTTTTGGTATTGCTATTCATTTTCCTTTTTTGTTGTTGTTGTTTATTTTTTATTATTATTTCTTGTATAAATGTTTGCTTGCTTTTTTTTGTCTTTAATTACATTTAATTTTTCTTATGGTTTTTATTTCTATAATAATTTCTTGTTTTTATTTTTGTTTTTTTTTTTCATTTATTTTACTATTTAACTTAAATGTAATACTTTTATTTGATTGGTTTTGGTTTCAGAATTTGTATAAATTTGATTTGACATTTTTTGGATTTATAGTTGTTTGTCTTTTTTATTCATTTAATTATTATTTTTTATTTTCTTTTTGTCTTGTTTTTGTTTACTTCTTCTTTAATAATATTATTTTAATAATTTTTTTTTATACATATTTATATTAATTTATTTATATATATATATATATGGTATATATAGTAGAATTTCTTGTTGTTGTTGTTATTTTAAAATTGACTAATGCATTGTTTAAGTTCTTTTCTTTCTTCCTTTCAATGTTATTTCATTACATTTTTTTCTTTTGTTAATAAAAAAAAAAAACAAAATTATATTAAATCATTGTGTAATTGTTATTAATTAAAAAAACATAAATAAAATATTTTTGAGATCATTTTCAATATCTTATTTAATTTTCAATATTTAGAATTTTCGAAATATTTTTAAACATTTTTTTTTTGTGTTTTTTTTCAATTTAAAATTATTTTCCTAATATATATACATAACTTCAGAATTTGTTTGATATAAATTATGTCGACATCTGTATATGCTTATAAAATACAATATAGTCATCAAATTTTTGTTCATAAAGTTTTTTGAACAGATAAGTTGAAAATTAAAAAAAATCCACACCAGAGAGCGCTAAATTTATATCAAACAAGAATTATCATAGGGCTGCTTTAAGGCATAATAAAGATGTTCTCTTCTTTTGGAATGCTTTTGACTTTAAAACCGAACGATTAGAAGCATTATCATCTACAAACATAATGCCTTAACATTTGTTGCTTTTGTCCATTTCTCCCAATTGACGTACCGGTCTGTTTTGATTGATTAAAAACCGAATTGTTCCAGCAATTACTTGTGGAACGTTACAAAGTTGACTCCAATGTGCCATTATTTTCTACCATGTAATGTTTTCCTCAAATTACAAAAAATTCTTACTTTTGTATTACATACAAAATTATTTATAATAAGGAAATTATAAAATTCCTTTCATCATTTGCAATCATCAAATATTTTATAAAATATTAAAACGTAACTCTCTCAAGTATAAGATAACAAGAGAAACATAAAATTACCATCGGCTATAAGATTATCGTTATTATTTTTAGAATATGAACAATTTTGATTGAAAATTTTAAAATCAGAAGAAAAATCAGAATAAATGAAGGTGCTCTTAGATCTTGGATCTTAAATAAGGTATCTTTAGTGTCCTCAACTGGCTACCATGTTGCAATAGGTCTAAATTCTACCAGATAATGAAGGAATATATATTACACCAAAATCTATGATAATATTAATTTTGCTCTACGTCTTGAATATATGATTTGTATTAATGTTTTATGCCTCCTAGAGAACATCACATATCTGGATTACGCAACTATGTATTTTCAAAATTGTTTACTTTTAGTTTGTCGATTAAACAATCGTTTGGTTGTTTAGTTATGTTACGCAGAGAAATTCATACAAATTTGAGATTGAGATGACGAAACAAGGTAATTCATGATATATCTTCGCTTATATGCATGGTTGTCTTAGCAAAAGTTTAAAGTGATAAAATAAACAGCTTTAAGAGGTGACCTCAATTCTATATAAAATTTGAAGTCTGTAATGATTAGTCGAAGAAACATGCAGGAAAATTGCAATTCTATTGAAGCCAAGATTAACAGAATTCCGATTCTAAAATTTGGTATTAATCATGTGGATAGTTTTTGTGACAGTGTAAAACAATATGTTGCATGTTGGTCGGCTCTGTATCTGGATTTGATAATAAAAGATAAGAGAAGATAAATCATAATGCAATTTTTCAGCTCAATGGCATTAAAACATGTGCTCCAGTTATTTGTCTCACTAGTTTTACTAAAGCATGGAAAAGAATAAAAGTAAAATAGGTGAGGGAGAACTTGGGCATTACAAAGGCATTTGAACGATGACCTAACTTCTCACACCACTTATGTTGTGTGTGTTGATTTTGTAAACGAGTGGCGTGCGAACTACAGTTTAAAATCGACTCCGAACGACATATTTTTGAGAAGCTTTTTCATGTTTTTACGAGAAATCTGCTAAGCAGCAGCAGATATTGTAGTCGTTTTTTCGTAGATGACTGACCTGCGATTTGAACCGTTGCCTCACGCCTAATAAACCAACAAACTACTTACTAGACTTCGGCGACCGGAAAGAGCAAATGATGAACTAGAGGATAGCAGAATCGTTCGAACGATCGAAATATATGTCTTTTGGCAAATATTTTCTTGAAATTGTTTATGAATCTTCCAAAAAATATGGCCAATGGGTAATTTCTCTTCGCAGGCTGTAGATGCAATTCAATAAGCAAGTAGCTTGGCACACAAAAATCACTTTGACTTGAGCACAATTCACCAGTTCATTCAGTTGAAGAAGCCCACGGTGAACACATGATTTGAAAAGTTGAATAAGAACAATCGCACATCCTGCCGAGACATGAAGAAATTGCCTCAAAGCGGAGCGATATTTATTATATTTCCACGTGAACTTTACTATAAAATTGCTAAACAAAATAAAATAATCTCATTAAAAAATTACTCAAAGTATTGTAATATTAAAAAACATGTTTTTTTTTTTGAAATAAAAAAAATTAAAATTCAATTTTCCCCAAAAATTTAATAAAAAATTTATTTATTACGAGTATGTATGGTATGTTGTTGTCATCTAGCATCATGTGTATAAAAAATTCATTTAATTTTGTTGTTGTTAGTTTGTTTTTTTTTTTTTTTGTAATAATAAATTTATATTTTTTATTAACTTTATATATTAAATTTTTATTTTATTTTTTTGTTTTCTTTTGAATGTTGTTTTTTTGGTTTTGATTTTGTATATGATAAAATATATAATATGTATAATATATGGTATATACATATATATATATGTATGGTATATAGTTTATATAGTATATATTTTGCTAAATAATTGTAATAGTACTACAGCTTTCAATTTTTAATTTTGCTTTTCTTTTGTTGTTGTTTTTAGTTTTTTCTTTTATTAATATTTTTACTTCTCATATGCTATTTAATGTTGTGTTTTTTTTTTGGATTTTTATACTGGGGAAAAATCTTTAAAAGATTTATTTTGCTAAACAGCATACAAAAGAAAATAAATATTTTTCATTCATTTTACGTATTCACGTAATGCTTTTTGTTTTTTAATTATTTTATTTAATTTAATAGAATAATTAAATTGTTTTTTTTTTTTTTGTTTTCTTTTGTATAATTTTTAATTTTTAGCTATTTTACGTTTTTTCTTTCTCCTTTTTTTTTTGGGTTTTTTTTTGACTTGCTGTAATACATTCTTATAGTAAATATGACATCTTAAAATAGTTTGTTTTGGTTTTTAAATTTTAATCTTAGTTATGCTTCTTTCTAACTTGTTTTTTTTATTCATTACTTATATATATTTTTTTTAATTATTTATTTATTTATTTTGTTTTTCTTTTTCATTATCATTGTTTTTATTTTCATACTTTACTGATATGTAGCTCAAACATCAACAAACAAATCAACTATTTTTATTAATTTTTTTTTTTTATTTTTACCCATACTTTTGCTTAATTATTATTTAATAATTAGTGTGTTTGTGTGAGTGTATTGTTTTATACTTATTTGTATTTTGTATGCCTTTCTTTTTTAGTTGAATTATATTAAATTGTTATAGAATTTATAATTAAATTTCTTTTTTATCCTTTGGTCAACAACATTTTTTTCTTAAATTTATTAAAGGCTGGTGTTTAAAAAAATTTTATCATAACGTATGGAAAATATTTAGAAAAAATTATAAAAACCTTTATTTAATTTCAGAATTTCATAGCCTTTATTAATTGCCTAATTTTCAAATTAAAAATATATTATAATAAAATCCCTTAAACACCAACTGCGATTACAATTGCAATTTAAGCACATATAATTTTGCTTTTTATTTAAATAACATTATAATTATAGTTTTAATTATAATTTAATTTGTTTAAATGTATTTTTATTTTTAGAATATTCCTTTCTTGTAACAAAAAAATCAAACAAAATCAAACAAAATAAAATTTATAAAAAAAGTAAATTTTTTATTTCTTCCAATAAGTATTATTTCTGATAAATCTTGCCATATACGTACACTTTTCATTGCTCAATCTATTATTTGGAAAACATATAAAATGTAGATTTTAATTTGTAGAAATTTTACAACATTATAATGTTCTTCTGCTAAAAGTATGAAAAAATTTGATAGAAATTACAGACATTGGCTGTAATAAAAAAATTATGTCATGTCTCATTTCAGAAAATTTTTCATTTCATAGAAAAAAATGTTTTGTTTCATATCAATACAGAATTTCTATTGCCGTATTGTTCTACATTTGATAAAAATGAAATTGGTTTTAACATCTTGTAGCATAGTTTGATGTTTATTTTTTTTTTTAAATGTAAGACTCTGCGTTAATTTCGAGTAGAATCAACAGTCACTGGTTCCACAGAACGTCAAAGCAATGTGATAATAAGTTTCCTTTTAATACGATGTCTTCTTGTCATATGGTTCGATATGTATGTTATAATATTCCAAATTATTTTTAACAAGTGGGAAAAGTTGTAGAAGATTTGTTGTCTGCTAAAAAGTTTTGTTGTTAACATCGAAAATTTTTAACTGCAAACATGAATGGCAGGCAGAAAGCAATCAACTGATAGTTTTTATTTTATATATTTTATAATAGATTTTTACCATTATAAAATACTATTAATTTTAAGGCATCAATGTCCTGTTGTTCAGAATTCTCGAAACTACCTTTATGTAAATTTTCTAAAAAAATTTTATTTTTATAACATTTCAGTATTTTTTAAAAATCATGAAAATCACATAACATGCCTGTAAACGTTTCAAAACCATCGGTTATGTAAACTTTTTAGAAACGACATCATTTATCGATAAAAAAAAATTTTTTCAAGGCTTGAGAAACAGCAACATCTCTATATACGAATCTGGTAGTTAGCAACAATTTTAAAATTTTTGCTGAACGGCATCCTCTATCCAAAAAACTATATGATTATATATCAATATCGTAAACCTAGCCATACTTTTTGTCAATATGGAGGCCAATATGGAAAGCATCGTATATTTCTAGGAGAATGAAAGTTAATATATTCATTTCCAGCATCATGACGAACTTTTTGAACATGTGAGAGTACAAATATAGTTCGACCGTTTCCCAACCGGATATCAGAGAAGAACTATAAAAATCTTTTAAAGAAAGGTTAAGCTATTACCAGCCTATGGATAAACACAAATCACGCTCCGCAGAAAGTGAGGAAGACCCGATTATAAGTGGAAGAGACAACTAAATTGCTAAGTAGCAATAATCGAAAACAAATGGTATAAAATAAAACTATGCATTTACGATAGATACATGTGGAATACCTATTTATGTAATTGCCTTATGCTTCACATTAGAATGACAGTAATAAATATGTACAAACGAAATTGGATTTTCATTAAACATTTTTACAAAAATTTCACAAAAATTGAGAATTTGTTTCAGTAGGTATTTAAAAATTGCGAAATGTAATAAATAATAATATTTTCTAAAGTACACTTGGTCTGCAGCAGAGTACCCTGGTAGTCTAGCGGCTAGTGTGCTGGGCTATTAGCATGAGGATCGTGGGTTCGATTCGCACAAGATACCCTGGTCTGTGACACTACAATGAGCACATGATCCAAGTTATTCAGTTTGTATATAATTAAATATAATTTGTAATTGTAATTGTAAATAAATACTTAAGATTAATTTGTTTAACCTAATGCTAGACAGAGCCATGAAAAACATATTTGGCAATTTCTATCACAATCAAAGAGACGAGGAAATTAATGAATGTTTTAGATTGTTTTGTTGATTTTTTTTTTGGAAATTACCTTTTTTTGTATAAATTAATGTCAAAAAAGTTTTGTTTCACATTTCAATACATCGTATTTATTTTATTTTATTTGATTTTATTTATATATTCTATACCCATATATTTCTTTTATTATTTTTTTTAACACATTTAATTTATTTTATTTTAATTTTTGTTAAAATGTGTATTTAAAACTACATTATGGCTATAATTATTATTTATTTTTATTTTGTTTATTTCATATTACTTAAATACAATACATAATAACATGTACACACAAGTGTTATTCTTACTATATTTTTTTTTTTTTTTTTTTTTGGTTTTTTATTATTATTTAGCTCATCTCATATCTGTCCTTTTTTTGCCGTAATTTATAAATATACATAATTTTTGTTTTTTAATTAAATTAATTTCATATTTTTTGCTTCCTTTTTATTGCACATATGCCTTTACTTTGTTCTTAGTTTGTTTGTTAAACTATGTATTATTTTTTGTGTGTTTTGTTTATTTGAAACTAATTTATTTATATTTTTATTTTCTTTTTTGTTTTTAAGTATTTTTAACACATCTATGTAGCACTCGTTAATTTTTTTTTTTTTTAATTTTTTATATATTATTTTAAATATATCGTAGGTATATAAATATTTTATAATTATTTATTTAGTAATTATTTTACTACAAATAATCATTAAGTGTTTGTCATTCATTATATTATATTTGATTTTCTCCACAATAAAACCCTTTATCTAAATATATGTTTAATTTATAGTTGATTTGGCTTAAATATATATGTATAGAAAACTAAATAATTTTTTTCTTCTCTTTAGAGCATGAAATAAACAACAGTTTTAACATTTTCTTTCTTTCTTTTTTTTTTAATACAAAAAAATTTCCTTTTAAAAAAGTTCAAGATTTTCACGTAATTTTTTATTTGTTTCTTGATTTTTATTTTTTCATTTTCATTGTTTTTTGTTTTTATTTTTTTTATATAAAGAACCTATAAAAATGTATAAAAAGTAACAAAAGTTGTTGTTTTTTTTTTTCATAAAGTGGCAGTGAACTAAAAAAATTTAAACAAAAATTTCAACAAAAATTAACACAACTACACCAATGCAGTTACAGATGAGAAGGATAAGAAGAAAATAATTTGCAAATGGTTTACAAAGAATAATTTTTTTCTTTTATAAAATTTTAATTAATTATTTACACGTATTGATCTTTTGATTGGAAAACCACTGTAACTAACACGAGATACCATAGCTCCCACCAATAATAATAAAATATATGCTCAGCAACGGCTCCTTTAAACCCGTACAATGCTGAACAAAAATATATGCTAGCTAACGTAGTTAATTTTCAACGAATCTACTACAATGAGTGTTCCGGCTTTGCATAGAAATTTAATAGAAAAATATTAATATGATCTGCGAATCATCATAAGTAAGTGTTACAGTGTCAAAGGCTAATTCAAATGGAAATAAACAAACTGCTGAATGACAACACTCTTCATTTATATGCTCTAATCCAATTGCAAATTAATTTCAATTTTTTTTTTTTTTTGAAAAGTTAAGCCATATCTGTGCTATGGTTTTTCTCTTTCTCTCATGGCATGTGAAGTGATAACGCTAAAGTATTGAGTGTGTTTAAAATGAGAAATTGCTTACTGTAGAACGCATTTGATTTTCTGTTTTATTCTTCCTTTTTTGCTTTGATTCAATATTAAATTAATGCCATTTTTTGTAGTTGTTGTTTTTGATTTTCTTCTAATTATTTTATTAATTATTTTACTATCATAACATCTGTACAAATACTAAATTATTCTTTACTGTTTAAATTTATGGTTTTCAACTTTAGGTTTTTCTATGTATAAATATAAATATGCCCTGCAAAACAATTGACACTCACGCCTAGGCCCACTTCTGATTATCTTTACGAAAACAAAATAAATTGAAAATTGGTGGGTGTATTTGGAAATGATAATACCATCATCAATCACCACACAAGTGATTCTTTGTACACCCTCTTGAAATAATGAAAGTAAATAGTCATACGTGCCACATACCATGATCATCAGAAATTGTGTGGATTTGCAGGCGGGTAACTATTGTGCAATAAAGATCATTCTGAAAATCTGTTTAAAATCAGTGACGAATTCATTAACTACCAAAGTTAAGCCTTAACTTCACTGTGTGGATACACATAATTGGTCATTACAACCCTTCACTCAGGATTTCGACTTAGCTTCTCGCACCACTTATGTTGTGTCTGTTATTGCGATACATGATCGGCGAGATCTATAATTCAAAGGCGACAGATTTTTTAAGAAACTTTCAATAGTAATATTATTTTACTTCAGAATTTTTGTCAGAAATCTGCTGAGAGAAAGTCGCCGAAGAAATATTTTTTCATATTTCGTTTTCTTGGACATGTCTGACCTGTTGTTTGAGGCGAGACTTCAATTCTAATAAGCTAACACACCTACCCATTAGACTGCGGCGACTGTGTGGATACATACTCAATATATTTTTGTTAATTTTACTCCTAATTGGGGAGTTTAAAATTGACAAATTAACTGTATTGTAGGTCGGATATTGCATAACAGAGATAAGTCTTATAAGTCTGTCTAAAATGAGCGACGAATTTTCGTGGTATTAAAAAAAAAAATTAAATTTTGCTATGCATGAAATGAAAATTACCGGCGTACTTGCAAAAAACGTTAGTGAATCATTCGAAAATTCGTCAAATAATCAAAAAATATCTTCACCAAGTAATTAATTCTAAAAAGTCTGCCTATATCGTCACCATGACTATTTATTTAAAACATTGTTGCGCCCTGTGAAATTAGGCGAAGCATATTTTCTGGTAACAGACATTACAATTGGAAGTTCTACACAAAATTCTATTAAAAATATTTACCTATCCTTTTATATATACCCTTTTATATATACATATATGTGCGGGTAAATAAACACGGAACTGAAATTCTACTCTGTTCTTTTTATTATGCATCCTTTTTTTTGGTTAGCCGAGATTCACCACATTGTCTTTTACAATACGACGATTGGTCAAGTTTATTAAATTTTGCGAAGGATATCTAAAGTTTAGATTGAAAATTTTATTGAAGGAAAATAATAATTTCGCACTATTTTATATTATTCTGATCAGTGGTGTTGTCGAGCCGGAACGCTACGGGAGGGAAATCTCCCTTCCCTCCGTCGTCAAATTTGGGACATGAGACCTAAAAAAAAAAACGCCGCCGCCAGGACTATCATGGAAAATCACCCCCGTCGTTAAATTTGGGATATGAGACCGCACAGAGCGGCCGCCTACCCAGGATCGGCCTGTCTATATAATTATATATGCATACGCGTTCCGGTAAAAAAAAAAATTAGCACAACACCACTGATTCTGATGACAAAATTTGCTGGACTATATACATATCTGCTATGTAGGTAGAAATTAAAAATATATTTTTACGTCAAACTCTTTCAGGTTTACCGGCTAACATGATTTTTTTAATATTCCTTGTGCATCAAACATGGAAAAATTAATTTACATTCAGGCTTTTGTGTACTTGGAAATTCTGAAATTTTTTGTAAATCTTCTAATAAGAACTTTAATCGAATTTCAAGGAAACTTTCGTTCAATATAGCCAAGGATTTAAAGAGAAATGAGTAAAAGAATGTACAATTTTCCCGAAAAGTTTATTGATTTATTCGAACGTAACGAATGTATTTTCAAAGTCAGTTTTTGCCTATGAATGCCGAGGATTTCTCTGCGAAATTATGAATCTCATGGTGTTTTCTTTTCTACAAAGAAAATGTCACCCTCTTACAAAGTGCATTAAAAAATTTTTGACCAACCCTGTTGTAATGTCATTTTTTATTTGAGAAGAACATAACACAAATATTAAAAAAGGGTATTCCCTGTGTTTACCACTTATTAAGAAAATTAATGAGGAAATGCCAATTTGTTCAAAGGTGTTGCCAGATCGCTAATTTTTCGACTTCATTTTTTGCACGCTTTTTTTATAACAAAAAAAAAATATTTTAACACTGTTCTAACATTGAATAATGTAATATTTCCTTAAGTTTACTCCACAAAACAATGAAAAATTTACTTCAAATTGGATAATAATACCAGGCGACTTTTTTTAATTTCATCTGGTAGCCCTCTTAATAAACAAAATTCATCTGCTTTACAAGGCATTATCAGCACTCTCGATTTATACAGGGCATAAAATGCAATGCCCTTCACCATTGGCAAGTGCGAATTATTTAGAATAAAACATACCACCCTTTTAGAGGGCCAAACATTTTTAAGAAACAAACGCAAAATTGCATTTTGCGTCAATAAAATGCACATTTTTTGGTAGAAAAGAAAACACCATTACATCGGATTCGGGATATAAAGATATCGTAGAAAACTGCATTGCCAGTGCGGAACTCACTATCTCCGACCAGAGGCTCAATCTCGTTAGCTTCTGCTAAACACGTATGGATAAGAAGAGGTTAAATTTGTGTCCTTAAATTGTATGGTCAATCATTAGCGATTCACTTCTGCACGAGCTGTGGATGTGAGGAGAAGAGGACTGGCTTTCACCTCATGTATCACTGCTCTGTTATGTTGAAAAAACTGATTTTTTTTTTGACCAAAATAATGGAAACAGCGTTCTCAGATGACTGATAGCATTAAATGTACATTAAGAAACTTCTACAAAAAGGGTGTAGGGAAAATGTTAAATAAGTAGTATACCACCGCCCCGGAAAGACTTAAGATAACATTATGCAGTTTATTAACATCAGATTTCCACTGGGTTACACAAGTATGCAAAGCACTTTTTTCCGGAAAGATACCATGGATTCGATTCCGAATAAGTTCTTGTCAAAAGCCTTGCAGGTTATACATTTAAATATAAAATAAGAGCTGTTTTGTTTTTTATTTTTCAGTATAATAATTTACATATAATTTTTGTATTTCAAGTATACATATATTGTATTACTTATTAAATAATTTGTGTTTTTCTTTTTTTTGTTATTTTTTTGTTTTATTCTTGTTTGCCTTAAAAATGTTTGTGTTTTTTTATTTTGTATTTATTTTTTTCTTTGCTTTAATTAATATATTTATTTATTTATTTGGTTTGGTTTTCTTTAAAAATTAATTATTTTCGTTAGATTCCTTTTGTTTACTAACATTGCTGTCTTAAGGTTTCTTATTCATTTATTTTTATTTTTAATATCAGTGTCAAGTTTTTTATTTAATTTTAATATCATTCGATGGAATGTTGATTGTTTTAAAATATTTTCTTAAGTTTTTTTTTATTTATTTTTATGTTGTTTTCAAAATAATATATTTATATACTATAATATAATTTATTTGTTTTTTAAGGTGTTTTTTGTTTGGTTTGGTTGTGTAAGTGTTTTTAATTGTGTTTATTTTGTTCTTTTTTTTTGTTTTTGTTAAATTATAATTCCTAAAATATATATTTTTTATATTTTTTTTGCCTTTAGTTTTAATTACATATATAACTTTCTTTCTTTATAAATATATGTTTAAGTATATATATATATGTATATATTTGTATACATATATACTAATGTATGTTTATTATTTATTCCTATTGCTAAAATTATAATATTTGGTTTAAATTGTTTTATTTATTTTTTATTATTTTTTTTTATAACATTTTGCTTTGTTTTATGTATGTTGTTGTATGCTATATATATGTTAGTTGTTGTTGTTGTTTTTGTTAAAATATTATATTTCCCTATTAAGTATTTGTTTTGTTTTTTTTTTTTTTTTGTTTTTTAAATTATTTTCTAAATATTTCCATTTAATTTCCTATTAAATTATTTTATTTTTAATTGTTTGTTTTTTTCCTCTGCCTTTTTGCTTTCTGTTTTTTAATTTAATTTAATTTGTTAGTATGTATGCATATATTTTTATAAATATTTTTTCTCTTTCATTTTGCTTTATTATGTGATTTTTAATTTTTGAAATTTCTATCAAAGATTTCATTTTCATCATGCCTTCTTTCTAAACATTTGCTAAAGATTTTATTTATTTTTTAATTTAGTTTTTTTTTTCTCTCTAAATTTATATACTGTCTATATGTAAATTGTATATGCGTGTGTATGTATGTGTATTACTTATTTCCTTCTTATTTGTTTTGCAAGATTTTGTAATTTTTTTGTATTCTTTATTTGGTTTGGATTTCTTGTATTTTCATTTCTTTAAAACTAACATAATAAATTTGCTGCTAACCATTCATCTTCTGGTAACTGAAATTAAGAAGAAGAAAAGGAAAAAAATACGTAAAAAATTTTATTCAACTTAATTTGCACAAAGAATTTTCACAAAAAAAAAAATACAGAAAAAGGCAAAATAATAAATAAAAATTAAAGGAATTTGATTTGAAATCGTACAATTTGAAATGGAATTTTTTTTGCACAAACAAAATTCTTGTGTATGTATTTTTATTGTATATGCATTTCTAAATACATAGTTATACGAAAACAAACATGTATATATACATATGTATTATATTTATATTTATAAAGATTCTTTTATGAAAAAGTATTTTCTCTTTTGTGTTTTTTGTGGGAATTATTGTGACGCATGGTGTTCTTATGTTAATTGCAAGCAATGGGAAGCGTAAATGTGAAATAAATGTTAAGAAATAAATGCATGGAATGCTACGTACATATGTCTTACTATATGCTTGAAGTAGCTTATAATTCTAATTCACTTATGTTTTTAATTTCTTTGTGTTCATTTGATAGTTCAATAATTTTCCGGAAATCCACAACAATTTTGTGTTAAAAAAACCTTGAAAAAACTAACAAAAGTATTAATTTGCTTAGAAAACTCAACTAAAATCTTAGCAATGGGCAGGCACATTGTTTCTCCTATTTGTATACAGATCCGCAATATAAGAATGTCTCTAAACATACTTTTGCCACTAAAACCAACATTCAGCTGATGATCCATATTAATGCAGTGTTTCGATTTGGAATACCGGAGTATGTTGAGTTGCAGGAGAATTTTTGAATTTTTGCCGTTTATTTTTTGTTTTAATTAGAATCTAAAAATTTAAGAAAGATTACCAAATTCGAATGTTTGGTGGTAAACGAATGCACAACCCCAGTATGCGTCGGTTAGCGTACTACACACTAGACTTCTAGGACAGTTCACTAATTCCTCGAGCCAGCACAAAAGTACAAAATTTATTCACAAAATCTATTTTTTGTTAGGTTAGCTTCACAAATTAGTTCTAGAATAATGAAACAAAACCAAAAATTTTAACTTTTCGGATCCACTACGATCCCACATGGCTAGGCTCAGTAACCAACGGAAGGAGTAGGATAGAGAATGAGTTTTAAACAAAAACTAGATGACATGTGAGAATATTTCGCACCGCATTATATTTCGCACGACATTACCAAAATGGCTTTTACAACTTTATATATTATGTGGAATAGCATTACAATTAAGCGACCCTGTTTATCGCGCTTGATCTAACAACTACTGCAAAGTATTGCCAAAACAGCTTTTTACAACTTAATATGCATATTATATATAACTGACTTAGTAATAAACGGCATTATAGTAAATAGCGGTATTGCCAGAATGGATTTTAATACATACTATATTATGTAGAACTGCATTACTATTAAGCGACCCTGTATTACCACACTTGAACAAAAACATATAATCATAATGACAACAGTATTATCATGCAGTTCTATAAAAAATATAATTTTTATCAATGAAAATATTAATTTTTCAATTTCTAATTATTTTTCGTCATTAGTGTTAGATATAAGCTTTAAAATGAGATATCATTCATAAAATTTGATGTGGTGGTATGGGAGATATTTACAACCGACAAAAAAAAAAATGCTTTAGAAATAATATATATGATTTTTTAAACAGTTAAAAGGCGAAAGAACAGCTTCAAATGCAAGAATATAGTATTTCGAATTCCTTTTGTTTACTTGGTGATTACAACGCTTTTGAAGAGTTTCTCTTTAAGGAGAATTAGGCTTTTGTGAATAAGATGACACAGAACCTGGCACAGGCTAATGTAGATGTTTATAGGTCTTTATATCAAGCACAAGCATGCTTGTTTTGTTTATTCAATATGAACTATTTTAAGCTGCATTTAATATGATAGCGACGATCAGACTGCAATACTCACATGTATTGTGAAAAATTATCATCTTTCTGATCGGGAGAGATTCTCTATCGTAACCCAAGATTTTAAGAAACAATATGTCTTTAAGAAATAGCTACTAATCCATTAAAACTAAATTATTGCAAACTTCTTTCTTTATTTATTTGGTCAACACAATACTGTTACTAACATTAGGTAGAGGTTATTGTTTAGAATCTTTCAGGAACAACTAGCCAATATTATAGTAATTTTAGGTGTTAAATTTTCTTTACAAACATAATTGGTCATTATAAGCCTTCAGTCAGGATTACGACCTAGCTTCTCACGCCACTTATGTTATGTGCGTTAATTTTATACATTAGTGTCAGGACATACAGTTTAAAATCGACTTCGAACGACAGATTTTTGAGAAGCTCTTCGTGGCAATATTATTTATTCTCAGAGTTTTTGCCAGAAATCTACTGATAGGCAGTCAGCGAAGAAATATTTTTTTTTTTTCATAATTTCGTTTTGATATCTGATCTGGGGTTTGAACCGTGGCCTTATGTCTAATAAACCGACATACAACCTACTAGACTACGGCGACTACTAAAATTTCTTTGGATTCGAGAAAGTACCAAATTTTTTGGAAAGAGCTAATGTTTTATTGATCTACTAATCTAGCAAATTCTTTACATCCTTCTCACTTACTTCATTGGTCATTACAGCCTTTTAGTGAGGATTACCACCTAGCTTCTCACACCATTCACGTTGTGTGCGTGTAATTTTTCATCTTTAAGTGAATAAAGTGAATTTCGAAGTCGAGAAAGTCTTCAGGAAAAACTCTTAATGGCAATTTTATTTACTCTTAGAGATTTTTTTATGCTGACAGAAAGTCACCGTAGGATATATTTTTACAGGAGTTGAACTACGGGCTCTCGTTTAATAAGGGAACACATTACCTACTAGACAACGGCAACTTAGTTTATTGCACAGGGACCCTATATCTGGCTTTACTAAATCTTAGTTTTCTTACATAGGAATTTTTTTGGCTACTCCTTTACTCTTTTCCTGTAGATTGTCATAACCGAATCTGAAGGCTTTGAACATAAGTTTCTCAATTGCTTTGTTTTTAAAATCCTAAAATAATATTTTTTATTGAAGTTTTGGTACACATTATGATAAATTTCTTTTATAAACTTTGAGTTTTTTGGTGAAGAGGGTATTTAGAAACTTTGTTGTATTTCAAAATTAATAATCTGAATAAAATCTGACGAAGATAAAGTTTGGAAAATTGAAAATGAAAGCTTCTATATATTCTGCATCCTAAAGACGGCCTATAGATAGACTGAATATTATATAAGGATGCCAACTGTAATTGATGGGCATGATGTAAGATAAAAGAAATTGGCGAAAAATCTACTTTAAATAGAATTTTTATTTCAAAATGACGACGTTTTGAAATCCTATTGATATATGGTTTGTCTATGCATGTTATAAAGTTGTTTTATAACCTTCAGAATCTTTAAAATATACATATTTACACATTCACATAAATTTTGTTGAAATTATTGCATATTTTCAATTGGTGTTTGTATAAGTATATTAAATACATAAAAAAATTTCATACAATACATACATTAGAATTTTTTGTTAAGGAAAATTATGTTTTTTTTCTCTTTTTGTTGTACAGTTTAGTTTTGCTTTCATTAATGTAGATATATGGTGGATATATGGTGTAAATATTGAAAACATTATAGGGAAAGAAAAAACTGAGATTATTTTTTCGTTATTGTTTAAATATATATTTTTTTAAATTGGTGTTTTAAAAGAAAAAAAAAGCAATATTAATACTATTACAAGTGAAACAAAATATTTAGAAAAATTTCAAAAAATTTATTAAATAAAGCAGAAATTTTTAATGTTATTTTACATTTGTATGTAGCACATGTGTTATTATGTTTTAAACCTTTTATGTTTTTTTTTTGCTTTTATTTCTAGTTTAAGTTACGCATAAATGTAGGAAGGCAGAAAATTTGTTGTTCAATTATTTTTTATAGGAATTATGTGTGGTAACATAAAATGAGATTGAAAAGAAACAAAAATAAACTAAGGCCAGGAATATAAAATACAAAACATATATGTATATGTATATATGTACGCATAAACTTATATATTTAAATAATTTTCATTTGGTTTTTGAAATCATTATACATAAGTTTGTTAATGTCTTAAGCTATATGCATTATTATTACTATTATTTCGATGTAGGAGCCTTAAGAAGCTGTAAATGATTTTAGATTCCATTCAATCCAGTTTTCGATCCACATGCTACTGGAAACCAAAGTATTAGCATTATATTACTTTGCAGTAGTCCATTTTTATGCCATTGAATTTCGGTTAAATTCCAAAAAAATTTCCCTTAGAGTCTGTTTTTTCTGCTTACAAGTAATTCAAGTGCACTAAATTAGTTTGAAAATAATTTCAGTTTTTCTTTGTAAATAATTATTATAATTAAATTTCAAGAAATACGAATTCATTTCATTATTGATTGATTAAATTTATTCTCATATGACTCGTTTTACCATGTATAAGTATAAAAATAACTTTGTTTTGTACAATAATGAAGAAGTGTGGTTATTGATATGATTTCTATCGACCATTTCAATTTTACAATCCCTTCACCAGCCTTTCCGTAATCCGTCACTGTCCAAATATGATATAGTCTGCGAAGAAGCCAATGTAAAATTAAGATGCCAAAGGTAACAGTAATATCTGTGGCTGGCAATTACCAGCTGCTATATATATAAGGTATCTGCAATGTGCCCAGGAAGATACGTTAAGGAAATTTTCACTTCAGTGACAAAATTAATTAAATTTACGCTGATAATATTCCACTGTATCACTAACAGATACTCAATGACAGAACCATAAAAAGACCTTCGAAGGAAGATGTTAGTTTGAAACATACAATTGGACCTTTGTGTATGTTCTTTCTGTAAAAGATTTCATATTATTTCAGCCTCTAGATGGATCTCATTGAAAAACTACCTATAGATCAACCAGCTTATAGATTCTAATGAGAAAAATGAATCAACAGAATATGTACATGGATTCTATCCTCCTGAAGTTCATTAGGACAACAGCGGTAATCCAATATAAATCAGGCCAGAACAATAACATGTCCTTTGACTGACCGAATATCATCACAAATTACAAAAGATTTGGATACTATAGGGGTGTGTAGTCAATAATGAAAATCTTCACAAATGTGAAATGAATACAAGAACGAATTAGTTAAACTAACTAAATGTAGTAGGCCTACTGGTCAATCAATCTCAAACAGATTTGCTCTACGAAATTCCATTCCATTATATTACTAAAGCTTGATTCGTTGTAATAGCAATACAACTACAGAAGCCATAATGCAACAGTGTTTCCATGAACCAATGTAGTTATGTACTCTACATACTGTCATTAAAAGGCACCTTCAGCCTTGGTCGAGAAGACATCAGCTTATAACAAGAGGGTTGTATTCCATATTCTATCGAACATAAGTGATGTAAATTGTAACGAGATCAGATGAAGGCAATTGTATGCTTGATTCCATATTTGAAAAATATATTGGTCCCTGGAAATATAACAATGAATACACATGCTCAAGAGTTACAATGCGATATTGACATTAACCATAGTATATTGCTCATACATAATTGGTCATTACAACCCATTAGTCAGGATTACGACCTAGCTTCTTACACCATAAGTTGTGTGTGTTAATTTTATACATAAGTGGCGGGCCTTCCAGTTTAAAGTCGACTCCGAACGACAGATTCTGCTGAGAGGAAATCGCCTAAGAAATATTTTCATACTTCGTTTTGTTTGAGATGTCTGACCTGGGTTTAGAATCGTGGCATCACGTCTAATAAGCCAATGCACTATCTACAAGGCTACGGCGACTTTTTGTGATGGCAAACATAATAGCTGAATTGGATGTGAAGAATAGCCAGTGACAGTCCAAAAGTTTGCTAATGTATCCTTAAGGATATACAGCTGCAGCTTTTAAACTGGCCATTTTATTGGAAAGTAATTCTTTCGGAACATTGGAAATTGTAATGTTACATGTTATGCCATACACCATGCAATTATCTATTTAATTTTTTTCCCAAAACAAACAAAATTGGACTTGGATGACATGTAGTTCCAGCAGGATGGTACCACATGGAACACGTCATGCTACATGTTTTGAAACAGAATATTGGCCGCGAATATCATGCGATATAACTCTATTGGACAGGGATAAGCCAGCTACAATTCCATCTCTAGAAGCGGAAAAATTGTAAAAAGTATGCCAAAATTAAAACTCATGTACAGATTATCTATGCTTCAAACTTATAGTTTAAAGTCGACGACAGATTTTTGAAAAACTTTTCATGACAATTTTGTTTACTTGTTTACAGAGCTTTTTTCCAGAAATCTGCTGAGAGAAAGTTTGAAGATCGACTGTAAGATTGACATTCTAAGATTTTTTGCCTCAAATTATAAATGCTTGGTCTTTGATCACAAAAATTTTGAATTACAAATATGACTGTCTGCTGCAAAAGAGTTAGGGAAGAGAATATCGTTAATGAAAATATAGAATAGAATTGGAAATAAAACAGAGTTTTGTGGGATCCTGGAATTTAGTCTCCTTCATCTAATGGCAGCTGATCTGTAAAGAACGTAAGTATAGTAAAGTACGCTCCATAAAGAAGTTCAGTATTAGCCGGGAGAGGATTGATTGATTGATTACATTTGGCATTTGATAACATCTGTTTGAATTAATGCTTAAAGTAGGTTAAGGCAAGTTTTACCTTTTGCATCATAAAGCTTAAATGATTTCAAAAACTCCTTAAAATTGTGTATGATTATGAGGCAAAACATATTTTCTTTAACGATTTCTTTTTCTTTTTTTTTTCTATGCTGTTTAATTCAATTTTAATTATTAATAATGAAAGAAAAAAGGAAAAAAATCGTTTCTAAATCTCATTTTAATGTGGAAAAAGTTTTCAGCTTTCCATATTTGCATATGTTTTTTTAGGAACTATTTGACAATACAATACATAAGACAAATAATATCGTAATAATAGGAATGAGTACAGTACTGTGATAATTAATTTAAAATTTTTCTACGTTTTTTCTTTCATTTATTTTTTTTTTCTAATTTTACTGAGTATGTTGTATTAGTAGTATGTAGTAGGATGGTAGTAAATGTAAATAATTGTTATACAATATGTATGTAATGTAATGTAATCTTTTATTTTAGCATGTGTATTAGTATAGGTATAGAATATGAGTTTTTTTTTTCTTTTGCTAGTTAAACTGTTTGCCTATTTATTAGGTGTACTAAGTGTATTTTTTTATATTTTAATTTGTTTATGGTTTTTGGTTTTTTGTTGTTATAATAGAAACTACTGGATTTAGTTAATTGCTTTGCACTAATTATTTTAGGAAATATGGTTGTTCACTTCTGTTCGTTTTTAAATTTTTCTTCTTGATAATGTTTTGGTTAAATGGTAAATACGTGTGTGTGAGTGAGTTAGTTTGTGATCGTGTGTGTAAGTGACAGAATGTATTTAAGGCTGTATACTATGTACGTGTTTTTTAGAATCTGTGCTAAGCTCTGTGTATGTGTGTGGTTGTGTGTGTATAATAGTTAGGAGTTATAATATCTTTTTTCATATTATGCAGGTGTACTAAATCTACGAAAATAAATCACTAATAATTGTTTTATTTTTTTTAGTTAAACGGCTGTTTTAACTTAATTTTATTGCACTAATTCATGTTTTGTTTCGTTTTTTTCTAGCGCAAGAAAAGCAATTTGTATTTGTTGTAGACATAATATTTATTTTTTTTTTTTCTTTACAATTTGACACATAAATTTTAGAATTTTTTTAATTTTTTGTCAGAATTTTTTTTTTCTTTTAGTAACCTTCAAAACGATAAGTGTGCGCTTGATTTTTAAAAGTTATTTTTTATTAATTTTTTTTTTAATTTTTTTTTTTTTTTCTTTAAAATTGTTTTAGGATTTAGGTTTTCCTTTTCATTTTGTATTTAAGAAATAAAATTTCAAATAAATTTTTTTGTTAGTTTTTTTTTAGATTTTTTAGGCACTAGTGCTATTTTATTTTTTTTTTTTTCTTCAATTAAGTTTTCTTTTTTTTTGTCATGTATTACATATCGTTTATATATGTATACGTGTATGTAAGTATATAAAAACTCATCTTAAAAGTTTAGTTAGTTCGTTAGTTGGCTAAAGTTGAACTTTGTTTTTTACTTATTTTTCAATATTTTTTTTTTATTTTTAAATTTATTTTTATTGGTAAGGGAATAAACTAAAGTTTTTATTTATTTTATAAAACAAAACTTTTGTTTTTTTTTCTATTTTAATACACAAGTAGTTTGAAGTTTAAGTTGTGCAAAAATTTTCAATACTTTCTTGTTTGTCTGTGTCTAAATGCTTGTGTTTGCATTGTTTGCTTTGTATTACAGAGTTTTGACATTTCAAAAAGTCAAATCAAAAATGGAGGATAAAAATATGAGTTTTATATGCTTTTTGTCTTACCTGAGGTTAAGTTTAAAGATTTTTTTAAACTTATTATTACCTTGCAGACAATGGAAAGCGTACATGATTTGCAAATACAATAAATTAAAAAATAAATAATAATAACAATAAAATAAATTAAAAGCAAAATTTAAAATGAAAATGAATATCCGATATGAAAAAGCATATTTTCAATGGCAACTGAAATTCAAATTCTTGCTAGGCCTACCAAAACTGAAAACTGCTTGGAATTGAGCTTAAAGCTGACAAGATGAATTCGTTTTAGGCAAACCGTATTAAAACTTAAGGAATACAATTAATTTTTACTATTAAGAGTGTTCAAAATCGGGGTATCCTTTTAATTTTGCTGCCAATTTTTTCTAATTGCAATTTTTATTCTAAATTTTTTATTTTCAAACTCTAAATACATTCCGGTTAGTTAACACGGTACTTTACACGAAGATACAATAGGCTTTTATTATTATATACTTTGAAAATGGCAGTAGTATTCAAGGTGTTATTAAAAAATTTAAAACAAAATTCGGAAAAGAAAATTCTCCACAGAAACAGAATTTATTAATGTAGTGCTCGGTCATCGGAGAATATAGCAGCTGTGATCCATTCGCCATTCTTTGCAATAATTAAACACCAAACCATTCATCGTGATTTCCATTTAAAGGCTTACAAGATCCGGATGTACCAAGAATTAAAAAGAAGTGACCACGCATTACGTCCTTATTTCGTTTCTTGGGCTATCGAAATTAAAAAATTTAAAACAAAATTCGGAAAAGAAAATTCTCCACAGAAACAGAATTTATTAACGTAGTGCTCGGTCACCCGAGAATATAGCAGCTGTGATCCATTCGCCATTCTTTGCAATAATTAAACACCAAACCATTCATCGTGATTTCCATTTAAAGGCTTACAAGATCGGATGTACCAAGAATTCAAAACAAATGACCACGCATTACGTCCTTATTTCGTTTCTTGGGCTATCGATAAACAAGCAAGGAAAAATACTCAATAAGCCGATCTGCAGCTTTAGGGTTGACGAGAATCCAAGAGTTATCTTAGTTAGCATAGAGCATAACATTCACAAAAAATTATGGTTTGGTGTGATTTGCCTTCGGAAGGAATCATGGGACCATATTTTTTTGAAAACCAAAATGGAAATGCGAGTTTTTAGGCAAATATCACGGCATAGTGTATTATTATCATTAAGAGTATTAAAGAAGACTGTAATATAACAGTCAAAATTATTCCAAACTTTCTCGTAGCTTAAGAATCGTCAAAAAAAATGTTTTTTTTTTCAAATTTTTGCGCAAGTGCGTGCCGTCTTATGGACTCCATTTCACTTCTAATAAGCCAACACTCTACCTACTAGACTACGGCGCCTTCAATGAAAGGCGAATACTATGGTAATATGATTTTCGGAAATATGTTCCTTTATTTAATTACAGTGTAGATGGTTATAGTGGCAGTAAAATAGTGAAACTCCAGCAACATTGTGAGGATGTTCCAATAAACCATATTGTTGGATACCCTACCGCTATTAAACCTCGATCTGTACCCGATGGAGAAGTAACAAAATATATTTCGCCTCATACATTTCATTTCAATCAAAGCATATGAGTGTTCTTCACGACACTTGAAAAATATGCCGGTTCTAGAGAACACAGAATCGAATTTATATAACTAGAGCGTCAGGAGTTTCTGGTTTTCTGATATTTATAGCATCCACATTTATATAATGTAATGGTATTAAGGCATTCAGTAAACAACATTGGATCTTTACAATCAAACATATGTACATAATTGGTCATTACAACCCTTTAATTAGAATTATGAGCTAGCTTCTCACACCACTTATGTGTGTGTTATTTTTATACATGTGTGGTGGGACCTATAGTTTAAAGTGGACTCCACAAGACAGATTTTTTTGAGAAAATTTTGATAGAAAATTTTTATATTTATTCTCAGAATTTTAGCCAAAAATTAACTGAGAGCAAGTCGACGAAGAATTTCATTTCATATTTCGATTTGTTGGAGATGTCTGATCTGGGGTTTGAACAGTGGCATTATGTCTAACAAGTCAACACACTACAATGAACTATATTGGATCTCTAGTGCTTTAAAATGGAGCCAATAGGTTTAGCCTCATTCTAAAAAAATTGAACTATTAGCTCAGGAATATGAATTCCGAATAATATATGGCTACATAGACATTAAACAAAAGCTTCTGTGAAAAATCTTCTCCAGCATGCTCATTTTTTTCTGTTAAGTTTTCTATGTATTGAAAGGCAAAACTCGACTTAAACTTAAACTACTCATGTTGATATATGTTGTAGAACAATTTCATTTGTATGTATTGGCTAATCGTACAACATCAATTTCATAGTTTCATAGTGTTTGCAAGTGGGGGGGAGGGGTACTGGATCTATGGTAATACTAACATAGTTATCCAGTTTGCTAATAATACGTGTGATTACTCCTATACTATATATAGACAATTCATTTTTAAGGATTTTCTATACTTTATCTGTTTATTCGTGTACAAACTACATCTCTAAAGTCACTGGAAACTCTAAGTTGTTATCATATATATATATTCTATATATATATTGTATATGTTTATATGTTTATGTATATGCTGTTAAGACAGTTATGTGTGTATATTTTTTAAATCTATTAATATAATGTGTAACATATCGTACATCTACTTATGTACTACATATGTAGTATATGTTTTTGTTCCTCTCAAAATGTTGAAAATATTTTCATTTCTTTTTTAAAATTTTTGCTGTTTTTTTGTATTCTTTAATTTACAATTTTTTGCTTTTCATTCTTGCTAATTCATATTTTTTGCATATGGTATAAATATGTATGTTTTGTTTTTTTCTTTATATATAAATATTTTTAATTTTTTTTAATTTATTTTAACCACTTATTAATCATATTTATTTATATATTGCAGCTTAAATTAATCTTATATATTTCTTTTTTGGTTTGTATTCTGTTTGGTTTTTGGTTTGTTGTTGTTTTTTTTTATATACAGTTTAGTATTTAATTTTTTTTTGTCAATTTAATAGTTTAAAATATTTTTTTCTTTTTTTAAATAATTTTTTGTTTGTTTGTTAAATATTTTTTAAATATTTTTTGAATTGTTGTGAGGATTTACTGTGCCTGCAAAAGTAAAGGATAAACCTTAAAAAATAATATGGGTGTTAGTAAAAATTGGAAAAAAGTAGTAAAAAAAGACAATTTAATTTGAAGAAAAATTATTATTTTTTTTTGGTAGGTAATGGCATATGCATACATATTTCTACATGATACACTTGTTTTTTTCTAATGGTAAAGTTTTATGAAAATAAAGTGCAAATAAGCAAATACAAACATGCAATTTAATTTATTTATTAATTTCCTAATTAAATTAGTCTTCCGTACAATCCTGTATCTACAGATGACTTTTAGAAATCGCTTTCGTTTGATTTAGTAAAGTTTAAAAATAATCAAATTGATACCAAAAACCTAATTTGTTCTTTCGAATTTCTGATATAAAATTTTATTGCCTGAAAATAGTCGAAAATAGTTTAAACTACAAGAAATACTAAGAAATTGAAAAAGAATTACAAAGACGAATTTCTGAGTATTAATTAGCTTGTCTTTTTTAAGGCCTATTAATATTTCCTATACATTGTGCATCTAAATAATTTTTTTAAATGTTAATACTACACTGCAAATTCTATGGTACGATCCTATATTGATCAATCTTCAAAATGCGATTGGCAGAGTGTTTTTTATTGTAATTTGATATTTCCATACCTTCTTAGTTATTTTATTCCTGCCTGTTTGCCTTATTATTTTTCCAAATGTAATATTTAGTATTTATTCCATTTTTGCAACAATGTTATTACATGTGCAACACATAATGCTGATTGACTAACAACGAAAATTACGATTCCTATATAGATTGCTAATTTCACGTTTGTAAGAAATTGTTAAGGAAATGTGATAATTTTATTTGAGATGCATTTCGAGGTACTTTTCAAAGTTTTTTGACAAGCTATTTTACATTTTTTTTTAAACATTGTTTCTCTTCTACACGTTCAAATTATACTTCTGCAAACTAGTTATTTATTATTGTGTATACAATCATCTATAAACTACGAATAACGAACAAAAACTCTCACCGTTTTTACCGTCTTCCCAACTCAAGACTTTGCAAAGTATTTTAAAGTTCGGAAAAATCGTAGATTAGCGGGCTCACAATTTATTTATAAAACATCGGATATTGAATCAGAAATAAACTCTTTGGCTACCTAATAAGAGCTTCTTTGAGGAGCCAGTGAAGAAAAAATATTTACACCTAAAGTGCATGGCTATTGTCGTTAAGGTACAGAACGTGGTGATGCAAGTACTTGACTGCAAACCTCAGCAATCCACGCTTGTATCTGAGAAAAGGCAAATATTGAATGAATATGAATATTTACACATTTTTTTTTTGCCCCAAGATCATGCTATTTTACCACACTAGATTACTTTTTGTCGGGCAATGTTAAGGGTCTGGTGTGCAAAGACAAGGCAGTAACAATTCGAGCCGTAAAAGCCCACATTACTGATCGAAATGTTGGAAAAACTATGCCAAGAAATTTCCATGAAATTATCTTTTAAAATTAAATGACAGGCATTCATGGAAAAATCAATCGAATCAATCAAATAAATTAAAATAGCAAACAAGAATAATGATTGTCAGCGCCTTCGTAGCAATCATGACCCCTCGATAAGAAAGTGTGTAAATGGAGAAAATGCAGTTAAATTGATATTACACTGCATACGAACGGAATTCATTCACTACAGTACGACTTCCAGAAGGAAATTTTTCTTGTGACTTGACAAGCCGTGTTACTTTGAGCTTAAAGTACTGCCGCTATGGCGAGTTATGAATTTAATTAAGAAATATATAATTTTTTTTTTGTTAAAATTTTGTTATTAAGTACTGTCCATTGTCTGTGCTCGAAGTTGGTTAACACAATCTTGTCGAAAAAACAATTGGGCTTCTATTCTCGAAGTTGACTAACACACAACCTTTTCTGATGGGTTTTTGTTTACAATATGAATTTATTCTTTACAAAATAAGTGAATTAGAATGACAATTGCTCTGTTATTTGTTGCATAACAAAAATTCGATAGGGAAATCTCATTTTAAGCAACTTAGCAATTTATTTATGAATTTTAGTTTACAATATTATTATTGTTTTTCCTTTTCCTTTTTTCCTTTCCTTATAAAATAATTTTAATTTATTTATTTATTTTTGTTGTTAATTTTACTATTGTTTGTTATATTGTATATGAGTTGTATATGAGTTTGAACTGCATAAAAGAAGCTTTATATAGGTTCGTGTCTTGGATATTCATACTCTAACTTAAGTTTATCTTTAAACTGGAAAAGAAAAATAAAAAATAAAACTCTACCCTTAAACTAAGCTAACACTGCCTTTCTAGTGATATTTTTATATTTCAATCATTGTGACTGAATTCGCAATTTGCCATAATCTTCAGCGTGAATTGAATAAAATTGTTCTACTCCAAGTGCAATAAATAGCATTTAAAAATCAAATCCAATAATAAAATTTAAATTAATAAAAAAAAATGTAAAGCAATTAGGAAAATGGATAACAAATAAACTGATTAAAAAAATTAATCACAAAAGCATGCCAAAACTTATAGAAAAGAAAAAATCACAAGAAAATATTTGAAAAAATGTAATAAAAAAAGTGAAATACAAACTACTCTATAATAACATTTACCAACAATGCTGTTTTGAAATACAATTTTCATTAAAAAAAGAAAAGAAAAGTGCAATAATATGTACATAATTATGTCAGAAATATTTCTGTTGAAATTTTTCATATCGTACATAACATACATACAGACATACATACATACAAGAAAATACATTTAATTTACGAAATAATTTACACTACCAACCTGTGGGCTAACTTGGAATTGCTGTATGGGATAAGCAACAACACCTGCTGCTTGGGGTATAGCAGCACCGGCAACACCCGCCGTCGCCAACTGTTGGGCAGGAGATATTTGTGCTTGTGTAGCAACACCTTGCCAAGTAGCTGGAATTTGTACGCCCATGCTGCAAAAATAAAAAAAAAAAAATAAAATTGTTTTAAAGAAAAAGTGGTAGATTATTCATATGATTTATTAATAAAATCAATTAAAATTTAATTCAATATTGTATGAGAAATATGTTTACAAACATATTGACAGCGATTGCGAAGCTGTGGTCAAAATCTTGGGATTAGTGATCATGAGAAAGCTGAATTTGCTTTCGATTCTGGTTTTCCATAGAAAAAGCCGAATAGAACCGATTACTATAAAAGTTTACACATGCCAGAGAATGTCATTCATGTATCGAGATAACGTATTCAGATAACGTGACAAAGTCTAAAGTGAAATCTTTTCGAAACACTTTAATCTTGATTTGTCTCTTGTTCTAACCGACCTTCTACTTTCTTGACCTAATTGACTAAATCACTAAAACCCATTAATAATGATTACGAAATAGCTTTTCCTACCACCCATGTTGTGTGTGTTAATTTCAAACATGGGTGGCAGGACATAAAGTTTAATAACGACTCCTAGCGATAGATTTAAGCAACTTTTCATATTAATTTGATTTATTTTAAGAGTTTTTGCTAGAAATCTGCTGAGAGGAAGTCGCCGAAGAACCGTGGTGCCACACCTATTAAGCCGATACACTTCATTGTATTCCTCGGACTGAATTATTGACTGTAAAGATTGTCCCTGGTGAATGAAAGTACATCGCGTGCAGATATACATACATAAGTTTCCAGACAATAATCATCACAAATATAATAATATAATCATCACAAAAACATCACTGCTAAAATTGTCCAAGTATGCTAGATATCCAAAGAAAATAGCGAGACATTCAACGGTCACTCTTAAATGGGTCATACGGGGACATACATTGAATCAAAATCAATCTAACATCAAATCTAACACAAACTTCACCCATTTTCCAAACAAAAATGTAATAATGGAGCCATCTGTAAAGAAAATTAACAGATCTGGCTCCAAGTGGACATGTAAAAATTTGTGTTCGACGTTAAAAGAGTTCTTCTTAGGAACCTCACTACAGTTTTAGTGGGTCACCGGTCACTGGATATTTACGCCCGTAGGCTGTGAATACCTTTCAACGGCTTCTGCTGAAACTGTAAGGATGAGGAAAAGAGGAGACTAAAGATGATGATGATGATGAACGATAGATTTTTTCAGAAGCACATTATCTTCTAGACTATGGTGTCTTCGAGACCTGATGTGATTCAAGTGAGGTATACTCTCCAAATCTAACCTAGCGTCGGTAAAGAAACTTAAAGTAGAGGCAAACCAAACGTAGGTCGGAATTTTATTCATAATATTTTCGAAGAAATTCCTTAGTTTTTAATCTATAACATGCCACTGTTCGTTTAATATTTCCGTCAGCGAAGAGAATGCTTTACAGTGGGTGACACTATTGCTACTTCTGATGCGATTATATTTCGACGGGATTATGATTTAAAAACATGAACTGAATAACTGTTATCGTTTTATAGTGAATAATACAGAGAAAAAGCGGAAACCCACAAGGGGGACTTCTAGTAATACTAAACTGACTTCCGAATCGTACTAAATTTGGGTGAAATTAAATTTTATCGTATTTTCATCACAAATTATATTTCTTCCACTTCTAATTAGTTAACGGCAGCTGTTTTGTTCTGTGTGTATTATTAATCATATGCATTTTATATTTATTGAAATAAATAAATATATGGATTATTGAGCACTCATACATAGACATTCATATCCTATAAAAATCCATACAGAGTTGTTGCACAATTATGAAGCACTCACTGTGTGCTCGCTTATATGGCTTAACAATTCAAAAATATTTATAAATAAAGGCGGCGGTATACGCTATCTTGATGATGATTGCATATAAACTCAATATACATACATACGTATATAACGCCAGAAATAATTTGTTATCGTATGTCAATGCAGTCCAATGTGTAAGTGTATGCCTGTGTTTAGGTGTATGTCTGTATATATGTCTGTTTGTGTGAAATATTTAATGAACATGTCTAGCAATTAGTAAATGAATGCACTCTCTCTGTCTCTCTCTGTCTCTTTAGTCATTCATTTAGTTAGTCAGTCGGCATTTATGGTAGTCAGTCATATATTCATCATCATGTTATCATTATCCCTGATGGCATTTCAATCATTTAAAACATCAAAACGTTTATTTGTTTTACTACGTTGTAGATGTATGTACATATGTTCGTACATATGTATGTTTGTATTAGTAAAAGTCTACGTGTGTGGTGATAGGATATACGTTTGTATGCAATGTATGCATTTGATGTGTGTAACCTCATTTTGTGTTAAAATTGTGTTTACATTAACAACGACAGTGACAACCGTAACAACAAATCTACATACGTTTAGTCATACTTAGACAAATTATACCCCTTCTTTGTGGTTAGGCTTATATTGCATTTGTACTAATGTTTGTTGCAATTGAAAGTGGAACTCTAGAATCTTATTTTCTTAGGCCTTTTGACTTCTGTTCGAACTTGCTGTTAGGAATACAGAACGGTTTTGTAAGGCAAATTTTCATACAGAACTTTAGAAAGGTTAAAAGAATAGCTTCACAACTCTTACGAAATACAATTATTGTATTGTAACAAATCAAAGTGATTAAAATCAAATTAGAAGAAGTTTGTAGGTTCTGATCGAAAGGGCATAGAGGCTTAGTAAATTTGTTCAACATACTGCTGTCATAAGCCAACGCTCTTAGTTCGCTTCAGGTTTTATCCATACCGATATTTTCTACATCAAATTTCCTTTTCCATGTAAGCTTCCGTGCATGTTCCACTGCATAGGATTGTCATCGTAGGACCTTTTTAAAATGTTGCCAATATGCTACCTTTCCACGGTTACCTTAATTTGGGTTTTTGGAGACGAAGTTAACAAGAAATGTAAATGAAATGTAAATGAAATGTCTACATGAAATCCAATCCTCTACGGAGAGGCAAACAAATGGTCCTAAAATATTTCATTCTTTGGCAAAGGTAAGATGGGATAATGAATCAACTTGTAGAAACGCCAAACAGATCTGGTCCGACAGGGATGAAGAAGAGAATTTGCATTGTCTGGCGGAAGTGAACCTAAGAAAAAGAATTCTTTGATAAAACATGTCTAGCCAAAGACGATTTGGGAAAATTCGTGCCTTGACAAGAAAACCGCCAATCGCACAGCTAACCTATCTTATCACCATTAACGTCTTTTTATTTCTGTGCTCATGTATTGTGGTCATTGAAAATGTTTCCAAAAACGTTCGTTAGGCGTACGACTCTAGGCCAGAATATTTGCAAGATTCTAGGACACCATTGGAATTCCAGGAGAGGCAGCATTCTATCTCTTGCGTACATGTTAGAGTTATAAGAATTGGGTAATTTTAATTGAATTTATTGGAAGTAATTCTAACAAAAGACTGAATAAATTAGGTACTTGACTAGGATATAAATTTAAGTCTATAACTCTTTACCATAAAATTTGATTTTATCTAACTGCGATCAACACTTAAAAATTAAGCCTACTTTATCCGTTCTATGCATTCTATGCATTTTGCTCTGTAACTTGTCACAAACAACTACACTGACCCTACTTTAACGCGAGTACACATTAAAATCATTGTGTGGACTTCCGGCTTTAATAGATTACATCTGTTCATGAACTTCGTTGTGTTGAAATACCGGTAATTAAGTTACAGGCGAATAGAAATAGCACAATACTCCCTGCGCTACAAATTGGTATTGTATTGTTATTTATAATATAATAATCTTGAAATGCCTCTAGGATAGTGTACTACAAGGGGCTTTAACGCATTCCAAAATTAATTATAGTTGTCATAGCATTTTTATTACTACCTCGGTACACTGTATACGCTGTATACATAATTGGTCAGTACAACTCTTCAGTAAGGATTACGATCGAGCTGCTCACACCATTTATGTCGGTTGTCATAATTTTATACGTGAGTGACGGGACCTACAGTTTCAAGTTGACTTAGAACAACAGATTAAGAAATTTTTCATGGCAATATTTTGTATTTTCTCTGATATTTTGCCACAAATCTGCTGAGAGGAAGTCTCCGAAGAAATATTTTTTTTATATTTCGTTTTGTTGGAGTTCTCTCACGTCTAATAAGCCAACACACTACCTACTGGACTATGGTGACTTCAAATACAAATAAAGTATAGTTTAGCTGATATAGGCAGCGAATGCCTGTCTCTAATTGCTATAAATTAAACTATTTCTGGCAGAAAATCTGTTATGTTATCATAAAGCCTATTTAACCGAATGTCTATGGTATACAGCATACATATATACTTACACACATACACTATAAAATAGTATATTTAGCATTTTGTCATATTTAATGTATTGACATATTTAAGTGTTTGTATGTATATTTTCATATATTGAATGTTGTTGACACAATTGTTATAAGGACAGTTACCATTTAAATGACGCTTTTATTATACAATTCATTTCTTTTTTTTCTCTTCATTTATTTATTTTTATCCAACATCATAGATATTTATTCTAAAATTTTTTTTTATAAAAAATAATTTTAATTAATTGATAATATAAATAAAAGAGAGAAAAGAAAAAAGATAATATTGATCATGACAGGTAATTTATTACGTCGTTTCTTTTTTTAATTTTTTCTTTTTTTTCTGTAATAAAAAAAGTTTTGTTGAAATATCCTGTCGTTTACGATAAATTGCATTTATTCATCGTTTTCTGGCCTTCAATAAATGTAGTATTTTGTCAACAATTAAATAAAATAGATAAAAATAAAATAAAACTTTTAATAATTATGATTGACTTTATGGAAGGTTGTTTTTTTATTTTTTCTCATTGAAACCTCAATTAAAGTTTAAAATTTAAATTCTCGAGTAACCGATTGTAAAACGTGTTTTTCAATACAAAATAATCTCATAATCTAAGAAATTTCTTACAGAAAAGGAAGCAGCTTTTGGGATATTAAAACACAACGAGATCTATTTAGGGGAAGACAATTTTATTATCATTTGGAATATAAAACTATTGTCATCGCGATTTTTCAGTATGACAAAAAATATTCGTGAAATCTGGCAATGCCAAGAAAGAAAAAGTACAGAAAGGAAAAATAGAGGGTGGGCGCTTTAAAAGATGAAATTTAAAAATGCAATAAAATAAAAACGGTTTGAAATTTTGCCAAATTTATTTTTTTTTTTTGTTTGTGAAGTACAATTGTTCCAGTTAGAAATGGAATATTATTTCATTTATATGGCTACAGCGGCTGGCCTCACGGTACCTCATTCGATCGTACCATTTTTCATGCACTCTTTCGAATTTATATACGTGTATCTCGGCAATGGCATCAAGAATGTTGGCCTTCATATGCTTAATTATCTCTGGTTTGTTGGCACAACATTTTTCTTCAACGGCGCCCCACAGAAAATAGTCCAACGCTGTCAAATCGTAGCTTCTTAGAGGCCAATTGAGATCACTATTTCGGCTAGTTAAACAGCCATCAAACGTTTGACGCAATAAATCGATTGTGACATGAGATGTGTGGCAAGTTGCACCATCCTGTTGAAACCAAACATCGTTCACATCAATGCTATAAAGAGCGGGTAAAAAAAGTCCGGTTATCATCGTGCTTTAGGTGTCCTCATTGACCGTAATGGTTGTGCCGTCCTCATTTTCAAAGAAATATGGGCTAATGATGCCTCCGCTTTACATACCGACCAAGATGAAAATGAGCTTCATCCGAAAAGATGTTTTTTTTTTTGGCAAAATCGACTTCATCATGCAGTTTCCCATTGACCCAATAAATCCATTGCTCAAGTGTAAATCGAATAATCCACTGAAAGGAGATAACATACTGAATTTTGTAACAGATCAGTACGACATAAGTATTGCCAGATTCGAAATAACCGAAGGTTCCAATTTAAACCGATAGGTGGACCACCCTTTAGTTATCAAGTAATAAAAATCTGAGACATTTTGAATATTTTAAAACGTAAACGTCTTAAAAATTTACACATTTTGCTTAACACAAATAAATAAACAAATAATATATCGTTTAGCATTTCTAACATACCCCATATAACCCTGCTGATAACCACCATATTGTCCGAAATGATAGCCCTGTATGCCCTGCAGGAATTGATTTTGTACGGCAGCCGAAGCGGCAGGCGTTACAGCTGCTGTAGCCGATGAAGCTGGATACGTGGGTGTAGGTGAATACCAGCAGCCGGTAGCAGCCAATTGTTGCCCATAAGCAGCAGCAGCGGCAGCTGCAGCGCCAACGCCGTATGGGAAACCAGCAGCAGCTGGATTTAATGCTTGACTAGCAATGGCTTGTGCATTATTGGGATCGCCACTTTCTTTGCCCCACGAACATTTAACGGGCTGGGCATTTATTTCCGTGTTGTGAACACCAACAATGGCATGGGTAGCAGCTTCTTTGGTAGAGAATCTGCAAAAACAAAAAAAAAAAAAAATGGAATGGAATTTAATTCATGTTTAATGTGTGAAATAAGAAAAAAACGAGTATGAAATTTATGTTGCTCTTGCTCACCTAACAAACGCATAGCCTTTATCCTTAAAGACTCGTATTTCTTGTATGGAGCCATATGGTGAGAAAGTTTTCTGTAGAATGTCTTCACTTAATGCTGTTAAAGAACTGTTGACGCCACCCACATAGACAGTGCAATTTGAAGGGCTGCTTTGATTGTAGACTTCGTCAAAGGTCAATGGTTTAACATTTTCTAAAAATGAACAGAAAGAAAATATCATTGTAGATTGTAAGTTAAGTTGTTAAAAATTAAAAGTCAAATAAAGTTATTTGTAATACGATACTTAAGTTTTGATGGCATTTTCATTTATTTACTAATTAGATGCAATTACAAATAAAAATTAAAATTATTTAAATGTTTAAGTGGTTTACCATCTTCAAATACTAATTGCTTTAAATTTTCTTAAATTATCTGAAATACTCAAAAATGTAGAATTATTGTCCAGCGCGGCACAACATATTGATGGCACATACCATACATACATAATACCTAGAAACCATTCAGTCAGGATTATGACATAGCTTCTTATGTTGTCTGTATTTATTTTGTCCATAAGTGGCTGGACCGACAGTTTAAACTTTAAAAGTGACACGTATCAAGTCACCTTAAGTAAATGATTGGGAATAGAAAAATGAAATACAAATCGCATGGACCATATGTTACTCAATAATGGATCAATAAGTCGGCAGTTTTTTAATAAAATACAGATTTGTTGCATGAAAAAATTGTTTCGATTTTCAACATAGTTTCCCGAGAGCTTACTATACTTTTTCTACTATTAATGACTGCCGAAAATAAACAATTTGACATGTTTTTCAGCTGCAGTGGAACTATCGAAAATTATGGTTTGACTGTTGAGAATACCACACACTTTCTTAATTGGTTACATTACAATCCTTTAGTCAGGAGTACGACCTAGTTTCGCACACCACTCTTATTGTATGTGGCAATTTTATCCATGGTGTGGTGAGTGGCCGGGCTTACAGTTTAAAATCAACTCCGAGGAACAGATTTTTGTGTAGTTTTTTTCATGACAATTCAATTTACTTTCAAAGTATATGTTAGTTTTTTATATTTCATTTTGCTCGAGATGTCTGACCTGGTATTTGAATCACGTGATCTCGTCTAATAAGTCAGCAGAATACTTATTATACTACGTCGGTTACGGCTAAGAAATATCTATTGAGAATGGTTTGGCAAGCCATGCTAAATCGTTAAACACCAGATCATATTCTTAATGATTTGAGTCTGGCCGAAGAAGAGCATTTTTTTAAAACAATTGTATTTAGTATTGAAGCTCATTGCTAGGTACTTGACCAGGTCAATAAGCAAACATGTAGTATTTTTATTTTTTTCGAAATGAACTGACGGTGAAAATTTCTTTATAGCGAGCTTATCAATCGATTTATTGCAGAGTCTATTAAGTCCCCTAGTTAATGCGATCTATGTTTTATACCCACAAAATAGCAACTCTTGAAGGAATAGAAGCATTCACATGTTATACAGCCAGATTTGTTTGAAAAATTAGTAAAAAAATTTGACTGATCCAATAGCCCATGTAATTCGTGAATGCGGCAGGCACTTATCGAAATTCATGTTTAAAAAATTGATGCCATCACATTAAAGATTATAATAATATAAAAATTATTAACAAATTGACTTGTGGATCAAATTAGACGCATATTCATATGTGGAACACTTGTGTTTTTTAGCGTCTTACAATTCTTTTTTGTCCATTCCATTATCTTTACCTCTTAGCTCCAGTTTAATATCGTGTATAATTTATATTTTAATAAATGTGTGGTTAAATGTGCTCCAAAACGAAGCAAAATATAGTGTTGATTTGATTTATTCTGAATTCCATAGAATAATTCCAGGAATCTAAACGATTTGAAGGAAAACATTTCAATAAATTTTTAAATTAACACATAATTTTCTCGATATTTTTAATCCATGAAAAATTGATATTTATCGACTCTGTACCTATTTTTTAACATCAAGAAAGTTTCGCAGTCAATAAAATCAATGAAGGCTAGACTTTGTAAAATCTGAGGTATGCAGAAGGAAACTGCTGTCAACTTTGCAGTGCGTCATGTAACTCTATGATACAAATCTTTTTCTGGAATTTCTGTACTGATTGCTTCGTTCAGTCGTTACAGTTGTCCACAGTGAAAACCAAAATTGATTAAGTCACCAAGTAGTAGTCCGAAATAATTGTGTTTCAATTTTGTGTTTTAGAATATGTAGAGAGTTTATATTCTTACTTGCTATCATATGTATAGACTTTGGAGTTAGTTATGGAAGGGTTGCTTATAACGTCTAATGGTGGGTTTGAAACACACCTTACATTCGTTGAGCTTTAGCAGCATCCCACTGAGAATGTTGCACCTAAACATTGAGTTTTCTTTTCAAATTGATTTCAAGTTATAATATAATAATATCTCCTGAGAGTATGTGTAATTATAAAGCATAATTTCGACCAGTTTTTCTGTGACTTTCTTTCGATTTCAGTGTCTAGTTATTGCTCACAACATTCTCACCATATATTTTTAATTTTGATGAAATCATAATTCATTTTTCTGCACAATATTTTCCCTTTTTAGAGCAATGAAAAGAGATCACATTAAGTATTGTAGGCAGTGAAGTTTAAGGCACAATAAATAAAGAAGTAAGTAAGGAGCCCTAAACATGTCAAATATATTCTGAATTACATCGTAATGATACAATTTTTAGTACAGAAAAATTTCTACTGGAATAATAAAAATTAATTAAAATTACGAAATGACATTTGCTCATACCAAATAGACATCATTAATGATTTAATTGCACACAAAATAGCATACGTACATATATGGGCATGTAATTATTTATCTGTGATAGTGCCATCTTATCTACAACTGGTTGTATTTATTTATAAACATTTTCCATACAAAATAAAAAAAAAAAAACGAAATGAGGAGTGTTGCAAGTAGTTTCCATCTGTACACTCCTCTGTATGCTGCTATATATGAGCTGCCTGCAGTCCTTCGGCATACCCCGGCCCTGTGTCTGCTTGCCATATCTATTGTTTTATTTAATTCTAGTACATGTTTTTAAAATGTAATTTACATATTGTACGTTTCGTATTGTTGTTGTTTTTGTAGTTCTTTATACTTTAGCATTCATTGAAGGCATTTGTTTAGCTGGCTGGCATTGTTGCTGCTACTTTTACCTTAAAGCAGTTATTGTGTTTTGCTAATTACCTATTTTTTTTGTTGTTGTTGCTGTTATTGTTTTGTTTTTTTTTGTTTTTTGTTTTAATTCAGGTTAAAATAAAATTTGCAACTTTTAAAAAATAATGTCAGCATTGCGTGTTTATGTCTTTGTTTTGTTTGAAAACAACAGCAACAACAACAACAACGACGACAAGAGTAAATGAATGCTTGGAAGGCTAAATGAATGGTTGAGCCAACTAACTAACTATGGTAGGTAGTTGCTTAGTAGTACGCCCGTCCAACAGTCCAACCAATCCACTACTCGACGCTCGACTTTTCAGTTGTGTTGTTTAATTTATCCCTTTATTTTCCATGTTTATAAATATTGCATGCCTGACCAAAAGGCCAAATCTACCAAAAAGAACGAGTACGCGGCAAGCGGTATGGTATAGGGCCATGTTCTGTATGTCTATGTTGGTGTACCTATTTAATATCGTTGTAATATTCATATTCATACACAACACATTGGTAAAATGAAGTAAAATAGTTGCTGGTTTGTATCAGTATTGGTATGTTTCTGTGTGTTTTAATTGTATGTATTACAATAATAAATATTTAGCATGTTTAGTTATTGCAACTGTTGTTGTTGTTAAAAAAAAAAAAAACATGTGCATGCTGAAGTTAGTTACATGCTTTAAATCAGTTTTGGCTCCCTGTTTAATATGGCCTGTTTTAAGTTTAAATATGTTTTTTTCTGTTTTTTTTTTCATTTTTATTTATTTATTCTTTTTTGTTTTTGTATATTTTAATAACAAAAAAGCAAAAAAAAAAAAATTAAAAAATAAATAAAAAAAAACTTGGTACCTGGATAAACTCTTGAATAATTAAAAAGCTTCAGTTTTAATTTATTTTCTGTTATTATAAGTAAAAAGCAAATGCAAACGTTAAAAAAAAACATTGCCGTTCGTGAGTGAGTAAAATAAAAAATGTTGAAAAGTAAACATGTTTAAAAATGTTACAAGACAGAATCGAAAATAATATTCAACACAACAGCAGTAGCTTGGGCATCAGCAGAGGCAGCGACAGCTACTTAAATAATGGAATTGTAATTAAAATCAACAAAAAAAAAAAAAATTTTTTTCTCATGAAATTTAAAATAAAAAATAAATTCTTTAAAGAAATTTAAAAAAAAAAAACTAACATCAAAACGAAAACTATCCTAATTTTAAAACAAGAAGAATCTTTGTAATCTGTATATTGGTTTTATTTTATAGATCTTCTTCTACTGTATCAGTTACGAACTGAAGCCAAAAAAAAAAGACAAAAAATAAAGAATTGTTCTGCTTGATAATAAAAATACTGTATGTATCGCTTGAACATGTCTAAAACCTAATTTCTTGTTGAATAAGATTATTCATAATATCTAAAATTTTAACTTAACTTTGAGTGCCACTGAGACGTGGGACCGTAAAATTTGCTTAACTTAATTGGCCATTATAAGCTTTTAGTCGGTATTACGATCTAGCTTTTTATATCGTCCACTACGAATGATAGACTTTTTTGAAATTTTTCATGGCAATTTTTTTTTGTTTTCTAACAAATGCTCTGACAGTAAGTCACCGAATTTATATATCTTTTTTTTTTTTTTTGATTTGACTCGGCTATGGTTTGAACCACTGGTTCGTGAATAATAAGTCAAAACAGTACCGAATAGACCACGGCAAATTCGTTATCAAACATTTCTCTACAACTCGGCATCATTCGTAGGTTGTACAGGGTTACAACCTAGCTTCTTACACCACTTATGTTGTGTGTGTCAATTTGTATCCATAAGTTGCGGGACCTTCAATTTAAAGTCAATTCCGAACGACAGATTTTTGAGAAACTTTACATGACATTTTTATTTACTTTCAGAAATTTGCCAGAAATCTACTGAGGACCGTCGCCGAAAAAATGTTTCGTTTTGTTGGAGATGACTGACATGGGGTTTGAACCGTATAATAAGCCAAAACACTACATACTTGTCGACGGCGACAAATCGGCATCATAAGATTTTCCAAAAGTAATTGTCTTAAAAAAGTTTTATAACCAAAATACCACTGTGTGGCATGGTGCTGGAATGAAAATACACCACAACAATTAAGGCTCGAAATCTAGGATAAAACGAAATCCTATTTATTATGACAGGTTTCAATTCTGCTTAAAATACACTTAAATACATACATTAGTCAGTACAACCGTTCAGTTTGGATTACGACCTAGCTTCTCACATCACCAATGTTGGCCTGCTTGCAATTGTTCTTCTAAAAAATCACACGATCTCTAACCGCCCTGAAAGGATAGCATTAACTACAAACATTATAAAAAAAATCATGTAGCACCACCTTTAGGAAAACTGCTACAGAATGAGAATGAGTTTTTCACCATCGCTTCTTACACAACTCCCAGTACAACGAACTATAACGTAACGACAAACAGTGACTCTATTAAACTGGATAGTTTAGAAAAAAATCTCTATTAATAAAATAGAAACAAATCAAAAAAAAAAGGTTAAGAAGAACGATATACATTGAGTAATAAAAATATTTCAAGAAAACGCGGTTAAGCATATGGCGTAAAGGAGATGCTTGCTCTGTGAAACTGCATATTAGGACCCTAGTATTACCTATTGCACCTCTATGTACATTTAATTGCAATATACATATGTAATTATATAAATCATTGTTATTCATATATGATGAAGTCGCCGTAGTCTAGTCTATAAATCATTGTTATTCATATGTGATGAAGTGGCCGTAGTCTAGTAGATAGTGTGTTGGCTTATTAAACGTGAGGCCATGTTTCAAACCACAGGTCAGACAGCTCGAACAAAACGAAATATGAAAAAAAAACCATTTCTTCGGCGACTTTCTCTCATCAGATTTCTGGCAAAACCTCTGAGAGTAAAAAAAAATTGCCATAAAAGAGTTTCTTAAAAATCTGTCGTTCGGAGTCGACATTTAATTGTAGGTCCCACCATTCCTGCATAAAATTAACACATGCAATATAAGTGGTGTATGAAACTAGCCCGTAATGACCAAATTATGTATGTAATAAACAAACATAAAACAAAATACCTTCTGTGCATTTAGTAAGTTTTCAATAAATCAAATGGATTTTCTAATAGAAAATAACTAACATGGAATAAAATATGACCAAACAAAGCAAATTTGATTCCTTTTTAAAAACTGGTGGATAACAAAGATTAGGCCAGTTCAGCAATTTCAAAATTCAATTTCCCCTGTAATATCATTTTTTTTGTGCTAAAGTATGTCATATATTTCATAAATTACATAGGGAGGTAAAACTCTGAAATGAAAATGTGTAAAACTATTGTTTTCGTTGTTGATCTCTTTACCGCAGTCTGTAATACAGGGACAAACAGAAATAATGCCCATATAATGGTAAAATATTATAAAAATATTAAAAGAAATGAAAAAGAAAAATGAAATAAAAATAATTATAATAAGGGCAACAGCATTTTATCTGCAAAACACTATGACCGCCCTAATTTATACTTTTTTATGTGATATTTAATTCAATAGTGGTGGATAAAAAATACCTCACGGGAATAACAAAGGCTTACAACAATAATACAAAACCGAACTGAACAGAACAGAATAGAGAGTGCGATGGTTGTGTAAAACTCCATTATATTATAAGCTTCCAGCGATAGCTTAAATAAGGCAAACGTTTGTATACTAAAAGAACATACTTTTTTTTTTAGACGTATTATATATAATTTAAACGCTTGTAATTAAAATAACAACTGCAGTGACTATGCATATGAAAATAAAGTTTGTAATCACAATAATGACAAGCATATGTCCCTTTAGTTATTCCAAACAGTTGCCACTGAATGGCTGGTGGTGGCTGCTAAGTTCGTCTTTTTAATTGGAGGGTAAAGAAACAAAAAAAAAAAATAAAAACAAAAAAAAAAAGGAGTAGAAATTATAAAAATGCTATGAAAACATGATAAAGAAAACTAACGAATGTGAGTAACAATTTAGAGTTGAAGTGAAAGAATTGTGTTGCATTGTATTCCTTTTATTTTATAAATACATACACATATACATATCCACTGAATGTATAAGTATTTGAGAGAGATAGAGAGAGAGAGTAGGTTTCAATATTTCCTAGCATCAATTGCTGTTGCTATTGCAATTGCTGCTGTTTCTGTAGTTATTGTTCTGAATTACAATCGAGTATACGAGTAATACGTGCTTTGCTTGAGGCTACACTTTTGTAATGTTGGCTACAGTTACTCATTTTATTGTTTTTTTCTCTTTTCTTTTTCCTTACATTTGATACCCTACATAGATATGGAATTGTGTTGATTTATGTTTGTCTTTATATAAGTTAGGAAAGGAAAACAGTCTAAATCTATATTGTCAATCGTATCACTGGAAAACAAAATGTTAAATACCTTGTAAAGGGTGAGCCATTTAAAAGTTTAAATTTCAAAATGCAAATTAACAAACACGGTTTGAAATTTTGGCAATTTTTTTTTGCTGTGAAGTACAATTGTTTCGGTTAGAAACAGAATAGTATTTCATTCATATGGCTGCCGCGCCTAACCTCACTGTACCTCATTCGATCGGATCAATTTTCGAGTATTTTTTGTATACATCACGCATGTTGTCCTTCAAATGCTCAATTGCCACTGGTTTGTCGGCGTAACACATTTCTTTAACGACGCGCCACAGAAAATAGTCCAACGGAGTCAAACTGCAGCTTCTTGGCGGCCAATTGTCATCACAATTTCTGCTAATTAAACAGCCTTCAAACGTTTTACACAATAAATCGATTGTGGCATGAGATGCGTGGCTAGTTGTGCCATCCTGTTGCAACCTGTTGTCACATCAATACCATGAAGCGCGGTTACAAAAAAATCGGTTATCATGATGTGATGATAACGATGACACCACACGCCGCACCAAACAGTCACTCGTAATGGGTGCATTGGCTTCTGTAAGACCACGTGTGGATTTTCTGAGCCCCAGATATTAGCAATTTTGCTTATTAACGTACCCACCAGGACGAAAATGAACTCCGAAAAGATGATTTTTTTTTGGTAAAATCGACATCATCGCGCAGGTTCTCGTTCGCCCATCTAGCGAAGCGAAAACGATGCGGCTTTAACTCTTAAGCTAATTAAGGCGTAATAGAGAGGTCTTTTCGCCATATTCAGCGTAAACTGGGGCGTGAAATGTTCAATTCATGAGGACGTTGACGAGTTGATGTTGATGGATTCTCACACATACCCACAGCCACAGCCTTGATATTTTCGAGTGTACGCAGTGTACGAGCACGTTCATGTCTTGACGCGTCAACAATGAAACCACTTTCACGAACTTTAGCAATAAACTTGCGTATGCCGGTTACTGTTGATCCTCCTGTGCGACAAAATTTTTTATGACATTCTCGTGCAATTTCCGACCAATTGTCTATATTTTGGAAATAAATTTTCAATAAATCTCAACGTTGTTCAAGCGTAAATCGATTCATTAAGTTCAGTGGAGATAATACAGAGAATTTTGTGACAGAATAGAATGACTTAAGTATTGCCAGATTCAAAATAATTGATGGTTCAAATTTAAACCGATAGATGGATCACCCGATATTATTGGTCTTGGCATCTATTGTGGATTTCAGTAACATAAGTTTGATTGGAATCCCTTGATCTTGTCGCATCTTTAAGACTCTTCAAGTAAAATTAATTTCTTTATGGTAAAACGAGTTGAACCATGACTTCACTCATATCACTCACATCACTTTTTCCGGTTTACAGGGTTGAGTAGGGTACTTTACAGTAGAACAATTTCTTACCTGTTCTTTGTTGTTGTTGTTTATATGTTTCTCATGCAATTATTTTATATAAATTGTATTGGTAAGTTAATGTGTAACGATGTATTGCTATGAAGTTGGTTTGTTTGGATTTATTGGTTGGTTGCCATACATAGCAACACCGGTTGAATGCATTTTTTTTTGCTTGTCTGCCGTTGTCGTTGTACTTTTGTTAAAAGAACGTTTTCATGTTTGGTGCAAATGAAACGGATGTAGTGGTATGACATAATATGGCAGATATGTAAATTTCTCTCTTTTACTCTCTCCCTCTCTCTCTCTCTCTCATCCTCTGTAACTCTCTGAGGCAACTAATTTGTACGAGAGTCGAAGAGTGTGTAATTGTATAAAATTGTATTGTTGTGAACTGTTTTGTTATCATGTATGCGTGTGTGTATGAAATAGAGTTTTAAAACTGATGGCGACGATGTATTCGATGGTGCATGTATATAAAAAATAAAAGAAATTACAGGGTGTTTAAAAGTAAAGAATGTTATTAATTAAGGATTATTTGTTGAGTCACAATGAGGTGTTTCTACTATTGGTTTTTCGTTTTTTTTTCGTAGATTTTTTTGCAATTAAAAACTACTTTAATTACAGGGTAAAACATAAGGGAAATTGGCAAACGGAAAAGTCAAACAAAAAATTAAACTTTTATAAAATTTTTATATAAAATTAAAGAAATAAAGAATGTAAGCGAAATTGTAGCTAATATATGAGAAAATATATGTTAAAGAATTAAACTTTTGTACATGCCTTAAAATTGTAAAACTGTCGGTATTGTAGTGCATTGCAGTGCGATCTGTGTGCATCTACATTATATTCTCTTTCATAACTTATAGATAGTTTGACAGATTCATAGGAGATATTTTCAAATCAATAAAAAGATTACAACACTTAAAGAGGAATTACTGTGATTAACAACTTATACTGACCGTCATACAACTGTTGGACTTGAGGTAAACACCAAGGAAACCAATGCCAACATAATAAATAACGTCAGAGTAGAGAACATTATAATACGAGTCCAATCAGTTGGATACATACGTAGGTACCGCCTGCCATCTGTGTATATAGTGTCAAGGAAAGTCTGTCCATATACAGATTAAAACAGCAGATTCAACGAACGACTGTCTGCGGCTTGAACGACTAGCAATCAATTTGTAAATATTGAAACATTTAAACCTTTAGAATATTTGACAAATTTTGTATCAACTACTGCATCACATTTTTCCAATCTTCACCTCAAATTTTTGTAATAAAACGATCGACTTGCCACCTTCAGTTGCTGTACGTGCAATCTTTTTGCTGGTCACAATGCGAGAAAAGCCTCTGTAAGACTATGCTTATAAACGCCCAATATTCCTGAGTATACTTATTTTTATTTTCAGTGGATATTATCCTCGAGATTAAATGGTTGCTTTAGTTACAATGATACCGAAGCACAGCTAAATTGAAGAAACTCACAGATTGATTGAAATCAAATACTAGTAAACAAAAAGTTTATGCACAAGGGTGAAGAAGAATATATTGAAGAAGATATTGCTTTAATAACCATATAGGTAATAATTGGCTTTGCAATATTAAAAAATGATTTAATGATTGGATAACCGTACACATTTTGAAACATTCAGGCAAATAACTGCGAATAGGTAGCGCAAACGCCGATGAAGCAAGTAGGTGCCGATGAAGCAAGTAGGTGCTACCTGTTGGAAACAAGCGCTTGTCTGAAAGCGAACAGCTGATTTTCGGTTATTTCAAATCTGGCAGCTCCATGAAAAAGTTAAGAGCCTTAGGCTAATAAACTACCGCTTCTCAATCACAATATTAGCCATTTTGGTGTTAGTTGCTATAAGATAGTTACGTTTTTACCATTTAAAAACGTTTAAAATATAAGCAAGTAGACTGCAAATAAAATAAAAATAAATTTGTGTTTAGTTTTAATTAAAATTCTTTATTATTCGCACAATTCTGTGTGCCACTGTTCACAACTTTATGTAAACAACAACAATTGCTTTGTTTGTTATTCATCTGTTTATACCCTTTGCATAAACAATAACAATTACTAGACAATTATTCGACAGATCTTTGTAACGGAGATCTTCGAACCACGATTCTTCAAACGCACCGCGTCTTCACACGAGACTGACTGAACCTTACTAACTCACTCGACTGCTTTGCCTTGCCTTTTATATGGCATAGTAAACAGTCTGATGAATGTTCTTGACTTCGCCTTCTCGAAATCTCTATAAATGTAAACATCGGTGTTACATTCAATATTATTGTTCGTGCATTTTGTTTACATTTATTCTTTTACGGTTGTTCGTGGATTTTTGTTTACTAGTTTACCATTTTTTATGCTGGTGTTTGTTCTTATATTAAGGAGTACGATAATTTGTAAACAGGTTTGTTTACTGCATTCTTTTGTGTTTGTAGCTTTTGTTTATAATTTTAATGTTAAGCGATATAAAAGCAACCAGCAGTATCTAAATTTTTTTTTATTTTCGTAACAATACAATACCCCACCAGTATCTATATTTTTCATTTTCGTAACAATATTGTGTGCTAACGCCACTAAATATTAAAAGTCAGTTCAATATAGACTTCTCACTTCGCGTAGAGAAGCTTATTTACCATGACATAAAGCTACGGCTAATAATTCTATCGGCTTAGACATTTGAAACATTACTTATACTAAAAATGATATTTGGGGTTCCGATTTAAATATAAAATAATATTGTGAAAAGGCACTAGAATTATATTCGACATGAGCACCACAAACTTCTTAATACAGTGACAGCATTGGGCAATATGTCTGAGTGCTATATGATAAAATCACAGTTACTGGAATGTTGAAATCCCAGTAAATTTTTTGTGCTACTTTCAATAAAATAACGAGGGGTAATTTAGTAATTGCGAGTACTTGACACCACTCTATATAATTACAAGTAGTGGATATAGAAGCTCGAATGTTGAAATCCCAGTAACTTTTTTGTGCAATTGGCAATTTCAATGCCGGAATTGGATGCGCTTGATTGAACTACTGCTACTAATACTGAAGGACACTAAACCAATAGCTAAGTATAGATATCTTCTATTTTAAATTATGGACCCTATTCGGAACATGAAATATTAGAACGTTTCTAGAATATGATCATTTGTTGCATCTGTACCTAGATGAGTTTCAACATATTTTGTCGCCTAATTATTTCTTAATTTTTAATTGGTACGTTTGGTATATGATTGATTTAAGTCCAGAAAAGTAAAATAGGATACAATCGGAATCAATTTAAGTTTTCCAACAAACTCTTAAAGAATTTACAAAAAAGAAGGAAAATTATGAATCATCACAATACAATTTTAAGAATATTCACTGTATTTAAGCGCCCTGTTTTTTATGTCATATTTTATATTGTAATTATACTTGCGATTTATATGCCTTGCTGTTGTTGTAATTTTTGTTTTTGTACTATTTTTTATTTATTTAAGTACGAAGGTTTAATTTAAACAGAAAAAGCCTTTCATGTCTTCACTATCACAATAATTAAAATATTACAAGCGGTAAATACAGAAAGAGTGTAACAACAACTACAGTAACAACAGCTACAAATAACTCAAACATAACAACAATAATATTAACAACAACAACAAAATCATAAAAAAAATAAAGAACAGAAATATATTATTAAAACAACAGTAGCAACAAGAATAACAAGAAAACATTATTTTATTTTACGAATGGTACCAACAGCAGCGAACGATACCAATAGTCCTCATAAAGGACATCACATAACGATATAAAAATGCAACAGAGTAACGATAATTAAAAGGACATGAAACTTGAATTTGAACTTTTAAGTTACAAAAGAATGTTACAATTAAAATCCTTAATCAGGAACCAATACTATGCTTATCTCTGTATCTATGGTGCTTAGAAATCAAATACAAATCGAGTAAAATCCATAGACGTGAATGACTTCTGAAGACTGATCAGATAAATTATAGAATAATAATAATAAATAATGATAAGCCTTTGGAAGCCAAACCATTGGGAAAAACTAACGTAAACACTGAGCAGTTAAGTACCATGGATAGGAACTTCGAAACTATAGGAGTATGTGGGCAAGGCTGCCTTACAGAGGCATTGTTTTATGGCAGAGGGTCATGGCAGGTCATGCGGCACAATGATAGTTGGGTGGTGGAATTTTTCCTAAGTATTCTTTATTTTACTCGGACTTACTCGGCTTCAATTCGGTTCAGATATCACAATCTCCGACTTAGTATAGGGTATAGTTGTACCGATTGCCTCGTCTTCATTAATACATGGAAGATGTGTGTAACATTGTTAGTCTCAGCCAGGCTGATATGAATGAAAAGAGAGCAGATTAGCTTATGTCCTCACATCACATGGCCTTCAACTGTACAATTATAATCCTAACGGTCTATTGTCCTTTTAGAATGTAGGCTGATAGAATTGGCATTCTTTCAAATAATTTCTGCTGGAGTTGTGGCTCTGAGAAAAGAATGAGACTGTCAGGAGTCAGTGTCTGGCTTTTGTCATGGAAAACGGGAGGTTCTTAAACTCTCATTTCATGTCATACACGATTGTATGTCTCCATTTTTCAAAAAACATTTATTCCAAATTCAGATTGGTTTTTTTACTTTAATGGCCACTACAACCATTTAGTTAGGATTACGACCTAGTTTCTCATACCATCCATGTTGGGTGTGTTAATTTTATGCGTGAGTGGCTAGGCCTACAGTTTAAAGTGAACTCCGAACAACAAATTTTTGAGAAATTTTTCATGGTAATTTTATTTTTACACTCAGATTTCTTGCCAGAAATCTATTGGGGATAAGTAGCCGAAGAAATATTTTTCGTATTTCATTTTGTTCGATATTTATGACCAGGGGTTTGAATCGCGGCCTCACGTCTAACACACTACCTAATGGACTAAGACGACTATTGTAACAATCCTACGCCATTAAGGAATATTCCTTCCTTATGGTGAGAAACCAGTTCGTTGAGCAACGATTTGACCTGGGTTTGTTGTTGTATTTTTCATAATTCACAAAGATATCATTCACATATATACAAAATTGGTCATTACAACCCTTTAGTCAGGATTACGACCTAGTTTCTCATACCATCCATGTTGTGTGTGTTAATTTTATAGATGACTGACGGAACCTATCGCTTAAAGTCGACTCCGAACGACAGATTTTTGATAACTTTTCCATTGAGAATCACTGTAAACATGCTGCAAACGTCAGCTTTATCACACTCTTTCTCATTTTAATTTTACGTACAAACGATATACAATAACTTTATTTTGGTTCCTATCAAGTTTAGTCATTCAACGCGAGTAGTTTTCTGAAATTTATAACTCATTCCCTTAAGAAATTCACAAATATTTTAAATAATTAAACATTTATTAGAAAACCTACTTACTATTCTTCAAATTTAATCGATAATTTTTTGAATTTTGTGTGAAAAATATATTTTCACACTGTAAATAAATGTTTGCATTTTATGTATATAAGTATGTATGTCGCCATATTGTATTGCATAAATCGCTGTGATTAATATGCATAAATATGAATTTTTAAATATTTTCACAATTTTTGTTTTTTTTTTTTTTTTAAATACATAGGCTTGACAAAAGAATGTCAAATTGGAGCAAAATCTCCATATTTATGTTTCAAATTTTGTAAGACTATAAATTTTAGTAAAATTATGCAGAAATTATTTGAAAGAATTCTAAAATAGATAACGATGTTTTTGTAAAATAAAAATAAAAATATTATAATAAATAATAAAAGGGATTATAAAAGTCGAATTGAAAACTGCTCCTATAAAAATTGATGCCAATATGTATGATTTAATATGAAAGGAACCAAGTCCATAGATTGGTAATGGCATCTCGTTTAACGTTTATTAAATTATTACTGCATTATTCAGTATATTTTGCCAAATCTAGCATTCAACAACAGGTAAACATTTATGAAAAATATTTTTGAAGAAAACAGATGTACTGTTTGCTTAAACTAGCGCACGCTTTACCTATTTTACGATCGCCATATCTTCTTACCGGAAGCACTATTCCTGTGGTGGGTAAATTCGGGTCCGTTCGTTAGACCACCACACACATGTATACGAAACGCCAAATCTGCCTCAAAGATTGACACTGTTCGTGAGTGCTACGAGGAGGTGGTGTGACCTGGTCACCGAAATCGCTTATATTCCTAGTTTAATATGAGGTATCTGCACGCGAGTAAATAAATTTGCAATGAAAAGTTTCCGCAAAAATCTGTCATTCGGAGTGGACTTTAAACTGTATGGCTCGCCACTCATGTGTAAAATTAACACACATAACATAAATGGTGTGAGAAGCTAGGTCGTAATCCTGATTGAAGAGTTGTAATGACCAATTACCTATGTACTATTTATGTAATTAAATATTATTTAGTAACAAACTTTTTATACAAAGAGTTTAAATCTAATAACTCTTTAAATATATTTTAAAACTGTTGCTCTTCGAAGGTTGAAAAGTTTTAATACATTTTTAAAATGAGGTCACAACAATAAAGCGGTAAATAAATAAAGTTTAAAAAAAAAAAAAAACAATGAACAATTATTTGATCATAAATTACATTGAAGAGCGTATATTCACACACTCGTATTCCGTAATTATTACACTCTTTAAATGTATGCTTTTGTACTCACACCGTTATTACGTGCTTTTATACACATTCGATCATTGTAAGTGGGTATACACCCACACTTATAGGTATAATACAAGCATACAGGTGCGTATTTACTCACGCTTACTTAAGGTCATGAATTTTGTATTGTATGTACGTATATGGGTATCGTATAGAACATAATTGCTTGTTTAATATTATACGATATAATTTAACTTTAAATTTCATAAATTTGGTAGGCAGGAAATTTTTATTTGTTTTTCCATTTTTATTATAAAAGTACAGTCGTGGTTAAGTAATTAGTAGAGACTTTGTTATATTGAAAATCCATAAGCTTGGTAATGATAGTAAAAATTTTATCATTCATTCAAAATGTACTTAAAAAAGAACCTAAAGTTCAAAACGGGTTTTTTAATTATTTTTAAAATTATTGTATAGAAGTGTGAAGGTTTTAATAAAGCCCTACAAGAGGTAGATGAAAAAAGCTTGAATAAAAAAATATTGTTACGAAAATGAAAAATCTAGATACGGTGTTTTGCTTTTACATCGCTTAACATTAAAATTATAAACAAAAGCTACAAAAACAAAACAATGCCGTAAACAAACCTGTCGTACTGCTTAATATAACAACAAGCACCAGCATAAAAAAATGGTAAACAAGTAAACAAAAATACACAAACAACACTACAAGAATAAATGTAAACAACGATGTTTACATTTATAGAGATTTCGAGAAGGCGAAGACATGAATGTTCCCCTTCAAGAACATTCATCAGACTGTTTACTCTGCCATATAATAGGCAAGGCAAAGAAGGCGACTGAGGGAGTTAGTGAAGTTCAGTCTTGTTACAACAAGTTGTGAACAGTGGCACACAGAATTGTGCGAATAATAAAGAATTTTAATTAAAACTAAACACAAATTTATTTTTATTTTATTTGCAAACTACGAGCTCATATTTTAAACGTTTTTAAAAGGTAAAAATGCACAATATTTGAATAGAATACAAGAAATAAGAACCTACTAAATGATGCTAAAAAGCCACTAAGTGAAAGAAGGAACGCTTTGAACAAAGTGCAGGTTTGAGAAGAGATTAAAATATGAACGAGATTACGCATTACCGTAGAAGCCATATTTTCCCCTACCATCACATTGAATTTACTATGGCTTAGTGTAGGTGCTAAATATTTAAAATCCCTTTCTTTATTAGGCGTTATCCTTGCCATTCTTTCTCCATCTGTCTTAAAAATATAGAACTCACATTCGTCACTGAAAATAACACTTTCCTAAGCGAAAGATCAGTATGTTCTTTGCGTTAATCTAATCATGATTATTAACACAACATACCTTATCCTACGATATCGTATTGTAGAGGTCAAATTATTCGACTACAAACCCGGATACTATAAGTCCACTCTGCTTACTCATTCACAAATTTAATAATCAGTTACATTTATGGTCCTATGTACACATACTTTATTGGCGCTCATGAGAATGAGGACCTAACCTAATCTACTTTATTTTTCATCATAACCATTTAGCCAGGATTACAACCTATCTTCTGACACCAATGTAGTGGGTGTTTCATAAATATTTTCTTATACATACATACATAAAGATTACGACCTATCCTCGCACACCTCTTATGTTGTGTGTGTGTTAGTTTTATACATGAGTGTCGAGACTTACAGTTTAAAGTCGACTCCGAATTATAGAATATTGAGAAGCATTTCATGGCAATTTTAGTTACTCTCAGATGAAGAAATATTTTTCATATTTCGTTTAGTTGGAGATGTCTCACCTGGGGTTTGAACCATGGTCTCACGTCGAATAAGCCAGCACACTACCTTCTATTAAAGAAATTTCAATACAAAAACAGATGACTTGTAAAAATTCTTAATGAACTTACTTTTCTTTAATATTTTTTTTTTCGCAAAGGAGGTGTGTTGTAGTCAAATATTCTCTTAAATTCTACTATTTTACCCTAATTTTTTGTTTTCTTTTTTGTTTTTAGAAAATATCAAAATTTTGTTTCTTTGTTTATTTTATTCTCCTCTTAATCCTTGACTTTTATGGCTCCATAAGAAAGAAAACAAAAAAAAAAAAAAAAAAAAATAGAAGAGAAGAGAAAAAATTGCTAAAAATATTCTCCACTTCCATTGTTTGCAATAATTTCCTCCATTTAAATATTTAGTTATACAGAGATATAGTGGAAAAATAAAGAAAGAAAAAACTACTCGTTGCAGATAATAAATATTTTATATGCTTTAATAAATGTTTGCCTCTCCAAAGAGGGGCGTATACCTTCTTCTTGCTATTTTATTGCGCCCAATGCTGGTTTTTTGTTCTTCCGTAAAAAAAAAATACAAAATAAAACAAAAAAAATTAAACGAAATACGATATCACATCTGTCAAAAAAGGCGTAATATTTGCTTTTAGCTTTTATATGAATTCAATATAACCGCAAGCGAAATAAAAACAAAAATATGAAGCTCTTCTGTGTACGGCTGTATGTAGAAAATGTATACTTAAGATATGCAGGGGAATGGTAGGCAAACATTATATTTTTCTATAGGAAAACAATTTTTCAAAATATCCTTAATATGCGGGCATGTTATTCTCATTTTTGTAAATATTTTAATTCGGAAATTTAAAAATAAATTGAAGCAAGGATTTCAAGCATTGCTTCACTGTTTCGTAATTGACGAAGAACTTTTCAATTTCAATTTTTCACTTTTTTGGATAATTTTTTGCAGTCTCCAAAAACCTAAACGACTAGCTGTAAATCTGTGGTACTGATTGTAATCTTGGATGTCTGTAATACATATGGATTTACTACTAAAGCCTTTTTCGTATCGCAGCATGCTTTACAATATTTTTAAGCGATATTCGCTTTAAATATCTCGCGTATTACAATGGAAGATTGGTCAAAATTTTAGCTGTAATGCTTAGCTTAGCTACGATTTCCGCAAAAGTGAATGAAACATTTATTTTGGGGTTATAAAAGAATTTTTTAAAGTAAGAGCACCGTAAGCTTCAATTTTATCATGCATTCTCCAACATTTCACCAGCTAGCTCGCAGCTGTAACGCTGTCTTCCAGCGATGGAATAGTAGCTGGCTTGCCCTATATATGATAGACTTCATATATCACTGAGCACTCATTAATGTGGTATTAATTTCTCTCCAACTTTACTTCTAAACATGCCGCGTGGCATGTGGCCAACTATCTCCCCAATGGCTGCTGTAGTACTATCTACCAGCGATGGAATAGTAGCTGGCTTGCCCTATCTTCGAAAGACTTCATATATCACGGAGCACTAACTAACGTGATATTAATTGCTCACCAAATTTACTTCTAAACATACCGTGTGGCATGCAACACCGTCTTGTTTATAATGCATACCAATTAATTTTTTCCATTTAGGTGAATAAAAGTTAGTAAACTTCATGGTACCTTGCTTTATTAATTGAACCATGGTGATATGAATCAACACATCCTATCAAACAGTGCACTTTAAGTGGTTCTGGGTAGTTCTTTAACTGCCCCTAGTTTCCCTGTACTTCAAATTGTGCAGAACATGAAACAATTGTTGAAGATTAGCCTCGTGTTGAAGATAATTTTTTAATTTACAAAAAATTTTGATCACAATTGGGGATAGTACTAGCTGAGGGACATACCTTGCGATAAGGAGGAATCACAGCTGAAAGTGTGCATAAGTATATTGAGATAACAGAAGAAAAAATCGTTAAATGTGGTTTGACCACAACATATTAGCATTGAAAGCAAGAGTGATTGTGTTCATCAAGTTTCTCACCAAATGTTTGAAAAATGTTGGGATTTTTTGAAGTATGAATGAAACGGAAATTTCTAATGATTTTAAAATGAATTAAAACGTGAGGAGAACCTAATTCTTGAAGATTTATTTCCCTCCCTAATGCAATATGCAAATATATTCTATCAGTTGGAAAATTGAAGGCGTCAGAAACGCTATTAAAAACCAAGTTCAGTGGTTATTGCAAACCAAAATTGTGTAAATATGACGAGAAATGTTAGCAAATATTATGCCGTGTTCGAACGACATCATTCGGTAATTAACTGCCGGTCAAACAAGAGCCTTCTCGTCCTAACCTCTTTAAACTTCAGTCTATGATTGAAGAAATATTTCTGCCATCTGCGGAAGAGTAGAAATGCTTAGAAGTAAGAGAGACTGACTTATTAAAAAATAAAATAAAAAGGACTCGAGATAGAACTCAATGTGGAGGTATATCTCACACAATCCCTTTTTAAACAATATTTGTTCGAAAAAGCGCACAAAAAATTAATGGAATCATTTAGTAAACGTGGAGTAAAAAAGTTTTCTTTTGCGTACGATTTTTAATAAAATTGAAAATTAAAAATTAATTGACAAAATTTTAACCAGCACTGTGGGCATAAGCACTAAAACAATATTTTTTTATATGTTATTGCCCAGCTGAAGTTTACGACCAGTGCTTTACAATTTTCTTCGTTTATTGTGTTCTTGTTGTTGGCGTTTCTTTTTTTTTTTTTTGGTATTTGTTGTTGCTTTTTGTTTCTGTTAAAAGCTGTATTTAAACCTTGAGCATTGTAAACTTAACCCATATACCCACATGTGTATATTTTCTAAAAACAATACATAAATACTCATTTATATAGGTTTATATATTATATGTACATACACACATACATATGTATGTAGGTACACTATATACATGTGTAAACAAATACTGAAACGTATAGTATGTAGGAACTTGTGTAAGTTGGTATGGGAAAATTTACGATTACCGAGCGTGCTAAAACTTATGTGACAGCTAGGAAAAAAAATTTTTATAGCGTTTGCAATTTCAGCTTTTCTTTTTTCGTTGTTGCTGATTTTTTCTCCTGTTTAAACCATATACATTGTGCTGTACTGTAATGAAAGTGAGAGTGAAAATATTTTTAAAGGTTTACACATGAGAAAGGAGAACCAAAAGGGAAAAATGTGGTAGTAAATGGATGACTAAATAAACATCTACATAAGTCAATGGATAAATGAAAATGTGGGATTTTATTTGTTGTTCCTTGTTTAACGGAAAGCCATAAACTAAATAATTTAATATGTGTTTAAGACTTATTCTTAAGTGATATAAGAATACATAAAAGCCTTTTGCTGGTTGGCAGTTGATAGTTGCTTAAGTACATTTTAAATGATTTTTATTTACAACAAAAAAAAAATAAAATAAAATTAATATGTCACGAAAAAAACTCTTAAAAGCTTATGTTTTATTAAGAATATTAAAAATTAAACAGAAACAGTTAACATTTAAAAAAAATCCACTGCAGTTGGCATTGACTACCTTCATATGGACAGTATGTTTTATATTGAATTCTATTTAAAATATACTACTTATACGCACCCATATTACCTATACTGGTATTATTACTCTGAAAAGTATGCAATAAAATTCGAGTTTAACATTGTAGTATACGAATTAGTATGGAATTTAATGTCACTTATGCGAATACTTAATATTGAATTCAATTTGAAATATATTACTTATACGCACCCACACTACTTGTACTGTATTGGAATAATTTCCCTGAAAAGTATGCAATAAAATAATATTTAATTTTGTTGTATACGTTATAAAGAGAATTTAATATCCCGCATACGTTACGTTGTATCTCATTGTGAATTTGGAATTGTGAATTTATACTCGTATGCATCTATATGGTGAGTTATTAATTAACTTATTAGAATTAATTTATTAATTAATTTATAATAATTAAATTATAATTTGACTTAAAATCGATTTTTTTTTGACTTGTTTACTTTATGAAAACTATGATTTGATACTTTTTCTTCACTCTTATGATCCTGATAGTTCTTTTTATTCGAAGACGAATAAATAATGACAGCCGGCTTAAGCAAGGCCATTAGCTGCTGAGCTCATTGTATAAATGTCTGTACAATTGTAATTCCTGGTATTTTTCAAGCCATATACTAAGCTGACTTTAATTATGTATCCAGAATCCTGTGGCTATTACCCAGGTGAAAATGGAAGGGATTGTCAATAATTTTTTAAATGCTCAAGATGCTAACCTGATGGAAAAAAGGAGATTATAATTACAATTCGTTGTATGTTGTGGAGTGGTGCATGTCAGGAGGCAAAAATGTTTGCTTTATTCTTATATAGCATCATATCTTCTGTATGCTTTCTTTATATGAGTGTTAATTTTCTGGGCAATATTTAGTAAAACTATGTGTTATCTGTGTTGGATTATTGGTTCGATTTCATTGAAATCAGTTACTGCATGAGCAATCCTGATTCGGCTATGCTGTTACGTGTTACATTCGCTGTTACTACGCACATGATGATGAACGAAGACTGGAAGACTTTTTGGCGACTTCTCGAACGCGTACAGGAGAGGCTGAAGTTGCTTATTGATGTCACAATGTAACTTGTGTTTCAGTGTTCAATCGCTACTACAATGTTTTGCTCCAGATAAATGAAGGGACTTGTTCCCAAATATCATATATTCTTACTAAACAGTTGTGGTCGATTAGTCAGTTGATAGCACACTTCATTACACATAAAATATGTGCCTTCTTGACTATCCGTATGTGGAATGTGCTTCTGGCAAAAGTCTTTTTTTCCACTTATGCTAGAAAAGATTAAAATCTAATGTCCATAAACGCTGTTCCCTCTTTCCTCCTAGTTTTTCTAATTCCAACACAATACACTGCATCAGGAGCGGCCATCCCCAGAGTGTAAGCCTTTTAATCTCGTTCCTGTCAATGGCTTCATATTCGATGGAATGCCGGTGTGATGAACAAAGTTTAATATGCTGAGCTCCCATGCCACCTCGACAGCACTGCGAAGAAATTCCTGAAGGAATTGAATCCACAGCAGATTTTATGGACTAAGTCACGAGTCTTATTGTAGCATTAACTAGGCAGAGAATCATGATGTTGACTCCCTCGAGACCTGCACAAGGTCCTCTGTGTCAAATTTTATATTAAAAATAAAATTTTTTCCTTCGCAATTATTCATTAAAGACGATGTAGAAAAAAAAACAAGTATTTTGTAATGAAAATGAAAAATTTACACGTAAGTATTTGCTGAGGCTGACGTTTAACAAAAACAAAGTAATGACAATTGTTTGTTTCAATAACAGCAGCATTTATAGGCCCCTTCCCCAGTAAAAGTAATGGAATTGTTAGAGACATACTATGTCTCTAAACAAAACACAAGTTAATTCCGCAATTAATTTAAATTGCTTTTTAGGGCTTCCTATAAAAGTTAATAAAAAGAAAAAAAAAGTGGACCCCAAATAGCCTAATTAATTTTTTCATCTTTTTCTAATTGTACAAATAAATAAATAAATATTTGCTTGCCTACCTAATTGAGTTTAAATAAAACTTTTCAATTATGAGTTACCATTAACGTTGTCATACGACTTCTTATAATGTTTTGCTATTGATCAACGTTTATATCTGCTATAAGTGCCTGCGCCTGTTGTATTACGCGAATAGATTTTTTTAAATTACAATTTTAAAAGATAAAAGGGAAATAATTTCAATGCCATTCTTAACAATTTTCATGCCTCATGTATTCCTTTCAATTATAAACAATAATAAACATAATAATGAATGCCAAGGAAGTGCTACAGGGTGCGGAGCGACAAGCGGAATAAAAGTGAAGAAAAAATAGTAAAAAAAAATTTAATTACGATTCTTTCAAAAATATTTTTCCTTCGTTTCTTTTCCGTTTTTTGTTTTTAATTATTTTATTATATTCTACTTAGTTATGCTGTACTTTAATTTAAGCCCAGTTAAATGACTTTTATTGGGGGAGGGGCTATTGTTGATGTAATAATTTCAGATGAAATGTGGCGTTTCCTGTTTTCTGGTTTGGTATGTCAGTGCTAACAGCCAACAATTTTTTTTTTTTTTGCTTTTTTAACGCAGAAAAACTTTTGATGCTACCACCCTCGCAACACTGTTATTGGATTAGAAACTTTGTGTACCTGTTAGCATGGCATTACGGCTGTCACAATATAATCGCTAGGCGAACGTCAAGACTAGTATATACAGATGCCTAGTTGTTGCTACCGCTTCATTACGTTTTCTAAGAACTTTATTAAGTTCTTTTTAACTGAATTTATAACAACAACAACAACAAATGAAAAAATTAAAAAACATAAAAAACCCCTTCTTTATTTCCACTTGAATTATTATCCCTTTCTCTGTTTTTGAGCAGAAGGCACAGAGAAAGAAGCATAACATAGCAGCAACAATCAACTAAACGAGCCTGCCGACCGACAAACTTATGGCAAAATGACAAATTTCTATGGGTAACTATTTTCACAGTTGACTTTTAAATTAAAGCAGTCGACCCTAAAAACGAGTGGAATTCATGAATTCATATAAATTTTGTGCTACATTGAGTTTCAGTTATAAATCAAACTTTTCATAAAGTTGTACACAATTAGGCAGTTTACTAACTACTAATACTACTACTACTACTATGCTTTAAATACACACACCCATACACACTCACACAAACCCCACCAAGCAAGATATTTTGCTCCCCCATTCTATTATTGTTATACTCTTACTCTAGTCTACTACTACTACAACTATTGTACGTATGGTTGTATAGGTTGTATAGGTAGAGTATTAATAATCGCCGAATATGTTGGAAATTATTCATGTCGTGTGCTGTGCTGGTAGAGTAATTGTAAGCGTGTGCAAGCGTTATTGTTATTTAAGTTATTTCAGCAGGTACGCAAGCAAGCAAGTAAGTCATTAAGTGTAAATAGAGGGCTTTTGTGATTTTAGGCTTTTGATTTGATTAAGAAAGATGAAATTTATTAGTAACAGTTTGAAATATTCGAAATATTTCAACATAATTAGTAATCTTGTATGAGAAGACCTACAAAATACTTCCAGGCTCTATTATTATTTAATTTGTTTATCAGTTTAATTAAATTATTGTAAAAGTTTTTAATTACATCTACAACATACATACATAGTTGTTGATAACAACAATAGAAATTGAATTTATTACTTGAAAAGTATTTTAATTAAATTTTCAAGTTTAATTTGGAATACAAATACAAATAAAATACTTCCATTGATTTACCTCTTAAAACAGGTAGAAAACATTATTAAAATAAAGAACTGAATGTACATATTACGGTGACAGTAATAGTACTACTGTTTAACACCGAAAGATTCAAAAGATTATTCAAAAATCCCGATTATTTTGCTGGAAATCAACTTAAAATTTGTATACACTGTGAGCGGCAATCCAAAGAAATATATGTAGGAGATGCTTTTCTAATTCATTTTCGGTACTTCTTACAAAGTATCCCATAGCAATCTTTTAATTACTCCTTTGCTTTATTTTCAGTTGCATTCATCATTCCAGTTTTTTCCTGTCAAACAATGGATTAGCATTAGGCAGCTGGTTGTTGAACACTAGGGCAGCCGTCTTTCGTTGTCTAGAAAAAAGTACGTTGGGAAATGTATTTCATTGTTATATTGTTTAAAGTAGTCACGAAGCCCAAAAATATTAAGATTAAGATTGCATAAATCGCAATGCCTGCTTAAGAACCTAACAATAAAGTTGCTGTTGCTCACTGCTGATATTTGTGATCTGGTATTGTGCCGAAGGAACGCAATTCCTTACCTTTTGAATTTCAATTGTTGCCACTATAGGTTCATATTAAGAGTTTAACAGTTTAACTGTGGAAGCATAGCTTCCGTCATATGCCTAGTGTGCCGGATGAAATGAACGGTTTTTTGTGAAAATTCAACACTAATTTTTAAGGGAAAACTAAAAAATATTTTATTAAAAACGTTTACAATAGCTGGCTATACGTTCTTCCCATCTTTTACTTAATTTGTAGATTCCACGCCAATAAAACTATTCGTCTTTTAAAACAAATCAATTAGAATCGAAGAAAATATAAGCCTTTGCGTGTCCCATCTATGAATACAAATAGGATTCGAAAGGTGTGTGGTGGATGCAGCGAGTTGAGTTGCAGCTTGCAAGCTAATGCTTTGATTATATCCTGTTCCAGTTTCGCTTTCTGTGCAGTTTTATTGTTATGTTGCAAAGTTCGGTCGCCGTGTCTTCTAACGAATTGATTTGGTTTTGCAGCCAAAGTTGATGATTGTTCCGGATTAACCCCTGATTTTTTCTGATGAAGAAAGAATTTGATGCAATACTGATTTTCAATCGTATCTTTGAAGTAAATTCGGCGAAACTCTGTGATGTAAATAAATTGCTATGAAAAAGTTTCACCAAAAATCTGTCGTTCGGAGTCGACATTAAATTGTAGATCCCGGCACTCATGTATAAAATTAACGCACACAACATAAGTGGGTCTGAGAAGCTAGGTCGAATACCTGACTGATGGGTTGTAACGACCAATTCTGTATGTAAGTATGTATGTATGTATGGCTTTGAATTTCAATGAAGCAATGGTTTTCCATCGGTCTGCCAAACAATTATTGTCGCACCTATTTTCCAAACTGTTGAATATTTCCCATAGCTTTTAATCGTTCAGAAATTGTTTAAATTTAACACTTTTGCCATTTGTTTCGGACTCAAAGCGTCAACTTCATCCAATATTGTTTGCAATTAGGCGTGTTAAAACTTTTATTTCTTTTGTTGATTTTGATAGAGTATGATATGCCTATACAAGCATTCTCTCTCCATCACTTTACTTCAAATGAAAACAAAAAATTACTACTTCCCACAAATTCATATTTTGTGGAACAAAATTCGTCACATCTTTAACAGAGTGATAGAATATTATGTTGTTTGTTTACGGATTTGATGTATACTGAATAAATTTGATAGATGTCAATGCCAACGCATAGAAAAAAGAAAATAAATTAAGACTGCTTCACAATAAACGTTCTGTATGGAGACATTTGTATATAAGTGCCCACCTCTTATCAGTACATTTGATACTTTTTACCCCACTTTCTTGTAATATTTCTGTAAGATTATACTTTTTAGCCAAGGACATCTAACACGCTCTTCAAAAAAAAATTGTTCTTATTGAGATTCGATAACAACCATGTAAGGAAATTCATTAGCATGTATCATGGGAGCGACCTTTAATGTTTAAGAAACAGAGTAAAACTGAGCACTCCAAACTAGAATCTGGGTGAAGTAAAACGAGCTTTCATCTTTCTTTGATACATCTTCAACATACATGTTTATATTGTTACGAAAATGAAAAATCTAGATACAGGTGTTTTGCTTTTACATCTCTTAACATTAAAATTATAAACAAAAGTAAAACAATACAGTAAAACATGCTTAAAAATTATCGTACTGCTGAAATAACAACAAACACCAGCATAAAAAATAGTAAACATGTAAACAAAAATATAACAACAACACTACAATAATAAAGGTAAACATCGTTGTTTACATTTACAGAGATTGCGAGATGGTGAAGTCATGAACGTTCTCCTTCAAGAAAATTCATCAGACTGTTTACTTTGCTATAAAAGGCAACGCAAAGCAGGCAAGGGTGAAGATGCGGTGCGTTTAAAGAGAGTAATCGTGGTTTGAAGATCTCCGTTACAAAGATCTGTCGAATAATTGTCTAGTAATTGTTACTGTTTATGCAAAGGGTATAAACAGTGGAATAACAAACAAAGCAATTGTTGTTGTTTACATCAAGTTATAAACAGTGGCACACAGAATTGTGCGAATAATAAAGTACTTTAATTAAAACTAAACACAAAATTTATTTCTATTTTTATTATTTGTAATTTACGAGATCATATTTTAAACATTTTAAAAGGTAAAAATGTAACAATATTTATGTGTAGTTGACGATATGTAAATCTGTATTCGATTTAAATTTACAAGAAGTGATAAATTAAAGACATAAAATTTGACTAAATAAACATGACATATTACATGCAATAAAGCTTTCATAAATATTCAAAAAACTAAATAAAACTAAATCTCTTTGCTGACAACTATCTTTAACTAGATTCAATAAAAGAATTTAACCCAAATCACGTTACACGTCAAATTATGACTTATGATTACAAACGATAAATAAAACGCCTCTCTTCTTTGTTGCCTTTTGTAAGGCAAGTGAGTGAAAAGGGAAAATTTTATTTCGCTATTTAACGAAATATTAATACGAAGCGTGACTGATAACAAATAAAGCAACCTCCTGTCATAAATACAAAGCAGAAGAAGAAAAAAGATGGAGTGGTGGTCCTATAGAATTTAAATCATAATGATTCTAATAATAAAGATTTAACAAAACTTATAAACAAAAAAAGGAAGAAGAAAAACAACCTTTCCATCAGAAGAAAATAAATTTTATAAAATCATATTTAATTGCCAACATATTTAAGGCAACAGCACATACATGTATGTATATACATAAGTAAGTATGTATATATATTAACGTGTTGCCAATTTGAATAATACTTTTATTTGACCGTATAAATCCTTCTTAATAAAGTATTAAAAAAACAAGCAAGAGAGGCAGAGAGAGATACTAAAGGAAGGAAAGAAAAAACCGAAAAAGTTTACAGGCAGGCATATTTTACATCGAAATGATAGGAAAATTATATACACTTTGTAACCTTCAATTATTAAGGCAAACGTGCCGTAGTTAAAAATGGTAAAAAAAAAGCAGACAAAAATAAACAAAGTGAATAGAATTCAAATGAAATGTATTCACAGCCTAAATTTTTGTCTATTATAAGGCGTCTTTTATGACAACAATAATAAATGCAAAGCCAAACACAGAGAAAGAGAAAGAGAGAGAGAGAGGCCAAAAGAAATGAATACAATAATAAGAAACAGCAACAACTACAACAAAAATTTACCATAAACCATAAAAAAACTGTTAACCATCAAAAATTCTTTTATAACGAGAAATCTGTACAGCAAACAAAAAAATAAAAAAAATAAATAAATGAAAGAAGGAGGCAACCTCTTAAAAAGAAAAACCCTTACAAAGTAGACCACCCACTTATAGAGAAAGTCTCTCACACAACCTTTGCGTTGGAAATAAACGTTTATAACAAATAAGCGAACTATAAACACGAATATTAGTAATTCTTATAGACATACGAGGGTTGAGCACTAAAAAAAATAAATCTGAAATGAAATGGTTTAAAGAGAAACTACAATTTCATATAAAAGTAAATTTTGAATTATTCGTGACATGTGATCAAAAATATTCAATAAGTTTTGCATTTCACCATGAATAGACCAACAAACGAATACTGCTTTTACATTTCATATGGATTTTATTATCAAAATTCGTGCTGTATGAGAAATATGTATCGTCAGTTATATCCACTAGACGAACGAAGAGCATTTTAGACTCAATGGGTGAGTCTGCAAACAAAATTGTCAAAATTGATAAAAAAAAAAAATGTCAGAGGCAGTCATGAAAAATGTTTTGTTTGATGCCATTTGTGTGGCAACAGGATTAAAAGAGTAAGAGTAAGTATGAGAAATATGTATCGTTAGTTATATCCACTAGACGAACGAAGAGCATTTTAGACTCAATGGGTGAGTCTGTAAACAAAATTGTCGAAATTGATAAAAAAAAAAGTCAGAGGCAGTCATGAAAAATGTTTTGTTTGATGCCATTTGTGGGCAACATGTTTGGTTTGTACTTGTTCCAGAACTATTTATTTAAATAGAAACTTAACAGTCTATGGAGCGTTTTTGAGATACGTGAAATCTCTGAAATAAATGGACAAGCTAGCCACAATTCCAGCTTTGATATATAATATTACATACATAACATACATAATTGGTCATTACAATCCTTTAGTCAGGATTACGAACTAGCTTCTCACACCACTTATGTTGTGTGCGTTAATTTTATACATGAGTTGCGGCACCTACAGTTTAAAGTCGACTCCGAACGACAGAGAAGTTTTTCATGGCAATTTTATTTACTCCCAGAGTTTTTTCCAGAAATCTGCTGAGAGGAAGTCGCCGAAGAAATATTTTCATATTTTCGTTTCGATGTCTGACCTGGGGTTTGAACTCGTGCCTTCAGTCTAATAAGCCAACACCTACTAGACTACGGCGACTTATAATAAGATTATATTACAGTTGCAACAATGTCATGATATCAGCCGAAATGTTGGCAAAAGCACTCAAAAATTAGAGTTCTTGTATAGACTACCTACAGCAAACTTCATTTGCCATTACAACCCTTTAGTCGGGATTAAAAAATTGCCTCTCAGACCAAACATGTTGCGTGTGATAATTTTATTCATTAGTGCCGGGACCTGCAGTTAACATCAACTTAGAATAAATGATTTGAAAAACGTTTAATTTACTCTCAGAGTTTACGCCAGAAGAATGCTGAGAGGAAGTGACCGAATAAAAATATTTTTTCTTATTCGTTTTATTCGAGATGTCTGAGCTGGGGTTTAAACCAGGGGCTTACGTCTAATACACCAACACACTACCAACTAGATTACAGCGAACGCGGCAACCAACTCAATGAAATACTTTTCAAACGTAAATACCAGGCATTAATCGATAGACCTAAATATGTATTTCATTCACTTTTAAATTTCCTGCCTTTTTTTAAATTTCCGAAAACGAAACGGTTAAAAAAATCACCCATTATAACGATCCATTAACGATCACCCATCAAAACGAAAGTTCAGCTGTTAGCTCCACAAAAAACTTTGTGGTAGATGTTTTAAAATTTCTCAATGCATGCTGACTTTGCCATCTTGTTTCGTCTGTAATATATATCTCATACTGTTGTTGTTATGCGACATGACTTTGACACCTCTTTGCCTAACTGGGCTTTCACTCTGGGCATTTAAGGAAGTTTGTACAGGATACAGACTTTCGATAGAAAGTATGGTGGAATTCTTAATGATGGGCGCACAACAATTTGAATTTACTAATGGCTTAAGTGCATGTTTATAGGCATGAGACCTTCTCCTTTAAACCAGCTATCTATCTACCTAAAGATTTCGAAAACTAGTAGTCGCCATAGTCTATTAGGAAGTGTGTTGGATTACACAGCCCTGCATGGGTTTTGTAAATAAGATGGCTCCAGGTGTTTCCGAAGGCATTTTCCGCGCTGATCACGAATCTGGATTCCAAAACTTTCCATCACGTCAGGTTTTCGAGAAAAAGGGGGCTGAAACCCCTAAAAATAGCGTTTTTGGCCATTTTTGAAGAATTGTAGAGCAAAACACTGACGTGCTAGAAATTAAGGTTTGCAATCCCGCTCTATATTTTCAATCCCGGGATTTCGGGATTTCATTCACCTAGTCCCGGGATCCCGGGATTTATCAAGGGATTTTAAAAAATTTGTTCTTGAAAGATATTAACATAACATGACACATCCAAAAATAGGTTTATAAGAAAGAATTTATTAAATTATAAGAGAATTAATTTTATTTTTAATTTTACACATTTTTAAATTAATTATAAAGAGTTAATTGTTTTTTATAGATATATACTCTTTTGTTGATCAAGTGCGATATGTTATTATTTTTTATTATTTTTAAAATACGTTTTGAGGAAGCACAGAGCATCCAAAGTTTCATCGCTCAAACGACTTCTTATTTTAGTTGCGAAAAATCCAGCTGCAGAAAAAGCACGTTCAGACTCTACACTGGCTGGCTTAATAGTCATTAAAAAATCGTATGCTCTTTGCAAAAAGTCACCACGTGTTGCTACATTTTCAAACATGAGCATTTCTCTCTGAATTTTTACAGACAACGTCTCACATCGAATTGCTATCCTCGGTAAATGTGCTTTTTTTATAGCTTCACAAGCTATGAGCTCGTCTGAAATATTTAAAGCTTCTTCAAGAGAACAAGAAAGAGATTCAGATGGAAGCTCAGAAGAATCTGAAATAATTTCGGAAGTGATGTAGCTGGACTTGAAGCATTTAGTTTTTCGAGTAACTCAACTATTAATTTGCGACATTTTATGGAAGAAGGAACCGTTACGAATTTTGTTTCGGATTCGGACTGAACATTTGTTCTACCATTGTGCAGATACTGAAGTACCCCACTGATATCTGTTCTCCTTTGTTGCATGCGAAGGATGAGGGCTGAATGTAGATTTTGACTTATAACGTTGTTAGCATCTTTAAGTTTTTTTAACATAAAAGTTATGGCAACATCGGCTATGAACAGATTAGCATCCCGACGGCAAAGGGCGTCAACTGTTGCTTTAACTGGGGCAAGAGCACTAATGATTGCGGATGCCATATTAATCTCATCTTTGGATAAAGCAAAATATTCACCTTCAGGTGGACCTATGTCTATTAATGCCTTTTGTATACCACGTAGTTTAGTTTGAAGTCGCCGTAGTCTAGAAGGTAGTGGGTTGGCTTATTAGACTGAAGGCCCGAGTTCGAATCCCAGGTCAGACATCAAAACGAAAATATGAAAATATTTCTTCGACGACTTCCTCTCAGCAGATTTCTGGTAAAAACTCTGAGAGTAAATAAAATTGCCATGAAAAGCTTCTCAAAATACTGTCGTTCGGAGTCGACTTTAAACTGTAGGTCCCGCCACTCATGTATAAAATTAACGCACACAGCATAAGTGGTGTGAGAAGCTAGGTCGTAATCCTGACTGAAGGGTTGTAATGACCAACTATGTATGCTCCACCTAGTTTTACAGTCTTTTATTAGAGTTAGTTGCTTTCCAAATTCAGCCGTAACATACTTTTGCAAGACATCGTTTTTTGTTGGCGATCGTTTAATCATCACTATTAATTTTCACACCTTCTTGATCACTGCATCGCAATTGACCTCAGTAATATCACATTGGTATCCTCTATGTCTATGGCCATAATACAGATCAACCAATTCTTTGTTGCCAGAAAAATTCTCATCCTCGTTACTCTCTGAAAAATCGTCTTCCTCTTCTGGTTCTTCACCCTCGTGGTATTGCTCATCTGTTTCTCTTTGTAAATCATGCTTTTCATATAGCACGTCAATTACCGCCAGTTGGACACCATGGGCAAAGCATGAATGTTGATTTACAGGTAATGATCAGCCAACTTTTTTCATGACACTTGCACCGTCTGTCATAATACCCAATACATCTCAAAAAAAAAGAAAAATCTCAATTTGAAGTTTTGTCTCTAATTTCAGAGCGGTTCATGCATTGAAACAACAGATTCTAATTTCAGGAAATTCGAATTAGTGAGAAAGAAGTCTAATATACGATTTTTTTCATTGCGGCTTAAAAAGTCAAATCCCGGGATTAAGTGCTCAATCCCGGGATTTTGGAATTGTTAAAAACTGCGGGATCCCGGGATTTCAGGACCCCGGGATCCCGGGATTCCTAACACTAGCTAGAATCATCGCTATTATCTGAAATTGACAATTGATCTTTGCTCTTTTAAATGAGCCCAAAGTCAAATTGTTTGCAAGCATACTTAAAGTAGGGGGTGGGTTTATGTCAAGGGGTGCAAGAGCAAAAGAAACACATTACGGAGGTCCTCAAAAATTGATCAGATTTACTTGAAAATTGTTATCCAGGGGTTTTTGGGGTCGCTGATTACAGATTTAAAAAAATTCAAAATGGCGGATCCAATATGGCGGTTGATGTTTATAACAATTAATCAGATTTACTTGAAAATTGTTACTCGGGGGTTTTGTAGAACACCCATCTAAATGATAGTTTACACAAATTAACTTCCGTTCAATATGCTCAAAGAAATTATCACCCAACTCTCGCTTTTGTATTCACAATTTAACACAAATATTATGCAGTATTTCTACGCTCATTTTCATTATACTTTTTTCTTACATTTTATTTGGTTTTTATGACTTTTTCTTTCTTCGTTCTGTGATTCTTTTGTTTACTTTTTTATGATAATAGTTTCGTGTCGGCATAAAAAAAATACCCAAAAAACTAACAAAAAAAAAAAAAAGAAAGGAAACTCAATAAAAAGTATCAAAAATTGTAGAAACTTATAACACAACGACAAAATTTATAACCTTGATTTGGCAGACACATTCTCAAATCTCTAGCGTAATAAAGGCAATAGCTAGGGATGGCATACAAAACGGAAGTGTTAGTGGAAGAATATTTGTGTCCTTGTGTGATGATAATAACGATGAATATGATGACTTGGTATCAGGATAGAACCTTCTATGTAGTCTATTAGCATGTATTGGGAATGTTTAAGGGTCTTTGTTAAACAATAAAAAAAAATAAAATCAAAAACCTGGATAAAGTAGTGGGTAGGTAATCAAATAATAACAAATAAAAATTATGTTAAAACATGCAAATATGTGTTAACGTTGATTTATAACCAACTATTGTTTATTGTGTTATTGTGTATAACAATTACCATCATCATCATCATAATCGTCATTATTATCATCAACAACAACAACAAAGTAATGTACATACACACTTAAACTTTTTTTTTACTAAAGTTTTAATTTTATAACCGTAACCAATACAAAACAATAAGACACGTTTAATAGTTTAATATACAGTGTGGGAAATAACTATTTTAATGGGATGACACGACTGAATGAATGAATCATTTCGTTATGGTAGGTATGTTAGTAAATGAGGGCTATTCATTTCACTTGAATATAATGTATGATAATACAAATAATTGGTCATTACAATCCTTTAATCAGAATTACGACATTACTTCTCATGCCACCCTTGTTGTACTTGACAAGTTTAGCTGCGAATAGTAGAACCTACAGTTTAACGTCGACTCTGAACGACAGACTTGGGAAGGTTTCCATGGCACAATTAGTTACTCTCAGAGTATTTGCCAAAAGACTCCGAAATATTTTAAAATTCTCTTTGTTAAGATTTCATAGCTGAGTTTTAAACTATTGAGCTTACGTTTAGTAAAGCAACACATGCTGAGTAGAGTGGTATTAGTCTCACATACATACAATTGTTCAGCCAGGATTACGACCTAGTTTTTCAAGGCACTTTATGTTGTGTGTGTTAAATTTATACATGAGTGGCGGGACCTACAGTCGATTCCGAACGACAGAATTTTGAGAAACTTTTCAGGACAATTTTATTTACTCTCGGCTACTTCGCCGTAGTTTGAGAAGACTTTGTTAATGAAGATTTATAAAAACCGAGGCAACGTTTGTTATCTTTATGTTGACAATAGCCCTGCAAGAAATAATGTTTTACCCGTTACCGAACTTGGTAACGACAATAAAAAAACTCCTGGGCCTCCAAGAGTAATGAATCTCTTTTGATACCGTGCGAGGTTTAATACAAGGAGATACTCTGTCATGCGTCCTCTTCAACTTCATCATGTAGAGTGTTCTGCGGAAGGCGGGAATGCAACACAATTGCACTATTTTCGAGTTACTTGCGTGCGTTGACAACATGGACAACGAAGTATTTGTTGCTAACAATTAGGAACATGTAGCGTATCGGATGCCAGATTACGACTGATAGCTACACCTTCGACGTTGTCAATGAATTTGTTTCTCTTGACTCTGCTGTTACAAGCAAAAGTGATGTCAGTATAGAGTTGAAGCATAGGATCACTCTTGCCAACAGAAGTTTTTACTACCTCCATAGGTAGTTGAGCAACAGAGATCTCCCTTGCGCGACTAAGCTAATGCTCTACAAATCGCTCATCCTACTCGTGTTTCTCTATGACGCAGAAACATGGACGCTGTTATGCACTGATAAGGATGAATATTCGAGAGAAAAATCCAACTTTCTGTCCTATGCGAGTTGAAAATTATTCCCGCATCCTTTTGAATAATGAGCAGTATGAGCCCCTCGACCAGATGGCTGTTGTGCAGCGCATTAACATCCATGTAATGCGCAGACTCGGCCACGTCATTCTGATGAAAGAGAATGTTTCGGCGAGGTTATCAAACTCAAATGCCATATACATTTAATCTGTTTAATTCAATAAATAGAGCCGTCGTTCTACTGCAATATAGTTCACACAGTGAGAGTTCCATAAACGATGTGCACTTTCAAGTGCTAAAGGCATAGATACTCTACAATTTATGCAAAGTAGTGCACACAAATCGCCGTAGTCTTGTAGTGTTTTAGCTTATTATACATGAGTCCACAGTTCAAACTCCAGGTCAGACATCTCCTCTCAGCAGATTTCCGGCAATAACTCTGAGAGTTAATAAAATTGCCATGAAAAGCTTCTAAAACATCTAACGTTCGGAGTCGACTTTAGACTGTAGGTTTCGACGCTCATGTTTAAACTAAACATACACATAAGTGGTGTGAGATGCTAGATCGTTATCCTGACTGAAGGGTCAGGACTACGTAAGTATGTATGTTAAGTAAGCCACACAAACATTGTCTGTCTGATGAGTTATGGAAAATCTTAAGAAAGAAATAATTTGTCAGATATACGCCTGAGTAGAAGCAGACTACTGAGTAAACAAGATTAATGGCGTCAATTTTTTTTTATCAAGAAAAGATGAGAAATCCCGATTTTATTTTGCTTACAACGTACGACACAAGGAGTTGATTGATTTTCGATTGGATTTTAATACCGTTACGGCACTCCAGTCTTAATAAGAAATGTTTGTTAAACTTTTTGTTTAATTTCTTGAGTACAAGTTTAATTTTTTGTATTCAATTAGAACTTAAAAATTTCAAGCATAATTGCATAAAGCAACCTGTTAATAGTAGAAAATATTTTTATATTGATCCCGAAGCGAGATCGTATTCAACAGAAGTGTAATAAATTCTGTTTTCAATTTAACTGTGCTCTGTTCACAGCATTTTGTTTGGTGTTACCGAAAATATCTAAAGGATCAGTAGGAGTAGTAATAAATTTTCTGTGTATAACCTATAATATAAGGAACATATATTTGTATGAAAATTATTTTCATAAATTTATTTATTCAATAGGAAAACACACGATAAAAAAGGAAAAATTATTATTAAATGCACCATCATAAATACAAAGTTCGTTTTAAGCCTCCAGTTAACTTAAATTGTTTTGTCCCTACTGTATATTTAAAATAACCAACACGTTAATATTATTTTATCTGGTAAATACGTATATATTCCATACATTATATATTATGTGTATGGTATGGTATGGTATATAGTATATGCAAATATATACAAGATATACAGATGTCAAGAATATATTATTGATAATACGTACACCATATACATACATACATATATATGTATACATGTTTTTTGTTTTTGTACTCGTAAAAATTATTGTATAAAATATGGTTTTTATATGATAATTTCCTTTTGGAAAAGTATTTGTATTACAAAAGATAATTACATATTAATAAAGTATTATAGGAGGAGTTTATAATAAATCATCTCTCCTATGAAATTTGTTTTGTACATTTATTTTATTTGCTTTAATGGCGTATTATTTATTATAATTGTTAATATTTTATTATGTGCATTTTTATTACTATTTTTATGTTGTATTTTTTTTATATTTTTACCTTTACTCGCCGGCGGTTTTCTGGTGGCCCAATTTGTTCTAATTGAACGTGAGCCCAGCCATTGTCCGTTCATGGCCGTTATGGCACTTTCAGCTTCCTGTGAATAGAATAAAAAAAAACGGGAAATAATTAGAGAATAAATTTAAAGTTTTTTTTTTAAGCCAAAAAGGTATTCTTGCTGACCATAACATTATAAGACTTTATGAAAGCTTCAAAATTAATAAATTTCATGCTGTTTAACAGACTTACCGATTTTTTGACAAAGGATACGAAACCATAACCCTTTGATTTTAAAGTTTGCGGGTCGCGTACAACACGACAATCCCTGCAAGTAAAGTAATAAAGAAGGAGGCTTTTTTAGTACATAAAAATATTTATTTTCATTCTCATTATGTTTTTTGATTAAATTAAAGCTTAAAACACTATAGAAGAATATTTCCCTCATTTTTTAAAGAAAATTAATCGCCATATTTGTTAAAAATTTAATTTCCTTTGGATTTATGGGTTTTTAAGAATCCATAACCTTAAAGCAGGTTTCGCCCGACATACACACATACATACATAATAGATCATTACAACACTTCAGTTAGAATAACGACCTACCTTCTCACACCACTTATGTTGCGTGTTTTAATTTTGTACATATTGGGCGGGATCAAAGTCGACTCCATTTTATTTACTCTCAGAGTTTTTAACAAAAACATCCTGAGAAGAAGACGCCAAAGAACACTTTTTTCATATTTCGTTCTGTTTCAGATGACTGACCTGGGGTTGGAACCAGAGATCAGCAACGAGTATTCAAAACGATGAGTAGATTCGAGTCATACTTTTTATTTCTGATACTTATACGCATTCATACTTATTTTAATATGATACTCATACTACTCATACTCAAAGTTGGAAGTACTCGTCGTATTCATACTTAACAATACGCATGATGTTATTGACTTCGACTCGTCTCTACTTAACATTTACACGAAGCACAAAATAAGTATGATTCGCGTACGAACACTACTATACTCACAAGAAGATTGTGTGTATGCTTTGCTTGTTGTCTTTGTCTTTGTCCTTCTTCTTTGTTTGTATATGCAACAATAACAAAGGCTGTAAATTTTGATGAATGATTCGAGCCACTCGAATCACTTATAAATATTATAAGTATTTTTCTAAATTTATGAATCAGAATGAGTAGGCGTATGAATCAAACACATTTCGAATGTTGTGAGTTTGATGTCAACGTTGTACTCATACTCATTAGAACCTATACTTATAAATCAATGCTGTAGCGAGTACGAATGAATCAGAGTAGTTGAATTTAAATTCTGTTGATTCACTCATACTCAAAATTGCATGAGTGCTTATGAGTAGCGGAAAAACGATTCATTGCTGATCTCTGGATGGAACCATGCCATTTCGTCTAATAAGCCAACACACTACTTACTAAACTATAACGATTTTCGCCGGACAATAGTTCTAGGAAGACTATCGAAAATATGTGAGTGTTTATAAATCAATGTTTGTGATAAATTTGGAAGATCTTTTGGCACTGACGACATTTACGAAGTCAAACTAGGGAGATTAGGAGACCAAATTGGCCACGAATTGGACGAACTGAGAGTTCTTAAGACGACATAACAAGCAATGCCATTGAATAGAAACCACGGGTACTCGTAGAAGAGGATGGTCGACCCATACTTAGAAAAGTTAAATTTAGATGAAAACATGAAAAGAGGGGAGGACATAGCATAAGCTTTTTATTCGATCGATTGGAAAACATATATAAAGGGTGGGCCATTTAAAAGTTTAAAATTAAAAATGCAATAAAACAAAAATGGTTTGAAATTTTGCTAATTTAGGCTAACTAAACGGTCATCAAAAACCAACTTAACAAACCTATAACGCAGCGATCCCGCATATTATGTCAAGTAAATCTTTGTATTTAAATTTCTATCGTCTAAGTCTCCAAGTTTTGGAAAATGTTAATGACGATATTTTGTGGTCTGCTTTGATTCATCTTCGTCACTAATGCGGTTGTTCAGTCGTTGTTTTGAATTTTCAGCATTTGAACATGTATGCTTATGAACCACCCTCCAGATATTTGTTTATATTCATCGAATGGTACATGGCACAGAAAATGCTGCTCCTCAAAATGACTGATAATTATGCCACACTCTCGTCTTGTAAATCAAAACATTACCTACTGGACTACGATGAGTCATAATAAACCCAAAAATTCTATGATTAACTATCAAAACAAAAGATCCCATTTTTTTTTTTTTTATTTTTATTTACTAAATTTCATTATTCATTACATTATGTATAAAGCCCCAGCGTCCAATGGACATTTTTGAGGCCAGTTGGCAAGGTTTTCGGAGACAAATATTGTTATTTTAATATGTTTTACAATTCATTATAAAAATAAAAATGTAGAAGGAAAAGATATATAAAAATAAAAATAAATAAAAAAAATGTGTATATATGTACATATATAATATATTGACAATAGACACATTTCTAAGTTTTCATATAAATATTCTTTAATTTTTCTTTTAAATCTTGAAATATGTTGAATAGTTTTGATTTCTCGCGGTAGGATATTATACTCCAAACTGCCTACAGTTCCACACGCTGCTTTGTTTTTTCTAAGCGACATCGAGCTATTCTTAAATTCATTGCATTCCTTGTATTAAGCACATATTGGTTTCTAGGAAACGTGATGGTATGATGACCAACATTATGTAAAGATTTGAAGACATATAGTAAAAGCTGCAATTTGTATAAAGCATGTACAGGAAAAACATTTCTCTATATAAAAATAATGTTGAAAAGTTGAGCGGCAGATTGAAAACAGTTTTTAAGGCTTTATTCTGAGATCTTTGAAGAGACTGCAAATCATTGTTTTTTTTCCAACCATATACGATAGCCAAGTAGTTTAGGTGACTTTGAATTAGTGCTTGGTAAATTATTAGTTTCGTATTAGTACTGAACTTATTTTTAAATTTATATAATAAACCTGTAGCGCATACAATTTTAGATTTTAGAATTCCTATGTGTATATCCCATGATAAATTACTTTGTAAGTAAATTCCAAGATATTTTGTTGAAAAAGACTCATTAATTAACTTTCCATCCACAAAAATATTAAAATCCTGACTATGATGCAAATGTGGTCTAAACCTTATAAGTTTTGTTTTTTCCGTATTAAGGCACAATTTATTTATTCTTGCATACTCTGTAATCATTGCTGCATCATATTCCATATGAGCTTTTAATGAAGTTTCGTGCTTGTAAGGATAAAATATACTAATGTCATCAGCAAATAGGAATAGTTTTCCAAAAAGTTGTAGGTTTTTTATATCGTTAATATAGATACTGAATAGCAAAGGACCCAACACACTCCCTTGAGGAACTCCATACTCAACGTCACCAATAAAGCTTTTATGAGTTTAAAGAGTTTACCTCTACGTACTGTTTCCTATTAGAAATGTAACTTTTCAACAAAGTTAAAGCTTGACTCTGCACACCATAATAAGATAGTTTTTCGATTAAAATCTTATGATCCACAAGATCAAACGCTTTTGAAAAATCATAAAAAATTCCAGCAACACCACAAAAACCGTCATCCAATCCTTTGCAAATGTGGTTCACCACATTAACAACAGCTTCCTCTGTGCCGCAACCTTTTTTAAAACCGTACTGGCATTCATATAACAAGTTGTTTTTATTAAAATATGCGGATAGTTGTTGACAAAGTATCTTTTCAAAGATTTTATAAATAACTGACAGCAGAGCTATCGGTCTAAATTTTTCGATTTGCATAGCATGTTTTTCTTTTGGTATTGGTATAATTTTGGCAATTTTTAAAGAGCTAGGATATACAGTAGTGCTAATAATATTATTCAAAATACTTGTAAGATAAGTAGAAATAATCTCTTTACAAACGAATATAGTTTTTGGTGAAATACCATCGTTTCCACAGCTTTTTTTTAAGTTCAATTTGGAAATTGTGTCCAAGATTTCAGAAACATTTGTGTTGGTAAAGTTAAATACAGATTGACATTGTTCAAGAGTTCTCAAAGTGTTACATGAGAGACTTGTAAAAAATAGGTATTGAACATATCACTTATATGACTATCTGAAATTACATCACCATTAATGTTTAATATTTTAATTTCATTCTTTGACTCTTGTCCCAAATTTTTATTTAAAAACTTCCAGCATTTTTTCGGATCCTGTTGAAATTGATTTAAGTTTTCCTGGTAATAGTTGTTCATACATTGCTTACATGAGTTTCGGATGACGCCGCTAATCCGCTTCAATATATCCTTAACATTGTGTCTACCTTGTTTACGCATCTTCAGTAATTTTTTTTTTGTAGTTTGTCAAATTCAATAGATTTTTATTTATCCATGGAGTTAATTCGTTTTTTAAGAGTACTCGTTCTCGTTTTTCAAATGTGGCATTTGTAGTTGCAAAGGATATACAATCTGTTAGTTTGGAAATATCATCTGATGGATTTCCAGTTTCATAATAACCACTCAATAGATTATTAAGGGTGTCTTTCACTTTTTCATAGTTACAAGTTTTTCTTACTTTTACAACATAATCTAAGTTGTTGAAATCACATTTCAGTTTACATGATATTATATTGTGATCCGTTAAATTACAAGATATGGTATCTACAAGAATATCATCCATAATGTTGCTGTATACATTGCCAATACATGTTCCAGATTCAAGCCGCGTTATTGACTCATGGCAATTTTTATAATTGTAGCTAGACAGGATATTAACCAAATCAGCAGATAAGTTACCATCCAAAAAGTCAACATTGGAGTCGCCAACAACCACACTAGGAAACCGCCCATACCGTATTAATAAACTCTCAATAAAATTAGAAAACATATTGAAGCTACATTTCTGAGACCTATAAAACGATGTAAATTTTATAGGTTTACCATTAATTTTAAGCTCTTCTAACGAAATTGTTATTGCTTCGATAAAATCTTTGCTTTCACAACTTTCAACTAAGTATTTCACATTATCATTTATGTATATTGAAGTTCCACCATAACCATCTCGTCTGCAGCAGTGCACGACATTATATCCAAAAATATTGTAAATCTGGGAAACGTTTGAAGAAAACCAGGTCTCCTGTACAGCAATGACGCTAGGTAACTTAGGAAATTTTAAAACCATAAACTTAAATTTATTAAATTTTTGAATAGATGAAATGCTACATTTTGCAAGATGTAATTGAGTGTTCTAACAGGAACTGCCAAAATAGTTTTCCATTTATTCAGTCTGTGTTGCCAAATCAAAAAAAAAGTGCAAATAATAAAATTTTCTAACAAAATTTGCATTCTGATGAGGCAACAAAAAGTATCGAAAAATCTACTTCAGCTATAAGACGCATTGCGGGATAGATGGCTACGTAACACAAACAAAATTATTGAATTTGGGACGATATTTGATGGGTATGACTGAAAAGGGCTAAAATTGGCCAAGCGAAACAATGGTTTAGACCTTCCGGGCTACAGATTTTTTGAGAAACTTTTCATGGCAGTTTTATTTATATTTTTGCCAGAAGACTGCAGAGAGAAAGCCGCCGAAGAAAAATTTTTTTTTCTTCAAATTTCTTTTTGGGCGAGATATCTGACTAGTGTTTGACACGTGGCCTCACGTGTTTAAGTTTAAATACAGCATTTAAACTCCTTATTTTGTCTGATGGTGGAAAAATACACAGCATCTTCAGTCTTTAAATAGTTCACAATCACTTTGTATTTTCAGTAGATTTTCGTCTATGTGTCTACCACCATATTTTTTTGGATCATATTTTATTCATAATAAAACTTTATGATTTCTTTTTTAACTAAAATATTTTACCGGAGTCTACAATATTTCATATTTTAACCTGATTATTATTATTTTCTTTTTTGTAACGAAGTATACTGCTACTGCTACTTTAGTGCCACCGTCATTGCCTCTCCCTAAGTTTATAATTTATTTAAATTAAGCTAAAGATTATAGGTCTTAAACAAAATATCTTTATTATTATACCTTTGAATTTTCTTTTTTACATTTACATTTACATTGTTGCATAAACAAATGTAAATATCACAAAAGACATATTTTTTTCGCGTTTTTTTTTCGCTTTTTTCGTAAAAAATTATGTAAATTTCTTCCATGAATTTGTAAGTGTGTGTGTTTTTTTACGAAATTTTCTTTTCCTTAAAGGAAATCAAGAGTAAAATTTTTAAACTTTATGGAAATACGCCTGCTTCCAACGTCATAGAACAATAAATTTGCAGAAAAACGTAGAAATGCTAGAAAATATGTGTAGAAGTAAAATAGAAGAAAAGAAAATATTATTACACCCTCCTAGAAAAGAATTTTTCGTGTTTTTTTTTTGGAAAATCTTACCTTGAATGCAAGTTAAAAGGAAAAATTGAAAAAGATTTTCTATGCCACCTGTTATAATTTAAAATTCATTTTTGGCTTTACTTTTGGGCCGCTTGATGCTGCTGTCAGAAGGAATTTTTAAAATATTTGTTTTATTTCAAAAAAAAGATAATAAAATAGGCAAAAATGGAAATGTAGTATTAGCCTGCTATTACACGCTCAAACCCATGTACAGTGATGGAGAAAATTGTTTTTAATTTACATACGTAACATACGTAACATACATAATTTATATATTTCGTACAATTTTATAGTTTTAAAAACACTTTAAAAAATTGTTCAGAAGACTTGTATAAAATACTGCCACCATTCAGAAGATGTAAGAGAGACATGGCATTATATGTAGGAGCTAGAAAAATAGATGTTGGAGGGCGAAAAGAGCGAAAAAGGTTGGTTTAGCAATTGCAAACATTGTAATTAACACCGAATTCTGTCGGTTAAGCATACTAGATTGATAAAGTTCAACTAAGTACTGTGCGTTACACTGGCAAATCACTCACGTATTAATGTGAGGATGTGAATAACAGACGAATGATTTAAAAGGCAAAATTTCACGAAGCTATTTGGTGCATTTCCTAAGTCACGAGCCATATTTCCTGACTAAAGACAAGCACAGACTTTACAGCATTAATTGCAGTGCTGATGTTATTTGCACGCCATACAATTCATAGCTTGTTTAATGTCGAACACGACTTTCATATCTGATTGACAATGTTCTATAAGTTTCATATTTAGATTGGACATCTTCCTTACTTATTTAATTATTAATTACTACTCTTTAGTCAGGATTACAATGAAGCTTCTAAAATTGTGTTAAATTTTCCTATGAATGATGGGACCTACAGTTTAAAGTCAACTCCGAATGTGAAACTCTTCATGGCAATTTTATTTTACTCTCAGAGTTTGTGCCAGAAGACTGCTGAGAAAAGTTGCCGAAGAAATATTTCTTCATATTACGTTTCGTTCAAGATGTCTGAGTTGGAGTTTGAATCACGTGGAGTTGAACCACGAGCGTTTAATAAGCCTACTAGACTTGTACTAGACTACGGCGACAACCGTAGACAATATTGTAAATACATCCACAATATCTGCGTTTGTCGATCGTTATTTTTTGGACGCTAGTTTCCCAAAATCAAGTTTAATCTGAGTTGGTAAATTATCCACACTTTGGAGTATTTCTTGTTTTGATCAGGGATAATAGTCTGTCCTTTTGGCTAATAGAAGTAAGGAGGCTTAAATAATAGGGAGTTCAAAGATATTGAAATATTTCGTGCTTAATGTTAAAAGGATGATGATTTTATTAATGAATAATTTTTGGATTTTTCTACGAGTATATGACACCAAAAATTTTGAATATTTTTAATATTTTTAATTTAAAATATTATCATCTTTTTTGTATTGATAATGAGGAAATATATAAAAATTATTGCTAATTAATTTGCAATTGATAATATTCATTCATCACTGTACGAACAAACAGAACGTTTTGAAACTTGTTTGTTTTTCAAGAAAAAACAATTTTAAAATATTCAACAATTGCGTTGTTAAAAATTTTTTCAATTTAAATTTTACTTTTAAGATCTTTAAAAATTCTTCTTCTTTAAATCGCCTTATTTAAGAGTGAAGTCACATGCTACTGACATACATACTTACACATCGACAACAACGCCATCATCATCATCACCATGTGTAGCATTTTCCACAACGCATTTGAAAATTTTCGAAAATAAAAATACAAAAGAGGGCAGTCAGAAGTAGGTGTAAATGGTGGGATTGTTTGTAGAAGAATGAATACATTAACGGTAACATGGATTTCAGTCTTAATTTTTAAGAGAAATTCCATTTATTTTATGTTTTCTAACTTTTTTTTGCTGGGAATATTTAAAAGTGCCAAAGTCTACTGTCTGTCTTATTGTTTTCTTATGAAATATTCAACTGCAACAAAAATTTAAAATTTTTTAAAGTATTAAGTCAAAATTAAGATTTTTGAAACCATAAAGGATTGAAAAACAATGAATGCTTTGGCTTACTTAAGTGCCACTTTCTGTAAAATGTTTTTTGGAAAAAAGGATATGACTTCCGGTATATCAAAATTAAATTTTAATTTTGTGAATTTTGTTTGATAAGAATAAACAATAAAAACCGCACTTCTGTGAAAAGTTTATTAATAATAAAATGTTTGTGGTGGCTATTTGGAAAGTCCTAAACAAATATTTAAATAACCAAATTAAAAATATTTATAAAATATCTAAAAATTCCAAATTACTTTATATCTTAGACGGGAAATTCATCCGATAAAACAGCATAAGTTAGGCTGAATGGGTTACCTGGAGATCATATGGACCGTATCTTTATATACCCTCATGCCATCCATTATGTATGTCTTGAATGTGATGTGACAAACTGTTTGATGCCGACTTTCAACGAGAGATAAGATAGTTACTCTGAGACCCTAACTTAATAAACCCTCACACAATCCATTATGCACATACATATACTTAGAATGTGACGTGACACACTGTCTGAAAATGACTTCGAAAGACAGATAAGATAAATTGTTTATGGCAATTACTTTACCTTCAAAGCGGGGTGGAATTTTGGTTGTAGAAAGAAATATTTTTGTTCTCTTTACTATATTTCTTATCTTCCAAGATCTGTCAAATTATCATAGACGACCACAGGCAACGACAGCTGTACACTGAATGAGTTGTGAATACCCTAATTTTCATGAAAAAATCATCGTCTGCGATGAACGTCATTTCTGGATGAATGCGTACGTGAATAAACAAAAATAAACAAAAATGTAAAATATGACACAATAACAATCTATATGAGATCCAAGAGTGTCCAAAGCATACCGAAACACTGCATAGACTTTATAGAGTGGATTTTGAATTACAAACGTCATTTGTTCATATTTCTGTGAAAACAACCTTGGCTAGGCCATAATTATCAACAGCAAGTGCTATTAGTTGATGATAACCAACTTCTTTTGGTGCAAATTAAACATAGAATGGTGATTTGGAGAGGACGCCGCCGCAACGTACCACATAGCACATGCCACTTTGGACATTTTCTATGTAAGATTTGACGACATGGTCAATTTACGTAAAGGTCATGTGAGGTAGCCCACTGTGATTTGTATATTTATCGATTAAATTTTTGTTTGTGCCATAGTCTAGTAGGTCAGTTTCGCCGGTTCAAACCTCAGGTCAGACATCTCCCACAAAACAAAACATGAAAAAATATATCGTGGACGACTTCCTCTCAGCAGATTTCTGGCAAAAACTCTGTGAGTAAATAAATTTGCCATTTCGAATCGACTTCAAACTGTACACTCTTGGATAAAATAACAAACACAAGTAAGTGGGTTGAGAAATTAGGTTGTAATCCTGACTGAAGGGTTGTAATGACCAATTATGTGTGTATGTATGACTTTATTCGTTTTTATGTATCTGATAGAATATTACACTTTTAGCGGTGATTTAGAAGATGTGTTCTGACCTCGAAGTCGCCGTAGTCTAGTAGGTAGTGTGTTGGCTTATTAGACGTAAGGCCCGAGTTCAAATACCAGGTCAGACATCAAAACGAAAAATATGAAAATATTTCTTCGGTGACAGATTTCTGGCAAAAACTCTGAGAGTAAATAAAATTGCCACGAAAAGTTTCTCAATATATCTGTCGTTCGCAGTCGACTTTAAACTGTAGGTCCCGCCACTCATGTAGAAAATTAACGCACACAACATAAGTGATGTGAGAAGCTAGATCGTAATCCTAACTGAAGGGTTGTAATGACCTATTATGTATGTATGTATGTTCTGACCTGCAGGTGAACCTTGTGACTACTACACTACACCATGCTCTTGAACTTAATTAATTTGTTTATAAAATTCAGGTGGAATTTCTGATATTATTGTTGGCTTGAATACAAGCAATTGAAATTCTCGAATAAATCAAATCAAATTTAGAATTTGATTGCTTGTACTTAGGTCGACAAATAGGCTCTAAATTGTTTTTTACAAAAAAAAAAAAAAAAAAAAAATACACGCAAATTGAAACAAATCTATTCAAAAGAGCTGAAAGATATTTTTAAAAGACTCTGATACAGGTCGTTAATATTCAATTAACTAAAATATGTATATATGGTATGTAAGTAAGTAAATCATGGCCTCTTTCAAAGTTTATAGAACAAAAGGTTTCTTTTTGTTTTGTTGTTGTTTTGTTTTTAATTTAATTCGCCTTAACGAGAAATAGAACAATTTCCTCTAAATAAAAGCAACATTAATAGGATTATCCTACAAAAATGAAAACAACGAGAGTAGAACAGAGATAAAATAATGGAAATTAATCAACTTCGAACAGCAGAAATAGAAAAAACAGAAGATTTTCTCTGATTGTTTGTGCCTTACACCTGAGTCTTTCAGCGAAACGCATTCAAATAAGAAAAAACAAACGAACCACAAGCGAAAAAATGAAATGAAAGAAAATTAAAAAAATAAATCCCCCCAAAAAAAAGAAAATAAACAAAAGCATACCAAAAATTGTATACCGCCGCCACAATTCCAGGAAAACCAAATTCATTTCACAAACTTTATTTCAAGTCTTTCTTCGACTGAAACATTCCTGCCTGTTTTCCTTTGCCTTTCTTTACATTCTATACGTTCTTTTAAGGAAATCAAATCTTAAAGAAAAACAGCCAGCCAGCGTAGAACATCATGTTTTATATTCAATCTCAGTCAAAATCCGTCTTGTGTTCACAAATGAAATGAAAATGAATAAAAGCGGAATAAATACTTTAAAGCACGAACACACACACACACACAAAAATCAAGAAAAAGAAGAAAAAAGTGAAAATATTACCAAGAAAAACAGCCAGTTTAGAATATAAATGTTAAAGGTGGTTTAATAAATCCCCTTGTATAGTTGTACGTTTCGGAATTATGGGGGGCGGGTATAGGAATTCAAATAAAAATCACTTAAAGTTTTTCCTTTTATTTTGCAAATTTTCCCAAGAACAATAACATTCTCAAGAAATGGCTTTCAATGCAAGATAGAGAGCAGGGAAAACAGGTACGAAATAAAAAAGTTAAATTACATTTCTAAAAATATGCTCTTATAAGTACATGGAATACAAATACAAATGATGATAGGAAAACTTTCTTATACAAATAAAATAAAATAAAATAAATGAATGAATGAATGAATAAATGAAATGCTAAATAAAAGATAAAATAAAATAGAAATATAATATAAAATAAATATTCTTAAATACTGTTTCCAACCTAATAGATCTTCCGTGTTAAAGTAGAACTTATGCTTTTGCCTCTTTTAAATCTCAAGACCATTGAAGGTACTCTGACATTAAGACAAAAACAAAAAAAAAAAAAGAAGATCATCTTGTAGCCAAGGTAACAGGAAATGGTGAAGAAACATAATTCATAGCACATAAATTCATAGCAATATTGTAAAAAATTCTGTAGAAATTCAATTTAATTTCATTTCATTTGACTCAATTCGTTACTAAGGAAATATTAATTTATACCTGGTAACTGCTTTATTGATGACAATTTAATGTTGTTCTATATCGTAGTAAAGGGTGATTTTTTTTGTTATTTGCCAAAAGAAAAAAGATTGGTTACACATAGCCGTACAAAAATTGCTTAGTAAGGTTTGTCATTTTGCCACGAAGAGACAATCAAATGAACAATGCTTGGCAAACATTGAATTTTATTGTCTGAAATTATACCGTACAAGATATGTATACATTATCTTCAGCAGTCAAGATTACTTTAGACTCAATGATTATGCTAACAAGCAGAATAACCGAATTTGATGGGAACACCAGCAGTGGTTTCTATAATATGGTATCACATACCATATGCCATGCAATATCATGAACTCATTGGGAGACGAAATTTGTGTGTAATTGTTTGCCAATGGATAGCCCAATACCATCTGAATTGACGTTCGCTAGAAAATTTATGGTGAGTTTCTGCAGAAAAAAAGAAAGAAAAAAAAATCCGATATTGAAACTGCCAGGAGGTCTTGCAATCTGAGCAGTTAGAAACGTTTTTACTCAATCATCTTTTTTTCTCAGAATATCAGTCAGTATCTATTTGAAGTTGCCGTAGTCTAGTAGGTAGTGTGTTGTCTTTTAAGACTTGACATCTCCATCAAAACGAAGTATGACAAAATATTTCTACGGCGTCTTCCTTTCGGCAGATTTTTGGCAAAAACTCTAAGAGTAAATAAAAAAAAGAATTGCCATGAAAAGTTTCTCAGAAATCTGTCGTTCAGAGTCCCACCACTCATATATAAAATTAACACACACAACATAAGTGGTATAAGAAGCTAGGTCATAATCCTGACTGAACGGTTGTAATGTAATATGTATTGAAGACAAATAATTTTTAACCTGGCCCGCCGAAAGCAGAAAAAGGCAAATGCGAATAAGAGCTGTTAAATCGAATGCTTCAGTATAAAGAATGTCTATGAGCAAATAAACCCATAGAATAGAAATAGCTTATAAAACATCTGTTTTCAGGGTCGTTTCTACCTTCCGTACTATATCAAAAGCGTTAGTGATTGCGAAGGTGATAGCACTGCCGACCATTGATGTGCGGTGTGAGTTTTTACAACGAAAGTTTAGATACGACAAAGAATGACAGGGAGAAAAATGTTTACGCTGCAGTAAAGTAATATTTGCTAATCTTCTTTTCAAAATGTTAGAAGTGAGAGATTTGAAATTCTTGCATAGAAAATCAACATACTGTCCTTTAAACTATCGATGATTTTAAATGTTTTTAATTTATTACACATATGACAATATATTTCGCATTCGTGTGAAAGATTATCACTCAGTTCTCTATTTGGTAACAGAGTTACCAATGTATCAATAGAAGGGATCACAGCATCATGTGAATGAGATACGAGTAGGACCAACTTTTACAAAATTCGCAATGGTCATTGAAGTAATTCTCTTTGAAAATAATTTATCTTTTTTGGTTCTGATTTAATTTCCAAGTGGATATTACACCCGCAATCTTAATGGAAATTCATCCTATGTCTACTTGCTGTGAATCAAAAATAACGTCTAACTAATGTGGAAACCTCTTGCGGGATTGAGAATAAAGACCATAAAAAAGGAGTTACAAAAACATCACATTTAAACCGTAATCCAACACTCAGCAATATAGAATACTAACTACAGTTACCCATCCTCGAGATTAAGGAAAGATTGGAGTTTCCATTTCTCTACTTCTGTTCTTCAGAGAGTTGTAAGTTGTCATGGATGGAAGGATTTTTATAGATAATCAGACAGCTTTAATGGGTTTGATTCCTGAATACATTGCTAAATAAAATGATAAGATATTAAATTTTGAGCGTTGGCGGAATACACGTGTATTTAGAGGTAGCCATAGCTGGTGCTAGATTGCATTTTTTTCTGATATCCCTATAGTCTCAGTTAAAATTCAGATTGATGATGATTTTGTTGTCATAGTCTATAATTACTAGTCACTTTATAATAGCGCTGAATGCGTTAAAATAAAGTATGTATTCCACTTAATGAATTCGAGGGAAATTGGTTGTAGGAATCTTAGCCTTCAAAGAGAGTCCACCACCAATCCAAAGTTATAGAAATCAGGATGTAGTGCAACAAACATTTGGTATCAGGTGCAGACATGTTAATTCATATTAAATTGAGACTATTTTGTAAACTTCAGACACAAATCCCTTGTCTTTACTTCTAAATCCTTTTTAAGCATTTAAAAATCACATATAAAAAGGAATTATTCGACTCTTGTATTAGTATAGGCGTATCTTCTAAATAAACGTTTTTTATTTTTATCACAATAATCCTTCGTTCTTATTAAAAATTGAAGCTCATGTCTTTATTATTAAAAGCCTTGAAGTCATTAAAATGAATTCCCCTCTAATTCAAATGATGGCACTATTACCTGCTTCCAATTCAATTAACTCGTAATGTTGTCTCTTACACCCTCTCATTTAAATTTGATTCTTTGCACAAAAATTATGAAACATATTAAATTAAGCATCCATACCATGGCATTCTTCGATAGACGAAATAAAGAAATGGAATCTTTAAAATTTATCAAATCTATGCCACCCTCTCACTCTCTCTCTCTCTCTGGCAAAGCCATTTCTTTACATTCAATTACACAATACGCCCCAACTCCCTTCCATTTCGAAATGTATTACAAATTCTGCCTTGAATTTATTCAGTAGCACATTAAAAGCGAGTGGAAGGGGGTTTAGGGAGAGGAAAAATTCAAAAAAAGACACATCCTACTCATGATGAAAGTAGATAAAGCGTGAATAGAGACGCCAGCAACCAGACAATCCGTTGCCAACATTATCATAATCAACACCTTCGTTAACACCAACCGTCTATTTATTCATCCATCCATCCATCCTCCTATCCATCCATCCATTTAGTCAGCCTGTTATCCAAATATAAGGGAAATATTTCGAAAATTTTTGAGAATTTTTAAGTCTTGAAGAAGCAATTTTGCTATTGTATGTGGCATGGCATAATGGTTTGATTAGAAGAGATGGAAAAAAGAGCAGAATCAGAAGAAAAAATGGCAAAATACGCCAACTTCATGACTGTAATGGCAACCAGAGAGACCCAATAACCACACAGACAGATTCATAAGAGCTCATTTAGTATTTTGTTGTTGTTTTTGTTGATGTTGCTTGCTTGTCCTGATTAGAAAATCTATTCATATGTAAAATGTGTAACACATGTACACGAAGGCCAAAATTTTATGTACGCCAAACCAATATTACTGGAAATATGGAAACAAAAGTTAACTAAGAAGCACGTCTGATAACTGGCGACCTAATAATGCTTCTAAATAAAGTGCATTGACACTTGACTCCAGAAACTGATAATTTCTCAGGACAAGGTTCCTAATTTCTAGTATCTTACTCAACAAACTACATAACCGCTACATTTCATAACCGCTTTCATAATTGAACAATCTATTCTCTTCGATGACAATTTATATTTCGACCAAGTAATCGTGATTGGCACGTTTCTGGCCAAACAGGAACTGCGAAGACCAACCCAACAATCTACGCATTACACTAGAACAATCTCTTGAATTGTGTACTCCTCTGTTCTTACTGTTCGTAGATTTCAAACAAGCCTTCGATAGCATCAAAAGAACTGAAGGAGTTTGAGAAGAAAAGTAGTACCCCGCATCATCAGAGCTTTCTACGAGGATTCAGTACTTCACAACGGCAATATAAGTCAAGCATTTCACACAAATGCTAGAGTAAAACAAGGCTGGCCCCTTTCACCTCAGCTATTCACCATCATATCAAGAGCTCAATCTGTTCAAATCGAAGAATAATAACATGGAGTCTCGGCAACTTGAGGATTTGAATTATGTGGATGATATTTGTCTACTCACGCACAAAGTGTCCAACATGCAAACCAAGCTAAAAGACTTAGAATGCAATGTTGGACTTGGGATAATTATCCAAAAAACCAAGGCCATGAGAATTAACAACGTAAACACCGACAACATTATGTCACAAAGTCAACCAGTCAAATACGTAGATAGCTTCTGCTACCTAGGCAGTATAGTGACAACAGATGGCTGAAACAGAAACAGACATAAATAACATAAATAAGAACCAAACACAGGATATTTAAAGAATGTGTTAAATCGACTCTGTTGTATGGAAAAAAACTACATGTATTCATTCACAAGCGGTTCAGAGTCATATGCAAAACATTCGGGCCTTACCATAATAACACAAAACGTAGAAAATGGATCAGCCATTCTGTGAGAAATAAGCCTCATAATATAGGGAGGTAAGTAGGTAGAGTTGGCTGTCTATCTAAGAGAGTTGGATAGGCACACTTAGGCCACATAGAGCTTATTGTGTTACCATAGTTTTCCTCAATCCCCTAGTCTGAAAACCACTCCGAATTCCTTATGAAGCGACTTTGACTACCAATATCAATCCGTGATAATTAATCCATTATTAATTCCTTCCTTGGACATCCTTATACCACTGTCTTTAGGCCAGACAGTATCTTCCTTCTCGCTGCTGATGGGTTTTTAAGGCCAACCTCATCAGGACAATTTTTTTGTTTTGTTTTGTTGGGTGCTAGTAGAATTTGATGCACTCCAACCTTACTGCCTTACTCTTGGGTGCAGCGCATTTAAGCACTCCAAGATACTGGCAGGATCGCCATGTAGTGATTAATGAAAATAATTTTAAAAGATGTTTTTTGAATCAATGCGGTTTGATACGCACTGGTAGAGTTTTATTTTCAGATTGATTTCTTTAGGGAAAATATCCCTTCTTTTATACTAAATTTTGGTTGATTCAGCATTCCTAAATCAACCCCTTAATTCTAATACATTTCTATATTAATGCTATTACATTGGTTTGTACTTATGTTCTATGATATTATATTAGGTTGTGTGTATTTATTATTACGGGACAAGTGGGTGCTATTTGACACGCGCCCATTGTCCCTATACAATATTCATAATTCCCACAGTAAAATGTGAAGAGAGCCAAACACGATCACAAGAACCATAATACAACAACAACATACATTGTCCACACAATATGCAAACCAATGCGGCCAGTGTTTCGTCAATGAAGTATCAGATGACCGTCGCAATGTGCGCCTTACTATTGCGCTGCAGCGACGATCAGTAACACTGAGTCAAGTGGCCGCAGCTCATGTGCAATTGGATATTCTTTTGCTTGTGCACATCGTGTGAAATGTTGTGTTAGTATTAACGACTGTATAATCATGCTACACATGCATATAGTAGGCAAATAAAAACTTTTTTCTCCTCTGACAAAGTGCCGGGCATGTATGAAGCAAGTGAATGACAGTCTCCTCCTTTTCCTCATCCCTGCAGTTTCGACGAAATCATTAGCAAGGTGTCCGAGACCAAAACACCGCGTATGCATACACAATGCAATGATGTAATGACCCCGACAACCATACTGAGTGACCTCGCTGGAGTATAACCAGATTTACCATACGCCCTTAATCCAGCCTGGGCCAGATTTTCTGCGTCGTTCTAGCCGTGTCCAAGGCCGGTCATTTGTCGTTGACGGAATCAACGATGGCATTATCAATTATGAGCCTGCAAGTTCTCATAGGGATTCCCAGAGACGAGAATTCATCGAAGTGTTCGATGGTTATGCACCGTCCGGCCGCATCATCAGGTCTACAGTTACCCGGAATATCACTGTGCCCCGGTGCCCATATGATATGGACATCATATCGTTCTGCTTCATCGCTGAAATATCCTCGACAGCTGTATACCGTTTTGGAGTTCATCACATTGGAATTTAGAGCCGCCTGGCTTTCAGAAAGTATGCTAATGTTTTGCTTGGAGATGTTTCCTGTTAATATAACAAAAATGACACTTGAGTGGCATCCTCAAGTTTATAAAGGACTGTGGCTAGTCATCGTTGAATCAAGTGGCAGAACGTAAGTAAAGACTGCAGCTGATTAAGTATTTTATAGAGCAATACGCCTACATTTGCTTATGAAGAAATGCCATCGTGGCGGTAATTTGTGCAGAACAAATATTCTAAACTTTCCATTAAAGTGATCTTAAGGATCACCAGGGTCAAGGCTTATATGACATCTTTGAAAAGTCCTCAAGAATATTATGTTTTATTCTAAGAACAACCAACCAAACTTGATTTAAGCTTCTTAACGTGCACAAAATATGCTATAAAGGACTTTGGCGGTAATTTATGCAGCACAAAAATTCCTAAAACTACATGTCTAATTGTGGTTTCAGGAAAACCGAAGTAAACCCCGAATCGTCGCAAATAAACAACATTAGGTATCTGTAGTGCTCAAGAATATAATATTTTATCACAACAATAACCAATTCAACTTGAGCTGGGTGTTATACACTGGGATTCTGTTATAGGGTATCATTAATAAATCCCATTAATTAAGAATAATTTCAAATTCAAAATAAAATTTTATTTCATTTTAAACACACACAGACACACACACACACAATAAAAATAATTGAATACTTACGATATCTCGCCAAATGGTGTAAAAGCCTCACGTAATTGTTGAGTTTCAATTTCTGAACTAAGATCACCGACAAAAATATGAAATTGTTCTGTAATGAAAAAAAAAGAAAGAAAAGATGAAAATTAATTAGAAAAAAAAGAGAAGTATATGTACGTCTTATAAGAAATTATTATTTAATAATACACACAGAAATAATAAAACCACAAGAAAAAAAAAGGAGAGAAATAAATCATAATATTCTTAAAGCCGATTTACGTATAAATATGTGTAATAAAGAAAGGAGGGCAGTTCACCATATACATACATATGTATATAAATATTCTGCTTCTATCATAGCAATAGAATGGCTTGGGTGTCTTGTACAAATAAGCAAAAAAATCCTTTCAATTCTATACTCCAGTAAAACCTCTCAACACTCATAAGCATTCAAATAAATGTACGAATATTTATGCGTATTTATCACATACATACACATCTATATGTTGTTCTAAGAGTGTCTATATTTTACATATACATATGTACATACATATATTACATACGTTCATACTTCCATAAATATTAAGTTTCTATTTCCATGCCATACATGCCTTCGTTGCCTTTATTGAATAGTGGTGCTAATTATTTAGGGTAAGAAATCAACAGCAACATCAGCAAAAAAGGAAAACAAAAACAAAATATATGTTATGGTGTTGTGTCTGTCTATGATATTGTATTTGTACAATGCATGTAAAATATTTGTTTGAGGGAGTAAAATGGAAAACAACGCCGTATAGAAATCTACAGAAAATGGTAGGTAGTCTCAGACAGAAAACTTAACAAATTTGTAGGAAAACTGGTCTAACCATCTTAAGGAATAACAGTGTTACGTCGCGACCTGAATGCGTGTATTAGACAAAGGAAATCTTAATAAAATGTAAATTAAATGCTTGTTCCATACGAAAGCTAATACGAAACACATGTACACAATCAGATTTTTGTTTTGGTAAAGCATTACACGGTTAACTAGAAACGATACTCACTTATCTGCGTAAACAAATTCTTTATTTTTTTTTTGGATCGAATCAAATATTATTCTTACCAACTCCATAGAGCAACATAAAAAGAAACAACTCTTAGGCAAATTTTACAAAAGCCTCAACCATTGCATCTTCCATAAATTAAAAAAATTGATTTCCAACTTTAAGATTTTTTAAGTGCACAATATGTGTTGGGAAGTGTTATGTTTTAGGTTTTGCGGGAACCATTCATTTGCTCATTACATACATAATTGATAATTTCAACCCTTCAGTCAGGATTACGACCTAGTTTCTGATACCACTTATGTTGTGTGTGTTAATATTATACATTAGTGGCGCGGGATCTACGGTTTAGTTCATTAATCGCGCATATTTTTGTGATTTTCGTTTTTGTCGCAAATCACTTCCACTGTTGTTAACGTATGTATGTAATGTCCATATGCCCTAGAATTCTTTTCTTAACTCCCATAGTCTAATTGTTCTTGTATTAGCAGCAGGACATAAGGTTATCTTTGGAAATTGCAGCGAAAGGTTACAGGGCATAGTTGAACTACGTATTCTTCGCTGGTTTTACTGGGAGGCTCAACTTCGTTAGCAATAGAAAGGTACGCTCAATATGTCTAGACTCTGTTAGACTTGTATGAATGCTGAACTCTTATGAATAAGTAGACGAATATCCTCATTTCGACAAGGTTACTGTACAACTGGTCTCTGGTTCTATTGGAAGATACGTTGGTGACTTGGCATTCGCTCAAAAGGCTTTTGCTGAAACAATGGGTGGCAGGAGGAAAAATATACTTTCCTTCATTTCATTAAGAGTGGGAGGTCTTAACCTTTGATTTTCCGTCTCCAATATAACGATTGTTGTAATAACAAGTTTTATTATCGAGTTCAGTTAGTTTCCATTTGAAAATGTTTGATACCGTGATGGCACATTCTGGTATCACAATGTGCAGGTACAAGTCTGGCCAAAGAAGAATTTTGTTTTTCAGAGATAATGGGCCACGTAAGTTAACCTAAGTACTTTACATCATAATTGTTGGTCAAGGTGGCATAACATACATACATATTTGGTCATTACAACCTTTCAATAAGGGTTACGGCCTAGCTTTTTACACCACTTATGTTGTGTGTGTTAATTTCATTCATGAGAGTATTACCTACAGTAAGTCGACAAACGACAGATTTCTAGATACAGTTTCCATGGCAATTTTATTTACTCTCCGAGTTTCTGCCAGAAATCTGCTGAGAGGAATTCGCTGAAGATATATTTATTCAATATTTCGTTCTTTTGGAGATTTCTGACCTGATGTTTGAACCGTGACCTCACGTCTAATAAGCCAGCACTCTACTTAATAGACTACGGCGACTTACAAGGTGACATAATATGGCACTTATTCCTTTATTGTTTAGCAATTGACGTTGACTCAATGTTACTCAAATAAGACCGTTTCCATTTGATGTTCTTAACTCAGAATAGCGATGATTCCTTACAGAGAAATTCGTGTAAGGCGTAGTTATGAACTTGTATTTCTAGCTATTGGTGGTTCCTTCCGTAAAAAATCTTTCAATCACACAAAAGAGGCTTTCTCGTTTGACTACTCTTTGTGCCGGCTCATCTCTATTACCAAACGATCACATTTGCTTGTTTCTTTCCACAATTTGGAAATGAAACGGTATTGCTGTGACGCATTTGTCATAAGGTCTAGCTCCTGGGAAATCAAACAAGTGCATTATCACAACACACATGCATGCAAAAAAATAAAATTTTATCTCTTTATGTCACTTAAAGCCATTCATTGGATATATAATGGACCTTTTATTGTATTACTTTGACTCATACATAGACGTTATTTGTATCTTCAACAATTATTATGACCAATAAAGAATTTTTATTCAAATACAACTAATTACTTGACAACAACTGTAACAATTCAAATGTGTGCGAGTGTGTCTGTATTTGTTTAGTATTTATCAGGCATATGAATATATAGAATTTATTTAATATTTTCTTCTTAGACAAGCACTCTTACACTCTATGTTTACCACCACTCACGCGTTGTACTCAACAACAGCACTCTTACTCGTGTATTAGACTATAATTAATAAATAAATAATAAAAGAAGAGGAGCTAAAATGAGTAGGAGGTGGTGGTGTTTCAAAACTTGTTATACGTTGTGTTTATTTATGAATAAACAATTTTTCCAAACTACTACTACTACTGCTGATTTACACATGTATTTTATATGTTAAAATATGTTTATATGTGTTTATATATATATTATTATATGCTGTATTCTATATATACATGTATGTATGTATGTATATGTTAAGTAATACAATTTGATTGTAAATTTTTACAACAATTGCTAAACAGATTTTATATTTGTTTTTTATATTCATTCTCTATACTAGTGTTGGGAATCCCGGGATCCCGGGGTCCCGAAATCCCGGGATCCCGCAGTTTTTAACAATCCCAAAATCCCGGGATTGAGCACTTAATCCCGGGATTTGACTTTTTAAGCCGCAATGAAAAAAATTTTATATTAGAACTCTCACTAATTCGAATTTCCAGAAATTAGAATCTGTTGTTTCGATGCATTAACCGCTATGAAATTAGAAACAAAACTTCAAATTGCGATTTTTTTTTTTTTTGAGATGTAAACACTTAAATTAAAATTAAATTAAAATCACCAGAAGCAGATGAACCACCAACAAAAAAAAACTAAACCATTAACCAAGTATTTTCCTATGCTGGGGCTAGAAGACAGATCACTTTCTGCTACACTTGCACGACTAACAGCCCTTGATGGGATTTCAATTAACATTATATGCCGCTCTAGTGACTTACGTGCAGGTCTTACAGCAATGGGATTTAAAGTTTACCTACGACTGTTAATACAGTCCGCCAAATGGTTGTATATTACAGCAACAAAATTAGATGTCATGCAAAAGTATGTTACGGCTGAATTTGGAAAGCAACTAACTCTAATAAAAGACTATAAAACTAGGTGGAGCAGCCTTTTGTTAATGCTGGAACGTCTTTATTTATTAAGAAATTGTATACAAAAGGCATTAATAGACATAGGTCCACCACAGGTGAATATTTTGCTTTATCCAAAGATGAGATTAATATGGTATCCGCAATCATTAGTGTTCTTATCCCAGTTAAAGCAACAGTTGACGCCCTTTGCCGTCGGGATGCTAATCTGTTCACGGGCGATGTTGCCATAACTTTTATGTTAAAAAAACTTAAAGATGCTATCAACGTTATAAGTCAAAAACTACATTCAGCCCTCATCCATCGCATGCAACAAAGAAGAACAGATATCAGTGGGGTACTTCAGTATCTGCACAATGGTAGAACAAATGTTCAGTCCGAATCCGAAACAGAGTTCGTAACGGTTCCTTCTTCCATAAAATGTCGCAAATTAATAGTTGAGTTACTCGGAAGACTAAATGCTTCAAGTCCAGCTACATCACTTCTAATAGCTTCTGTGTCAGAAGTTACACCTTCTTCTTCAGCCAGTGTAGAGTCTGAACGTACTTTTTCTGCAGCTGGATTTTTCACAACTAAAATAAGAAGTCGTTTGAGCGATGAAACTTTGGATGCTCTGTGCTTCCTCAAAACGTATTTTAAAAATAATAAAAAATAATAACATATCGCACTTGATCAACAAAAGAGTATATATCTATAAAAACAATTTACTCTTTATAATTAATTTAAAAATGTGAGAAATTAAAAATAAAATTAATTTTCTTATAATTTAATAAATTCTTTCTTATAAACCTATTTTTGGATGTGTCATGTTATTAATTTTATTGAAATAATATGTTAATATCTTTCAAGAACAAATTTTTTAAAATCCCGGGATAAATCCCGGGATCCCGGGATTAGGTAAATGAAATCCCGAAATCCCGGGATTGAAAATATAGAGCGGGATTGCCAACCCTACTCTATACGTACATACGGACATGTATGTTTTAGTTGTTGTATTATAATGATTGTTGTTTTTATGTTTCATACTCGTATGCTTTAAATATTGAACATTTTGTTAAATAAGCGAAGCAAATTTCAGACCACGAATTGCATTTTATATGAACAAAACGAAGACATGAAATTATTTGAATGGAGAAGTGTTAATCAACAAATTTTACTAGACTTTTAGAAAATAAAATATGAAAAAAATAATAAAAAGATTGGTCTAAAACCAAAAGAGATATAATGTTGTGAAGATGAAGAGTTCGACAAAGACGACTTTAACTAAATTTAAAAAAAAAAAAAAAAAAATATGTCACAATAAAGGCTGTTTTTATTCATTTGAACACAATGATTTTCAAGAACAGACCAAAGCACATCAGACCACAGTTTTTGATGGTACTCAAACCTCTGACCCGCACTCTAATAGTCTAGCACACTAATCACTAGAGTAGTAGGGTACTCATCTCTGAATTTAAATAAATAAGAAGAATACTTTCATTAGTTTGATTTGTGGAATACATTATTGTTCAAAGGTTTGTCTGGATGGAGCGCATCTGAAATGTTAAATTTTTCGAGTCGCTGTCTCATAAATACGATTGAATTTGACCGATGGCATGGGTTATGTTGGCTTTGGTGACCGTTGATGTTTGTTGCTTAACCGCATCACCGGCGACTGAAGAAACTTCTACAAGAAAAAGTCTAACCGGATCAAACCGCACGATCTCGGTAGCCAGTTCACATCACCTCCAACTAAGATAGCCATGCCCACAAATTACTCGTGCAGAATACCCAATAAGACCTGAACTATGTCGTACGTAGCGCCGTTCTGTTGAAACCATATGTCGTTGGTGTTCAGATCCTTTAATTCAGAACAAAAAAAGTTGCTAATTTTTTCGATGATGGCTTGGCTAACGTTGTTCTCAAAAAAATATGCACCGGTGTTGCTGTCAACTTAAAATGCATATTGCTTAGAGTCCAGATCATCGAATTCAGGTCAACAGATGTTGGTATGCATCCACCTCTAGCGCTCGGTGTTGAAAGTAATAACGTGGCTAAAGTTAGTCCCAATTAAATATTACCCGATGAGGCCGCCAGCCCAAAATCCACACCAGACGGTGACATTTTCGAGATGCATTAGATGTTTTTGGATCTCTTGTGGATTGGTATCGTTCTAAATTCAAGAATTTTGTTTGTTCACATACCCATTCATCTACAAATTGGCCTTAACTCTGAAGACAATTGACGATGACAATCTGGGCCAACTGCACCATGGCCTATTCAGCAAATATACGTCGTTCTCCATGTTTGTTTACCTTCAGTTCCCGGGTCAATTAATTTTTGTAGGGGTGTAGGTCTAAATCAATATGCAAAATGCGTCAAGTTGAGATCTGCTTAAAGCCGAGTTCTTGTCGGCGACGCGAAATGGACTGCCTTGGATTATCTTGCACACTTTCACGGCAGTGGCGATGGTTTTCGGCAGATCAAGCATATCGTCAACGTATTAGCATTAGTCGAACGTTTAATGAGCCAGACCACTTGAATGTATGCACCGCACTGAAAATAATAGTCCTCTCACATTCATACATAATTGGTCATTAGAACTCTTCAGCCAGGATTACGACCTAGCTTCTAGTACCACTTATGTTGTGTGCGTTCATTTCATTCAAGAGTGGCGGGACGAACAGTTCATGGCAATTTTATTAGTTACTGCTTCACATCAAAATTGTGTATTCAAAAGGCTTTTTCCTTCGTCCTTAGCTCTTCTTTTGACACAGAATACATTTATTGTATGAAAAATTTGAAGGTAACCATGTTCCACTAATATTTCATAGCCCCTATTGGGGGCACTTTCCCTTTCCTACTTCCTCCCCTTTTTCCTATCCCCTCTATTATTCTTCAATTTTAAGGACGTTGTACAATGGGTCAATTCGACCTCCGGGTACTGTACTTGTCCATTGACAAGTACACGTCCTCTAACCTAACCTAACCTAACCTATTGGGGGTCACTTGAAATTTGTTTAGTCTACGACACTGTCTACAATCGTAAATATATCATAAAACCGAGGGAGGCATGTCGCGGTTAAAGCTTGTTGTTTCGTTTACAAAAAACTTATTCAAAAAGCAGGCAACCACTACACCCCTACAACAATTTCCCAACATTTAATGTTGCATTCAACGCACATTACGTACACAGCCTCTATCACATCACATACACTCGTAATCATTCTGAGAGACCAAGGGAAACCGGAAGAAATGCATACGTAAGTGTAATAAATGTCAGTTGAATTGTAAAAACAAAAGGAAGTATAAAGAGTTAAAAGAGTGTATGTGTGTATATGTGTGTATGTTTATATAAATAAAATGAGTATGCACACCTCCGTGTGTAAAAATAAAAGGAAAAGAAAACGAAAACGAGAGAAAACTTTCAACATTTATGCGTTAAAACTAAACGTTTCATGGAAATGCAAATACACGCCAACAACAACATACGCACACTCATGTATTGCCATACACTTCGTCTATGCAACCCATTTCGGAGGGGGGCAGTAGAACTGCAGATATACATACGGATATTGCAAATATTAAAGGGGAAATAAGAGAACAGGTACATACTAAATATGGTTCCAAAGTCACTCATGCATTTATAAGTTTTTGCTATAAGTGTGTGTGTGTGTGTGCGTGTGCGAGATAGAAAACAGTAAAAGTACCGTATAAATATTGAATGTTTTTTATGTATTTGCACGTATGCGTATGTGTGTCTGTGTGTGTGTAATTTGTATATATTTTACCGTTACTACAATCAAACATTTCCGAAGTATGTGTTGTTGTTTTATGTTTCATTTACTTTCTTGTTCTTACATTGCAAAGTGAATGCAATTGTTATGGTTTATGCAACCGTTGAGTAAGTAATAAAGCATATATGTACGGAAGGGAAGGAAGTATAGCCAATTAAGAATTGGAAAAATTTGTAATAAATACGATGTACTACATGTCTTAACATATACGCAATGCTAATTTTAAATATTTTTTCAAAGTCCAAAATAATCAAAGCCACATTTGCTTATTACAGCGAGTAGCCGGCTTGAACACTGCGACATAATGAAATTGGAATTTTAGAGAATAAAGACGTAAAAGATTTTAAAGTAAAGACACCAGAAAAAATCGTAAGGACTACATTATAGCTGGCGAATAATGTGCGAAACATAAATTTCGGGGCTATTAGAAAGTGGTTTCTTAAGGACAACCAACTTACAGACCGAATGATAGCCAGACGATTCTTGATCAGACTGATTTTGGATACATATGTAAAAGTTGTGTAGATTAGTAGCCGTAAATATTAGGCTTCATTGGATTTGCTTTCGGATCACTTGCCTGCTATATGGTTGAGTAAAATATATGGAAGAGGAAATTTATTGTTGATGACCATATAGAACAGAGTTAATTGATCTAACAAAAGCTGTTGGAAACGCCTGAGGTTATTAATGTTTTTATATCGGACTTTTAGAAGGATGGCCAAAAGACTTTTCACTACTCCACTGTAGTGTGTTCGTAGAGTACAATTGGTCATTACAAACCTTCAGTCAGGATTACGACCAAGCTTCTCACATGACAGCATCACCGATGCACAGCTTCTTGAATCTGTCATTCGTAGTCGACTTTAAACTGTAGGGCATGCCACGAATGTGTAAAACTAACGAACACAACATAAGCGGTGCGGGAAGCTATGTCCTAATCTAGACTGAAGGGTTGTAATGACCGATTTTTTATGTATGTAAACTTCGAAAGAAATTGGACAGCAAACCTTGGAGATATTTGACTGTATTATACAAAAATATTGAATATTTTTTGTGAATATATATCATTTAAACCCTAATTTTATATTAATATATTTTACTATGCAATATACTCAGCTTTGATATGTTTTTTAACCTTCATACCAAATCTGGTAAATAGTTGTCCAGTAAAGAACTCAACAGTGTTTTAAATTTAAGCTTTAAAATGCTGAAATTAAAAATTAGCCAAGACCACTATTTAAAGTTAACAAACTTAACTTTCTATTTAGGGTGTTTACACCCACATATAATTTCAACTATAATTTATTTTTTAAGTATTACACACATATGTCGGGGCTATTCATCTCATATTTTATTGTAATATATTTTTTTTGTAAAAGGAAATATTTATTTCGAAATTATACTCATACAGATCGGTATTAAAAACTATTGGGAACAACGTCTGCTATTTCAACCAAAACTGTATAATTTAAATTATTTCATTTTGGTTTCATAGTGTTTTTTCCTTTTACTTTCACTAAAACTTCATCTTGTCTTTTGCTACTGCTATTGTAATTTAAACGCATACATTTGTACACAGTTTTACATTTCAAATAAAAAAATTAGTTTCGAAGAGAAATTCTGCAAATGTTCAAATATTGGTTAAAATTAAATGAATTTACCTTATGAAATAAAATTAAAAGGAAAACAATTTTTATAATTGAATTCAGTTAATTGAATGTTTTTTAACCCTTTTGAGGGGGACTCGGTTTTATTTGAAATTTTTAAGCCGTGTAATAAATTACTTTGAGATGTAATAACTTTGCATCTATAATTTTATGATAATTTAAACTTAAAACTTGACTTATGTATTTTAATTTTGTAGTCTCCGTAGTCTAGTGTATTGGTTTATTAGTCGTGAGGCCGTGATTCAAACCCCAGCTCAGATGTGTTGAAATAAAACAAAATATGAAATATTCTTTCTTCGGCTATTTCCTCTCAGCAGATTTCAGTCAAAAACTTTGTGAGTAAATAAAATTGCCATGAAAAGTTTCTCTAAAGGGTTGCAATGACCAATTTAGTGAGTAGACACACTAATCGCTTTAATTTCTGCATTTCTATTTCATTTTTTCAGTAACAAAAGTTTTCATTGCTCTACATCAGCCACTTTATCGGAGACCGATGTAGGAGTCCATCATGTCTGAAGATATTCACACATAGTGGTTTAGTGGTTTCCGTAAAAAATTTGGAAAATGGAAAATTTGTGGGAGCGTGTATTTCTAAATCTAAGAGAAAACCGTCTAACTGAAATACCCATGCTGCTTTGTTTCACTCCTGTATAGTCCACTTTGGCTGATTTGATTATCAAACTGTCATCGCCAATTTTACGGCAGATGACTAAATCTCTGTATGTTGGCTTAAGGAGCCATTTTAGAGAGGCATTCAGTCTGCCCAGTGTGTGACTAATTCAATACCATTTGCAGTTAAGTATCTCAATATAGTACGATAAAAGTATTGTTGACATCACTTGCCTGTTTCCATATCTGGCTCGATGCAGATTCCTGTCATCTGGCTCTACGTTTAACATAAGTTTATGGAGCCGTCGTTTTTTAAAAAGAAAAATTTGACAATCAAGTTCACTTTATTCTAGCGGAGTAATGCTTTAAAGCGAAGCTCTGATGTCTAATTGTCGCTACCGATAAATCAGAAATTGTTAATTGGATTAGGCAAAATGCTGCATGCTCGGTATCTCAACGGATTACTGTGTGTGCTTCGTCCTCTTGCAGCCAGGATGCTTATGCTTCATAGGCAATGGTAAAAGAATACTTTGATAACATTTGTAACAAGAGGTGTACTATGTTAGTATTTACAGGCGTATTGAAGATTCAAGACTAAATTCTGCTGATCTTACTGCGTTTTTGTGTAGCAAAGGATTTCCTCACAGGTAGTAGGTTAGGATTCTGCTCTGTTATACTAGATCTGATGGTCTTATATATTCGGCCGGCGAGAATTAGAATAAAATTTATAATTGTTTTGTAATTAAGGAACAGATTTTGATCTTTCAGTGTACATTTAAATATTTTATTCGATGGATACGCAAAATTCCTTCCCCTAGATACATGCCTGGTGTACAGGAAGCTTAAATTGAATTTACAGTGTATTGCTCCAAAAATAAAACCAAAAAGTTTACAATATTTTTCTTTAAATATCTTATAAAACAGTATCCTACACTTCGAAACAGACGTCCTCCTCCTTTTTGGATGACAGAACGCTTAATCTGGGTGGGTAGCGGTGAACGTATACTAAGGGAACTGGCTGGTTTCATCCGAGGCTTGGGGAGGTTCAAGCCCACCACTAACGGATCAAGGGGGTTACCTCTCACTGGGTAACACAATGGGCCATGTGGGCCACCGAATGAACTTGCTTGTGAACGATAAGCTACCCGCTAACCTAACCTAACCTTATAATATTAAATTCAATGAGAAAAAATAAGAACAATTTTAATGATGCGTACTGTACACATACATTAGAATTTTGTTAGTATTTACCAACTCCAACTAAAGTTTTTTCTTTTCTTATACAAATTAATTACACCATCTATGGCATCCTATTTATTTCTCTCAGAAATCGATAACCACTTAAATTTGTTTTATTTACTGTTACAAGAAGACAACAACAACAACAACAAAACAAAATAAAGAGAGAACGGAAACGTTGTAAACCCTCAATACAATTTATAACAAATATGTCCTTCAAACACATTAAAAATATCCCCCATAAGACATTAAGAAGAGTCTCTCTCTTATATCTATAAAATATGTGTGTATATATGTATGTGTGTATAAACTTGTAAACATTTTATAAACGTCTATTGGTATACCATATCCATTACATATATTCATTTGCTGTGTGTGAATATATGTAGGACTTGTGCAATAAAGCCGTTACAGAGTTAAGCCCTCAGTTGTATGTCGAAGCAGATAGGATTTTACATTTTATGACCACTTTATGATCACTGAAGCATAAATAGCAGGCCATTATTGTAAATCAATCGACTGTTTTTGACTGAAATTTCATAGAAACTGCGGTTTTTATTGTTTCCTCAGCTACAATTTCAATTTCCTCTCTTCTCTATTCCATTTTGGCCTGCAAAATAGAGTTTCTTTGATGCTCGCATAACTTTTAAACACAATATTTCGTTACAACGTTTAGTTGTAGAGAATTTCATACGATACGAATGAAACTGTAGAACTTTGTTACTGTGGAACATATTTTATTTTCAATTAAAATAATTCACATGGTTGAGGTAATAAACACTCTATAAACGAAATGGATTTGTTTCTTTTTTTCTGTGCTTTATTTACAAAATTTATAACCATTTGTGTATCGAATATTTGGCATTCAAGTTATGTGCCAGTTACACAAAGTAAAAGAATTCAAAATCAGAATCTCTTTTTTCATTTTAAAGTCAATTTGTATTCAAATGAGAGCCTTTAAAGAGAAAGTAAAGTAAACATGCATGTTTTAATGGCAAGAAATCAGCTTTAATTTAAAGGAACCCCCATATAGACTTGAATTGATTACATTGCTAGAGGCAGGAAAGGATATGTATGGCTCTTGAGTGATGTAGATGGACATTAGGTTTACTGCACGGCTTCAGAAGAGAATTAGAAAAGCAGCAGCTGTGCCTTTATATGTTTAAATATTCTAAAGTTTCGTTGGTTTAAAGAAAAGCCCTGAAAGTCAGGAATATATTTCAGATAAAACTTGACAAATAATCGAAGATTGAGAACATTATAGGGCAGCCATACACTCTATTTTAACAATGTTTTGAAACTCTTGTCTCTCTGAAGACAGAACCGACTGACATCGTTCTGTTAAAAGCACAGCGTGATGAGAAAAGCATCTTAGGATGGAAAAAATTAAGTAAAAATTTGTACAGAATTACAGAATAAATTTTAAGCGACTGCCTTAAAACCTGAAAGATTTGAAATGGGCAATTGAATAGCAGAGACCTCGGTCGTGGGACCAGACACTCATCCTCTCCGTGCTTCTCTATAGTGCAGAATCCTGGATGCCATTATGTACTGATGCAGCAGTCTTCAGAGTATTCATTGGAAAAATACTACGTAAGATCTTCGGTCCAGTGAGAGTTGGCAATAATTTCGACATCATATTCAATAATAAGCAGTGTGGGCTCCCTAACGATTGAACGTTGTGCAGCACATTAACTTCCATATGGATACGGTAGCTCGCAGCAGATTTCTGGCAAAATCTCTGAGAGAAAATAAATTTATGATGAAATGTTTCTCAAAAATCTATCGTTCGGGGTCAACTTTAAACTGTAGATCCCGCCACTCATGTATAAAAATAACGCAGACAGCATAAGTGGTGCTAGAAGCGAGGTCGTGATCTTGTTTGAAGGGTTGTAACGACAAATGTTGTATTAACGTATGTGTGGACATGGTAGCTCGACAATGTCGCTCGGATAGAAAAGAATGTTCTTACGAGACGGGTATTGGTGGAAGTCGGATAAGAGGACGATATAGTCTGCCTAGGAAGGATGAAATCGAGGAAGCCGTGTCATCGATTGTCGCGATCAACTGGAGAATGTTTGCAAGCTGCTAAGGCACCTAGAAGCTGTTAAGGCAGTTTGAAATCCGATAAACGGGTTGATAATTAAAAAAAAGAGAAATCTGTGAAGCGGCATTTGGAATATTGTGCACGGTACGGAAGGCTAAACTCACATGTATTACAAATCTCCAGTGCTATTTGAACTTTGTACTAACCAGCTGTAGATAACATCAACTGGGAGCTATAAAAAGACAGCAATATTGTCAGAGTACTGGCAACAAGTCAATAATCTAGGACTTCTGGTTATTACCATTCAAATGAAAATGAAATTACCTTCCTTACGAACAGCAAGGGATGCTAGTTTATGCCTCAGCCTTCAGGAAAAAGGTCTAAGAGTAACTATTAAAATAACTTTTGAAACCTGTCGCTTACTGTCGACGTTAAACCTTGTTTCCCATCGCTTGGGGATTAAATTAACATGTACAACATGAACGGTGTGAGAAGCAAGACCATAGTCTAGGCTAAATGCTTGCTGTAGGCAATAATGTATGTATGTATGGAGGACGGAATGTACTTGCCATAGTCTAGTAAGTAGTGTGTTCGCTTATTAAAAGTGAGGCTACGGTTCTAATTACTAGCCAGACATCTCGATCAAAACGAAATATGGAAAAATATTCCTCCAGCGACTTACTCCCCGCAGATTTCTGGCAAAAACTCTGAGAGTAAATAAAAATTCCCATGAAAAGTTTCTCAGAAAATCTGTTGTTTGAAGTCGACTTTAAACTATAAGTGCCGCCACTTATGAATAAAATTAACACACACAGCAAATGTGGTGTGAGAAACTGAAGGATAGTGATGACCTTTTATAGTGGGTATTAAAGTCTTGATCACTTCAGTTCATTTGTGAATATCACATCACTGAGATGCAGAGATCTTCGAACTATAAAACGAAAGTTCTATGTAGTACCTCTAGTGACTTTATCGAGTTCGTAGTCAAGTTGGTGGAAAGTTTATGGTATTCGAGTGAAGATAATTTAATGCAGTGGCAGTTGATGGCAACACAATACATGAAGCTGACCTATTTGCACCTATTTGCACCTTTTGAAGATTCGAAATTGGCAAAACGCTTGAAGTAAATTTGAAGTTGTGAGATAAATCACTATGAAGAATTTAGTTTCCATCAATTTATAGATATTAACATAGAAAATAAACAAATTTTGCGGATTTCGAAAGCTTTATAAAGAAAACCTAATATTTTTTTAAAAATTATAATTTTGTTTATTAACTTCAATATTAATTAAACTAATTAATGATTTTTTAAAAGTGTTTTGAATAACTTAATCTCATTTTTTTGTTTGTTTGTTCTTTGTAGCTATAAAAGCTAATACAAAACAGTTTTATTTGTAAACCCCATGCCACAGCACATCCGATTATGCGTATCGAACTCACTTCACATTTAAGTACATATACACGTGCAAACAGTGTCAGTATGTATGTAGTACATAAGAATTAATGATGACAACTGCGTCACTAATTGAAGCCAGCAATAGCAATTGTCTCAAATGAGTGCCATAATTTGCATTTTACAAAAATGCAAATAAAGGAGGAAAAAAAGACAGAACGGAAATGAGGTAAAACACAAAACGACAACAAAAATACAAATTCACACAGCCATGCACGCCTTAAATATGTGAGATTTTACCCGCTCCATTTTAATTGTGTACATACATACATATACCCACAAACAGACATAATGCCTTAAGTCACAAAAAAAGATAAATGTAAAGCAAAAAAGAAAAACAAAGAAAAAGTAAAAAAAAAACGAAAAGTAAAGAAAAATTGTCATAAATACGCGGATTATATAAAAAGCTTTAAAAGTTAAAAAGGGTTCGACATCAGGCTTAACTTAACTGTGACTGTTTACGCACACAAATGCAGGAAATAAAATGAACGACCAAGTTAGTGTCCTACATTGCACAGTTGGAATGAATTGCAGTACAAATACAATGAATTTCTGAAAATGTCTACATTTTGGCCACATGTCAGGGCAAAATATTACAGTATTCTTTACTATTTTAGATTGATGCACCACAAGTGAAAAACAGATCAATATACACACTGATAGTGCTAATAAGAATGTTATCAAGAACTCTAATCCTCTCTACAGTACCAGAAAAGGCTGATATTTTAATTAGAATCGAAACCTTATGAACAACCAGAACAACTTTTGCATTTAAATGGGGCCTATTGAATATTGTCGTGAGTCACCAGTCGTTACCCAGGATAATACCTCTACGACTGTTGTGGTACATAGGCGGTAGCACTTATCTAAGCGCTATACATATCTGTTTGAAGCAATTGAAGCGGTTGCTACAAAATAAAAGAAGCACCAGCGTGAAAGCCAATTGTGCGCTGTTCATATTCCAATACTCCGAATAATTCTGCAACAAGTAAACGAGTATAGCCACTGCTAGACTCACTTGGCCCACGATGGTTAAAAAGCGTACCAACATAAGCTTAATACGCAGTGTCATCTCGATCACAGTGACCATGATTATAGGTCATTGCGTTATGGGAAGATGCACGGAAAGACTGCAGATACCATCAACGACTTTTGCCGTGGGTGTGAGTCTACCGAAACTGTTATCCACTTTCCTTATCAATGTCCATCTTTTGCGAGCAGCAAATTTAGGTTATTTGGCTCTTCAGTCCTTGTCAACTGAGTTATCATACATTGACATCAAGGATATGGCTTCGTTTAGAAAACTTTCAGCCTGCTTTCCAGCGTGTAGCAGTGTTTTTACATTTTGCAGCCCTTGCGCTGACCAACTTGCTCGATGTGTTTCGTGGAAGTTGATCAGTATAGAGATTGCGCTTACGTGTGGCTTCACAAGGGACCACTATGCGTGCTAAAATGTGGCGTGAGCTTCAATTGTGGCATCACGGTTAATAAGTCAACACACTAGCACTAGACTACGGTGCTATACAGGGCACTTTGCTGTATGTTAAGAGTTATTATTCTGCTGGAACATGCATCGAAATGACATATTTTTATTCGAAAAAATGTACCGTGAAATATCGAGGAATTGCAACATAATTCTCAATGCCTTGCACACGATATTGTAACTTTACATCACAAGACAAAAATTACCTCCTAGGATTAGCATTTTCAGACGCTGTAACGAGACATACTATACTTTCGAATACGGCTAAAAGCCACGTTTTTTGCATTTTTAGGTTAAAATATCTCGAGAGAAGCTAGGTCCTAATCTTGTTTGAAGGGTTTTAATGTATGTATGTATGATATCTCGAAAACCTAAAGTGATGTAGCATTTCTACGGATTGTTGAATTCAATATCAGTGTACCAAAAAAATTTAGAAAACTATGTTTTCGTTCCACGGTTATTCATTTTTTTAAAATTTTATCTGCCTGTGTAATTGTTCATGCATAAGAAATGTACCACATAATAGTCTCAAAATACCACTGTGCAGTTCTCATATAATGTATAATGGCTTATACGACTTGACTACGTTTAATGTTTTATCTATAAACGAATCTTTTATATCTGCGCTCACTCACTCGCACGCATACTCATTCTTATTTAAACGTTAATATAAACACACACAACACAATTTGCACCTTTACTTAAACTTACATATACACACACACACACACACGATAATACGCAAAATAAAAATATTAAAGGTGTATGTATGTATGTATGTGTTTATATGTATGTGAAAAATAACAAGAGAAAAACACAACACACTTCCTTTAATACCCTTTGTAACCATTGTATGTATGTATGTATGCTCTCTGTGTTTTATTAAAGAAAAGAAAAAAAAAACAAAAACCGAACGCAATAAGAACAACAACAACAACAGCAACAAACGAGTACAGAGGAAAAAAAATAGTAACCTTTACCCTTTTGCAGTTGTTTTACATCCCTTTTGGCTTATATCGCATAGCCAACAAAGAGCCTAAAGGATAAGGCAGAGAGTAAAACTTTGCAAAGCACCAACAAAGCGAAAAAACAAAAATAATTCACAACAACACATACAATAGCACTAAGGGAAAAGTACAACAAAAAGACAGAAAGAAAATAACAAGAGAAACAAGAGAAATAAGAAAAATAAGTAGCATTTTTAATGAGTTAATTAAGTTTTGCTGCTGCTGCTACACAGCAATGGCTGCTTCTTTATATTACAAATAATACCTCAGACCTCAACCATACCCATCAAACTTGCCAAATGTAAACTTGTGAGTGATTGTGTGTGTATTTTCAAACCAATAGTATATGAGTATACGAGTATACGTTTCTGTAAACATTTAAGTTGTAGATCGTAATAACGATTTTAACGTCTTGTATAAATTAATCATAAATTCCGCATAAAAAAAATCTCGTGATACTTTTATTTTTATTACACATGCATCTCTCTATCTACCTAGTACATGTGAGCTGGTCTTTTATGGATTTCATAACCCAGCAAATATTTTCGTGAAAGATTTGAAATAGTTTACATAGTTTACAACTGTCCATTTTTGCATGACTCTGGCGTAAAAGTCAGGCTAAATTTGCCCGCTGCTAGAGGTTATGTTTGCTTTGAAGATCGCTGTGCAGTGTGGCTTATTGGCGTGCAAGCGACGCAAGAAAATTCCACAAGAAATAATTAAACTGGGTCTAATCACACCTTCTCACTGTCCCATTCCATTGAGGCATAAGGGCATATGCCATTAAGCCTCATTATAATGGGACTTAACGCCATAAATTTTTTTCCGAAAATGAGACATAGAGGGTGGGGTGTCACAAAGCCATAGGACATAAAGCCATATGACGTTAAGTCCCATTCCATTGAGACATAAGGGCATATGCCATTAAGTCTCATTATAATGGGACTTAACGCCATAAATTTTTTTCCGAAAATGAGACATAAAGCCATATTTTAAATAATGATTGCATGATAAAGCCATCATGGCCTTAGCTCACATTAGCAATATTAGAAAGCGGCTTTATCTCTCATTTCAGTTCCTGAGACACTAAAGTTAAGTATTGAAATCTGGCTTCGCATAATAAAGTTTTTCTGCGTGGCGGCCTGCGGCCGCGCTTAGGAGTTTTTTCCTCCAGTAGGAAGCGGCAGGTGGCTTCGCTGAATAAAGTTTTCCTGCGTGCGTCACAAGAATAAAAAAATGTTTTCCAATGATAACTAAGGATTTTTCCTTTCACAAAATGTTTGCAGCTGTAATTCCTGGAGCCTAGAAATTTTGGATTTTTTTAAATCATTAATTTCATAGATAAATAGGCATATTTAGTGAAATAAAGCATTTGTAACGCAAAACATCAAATGGGACATATAACCATAATGGCTATAAAGCCCATTTCACTAAAATTGATATGAGACTTAAGGCCATATCAAAATTATGGCTTTATGTCCGTTTGGATTGAGACATAAAGCCATAATGGCTTTATGTGGTGGCCTGGCCAACGTCATTTTCAAAGAAATATAGACCAAGGTCTCGGCATGCATTGAATGCTCTTGGATCTCATAAGGATTGCTATCGTTCTAAGTTTGATACCCATTCATCTAGAAATAGGTACTGTTGAGGGGTATGTTGTCCGAACAAAACTCTAATTTTGATACAACATTTTTACTTTTTGCACGTGTTGTTGGATGCCATATTCGCCAACGGTGATTTGGCAAAAAGGCCAAAATTCGAAAGTTTATATTGGAAAACCCAATAGTAGCACAGTCGCACAGATTGCTTGTGCGAATATTGGCGACGTGACGCCATACTAAGTCCTTGCCAGGTAGTTCAGAAAAGCGAGGTCTGGAAAGAGACATTTACGGATGCCTCAATTCAGCATTGTCCCGTATAGCTCACTCGTTAAGGTACCTTGCAAATGACTTGTTGTGATGATCATTGGAAGTACATCTGCAAATATCAAGAACTACTTTAGATTGCTATTGAAGGTAAACAGATTTAAATAAATTGTTGCAATTATTAATTTACTTCGCCACGGAATCTACATGATTGTCTCGAGATAACCCTCATTTCGACCTGTCAGAAGAGGGTTCATCAAGCTCAGGTAATTTTGTGATAGGCTCAGATATCCTTTTTTTGTAATTTTATAACAAAAGCTTTGATTACTTCAAATCCATTTGGTTTGTGAACTGGCTATACATAACATAATTGGTCGTTACAACCCTTCAGTCAGGATTACGACCTTGCTTCCCACCCACACTACTTAGTATATTGTGTGTGTTAATTTTTTACATGAGTGGCGAGGCCTACAATTTAAAGTCGACTTCAAACGATAGTTTTTTGAAAAATGGCAGTGTTATTTGCTCTCAGAGTTTTTGCCAAAAATCTCCAGAGTAGAGATCGCCGAAGAAATATTTTTTTCATGTTACGTTTTGTTGGAGATGTATGACCTGGGGTTTAAACCGAGGCCTCACGTCTAACATCTACCTACTAGACTACGGCGACTTCTGTGTGAACAGTCTTTGCCTCTCTTATATTTTCTTTTGTTGAGCATACCTTTCCATGTATTGAAGTCTAATCGTTTGCTTTACATTTTTATGAATTTACGGTGTAAAATGTAATCAGAAAAAAAAGTTTTAGAGTAACTATTTCAGTGTTAAAGGGCCTCAGTAATAATAAGCCATCCATGACCAAAGAAAAATATTGACGCTCTTTGGTAGGAAATTGTCTTAAAACCACGAAATTCAAGCCCGTGGATCTGAAGAATGCCTTAGAATCTACTATACATTGGGTTTTATTCCGATTTATTCAAATTGATTTGTATCCCAACATACCCGCATTGTATTGTTTACCTTAAAACGACTGTGGGGTTTCTTAATTTCATATCATCGTATCAGGTCTATACTTGTTTGCCTTTACACAGCTTAAATAGTAAAGCCTTCCTATCGGCACAACGTAATTTGATGTTTCCTTTTCAAAAATGTTGAATAATTTATACAACTGCAGCAACAACTTTATGCCACCACTTTACAACTTTATTTTGTTTTGTATCCTTTTAAACCGAATGCCTTGCCTATAGACAAATAAAAATATTTACAAAAATACACTCTCTATATATACATACATACGTATGTATGTACATTTATTTGTATATACATTTGTGTTTATAATACACCTGTGCTATAATTATTACAAACAATGTCTAGAGTATTTAAAACTGATTTAATTATAGTTTTTGTTTTTTTTTTCTTTTCATATTTAAAAGAATACGCATGTGAGAGCATGAATACGTATACGTACACTTTATTTCTTTTATTTCTGTGCTATTAAATCGTAACTGAAGGTACGTTTGGAACGAAACTATTTCCAGGCTGGCAGAATGAATGAAGGTTTTAAAAAGGCGGAAAAATAAAATAAAAGGAAAGAGCGAACATCTTGTAAAATAAAGTTTTGGAGTAATTCAATAGATTTTATTAAGAAAAAATATGTTTTATGAAATTAATTTATGTAAATAAGAATTTAATTGATAGTGAGAAGTCAGTAAATAATATAAAAAAATAAATTTTATTCTATTAATCAGTGTAATAGGAGTGGTTTAATAGAGAAAAAAATTTGTGTTTTGCTGTCGATAAGAGGCTGGGAAATAGACAACCAGCCTTTGTCAATGGCTGACAAAGTATAATTTCCCGTAGTATGCAGTGACACTGCCATGAAAAGATTTCTCAAAAATCTGTCGTTCGGAGTCGACTTTAAATTGTGGCTAAAAATTTACACACACAAAATAAGTGGTGCGCAAAGCTGGAATGTAATCTTGACTGAATGATTAGTAATCATATGTATGCATGACATTGACACTAGGAAAGCTTCAAGCTAATTCAATCGTTAAACATGTTTGAATTAGAATGCATACAACATAACGATAAGCGATAATGTGAAGACGGCATCAGCAAGAGAGCATACTTTCGCCTCTTATGTGAACCTTTAATATTCAAAATTTTCTGGGCATAATAAATTATGAAGAACTTGGGGTAGTCTGCTATGCCTATGAAACGCTAATAATTCGGCGATGAAAGAACCGATCCTTATATGCTTTGAACATAGCATACAATTAAGCATGACCTTAAGGTCTGAATATGAAACCTGATAAGACTGAAATATGCTTATTTAAAGGGAAAACAAAGATCGATCATTGATATGACACTTCTAAATTCTCCACTAAATGGTACCACACTTCGAGAAAGGCACTGTCCTGCATTTTTTAAAAAAGTCTGTCTTTCAAAGTCGATTTTAAGCTGTAGGTCTTTTCACTCTTGTATAAAATTCGCTTTCCGATTTTGATGGTTTGCATTTAAATTACATACAATTATTAAATCTAGACCTGTTAAAGCATTGTCGTTTTATTCAGAAATTAAACTAAAATTATAATGCACGTTGAAAGCCTTGAATTAATTAAACATTTCTTTTATACATGTAATGTAGTTATATACAGATATTTCACCACGAGCTATTTACATAATTTTCGATTATTTTTTGCTTTTATTTCAGTAGATAATTATACAATCTGTTTTATTGTTTTAGCCAATTAGCGTTAACAAAAAAAAAGTATAGCGTGTATACATAACTTGCCTAATGGTTAATGGTCATGTGGCCATTTGATAAAATCGTTATCCATTGCGTGAGACCTGTGTCTAGACCAATTTGGAATTTTTACGTTATCTTCTACATATTTTTTAATTATTCACAGAAAGTGTTTTATGAAAGCAATGTAATTGCAGTATTTGATTAACGTTCTGCAGTATAAGCAAGACTTCTAAAGAAAGTTCAGATTAAATTGTTCAGAATTGTTGGATTTTGTTTACAAATTTTTCTTGAATTATTGATCAATTCATTCGTTTACCTGGCTGCTGAATTGAACAAAAGCAAAAGGATATTTAATTCAGCTAAAAGAGCGCAACCAACAATGCAAATGGTCCAGATTTTTTAGTAAACACCATAAAACCATGCTGGCCAGCAACTATGTTAATGATGATGATGATAGGCCTCTATATTTAGCATTTAAAGGATTTGAGAAGGCATTAGGCTTTATAAACCTAAAAGGATGCTAAGATTTCCCAAAGCAACTCCAAGTTTTGTATGAGAACAGAGCGGAGAGCTTGATAAACAGAAGAATCGAAATTAAAGTTGGGGGGTCCATATCCTTTATTATTTAATGCGACTATCGATATTGAGAATGACAACTGAGGAGTACTAAGTCATAATACAGAGCATAAATGGCCGTTTAGAATTTCTGGATGACATATATCACATACCCATTTTGGAGCTCAAGATATACAAATTGGCTTCGTAAGCAGCTGCATATGATCTCCAAAAGTCCCCCAAAGAGAGATCATATGATTAAACACTTAAAATCTTCGACTATATGCAAATATATATTCGAAACACCGGCGATGTGAAGTCTCTATCATCTCAGAAGTAAGAAAGGGAAAAGATTACCAAAGGGGTTGATAGAAATTTCAGTTAAGCTGACCAGACATTCTCCAAATCCATATGAATGCTATGTAATGACAGTTCAATTGTACGCATGTAAGTCAGGTAAAGATAACGTAAAATCAAGAAAAAATTCTTCTGTGGTCGACCGGTGGACAAGGTGGAAGTCATTGAACTCACAATTGATTTGTACAGAAATCTTACAGCGGAAATGGTGCTTAGTCGTATGCAATATTATCAAGACCTCTGAAGACTCCTGTAGAGGCCTTACATACATACATATGTACATTCATAATTAGTCGTTACAACCCTTCAGTCGGGATTACAATCTAACTTCTCACACCACTTATGTTGTGTGTTTTTAATTTGTATTCATAAGTGGCGGGACCTAGAGTTTATAGTCGACTAGGAACGACAGATTTTTAAGAAACTTTTCATGCAAATTTTTATTTTACTCTCAGAGTTTTTGCCAGAAATCTCCTGAGAAGAAGTCGGCGAAAGAATATTTTTTTATATTTAATTTTGATCGAGTTGTCTGACCTGGGATTTTAACCGTGATCTCCCTTCTAATAGGCTACTAGACTACGGCGACTTCATTTGCTGGAGGGTGTAATGTTTCTTGTTGGAATCAAAGGCATCTAATTGTAGTATAGGCATATGTATGAACTTCTGTCTGTAAATATGCTTCTCTCTGTCTTCTCTCTTCTGCTTGTCGAGTTTTCTAACTACTGTGTCAAATATTGGAAGATCGTTTTATAATTGTTTCCCTCAGTTTCTTTAAGACAGCCATTCTAAGTTTTGTCTTGCCTTGCTATATCGCCAGATGGTTGTCGTTGGGCTTATCTCAACCAGGAGTTAGTAACTGCCTTGTGTTTACTAACAGAGAACTGTATGTAAACCTACTTTCCTGCACTGCTGGAATAATTCTACGAAATGTTCAAACGAAATTCTCGAATACCACACAATTGGGTTGTGAATCCCTTTACGTTGACATGGAACATTTTTATTTTATTGAGGTTACTGGACATAAGAGACAGTTCCGAAGCTTACTCTTTTAAATAAATGTGACTTTACGTCCTCTTGGAACCACAGGTAATGGGGATAATATTCCTGATATGAAGACAGCTTTATACTGTAATATACTACACAATAGAAATTGAACGACCCCACTCTACTTAATTGGTTTCCACTTCCACTCTACCTTATTTTGTCTTGACCCCTTTAAGAAAAAAAATATTTATTTCAAACGAAAAAAAAAAAAAATCCCAAGACCGAGAAAAGAGCAACTTCTGCAGAAAATTTACATTTCAATGAGAACATAAGAAAAATAAAAGAAAATTCAAATTCAAAATGGTAAATGGAATAAAACTAAAATAAAAAATTGCTAAATTTGTGAAAACAGAAGACAGAGAAAAAAAAACTTAATGAAGCAGTAAAAGCTAGAAAACTTCAAAACAATATACTGACATACATACATACATTGAAACGTAAGGATGTGTATACAAATAGGAAAAATATTTAAGAAAATAAGAAAAGGGGGAGAATATTTAAAAAAAATACTAAAGTTGATGTCGCAAACTGGGTGGAAAAACTAAATTTAACACAAATACTAGAAAATTTACAACAACAATTGTAATGGAAAACTAAATGGAAATGAAAATAAAGCAAAAGGAAAGAAAAGAGCAGAACAACGTAGAGATACGTATGTATACGTGTACAAGCAAACAAACAAACAAAAATAAAGGAAACGAAAACCCTTTTTAATGGTTACTGAATCTCATTAGAATTTTGATGAGCCTTAATGAGTCATTGTTTTACACGTTATTCGCCAGCAGACACGATTTGTATGTGCTCTAGTCTTTGGCTTTGTGAGTGTAAACGGTACAAATGTCATAATGAACAGTCAGGCCAAAGACATTAAAGTAGACGGCAAAGAAGATATAAGCCTTCAAGCAAATGGCAAACAAACATTAAAGCTTAACTCACATACCACCAACGTGCAAAGTGTCTCTTTAAAAATAGCATAGCACAGCACAGCACCCCCAATACCACCATCAAACCACTAATAAATGAAAATTGCTAGAGCTTGAGCTGAACAGTTCCACTTTGCCGTACTTCATTTACACTTATTGTAGCTGAAACAAATAAATTAATAACCTTGGCAACTAAAGCTTTGCCAGCTAAAGGAATCAAATCAACCGCCGTATGCTTATGAAACCAATACTTTGACAGCTGCCATCAGTTTTTCTGTCTCTTAAACTCACATACATATACACACATACACACATAGCTCACATGCCTTTAATATCATCAAATATTTATAAACCTGCATATATTTTTAACTTCTAAGACTGGGTGTCTGTCTGGCATGTCGTATACGTCTTTGACTTTGTGAAAACCACATCAAGGAAATAATTAACAGCAGCAGCAGCAGTACCAGCAGCAGCAACAACAAGTTCTTTTAAACAAAAATAGCGCAGCATGAGAACGTAGTTAAATTCATGAAATTATCAAATTTTTCCTTAAGAAAGTTTTATTTTTTTATTTTCTTTAAACTTTTAAATAAATATTCACGCTTCTATTTACAACAAACACATACACACACTTAATTTGTAAGAGTGTGACAGATTTTCTTTCGTTAACCCAATGGCTGTTATAGCACCACCAACCAATACTTTTCTGGTGTACATATACATTTGCATGCCTGGGTTTAATCCTTTTGCTTTGGCACGTGTATGTGGGCTATACAGCGGTGTGTACAATATTAGTACAGTCACAATTTTAATTGATGAATTAAGTTTAAAGGCAATACTTTATTTTGATAAAATCATAACGAGTACCGTAGTGTTTCTAATGGCTATAGAATATCACAAAAAGTCTGGAAAGTGAACATTTGGATTAGCGATTGACATTTGAAAATTAACTCGAACATCAAGCCAGTATTATTGAACGAATGCAAAACCTGGATAATTTTTTACGAAACCTTAAGGCTTAAGTTTCAATACGTCAAATTGCAAAAAAGTTCGAAGAGGAAGATTCTTTTAAAGAAGTTACAGACAGACAAAGACGAGTAAAAACTGGGGGAAGATTAAGGATTTACAATGATTAGATCAAACTAGACTGATGTGTATATATATTTAAATATATGAACGGAAAAATTATGGACGATATTTGACAGGGAGGAAAAGTTTAATTAAAAATAACTTGTTGACTAAGTCTTGTGTGAGTTCAGCCTAAATTTGACTCACAATAGTCAAGTTCTTGAGAGTTAGGTACAATGATTAGAAAGTATTCGAAATGTCTATCTATGGAAGGAGGTCTACCAATATTATATCATCATACTTAAACGAAACATTAGGAAATAAAGGAATTCAAAGAGAAATAAAACTTACGAATAAATATCGTTTTACTACATACATTAGTCTTCCGAAGTGCCTTTACCAACATATAATGGAAAGAGAATATGAAACAGTATTGAAAGATAATTCCGGAAGTACCAAGTAGAATAGTTGTAATCTAATAAGACACATCACCTACGAACAAATCCTTAGATCGAAAATGCACAATGAACCTCATTTTGTGGGCCATATAGCTACAAACGTGCATGAACCGAAAAGAAAATTAAATGCTTTGAAGTAAAGCATGTTTGAAGCACCATTGCTGGAATCCTAAACTTGAAAATAGTGAAGTAAAATATCTGACGAAAAAACATATGTAGAAGCAGATTTGGGCGTTTAAGGCATCGTAACGACTATAATATTTAAACATCAAAAAAACATGCTACCAAGAATGTTGGTATAATAGTCGATATATTCAGCAGATTATTGGCAAATGTGGTATGTCCAACACATTCCACGAAAGTAGAAGACCATATATTTAGTGTCGTGTGTCGAAATGCAAAGCCGCAAATAATATCGTAGTTAAGGGTATCATCGGTACAATTCCAATTAACATTTAAATCGAGAGGGGCATTAAAGTACGCTTCGAAATCAAGTAAGGTATTGGAAGCAACTTCAAATGGAGTCTCTAAGCAAACAACAGGAAATCTGTTGTTATATAGTGAAAGGAAAATGGACAGGGATCAATTACTACACAATTCGAATGCTGCTTGAGCACGGCTATTAGGAGAAATAGCTTCTCAGAAAAAGTTGCAGTTCCAGGGTTTTTATGGCTACGGGTATTTGGCGATACAGAAAACGCTGTCTTTTATTGAAAGCAATGGAAAAATGAGAAAATAAAATTTGAACAAGAATTGCGGTCTGGACGTCTTATCCTACTGCCGTAATTATTTTTGTGATTCTTCCTTTAGGTCCTTTAAGGAGCTTAAGACAGCCACAAAGCATTTTCCTCATCTTATTATACTAACAGATCACTGAGAAGATCCGCGATGTAGCCACCGTAGTCTAATATGTAGTTTGTTGGCTTATTCGACGTGAGGCCACGGTTCAAACACCAGCCTCAGGCATCTCAAACAAAACGAAATATGAAAAGGTATTACTTCGGCGAATTCCCCTCAGCAGATTTATGGCAAAAACTCTGAGAGTAAAACGAAATGGTCGTTGTTTCTCAAAAAATACCGCCACTCATGTATAAAGCAAACACCCACAACATGAGGGGTTATCCTGACTAAAGGATTGTAATGAGCAATGTAATAAGTAAGAGCGATAAATTTCTCCATCTGTCTCTTAAAATAATATTAAAAACTGAAAAAAAAACTAATATTTTGCTTCTATTTGAAATAGAAAAACAGCCTGAAATTACCTTTTAATTTAAGTAATAAACACATTAAATCAATTAAATCAATTAAACTTCTTGTTAAAAAGCTTAATTATTTTATTACAACAATATAATGCTTTAAATACAATACGAAAATACACAAAAAATTAGCAACACCACTGTATAACAAAACGTCTGCTTTGCTTTGCTTTGCTTTTACTCTGCTTAGCTTAGCTTAATGACGATAATGAAACAAACATTTTTATCCCATTGTCATTAAAAACGTTGATTATAATTAAAGCACAACAAATACCTCTACAACTGGAGGCATATCCTGGCATGTTCACGATGACTGCTTGCTCTACGATGACTGTATTTTGCAGACCTTTTACGAACTGCCACACCGCTTACGAGACAAGAGATCCGTTGGCTTTGGTTTTTAACGAAGCAAATAATACGATACAGTAACGCTACAACAGCGTCGAAAGTCAACGCCATTATTATGTTTACGAGATTGTAAACATGTTTACACAGTTACATTTTATGAGCCACTGCTTTTCTAAAGTGAAAAAATGGAAAAAAACGAAAAAAAAAGGTTGCTGGGAAAAGCTGTTTTGCATGTTACTTCATATCCCTGCTCGACTAGATTTTTATTGTTTTCTTATTTCGTTTCTTTTTTATTCCTTTCTTTTTCTCATCTTTTAATTTTATTTTTCACTTTTGTTAGTAGCTTCAAAATTGAGAATTTCATTAAAAGCAACTAAATGTTATCAAAAAATAAAAATAAAATAAAAAGCAAAAAAGTAAAGGAAATACTTTTCGAAAAGACTACAAAAGAAAGTTAATTCAAACCGCTAAACGGAAACTGGAAAAGAAATTAAAAAGCACTGCTAAAGCTACCAATGGTTGCGCAAAGGAGCAAAACAAGGCAATCCTTGCTGAAATGAACACAGACGAAACAAAAAGAGTCAAAGACACAAGAAGAGAGTCAGTGACAGTGGCGGCAGTTAAGCAATTCAAAGGAAAATCAGCAGTTACGAGCTGAGCAATAAAATTATTAAAATTATATTCAAAGAGAGAGAGAGAGAGAGTGAAAATGGAATTTAAATTTACTCAAGAGCCACTGCAGCAATCGCGAAAAAAGAAAACGAAAATTTATTGTAGATTATGTGAATGAAAGGAATTTTAAAATATTTTTAAAAAACTATGAAAGCCATAATAGAGAGAGAATTTTGATTGAAATTGAAATTGAAGTTATAAACATTGAAAAAACACGATCTACAGGTATAAATAATGAACATATACGTCTGCGTTATATTTGATTAAAACATAGGACGAGTAATTTTTCAACGGAAAAAGTAAAGAAAGTTGGAACAGGTATACGTACATATGTATATGCATTTACGGAGACGTATTTATTTAATTTGTAGAGATTACATCATGTAAAATATAGGTGATCCATCCGTAAGTTCCAATTTTTTTGTTCTATATACATTACAATTTCACATATCCCCACGAAAAATGCTCTATGGAATAAAACCATGCGATTTTCCCAGCCGATATGATCTTCTCAGTTCGAAACTCACCAACCTCGCCTCTCAATGGGTCAAAAGTGTTACGTGCCGTACGGCGTGTCACTTGTCAACCTAAATCAATGTTCCTACTTTAGGAAAAAAAATCACAAGCCCCACTGGTAACTCGCTCCAAAGACTGAAACATTATGATTTTCATTGGCCCAGAAGAAGTACAGTACATTGACGCCACTGGCCAACAAACTGCATCGAACAGTGAATTTTTTAAGACGCATTTGCTGCTCTTGAACTGTTCTCTTTTTGACGTACCCATTTCTCATAAAATGAACTTCGTTACACATACATAATTGGTCATTACAATACTTCAGTCAGGATTACTACCTAGCTTCTCACACCACTTACGTTAAATGTGTTAACTTGATACGTAAGTTTAAAGTCGACTCCGAACAACAGATTTTTGAGAAACTTTTCATTGAAATTTTATTTACCTTCAAAGTTTTTGCCAGAATTATTCTGAGAAAGAAGAAATATTTTTTCATGATTCGTTTTGTTAGAGATACCTGAACGGGGGCTTGAATCGAGGCCTCATGTCTAAGAAAACAACACCCTACCTACGAGACTACGGCGACTTCGAGCTTCGTTGCTGAAGGTAATTTTTCGATAGAAACACATTTCACACTTACAACGAATTGTGCAAATAAAATTCAATAATTTTCAAGCGTTGTTCACTTTTTATGAGGAGAAAACCATTAAAGAAAGAAATGCACTATAAGTGCATGATTACCTATTGATTTATTTACTAGAATACAATTACAAATTGTATTACAATTATTACGTGCTGAGTCACATAGACCGGTATGTAACACACCAGTCACTGGTCGAAATTGAAAATACGACCCTCACGTCTAGCACACTAGTGGGTAGAACACTCAATTACCAACTTTTTCTGAACTGAATTCGATGGTCTAGACACCAAAGACATATGATTCTTACAACACAGTGCTACGTGCCACAAAGCTCCTGCCACATTGAATATTCTTTACAAGAGATTCTATTGCATAGTCATCTTATGTTGATGTGTGTTGGCACGGAAATTGTGTGATTTACCCTTTTGAATTTTTTCTAGTGGGGTATGTGAATAAGTCCCAAACCACAGAGACCCTCAAAGTCAAACTTTGCCTCTGATATCAGTCAAATTCAGCTTGATTTTTAGGCCTAAATCATGTAAAATTTTACATTTTGAATGCGATTCACCCATAAAAACCGAAACGAACATTTTAACGATTTTGTATTCCATAAATAATGGAATCAAGACCTATATGATTTTTCAGCAAAGGAATACAGTATACACGTACAGAAATAACATGTAAGATTATTTGCTTTTGATGCTATAACAGAGTGAGACTTGCCAAAATATTATCAGGCTAGTATACCACCATGAAGTTGATAATACCTCAAGCTCTGCTATTATATGCCAACATCTCAATAGAATGCTTTACAAAATTCTAAATCTACACGTTCTTTTAGAACTTTTTTTCAACACATCAGCTCTTCTGTGGTACCATATATAGTGTGTTCTTTTGAAAGCAATAAATAATTCAGAATTTAAATGTCAATCTTAGAACATTATGGCTATTTTATGTTAAATACAATACAACAAACTATACTTTAAAAAAAAGTTTAAAAAAAGGATTGGAAATCCTTAATAAAATACAAATACAAATAAACAATTGCACAGAGAGATATGAATTTTTATGAAATCGAATCGAAATCAAATGAAATAAAATAAAAACAAATGAATGATTTTATTTGTATTTTTTATTTTTTTTTTGTTGGTATTTCTAACAGATTTCTATTGCTTAAAATAAGGCAATTTCATGAATGACCACATAAATCGAAAGGATAAAAGCACCCCTAGGACAAGATTTCAACAGCTTATATTGTGCTCTTCTTCCTTTTTTTTGTGTTTTTCAATGATTTTCAACAGCAAACTATATAATGAAAACCAAACAACAACAACAAAAAAGGAAAAAAAACAGGACAAAATACACAATTGAGTATATGGCAAATGACTGGACCTTATACATATGTATACATGTAGGACTGTATGTATGTTTAAATAACAGGAAATATAAAAACCCATAACCAGTCGAGCCCTTACTTATACTCGTCACTACACACTCCCAACCCACTGCCAACCATCCATTGGCATAGAAGCCATCATAAAAGACCAATCAGCATAAAAAATTTGGCATGAATAAACTTTTTAAAAGACATTTCTATTTGCTAACGACCAAAAATAAAATAAAAAAATAAACATAAAAGAAGAAGAGAACTTAAAACCGAAAACAAAATAAAATATTAAACAGCTACAGCAACACCAACAACAAGAGAGAGAGGCAATAAGAAAATAAACGAGTGTGTTAACTTTTGAAAACATCATAAATAAATCATAGTCCTTCCCCAGCACACTTTGTTCATTCACTCATTCATTCGTTCATTCATTCATTTTATTCAAATGGGCAAATCTTTATGCTTCACTTCTACCTCTTTCTTCCACCTCCTTTACTTACTTTTTTAATTTTTTTTTTCTTGAAGAAGAAAACATTAAAAAAAAAAAGAAGAAGCAGCAGCATAAACTATTGTTTCGTTTAAAATATTCAGATGCGGACGCCCACATGCAGAAATCAGACGAAATATTTTGAATCTTTAGTGTGCCATTTGCTGGCAGATATATTACCCCATTAACAACAAGGGAGCGTAAAAAGGAAAACTACTTTAAATAGTCATAAATTGTAAAAAAAAAACAATCAAGTTTATTTTTTAAATAATACGCTTTAAATTAATACTAACAATGACCAGTTATCATAGAGCAATATTTCAACGTAACTGATTCATTCAATGGAACATCTAAACTATTGCAATAGGAAGCTTGAATTTTGTTTTGAAACTTTTCTTTTACTGTTTAGATTCAATAAAATGGACTTTAATTTGAGTTCCAGCTTAAAATAGAAAATAAATAGTATTTCAAATCAATAATAAATTTTAAATGCAGTTAAGCATCGATATGGAATAATTTTTAATGGCACCTAGTCTACTACTGTATAAGAACTAGAAAAATAAATGGTGGTAGAAAGGAAGCACGAAAGAATATCCACTATCCTCAAGGCGATAGTGGTGCTGAAGAATGAATTGTCTTTGTAATTCCTTGTATTATCCATTAGACTATGTATTGATGTGCATTTCAAAAAAGACGAGCAATCACTTCATTACTTAACTGGTCATTCATTACAACACTTTAGTCAGGATTACAACCTAGATCCTCACATTACTTAACTGCTCATTACATGCCTTTAGCCAGGATTAACGATCTAATTCCTCACACAACCTATGTTGTGTGCGATAATTTCATACATGAGAGCTGGGACCTAAAGTTTAAAGTCGTCTCCGAACTAAAGATTTTTGAGGAAACTTTTCATTGCAATTTTATTTTTTCCTCAGTGTTTTTGCCACAAGACTACTGAGAGAATGTCGCCGAAGATATATTTCTTCATATTTCGCTTTGTTCGAGATGTTTGTGCTGGGATTTGAACTACAGGGTTGCGTCTATTAAGCCGACACACTACCTACTAGACTACTGTGACTTCATGAGAAAGACGATTACCACGAAGAAAGGTGTGATTTTCGAAAACAAGTTCTTTAATTTTACTAAAGCAAATTGAGTTGAACTAGTGCTAGGAATACAGAACGACAAGTCACATTATGACAGTATTTAAACGAATCAATAGAGGCGGATACCCTAACATTATTAAGGAGTATTTGTATGCGATCGAGAGACCTCAAAGTAGACTTCACGCCACCGACTCACACATAAGAAGAGTGTTCAAATTTCTACAGAATGTATAGTAAGTTGTGTAGATAGTAAGGAGACCAGAAGGCCGGAAGTATTTCTTCCATTGTCTTAAAAAACTTTTTCTCTGCCATCTCCAAGGGACTTAGCGTAGAATGTGAATGTCAATACACCAGTCATCTGTATATAAGATTTGAAGTTAAACAGAGTAGATCAGATTATTATAAGAACTTGAGTTGGCTTTAGAACAAAACCTTCCACTAAATTAAGCTGAACTGATCTGTTTGACCTCCAAGGCGAAGAAAACGTTCATAAACCTATTTATTTGAGTACCACTTAAAAAGAAAAATAGTTCAATAAAAGCCATTTGCAACCTTATTCCGAAAGCATGATACAAGTGTTCAATAATTTTTAAAACCTTCAACGAAAATCTCTAACTTAGAATTCAAAACCATATCTGTTGTATGGGTCGAACATAATTAAGCAAGTACTACAACAATAATATTAACTAACGAAAAACCTTTACTGAAGAGAATTGCTTGTAGGAAATGAAGGGAATTAGTGTAGTCCCTAATCTCACAGACATGGTGCATAAGGAGACTCAAGACTCAAGAACCAGAGGTTGAACAAAGAAACTCTGCACTCTTACATTACTTAGGCGTATGCTAATATACATGAGACCGTTGGTTGGTCTCCTCTCCTTCAACTTACCTACGATACCCAAATCTCAGGATAGAACGATCACACTATAACAAGAAGTAAAAATTAAGAACACGTACAATTAAAAATTAAATGTAAATGCTTTATGGAAGCCATAATTTAAAAAAAGGGAGTATTTGAAAACAAAACTGCTGAAGCCATCTATTGCTCGTCGAAGCTCATACTGAATGTGCACCACTGATTTGAAAATGCAACAAATGGTTTCTACCGGTCAGTATAGCTAATTTCAATAAAGGTCTTCAAATTTCAAAGATGACATGAGAAAAGGTAGTTATTACACAGTAAAGATTGTCATCATATTCGATATGAGCTTAAAATATCATTGGCGGTTTTTAAAAATAATTGCAAGCAGCAGGAGTCATTAAAAATTAAACTTGCACCATATTTGATTGGTTTGAAGAGAGAATTGTTTGAAATACAGCAAAGTCACAGTAGTGTAGAAGCTAATGTGTTGGCTTATTCGAAGTAAGGCCTAGGTTGAAATTCCAGGTCAGACATCTCCAACAAAACGAATCATGAAAAAATATTTCTTCAGTAACTGTCTTTCAGCAGATTTCTGTCAAAAAGTCTGAGAGTAAACAAAAATTGCCATGAAAAAGTTTCTCAAAAAATCTGTCGTTTGGAGTCGACTTTAAACTGTTGGTCCCGTCAATCATGTATAAAATTAATACACACAACGAGAGTGATGTGAGAAGCTAGTTTGTAATTCTGACTAAAGGATTATAATTAACAATTATGTATGTATGTGTAAAATAAAGAACTTAAAAGTTCGAAGATTTGGAAATTATAGTCATTATACCGTAAAGATTGTCATCAAAATCGTGTGAACTTTAAAATATCATTGGCGGCGTTTAAAAACAATTGCAAGCAGCACAATTCATTCAAAAGTAAAAGAATTGTGTAACACGCATGTATTTAATATTTTTCTTCCTTTAACTAGAATTCATTACGTTAACACGAAGTACAAGTATGTATATGTGAAAACCCTGCCAACCAGCGAAATATCCATGACTCTAAGTAAATGCTCTGATTTACGAAAATCAGAAAGTTTCCCGCTATTATGACCTGTTGAAATTGAGTAACAGTTGATTTGTTTGATAAGCTCTGGCCGAAATAAACAAAAGACATGAGGCTGTAATATTCAAGCATAACAATTTTTGGCCACAAATTGCAAACTGACTGACTGATCAGTTTAAAGTTTACTGTATTCTAACTTAAGAAGTTTTGTCTGATACATTTTATACTTTACACCTTGCCTCGTTAGAACACAATTTATTTAGAAAGGCACCATATAGAGAGTAGATTCGTTATTTGCCTTAAAAAGCTTCTTATTTGATTGCATCGATTTTACGTTTTACGAATATATCAGGCGAAAAAAAAAAATAATAAAAAAAGAGGAATTATTAAGCAAAGCAAATTACAAAGACAAATAAACAAACAAAATATTTTGTTTAATGGATTACGACAGTCAGTTTGTAAAAAACGTTTTCATTGTTTGCTGGGTTAAAAAGAAAAATTTAAAGTATTGCGATTCAAATCTGTTCACTTCACACACGGCTGCTTTACGAAATTAAATATAATATTTCTTTCATGCTTAAATTTGGCCAATTGCTTTACCACCACCAACCAACTAAAAGACTTTGTATTGCATGCGTGCTGTTTTCTTTCGACATTTTTCAAGTATATCGTATATCTTTTCAAAATGATTTCAATATTATAATCATTATCGGACCATATATGTATGAAACAAACAATGTTAAGGAAAGTAGCAGTTTAACTTGATGGCAAATATATTTTATAACACACTCATATAAAATTTTATTTAAAAAAAATATATATTCTGTACATATACTATGTATATATGTATATGCACGAGTGTATTTAGCATAAAATAAACAAATTTATCATTTTGTTGTACATTATGGTATTGGAGAGTAAAATATGCGTGTGTGTCTTAGGGGATATCCCCTTGGAATTTGTTTAAATAGACAGCATTATCGTTTATGGTAGAAATGTGTGCAAAAAAAAAAAAAAAAACAGCACATAATAAAGGACAGAAAAATAGAGAATAAAAGGAAAAGAAATTCGTACATACAATTGCTTTGGATTAAAATTGTCCCAATTGACTGGTTCTTCTTTGAATTTTTTTATTATTTTTTTTAAGGCAAAAAGTACAAAAGGGAAAAAACGGAGTAGTCAAAAAAAAAAAAAAAAAAATTAGGAGATTTGACAAACGGACATACAAGTATATTTAAAGTCATTATTTTTTTATTTTTCTTTCTCCAATAATCTGTCCCTTTTCCTTTGATTAAGTTTTCAACGTTAAAAGGAGATACAAATGTTTTTGAATTTTTATTATAATTGCCATTTGATTTTTAAAGACATTTTGGGGAATATTCTCTACAATTGTGTATTGATTTTGACCTAAAAATAACTAAGTATGTGTGATGTATTTATTGAATTACTTCAATCGCCAGTAATACATTAAGATATCGTTTAAGAAAGAAAATTGTAAATATTGTACTTCGATTATATGAATTGAAAAGTAAATGATGCGTTTAATCGGAAATTGTCTAGAATATATTATATAAAAAAAAAATAAAAATAGGATTCTTAACAGAGCATAAACTTACAGACCGTATTTTATGGAATTTTGCATGAGACTTACCTAAAAAGAAAAGAAAACAATCGAAATTAGTTGAGAGTTTTAAGTTGTATTCATCATAAGATAATTTGTATTCAAAAAATAAGCAAACAACTTAAAACTAAAATACCTTATTTTATAAGATTATTAAATTTCAAACTTCTGCGAATGAAAAAGTGTGTTTAAAAAATTTCTTAAATGGTAGGCAGGTAAGTTATAGGACTCACCGACTTCCTTTCAGCAGATGTCTGGCTAAAATTCGGAGAGTAAATAAAAATTGCCACGAAAAGTTTCTCAAATACATCTGTCGTTCGGAGTCGACTTTAAACTGTAGGTCCCGCTACTCATATATAAAATTAACGCCCACAACACAACTAAGCAATTCTTGCAACAAAAGTCCAACGATGTTTAATTATATATTCTCGATAGCCAGTTGACATCACTTCCACGTAAAATGATCTAGTCTCAAATCGTTCCAATAAGGAAGAAGCTGTATTGCGCGTAGCGCCGTCCTGTTTAATCCACGCGCCATTGGCTTTCAGATCTTCCAATTCAGACCCAAAAGAATTTCATTACCATCAACCTATAGTGCTCGCAGTTAACAGTGATGTCCTGGTATGGATTGGATTAATTATCGTTCCAAATTTAACAACTTTGTTTGTTCACCCACGCATTTATCTAGAAATGGTTGCCATCGTTAAAGATGATTTTTCATGCGCTGTGCTTTGCCATAAGGGAACACCCATTTTGATATCAAATACGATGTTAAATGTTTTTTCTTGAATGTTGTTTGATGTTATTTCGTCGCTCTGACACTAGGTCAAATAGAACCATAATACAGATGCGTGTTGGAGCTTGTTGCTACGCGGATAACTCTTGACATGAAAATAGAACAAAACGGGGTCGGGACAGAAGAATCAAAAAAAAAAAACTATGACGCCGCCTGCCGGACCATAAAACGGTCCGGACAGAATTTTCAAGGAATGTATGATTTGAAGTCGCAGTAGTCTAGTAGGTAGTGTGTTGGCTTAGTAGACATGAGGCCGCGGTTCAAACCACAGGTTAGACATCTCCAACAAAACGTAAATGAAACAAGAAATATTTCTTTGGCAACTTCCTCTCAGCAGATTTGTGGCAAAAACTCTGAGAATAAGTAAAATTGCCAGGAACATTTTCTTAAAAAATCTGTCATTCGGAGTCAACTGTGAACTACAGGTCCTGTCTACACACAATATGAGTGAACTGGAGCGTTTTAATCACAAATGCATGTATGTATGTCTGTATGATCTGGGCAAGTAATAATTTGGCAAACTTGACGTATTGCTATTTAAATATCTTCACTTATAGTCAAAACTGTTCTGAAAGTAAGAAGGCCAATCCAATTACTCTAAGCATGTAATACGTCATGTAGGTGGAAGCGAATAACCCAGCTGACAGGCGTAGACTATTACAATGTTTCAAGTGCATTGAAAAACAGGCTACTAAAGTCACCGAAAACCTCGCATTCAGTATTGTGGCATACAGCAAGAAGAATTGAAAAGATACTCGGGGATGATCCTGGTGAGAAAAAAACCATTTTGAGACAGAATAAAGGCAATTTGAGTACATTAATGAGCCTACACACGTCATGCTCTGCCTTACATGTAAACGTATTGGCCTTAAACGTATTGGCGCGATGTATAGTAATGAATGCAAGGCATGTGGTGAAGATAATGAACCGTTGAAACACTTTTTATGATATTGCCCTGCTTTTCTTACATCTATATCCCAATATGATAGGGAAGATACTATACTAGGCAGAACTCATTGCAGAAGAGTGAACATATTTTTTTATTCCCTTTTTTGGCAACATTAGGCCATAAATTTTTAATTATGTTACCATATCACATTCCCTATTCAATTTTTCTATCTTTCAAAAGGACTATAAATTATTTTTAAAAAATTTTGATTTAAAAAAATATGATTTTTATAGCGTCTACTTTCAAGTTTCAAGTGTATGTTTCGTCCTTTTTTTTTTTTTTGCTCCGCCTGCATTTATTCCATTCTATTGTGGCAACTAAATTTGTTGGATGTGTCATAAATAAAATAAAAACGAACAAAATAGAATAAAAATTTTATTTTCACACGCATACACACACACACACAATGATAACATGTTAGTTGCATGGGGCTGAGCTTCAGGCTACCATGGGGGTCAGTAGGTGGCGGATAACTGAACGGCCTACCCTAAGTAGGTTAGCTGCGAATAACCAATAAGCGGTCCCCGACCAAGAGCGGCAGTGACGGAGGCGTACTACAAAAAGGTACATATGTCCGATGACGTCATCTGCGACATGGCGAACTGATGCCGCCATTAACTAGGCATCATCCCACAGAGGGTTCCCTCAAGAGATGGGAAAATAGGAGAGTAACGCCTCCGTGGTCCCCTCAGTTCCATCGAAGCAGCGAATACGACGCCCTTAATTAGGGCATTAGAACCGAGCCCGGTAAGGTTCTAATTATGGTATACCGGAAGATGTATGTGAATTGGCGATATAGGCTGACAATGACAGTATTCCGGCACTTTAGTAGGCGGTGTGAAAGCTGGCCGAAATGGCTGTCGGGCTAATGCTGTCATTGCCCCCGCCCCGTTAAAATTATGGCAAGTCTGTCGGTACGTTCCTGATTTATCACCGTTAAGTTGGTGTTGTAGGACCAGATGTTAATCCCTGGCTTATGTCGACCTGGCTCTGAACACATATTTCCATGAGGTTATGTGTCAACCCTCGCGTGGCCTCCCTGCTTATGCATAGATAACCACGGGGTCTTTTGTGACAACTACAACGATGGATTAGGATAGCGGCCGAGAGTTGGGGCCCAAACGAAATGAATTGTAAAAATAAAACTACAAATAAACCAAATTCATCTGAGATGAATACTTTGGAGCTGAACGCTTTTGGGCAGAGCTCGAGGATACCGAGGTCTCCGGTGCGGAATCGGGAAATAAACCCGTTTGGACAAAGCACGAGGACTCCAAGATCCCCAGTAAATGCGGGATCTTCGGGATCGGTATTAGAATCGTCGCGAGGCGACACGATGCCATCAGCCGGCGGTGTTTTTGGTCAACTCGGAGACCAAATTAGGAGTTTGATTGAGATGCTAGAGGATGGGAAAAGGAGATCAATCCACCAACCGATGAGGGATGCGATTGACTCGATCAAAACCCTATATGACCTGTATGCAAGCGAGCTACAGGGGCAAACTACCAGGGCGACTAACCGCAGCAGTTCTGCTACGCAAACATCGCCTTTGTTGAGGAACCAGGAGGTAAAGAGGAAACATGAGGAGACTTATGAAATTCCTGCGGCAAAAAGGAGAACTCCGAATCCTGCACCAAGGGCTGGACCAAGGGAAACTACAGATGTGACCTTGAACCGGCAGGAAGATAATAAGAGAGTAAGAGAGGAACCAGGGTGGCAGAAAGTCACGAAAAGAAAAAGGAGGAACAAGAAACCACAGGAGAAGAAAACGAAGCCGGATGCGATCGTGATAGCGACGAATGATAACACGTCGTATGCTGACATCCTGAGGAGAGTCAAAACGGACCCCAAGCTTTGTGAATTGGGAGAAAATGTGACCAAAATTCGGAGAACCGTCAAGGGTGGTCTACTACTCCAACTCCGCAGGAGCGGGGAGCACACGGAGAACTTTAGGGGAGCCATTGGAGAGCTCTTAGGAGAAAGCGCGTCTGTCCGCACTCTAAAGGATATGAGGACAATTGAGATTAAGGACATCGACGAGATCACGGAGAAGGAGGATGTATATGAGGCTATACGGAAGATTCCAGGCCTCGAGACTTTGGGTAAGCCCGACGTAGTTACCCTTAGGAGGGCATACGGTGGTACGCAAACTGCCACAGTAAGCCTTAACGCTGACGCTGCAACGATTCTCCTGAAGGAAGGTAGAATTAGGATCGGCTGGGTCATATGCAGGATTCGAGAGAGGAACATTCCGACGAAATGCTTCCGGTGCTTGCAGTTTGGGCATATGGCCCGTCAGTGTACGAGTAAGGTTGACCGCTCGCGAAATTGCCGTAAGTGCGGACAGGAGGGGCATATTGCGAGGAATTGCGAAAGGGAACCTCTTTGCATGTTCTGTAAAGTGGGCGACCCGAAATCTGCCAACCATATCGCGGGGAGCGGAAAGTGTCCACAATTTTTGAGCGCTCTTAAGTCACGTTCTAGGAGATGAAGTTAATACAAATTAATCTGAACCATTGCGAAGCAGCCCAGGACCTATTGGTCCAGAGGGTAAAGGAGGAGAATATTGATGTCGCAATCATAAGCGAACCTTATAGGGTACCGAGGAATAGTACTTGGATCACGGACGGATCTAGTTCTGCTGCTATATGGATTTGTGGTTCATTACCCTTCCAGCAAACCTATGCGCGGGACATTGGTTTCGTTATGGCCAAGATAAAGGGAGTTTTCGTCTACAGCTGTTACGCCCCCCCGAGATGGTCAATGGATGAGTTTCAACATATGCTGGAGAGGCTGGCGTCACACGTGCGCCTGAATACCCCCGTTATTATTGGAGGAGACTTTAATGCTTGGGCGACCGAATGGGGTAGTAGATATACTAACGCCAGGGGTCGCTGCCTCTTGGAAACGTTTGCTTCCCTTCCTGTGGCGCTGATGAATGACGGAAGAGGAAGCACATTTAGAAGAGCTGGATCGAGCTCGATAATAGATTTGTCGTTTGTGAGCGATGGCCTTGTTTCGCGGACCGCGTGGAAGCTAACTGAGGACTTCACGAATAGCGACCATCAGGCAATCGTGATGACGGTTACTGTGCGCAACACGAGAGGAGACGGATTGCCGAAGTTTACGGGACCTAAATGGAAGGACTCCCGCTTTGACGAGGAGACGTATAGATTGCTGTTGTCGTCTTTTCGTACGACTGGCAGCACGGCCGAGGAATTAGTGAGCGATGTATGCGAAATGCTCAACACTGCATGTGATGCTGCTATGCCTAGGAGGACTGTGTGTAGGGGACGTTCCCCCTGCTACTGGTGGAATGACGAGATTCGAAATCTGCGGTCGGCATGCTTTGGGGCGAGAAGAAGGGCCCAGCGCACGAGAGGAAGACCGACATGGGAAGCCGAACGGGCTTCATATGAGGATCTAAGGCATCAACTTAGAAGGGCCATTAAAAGGAGCAAGAAACTATCCTTTCAGCGGATATGCCAGGAAGCTGACGTCAATCCTTTTGGGACTGCTTACAGAGTCGTCTGCAAGAGAATCGGTGCTCGTGAACAGCCTAAACTAGGCTGTCCAGTTTTGCTACGGGAGATTATCGGTACATTATTCCCACGGGGCCAGCCCTACACCTTCATAAGTAGGGATCCGGAAGCCACTCATACCATACCCGAGGTAACAGGAGAGGAGGTACTCGCAGCTTGCACTGGAATAGGAGATAGGAAGACACCGGGGCCAGATGGAATCCCGAATAGGGCACTTAAGGTGGCTATCCGGCTCAGACCTGATATGTTCGCCAAGGTGTTCCACAAGTGCTTCGTCGAGGGTGTTTTTCCACGTAGATGGAAGAAGCAGAAATTGGTTCTCATTCCAAAACCTGGCAAACCACCAGGGGAACCATCGTCGTATCGGCCCATCTGTCTACTTGACACAATGGGAAAAATACTGGAGAGGATAATATACAATCGACTACTGACGCGTGCCGAGGCTGCAGGAGCTCTCTCGGACCTGCAATACGGATTTAGGAAAGGGCGGTCCACTGTTGACGCGATAAGGAAGGTGGTCGACATTGCAAGAGATGCAATAGAGGGCGAAAGATGGAGATTTGGCACCAAGGAATACTGCGCGGTTGTCACACTTGACGTTAGAAACGCGTTTAACTCAGCGAATTGGGGGCGGATTATGAGAGCCCTCTTTAACATGGCTACGCCGCCATACTTAATGGAGATTCTTAACAATTACTTTCAGGACAGGAAGGTAATATACCTAACAGATGAAGGAGAGCAGGAATACGTAGTGACGGCGGGTGTCCCGCAGGGCTCTGTACTTGGGCCACTACTATGGAACATCATGTACGATGGAGTACTTCGACTGCGATTGCCAAACCGGACCACAATTGTGGGCTTTGCAGATGACATTGCCATAATCTCGGTAGCTAAGACGGTAAGAGAAATAGAGGAGAAGACTAACACAGCGATTCGAAATGTTGGAGCATGGCTGGATGAGGCAGGTTTGACACTTGCTGCACACAAAACGGAAGCCGTCTTGATAAGCGGCCGGAAGATAGTGGAGAAGATGGAAGTGATCGTTGGAGGCACAAAGATCGAATCAAAGAGGGCGATAAAATACCTGGGAGTGATCATCGACGACAGGTTGAATTTCAAGGAGCACGTAAAATACATCGGCGAAAAGGCATCTGTGACGCAGGGAGCACTGGCGAGGATGATGCCAAATATTGGAGGACCAGGTCCATTCAAGAGGAGGATAATTTCAGCGGTAGTAACGTCGATAATGCTGTATGCTTGCCCCATATGGTCGGAGGCACTCTCCGTGGGGACGACAAGGAGAATACTGTCATCAGTGTATCGTCTAAGCGCGATTAGACGGATAAGTGGCTTCAGGACAGTATCTGATGAAGCGGTATTGGTATTGGCAAAGACAATACCAATAGACATATTGGCGGATGAGATGAGGCGGATATATTTTCGCCGTCTCGAGTATCCAGGACAGACAGCGGCTATAAAAGCGGAGGAAAGAAGGACTTCCATGCACAAATGGCAGTCACGATGGGAAAGCAGTTCAAAGGGAAGATGGACATTTCACCTTGTCCCTTCTATAATCCCTTGGATGGAAAACAAACATTGCGAGCTGAATTATTACGTGACCCAGTTCCTAACTGGTCATGGATGTTTTAGGAAGTACCTGCACAGATTTGGACATGATACTTCCCCTATATGCCCAAACTGTGTAGATGAAGAGGAGGATGCGGAGCATATCCTAACATGCTGCCCCAGATTTAGATGGCCCGGAGAAACTAGATTAAGACCAAACCGGCTCATGGAGGAGCTGTTGAATTCTAGGACGCTATGGAGCCAATACAGCCAGAAAATGGCTGAAGTAATGCTAGAACTCCGAACACTGGAGGAACGTAGGCGAAATTTGACATAATGTGATAAAGCTTTCGAGCTAACCAGCCCTCCGCGAAGTAATACCTTACGGCAGTCCCGCGGAGGGAGAGTGGTTGAAGTGTGTAGGGGGTGGGTTTAGTACGTAGGCACCAGTGATGGTGAATCGTGCATGCTTTTGTTGGAACAAAAGTATCTTTCGAAGATTACCACCTCCGGCTCAAGACAAAAAAAAAAAAAAAAAAAAAAAAAACATGTTAGTTGATGGCGACAGCCGACGTATGTATTTGTCAGCTTCACAAACTCAGTGTTTACGACACACACACACTAGCAGGCACACACTCATTTAATGGTGGACATCGAACAGAGATAAAATGTTGAAGAGTACGAAACACATATATGTACATACACAAATGCAATCACTTTCATTTGACATTTTGTACTCATCTACTCGTGCTCATACTCATGTACTCATGTTGTTGTACATTGTTGACAGGGAATGAGTGTGTGAGTTAGGCAAACGTATGTATGTATGTATGCAGCATGAGTGCAATGCAGTGTCCTTTTATTTGCAAATGTTTGTGTGTATTGTGCCTGTGTATCCATTTTGTCGTTGTTTGTTTTTATTTATTTTACAATTGCTGTTGTATTGCTGTTGTTGGTTTTCCATTTTTATATTATTTGCGTTTGTTTTTGCTTTCACAAGCTTCCTAAATTGTATGCATGTGTGGTCATTTAATTTCGATTTGTATTCTAGATTGTAAAAGTTTTTTCCCTTTTTTTATTTTCTTTCCACCACTGGTTTTATATGCAGTTTTTTCCTTTTTTTCTACTTTTTCCATTTTTATTTTCTGTTCGATTGTTCAGTGTGTTTTACGGGGAAAAAAAAAATCTGCAAAAAAAATAAACGAGTAAAGAGTTCCACATTTGTTGACCGTGTATTCCATTATGATTTTTTCTTGTTTTGTTTTTGTATTTTGTTGTAGCGAACTTTTTCCCTCTTGGTTTAATTTTTTTTATTTTTTATTTTTACATACCAACCTTCGTTGTCGTTTGCTTTTTTTATAGCGTTTCAGACCAGCTGGTTTTCGCAATGTTGTTGTTGTTGTTCGTATTTTGTTAGATTTGGCAGTGGTAATGGCAGTGGTTCTATTGCTACAACAACTACTACTGCCACTGCTGCCACCACTTGTCTGTAATAGTTTCCACAATGAGTTGACACGTAAAAACTGTGTAATTTTTAGCTCGATTTTATTTTAACAAACATCACTTTATACAATTTAGATGGCATTTTTTTCTCTCACTGATGGCATTGTTGTTGTTTTATTATATTTTGTTTTTGTAGTAGCCACGTTTATTATTAAAATAGTATAGATTTTTAGTATTTGCATACATATGGGGTCATTTTATGTGAACTTATAAGTTAGCAACGTTTCGTAAAGAAATACTTTCTTGACATACTTTGGCACTATCTTTACGCTTTCTAAAATCGTAATTCATTACTTTTGTTTCATACATACACAATTAGCCATTACAACCCTTCAGTCGGGATTACAACCTAGTTTCTTACACCACTTATGTTTTGTGTGTTAGTTTTATGTATGAGTGGCAAGCCTTACAGTTGAAATTTGACTCCGAACGACAGATTGTTTTTGAGAATCTTTTCATTGCAAATTTAATAAATTTTAGAGATTTTTGCCAAAAAGTCTGCCGAGAAGAATTTGCGGAAAAGATATTTTTTTCATATTTCGTTTTTCTATAGATGTTTGACCTGGGGTTTGAACCGTAACCTCATGTCCAATAGGCCAACACTCTTTCTACTAGACTACGGTAACTACTTTTGTTTCAGTCTTTAGTATTTCTTTACAAAAATATTTCCACCTACTCTTGCTTAATAGAGTATTTTATTTCAAAGATTTGAGGCCACTCGCGGCAATCGATTTGTTTATTCACATGTAGTGTATTGTGTGTTTTCATTAAACTACTGTCAACTCTCCTCCTGGGAAGATTCTTGGCTGGGATGGATTTCTGCATTACTTCGGAGATAATTTGATAATAACTCGCTTATAGGACAAGAAAACTGTCCAAGCAACGTATCTGTTCATTTCAAAAACGCACGTATTTTCACCTGCAATATTTTTGAATGTGTTTAATGGAGTAAATGACTAGTAAAATGCTACAGTATCACAAGAGTACTTGCCATCTTCATGTCTTGTAAGTGTCTTACATAACATACACACATAATTGGTCACTACATCCTTTCAATCAGGATTACGACCTAGCTTCTCACATCACTTATGTTGTGTGTGTGTTCATTTTATCCATAAGAGACGGGACCTACGGTGCTTTCCGAATTACAGATTTTTGAGAAACTATTCATTACAATTTTTTATTTACTCTCAGATTTTTTGGCAGAAGTTAGCTGAGAGGAAGTCGTTTTATTGGAGATATCTGAGCAGGGCTTTGAACCGTGACATCATGTCAACTAAGCCAACACAGTACCTTCTAGACTACAGCAACTACTTTTGTTTCAATCTTCAGTTTCTTTAGAAGAATAGTTCCACCTATACTTGCTTAATAGAACATTTTATTATCATCAAAATATTTAAGGCCTATTCGCGACAATGGATTTGTTTATTTTTCAGATTCTAAAATGAAAGTGATAACGATAGTGGAGTGCATCATTAGTTTTCCCAAAGTCTTTTAATATTTTTTTGATCGGTAAATAACTGGTGAAAGCTTCCAGTCATACTAGTATGTTTGCCATCTTTATGTCTTGTAAGTGTCTTAAGAGAACAATATAAACCACTGACAGTCATTACTGAAGACGTAAAAACCTAGTTCAGAGAGTGCGGCTTCCAAAATGCCAGGCTTACTAATTGTTGCAATCCCGTCTGATACAAGTTTTGTTCAGGAATAAAACAATTTAAGTTAAAATTAGTGCGGGGAAATATTGTCATTTTTAACCCGGTTATTAAAAATTCTTTTACTCTCCTCCCATATTCACAGACGCCAACGCTGAAAATGATTTTTCAATGATTCCATCAGATCCTTCTGTACACTCTCATGGACAGCGGCTATGTTTTCGGTGGGTTTTACGTTTCGTTGCCATACGGGTATTGATCGATAATTTACGGAACAAGAGGACTGAATTTATTCACCACAGTGAATATTCCTGACAGTAGCACGATTATGGTGATCGTAATATCTGAAAGGTTTTAGATGTTCGTCTGTTTATATGGAAAACACAAACAAAAACACTTAATTTTCTCCAATTTACTCTGCTCACTAGCTATTCGTTTTTATCTTCAGAACAATTTTATTCTGTTCTGAAGAGACACACACATACAAATCTCAAAATATACACTTTCATGTGCAATGTCTCTGCAGTAAGTAATGTATACGTACATGGGGTTTCCTAAATGTGTGTGTATGTGTGTGTGCGTGTGTTGTTTTATGTAAATATTTTATTTTATTTCATATGAATATTTCTGTATTTAATTAATAATACCTTGAATTATTTTTATTTGAATATTTGTGTTTTACACACATCCATACGTTTTAGTTTTTAGAACAAAATTTGCTTCTACATAGGCCAGTTGGTGGCTGGGTGCTTGAAATTAAAAGGGTACAATCGACCGTTTTTCTTGAAACATTTTAAAACATTTTTAAATTCTTATTATTTTAAATTAACTGTAACAGTAGAGTTTGCTAACTCTGCCAGAAATACTTTATTTCATTCCGTATAAGATAACGTTTCCTTAAGAGCCTAACATTGCAACGCCTCTCGTCATTTTTTTTTTTTTTTTTGCTGTAACTATTTGTTGTAGATTTTGTTTTTAGATGGGTGCGGTTTTGTTATGACATAAAATCGATTTTATTTAAAGAATTTAATTTTATGCTAAAATTATTAATTGTTGTTACAAAAAAGAAAAAGAGAAGCTAAAGTACTTTTATTTTAAGGCTAAATATGTAATTGAATTCATTTTTCAAATGCATTTTGTCAAATGAATTATTTACTCGGTTTCTGAAATTAATTAACATACCTACAATGACTGATGCACACATTTCGAAATTTTTAGAATTAATTAACCTTTTATGGGGGAAAAATTTAAAATAATTTTACTTTTGAATTTCAATATTAAAAATTAATAAAACAAACAGATTTTTTAATCAGATAATTCCATATTTTCCTGTGGCGCCTTCGAATGTTTTTAAAGGGTATCCCAAATAAGAGTTTGTATTGTATTGAATTAAACCAAAAAAAGGAATCTTTTATCGAAGCAATACTTATTGCTTACTCTCATGAACATTTTAAATATTGTTACGTTTTTACATTTTAAAAACTTTTAAAATATGAGCTCGAAGGTTGAAAATTAAATAAAAATAAATTTATGTTTAGTTTTAATTAACATTCTTTATTATTTGCCCAATTCTGTGTGCCACTGTTCACAACTTGATGTATACAACAACAATTGCCTTTTTTTCTTTGTTATTCCTCTGTTTATACCCTTGGCATAAGCAATAACAATTACTAGACAATTATTCCACAGATCTTTGTAACGGAGATCTTCAAACAACGATTACTCTTTTCAAACGCACCGCGTCTTCACACAAGACTGACTGAACTTCACTAACTCTGTCGCCAGCTTTGCCTTGCCTTTTATATGGCAAAGTAAACAGTCTGATGAATGTTATTGAAGGCGAATGTCTACGACTTCAACTTCTCGAAATCTCTATAAATATAAACATCGTTGTTATTATTGCTATTATTGTAGTGTTTTTGGTGTATTTTTTGTTTACTTGTTTACCATTTTTTTATGCTGGTATTTGTTGTTATATTAAGTTTGCATTGTTTTGTTTTTGTAGCTTTTGTTTATAATTTTAATGTTAAGCGATGTAAAATCATAACACCAGTGTCTAGATTTTTCATTTTCATAACAATATTTTATTTCTGTAAAATAACACTCGCGTTAACCTATTTAATCGTTGTAAAATTCTATTTCTTGTATCGGAACACATGGCAGACTTCAAGATGTTTGTCATTCAAAGAGTACTTGAATTCCCTATTTCAATCCTTTTTGTGTGTTATATTCCAATCACATTATTATTCACTGATATTGGAATCCTGAATGTGTGACCTGTGGTGGTCGTCATTGTTATTGTTTTTATGAAAATGTGGACTTTATATAAATCATCTTTAGCTAAAGATGCTTTGTGAATAAATCCTGGGTTGTCTAGAATCCATCGTTTCAGGCTTCCAAGTGTCAGATATTGACTGAGAACATGCTTGGTTGTCGGATTTTATATTTCGTCAGGAATTCGATGTAAGAAATTTCCATTCTCCAGGTGTAAGAAGACTAAATTTTCAGGTCTGTATATAAATGTGTTTATTTTTCCGTTTTTCTCTGGAATTGCATACAGCTTTTTCTAATATTCCCCAGGGAGAGGAATGCTTTTCTCAAGTGTGAATTTTTCCAAATTTTGCATTCATCAGTGTTTGAAGTTCCTGAGTTTTGTTGTTACTTTCAAAGTTCCCTTATTCTGATACCCATACTTAGGAAACCATTGGCTTTCTGCTTTCAGCTGCATTATTGTTAGTAAATATGTGAGTATCTCTGATGGGCGTTCACTGATATCCACTTCGCACAGAAACAATATTGCGCATCTCCGTCTCATTGCCGCACTCGCAGACAATTGCTTCGCAAACATTCTGGTGTTAGGCAGTTAAGTATTGGGAGATCATGTTACATTAAGAGTATTATAGACGTAAAGACTCTTTGACGTAGTAGTAGTTCTAGATTATAGTTCCTTAATTCATTTTTGTTTCTCCTTCAATGTGATTCCACAATATTTTGCATTATTTTTCTGTCTGAATTTATTAGAATTTAAACTCAAACAAGAATAGCAATATGCTCTTATTTATAGACTGAAACCGAAGGAATTGTATTGATTTTGCGTAAGAAAATAAATATTAAGTATGCAAGCGAGACAACAATTATGTGATCCAAGGTGACAGACAAGCAGTTAATGTGCTCGACTATAATTGAAACGATTTAATTAAACTCCTCAAGGTAAATTAACAAACATTTTGCATCCGAATTTTCAATTGGAAGATAGTAACGAATCGCATAATAAACATATGCTACTGCATACGCACTATAACCCAGTAAACAATTTTGGTAGAATTATGAAAAATTAACAAATTTAAAAAAGTTTAAAATTGATACATAAGATATTCACTTGTATTCAAAATTTCTCATTTGAATGTCTGAGCCTAAGTTTGAACCTCGGGATCTCGTTTAATAAGCCAACACACTACCTAGTGAACTACGGCGGTTTCAACTAAGAGGACAATAATTTTATTTCTAAGTGCACATACCTATGGCTCCTATCTATTAATTTACTCTCTTTTGTATGTAAAATGTACGCGAATTTTTTACATATTTACACAGTGTATATTAAATGTGGCATTGTTGTTTTTGTTGCTTTTCAATTTGAGTTTTTTTTAATACCATATGACCTGCCAAATGCAGGTTAGTAAGCAACTATATTTGAAAAACCATAGAAAATAAAAACTTAAAATGAATATGTTCTTCGCCCAAAGACATTTGCTTCGGAAAAATAAATACAATGTTACATACAATTTTATATGTAACAAGTAGTAGTAGGGCAAAGTAAAAGTAGTAGAAAAAAGGGGAAAACAATAAAAAAAATCGAATAAATTAAATTTGAAATCAAATAATTGCTAGAAAATATACAACAAAAATTAAAAAAAAAAAAAATGAAACTATTAAAATCTAAAGCAGCGAATGTGTTATTAGTGAGAAAAATTACAAGCCACATACATTTACTGAAGGTCAAATTTGTGGTAAATGGTTATACAAACACAGACATGCTTAGAAAAGCTTTGATATAACATTACGAATATTACGGAAAAACAATTTTTTTTTTAAGTGTTAATTGCGTTAACACTTCAATTAATTGAATTTCAAACATACAAAATATTTTAAAATGTGTAATTAAAGTACAATGTATGGAGCTAAATATGTATGAGGTAATGATATAACCACTGGGTGGTATGAGTAATATTTTATTATTCATACGCAAGTTAAGTTTACATTTATGGCAGAGAAAAAAGAAAATAAAATAAAAGGGCCTTTGAAACGAAGTCCCATATACTATTGCATTATGGAATATTATGTTAGAAATGATCGTAATTGATGTTGCCTCATATATAGTGTGTTTTAATTGGGAAAACATATAAAATAGAGGGAAGTATGAAGTAGTTTTCATAATCGGTAAACTTACAAAAATAGAGTTCATTAAATGTATTTATTATGAGAGGTCTTGGGACTTAACATCAACTTTCCATCTCTTCTCTATACTAACAATAAATTTCAATTTCTTTCCATAACAGACTTTTATTAAAAAGTACTTGCAGTAGTGTTTGCAAGCGATGAATTTTCATTATAATACTCTATTTATCCTTAAAAGATTTGCTTTTGCCATTTTGTACTCAACATTTTACGCGTAACTGATTGTTCATTTGCAACACGCAAAATGTTGACGTTGCCGTAGTCTAGTAGGTAGTGTGTTGGCTTATTATATATGTGGCTTCGGTTCAAACCCCAAAAAAATGAAAGATGAAAGAATATTTCTTCGGCGTCTTCCTCTTAGCAGATTTCTAGCAAAAGAAATTAACACACACAACCTAAGTGGTGTGAAAAGTTAGGTCGTAATCGTGAGTGAAGGGTTGTAATGACCAATTATGTATGTATGTATTGCGCAAATTATTTAAAAAAAAATAACACTCCAAAATCGATGATCTGAACACCATAATACGAGTTCTTTTCCCTTTCTATGGAAATTTTCTCCGAAGCAATACAAGATTTACGACTTCTTGATGCGTCTCCGTTGCTGCCTTTACCTAAACGTATTCATTGAGGTTAAGAACGATTTTGTTTTAATTTCTTGGTAATCGTTTGCTTGATTTCGTTTTGAGTGTATGAGACAAAAAACCTGTGACTTTCGGGAAGTTAGATCGAAATATTAGGCAGGTCTTATTACATTAAACTAGTGCTGCTTATATAAAACCATTGAATGTTTAGTTTTACTTGATTTTTGATTTGAAAGCCAAGTGTTGCATAACTGTCCACAGACCTATCTTGTTGTACTGAATCTGTTAGGTTCACCATCTTCTACACAACCACAAACTGCCACCCTTCGATAGTTGCTGCTAAAGCATACTTCTTGTGCCTTCCAGTTCCTTACTATAATCACTTTAATTGAGAATTTATTGTTAGTAACGTTTCAGTAGCAAATAGAGGCATCAGTTTGGCTCCAAACCAATACCATCTTGAGAACCTAGAGTATGAAGATTCAAATCATCTAAATCCGTATTCCAGTAGGAATATGACCTCTAAACCAACTAAACTAAAAGGCCTCTTGACGGAGGCTAATAAAGCTGTATTAAGAGTAAAGATTGGCAAGAGTGAAATTATGTGGAGCATTACTGGGAAAAATTTTTGGGTAGAGATTACACAGTTGTAGCATGTTACGTCATTCTACTCTCTAAATCGTATTCTGGCAAACACAATTGGTTTGATGTAGCCGTATATGAGAGTGCCACATGAATTAACAGACAAATTTTTAAGGGGCCCTTGTGATCCTCTGAAGTCGACGTAGTCGAGTAGCCAGTGTGTTGGCTTATTAGACGAAAGCCCGCTGTCAAACCCGTGGACAGACATCTCCAACAAAACCGAAATATAAAAAAAAATTTCTTCGGTGACTTTCTTTCAGCAGATTTCTGGCAAAAACTCTGAGAGTAAATAAAATTGCCATGAAAAGTTTTTCAAAAATCTGTCGTTTGCGATCTACTTTAAACTGTGGGTTTCTCTACTCATGTATAAAATTAACACGCACAACATAAGTGGCGTGAGAAGCTAGGTCGCAATTCTAACTGACGAATTAAGTACGTATGTATGTTCTGATGTTCTGATAAAGCGAATGTAATTGAAGCATTTCTAAAGCGAAGAATATACGTGCGATAAAATGTGCGACGGTTTCACGCCAGAATGCTGTGTATTCCATGGGAGAGGAAAGCATTATGGGGTGATTTAAGCGGTTAGTATACTTTCTAATTAAAAAAAAAATCAATTTTTTCACGGTTTAAATTATTATGGAGCCATAGAATTAAGGCAGAAATCTTCTTTTTCCTCAAACGATACGAAAAGAAGGAAAAATGGAACGAAAAATAGTACTGCCACAATTTAAATAAGCATTTCTCTAGAAATCACTTCTTTCGAACTTTCGCCCACAATTTAGCAAAAACTACTCGGACCAATTACACTGAAATTTTGAAACAATGTTCCTAAGACTTGTAGGTACTGCCAGAACTTGGATATTTTTTATCCATCAGTAATTAACAATTTTATTGAACAATTAAGGTAGAAAAAATTGGCGAATACAGGAAATAAATATTCAAACAGCCGGCATTTTTTTATTGTTTAACCTTTTTAAAATATGCAACATATTTGATAAGAATTCATTTGGGTGGTGTAATTAAATAAAAAAAATTCTATTGAATTGAATCCTATTTAAACATGACCTTAATTAGAAATTCTATGTAAAAACTTCCTAATTTACATTTAATTCTGTGCACTTTAATAATAAAAAAAAATATTATTAATAATAACAGAATATATTTATTTATTTAATTTATTATTTATTTAATGATTTATTTAATTTAATTTTCTCTAATTAATGTTGATTTTATTCTTAGAAATCTTAATGGTATTTTGATATTAAATTTTTTTACGTTAAAGTGAATACAATTTTAAAGTGAATAATATTTTCATAACCAAAGTTTGGGTTTGAAGGCTGATGATATCCATCAGCTCATACGTCTTATTTACAAAAGATGCCCAAAACATCAATGATTTGTGATGTTCAAGATGTCGTTGAAGATGAGGTTGAAGATGATGATGACAATTTTGCTTCTGGTTTGTGTTGCGTTCAGTCTTGTTTCTGTTGGTTTTCTTGTTGTTGTTCTTATTACTACAGGCATTTGATTGTTATAATATGTATCGAGATTACACTGGTTATGTGTAGTGGGGGAGGATAAGAGGGGTGTTGTTTGGTTGGTTGGTACTCCTTGTTAAAGACTATCAACCGACTTGAGTGACTCTTTTGTGACAGTATCGTGTAATGTTTAACAGTATTACATGTTGACTTATGAGTGTTGCTACAACATCAAGTACAAAGATATTATTCCCTTAACTAAGATTTAAAATTATACACTTTTATGTATGTATTATACATACATACACAGACGTACATATGTATATACATACTTGTATAATGACTTATAGCCATGAGAATATACATACATACGTATGGTATGCGTGAGTGAGGAGATCTGTCCAAACAAACAAACAAACAGAATTGAAAATGTATAATAAAATAAACAATATTGTGTATGTGTATGCAAATGTAACTGTATAATTTTCTATAAATTGTATCTAAACACATACTTACATAGACCAAAAATTTAACAAACTTATATATGAGTGTGTGTCAGTGAGTAGTAAGACCAAGGATTTGTATTCATTTATGGCAACAAACAAAATTTATAGAGAAAAATTTAAATAATACTCCTACACATATAAGGACTTTAAAACATTAAAGATGTGGTCAGAATTTAAGCAGCTTTAGCGAAAGCAACATACATACTTAAAAAAAAAAGGAAAAAAGCAAGATTTTTTTGGATGTTTTCTTGTCACTGTGCAGTATTAAATGTGATCCCATTTTTAGCTTTTATCTTTGCTTATCTGTCTGCTAAATTTAGGGAAGCAGAAAAAACTTTTGCTAAGTTCGAATATCCCATTCTGAAGTCAAGTTATTGCAGAGGGAGAGAGTTAAGCATCAATCGGTTGACGCAGGGTACTCAAAATAAGACAGATGAGACAAAACTTCTCAGCCAACATTATGCATAGTATTTAAGACTTATTCGCTATATTTAATATACAATGACTGCTGTCCTGTTTTCAACAACTCATACTAGGTACATTCGTTCTGTTCCAACACGAAACAGAATTTCGCTTTTTTTTAAAGCATGAATAATTACATTTGACGCTGACACAAATAGCCTTTCAGGTTATCGCGATAAATCAATTTCTGTTTGCCTATAAATAACTTATTTTTATTGTATTCCAGTAGACTTATAGCCTCTTAAGTTCTGGTATCAAACATGAGTACTTTACATACAAAATTGGTCATTACAATACTTCAATCAGGATTACGACCTAGCTTTTCACACCACTTATGTTGTGTTTATAAATTTTATACATGAGTAGCGACAAATTTTTGGAAAACTTTTTCTTGCCATTTTTATTTACTCTCAGAGTTTTTGCCAGAAATATTTATTCAAGTTCCGATTTGTTGGAGACCTCTGAGATGACGGCTTGAGCGGTGCCCTTACGTCTAATAAGCCAGCATATTACCTACTAGACTATGGCGACTACTGGCTACCATTAGCTACACCTTTGCTTTATAGAATCATGCTTGCAAAAGCTTAGAAATTTCTGCTTGAGGTGCTCTCTACAATTTCATAAACTTTTCTGGTGTTTGACCACGGTATTAAGATCAGGCACTGTTAAGGATCAGTTTTTGCATATTAAAATCCGGTAAATACATGGAGGGCGTATACATCACATCTAAGGCCGAGTGTTTCTGTAAAAGACTACACCTTCAACTGTTACCCGCAACGGTGGGGTTTTGGCTACACATACATTGGATAGAACGACATGACTAGGGCACTTAAAAAGGCTGGTAATTCAAACTAATTTATGCGTGAGTTTGACACTTTTCTTCAACGATTACAGAGGCAATTTCAGAATTTATAGAAGAAATATGGGAAAATGAAAGTACTCGTATAGAGATTGCATAAAAACTGACCCGCTATGGATATACGCCGAATAAAGTTTGTATTAAAACCAGACTCTATTATAGAAATCCCAGAGCAATCTTACTCCCAGAGATTGCTAATAACTTATAAAGACTTTCATGGAAGCTTTTATGTTGAGGAAGAAGGTAAAAAAAGACATAGCTTCTCCTATGGGGAGGGTTGAGAAATCCTAGCCGGGATCAAGTCAGAAATGGTAGAATAGGTACAATAGGTTTTAAAATGATACCTTAAAGTACCCAAATGAATTCTACTTCTTATGTCACCTGCCAATTACTCCTATCTTAACCTTTTCACTCTCCTATTAAACGTTATTTCATTCACAATTCATAATTCGTTAACTACAACTCTTATTCATGCTACTACTTTTGTTTATTTAACTTGTGCTAGTTTTTTCAACGCTATGGTAGTTAAGTTGGGTATATTTGCTTTTGTAATTTATGTTGAATATTACGCTTTATGCATTAGAAGTTACAATTTGACATTTTCATATCGTCAAGTAAATAACAACAGCAGCAGCAATAGCAACAGCAACAGTAGTAATAGGAGCAGTAGTAGTAGCAGGAGCAACAACGATAACAAATTTTCTATGGGTTTTATTTCGATTTTTGTTGTAGTTTTACTTTTCATTCGGCTTCTCGGGGGACATTTGTCAGTCAAGAGACAAATTTAATTTTTCGTTCTTCTTCGTTCTTTCTGTTTTTTTTTTTTTTTTTGTTTTCGTTGTTGTTGTCCCTTCAACTGTTTTGCATAGAAGTATGGCAAAACATACACGAGCCAACACAAAAACAGATGAATACTTCAACGACAAGAGAATATGGCAAGACATCAGTACAACAAACTCTCACTCTCACTCTCTCTCTCTCTCCTTCTGTCCTTCTGTCATCATACACAATACATATACAAAATTCTACTCAAACAAAACAGAATACAAAAATAAACGGAAATGCCAAATATGGTTGTTATACTCTTGTGTGTGTATGTGTGTGAGTGCAAGTGTATGAGGGTGCAGTAAATTTTATTATGAGGTTGATGTAAATGTTTCCAAGATACAATATAAGTCTCTATGGTTTGTGCTCATAAAGCCAATGCGAACACTAACAAAACAACATGTACAAAAGCTTTGGAGAAAGATCGAGCGAGAGGGAAAGGGAATAGAGAGGAGAAAATATAAAATGTTAGAGCAAGAAAAACTTGAGTATGAGTGCATGATTATGAGCATGTTCTAATGACATTTAGTAGCAGTAGTGGTGTCAGTACATATAAGTAGCAGTCACAGCTACTTAAACAGTTATCTATTATAAACTGTTTTTCACTATGCTAAATGAGAGATAGAGAGAGAGAGAGAGAAATGAATACAATTGCGTATATATATATATATATGTATATGTATATGTGTCTCTGTATGTGTGATAGATTGTATGTGTTATGTTATTGTCAATTGTTTTTGTTTTGTGTCTAACCATACTATTTGCCATAACTAATAAGGACTTAAAGGATGGTGACATAAATTCTGATGATTATTTGCATTTGATTTAAAAACCATATTGTTTGTTCACCATATTTTACAACAAAAATTTACATTTAATGCACACACACACACCCATTTAAATACACACCTACGCTTAATAAACGAGTAACGTTGAAATTGCTAATTATTTGGAAAAGTGTTGTTGGTTCACATGATTTTGCTCTTTAATTGGAAAGGAAAATGGTGGTAAATCGATTCATGGTATAAAAAGAAAAAATATTAAAATTGTGTAGCATAGAATTTAATTTTATCTAGAATTTCTGAGAGATTCATAAGATTGTTTCTTAAAAAATTTAATCCTTAAACGTATTCCACGAAGAATAGGAAGAAGTCGCACAAAGTTTAGTAGGTAAAGTGCTACTAAACGGGAGGCCACTGTTCAAGCGTTTGCCCAGACATCTCAAACAAAACGAATTATGAAAAAATATATCTTCGGCGACTTCCTCTCAGCATAATTCTGGCAAAAACTCTGAGAGTAAATAAAGAAAATTGCCATGAAAAGTGCCGGAGCATGGCACGGGGTGATTCATACCGACCACTAATGGATAACAAGGAGTCTTACCTCACACTGGGTAACACAATAGGCCAGCGAATGAATTTGCCTTGGAACAGCATGCCACCCGCTAACGTAACCAAATCTAACAGTATTAGTAAGGTTAGTGAGATGGTGTAGATTAGGTTACATATGTCAACAGCGATTAGCAAAAGTACTCGGAGACCATGTGGACCATTGTAATAAGCTTTAAATAAGAGTCTGGCAGTTTAGATTTCGGCTCTAGAAGGGAAAATAGCCAACATGTCACCGGAGCATGGCACGGGGTGGTTCATACCGATCACTAATGGATAACAAGGAGTGAATTTGCCTTGGAGTGAATTTTCCTTGGAACAGCATGTCTCCCGCTAACGTAACCAAATCTAACAGTATTAGTAAGGTTAGTTAGATGGTGTAGATTAATTTATATATGTCAACAGCGATTAGCAAATGTACACGGAGACCATGTGGACCATTGTAATATGCTTTAAATAAGAGTCTGGCAGTTTAGATTTCGGCTTTAGAAGGGAATAATTTTTTCTCGGATTATAGCTTCATAGACATCAGACTTGAACATTCGCATATAATTGGTCATTACAACCTTTTAGTCAGAATAAAGTCCTATTTTCTCCCACCACTTATGTTGTGTATGTTAATTGTATACATGAGTATACATGTAAAGTCGATTCAGATTTTGTTGAGAAACTTTTCATGGTAATTTTTTATTTGCACTTATAGTTTTTGCCAGAAACCTACGAGAAGAAGTTGCCGAAGAAAGATTTTTTTCGTATTTCGTTTTGTTGGAACCGTGGCTTCACGTCTAATAAGCCAACACGCTAACTACGGCGATGTCATGAGTGTATCACTTAGAAAAGTCAGTGTAAACGAAGCTGAAAATTTATGAAATACATGCGCTTATGGGAAAAAAAATCATACCTGAGATTGGATTACAAACTTTTACTGTATAATTCTCTGCTCGGCCATACTGACCGTATGGTATTGTTTTATGCTGTAATATGACCCAGCTTCCCATAAAAAGAAACAAGATTCCAAACAAGATTTTTTGGTTGATCAGAAACTCGTACAAATTTAAAGAATTTCGACCAACCAACAGTAAAAATTAGGAACTTGCATTCCTTCCAAAATTTCCGGGTGTCATGACATTTCGGAATGATCAGAATGATCAGATTCATTTAAAAAAGGAAGATAATGTAGGTAATTACGAAAATTTAAGTCGCCGTAGTCTAGTAGGTAGTGTGTTGGCTTATTAGACTGAAGGCACGAGTTCGAATCCCAGGTCAGACATCAAAACGAAATTATGAAAATATTCCTTCGGCGACTTCCTCTCAGCAGATTTCTGGCAAAAACTTTGAGAGTAAATAAAATTGCCATGAAAAGTTTTTCAAAAAACTGTTGTTCGGAGTCGACTTTAAACTGTAGGTCCCGCCACTCATGTATAAAATTAACGCACACAACATAAGTGGTGTGAGAAGCTAGGTCGTAATCCTGACTGAAGGGTTGTAATGACCAATTATGTATGTTCATTTTTGGCAATGGTGGGTAATAATTAAATCCAATTCTTTTTTTTTTTAATTTTGTTTTTTTAGGATTTGAATACTTTTTGATATTCCAATTAGGTATTGCAGATACTACAATAAGTAGCTTTATAAACGAAACAAATACATTTTAAAGCTTTTAATATCATTCTAATAAATTCATTACATTGTGTAATAAATTATATTCCATTCTATTTACACATTTTAAAACATTAAATCTAAAATCCACTTAAAGTCCTTTATTTACTGTTTATTTTCATAAATATTGAGGCATACAGAAGGCAGCATACAAACAAAATAAATCCTTTAACTATTGTTTTATTATATTGTTAACAGTTTCAATAATCAAAATCCCTCACTAAATCATTTAACAGTAAATTGTTTATTTAACATTTATTTCCTTTATATATTGTGTAACATCTCTCTCCTTCCTCAAAAGCCCTTTTTTATACCCGCATACATTAATATGTACATACATACAACCATACTTCTGCACGCCTGTCTATTTCTAAAATGAAATTTCATCGTTCCCACATAAATCATGGCAGATGATGGTGGTTAAAGGCGGACTTCAATAGGCCTGTGTCAATACTAAACAGAAAAGAAAACAAAAAAAACCTAGAAAAACTAAAATCCCTGTATATAAAATAATAACAAAAGCCAACGACAGACAGACAGACAACAGCAAATAAATAAATAAATAAAAATTGTGGCAGCACCAAAGCAGTCAGTATAGAAGAAGTATAGGCAACTGGAGGAGTAGAAGAATATCTGAAATATTTATTGTATGAAGAAAGACATCAAATAAATCAATTCAATAAAGTAAAATGGAATTGACGTTTTTTTTTATTTTCTTTTCTTTTTTCTGCTGGCGCTATAAATTGGAATAAAAGAACGTATTATTTATTTCGACGCCAATCAGAGTATAGAATACAGGGCCAAGTGTTTAACAACAGCAACAGTGATGCAGCATAACAGCAGCTGTGAAATAATATCGATTCCATATTACCATAGAGACGTTTAATATTGTATTTTAAGAAGGAATAAAGTTTTGTTTTTTGTGATAGATGGTCTGAAATCATACAGGTTGCTTGCTTAGAATGAAGTATGAGGTAAAATTACAAACTTAGTGGAGCAATTGTACCTTTTCCCCCTTTGAGTTTATTAATATTGGATCGCCGTAGTTTAGTAGGTAGTGTGTTGGCTTATTAGACATGAGGCCTCAGTTCAAACCCTAGGCCTGATATCTGCAACTCAACGAAATATGAAAAAATATTATTTCGGCATTAAAACGAAATATGAAAAAAAAATATTTCTTCGGCGATTTCCTCTCAGCATATTTCTGGCAAAAACCCTGAAAGTAAATGAAATTGCCGTGAAAATGTTTCTCAAAAATCTGTCCTTCGAAGTCGACCTTAAACAGTAGGTACCGCCACTAATAAATAAAATTAATACACACACCATAAGTGGTGCGATTGAGATATCCAAAGTAGTGCGCTATGAAATGTTTTTTTTTACTATAAGAAAATGATTATGGCTGAGGAAACATGTGAAAAAAATATCCGAAAAAATTAGTCTGATATTCCTATTGTAACTTCATCATTGTCCTTTAAAGACACACTGTATTTAAAATGAACCAGTCAGGTATGTGCAGACAAATTATGAAGACAAAATCTTTAAAAATGTCCTCAATTCCTATAATGTCCACGGAAGGAAATATGTACTACAAAACTAAATCAATTTTTATTGAAGAAATCGTAAAAATCACATCTAAATTAAATCAAATTTATGCCACATCGAGAAAACTCAACTTTGATGAAACAAAACATCAAATGAATGATGAATAGGAAACAGCGTCGTCTAGGTTAGTGTTTGGGAATGTCTCGAAAGGTTATTTGCTTGTTGACTAATTGAGAATTATTTTTGTATCGAGAATGTGCAAACTCAGTACGTAAGTATATGCAACCTCTTCGTACTGTTTTAAGTTTCGCCAGATCTAGACAATCGTTGCCAATGCTATGAAAATATTTATAGATGTGCCTTACATAAATTTAGGACAATGCTTTTAATTTTAAAACCATTCAATGACCTGAAGGTTAGAGTAAAGGGTCGTTAAAAAGGTACTGTAGCCTTGCAAGTATCGAAAAAAATTATTGTAGGTTTATAAAAATGTCAAAACTAATGCCACTAAATAAGAACAGATTTACTTCGGACCATCCATTTGACTACAAAAGGAAATACAGCACAATTGAACAACCTCAACGACATGAGTAAACAGTAAGAAAATATTCCAAAGAACGGAACTCTCAAAGCGCACACTGAAGCTTAATTCTTGCAATAAAATTGAACCACAATAGACGATTTTTTATCTCTTCATAGTCGATAATTAGTCTCCGTAGTCTAGTAGGTAATTATATCTATCGAATTTATATCTATCGAATGATGTGGTTCCAAACCCTGCTCAGATATTTCGAACAAAACAAAACATGAAATAATATTTCTTCGGCGACTTCCATTCCAAAATCTTTTGGTAACTACTCTGAGAGTAATAAATAAAACTGTCATGTAAAATTTCTTAAAGAATCTGTCATTCGTAGTGGACTTTAAACAGTAGAACCCGCTAGTTATGAATAAATTTAACACATACAACATGAATGCTGTGTGAAGATACGTTGTAAACTTGACTAAGGATTTGTAGTGAGAAATCTAGAAACTGTGGTAGAAGGTTAGACAGAAGGTTAGCTGAATGGAGCCGGTATAGCAATTATAAAGCATATATACTTAGGCTTTTGATGATTACATTGATTCTGTCATAAATCCAAATATTCATACATAGTGTGTTATATGAATGTTAACGTATAAAAAAGTGAACAAAATGTCTTCATATTAAATTTTTATTACGAAAGAAGCCTTTTATTCGAAATATGTAAAACAGTACGCATCTTGGAAGATGTCTTATTTAGAAATTTCACATAGAAAAACAATTAAAATAAATAAAATTTATAGTCTGGATGGGCTTATTCGTAGAACTTCATGTCTAAGACAAGACTGTACACTTGGAATAAACTGCCTTTGCTTCACTAAAGAAAAAAAGGTCTCAGCAAAAGTTTACACATGCTACAGCAGCTCCATATTTTACCGGATACTTGTAAACACATAAAGATTTCAATGTATCATCGATTAAAACATAAGTAAAAAACTGTACTGAGAAATACCTGAAAATACTTGGAAATACATGGAATAGCTTTTATTCCATTCGAGTCCCACGGACTGGAAGATGTCGAATTACTTGGGCAACTTTAAGCGGGGAAAAAGAGAGACTGTGTTAGAAAGTTAGAAGTCTAAGTACATATATACGATACATACATAATTGGCCATTACAATTCTACAGTCAAGATTACGACCTAGCTTCTCACTCCATTTATGTGGTGTGTGTTAATTCTATCCATACGTGGCAGGACCTACAATTTTAAGTCGATTCCAAGAGAAAACTTTTGAGAAACTTTTTATGACAATTTTTATTTATTTTTAGTTTTAGCCAGAAATCTGCTGAGAGGAAGTCGCCGAAGAAACATTTTTTTTTTTTCATATTTCGTTTTATTGGAGATGTTAGACATGGGGTTTGAACCATAGCCTAACGTCTAATAAGACTAGATTACGGCAACTTCAATAAATGTTTTAATTCATGAATTCATCATGTTATTCAAGATAAAAATTCAATGTATGTATAAAAACGTATATATATTTGAACGATTTTCATTGATATTTATGTACTGGACCGTAGTTTTATACAAGACAGAAGTAGGTGTTCTGTATTAATTTTTAGGGGCAAGAATAGAAGTTGCTGTAACAATTTTTGCATTAAAAAGTAAAATCAGCGCTGTTTCGATATATGTATATGTAAGTCTTATACGTATTTCAGCTACCTGTGGAGGTAAATGTTAGATTGAAAACAAAGGCAGAATAGTGTGAGAACCTGTTTCTTTGTAATTCACAACCACATCAATGGTATCGCCATTCTCTTTGTTTTGGCTTGTTAACCTAAACCCAAAGTTCTAGAGTATCAGTTCCCACATTTAAAATTTTAGCAAATTGCAAAAATTTTGTGTCAATTAAGCACTTCTTATCACAGCATTCTCACACTTTTAAGCATAATTTGCTTTGAATTCTACGCTGCTTTTTTATTTCCATACATTTGATTATTGCTAACCTGTTTCTAAGCATTTTTTACGGTCATAACTCATTGTTTTGCTTTAAGTTTTACTTGTCACCACCACAAGCATTCCACATATATTCTTACTTTCCATTTCTACCATAACGATTATATCTTTCATTCATCTTCTTGGAATATTTTTGCCCTATACAACTATAGTTTTCCTTTGCTTTGTCTAAGTTTAAAGTGGTAGAGAATTATTTGTTGTTCGTTCTGTTGCTTCTCCCACGGCCACTTTTAATCCTTTTGACTTTCCTTTTTAAGTGGGGTTTGTCGTTTGTCTCTTTGTTATTGTTGCCCGTATTGTATCGTTTATCATTGCTGCTGTTGTTGTTTTCTATATTCGTTAGAATTTTTTTTTTATTTATTGGGCAGTGTGTGTGTGTGTATGTTACTAACGTATGTATGTGTGTGTTTATTTGAGACTGTTTATTGGTATTGGTTTAATATCCCTTTTAACGTTTGTTTGCCTCTTAAATTGCCAAAAAGTTGTTTGCTGTTGTTACTGCCGTTTTCATAAAATATTCAGGCGGTCTTTTTTTTCTCTTTGTTTGGTTTCTTGTACTCCTTCCCCTCCCTCCCCCACCACTTTCAAAATCAGCAATACTTTCAATAGCTTTGGATTGTTTTCTTTTGTTTGCCATTAAATTTATTTAACTTTCTGTTGCTTCTTTACTTTTTCTGTGTTGTTTTTTTCTTCTGTTTTTCTTGACAACTTTTTAATACGAAAAAAAGAGAAAAGGAATGTCTATTTACTTTGTGATTTTCTTTGATCAATAAAAAGCAATAACAACAACAACAACACTAACAACAAGTCATACCCATGACTAACAAATCAAATTTAATTTCAATTCGGTTTTTTTTTTTCGTTTCTGGTAAATTTTTAATTTACTTGCTGTTTTATTTTCTTGTACTTGTTGTTGTTGTTTGTTTTAAAAAACTTTTCCATAATTTCCATAATATTGTCCTCCCGTAATAAATTCATTCAAGATTTTATTTGAATTATATTTTCTAATATACTTTGACAGTTTTAATTGCTAAATTCCTCCTTAAGGAATCGCTACAGAGCTTTGGGGGGAGAGATGGTTTGTTCTTTTTTAAGAATTTTCAACAAATTGCCACAAGTCAAGCGAGTTATTTGCAAAGTTATTTGTGCATCAGCAGGCAGTATACAACGAAAAACTCTTAACAACAATTTCGTAAATAGTGATCACGTTAAAATACTTGGTAATAAAGTTTTAATGACAGTGTTTGGAAATTTTGTTTTTGAAGAAAGAAAATAAAATTCTGTTCTTTCAATTGATAATCGTCAATAAGAAAATTGTTTGATTAGGGCGTCTACTAGCGCCCCCAAGCACAATGATGCAACCACATGATATGCATAAGCGATATGCTGATTGCATCATCATACGTGAGTACCTTTTCGAAGCCAGGCATTTGGACATGAGTTCCCTCTTGGTTAGGGGAGGAAACAGGGTATGTAGGAAATGTAACAACACTTGTGCATGCTCAACCTGTTCGTTCTGAGGAAAACATTGGTGTAGTTCGCGATAGTGTGGCAGAAGAGTCGTCACCTAAACTCGTCATTGTGTCCGACAATTGAATACAGGTTTCAATTAACTTATTTACCTGAAGTTTACTGAACATTTCATTCCTCGTCAGTATGCCAAATGGTTGGTTGAACAGACAGAATTGAATGGTGACTTTGCAAAGAAATTCATCTTCAGCAACAAGGCACACTTTTACTTCAGTGTATTCGCATTTGGGCAAATAAGAATCCACAAGCGATTGTTGAAAAGCTGATACATCCAAAGAGAGTGCGGTTTATAGGCTGGTGGCGTCATTGAACCGTAAATTTTTGAAAATGAGGTTGGCCAGCAGTTACGGTGAATGGTGTTCACTAAATGATAACGAACTTCTAGTGACCAGAAATTAAGGATATCAACCTGAACAGTATGAAGTTCCAACGGGATGATGCCACTTGCCACGCACCCAACTAAGCAATGACTCTTATGCACGAGAAATTCAATGGCCATGTTATCCCACGTCGTGGCGTTTAGCCGCCCATATCATCTGATTTCATACCGTTGAGCTTCTTCCATAGCCATGCTTTTGCTGCATAAATCTGACTCTCTTTCAAGAGGTGGCACTGCCAGATCCTTGTAAAGTATTCGTAATTAATTTTAGCTTCTCTTCGGGCAGTTTTTGGAATATATAATGCGAAGGGTGTTGGTGCCTATTCATTTTTAAACAAGATGAAATTGTTTTGCCATTTCCAGAGTTTAAAACTTGTTCGCACGGATTGATAATTTACCAAGTCACTTCTAAACATAAATTATGACAATTTTTATTGACTTAAAAATGTCTATCTCCGGAAAGCCCTAAGTTTACATGCCACATGAAATAACAGTTAATGGCCTATTATTGAAAAACATTGCTTCAGGCGATATAAGAGAATATCAAATTAAAAATAATAGTTATTAGCCGTTAATATTTCGGCAAACGACTTCAAGAGCTGGATTGGCTTTAATTAAGCTTATGTAGAGTAGCTGGTTAAATTCGAATAGTCGACTAATAATCAGGCGAAATTTTCTATATTTTCTGATCTACCGTCTTAATAACTTTCTAGACAGAATGGTTAGAATAACCCAAACCAAGAGTCATTGCTCTAACACATCTGTAATAATCTGCTGCAGTTGACTAGGAAGTTATGCTGTCTATAATAATTTAGTTTCGTATTTATAAAACTCTCTTCACGGCAAATAATTTAACAACTAAAGTGTCGCTGTCAGCCACATGACTAGGTTATGCAATGAAATTATGAGATTATACCAATGGAAGGCCATTTTTGTGTATTCTAATTGTAAATATGTATGTATGTATGTACATATAAGTAAAATCGATAATAAAGTTCAATAATATACCAGAACACTTCAAATTCTTTACACATTTCTAATAAATTAAAAACAAATGAATTATTAACTTAACGGTTGCATATAAAATTCATTTTGTTTTCCATTAACAGTTTATAACAATAAAATAACAACAAGAACAAGAGATATTGAAATAATTATGCACTTTAAACAAACTTTTGTTTAATAAATAATTACAAACATTCAATTTATTTAAGAAGAACTTATTTTAATATGCTATAATATACCCAAAAACATACATATATGCATACATTCATAATATATGTGGTAATCGTAAATTCATTAATATTTGTTGCTGTTGAAATAATTTCTTGTACAACAGAAAATTTGCAGTTTCTGATGTTGAGGTCATGGATGTGTGTCTATGCGAGTTTGACTAATTAAATATTCCTGACAACCAGTACTTTTCTTTCTGTATATGTAGGTATACAGTCAGTAATTCTGTAAGTCACAGTGGTAAGAGGTTATTTTTTGATAAAGTTTTTCTGCAGTTTACAGGCCTGGTTCCATATTGATGAACTCACATGCCAGATTAACTCGAGTATTAAACGAATTCTACCATTTAGGGTGCGTGAAAATAATTCATTTTACATCACAATTAACAATTCAATGAAAAACCATTTTATTTAAGCAGAAATTCTCTCAATATCTCTCCATTTCTCACAATATAGTTCTCAGTCATCTGACCTTTGTATGATTCCTACCGTTGGTAAACTTATGTTGCTGCTTAAGGGTCTCTGAATGATTATTCAAGTTCTCCTTGACTTCAACAACAACCTCTTCGCAGAAATATTAAAAATCAGTAGTTCCGTAACGCTCAAGACATCTTTTTCATGTTTACCATGATAACTTTGGGTCTTATGTGCCCCTGTACAGCTCTCAAAAAAGTAGGTTAAGGTTGTATGGGTTACATGCAAATTTTATGGAGTTCTCTTACATAGCCATTGACCAATTGTGAGACCCATCCCTGTTGTTGTGTATTTATAAGCAACGGTACCTACAGTTTAACTTCAACTCAAATCCTACAGTTTGAAAGCTTTTTCTTGGCAATTTTTATTTACTCTCCGCATTTTAGCCACAAGAGTACCCGTCTTAGATAAAAAAACAAAAAAAAAAATTATTTTCGCTTCATACTTCGTTTCAAGATGTCTGATCTTTTCAAAATGTCTGATCTTTTCAAGATGTCTGATCCGAGTTTTACATTAACAAGTCCTCCCTAGCGGCCTGTCCCCTACACCACTACACATAGATAGTAACGTTCATGTTTGGTGCGTGTGTTCCCATTACAACTCAATGATAACAATAACCTATCGTAGAATAGCGTTTTTTTATATCAATTCAATATTTATTACGTCACGCAGTAGAGAATACATCAACAGAAAATACAATGATTAACAAGTATACGCTCTTGTATACCCTCTCGCAGCTATTGAATTGAATTAATTATTTGTCTGCTCATGTACTTACATACATACCATGCATATATGTATAATTTAAAGCCATGAGTTTTAATACAGCGTGATAGAAAGGGATAGTTTTTGTTAATTAGAGCAAAAGAGATAAATGTATTGTATATTTAAATGAAATTACCGCTTGGAGAGTAATTAGCAAAAATTATTGCTAGAACGTGACTCAAACTTAATACAATTACGCACACGTATATATACATACATAAACTCTCCCACAAGGAGAAAGAGAAATGGTCATACCCCAACATTGGCAAAAATGTATAGAAATTTAAAAATACTTACAGTCAAGCACACGAATACATGCCCAATGCAATATAAAAATAAAAAACCAATGTGAAGCACAAACAATTAAAACTGAATTGTTCATTTGAATTTAATTTTTATTTTTAATTATTTCTCATAATAATTACATTTATTTTTAAAACTAAATTTGTATAAAAGAAAAGCGTTAAAACGTAAAATCACGTCGGAAACAAGAACGCTTCCTGGTCGCTTTTGGTCAAAATTGTGTTTAAGAGAAAGAGGTCTCTTCTACTATAACATTTAGTTGGCTCTTGAATTAATTTTTAAAAATTGAGCGACAAGCAAGTAAAATATTTCAAATAATATTTCATAATTTTAAATAAGATGGCACAGTTTTAAGCCCAAATATTTCTTGAATTTTAAACTCACTTTACTATCCTATTTATAATCTTATGTTAGGTGTGGAGACAAGGTCCCATTTAGGCCAGCGTTTATGCATAAAGTCTAATTTTTGCCCATTTTTTCTCCCTTTGTCCCATTTTTTTCCCCTTTGGGTAAAATTTTGAAAAGATTTATTGCCTATAACCTGCACCGACAAAAGCTCGATTAATATCCCAAATTTCAAGAAAATCGGTCCAGGCGTTCAGGCGTGATTGGCTATGCACTCAATTTGCCCGTTTTTGGCCCCTTTCCCCTGTTTGGACCCCTTTTGGTTCAACTTTAGAAACGAAACACCTCCAATAGCTATTTGGGAAACTTAACCAAGCTAAATAGTAAAAAATTACCTATAAAACAGATAAAATACAGCATTTTTGCATAAAAGTACTAATTTTTGCCCATTTTTTCTCCCTTTGTCCCATTTTTTCTCCCCTTTTGGTCAAAATCTCGATCTATATCCCAAAGAAAATCGGTCCAGGCGTTCAGGCGTGATTGGCTAACAAACAAACCAACAAACAAACAAGAAAACAGACTTACAGAAAGATATATAATATATTAACTACCAGAGTTTTTGCCAGAAATCTGAATCAGCCTCTACTTAGTAATAAAAGCATGAAGTGTTTCAAGTGGCGAAAGATCCATAGCTGTGAAGTCATCTGTGGGAATGCTAAGTCTATCAGCATGCCTTCCGAACAGAGCTCCGTGAAAATCGCAATTGAGTGATAGATTTAAGGAAGAAACATAACTAGTTGTCTCCTTACCCATACAAGACCAGCAGAGTACAGGCAACTTGAACACCTCTATTAACTCTATACGATCCCTGGCCTGTTTATTGCATACATACATACCTACAAAATTGTTCATTACAACCCTTGAGTCAGAATTACAACCTAGCTTCTCACATCACTTATGTTGTGTGTGTGTTAATTTTATCCATAAGTGACGGGATCTACGGTTTAAAGTGCTTTCCGAACGACAGATTTTTGAGAAACTTTTCATGGTAATTTTACTTACTCTCAGAGTATTTACCAGAAATCTACTGAGAGAGGAAGTCGCCGAAGAAATATTTCTTAATATTTCGTTTTATTGGATATGTTTAATGCAATTTCCGACGATAATCCAATGCTCGGAACAGATATTAGGGTCTTAATTAAAGTCCCATCGTGCGAAAAACTTAACAGCATCTACAGGAACAGTTGCTAACAGTTACTCCATTAAAATGTATTCAGTTATTTCATACGACACAGTGGAGTGTATACAGAAGCTGCAGATTTGAATGGCACCTGAATTAAAGCTAAATAATTCGCTGATATTTTGCGAACAGCTTCAAGGCCAGAATTGAATTGTATTATGTTAAGAGAATATGTTTAATAAGTAAAGACGGATAAGGTAAATATATATGTAATGCTATAACATGCTGAAATGAACAATTTTGGGCTTCTGTAATTCACAAGGCGTTCGTTAGAATAAAGCAATCGAAGAGGAATTGTCCGAATTTAACTGAATTTTCGTTGCAATCTAAGGCAACATACATTTTTGTATTTTAATGCATACCCCGCTTATCCAACACTTGGCTGTAGAGCTGTATATGTCCCTCATAAGGATAATGACAACAGTCGTGAATAAAATTGATTTTCGAAGAAGAAAATTGGGATAGAAAAGTTATATCGTATTGTTACGTTTTTACCTTTTAAAAACGTTTAACGTAGATTGCAAATAAATTAAAAATAAATTTATTTATGTAAGCCACAACAATTGCCTTTTTTTATTCCTCTGTTTATATCCTTTGTATAAACAATAACAATTACTAGACAATTATTTGACAGATCTTTGTAACGGAGATCTTCAAACCACGATTCTCTTTCTTCAAACATACCGCGTCTTCACACAAGACTGACTGAACTTAATTAACCTACTCGCCTGCTTTGCCTTGTTTTTATATGGCAGAGTAAACAGTCCGATGAAGGCGAATGTTCATGACTTCGCCTTCTCGAAATGTCTTTAAACATCGTTGTTTACATTTATTCTTGTAGTGTTGTTTGTGGGTTTTTGGTTTACTTTTTTACCATTTTTTTATGCTGGTATTTGTTGTTATATTAAGCAGTACGACAGGATTGTTTACTGCATTGTTTTGTTTTTGTAGCTTTTATTTAAATTCCAATGTTAAGCGTAGTAAAAGCAAAACACCAGCATCTAGATTTTTCATTTTCGTAACAGTATTATACATATTACATAATTTGTTGGCTTATGATCATGAATTAAATTGAAATATAATTTCCATGGCCATTTATTTATTTTTTTGCTTAAAATTCCGTATTTTTATATGTGTTTCACCAAAACCAATCGTTAAAGTATTTCACTTGGCGTCAAAACTAAATCCAACCACTAAACAAAATTTAAAAGTAAAATAAATGTTCTGAACAAACAGTTTTTTGTTGTCTAAAAATAAAAATTTATTAAAGAAAAAAAATTAAATGAAAAAAAAAAAACAAAGGACAAGCACTGAACACATGCAAAACTTTTTTTGGACTTCAGAAATAGTTTCTCTTTCGTATGTGTACAATATAAGAGAATAAATGGAAAGTGGGTAGAAATATGTATGCATGTGTATAGGAAAGGGGTAAAAGGACTGTCCTGTTTTAAAATTTGTTCACTTATTTCTTTTTTTCTTAATTTGTTGTTTGGATTTTAAAAAGTTTTCTAATAGCAAAGAAGAGAAAATGATTTTGGTTGGTCATAGTCCTTCCTTATAAATCCCTAATAATATGCTTAACATTGCTCCATTTTTGAATAAATTTATGAGACTTTAGTTTTTGTAAATAAATGCTTAAAACTCGATAAAATTCTATACTTTTAGTTATAGAATTAGAAACCTAATTAAAAAAAAAGCTACAAATATCTTACAGCAACAGACAATTTGTATTTATTATTTAAAAATTAAAATATGGAAGACTAACTTCCAACCCAACAGAATCAAGAGTGTAGTCTGTTAATAAGTAGGGTGTAATGCAAATGGCATCAGCACTACCCAAAAAAAAAAAAAATTCTTTTTTGACAAATTAAACTAAAACCACACAAACAAACTTTCAAATTTTATTTAATTTCCTCATGTACAATATAAAGCATCAACTAACGAGTCTTCCAACAGGAACTGTCGAATTTATTGAAGCTATATCTGTTAACTACTCGTCATTTATTATGTTTGTTTTCCGAAATTGCCATGGACAACAGGGTCAAATGTTTTTATTAAAAAAAAGCAGTTGGCAACTGACCCAAATTTTCATCGAAAGATCTTCTTCAGCCTTGAAGCTCATTGTAATTTACAGAATTGTCGAATTTGAGACAATACCAATCCACATCCCAAGTCAGCCATCTCCACCAAAGCAAAATTTGAAAAATATTAATTCGGCATCTGCCTCTCAGCAGGTTTCTGGTTAAAACTCTGACAGTAAAATAAAATTGCCATGAAAAAGTTTCACAAAAATCTGTCGTTCGGAATCGACTTTAAACTATACGAACCGCCACTCGTCGATAAAATTAACACACACAACACAAGTTCTGTGAAAAGCTAGGTCGTAATTCTGACTGAAGGATGGTAATTACCAATTATGTATGTATCTATGATGCACCAATACACATGAGATCCATGATAATCCAATGCATCCCAAAAAAAGTAACTCTTTGGGTTTTGAGCAAAGCCATTTGCTTAGCATTCAGTGATAGTTGATTTGAACCTCCTGTAGTATAAGTTGTATGTTATGGGCACCAAAAACATTTGGTTTTAGCAGGACGGCGATATGTTGCACATAGCTCCTGCCATATTGAATTTTCTTTAAAAGCGATTTGAGGGCATGGTACTCTCATGTGGAGTTAATGTGAACTAACCATTGAGAACATACAATTTGATCCCAGTAGACTTTTTCTTGTGGGGTTTTCTTAAGTCACAGCTGTATACGAATAAGCCACAAAAAGACAGCGGTCCTCAAAGCCGACATAATCCATGTCATCAATCAAATACAGTCTGATTTATGCGCCAGAGTCAAGAAAAATTGGACATTTGGAATGCGTTCTACCCACAGAAGACATGGTAGACATATGCATCGTGTGGTATGTCACACATAATGGTATGAAAAAAGAACACATCGTTATCCTCTCATACTCAATTTGTGTTATTTCAATTTAAAGATATGAAGCTGTTAATGAAAGATTCGCTGTATACGAAATATATAACATGTTACTGAAGAAAAAATACTGTCATACGAACAATTTTAAATCATTTTAAGGGAATTAATTTAAAAAATGGAATCTCCTTTGTATACATATTCGGCAAATTTAAAGAATTTTTCCAAAACTAATTTTGTCAACAATTTTCATTAAAAAAACAAAACACACACTTACACACACATAAATAAAAAGTTTCAAATATTTTTTACGAAAAACAAACAAAAGAAACAAAACTATTTTGAGGAAAATTTCGTTGAAATTAAAAAAAAAAAACTGTATGGTTTTCCCAAAGCGGTTTAATAAATTTGAAAATGTATACGAGAATGTACGTTATAGTACGTTATGTATGGAAAAAAGAGACCGAAAATATGAAAATATTCTGGGAAATTGTTGAAAATTCTGTATCCCATAAACTGCTGCTACAAATACACACACACCATCATCATCATCAGCACAGCGACATCTTCAAATCCAAGAAATAACAACAGCAATAATTGCTAAAATGCTGACACCATTCATATGCAACAGACACTACTGCGACCAACAACAACAATAATAACACCACCACCACCACCTCCAATACAAATGAAAGCTTTCTTCGGGGAAAAAAAGAATTTTTTTTTAATGAATAACTGAGCAAGTGTATAAGTATTTTGTTATTTTATTTTTATAGTATTGCACTGTAGTGCGCGCTAGTTTTTTTCGTATATAACAGGAACAACAACACCAACGATAACAATAACAAAACTGATACTTACGTTGCAAGTGAATGAACGTATAAAAGGGTTGGGTGAGAACACGAAACGTCAGAAGTAAAAAACAAAGTGCAGATACAAAACAGAATTTGTTTCTATTTTATTTCTGCTTCTTCTTCCTCTATGAGGTTTTTCCCTGCTTTTCATTTTGCATTCCTATACACATGAATGTAAGATTCTGCCCAGATGCAAGTAGGATTACCAGTTAGTAAGAGTTGTTGTATTTTATTTGCCCTCTTCCCAATAGCTGTTGGTTGTTGCAGCAAGCGCACTACAGTTAAGCATCGGCTTTTTGAATATTTCGTCAGCTTCCGGTTCTTACTTTCTATTGTTGTTGTAGTTATTTTACAACAACACTCTAACTATGTGTGAGTGTATGGGGCTTTTATTCTGTAGTATTATTACTGGTGCCAACATTGTTGCTTTCATTGCGCTTAAAACTGTTTTTTTTTTCATTTTCCTCATTGTAACCCATATATGTACGTACCAACAAAATTGGTATACACTGACGCCCTCTATAAGTATGTAGCGGAACATACTTTTACATATACATATATACTAAATACATTTGGGTGTGTGTGTGGTAAAATGCAATAAAAATAAAAAAAGAAACAACAATAACAAGAAAATCTATGTATAGTAAAGAAAGACGAACGCTTTTGTTTGTATTGAGAAATAGCGGCAAACACAAAACGGGTTTAAAATTGTTTATACGAACGACAAGTATATAGGTTAACAGAGTTGCCATGTAAATTTTACTCATAAACAAAGTGTGGAAATATTAATCACTTACACTTAATAAGGAAATGAAAGTCACAGTCTTCTAGAAATGTTCAATATTTGCAATATTTACAATGTTTACAACAACGAGCAACCGTAATCAGCATCAATTCAATTACAACCTATTTTAATCCGTCATATCCTTCCCAAATTTTTAACGCTTCAATATACTTGCGGATATCTTCTAATCAGAAATCTGTGTCCAACGTGGACATCGCAATCCAATAAGTGGAGGAAATATGATTACCGTCTGGTAGTTATAAAGCTGTGTAAGAAATATATTAACAGACAGATAACTTGCGAGGAGGACAACTTTCACATTGCTGATGGGGTTAGAAACTTTTTGAGAAGAGTGAGAAAAGATGTTTGGAAGTATATGTTTAGAGAGAAAAAATTGATTTGATTCTTTAAAATGAGTATGGAAAAAATTTATTATCTTTATGATAGTAAATGACGAGTATATTCGACATTATTAGAATAATATTTATTTCGTCATGACGAGTATACTCGTCATAAGCCGTCACACCTTACAGTGTACCTTATTTATAAAGAAATGTGATAAAGACTTTAACTATTGTGTTTCAAGTCAGATCAGTGTCGCATACAACTAGCTTGGTGCATTGTGGAAATAATTTTTTTGGGCTTTATAAGCACTGATAGGTAAATTCCAATAAGCCGAAAAATTTTCTCCCGTTATCTTTAATTTGAATCGTTAATTTCAAAATAGATTATAGTTTCCTCGCACCATCTCCAACCAAATCTACGTACATGTTAGGAATATCTTTCCGGTAGACATATTCGACTTAATTCAATGTGCGTGATCTGCTCCTAACCGTCACTCAGAATTTATTCTACTCTCCATTCACTGTTTTTGTATACAAGATCAAAAATTATGGAAGAAGAATTTTACACTCTTAAATCAACAAAAGTTTCTATATGTAGATTCCACGATGCAGGCGTTAATAGACTGTCATTGGCTGCTTAACAACTACTGGTCATTAAAATAAAGGGTGCGCATGAAAAAATTTGATCGTCGCCGTAGTCTAGTAGGTAGTGTGTTGGCTTATTAGACTGAAGGCCCGAGTTCGAATCCCAGGTCAGACATCAAAACGAAAATATGAAAATATTTCTTCAGCGACTTCCTCTCAGCAGATTTCTGGCAAAAACTCTGAGAGTAAATAAAATTGCCATGAAAAGCTTCTCAAAAAACTGTCGTTCGGAGTCGACTTTAAAACTGTAGGTCCCGCCACTCATGTATAAAATTAACGCACACAACATAAGTGGTGTGAGCAGCTAGGTCGTAATCCTGAATGAAGGGTTGTAATGACCAATTATGTATGTATGAAAAAATTTGATATACATTTTTGCCAGTACCCTTTACTTATTACATTATTATTATACATTCAGTTAGGATTACAACGTAGCTTCTCACACCATTGTGTGTTAATTTCATACATGAGTGGCGGGACCTACAGTTTAAGGATGACTCCGAAGGCAGAGTTTTTTTTGTTTTTGAGAAACTTTTTATTCTAATTTTATTTATTTATTTAGTCGGCATACGTAAACAATATTAGGCACATTGTATCAGTCAATTGCAGTCACGTCTTTGCTTGACGTTATTTCAGATCCTAAGTAATCTATGATCATCTGTATGCAATATGGACCGTTAGTGTGTTGGTACATATGTGCTAGTTAAGAGCAATTACATGATTTTGTTCCCGGTTCGCCATAAGACCTAGTAAATTCACTTTTTTACAGAATTCAATAGATAATAATTTAATATAATGAGTAAACAGTTGAGCATTGTTGTGTTGCAAACTAATGGGAATACTGTTAGCAATTTCACTATTCAAATGCGGTCAAGCCCAAATATATTGTGAAGTCTATGTAGTGCAAAAGTATAAAATAGGAAATAATTATTAAAGTTATTTTTCTAAAAATACTTACAGTAGTTATTCAGTTCTTTTTTATCTAAGGTAAACTTTTTACTCACCTAAAAAGAGACAAATTAAATTCAATTCATTTAGTGGATGTACTAATTAAGCATTAATTTTTTAAATTTTAAAAATAAAAATATAAAATCTTATTTCTATCAATTTAATAACAATGTTGTAATTGATTGTTGATAATAAAGTAGCAAACCTTACAACAACAAACATTTAAGTCAGTTAAATATTTATCACAATTTATCGCTTTTTAGAGCAAAGAAATCTGTGACTTAAAACTAGTTTTAAAACTGGTTAATTAAGTTCTCTTCAAAATGTTTTCTAATCTCGAGAAAAAAAAATATTGAAATAAAAGTTTCGTTTTCTTTTGTTACAGATGCATTCATTAATTATATTTTATAGTAGACGGCATGTAATTTATTATGTATAATTTATTTCATATTACAGCATATGTACGTACACATGTGCTGTTTAGATGAGCACCACCTTGCTAGACGTCTAATTAGTTAATTCAGTCTTAACATTAATCATACGCCTCGTATATAATTTTCATTCATTACATTTATTCATTACATTTTTATATAGTTTCTTTAGCACAATTTTTCTACTCTTTCTTCAAAAAATATTTCAAAAACAAACAAAATAAAAAACAAAAATAACACAAGTTTTTTATTCGACCATTTGTCTGTCAATGTATGGAATAAATTTACAAAAATCACAATAAAATTAATGAAGAAAACTGTTTCCTGAAAAAATTTTATGGAAATAGTCTCAATATCCCCTTATTTCAGACAGGCCCTGCGTTCGATGAATTTGGTGGAAGTCAGTCAGCACAGGAACGGTTCACAACGGGCCGATGTGCGTGCTCAAGAGAGCTTTGGTAATCAAAGCTACCACTTAAACCTAACTACCTACCCCTTATTTCGTAATAGAAATAAAAATTTTAATTTCTTTGGAATTTTTCATTTCCATAAATATCAAGAGAAAAGTTATGTATAGCAAGAAAGGTTGTTATTATTGTCGATAAATCTAATGACAATTTAAAGAATGCATTTTTATTTAAAGGTAGCTAATTCCAGATTATTTGCTTTTCAAATAAGGGTGTATTAAGAATGAAAATGTTATTTTATAGGAACGCTTGGTAAGAATCTCAGTCTTTACAAAAAGAAACAGAATTCAATTTCTGACCTTCTAAAGGAGATTTAAAATATCCTCAAAACACAAAGTATTTGTACTGTTTATACAGGTTTTGACAAATGCAACCCAATAGGCAGAATAACGGTCAAAAATTTAACTCCGACGCAGAAGTTACTGAAAGACGGTTGTCGAACGACGTAATATTTCTTGGTCAGAATTTTTTCCTCTTTTTTAAAGTATTAGAGCTGAGGTTTTGGACACTGGGCATTGGTCTGGTAGGCCTATATATTGCTCAATTGATTATGGTGACCAAAATCTACTCAGATTTCTAAGGCGAAATACAAAAACACAGTTCTTTTGGATCTAAACCTCCGTTTGTCATTAATATCAACAGCCATTTTAGAACCTCTGAGTCTTTTCAGCTCAATACTTGGCCAGCTGACGTTCTAAAGCTCTTCAGAATTTTAATTTTTTTCACTATGAAGAGTTTTCATGTCAAGGGCGATTATAACGTAATTAGTCCTCACAACCCTTCAGTCAGGATTACGACCTGGCTTCCTACACCACTTATGTTATGTGTGTTAATTTTATACATGAGTGGTGGGGGGTACAGTTTGATGTCGACTCTGAAGGACAGATTTTTGAGAAACTTTTCATGGCAATTTTATTTTACTCTCAGAGTTTTGCCAGAAATCTACTGAAAGGAAGTAGCCGAAGAAATGGTTTTTCGAATTTCATTTTGTTTTAAATGTCTGCCCAAAGGTTTGAACCGACACAACACACTACAGACCAGACTACGGCGATGGTATGATCTTGAATTTTTGATCTTTGTTTTGTTGGGGACTAGAGAATTTTTGTTCTGGTAATTATTATTCTGTCGCCGTAGTCTAGTAGGTAGTGTGTTGGCTTATTAGACGTGAAGCCAGGGTTCGAGCCCCAGGCCAGACATCAAAACAAAATACAAAAAGTATTTCTTCGGCGATTTCCTCTCAGCAGATTTCTGGTAAAAACTCTGAGAGTAAATAAAATTGCCATGAAAAGTTTCTCAAAAAATCTGTCGTTCGGAGTCGACTTTAAACTGTAGGTCCCGCCACTTATGTATAAAATTAACACACACAACATAAGTGGTGTGAGAAACTAGGTCAATAATCCTGACTGAAGAGTTGTAATGACCAATTATGTATGTATGTAATTATTATTCTGTAAGCCATTTATTCACTTATTTTCATTCATTTTTATTTCACAAATCACCATAAGACTGCCTGCCATACAGCATATCCTCCTTTATTTTCTTTATTTTTGTATCTTATTTGCTGTACCTTAGAAAAAAAAGAAAGCAAGAAATCCTTTCTTTATTTTCTATTTAAATTACACATTATTGTTGGAAATTTCCATAATTATCCGGTATTTAAGGTATTTTTTTCAAAAGAAAACCAAAGGCCATGACAACCATGCTGACGAATAGTCGTCATTACTATTGTTGTTGCACAATTCGTTCGGTTTTTACTTTTACATTGAGAATGTTGTCTGTGCGTGAAAGTGTGTGGGTGATGTACATACACATGCATATACAGATGAAGTATATTATATGTAGTGTGGTTTGGATTTGTATATGACGTTAGAAAGAAAAAGTTTAGTAGGTTGTTACGTAGTAGAAGGTCGGTACATCCGTTATTTTTTACTTTAATTTTTTTGCGTTTTGTTTTGTCATGATGTATGTTTTTGTTTTTGGTTTTTCCTCTCATTCTTATATGCAACGCTGTAACCGTTCTCTGTCTCAGTTTATCTGTTCTCTCTTACTCTAGTATTGCCATACGGTTTTAGCAAATGCTTTCAGTCTTACTGGCATTTTTCAAAAAAAAATATTTTGCATTTCGTTTTCTTCTTGTTTTTTTTTTTTTCTAAAACTTGCATTTATTATACATAAAATTTATACGTATTTGTTGTTAGTTAGTTAGTTGCAAGCTGGTGTCGTTGCGCTGTAACAGCCTGCCTAAGTAATAATTTGCAACATTGAATGAAAAGTACGATAATAGTGGTTGATGGCGTGGCGTGGCATAGCATGGCATGGCATGGCATGTCATGACAGAGTGGTTACAGCTGATAATATTATTGATATAAGCCGGGGGAGGATAGTGTTGGTGTATTAAATTCGTTGCTTTTGTTGCAATAACACTACATTACAATGTAACAGTTATTGTTGCATTTTTTTTTATAGTTTTTATTATAATTTATTGCCATTTACTTCAAGAGTAAAACAAAATTAAAAAAATAGTTCCAACAGATAAAGCCTGTTATAAATAAATAATGCCAGCTTTTGTTATTATTTTAAATCAAAATTACTATATGCTCCTCTGTAAATACCCTGTATTATATACAAAACGACGAGACAGTTTACAGAACCAATTCAAAGACACGACTTAAACTTCGTGTTATTTTGTATATATTCCTGGATATTGTTTTCCTTTCGTAGTATTTAGTGTATAAACGAATCCGCTTATGTTTACTGACTGACCTACAGACTCTAAAAATGCTGGTACATGTTGTTGTCTCCGTCTGTGTCTCTGTCTGTGTCTGTATCTAAAACTGTATCATATATGTTGTTGTACATAAGAATTTTTTGTTGGTATGGTATTGTATGTATATTTAATAATATTTAAAGTAAAAAGAATTCCTATTTTTTCACTGTAAAAATAATTTTTATAGTTTAGAAATATACACAGTGTTTCTCTGTTGTAAAAGCGTTTTAAATCTATAAGACACCCACTTATACTATTTGCTGCATATACATACATACTTATATTATAAAAAATATGATTGTATGTGTATATTGCATATATATTTTATGCGTTTATATATCCGTTAGGATATTCAAAAGGAATTTATAGCATTTAAGTTATTATTTAAAATGAAATTTAATTTGAAATTATATCCTGTTTTATATGAAGAATGTTGAAGATGCCTACACCATACATACATACATACAAATATAAGAGATTCATCTTGATAATTTGAAGGACATTTAAGTATAGAAGAATTTAAGCTTTTAAGCATTTTTAAGCACAACTCATTATACGAAATATTTTTACAATTATATGTTTTCTAATTGCTTTTAAAAGTCCTTTAAATTTGACTTTAATTTCAATGTTAACTAATATGTTGGCTAGTCTTTTAAGGTAAATAAAATTTTAAATGAGTACTTGAACTAAATTTTGTTTCAAATAAATCCGTACCTAACTAATATGACATGACTTGAATTAAAAATAAAAATATCAGATTCTTTTAATGAATTATGGAGAATCGATCATTAGGATCCTTCAGACAAAGATTACGACCTAGCTTCTCACACCTACGTTGTGTGTGTTAATTTTATATATGAATGGCGGGACCTACAGTTTAAAGTAGACTACAAACGACAGATTTTTTAGTAACTCTTTCATGACAATTTTATTTACCCTCAGATTTTTTATTTTTTTGTATGTGTGCTTTGTTGGAAATCTCTGATCTGGGGTTTGAATCGTGATCTCACGTCTAATAAGCCAGCACACTAACTAGACTACGGAGACATCAAGGAGAAGAGTATGTTAAATTGGTTGCAATTTTCACTATTTTGCAGTGGAATGTTTTCTTTCAAATGAAGTAATTCATTCATGTGAACAAAAATCTAATTTTTAAATATGACCGCCCAAAAAGTTTACAAATGCAAATTCATAGGATGTTACATGGAATATCAATTTTAAAGAACAGCTGTTTCCGAAATTAGGCATACAACCTTAAACCTTTTGGATTAAAACCTTAGGGAACAAATTGAAATTTTAATATTAAAATAATGTAAAGCTATCAGCCAAAAATACCCGAATCCATTGTTAGAGGACCACGATTCCAATCGAATTTTTTAACAAACAATGATTTCGCCATTCCAAAGCATCTAGAAAACTTTAACAAAAACTCATTCGTCGTTTACAGCCTTGGTGGTACCAATAAAGGAAATCCAGTAAAATACATTATATTCTGAATTTGCCGTTCAGAAAAGAAGTCTTTATTTATGGAATAATAGTTATGACCGCAAAAGGAAACTCTTTATTTGCGAAACTTGCAGTTTCGAATATCACACAACCCTTCCAATATAATTCAGATAAAAGAATTTATCAGTAAGTTAAGCAACAATACGGCAGCAGAGGAAGCAAGAAGGAATTTCACGCGTTGACATCGAAATCACAGTTGAAAATCTACAACGCTGCAGCACATCAGTTCGGTAGGTGGAAAGTATCATTGTTAAGTTATCGTAAAGATTACAACAACCGCAGAGGAATGCTCTGCCTAAACCATTTACAAGATTGTAGCATTTTCAACTCAGGAAAGGATTCAAAATAACGTAGTGGCGTTCGGCCATGTAGGACCTGCACGTTGTAATGGAACAATATTTTGTAAGGTATACTCAATTGTATTTACAATTCGTAGAGTTCAAGAAAGCCAGCTACAATATGTTACATATTGGCATCTTGTACACCAGATAAGAATTCAAATTATCGGAAAGTTCTTCACAACTGGTATATCTACCAATCATTTCACACAAACGCTGGAATAAAACATGGATGTTACAATGGACCAATGGGTCTCTGTGTAAAAGGGTGGAACTGTTAATAAATTGATAAGGCACCTTTCCAATTTCAAAAGAATGCCCTCTATCAGATCAACTTCTCACCATCGTGTTTAATGATGTTATGAGCCAAGTTTGTTTAGAGAGGGAAAAATTAGATGGAGCTTGGCTCATGATATCATTAGACACGATGGTGAATAGTTGAGATGATAGCGCACATTCTTGTTAGTTTGGAAAGGTGGATTATCAATGTATCTCTTGACAATACTTGGATTTTGATAATATGGAGGATATTTGTTTACTCTGACCTTAAACATTCAGGCAATATGGGATTTGAGATAAATATCAAAACAACGAAAGCCATGAGAATTAATAACATTAGAGCTGATAATATGATGTTACAAGCCCAGCCAATAGAGTGCATGGGTAGCTTATGTTAAGTGTGAAAACTAATGGTGTCACAAAAGCAGACATAAATTATAGATTAAATAAAGCAAGAGCAACATGTGGACGACTTCAGTCAGTTTTGATAAAGTTACAAACATTCAGACTTACCAAGCTTAGAATATCCAATAGTTATATAAAATATACCCTCTAGTGTTGAAATAAAACCTGGTTAGTTTCAATCAGTATTAAACAATAGCTGAAGGGTATTCATTAATAAGTGCCTCAGAAACATGTGCTAGACAATATCAGCAACAATGATCTCTGGACTTTAGCAACGAGGAACCTATAACTATGCAAATAAAATGTGGGAAATACAAATAAAATGGCATAGGAACGTAATACACTCTCCCTAGCAATCTTTTTGAAGCTATGATATTGCCAATAAAATAGTTCTATTGTGATGCCAAAAATTTTGTTTGTACGGTGGGCCATTTAAAAGTTTCAATTTAAAAATGTAATAAGACAAAAACGGTTTGAAATATTGCCAAATTTATTATTTTTTTTTTTTTTTTTTTTTTATTTATTTAATTTAATTCAATTAAAAATGTATACAAGATCGAATAATGCCTCACCGCCAGTAGGCATTGGAGAGGCTAGTTGGCAACAATTAATTCAAATTAATAATACATACTAATCAAAGGATAGCTTAATAAAGTTAACAATAATAATAAAAAAAAAAAAATAATATATATTTAGATATATATATAAATAAATAAATTATATTGAGAATAAAGTGAAAAATAAAGACATATAATCATTTACTTGAAAATAAAAAATTTCTAACAATTTACAATTTTCCCGGTTAGAAATGAAATATTATTTAATTTATATAGCTGCCGCGGCTTGGCTTGAAAATACCCTATACGAACGGACGATCGTGTACTTCTTTTTATCTCGGCAATGGCATCACGAATGTTGGCCTTCAAATTCTGAATTATCTCTAGTTTGTTGGCATAACACTTTTCTTTAACGGCGCCTCACAATTAATAGACCAACATCATCTCATTGACATCGCCATTTCGGCTAATTAAAAGGCCGTCAAACATTCAACTCAATAAATCGATTGTGGCATGAGATGTGTGGCAAGTTACAGCATTCTGTTGAAACCAAATATCGTTCACATCAATACCATGAAGAGCGGGTACAAAAAACTGGTTATCATGGTGCGATAGGGGTCTCCATTGACCGTAATGGTTGCGTCGTCATTTTCAAAGAAATACGGGTCAATGATGGCACGCACCGCTCCACCAGCCGCGCCAAACAGTCGCTCGTAAGGGGTGCATTGATTGCTGTAAGACCACGTGTGAATTTTCTGAGCTCCAACTACGGCAATTTTGCTTGTTACTTACCAACCAAGATGAAAATGAGATTCATTCGAAAAGATGATTTTTTTTTTTGGCAAAATCAACACCAACGTGCTGTTTCTCGTTGGCCCATCTATCGAAGCAAAAATGAAGCGGTTCATGCGGTTTCAACTCTTGAATCAATTCAAATCAAACAAATCAAAACAAATCAACTTTGTAAAGCGTCCTACCGAAATCTTTTCGCCAAATTTGATGTAAACTGGAGCGTTAAATGTTCACTGTATGATCATGTTCACGCCTTTGCGCATCGACAATGAAATCAGTTTCAAGAATCTTAGAAATAAATTTGCGTATACCGGGCACTGTTGCTGCTTCTCTTCGACCAAATTTTATAGAGCATTTTCGTGCAATTTCCGACCAATTGTCTTTGTTTTGGAAACAAATTTCCAATAAATCCCTACGTTACTTATACTATGTTCACGTATACACCTTTATTGCGTAAATCGCAATTAACGCCAATATTGATCTCAATATTTCATATAAAATCTCAATTAATTATTGCTCAATTAAATGCTAATTGTTATAATATTCAGTAAAACTTTAAATACAGCACTGTCATAAGTACGTTCAGAGAGCATATTACAATTTTCCGAACACTTTCTATTGATATTTGAAAACTCAAATATCAACAACGACAAACAAAAAAAAAAAAAAACAAAACAAAAAAACAACGAACAAAACAAAAACAATCTTGTTGAAACAACCAGCTGTTTTGTTTCCAGCTGCCAAATGAATATTGAGTAATAAGTAATATTGCGTATATTTATTATACGGTTAAAATATTGTTCTCAATTAACCGAATATTGACCCAATTAAATTGCATACGTGAACATAGTATTAAGCGTTAATCGATTCATTACGTTCAGAGGAGATAATACACTGAATTTAGAGACAGAATAGAATGACATAAGTATTGCCAGATTCAAAATATCCAATGGTTCAAATTTAAACCGATAGCTGGCGCACTCTATACAATATGTTGAAAAAAAAAATAAAATAAACGATTGTCTTCTAAGTATGTTTAGAAATACTTTACTTTTTAACACTTTACCCATACATACATACGTATGTATGTTAATTTTATATTATGTACGCAATATATCCTTGAGCACGACACTTAATATACAATATTCTACTAAATTTAGTATAAAATTTAAATTTTTGTTATTTTTTGCCTTTTTTTCTTTCGTTTTAAGCATTTAAGAATAATTTCTATTATGATGGTGGTTTCTGTGGTTTTCGTTTACATTGTTTCCAATAATTTATTATGGACCACAAATTTGTTGTTGTTGCTGTTGTTGTCGTGGTTGTCTTTTTTTCTATTTTTTTTTTTTGTATTATATTTTGAAGTCACTGGAACACATAATAAATTTTGCACATGAAGTTTATATTCCAATACACATACTTAATACATACAGTTTTACAGTTTTATAGGAATTTCAATAATTAAACTTAAATTATCTTAAAATAAAACAGAAAACAAAATGAAATTAAAAACACCATTTAAGTGGTAGTTTATTAGAAATTTATTTTAAAGAATTTGATGTTGTGATGTGTTAATGTGCATATGGCCTGTAATTTTAATTACCAACAGGGCGTATGTTTTATATGGAATTATTTAAATTGTTATTAATTATACGCCTACAGTGTTGAGTCTCAAAATAATGTCTAACTAACTAAACATGTATTGTAATGCCAATGTTTGCAATGTTTATTGTTAAGAATTATTTGAAAAAGAAAATGAATGACTGCAGACTTACTGATAGCATGTCTAACAGCTGGAATACATACAATTAATTTCAATAAAATTCGACATTTTAAGTGAGAGAGAACAAATGAAATCATAAAGACATACTTATACATGATAACAAGCTGCTCGTCAAATATCAATTAGAATTGGAAATTTTATTTGCAATTGAAAATAAGTTTTGTAAAGTATTATTTCGAAAATAAAATTTATTTGGTTTCAATGAAAAAAAAAAAAAAAAATACAAATTTGGCTCTTTTTTTTTTGGAGGAATATTACATCAAGCGAAGTTATTTGAAGCCATTTTAGGTATTTCTCTTTCATTTAATGACTGTTACCCTGATACTTTTGTAGTTATTAGAGTTTTTTATTTCTCACTTTACAGCTGTACTAATAAGAGAATTCAGATGCAGTTGCCCTCAATAGTATTGGAAGTGAATTTTGCAATTGATGACTAATGGGTAATACCATTAGTTATGCACACCATTCATGTTGTGCGGATTAATTTTTTTCAAGACTGGTGAGAACTACTGTTTAATTTCGAATCCGAATAACAAATTTAAGATATTTACCCTGAGACTCTTAACCTGAAGATGTTAACATAATAAAATGATATTGGCTTACACATTCTGAATCCAGAGCTCAAATTCTTCCTACTTTTATAAGAGATTAATCACGTATGTGAACGTAATGAAAGCATTTATAAAGATCCTTAAAAAGGCAATATTTAAGGATAAAGCGCAGAGCCCGCAAAAATCTCTATTTGGAAAAGCTTAAGGAATTAATAGTGGATAATAGTGGAGCAGCAGGGAGAGCATGTCAACAAATTGACAAAGGGCGAAATACTGGAAAGGACTGTGAGTTATTTGCACAGTCACAAGTAAGACACAGAACAGCAACTTGCATTCAAATAATGATAACCTATGTATCGTAAACAAAAAAAAAAAAATTAACCATCTCCCAACAGTGGTGATTCATTACTATTAAATTAGAAAGTTAGAGTTTGTTTTTTTATCCACATTTGCCGCAGAATCAGAATATTTTGCGAGAGACTATTTAACATTCTCAACTACAATGTCATTTGGAAACCTCTAACGTGTAATGTTTCCCGCTCATTGCAACCCAGCATACTGAAAGAATGTATTCCAGTAGGTATTATGTTGGCTTATTAGATGTAAGGCCACGGTTCATATCCCCGGTCAAATCGAAATATGAAAAATATTTCTTCGACGACTTCCATTCTATAGATTTCTGGCAAAAAATTGGAGATTCGTCATGAAAAGTTTCTCAAAAAAATATGTCGTTCGGAGTCGGCTTTAAACTGTAGGATACAAAAAACATACATAAAACTCAGTCAGGATTTCAACCTTTGCTTCTCACACCACTTATGTTGTGTGCGTTAATTTCATACATGAGTGGCAAGACCTACAGTTTAAAGTCGACTCCGAACGACACATACTTTTTTACAATTGGTGATATTATCTAAGAGGATAATTTGAAGAACAGTTACGTAAAAAAAAATTTTTTAACCTAATTTTCGTTTTTTATTTATACCCTACGGCGGGTATACTTTAATTATTGAATATTATAATTTATGAATGAAAGATTCTATCAAAGTGAAACACAAACTCAAATAAATTCATTAATTAAATTGCAAAGAAAAAAATTCAGAAACTTTTTAGTTATTAAGGGGAAGATGAGAATTTAAAATATCGAAATTAAACTTGTCCGAAAAAATACTATAAAAACAAATTCAGTTTCTGTTATGAAACCTGATTTATATGGAACATTTGGATAAAAATTCTATCAAGGCAAAAAAAAAAAATTTTTATATTATTTTAAATATTTTCTATTAAGCCGAAGAATTCATCAATAAAATTGCAGTGAATTGAAGAAAAATATTTTGAAATTAAAAGGAAGATGAAAATTTTTAGTAAAACAATTTAAAATATTGGAATTGGGCTTCTTACGAAATCAATAGAGAAATCATATAATTTCTTGAAAATAAAACAAAAAAAATCTCGAATAATTAAAAAGAGTAATTTGATGCCGAAACCAGATGGCTAAAGCAAATCAAGAAAAGTACAAATATTGCTTATAAAAGCTAATAAATAAACGAAAATTATTTGCAAATCCTAAAAATCAAATGAAATCTCCAAAAAGTTACAAAAAACTAAAAGAAGAATGAATCAATAAAAGTGGTGGTGAAAGCGTTAACAAAAAATTGAAAAAAAAATTGGCAGGTTTTTTGTAACCCCAAAATAACAACAACGTAACCAATTTTAAATTAAACTACCATCTAACCAACACCACTAATAAACTCTTTTTTTTTAAAAAAAAAAAGAGACGAAAAAGTGTTAAAAAAATTCGACGTTACAACAATCAGGGTTTAAATAAAAATATACACGAAAGTTTTTGCCAGACACACAGTACGGATTATTTTATTTCTACAGCACAATGACAATTTGAAAACAAAGAGAAGAAAAAAAGAGAAAATTGTTACCAAAAAATTAAAAAAGAAAACGAAAACAATTTTAAAATAAAACTAAAAACAAAAGAAAAAAATTCAAACATGAAGTGAAAAATCCAACATCTGACCACAACTGTTTTCATCAGAGGTAAAGAAAATTGGATTTGATCTAGAAAACAGCAACCAAACAACAGTTTGTAAAAAAAGGACATGAGAGAGAGAGAGAGAGAGAGAAAAAACCAGGGTGTTATACTTTAACTGGATTGGTAAGTTTTATCAGTTTTTTTTCTATCGTATCGCATACATACCACATGTAAAATAAAATATTTTTTAATGCATTATATACACATACAATAATACGGAAAAACCTTTACTGAAAGCAAAGAACAATAAAAAACTATTTTATTTGGGGACAAAAAAATCCCCTTTTTTTTTTGTTTCAATATTTTTTTAAATCTTTTTTTTTTGGCTTTTGTCTTTTCATAACGTAAATTGCGACAGACACTTAATCAATAAATGTGGTGGATATATTTTATAATAAAAAAAAATTCAACAAAAACATTGAAAAAGAAAATATACACGTAAACTGCTTTTGATAACAGCAAGATAAAGAGCCAAAGTAATAAATATTGGCGTAACAAATAAAAAAAAATTATATTTCGTATGCAGGACAATGGTTCTTGCGTTATTTATGGGACGTAAATTAAAATTATCATAAAACCATAGAAAATAAAATTGAGTACTTCAAGGACGCGTTTTGACAAAAGGGCTGACATTATAATCATGGATCGTAACAAACGTAGCATTACAAAGCATAAATAATACAACTGGAATGGAATAACTATCACTTCACATTGTCCTGAAAACAATAAAGAAGCTAGAAGAGCTCCAAATCCAGTAAGCAAACTGCACTAAGCTATTGAAGAGGGAGATCCGAAAAACCTTAGTCGCCTACAGATTTTCACTTAACAACAGTTACGAGTTAACAAATATCCGTATAGGAGTTACACTTTCAGGTAACTCTGACACACACATACATACATAATTGGTCATTACGACCCTTCAGTTAGGATTACTGCATAGCCTCTCACATCACTTATGTTGTGTGTGGTAATTTTATACATGAGTGGCTGGACCTACGGTTTAAATTCGACTCCAAACGACAGATTTATAAGATACTTTTTATAACCAATTTAATTGTTCTCAGAGTTTTTGTCAGGAATCTGTTGAGAGGAAGTCACCGAAGAAATATTTTTTTTTTATTTCGTTTTGACTGTGTCCTCATGTCCAATAAGCCAACATACTAGATAGACAACATACTAAACTACGACGACTTCAAGTAACTCTGACATCAAATTTATATGATTACAAGTATCGGGTCTTTCTACACAGCCTTACTAAAGTTATCAATTGATAACAGCAATCTTGTTGAAACTACAAATGGCAAATTTGTTGTCATGTTTTTAAATCGTTTTGCTTCAACGCCATGGACAGATAAAGCATTCAAGTGCAAATAAAAAATTTTTTTTCAAAATGGAACACCAGAAGTACTTGCCCTGTGCACATCTACGACCGCCATAATCGCCTTACTGAGAGTTCTATTTCCAATTTAAAGTGGATTCCGAACGACAGATTTTTTGAGAAACGTTTCATGGCAATTTTATTTTAATCTCAGAGTTTTTGCCAGAAATTTGCTGAGACGATGTCGCCGAAGAAATATTTTTTCATATTTCGTTTTGTTCGAGATGTCTGACCATGGGTTCGAAGCATGGCGTCATGTCTAACAAGCCAACATACTACCTACTAGACTACGGCGACTTCTTCAGTCTTTCGCAGGCTACGAATTTGCAAAATTTTGTATTTAGGCAAAATTCAACTGTCTAACGGACTAAAGATAAACGACCGTAGACAACGACGTGTGTGTGCTGAATGGACTCTGGGTGTAGTAATCGTAATTTTCATTAAAAAATCATGTTCAGCGATGAGGCACATTTTTGGATGATTAGGTAGGTGAACAGACCAAAGTCTCCTATGAGGGACATTACCAATCGACTTGAGACCTAATAACTATGGACTGCCACGTACGACGTGTGTTCTCTGATTGGGCTCTAATGCATTTGGCCCTTCTCTTACTAAATGGACACGGAAACAAATAAATTTTTAAATATAGAAAGATACAAGTCCACATAAAGTCCAATACTTTCAATACATGCCGAAAAAGTCACTGTTTATTGTGGATTTTTGGTTGCCGGCATTATTGATTCATATTTCTATGAGAACGATGGTGACCAGGTCATTACTGTCAACGAAGAGCTATGTAGATTGATGATTACTTTGTTTGGCCTGAATTGGATGTTGCATAGGCATAGGCATCTTAGATATGAACTGGTCAGCAGCAGTTATTTACCTTCAGTTATTTAAAGTGGAGAAATCAATAGAGCTTCAAATTGTTCCGGTTTCAGCCAGATGGCTCTTCGTGACAAGCAACTCATGTCACATTGGATATTCTGCACAAGCGATTTGAGGGCATAGTCATCTTAGATATGAACTGGTCAGCAGACATACATAGTACCTCCAGTTATTGAAAGTGAATAAATTAATAGATGCTCAAATTATTGCAGAAATTCGATTTTATTTTTAAGAAATTTGTGTGTGTTTTTTTTTTTCTGTTTGTTCTGTCGCATCCTATTTTATTTCCCTTTAGTATAAAAAATTTCCAAAAAATTGCCTTAAATAACATCAAAAAAAAGCACTTAAAATATGATAAAAAGTTAATTGACAATAAAGAAATATAAGAGAGAAGTAAAAATAATAATAAAAAACAAAAATAAATTATAATTTTTAAATAACTGTCATGGAAATTTCTATTAATTAAGTATTTATACAATATAATCAAAAGAAAAACGGACACTACAGAAATACATAAAAAAGAGAAGCATAAATAAATAAAAAAAAAAAATATGTATGTACGTACATGAATAATGTATTTAATAATAATCCCAGTAAATGCAAAGGAAAAGAAACAAATAACAACCAAAACCAGTGTGACACAATCTTTATCACCCACATAAGTTCCTTTGGATACGAATGATCACCAGTGGACAGTGATGGACGCGTGTATAAGCGTTTGTCTTTTCATATTTATTTCCCTAAGGTTCATGCTAACACGGGGAATATATTTTTAGCAGCAGAATTAAAGAAAAAAAAGTTAATGGGGAAAAAGACCAGGAATATGATTATTTATAATGATTGACGATTTCATGCGGTTTATGCTGGTTGTTGTTGTGCTGTTCTGTTCTTTCTTTTTTCTCAAAGCTCAGTGACATTTAGTCATGGTAAACATTTTATCGGAATAAAAAACAAAAATAAAAAAAAAAAAAAATAGAAAAAAACTTTAAATAAAGTGTGTCGTGATATATAAAAATATTTTGCAAATAACAACGAAAACAAAAAAGCAAAATAAGAGGGATAGAGACTTGACAACACTCAACAATGAACAAAGTGGACGTGTCCGTAACCATGGATGGAATGGATGATATCACTATAACAACCAACTCTCAATTTGACTACAAGTGTATGTACAATATTATAAGGGAATACAGCAGTGAAATGCTAATAAAAATTATTTGTTTGTATATATTTTTTTTTATTTATTTGTGATTTCAAACACAAGTTTGATTGTATTGTAAAGTTCAATTCTGTCAAACGCACAAGTGCTTAAAAGTTGATGAACACTCTTCTTTAACTTGTGTGGAAAGTTACAGTGATTTGTAAACGAACATTTGAGTCGTGTGTTGTCGTTTTACTATTAAAAAGTAAAAACACATCAAAAACAAAAATATATTACCCGTTCACCATAAACGGTAAGAACGCTGTAGTCAGGCCCAGGAATAATTTATTTTATTTCGTTTTGGGAACTTTATACGTTAAGACCTGAACCCTAGCTTCAGTAAACATCAATCAGATTTGCCTGGAAAGCTTTCTTTATCCATGTTTATCCATTATTTATGGTTAACCAAGACCAACACTCAGTATATGCTCTGCGTGAAACTGATTAAATTCATTATACAGCTGTTGATTGCTTCTTGGCGGGTACAAAAAACCAGTTATAATGGTGCGATAGGTGTCTCCATTGACCGTTGTCGTTGTGCCGTCCTCATTTTCAAAGAAAGATGATGCTTCCCCACCACAAGCCACACTAAACAGTCACTTGTAATGGGTGCATTGGCTTCTGTAACACCACGTGTGGGTTTTCTTTCAAATTAGGCAATTTTGCTTATTAACGTACCCACCAGCTTCATCAGAAAATACGATTTTTTTTACAAAATCGAGGTTATCGTGCAAAATAGATTTCTTGTTGGTCTATTTAGCGAAGCGAAAACGAATATACTGAAATTGTGACAGAATGGAACGATATAAGTATTGCCGGATTAGAAATAACCGATGGTTTAAATTTAAGCCGATAGATGGAGCACCCGATACCAATTATTGTAAGTATTATGGCCGTTTACAACTAAACTGAAGGTTTCATTTAACTGTTCTTTCTTCCTTTTTACAGTTTTTTGTGTTATAAAAGAGGTATTCTTCGCAACATTACTATAGTATACCTGACTGGAGATGACTTTTTATGGCGAAATTCCTATTTTTTTATTTGAGACAAACACCCAGGAGAAATCCTCTAATCATATATTGGAATACCAAAAAGTAAAGAAAGAAGAAGTGGAACAGTGTGGAAAATTTGGTCATTTCAATTCTTTACTCAGGATTTCAACCTAGCTTCTCACTTAATTCGTGTTGTGTGTACTCGTATTAATTTTATACACGAGTGGCAGACAGAATTAAACAACTTTTCATGAGATTTTTATTTTACTGTCAACGTCTTTGCCAAAAGACTGCTGAGAGGAAGTGACCTAAAGCAGTAGTTTTCATATTTCATATTCGTTTGAGATGTCTATACCAGGGGTTGAAGCATAGGCTCTCATTTAATAATCCAATACACTATATACTACACTACGGGGACTACCATATTCATATCCATAAATTTCAACACAGGATAACAAACCAGAGGGTCCAGTCGAAATCGAACCTACAACCCACACCTGTAGATTAACAAACTACCCAATATACCCCATCGTAAAGAAATTTAATATAAGGACTCGCCTTTAATAAAACTCTGTTATAAAGAGCAAGAGCAACGAAAACTGATTTTATTAGAAGTCCAAATAAAAAGCAGCGGTTTAAATAGAAAATATTAAGGAAAATATATCATGTCCAAAGACCAATAAATCGCTACAAATGACTTTTGAAAAGGGTCTGAAGGCAACAAATTAGAGCTCTGTACAGTTACACATTACGAGATAATACAGTCTAATGAACCAACCAATTTTTAACCGTACTACTCAGTTCTCTACTGTTTAACAACAGCACCATTTGACTGTTAATTTTTTCGTGGCCTGTAGAACTATGCTTACAATGAAAAGAAAAAAAAGTAAAAACAGTAACCCAAATTTCTCTCTACAGCCATAGAGTTATGAAGCTAACCGAAAAAATTAAAATGCCAGGAATGATAAGACAGGTTTGGGTGTTTAAAAATTATTTAAAATTTTATTACTCTTTAGGTAACTACAACTGTATGCTATGGTAGATACCTACACAATCTGTATAACAAGAGTACCGTGTATCGTATACGAAAATAGAAGCAAAAGAATAGAAAACAAACAACATCAAAAATAACAAATAAAAAAGTATGTACACAGAGTGTTTATTGGTAAAGTGTCAAGCAAAAATTCTATTTTTGAGGTCATACAACTTTTACTTTGTGAAAATGTTAAACAAATAGAATGAAAATGACAACGACAACAACAACGACAATGACGACAACAAACCAGGCAACAGCAAGAAGATGTAACAATGCTGTTAAAGCACAGGCAAAAGACAACAGCGGTGGCATCACAACCAACAGTAGCAGCCACAGCAACAGCGGGAGCATAAAATGGTAGCAACGATTTAATCACTTTCTTTAAAGGACGAAAGACATACTGAGACAATATCAGCGAGTATACATTTGCACTTGTGCCTTGGGAGATGGCTTCGAAGTTTTTAAGTTGATTTTTTCTTTGCACTAATGATAAATGAATTACAACAATAACATACAACAACAACACAATCATTATAAGGATATGTACATATGTGTACAGAATATATAAGAATATGCACGTGAATCTATTATGATTAGTAACTTTTTTATGCATATGCAATAACATATTACGCTCAGGATGAAATGTTAGTTAAAAGCGAGGACCCTGCATTTGTACTTCATATTTATTTTTCTTTCCTCTACACACATAATTGGCCATTACAACGCATCAGTCAGTATTAAGTCCTAGCTTTTCACACCACTTATGCTGTGTGTGTTAATTTTATACATGAGTGGCGTGACCTGCTCTTTAAATCGATTCTGAATGACAGACTTTTTGAGAAATTTTTCATTGCAATTTTTGTATTTACTCTCAGAGTTGTTGCCAGAAATCTGCTGAGAGGAAGTTGCCAAAGAAATATTTCGTTATGTTGGAGATGTCTGACCAGGCGTTTGCACCGAGACAAGACAAGACTATGGCGACTTTCTTTTATCTAAGAAAGCTTAAAAATTCCATTCAGTTCAGAAACGAATACCATTTTGCAAATTAAACTTTAGATTAGTTTACTTCGCGAGGACATTGTCTCTTTCATCAACGTTTAGAGTTCTAAGCAAGGCTTGGTTGCTAGAAATTTTTGTGAAGATGAAAGTCTATGTGACTACTGGGAAAACTGACCTCTGCTATATAATAGATTGCACATATTCACGCATACTGTTGTATTCAAAATTTGATGTCCTGTAGATAGTCACTTTTTTACAACTCGGTTTCAGTTTACTCTGTGATGTTTTAAGAATCATAATCGAAATTTTCATTTCATTTTGTAATAACCACAGTACGTGGATAACTTTACTCTCTTGACGGAAGGCAGTTAAAGGGTTCCGTTTGCCTTTATGAAGGAAGTCTAAAAAGTCCTGTATAATCAAGTTATACCTGCTAGAATTATGGGCTCAGGAACCAGGCAAGTTGTCATAGAAAATACTAGAAATTTTTCATCTTAAAACCAGATCATGAAGTCCAATTGCCTCTGGAGGGCATATGAATAAAAACATAACATAATCGGTTGGCATATGTAGCTACTATTTCGAGCGTGTGACTGACTGAACCATTCAAAAGATTTATTGGCCGTATTGATTTGACCTAAACATTACGAATGTATTCATTCAAATATTACAAAAGTCTTATTGGCTTTAGATTAATCGGACCGACCTTAACGTTCCCCTATAGCAAAACAGGAAGAGGCTTCACTTTTAATACAGAACAAATAGATACGGCTTCTTACTCGCCACGCTTTATGAAGCTAAAATCTGGCATGACAATAAAATTTTTATAAAACCATAGAACATAACCAGTATTTAACGAAAAGCATATTTAGATTAGCGGTTCAGGATGTAGGTTTCACATACGGCATGTAATTTTAATAACTTACTTACTCCCTTGGTCAGTACGGATTATGGCGTTGTTTCTCACACTACCCATGCTATGTCTGCTCATTTTGTCCTTAAGTCAACGACAGATTTTTGAGAATCTTTTCATTGCAATTTTATTTGCTCTCCAGTGTTTTTCCCAGAAAACTGCTTAGAGGAATTCGCCGAAGAAATATTTTTTCACATGTTTTCATTTGTTTATTATATTTGTGGAGCAGAGTGGATAATTTAACCCATTAATAGGATTGCAACCTAATTTCTTATATTATTCGTGTTGCGTGTATTAATTTTATACAAGAGTAGTGGAAGCGAAATATTAATGTCGAAAGGACTTGAGAAACTTTTCATGGTATTTATAATTTTCTGTCAAAGTTTTTATCCGAAGACTGTGGCGATTTCTAAAGAAATATTTTTTCATAGTTTTGATTCTTTGGAGAGATGTAAACCATAGGGTGAACTGAGGGCTTTTGTCCAACATACCATCCACAAGACAATCTATTTATCATATATTTTGCTAATATACTACCAATATATACTATAAGAAGTCGCTATAGTCTAGTAGGTAGTGTGTTAGTTTACTAGACGTGAGGCCCACGATTCAAACCCCATTTTTAATATTTCTTCGCCAACTGGCTCTAACAAAAGTTTCTCAAAAATCGTTTTTGTTTCCCCAAAATCATACGACTAGAGTAAATTGTTTTTCGTGTTTTCAATAATAGTCCTCCCTTCTGTACATAAAAATTGTTTTATGAAGTTTTTTTTTAAAAAATAGTTTGAAATACGAACTTATAAGTTAACATTATGGAAATAAATAGTTTTAACATTATTTCACGACAGCTAATATGCTCTGGAATAAATAAAAGTATTTAAATTTACGTTATTAAACCCAATAAATTGAAATATGCTTTAAAGAGCAGAAAGATGGTCATTATTCTTGCATTTTTACATCTTTGGCTGTAAATGAAAAAATTTTTCTTTCTCCTTTTTTCAATTTAAATTCATAGACTATTTATTTGACTCTGGTTATGCTGGTCTACTGTATAATACTATTGGCTTGGCTATCTGACTGTCTGCATTAAAGAATGTCTGTTCATCTAACCAAGCATTTCGTTTGTCTACGAACATTTACTGGGTTTTTGTGAATGTTTATGTATGTATGAGAGACTATTTTTCATAAGAGTGCATTTATGTATAATTTTCTTATTTTCTTATTTTGTTTTTGTATTCTTTTTTCCTCATTCCTTTCTGTTTTTAGTTTTAAATTTGCATTTTTATGTACATTTTACGTACATTTTTATGTATTTTCCACAACACAGAGAAACATAGAGAAACGTCAACTCTTACTCTTTAAAGACTGGGGGTTAAGGCTCTTCCTTTGCAGCTGATGGTTTTGCTTTAGCTGCTGCCATTCTTGTAGTAGTGAGTGCTCTTTTTAATTTCTTTTTTTGTTGTTGTATGTTTATATGCAAATATATGTGGTTGTTTGTGCACAAAATAGAAGCTGGCATTGGTGGGTTTTTATTTTTTTTTTTTTATGCGGGGTCAGTCACTGACTGACATTTCCGTAGGTTGGCCAGTTGTCTTGCTGCTTCACTTTCATGCTCTCCATGGTTTGGATATTTTTGCTGTTTCGTTATCTCTTTGTTTGCCTAGCCATTGTGTTCATGTTGTATTGCTGTTTTTCACAATTTCTGAATGTGTTTGTTTTCATTGTGCTGCTGCTACAGCTGATGTTTTCGTGCTGGTTTGTTGGATTGTTCCTCCTCCAGCAAAGAACACATTTCTACTGATGTTGGCTTGCCGTTTCAACATCACTTTTTTCCATTTTTTTCTTTTTTTTTTTCGATGTTTCTGTGCTTTGTTTGTTCCCTCGGTGACATAACTAAAGTCATCATTTCATACTTTAGCTTGTATTCTTTTTTTTTCGATTCCATACAGTTTCTTGCTTTGCATTTGTGGGTCGTTCGCCGCGTTTGCCTTTTGGGCATTCGTATACGTGTACAAGTATTATTATAGAATACATATAGTATAGTATACACATACTATTTCAATTTATTTTGCTTTTTCTCCCATTCTTATTCTATTTCCCCTTCCTTTAAATATGATTTGATTTATCGCTCTCTCTCCTCTCTTGATTACAAGCTCTTCAAATGATATTTTATGGCAGTAAATGTGTTCAAGACTTCTTTTTTTTATTTTACATTTTGGCATATTTTTGATTTATTTTGATCCTTGTCCAGTTTTTTCTCGTTATTGTCATTTTCATTCGTAAACTTATTTTGCATAGAATGAAATGCCTTTCTCTTTCAATTTTTTTTTTTTTTTTTTGAATTGTTTATTATTTCTTTATTACTTGTATTTGTTTCTTTTGTCGCTATACTTTTCATCTTTTCATGGCTGCATTATAAATAATTGTAGTTGTCCTCTTTTTTTTTTTTCTTTTTTTTGTCTTCTACTTTATCTATTGTAGTTGACCAGGGCAAAAAAAAAGGAAAAAAACTTGGCATATACTTATGCAAATAGAAAATTTTGGCCATAACCAAGCACAAAAAAAAAAAAACAAAAAAACATCCAACGCAAATGAGTAAAATTTTTAATGAATTTTTACAGGCTGGCCTCTCTATTACACAAAACAATTTCTCTTTCGTTCCTTTCTTGTTGAAATTATTTTCCTTTTTTTGTGTTTTCGTAAAAGAATATGTTCAATAAAAACGCCAAAATGCTGGCAAAATAAATTATTGATAAAATCATTCGATTATTGATGATGGTTTTTCTAAAAGCCTTTTATATTGTGTATACGGCAATATAATTTGCATATTAATTAAAAATTATTATAAATTTTTAAATTATCTTCTTTTTTTGGTAATTTTCATTTTCACAAAGCACCACACATAAATGAAGTTTTAATAAAAAAAATGTTGTCTTTAATTGTGTAAATTATAGCGCCATACAAATTCAGACGATCAAAAAAATATTGTTGAAAACAAAGTGGTTGATAGCATCATATACATATGTCTATATGTACCATAGTCTCCTACAAAATATATTGTTAAGTTTTATCGTCTGAATACGTAGATTGCAAATAAAATAAATTATTTATTCTTAATGGTTGTCTGTCTCTTTTTGTTTAAATAACTCCCTTATTTTATTTTATTTTAACGACAACACACTTCAATTGATATCACTGCACTATTAATTTCAATCGCGGTCATTATGAAAAAGAACAAATTTTCAGTGTTAAAATAAGTGTGCTTAGCGCCCACTTCTCAATTTAACTCTCGATCATTAATCACAGACTCGCGGCTCATCACTGGTTGGCAACACTGGTGTGTTAATTTTATACATGGGTTGGACGTCCTACAATTTGAAGTCGATTTTTAACGACAGATTTTTGCGAAACTTTTCATCGAATTTTTTTTTACTTTCAAATTTTTGCCAGAAATCTACGGAAGTAGAAGAAGAAATAGGTTTTCGTATTTCGTTTTGTTGGAGATATCTGACATGTAGGACTTTCTACTAAACTACGGCAACTTTACAATCTTGAATTTTTGATCTTTGTTTTGATCTCTTCTCGTAAATTTCTATGTATTTTTTTAGTGTATTTCTGTTTAACGTATAGTGTGTACATTTTGTTGTTGTCGGACCTAGAGTTTAAACCAAAGGCTCATGTCTTAAAAGCCAACATACTACCTACTAGACTACGGTGACTTTAATATTTGTGTTGTATTAATAGTAGGCCACTTAGAGGCTTTAAAAAGATAACCTAACCGACAAGTTAATGTTTTATAGAAGGAGATAAGGTTCCTAAAAGTCAGTAGAATGCCCAAGCTTATTCGGTTAATCCGATATGAAATCTTAAAAACTCACCTACGTAGTTCTATATCATAGACCGGCTATATTACTGCAAGCAAACTTTAAAAATGTTATAATCACTGTGAGAACGATTTTCATAAGTTCCATACAAGAAATCTTGTCAAACGTAAGTTTCTGTGAGTAAAGTTGCGCAGCGCAAAGGCATCCCAGCATTTCATATACTCGCCCAACTATTGTCGGTATATGATGAGACCATGAAAGCTTGAATCGCCAGAATCGCTAAGTTTATAGAGTGAATAACAAATTCAATCGGCGATATATGGCATCAGTATTGTTAATAAAAACTGATTGGATTGGTTCGAATTAAGGTCCATTGTTCGCAGGCCAGTCGTGCATGTTAGCCAGATCGCTGTACATATGGTACGCTCAGAGGTGGATATCATTTGCCATGCAGTTTTTATAAGCCACATCGTTGGCTTACATTCACAAAGCGTAATGCTTAATAGCATCGGGTGGAGATCATTGGTGTTCGGACAGAACAATTCAGGTCCGAGAATTGAATCCTGGGCTTACATGCAATTGCCGAAAAATAAAAAGGTTTCCCAAGTTTTTCCAATAAAATATCTGCTTGAAAGTTTTAAAAACTATACTATTATGCAATAAAAATAAAAGAATACCACAATCCTGACAAAATTACACCACAAATTTTCAATTGTCATAGGCATGTGTCATTTCACAGATTTCGGATGCATGAGAGTCCAATATTTTATGGATGACAGTTTACAGAATTAGAATAAGTGACTACAGGTCACAGGTTTTCTAAGAATTTACGTTGTGGGCAAACTATGTACTCAATACAAGATACCTCCCAGATGCTACAATACCTTTGAATGTTGTTCCTTCCAAACTATAGCATACAACCGAGACAATGTACATATATTTTATAAGCGCATATTTAAAGAATAAAAATTTATTTAAAAATTTTAAATGTTCTCTGCTTCTAACTGCAATAATTATTCTCTCCATTTGTTTTATGTTCTCTAATTTTTGTTTCTTTTCACACACTCTTTACCACACAACCTTAGCATTCAAAATGGAAACAACAACAAAAATATCAAAAAAAAAAATATGATCACATGTCTTTGTGTAATCAGTGATGGAAAGTGAAGGATATCCGTTAAGGAAATTGTCCACTAATAGAAGTTTCTACTGTTCTAAATTTGATATGTGTGTGTCTTCGTTTTGTTTTAAACCACTTGTTCTTTATTGTTATTTTTGTTTTCTCTTTAGCAATTTAAACGATTTGAAGTTGATTTCGTTTTTTTCCTGTGCTTCTCAGTCGTTAACAGCAACGCTTCCTTTATGCCATTAATGTGTGTCTTTTGCCCTGGCACCACTATGTGGGTTCTTTTTTCTAAATTTTTTATTTACGAAGTATGATGTGTTTTGCCCCATGGGTGGTCGCCTTAATAGCAATAGACGCTGCACTAATGGTCTTCAAGCTTAAAATCTACTTATCTGCCATTCGATGCAGGGGACAAATAGAAAAAGAAAAATGATAGAAAGATGAAAAGAGAACAGAACAGTAAACCAGAAAGCCAGAAGAGCTATACGCTGCTAAAGGCTGAATATTATTAGGAACTGTTCTAGATTTGTCTTTAACAATCTTTTTTGTTTTTTTTTTTTTTTTCTGTTAATTTCTCTTTTAACTTTACGACAATTTTTTTTTTGTTCGCTTTCGGTATTAACATGTTTACATCCTGTATGACGATTAAGTATTTCACAAAATAAGGAGAAAAAAAAAACAAAAAAAAAAGTAAAACAAGCGAATGAACGAACTTTCAAAGACTAATTCCACAGAACTTTTTAACTTTTACGTACGTATTGTCCCTTTTTTTACGGTTTCCTTGCTTTTTCTTTTACTATTTTCAAGGATTTTGCTCTGTAGTCGTTTGCTGTATTTTTTCTTTCTTTATTTCCTTTGTTGTAGTGCTAAACAAAAGCTTAAAGTACTTGACTACATACAACTTTTCTAACTATATTCATACATACATACATACATATGTATATACGCTAGCCATATGTATGTATGTATATGTGATTGTATGTATAGTTAATGCTATATTCAGTTTTTTCTATTCTCTTCTTTTTTTTGCTCAGATTTTCTACAATGCCAGAGACAAAACGTCTGGTTGGGTTTCATGTAAGTTAGGACAGCTATGGCAACAACGACAATGACAACTACAACAACAACAATAATAAAAACTAAATTGAGAATTCATAGAAAGCGAACAAAAATAACAACAACCAGAAAAAAATTATATATTGTCTGTGATTTTATATGACAGCAAAATGACAAGCGACTACTAGAGTGACATTAAACATTAACACGTACAGACTTTAATGATGATAGACAGAATATGTACACACATACACACACTGACACACACACTTAAACTTAACTAATTCAATATTATTAGCTTTAAACTATACTGTACCTATACACACACACACCCACCATTGATTTTACAACTACACTCTCGCATACATTTTAAGTTTTATAATAAATCGTTTTCTAGTGGAAGGTGTTCGTTCGTACGTTCGTTTTTGCAGGACTTTATTGTTTCTTTGTGAACTGATAATCATTATTTATGCTTTTGAAGGGGATAAAATCAATTGAAATTTTTTTTCTTGTTGCTTTTTTCTCTTTAAAGTTAAAGTATCAATGAACTTCAGGAAGAGAAATTATAATTGAATTGAGAGAAATCCCAGACATATGAATAGAATATTGTCTCAACTCAAATTTTTTATGCATTAAGGAAATCTTTTTAAAATTCTATTGGCAATATTTTCATAGGTTTTGTATACAAACGTGTTTAAATAACTTGAAATAGTATCAGCAGTGGGTTAACCAATGTACTGGCTGTCAAGTCATAGAACAGGACCTAACATACATACATACATAATTGGCCAGGTCAGAATTGCGGCCTATCTTCTGACACCACTCATGTTGTGTATGTTAATTTTATTCATGAGTGACGCGACCTAAAGTTTAAAGTCTACTCCGAACGACAGATTTTTGAGGAACTTTTCATGGCAATTTTATTTACTCGAAGAGTTTTTGGCAGATATCGCCGAAGGAGTATTTTTCCATATTTCGCTTTGATGTGTGACCTGGGGTTTGAACCGTGGTTTTACGTCTAATAAGCCAACACACTACCCACTAGACTACGGCGACTTCAAACAGGACCTAAGCATCAAACAATTGACAACTTGGTGTTATTAAAAGTTGAAGAGTCAGAAATGCCATACGTTTGGGCTCCATTTGTATACGAAAGTAAATTGAGATGACCAAATTAGGTACGTTAAGCATTTGCTTGTATTTGTTGAGCATTGGCCAATCCATAATATCTGAACACGTTGTACGCCAGATCACAGATATTTGGCAATGATATTGATACGTTCAAAAGCGTTTACTGTCTGGTGTCAGAGTTTTTTGAAATGACTGATTAATGAGGAATAAAGAGTTGTTCTCAGGCATATTAAGTGGAGATGGCTCAAAAATTTGACTGAAGATGCAGAGGAGTCTGCCGCGCCTATCAATATGAAATATTTCTAATGCATTACTCTGCAATTGCTGCAACTAAATCAGCGAGGAAAAAAGTTTACTATACACCGGTGTATGAAGACTTTTTTCTTTGACTGTAAGGTGGACACGACTTTGAAAAACTAACGGCCAGAAGAAACCAGTTGGATATCTGAGTAAACCATTTTTGGTTTCATTATTATCGCTGGAGAAACATAACTCACCCTGTTGGATAGATTATATCTACTTAGCCGAAGAGTGCATTATAATGGAAATAATCTGCTGATATAACATATGTATGACCTCGCACGCGGTGTTCCTTTTACCCGCATCTCGATCTTTTCTGATAGCCAGGCTGCCATAAAGCCTCTGTCGAACGTAGCGAATAATTCCAGGATCATCAGGGAATGTCGCCGCTGTCTCAACCTTCTTTCTGGGCGCTTCAGTGTCACACTTATCTGGGTCCCCGGACACTGTGACATTTCGTTAAACTGCAGGGCCGGCGAGCTCGCCAGAGCTGGTGCACTACTCCCGGAATCCTCTTCAATTAACTTAGGAATGCCGCTTACCTCTTTCAAGCTGGCCATATCGCGAAAGTTCTTCCAAGACGCCAACTTATCCTGGATCAATGAGGAGTCCTGCTCCACCGCTAGGCTCACATGGCCCTTAATGGATAGAAGGCGTACCAACCAGCTACTTGGACTTGGTCGAAACATCATCTCGAACACAGTGGCCATTCTTACAGGTCACTGTGTTATGGGTAGACACGCGGAAAGAATGCGGTTCCCATTTAACGACTTCTGTTGTGGATACAGATCCGTTGAAGAAGAGTAAACTGTTATCCACTTTCTTTGTCAATGTCCATCTCCTGCGAGGTGCAGATATAGATTTTTTGGCTCTCCGAGCCTTGTCAGCTTGACGGAGCTATCGTCCATTGATGTCAAAGACATAGTCTCGTTCATCAAGCTTTGGGGCTGGTTTACCAGCGTGGGGTAGTCGTGCTTTGGATTTACAGCCCTTGCGCAGACCAACTTCTCCCTCCTTGGTTCGGAAGAACTTGGTCAGTACAGGGACTGCGTTCACCTGTGGCGTCACAACGGGCCGCTATGCCTGCTCAAGTGAGCTTTTGGTATCAAGGCTACCACATTAACCTAACCTAACCTAACATATGACTGGATAACCTTGACTACGTAGACTCCATGCAGTTGGCATATATCTGGTATACAACATGATTTCAAATTGAATGTACAGATTTAAAGAATGTTATGATATTTTTCGGTCTTTGCAGTATCTTTACGAGTTCTTCATATTAATCGCTGCAATAAATACCCATAGTGATTGAGATCAAAATACCATAAAAATAATGAGTAATTTAGTTGCCGTAGTCTAGTGGGTAGTGTGTTGGCCACGTGAGGCCACGACTCAAACCCCAGCCCAGATATTTCGAATAAAACGCAGTATGAAAAAATATTTCTTCGGTAACTTTCTCTCTTCAGATTTCTGCCAAAAACTCTGGGTGTTAATAGACAATTGGCGTGGAAAGTTTCTCACTCTATAGTTCGACTTTAAACCCTTTGTCCCGCCACTCGTGTATAAAATTATCACACCCAACATAAGTGGTGTGAGAAACTAGGTTGTAATCCTAATAAAAACAAAGAAGTTTAAATAGAGCAAAGAACAATGCTGCTACGCAGTAATGAACTGCCAGTCAGTGGTGAGCCGTCAGTCTTAGGCTAATAACCGAGAGTTGTATATGAAATGAAGGGTTGTAATGGCCAATTATATATGTATGTATTTGAAAATCTCTTCAAGCTTTTTCTTTGGATATAGTGGACTCCTATACTTTTGACTGTAAGCATGGTTAAGTTTACATACAGTTCAGTTCTCTTGCTCAGAATAGAGAGTACCAACGACCTTCTGAAATCTATAATTTGCTTCACAAATATACACCGAGAAACAAATTCAATTCAATTGCTTTTGCTCTAAATGTTAACAATTATAGAGCACTTCTTTTGATATTAAACTTTAGCTTGTATTTAAAATATCCTATACACCATACATCCCATTTTCATCCAGCTCTGCCATTTGCTTATAAAAATCTATACGGATATTTCTATATACCATACATACATATATACAAATATTTTAAAATATAAACCAATAATAAAAGAGCAGAGAAAAAACTTATTGAACTGTGGCCCGTTATTATAATAACCATAATAAATCTTTATATGCACATAACGTAACGCATTGCATATATTGGAGCGTATATCGATACACTGCAGAAAAGTGATAAAAACAAATTTATTACAAATACATACATACACACAGACATCAACATACATATATCGTATAAAATTTATACGAATATTCATGTATCAATGTGTGTGTGTATAAGAGAAAGTGACACTTCTTGAGGAGAGGAGACAGAGAGAAAGAAAACAGAAAAAATTATTAAAAATAATACAAATGCTGTCCCATATGATATCCCAACTCGATAAAAATCGGTTATAGACGCTTGCTTCGCCTACAGTAAAGAGAAATTGAAACGAACAGCATTGAGAAACAAAAAATGCAAACCAAAGGATACAACAACAGAAAAATGAAAAAGAAACATTAAAGAGAATGAGAAGAAATATTGCCAACAATAGCGACAACAATGATGAAGAATTTCTACAAACGAAACTCGTGGAGAGAGTAAAATAAAATGAACAATGACAGGTTAATAGCAAATAAATGAAAGACATAAAGAGAAATGAGATTGAAAATACCAGGAAAGCAAAATAAACAAAAAAAAACATGGCAACACAATATTTGAATGGCAACAAACAGGAGACAAATTCATAAATATTATGCACACACACATGTATGCGTACATGCACATGCAACAGCAAAATATCCTTATGGCCTAACGGTTGATATATGGTTTCACTTAAAGCTTAAAATAAAACACCAGCAAAGAATGCAAGAATAAGCTGCAATAGCCATGAAAAGATAGAAGCAATAAACCAACAAACAAACAAACAAACAAACAAGCCAACAATAGTCTAAGAGGAGAGATATTTAAAGAAAAAATACGAGCTCCAATCCACTGCTGCACTCAGTCTTAACTAACAGACACCATTATGAATCATAAACAATTGAAAAGGAATCGGTAACAACTGCTGCACTAAAATTGTCACAACTGCCACCAAGAATAGCACATAAAAGAGGGCAGAGGGCAGATAGACATGTGCAGGCAACCAAACGATAATATACGTTGGCAATCATCTGTAAAATAAACATTGAAAATTGTTTGCTGCTACTAGCATAAGGACAACAATGAAAAACGACAATAATTTATAATGACGATCAACAACTGCACGGAAGAGAGAGAGAGAGAGAGAGGGAGACTACCACCATACTCTTCTCAGCCTATTAAAATGGAAAAGGAAAGAATTTTACCACTTAGATTAGCTCGGGAAGCTATGCGTACAATATATTAAAAGGGAAACTAAAATAGTGTTTCAAACTATTTGCGGAAATTTCAATATGAAATATGTTTTCTTTAAAAAATTTTGAGAAGTCTTCTATGCAGCTGTTCGAAAAGCAATTTGAATTTATATGTACACTGGAAATTAATTTTAGGAGGCATTAGATATTGCCACTCACACAATACATTTCCGACCAATTCTAAACTTTATTGCTTGATTTGTAAGCAGTAGAGTTTATAAATCAGCATTTCAGTATAACCCAAAATGATGAATTCTCTCTCAAACTCAACAAATCAGTTAAAGTCCGGAAGTAGTCGATTTTCTAGCACAATTTTATTCCTTTATTATTCTTACATATATACATGCATACATCATTGCTCACTATAACCCTTCAGTTAGGATTACAACCTAGCTTATCACACCACCTATGTTATGTGTGTTAATTTTATACATGAGTGGCGGGACCTACAGTTTAAAGTCAATTCCGAACGACAGATTTTTGAGAAAATTTTGAGGGAAATTTTATTTACTCTTTGGGGATTTGCCAGAAATCTGCTAAGCAGAAGTCGCCGAAGAAATATTTTTTCATATTTTCGTTTTGATGTCTGACCTGGGGTTTAAAACGTCGACTCACATCTAATAAGCCAACACACTACTTATTAGATTACGGCGACATTCATGACCTTATTATGCTCGTAGTTAATACTCAATTATCGCTTTTAAAATGATTTGATTTCATTGTCTTTCACTGATTGTAAAATATTGATAGCACACATTAAACATCAGATTCCTTTCTTTAGAGTAACCAAGCATTGCTAAATTTTAGGTGTTTATTATGAAATACTAAAACAATTGAAATCGCAATAGAAGTTTATCGAAAGTTTAATACATTATTCGCTGTAACCTATGGATTCCGCACCAAAATTACTATCCTAGTTTGCAGCCAAATCAAGCCAATTTTATATTCCCAGAAAGCTTTCTGCATGGTGCGAAGGAAATGGCTGTTAAGGTAAGGTTTGAACTATAAAGTGAGTCCAACTATAATTTTTATCTCTATATTTGTATGAAATAGTATAGCAACATGTGACTCTCCAAAGTTGTGATGGTACGTAACGACTGAACAACTGATAATACGATCCTCACGTTTTTTGGTGTACAATCACTTTAATTAAGCAAAGCAATTGTATTCAATAAGGGCCCTGTGAGTTTGCCAATTCAAACTTTAATTCATTACAATACATAGGAACCCACTGGTATCCACAAATGCTTCGTAGGTAGGGCGCCCTGGTAGTCTAGTGGATAGTATGCCGACTATTAGGTTGTGGGTTCGAATTCCACCAGAGGCTCTGGTTTGTTACACCGAGCATAAATTTGTAATTGTTTTCTAATAAGTAAATAAATAAATAATTACAAAGTGTTTAAACGTTGAAACGTTTGGTAGAAGGCACATTATATATTATTTCTTGCATGTAAGGTTTTTCCAAAATGCCTGAAGAATCTAATTAGGAACGTGTTACAAATATTTTCTGTTGGATCAATATCCAATGACCAAATCCAATTAAATTACCCGATTATTTTACCATAACTCAGGCTGAAATAATGACTTTAAAGACAGAAGTGAAATAAATTGTATAAGTATGAGGACATAATGAATAGGCATATGAACATTGCTTTTGACAACAAGGTGACCTGTTGATACCAAGATAGTTGTATAACACACTCAAAACTGTCCAAGAATGTCGGTTGTCTCTGAAGCAGACAGCAATGTATTCAATAGTTTCCCTCGTGTGGTTTAGGGGATACATGGACATAGAAGCTAATACCATAGCTGGTGCATTTACGAAAGAGGATACAGCAAGTAAAACAAACGCATTCAGACATGAGATTGATATTGCTCTGCTCTGAAGCAAACAACTAAGGTGGGAAAATAAACTCATCTGTATAGAGACGTAACAAATCCGATCACTTATAGATCTACGAAGGACGCAGTTTACAATGACTGCTGTAGTATAGTAGACTTTTTGACACAAAAAACTTTATCAACAGAAACTGTTTAGCCATACTTTCAAAAAATTAGTTGAAAATGCATTACAGCCAGGAATTGTAGAGGCATGTGATCTTCAAATTTCTTGCACCCTGATTTTTTCCAATTTTGATAATCAATTTTTATTACTAGAAGTAATATAATACGATAACGAAATCTATGTCAAACAGCATTTGTGACTAGAAAAACCATATTTTAACGTCTCTCAACGTGAAGTGGTTTGGTACCCAAATATCATCCTTTTGGATTAATTATGTTGCCTGTTAAAATTTCAGAATTTGTAAGTTCTACAGCTGTTTAACAATAAAGTTTCGAGTATGCATTATTTTTTTACCAAGTTTTATGTTTTCTTCTTCGAAACCGTCACTTCATAACAGCCCAAGCTGTCTCCACCAAGTTCAAATTCAAAAAATTAATTCAGAATAAGCTTTCTCTAGATACCAATGTGCTTTAACTGCACTTTTATTTTTAATTATGTACTTACTTACTTGATAGGTCATAACAATCCTTTAGTCGGGATTACAACCCAGCGTCTCTCACCATAAATGTTGTGTGTGTTAACTTTAACCATGAGACTCAGGACCTGCAGATTGTAGTCAACTCCGAACAACAGATTTTTAAGAAACTTCTCATCGCACTTTTATTTACTCTCAGAGCTTTTTGCCAGAAATCTGCTAAGAGAAAGTCAACGAAGAAATATTTTCTTCATATTTCATTTTATTCGAGGGTTTGAATCACAGCCTGACGTCTAATAAGCCAACACACTACCCACTAGACCACGGCCACTTCTTCAACAAACGTGTTATTGATTGCATTTTCCCATCGTGTTATTTCCTTGCACAAAACTGAATTTGATCAAATATTTAATGTCTTCATGGCTATACTTTTTGCCATAACAATGCTAAGGCAACACAGAAACCATGAATAATTTTTCAAAACTTTTGTTCTGTGAAAATTTAGATTTTCATCGTTTAAATATTATTTTATACTTATACTATACTTTTTTCTTTCTTGCGAATGGCCACTTACTCTAAGAAAAGCGTACTAACTTGTCATTTCTGTTCTCTTTTAATTACAATATTTTTTTAATAGCGATAATAATGGGGGGAAAAAGAATGAATCTTAAATCACGTTCTCTTTTCAGGCCGGCAAGCAGGCAGGCAGGCCCACATACAAAATAATGTATTGGTCAGCACTGATAATTGACAAAAAGACAACAACTGTGGACGAACACAATGACTATGACAACGACAACAATTGCTACCAACTAACCATAGAGAGAAAACTATAAGGATGTGAATTAATTGGAGAGTAAAGAAAAAAAACGAAATTAAAGCGAGGCGTATAGAGAAAGAAAGACTCGCTGGGAAAAAAAAATAAAAAAGCTGAACTTAATGGCGACAATAATGATAATGACACAACGGCGCAAATAAAGAAACGAAACGGAACAGAACATAACAGAACAGAACAGAACGGTACGGATGTACACATGTACACAATATGTTATTGTTGTTGTACTTGCATTTATACTTGTTCTTGTGGCTGTGGCTATGGCTGCTGCTGTTGTATGAGCTGATGGTCTTTTTGGCTAGAAAAATATAAATATGAGTGCAACTATAAAACTACATGTGTGTGTGTATATATGGGTCTTTGAACAGTATAACAAGCAATGCATACACTCACTCACTCACACACACTCGTACATGCTCAGGGATATTATTTTTTATTTTTTGCTTGCTTTTCTTTTTATAAAGAAGGAAATGAAAAAATAGTGCAGTAAACGAAAAAATGAACAAAAGCTGGTATGATTAAATGCACTGGGTCCACCAACGCAATTGTATTATAAATGCCAACTTTGCAATACAGCAGTACTACCAGCAGCAGCAAAAGAGCCATCATATAGTACCATCACCATCTCTATCACTATCACCATTACCATCGCCACCACTGTCGACATTATTAAAGACAACAACTGAAAATGCCATGACAATAACAAACACTCTCTTGCCTTCTCTCTCTATCACACACACACGCACACACATACATTCATACCTTATAACATAAACTATTGCACATGTATGCGTTTATTAATGCCTTCATATATGTATATGTATGTATGTGTATGAGAATAAGTATCAGTCTGTGCGTGCGTGTTAGTTATAGGACTTGAATTTTTATCGAGTAGTAGTAGTTGGGAAACTATAGATTCTCCTCCACTAAACATACTGCAATAATTGATGTAGCATGCGGATAACTTTAGAAGAGGGCACACAAAAACAACAACAACAACAAAAAATAGGAGGAAAAAAGAGGAAGAAGAAAATAATACAAGAATTAAAAGACATTTAGTTACTGGCAGAATGAACAAATAATGAAGAAGATTATTTTTTTTAAAAACAGCAACGAATAATGAATGGTAAATTAAAAAAGATGCACAGGCAACAAAAACAAAAAAAGCAAAAGAGAGCAAAAAAAGAAATAAAAACAATGAAGAAAAAGCTATTGCCGAGATATGAGAAATAAAAGAACGATAAATTTAACCACATATTAGGGTTTATCGCATAAATCACTAACAAAAAAAACCAAAAAAAAAAAGCCATTTGAAGTTAAGATTAGAATTTATTTAAACAAATGGCTGCAGACATAATGAAAAAGAGATGAGACAAAATTAAAAACACAGCAAAATTATGTGTTTCCATAACCAATGAAAAATGGGGGTAACTATATAAACTAAAGGCCAAGTTAAAGGCTTAAATATGAGAAAAACTGCATACAAAGTTGCAGCATACAGAACAATTTATAAAAAATAAAGAGGACATAGGGCATCTTTAAACTGTAGGTCACACTACTTATGGACAAAATTAACACACAATACATGGGTGGTATGAGAAGATAGGTCATAATCCTGACTAAAAGGGTTGTAATGTAGTCGCCGTAGTCTATTAGGTAGTGTGTTGGCTTATTAGACGTAAAGTAAATATCTGAAACAAAACGAAACATGGAAAAATATTTCTTCAACGACTTCCTCTCACCAGATTTCTGGCAAAAACTCTGAGGTAAATAAAATTGCCATGAAAAGTCTCTCAAAAATATGTCTCTTGCAGTTCGACTTTAAACTGTAGATTCCGCCACTCGTGTATAAAATTAACACATTTCATGGGTAGCATGTGAAGCTAGGACGTAATCTTGACTAAAATGGTTTTAATGACCAATTAATTGTGTAAATACATATTTATTTACTCTTTTTATTTATTTTTTTTAGCTATTTTTCGATTAATAATTTGGAAAAGTAAATGCAGCCTTTATTTGAAGCGTAGATGATCCGCACATGAGTTTCAATTTTGATATACTTATTCCAGCGCTTTGGCTTCTTGGGCTGACATTGTATTTGGATTGTCATTGATAAATGCGCGCAAATCACATGATATTGGCGGCCAATGCACCACTCCAAAACATGTAGCATGTCGGCATTAAATATCATCCAAGTCCAATTCTTTCACTTTGGGAAACCAAAACTAAAATTGAATATTGCATGGTATCTTGCTTCATTGACTGTAAAGTTACAATTTCCATTGTTCCTTAAGAATTACGTTCCAATTTTGTCGCCGGTCCACAAACTACACCCAAAGTGTATCCTTAAAAGTGCATTGGCAAACTTTTGAACTGTTACTGGCTAGTCGTCACCCCGTGTGTGGCAATTATGTTTGCTGATGTATCACCCGAAGTCGTCGTAGTTTATTAGGCCATAGACATGAGGCCATGGTTCAAACGCCAGGCCGAACATTTCCAGCAAAATGAATAACCACAAAATATTTCTTTATGCGACTTCCTCTCAACAGTTTTTTGGCAAAAACTCTCAGACTAAATAAAATTTACCATGAAAAATTTCTCAAAAATCTGTTGTTCTAAGTCAACTTTAAACTGTAGATCCCGCCACTCGTGTATGAAACTAATACGAACAATATATGTAAGTCGTATGAGAAACTAGGTCGTAATCCTGGCTGAAGGGTTTTAATGAGCAATTATGTATGATGTGTCACCGATTTAGCCACAGAATTAAAAAAAGGAATTTTTCAATAGGAAACCCCTTTCTGTTTCGTTGTAGAACACGTATGGGTTACCGTGTAGTTTTTCAAATACGGGATCAGATGGTGCTAGCTCCGGGCTATGCATTGCATGCCTCAAAAAATTGTCATCATCAAAAATTGTGAAGGAAGAATTACCAAAAGTGCATATCTCCTGCTAATTTGTTTGCGCTTTTTGTAATACACCGCGATAAGCGTTAAGTTATAAGCAGCACGAATCTGAATTGATAGTTTCGCTAGTTTAAAGCAGATCATAATTCATAATTCCCTTACGTCGTTTATGGGGAGGATTGCCAAAACCACAGTAAGTTTGTGGCTCGCAGTCATTTTGATGCAACGCATTGCCATAATTCCTGACTGTAATGAATTTTCTATTAATTTGTCGAAGGTATGACTAGACGGATGTTGTCGCTATATTGTGTGTTACCAAAAATCTAACACAGGTTCATAATTGCACAAATATGTTAGCATAATCAGAAATTCACTATGCTACAGCAGTCGTTGTCAACTTAGACCTTCGTAGATCTATAAGGGACAACTGCAGAGGGTTTGCTTTAAAGAATTTTAAAAATTTGTTGTCTAGGCAAGTGGAAATAAAGCTTAGATAAGATGGTGAAGATGCTGTGGTTTGAATAGTACATATTTTATATACATACATACATAATTGGATATATACATTGCAACCCTTCAGCCAGGATTATTGACCTAGTTTTTCACACCACTTATGTTGTGTGTGTTAATTTTATACATAAGTGGCGGGACCTACAGTTTAAAGTCGACTCCGACCGACAGATTTTTTTTGAGAAACTTTTCATGGCAATTTTATTTACTCTCAGAGTTTTTGCCAGAAATCTGCTGAGAGGTAATCGCCGTAGAAATACTTTTTGTATTTTGTTTTGATGTCTGGCCTGGGGCTCGAACCCTGGCTTTACGTCTAATAAGCCAACACACTACCTACTAGACTACGGCGACTACATATATAAAATATGTATATAAAGAAACTTTATTTGACAACAAAGTTAATTCCTTCTGATCTTTGACCTTTAGCATTCTAATTGTAATACATGGTTACAACTATAAATACAGAAGCTTTAAAATTAGATTTCGATATCTATTGATGCTAATGCATATTCAATTGAATACAAAATTTAATAAGATTTCTTCACAAATTAACTTCTGTTTACAATTCAATGAATATTTGAATTTAAAAATTTTAATGATTAAATTCGTTGATTGCATAATTATTTCCCTGGAAACTTAAGCACAACAATTCAAAACAGAAAAAAAGAGTCATAGTTATTTTTTTTTTTCGCAGACATTAAACCTAAATTATAATAATTGGCTTTCCATAAACATTTCAAAATTAATACGTATTATTATTGCCGTTTTTTTTTTTATTTTATGCAGCTTTTTTACGTAATTTTTTCGTAATTATTTTTTGTTTTCAAATGAAATAAATTCTAACGCTTTAAAATAAATAGTCATCACGTTAAAAAAAAAAAAAAAAAAAAAAAAAAAAAACATTTGCAAAAATTAAACTAAAGTTTGTTTTACATTAGAAAAATTTAATTTTATTGTACCAGATATGGGGGAATATACAATAAAATGTAAAATTTCAACATTTAATTCTGGAGTACATAATGATGTTCTCAACTATATATAATGAGATGAAATGATTTGATAATAAGGAAGCACAGACTCTATGGACAAGTCAAAGTCTTAGAAATTTGTTAATTTAGTTCTCTTTGTAAGAAAAGTACTGGAAAATACTTCGGTGGACCTTTGAACATACATATATGGTGTATGTATTCAGGGACCAGTGATTTATGTTATTTTTATAAGATAAATCCGGAGTAAATTTCACACAAATCGTGTACTTTGTATACCCCTATAATTATCCAGATATATTCTTTTGATAAGTGGGTTTAATATCCCGCTTTGCTTTGCTAAGGCGTAAATTTTGCAGGAGATCAGTAGAGGAGTACTAATCTAACGTCAGCATTCGTTATGTGCTGTATCAACTTTCGCAAGTACATCTAATATGGTGTTCCAGGTTATGTCCACCATATCCATTAATCCAAAATTCCATAGTGAAATAAACTTAAAGTTGGCAGCCACCGTTCATATACAACACGGGTGTGTTATTCCTGCGTGTAAGAGAGAATGCCGTTAAATGGCTAGAAAGGTTCTGGTAATGGTTTCTGTAAACTGTGCCCTCCGTAGACCTATAAGGGCTAGATTTCGTAGGCGTCCTTATAAAGGAGTAAATGTTCTCTATCTTTACAAATATATAAAATCTACATAAGACTGTTTGATTGTCTCTCAAAAAAAAAAAAGAAAACCAATTTATTTCTATTACTTGCTATACCCGCTTTCGCAATATCATGTTTTATAGTGTTAAATTTCACGCCCCCATTTCCATTGTTTCCTTACCATCCTTTTTGTCATAATTTCAGCCCGAGTCAGGTAGTTTAAGGAAGCTTGTTGTGAGATCTTAATTATCCCAAGAATACTTCAATCATGTTCAGTGGAAGGTGCAGAGGCTATTATATATCATAATAGAATCTTGTCCACATTTTGTGGATAATTTTACATGCAGAAAATCATATGTAGAGCCAAGTCAGCTTTCACAATAAAACCTTTAATAGACATTTTTCCTTGTTGAGATTGGACTGACAGCTTTCAAATGAAGATATTGAGTTACACAATTGTAAGTCATTGATATCATTAATATTTGAAAGAATATTGTTAAGTTTTTACCTTGTAAAAACGTTTAAAATATGATCTCGTAGGTTGCAAATAAAATAAAAATAAATTTATTTTTAGTTTTAATTAAAATTCTTTATTATTCGCATAATTCTGTGTGCCATTGTTCACAACTTGATGTAAACAACAACAATTGCTTTTCTTTGTTATTCTTTTGTTTATACCCTTTGCATAAACAATAAGAATTACTAGACAATTATTCGACAGATCTTTGTAACGGAGATCTTCAAACCACGATTACTCTCTTAAAACGCACCGCGTCTCCACACAACACTGACTCAGTCGCCTGCTTTGCCTTGCCTTTTATATGGCAGAGTAAACAGTCTGATGAATGTTCTCGAAATCTCTATAAATGTAAACATCGTTGTTTACGTTTATTCTTGCAGCGTTTGTTGTAGTATTTTTGTTTTTGCTGGTGTTTTTTGTTGTATTTTTGTTTATATTCTTAATGCTATAATTTATAATTTTAATGTAAAAGCAATATCTTGATTTTTAATTTTCGTAACAATATGTAGAAAACAATGTCACGCCTTAAAAGCCTAGGTATGTATATGGATGTCTCGTAAAATTGTCACCTTTTAGCAAATCAAAATTCTTTCCAACTATTGTCACTATCTGTACACGAGCCTGGTGAATTTTTGAAACCTCCCAAATATACAAGCCATTTTAATCATTTTTAAATTCTATGTAACGTTTTATTGTGAAACTCCACATATATGAAAAATAAATAAAAAACTAATATTATTTTATTTATTTTTTTTTGGGGCAGAAATAAATTTATGCATGCATAATTTATGGGCAAAATAGGAAATTTATTAAAAAAAATTTTTTTTTAAAAAATTCTTGGAATTATTATTTTTGCTTTGTTCTGATATTTTTCCGTATTTTGTTTTCGTTTTTTTTAAACAAAAACTAATAATAATTCATGTAGAAAATGACATAAATAAACAGTTGCAAAGAAATAAAAAACAGAAAATGCATATTTTAAAAATTAAAGTTTTCAAATTAAATAACGCAGTGAAATAAAAAATAATAACACTTTGAATAAATACGACTTCAATTGGCCAATATAAATCAGAAAAATTCAGTGGCTAATAACATATACGTGTCAAAACAAAAAATAAATAAAAAATTTAATAAAAAATATAAATAAAATAGAAATTATTTAATTTGTTTTAATTTATAAATTTTTTAATTTGATTTTGAAATACTTGAAAATATTATACAGAATTTTTTTATTCATAACGCTTATGAAATTTTTTTTCATTTAGTATCTGGTGGATAATGTATTGGCTTTTTCGGTATACACATTTACATACATATATACGGTATACAGTAACATAATGAAGGTGTCATAAAGTGACTCTAAGAACCCAGATCGACGTAGTGGTCTCCAAAAACTAGGGTGGTCTCAGATCTCAGAACACACATTGAGAAAAAACTTACGTAGAATTCTGGATGTGGAACATTCATAGTATCGGAAGGAAGCTAAGAGTGTCATAAGGCTGGTAATAAAGTAGATACTTCAAGACTCATGAAACCAAGATCGACCAAAAACACCTCGGGGTCCACCATGCTCCAAGTATTAGAACTGTATAACGATACTTGGAAAGGCACAACCATTCCATTCTATCACAATATTCAGTATATTTTCTCCATTGAACGTAATGAATCGATTTACGCTTGAGCAACGTTGGGATTTATTGGAAGTTTACTTCTAAAACAAAGACAATTGGTCGGAAATTGCACGAAATTGTCGTACAAGATTTGGTCGCAAGGATGGACCAACAGTGTCCGGCATCCATTTATAGTTATAGTTTATAACTAAAGTTCATGAAACTGGATGCAAGCGTACTCTAACAGTGCATATCGAAGCAATGGCTAAAGAGTGTGCGTGCTATCGTTCTCAAGAATTGAACATTTCTCGCCAGAGTGCACATCGAATTTTGCGAAAAGATCTCGATATGACGTCTTACAACGTTCGGTTGTTTCAAGAGTTGAATCCGCATGGCTTCCCGCTTCGTTTTCGCTTCGCTATATGGGCCAAAAAGAAACTGCACGATCATGTCGATTTTGCCAAAATATAATTCATTCTTTCGTAGGAGGCTCATATTCATCTTGGTGGGTACATTAATAAGAAAAATTACCGTGTTTGGTACTTAGAAAACCCACACGTAGTCTTCAGGAAGCCAATGAACAGATTGCGAGTGACTCTGTGGCTTGTGGAGCGGAGCCATCATTGGGTTATATTTCTTTGAAAACGAGGACGGCGCAACCATTACGTTCAATGAAGACACTTATCGCACCATGATAACCGATTTTTGTACCCGCTCTTCACGCTATTGATGTGAACGATGTTTTGCGTCAACAGGATGACGCAACTTGCCACAATCGATTTATTGCGTTTGATGGCCGTTTAATAAGCCGAAATGAAGATGTCAATTGGCCGCCAAGAAGCTATGATTTGCCACCGTTTGACTACTTTCTGTGGGGCGCCATTAAAGAAAAGTGTTATGCCTATAAACCATAGACAATTGAGCATTTTAAGGCCAACATTCGTAATGCCATTGCCGAGATAAGACACCATACACTCGAAACAATGCACAAAAATTGGTCCTATCGCTTGAGGTACTGTGAGTCCAGAAGCGACAGTCATATTAATGAAATAATATTCCATTTCTAATCGGAACAATTGTACTTTACAACAAAACACTTAATTTGGCAAAATTCCAAGAGTTTTTGTTTTATTGAATTTTTAAATTTAAACTTTTAAATGACCCACCCTTTACAAACATATTTAAAATGTAATGGAGTAATGGAGATTTTCGGAAAACATCAGATATTATTATGTTGTGGCCATGAGTACAACATATACTTTTGTTCATACAGTATACATCATTGAGCGTTTTTAAGCATATTTTACATGAAAAGTTTTATTTCTTAATAAAATTTTTTATGCTCTACACTTTGACCTTTCTTCTTCATTTCCTACATCACACATATGGCCTAAATTACGTTGAATTTTTGGAACACGTTAACATTTAATTGCAATTAAGAAAAACACCAATAACAACAATAACATTAAATATCACTTAAAAACTTGATGAAAAGTATTGTAATGGAAAGTGTTAATCACTTGACAAACTAGGCAATTAATGTCATTCTTTTTCAAAAAAAAAAAACAAAAAATCTTGTTGCCAAGTTTTCGTGAAAGTTTTCTTATAATTTTCTAAGCTGCTGTAAATTCAAGTGTGCATTGAATGCAATTCCTTGCATTACCGATCAAAATTGATTTGCTTGATTGGATTGTTTGTGGGTCACGTAAAGTATTTGTCCTTCATTGTTCTATTGTTTCAATAATAATTTCACCCAAATATTCTCTCCATTGAGCAACTTATTGTCTTTGGATTGTTTATTGAAGCTGTTGTTGTTGTTGTTTTCAGATTAGATATCTTTTCTGTTCTTTTTCTGCTTGTTTGCTTTTTGTCTTGCTGCTGTGAAGTATGTTTAAATGCAGCCGGCAAATAGTTGATGATGGATTGGTTTTGGTTTTCAAATATTAGGGTGGCTCGTAAATGTTGGATTTGTTTCAAAAGAAATTTTTGTAAATGTCAACCATAATTGAAAAATATATTTTTGAAATTGCAACAAAAGAATACCTAAAATTAAGAGAGCAATAACAATTCAATTCAATTCCTACTATGATGAAAGAAGTATTTCATTTTATATGACTGCCTAGCACCATACAATGCGTCTTGACTGCCTGGAGGTATTCTATACTAACCGTTCAATATGTTCCGTTCAATACGGCTTGTATTTCAATGTTTCATCGTTACTTCAGTAGAATGTTGTAGAAGGAATTAAGCGCACTTGTTCCCGAAAATCGAATATTTTTTTATATACTATTCGTTTAGCCAGTAGAGAACATCTATTCCAGTAGATCTCACAAAACATTACAGAGAGAATTCATCTTTTAATTGCACTATACGTATGTATGTGTACTGCAGCATTTTTTTTTCTGACTCTTACAACATATACAGGCTCTAAGCTAATGCTTTAAAACCCTATTTCCCCTTTTCCTTCTTTTGTTCCAACAAAATGCATTGCTTGAGCCATCCTCTGAGTGCAAATTGAAAAAATAAATTTGAATTCCTAAAAGGTTTTGTTATCAAAAGTTCTGTGTTGCACGAACTATATGGAGGCAAGACAATATCAATAAAATGATGAAACCTCTGTCTTTAGAATGCAATTAAATCAAAAAGAGTGCGTAGGACACGCTCAGCCGAAATTTCACAAAATTTACAGACGTCCAACAGAGAGAGAGAGCAGTTTTGTTCAAGTGGTACTGCTGGCTAAACTTATTTACTTACTTAATAGTAATCCTTCAGCCAGGATTACAACCTAGCTTATCACACCACTTCTGATGTGTGTGTTAAATTTTTTCCATAAGAGACAGAACCTACAGTATGAAGTCGATTCCGAACGACAGATTTTTAGAGGAATTTTTCAAGGCAATTTTTTATTTACTCTCCGGGTTTTTGCCAGAAATTTGCTGCGAGGAAGTCGCCGAAAGAAATATTATTTTATGTTTCGGTTTTTCTACGAGATTTCAGCCTCGGGGTTTGAAACATGGCCACACCTCTAATAAGCTAAAACACTACTTATTAGACTAAGGATACTTCCTGGCTAAATTGGTACATAAAATGCTCCACAATTTGAAGACATTTGCACTGAAGTTCGTAGAGTACCTCACAAGTTGTTGTTGGCGAACATTTGGTTGGATTGTTTCTTAAACGCTCTTAGCTCACCATAAGCCACAAAGACAAAATATCGAGTGAAGAAGAGCCATAAATAAAAAAAAAAAAAAAAATTAAGGAATTAAATAAAACCAATGTCTTGAAAGAAATAAATGCACATTCACAAATATAGATAGGCTTTAGAGGTAGCCAATGGCCATAGAGATGCAGCTCTTAATCTTAAGACAAAGAACCAAAACTTTATTTATACACTTGTGTAATATCTGGAAGCCGCCGTTGTCTATTAAGTAGTGTGTTGGCTTATAAGACATGAGACAAGGGTTCGATCCCCAGGTCAGACATCTCCAACAGAACGAAATATGAAAAGAATATTTCTTTCGGCGACTTCCAATCAGCAGATTTCTGGCAAAAACTCGGAGAGTGAATAGAGAATTGCCATGTAAAGTTTCTTAAAAAAATTTGTCGTTTGAAGTCGACTTTAGACTGTGGGTCCCGTTACTCATGTATCAAATTAACACACACAACATAGGTGGTGTGAGAAACTAGATAGTAATCCTGACTAAAGGATTATAATGATCAATTATGTATGATACCTGGAAGAGTAGTGGCTAGGATTAGTCATTCAAATCACTGTAAGATTCAGACAATAATGCAAAATTTTATTTTTCAAAGTCTATTAGGCTGAATAATTTGATTTGAAAAATATTAATTCCATTATGTAGGTATTTATTTCCCAATCATATTACTTCCACAAGACCATTAAATTTCCAATATAATTCTAGTTTGAATTGATTTAATAATAAACGTTTTTTATTTTAATTTCACGCTACCACCCTAATCATCATTCTTCAAATATTTCATTCGTCATGGTTGTCTTAAACCTTTACATGCACATTCACACACATACAATCCTACATTGTAATATGTATTCGCATGTGTATAGTATTTGAGCTTTTCTTTTCCTTGGAATTGTTTGTAATAGCTGTGTGCGTGTGTTCGAGAGTGCCAGTATTTGTTTTACGTTTTTAGTTTTAGTTTTGCAATGCCAAAACAAATAAAATCAATGCACATGTGGAAATTGTCAATAATTTCAATTTGATTTCATTTTGATTTTTCCACACACATTGATATAGTTTTTCTTTTGTTTTTAGAACTTCTATTGCTGCCATCACCCTCTCTATCTATTCCTATCTCTCTTCTTCCTATCTGACTTTTTGTAATTGTGGTTGTTCTTGCTGTTGCTTTTTTTAACCTTTACTCCTGGTAGATGTCGATAAGGTATTTTGCTTAAGTCGATTACATTATTTCTGGTAATTTTTTTTTTTGCTTCTTCTCATTTCATTTCTTCTATTCCTTTTCTTTTCTCGACTTTCTTACACAACAACAACGACAACAACAATGAAAATTTTTATTTCTTCTATTTGTATATCGAAAAAAGCAGTCATTGTCTAATAATGATTATCTTGAATTTTGTTTTTGTTTTCCTATTCTTTATTTTTTATTTTTTGTATTGCTGTTCAATTTTCCTTTCCTTCTTCTATTTTCTTTTATATTTTTTTTTTGTATAAGTAGATAGAGTTCATTAGAATTTTTGTCTTCGTCTTTTTATTTTGATTTTGATTTGTGCTATTTTTACATATAATCTGATTATAGAAGATTTATGTATTTAAGATTTGATTGCTAAATAAATATCTACAATTTATAAACTGGGTTAGAAAGGTGCGTTGAATGTCAATTATTTTTGATTGATCTTTTTTCTATTTTTTTGTTTTTGTTTTTCTGTGGAAAATCAATTTTCATGATTATTTACCTTAATTTTTCCTAGAAATACAATATAGAAATAATTAAAAAAAGGGGGAAATAAAGAATTTAAAGAGAATTTAACTTAGAGAGTTTTTGCAATTTGAATTTAATTTAATTTTAATTTTGCTGCCCGTTATCGGATTTTATATTTAAAGCTTAAAAACTCATACATTTTACATTGTTTAGTTAATCCAAGTATGTATGTTTATTTGAAAATCTTAACTTCAACTCTAACTTTTCTCGCAAGAACTAAGAGAGTAAAATAAAATTGCAATAAAAACGTTCTTAAGAATCTCTCTTTCGAAATCGAACGTCAGGTCCCGCTACACACAACATAAATAGTGTGAGAACTAAGGTTGTAATCCTGACTGAAGCTTTGTTATGACCAATTAAGTAAGTAAGTAAGTTTAGTCAGGAGGAGTATCACTTCAACGAAACTGCTTTCTCTGAAATGGACGTCTACCAATTTTGTTGAAGTTAGGCTGAGAGTGTACTGCACTGCACTCTTTTTGATTGTATTGCACTCTGAAGACAGATGTTTCATAATTATAGTAACATTGTCTTGCCTCCATATAAAACTTTTGATTACAAATCCTTTTAGATGGGACTTCAAATTTATTTATTTTCAATTAGCTCAAGCAATGCATTGTGATGCAACGTGGAAGGAAATAGGAAGTAGTGATTCAGGACATTAGCTTTGTTTATGGTGTAAGAGACAGAAGAAACTGCTACAGTATACATTACATACGTACCTATAGTGCGGCTAAAAGTTGAATAGTTTCTCTGTAATGTTTAGTGAGATCTATTGGAATAAATATGCTCTACTTGCTAGACGCGTAGTACATCAAAATATTTGGTTTACAAGGAACAGGTACCTTTAATTCCTTCCAAAAATATTTCAATGAAGTAACGATAAAACATTGAAATACAAGCCCTATTGAATGGAATATATTTAACGCTCATTATAGATCAGCACTATGTCGACTTTAAGAACCCGCCACTCATGGATAAAACTTAAAGCATTCAACATGTTTGGTGTGAGAAGCTAGATTGTAATCCTGATTGAAAGGTTATAAAATAATGAAGTGAGGTTCAATTAAAAATGTTGTCCTGTAGTGTTTTTCAGTATTTGAAAAGTTATTACTGTGATGTCAGTGCTTGAAAGATTTTAGTACAAAGCATTAGAATGGAACCGCTTATTGGAAAATCGTAACAGTCTTGAGACTTTCTTAAACCGTGGTAATAAAAGAACTGCAGTTTTTGTAGAAATCATTCCACTACAGAAAAGGTGATCCGAAAAAATTATCTGATTATTTGCGTATTGAAAAAAAGCCCATACAAAACCATCTGTACCTACAGTAGAGCACCGAAAACGGGAAGCAATCACTTTGCAAAGCCTACTTAAAAATTGGGATTATTTTATAGAAAATGATCGAAAATATCGTTAGGAAAACAGATTAACCACCTAAAACCTAAACATTTTAGGATGGAAATACAACAAAAATAAAAACAAATCAAGAGAAAAGGACTAAAGTTCATAAAGATTATTGATCATAAAGATTATTGAGTTCAATGGTATAAATTTAATCTGATTGAGTAGTGAGGCTATCAAAGGTGAATGAAATTATAAACACGAACCAAAATGATCCCAGTGGATATAGACTAATAACTTTTGAAAAACTAAAAGCCTAATAACTTTTGAAATCGAACTAGGGTTCGATTGGATAAGCTGTAATCAATTATATAGCCACCTGCCAGCCAAAGAAAGTTTCAACAATTCAACTTAGGAAACATATTTTCCTACTAGCAACGCCGCTTATTGTTACATTCTTGTCGTAATGGACTACTTACCAAATAGATAGAACTGACCGGTTGTGAATGAATTCATAAATAAGTGGGTGAGGTGGTATTGAGTTCCAGTAGAAGACCATTTCGATCAGAACAGAAATTTATGGTCTTCTATTTTAAAGGACATGTAAGAAGTGTAACTAAGAAGAGAGATTCTAGAAGTTGCCAAGCCATTATAAATAGGATGAAGGATAACGTTAGTAAACAGGGAGTTTTAAAATTGTGTAATTTAAATTTATTTTTTAGTAAAAATTATCGTGATATATAATTGATAGTGCAGTGTTGTCAATGGAAGTGTGTTGTTAGAATTTAACAAATCAAGGAGTTAGTTAAATAAAGAAATTGATAAGAGTAAAGAATTTTCTTTATTTCGAAATTGCAATTTTTAAATTTACAGGGAATAATTGATCTCAAAAGGTAAAAAGCAGATTAAACGCCCATAATCTATGGAAAAGAGTCAAGAAGTTCTTGTAACTCACGGATATACTCGTAACATTAATTTCAATAAAGAATAATGAATTACTAAGTTCCTGAGTGAGATAAAAAAATGTTTTCTATGACTGAGACCCCATAAAGAAATAAAAAAAATTGAAGTTCGCTACAAATTTGTATATAAGCTATTTTCGAACGTCCCCGGCCTCACACTAACCCACCCTCACCCGACCGCGAATGGGCTCGTCCCCATTACGTAGGGACACGTACACACTACAGTCCGGACTATAGCGGGTTAGGGAAAAGTAAAGGCAACGACAACATAAATCAGCTACAGAACTTAATCACAAGCTGAATAAAGCAACAATAAACCATAACTACCTAAGACAAGAACGAGAATATATTTTTCTATAATAATTTACAAATTAATGGCAGCATATGAGCTACGTTTAATATTATAAACAGTACAATTAAAATCAATAAAATCATAATACATGTTAAAATCATTACATAATCTACGAAAAGGAAAATTACAACCATAGTTTGTTCTATAAAAATCTAGGGAAAAAGGACGATAGTGCCGTGAAAATCTTGCTGGAATACTGAAATTTAAGTTACAAAGCAAAAACTCGGAATCGATATCACCCTTAACCAGATTATAGACAAAACAAACGCCTAACACAGCCCTTCTACGTTCCAAAGTTGAAAGTTTTATCAGACCCAATCTAGCCTCATAAGATGGAAACCCATTGGCATAATCCCATCCTAAGCCACGTAAACAGAATAATAAAAACTGCTTCTGCACAGACTCTATTGAATCACTATGACAACGATAGTATGGATTCCAAATAACAGACGCGTACTCCAAAATAGGCCTAACAAGTGAAATGTATAGCAGTTTTGTTATATAAGGATCAGTGAATTCCTTAGCCCATCTTTTCACAAAACCAAGAACAGCCCGAGCCTTGCCAATCACCATACTAATATGATCAATAAAAGACAGTCTAATATCCAATAATACTCCCAAATCAAGAAATGAAGTAACAGTTTCCAAAGGGCAAGAATTTATCACATAAGTGGACGAAACTACGCCCCCGCGAGAGAAAACCATGCACTTACACTTTCTCAAGTTAAGATCCATCAAATTAGTCCCGCACCAAGTTACAAAGGAATCAATATTTCGCTGAAGAACAGCCTGACCATGGTCATCATCAAAAGTATAAAATAATTTAACATCGTCAGCATACATCATAATATTACAATCAGAAATAGCACAAGGAAGATCATTAAGAAACAATAAAAACAGTAAAGGACCCAAATGGCTACCCTGCGGAACACCAGAAGTAACATAAACAGTCTTAGATAACACATTTCTAAACAATACCCTCTGAGTCCTAAGGGAAAGATAGGAGCCCAGCCAACGATGAATAGTATCAGGAATACCGATCAATGACAGTTTATGAAGCAAAATTCCATGATCAACCCTATCAAAAGCCTTACTGAAATCAGTATAAATTACATCAGTCCGAGCCCTGGCAAGAAAACCCCTGAAAACATGCGTAGTAAATTCAAGAAGATTAGTGACAGTCGACCTACCTTTCAAAAAACCGTGCTGGAAAGGGGATATTAAAGATCTCGTATTAAAAAAGAGGTAATCAGTCACCAGTTTCTCCATTAACTTGGGAATAGCACTGAGTTTGGCAATACCCCTGTAATTGGAAATATTGGATCTATTACCCGACTTATGCAAAGGAATTATAAACGAACTCTTCCAAATAGATGGAAAATGACCAGCCCTCAGAAGCCCATTAAATATAAAGGTCAAAGGACCACTCAATACAACAGCGCACTTCTTTAAAATGCAGGCCGGTACCCCGCCAGGGCCTGGCAAGTATGTAAGTTTCAGTCCAGACAAAGAATCAAGAACAGACTCCTCATCAAATGAATATATATTAGAAATAGAGACACTTCCCACCGAATAAGGATACGAAAAGCCGCAACTCAAATCAGGTCCCGAGTTCAACTGCCTATAAGTAGACTGAAAAAAGTCAGCAAAAATATTCGAAATATCCAGGTAACTAGAGGATGATACGCCATCATAAAACATCTCCGTGGGAAACAAAGATGATTTACGTTTAGCTCGAACGAAGTCATAAAACGACTTAGGATCACTAGCGAAGTTCGACCTGACCTTAATCATATATTCCTCATAACAGTGATGATTCATCCTACGATAATCCACACGCGCCCTAGAGTAAAGAGCATAATCAATATCAGTACCTGATCTAACAAACTTTTTAAATAACCTCGATTTCCTGTTCCTCAACCTCGACAGTCTAGCCGAATTCCACGGAGGACCAGAACGCTCCAAACGACTATTCACAATTGGAACACATTTTCTAAAACATTTAAATAATACCTCATAAAAGCCATCCAAGATCCTGTCAAGTGAAAGAGAGCCATATGGAGGTGAAATAAGTACAGACGACCAATCTACAGAGGATAGTAGTGTATTTAAACGACTAAAATCCGTACGATGGAAATTAAAACGCCCCTCAACACCAGATGAGCGATCAATTACAGGAGGTAAACAAACATCAACTTCAATAGAAAGTAACAACGTAGGATGATAACTATCCTCAGGAAAAGATATAGGATCAATGCGAAATAAGGAAGAAATACTTGGATCCTCTAAAAATACAAGATCCAAAATTCTACCCATTGAATTCAATAAACCATTAACCTGGAAAAGACCTAGATCACACATAGCGGACAGAATTTCATCATAGGATGGAATTGAAGAACATGGCACTAATGACCCAGTCTCAGGTGAAAAATTCCAGGATGTATGCGGAAGATTAAAATCACCAAGGACTACTATAATCCCCTCTTGCCCCATTAAATCAATTACTTCAGAGATCAAAACGAAATGAGCACTATAGATATGAATGTCAGAACAGGGGGGAATATATGAGCAAGTAATGTATATAGACTTTCCACGATTACAGACCCTAACGCAAATAAACTCAATATCCTCAGAGGAACACAAGTCAACCAATTCAGATTTGTATTTAGAGCAAATGGAAATAAGAACACCACCACCATTTTTAGACTTCCTATCGCGTCTATAAATATTAAAATTACTAGACATAATCTCAGAATCAAAAATATTACAATTCAGCCAAGTTTCAGTAAGAACAAGTGCATCAAATTCAAAATCAAAGCTACTATTATATAGCGAAGAAAGTTTAGACCTAAGTCCGCGAACATTCTGATAAACAATTCTGAAATTAAAAGACGATTTCGAAGTTAGTTTTTTTGAGAAATAGGACCAGGCAAATTAGCACCATTCCTACGATGGCCCTGCCTGACTACGAATTCCCGTACCAATACACCCTGTGGCCAAAACGAAGGATAAACAATTTCACCAAATGCTGGCATATTAAGCAAATTTTTAATAGGATTTTAAAAATAATTTTTTTTTAAATTTAATTTGCTGCTTAACGATCTTTTTCATTTAGATTATGAAATTATTATTCAAAGTGAAGTCAAAGTTCTTAATTCGACTTAATCTTTCAAATATGGTATGTGACTGCATGTTATCATATTTGTTATTAAAAAAAAACTTTAAGTATACATATGAGTATGTAGTACTCATATGTCTCGTATATATATTAAAAGCTTTAATTTTAATTACATTAACAAAATTAAAAAGAAATTATTCTTATTTAAATATGCAACTAAGCTGATTGATTCTAAGAACTCTGCCATGTCTAGACGTTTTCTTAACAAAGAAATGAAAATTTTTAGTAAAAAAGACAAAAAAAACGAACAACATCTTAAAGTAATACAAGTAAAAAAATAAAATAAAAAGAGAGAAATATCTGAACGACAAAATAACAAGACCTACATAATTCTATGTATATACAGAATACATATATACATACATACAATACTTATGTATATAAGTAAATTTATAAATTTTCTTGAATTATACCCCCCCGCCCTATCGTTACCGACTCTACTTTATTATTATTTTCTTTTAACAAAGCAAACAATGAATTTGTCTTCTGCTGGAAATAAGGAAATAAAAAAGATGAATGAACGTAGAAATGAATGAATGAATAAACGATGAATGAATGAATGATATTGAAGAGAATATATCAACATATTGTTAGAAAACTATGGCTGGTTCAATAGACTGCAAATGATATTGATTTGTGGGAAATTGGAAAAATGTTTTCGATAACATATGTATGTATGCTTGTATGCCTGCATGTGTGTTGTTTACAATATTTTACAATAATATTGTATATTAGAAATAAATAAAGTGGACGAGGATATTGAAAATACTCACACACTTTTCAAATAAATGTACATCACAGTCAACGTTTGACTAATGCTGTGATTATTATTTGCCAGTAGTAGTAGATATATGTATATACATATAAAATCCTAAAAATTTTTTTTTAATGGTGAATGGTGCAGAAGACTTCCTATTAATCTGGTTGTAACTCTATTCAGAACTGTGCCGGAATATCGAAGCTTTTCCTAAATACAGTCAATGAGAAATGCTTTGAGAACATCAGTGATGCTTTATATATGGAAGATAAGGTCAAACATTGGTCGAAAAAGGACAGGATTATGTGGCAAACGGTTTATTATTACTAGTACCTTGAAAAACTTTTTAGAAAATTGTAGTTTTTTGTTCATTCATTATTTGTTAAATCCTTAATTGCATTAAAGTAAGAGGAAATTTTTGTATATTTACCAACAAGAAACGAATTTTGTATACCCGTTCAACACGAGAAATATTTTAGAGTTATTCAGTATGGCACATTATAAAATTGTGCAATTGTATAATTGAACTTTCAATTTACCACCATGCAACTAAAATAATACGTACGATTTTGTTTTAATAGAAATTGGCAGTGAGTTATATGAAGGCATCTGTGCTTATAGTCTCCGCAGTCTAGTAGATAGTGGCTTATTAGACGTGAGGCCACGCTTCAAACTCCAGGTCAGACAACAACAAAATATACACACTAAACGGTAAGCAGAAATACACTAAGTAAAACGTAGAATTACACGAGAAGAGAACAAGACAAAGATCAAAAATTCAAGATCGTAAAGCGCCGTGGTTTAGTAAAAAGTCCCCCAGGTCATATATCGCTAACAAAACGAAATATGAAAAAATAACAAAAAAAAAGTTTCCCAAAATCTGTCATACGGTGTAAACTTTAGACATCATAATTAGTGTGAGAAACTATGTCATAACCCTGACTTAAGGGTTGTAGTCGCCAATATTGTATTTTATATGATACGGCCTAAAGAAACAACCAATTCAAACATATGCTACCCTCTACTCAGACATTTGAGTAAAACAGTGAAGACAGAATTACCAGGATTGGTCAACACAAAAGACATTGCACATAAGAATGCACTGTAAGTATAACGGGTATCATCTTACAATCATTAGCTTTTGTGTCTGAAAGTCTATTATCAAAGTGCTGCAGAAAATAATGTACCCAAGACTTTTGTCGATAAACCACAGGTATTACAGGGTTTACTATTTTCAGGTGTTCGAAAACCGGCTAGGTTACAAGTCGCTGTTAGATAACATTAATCTGTAGTAATATTAGTTGTATTAGATAATACTCTACCTTACTTAAGAGCTGACATTTCAAGTTTCTCTGTTAAAACAAATTATTAAACTCATATTACCCTGTGCCAAGATAAGTGCTGCTCTCAAAAGTGAGAGAAAATTCGGAACAGCATCGTCATATTTTGCTTCTTAAAAACAAAAAATATTAAAAATTCGCCGAAAACTAATGAAAAAAATTTGTGTAGTTTATGAAGACGATACTTAAACGACTCTAGAAATGTCAATTAAATCATTGAGAAATTTGATCAAAACCGACACATAAGTCGCTACTTTGGACTGCCTTTTGTTTCGACCTCTGCAGAGCTACAAAAGTTAATTTGATCAGAATTCATCAATCCTATCTTCAATCAACACATATTTGATTTAAAAAAACTCGTTCCATATAATTATAAGACAAACCTATTTAATATTTGAATAAATTTGTAGACGATCTTTTTTGAAGATGTAACATTAATTCCAAGTATTCAATGTTTGAAATCGCTTGAAGAGCTGGAAAAATTTGTAATTTTTAAAAATTTTGTCCACCAACCATAAGAACTTATATTACCTTACAATAGAGCATCGAAAGAATACTTTGATAATATTTTAACACAAAAAAAAACAAAATTGAAAACCTTAAGGACATTGACTGATGTTGTTACCAAATATATACACTTTGTTATTTACTGCTCCTTTCTATGACGAAAAAGAAAAAAAAACACTTTCTAAGGAGTAGTATACTATACATCCTTATACAAATACAAACAACACAATCACATCTGCATACTCCCACAAAGGCAACAGAAAAAATAGAAACCCCGAATAAATAAAATGTTACTGCTTTTGGCGTTTGTTATCAGCCAGCTTAAATATGTAGAAAAAGGTTCTACTTTTTTGTGCTTCCTTTGCCAATATCTGAAGAAGAGAATTTTCTTAAATAAGTACATATATGCTCACTGCTGGATAGGAAATTGATATTCTTATTTACATATATAATATTAATACATACTCAAATAGAGAGAGGGAGATATTAAGAGCCAAATACATCTCATTGTACTTGTATAGGATCTTCTAGCATGGATTTTCAAAATTGGTTAATACAACAGCCCTTCAGTCAGGATTACAATCTTAATTCTCACACAACTTTAGTTGTGTGTGTTAATTTTATACGTGATTGGCGGGACCTACAATTTAAAATCGATTCCTAACGACAGATTTTTGAGAAACTTTTCAGAATTTTTGCCAGTAATCTACTGAGAGCAAATTGCCAAATAAATATTTTTTTCATGTTTCGTTTTGTTTGAGATGTCTGACCAGTGGTTTGAACCGTGGCCTCACATCTAATAAGCCAACACATTACTTGCTAGACGATGGCGAGTTCTTAATCGTCATTTATTCAGTATATTTTGTCAAATTAACATGTCTTCATATTGTATTCAAAACGAAATGAATGAAAACAATGAAATTGTTTTATCAAAATGGATAAATGGTTCGCAAGTTTTTTATCAAAAAAATATTTCAACGTCAGGGCTCATTTCTAAATGACTGAATACACGAACGAACGATTTGTCCAATTTGTGAACGATAACAATTCACACAAGAGCCAAGAGCACCCAATTTACTCTCAATTTAGTCCGAAAAGATAATTGCTATTTCTGTCAACGGTGAACATTGGATGTTGATGATTAACAACTTTTTCACGAAAACGGCGCCAAGCAACTTATGCTACATTGGATATGGTCATCTCACGTGAAGATAATGCAAACTGTTCAACAAAATCAGTCGATTTGACCCGGTTAGACCTTTCTTTGTGGGGTTTTTCTCAAATCACAACAGTATTCGAATAATCCATAAATCATGGCGGTTCTCAAAGCCAACTTAAGCCAAATCATCGTTCAAGTTAAGCCTGATTCATATGCCAGAGTCATAGAAAATTGAACACTTAGTACATATACATACATACATAGTTTCTACTAGTGTTGCCAATCGGGAAATCCCGAAACTCGAAATCCCGGGATTGGGATTTTCGTGATTCATAAACCCCGAATCCCGGGATTTTTTAAAACTTGTCCCGGGGTTTTTCGGGATTGTGAATTCATATTTACTTTATAAAAATCGATTTCGATAATAGCATCTCAGAAGAGGAGAACCCTACTTCCATTGCTAAAAAGTTATTTAATGCTATCGAAGAATGCAAAAGCCCTATAAAATCAATTAATAGGGTTATTGATTTAGATACTCAACTGTCAAAAAAAATAGATTTATTTACATCACGCGGTGCTAGAGGTATCAGCGTATGTTGGCAACAAAATTCGTTCAAGGCTATCAGATGACATGTTGGATGCTTTAATCTTTTTAAAAAATTATTTAAAACAATAATATACTTATTTTGGAATCCAAATAATTTTCTAAGAACTTCTGTATTTGTATATGTATGAATTATTTTTATTTTTGTTAATTTACGCTTTTTTGTTACTTTTTGTTTTGTTTTTTTTATATATTATTTTTATAGACATATAATTCTGATATAATTAGAATATAAATGAAATTGTTAATAAAATATGTTTTTTTCATTATTATTAATAAGAGAAATCACGAAATCCCGGGATTTTTGGATCCATAATTATCCCGTTTGGCATCCCTAGTTTCTACCACTCTAAATGACAAGAATAAGTCTTGCAAACAAATAAAAAATGTCATTCATGTCTCACATAGATTTTGTTTTATTAAATTTTATAAATAGATAGAGCTTAAGGAAAGACCCAATATATATGTACATATATAAAGATTTATTTATATTGATTTATATTTTTTGATAATCTTTATGCATGTTTATTTACCAGTGTAAGTAAAGTAGATTATTAGAAGGATTTAACAGGTGCTTGAAATAATATAAAAAAAACTTAATTTCATATTAAATAATTTATAAGGATAATCTGAAAAAGAAGCAACAATATTATGATATCATCTGCTCATTTGTTTATTTCAAAGGGAAAAGTTTTTCTAAGTCAAAGCAAAGACCATTTACGAGTACAGTTTTAAAAGTCCTTGTCCTTTGTATTAAAATGGTAAAAAAGATTCGGGCACACTAGGCTTTATTTCATTTAAACGTATGAAACTATTAACAGATAAAGTCAATTCTTATTAGTTTAATAAAAATTCCTTCATTAGTTACCAAAGTGCTTGAAAGACTTACCCGACTTGAGTTTTATTCGCTAGTAATGGCATATAATTTTTCTATTATTTGAGAATGATTCTTAAGGACTAATTTGAATATTATTAACACTTTTGCGGTCTGAGAACAATATTATTTTATGTAAGGTTAACAGAATTATGATGTTTTTCTCTAGTCCATTACATTGTAAAACTCTTTCAACTTTATTGATTTTATAAGCAAAAAGTTTAACGGGTCGTATGAGTTATTTTACGAATTGGTATTAAATATCACTCATACGATGTGGTGTGTAAAGTTACGAGTATAGAAGTTAAAATTAAAGTAATATTCAGGTACGTCCCATTCTAGCTGCATAAATTTCGATAATAAAACTGAGAACAGAAAAAAATTTATAGCTTTGATTTGTTGTCAAAACTTTTCCATATTAATACATATCTTGATTTCGAGCAGGCCAATAAATCATAGCTAATTTCCTTGCTCTCGAAAGTATTGTTTCATCGATTGTATTTTTGATTTGTATTTTCTTCAATGTGGAGTCTAACTCTTCCAACATTGCAGTAGATATGCTAATTGGATACTAAAACAATAGACTTTCAATACCGATTTTTCAAATAAAATTTACCTCCTATAGCAGTAGATATACTAATTGGTTACTAAAGCAATAGACTTTCAATGCCGATTTTTTAAACAAAATTTTCCTCAGTGGTTAAGCTCTGTTTACACAAGGTGGTAATGTCATAATCGACGAATATAATTCTGGGGGAAGCCAGAGGTGATTGGAAAGAGTGATTAAACCAGAAAAAATTAATGTTCACCGAATTTTAAAAGCGCTATAAGCATATAATAACTTACACTTTTAGCCTCCAATTGAAGGCAGTCAGTAGTTTCTACACCACGTTATCAATGGAATATTATTTCATTCATATGGCTACCATGGCTGGATTCACAGTACCTCATTCAATCGGACCAATTTTCCTGCACTTTTTCTAGTGTATGGTTTCGTATCTCAAGAAAAGCATCACGGCATAACATATTTCTTTAACGGTGTCCCACAGAAAATCGTCTAACGATGTCAAATCGCAGCTTCTTTTCGGAAAATTGACGTCACCATTTTGGCCAATTAAACGGACATCGAAAGTTTGACGCAATTAATCGATTTTAGCATGACCAATGACACCAATGTCATGAAAAGTGAGTACAAAAAAATCGAGTGTCATGGTGTGATAGGATACCACACAGCCTACTTTTGGTTTTATTACGTGAAGAATTTCCAAAAAAAAGTAATTTTACGTTTTGGTGACGTTTAATTTACTACCAAAACCAATATAAGGACTCCATTGGACCTCTTTTTTGTAGAGCAACTTAAGAGACTAAGTGTGCACATAGAATTCCATAACGTTTGAGTATGTTACAACCCACATTCGTAAATTTTTTTTTTTCAAGACACAGTCAGAACGATCTTAAATGGATCGATATTGCAATTGACATTATGAAGACATAAAATTTTCTGTGAAATCATAATCAAGTATTTAATCTTACCAGTAAGGGAACGTGTAATCAACTCGTGATAAACTTTCTTTTTGACTCAACATAAACTTTCCATTATTTTTGCAAGTTATTTACCACTTTTAATGTCCATTTAAATTAGAATACAATCCTTTTAGAATATTGTTGTTGAATATTTAAAAGTTGCCCCTTTTGTTTCGGTTACAAATGTAAAGGTGAGAGAGAAAACATGATTTTATTTTGTTTGCATTCATTGTGCTCATCATCGAACAACATTCAACAATGAACCAACGAACGAATAAATGAGTGAGTGAATGAATGAATGGTTGACTGATAAAACCGAAAAACAGAAAAAAAGAGAAAAACAACAACAAACTTCTAAAATAAGTGCACTCTTCTGCACATATGTACATACAAATGCTATCACATAAAGGATAAGAGCGAATGGTAGGAGACAGAGAGTACAGCCACTTACCTTGTTTGGGTGAAGCACTCAGTGCTTGTTGTGGTGATTGTTGTTGAGAATGTATTTGATATTGCTGTTGTTGTTGCTGTTGTGCAGCAGCAGCAGCAACAGCTACAGCCTGCTGTTGGGCAATACAAGCTGCAGCAGCAGCCGCAGCAGCTGCTTGCTGTTGTTGTTGATGTTGTTGGGCTTGCTGTTGTTGTTGTTGTACAGCAGCAACTTGTTGTTGTTGCTGTTGTGCCTGCTGTTGCTGTTGCTGGCTACTAGCGGACATTTGTTGTTGTTGCTGCTGCTGTTGTTGTTGCTGCTGTTGCTGCTTAGTATTATTAGCCTGCTGCTGATGCGTTTGCTGTTGTTGTTGCTGCTGCTGCTGTGTTATATGAGTCTGATGTATGGCCAACAATTTAGTTTCGTATGGTTTAGCATGTGGAGCACCAACTGATAGTGGTTGACTGCTAAGCGTCATTTGTGCTGTGGCTGGCATCATGAGTGTGGGCATTGCCAACATTTTTGCTTTGCTTTTGATTTTCCTAAACAACACACTGGGTTTTTCGCTGTTCACTCAGTTAGTTTGGTATTCCGTTGTTTTTACGATTTTACTTGTGTATACTTAAACACTCTATTGCTGCTGTTGTTGTTGTTGTTTTGTATATATGTAAGTGTAAGCGTAGGTGTGAGTGTGCCTGGGTGTGTATTTGTTAGTATTTTAATTCGTACGGTGAACTGTTGCCGTGTTTTGTGTTTTTCTATTTAGAAATTGTGGATTCTGCTGTTTAAATCCTCTCCCTTTTTTTGGCTTTTAGCTTCTTTTTTCCTTTTTTCGCCCAGTTTGTAATGCTTTTGAAGTTTTGCGGTCAAGTTACAGTTAGACACACTTACTCGGTTGTCGTTACACTTCAAAACAAATGCTCTCACTTATACTTTTACACGTACTCTTTCGCATACACGTACATACACGTAGAGTGTAAAAATTTTTAATTCTATAATGCTCACGTATGTTAATACAGCCAAGGTATTTTACTCTTATTGTTGTTTTTCGTTTTTTTTATTTTTTTGTTCTCTATGTGGTCTTTAGAACGAGAGAGAGAATGATGTATGCATATGTGGGAGCTATGGGCAGACGAGATTAAACGAGTACTTTCCTGTTATTCTATTACGTTATTTTTCTTTGTGAGTTTTTTGTTTTAATTCAAATTTACACACACACACAGTAGTCGTTAAAGTAATAATAGCAGTACTCGTGATGGTGATGTTGGTGGTGGTGGTAGTTAGTAACTAAATTGGTTGTAGTAGTTGGATGCGTTTAACATGTAAATGTATGCCTGCATGTACTCACTGGTTTGTTTGTTTATTTGTATCTATAAATGAGTGAATCTGTTTGTCAGTACAATCTGTTTGTCTATATGAACCCCTTAATTTTTTTTTTTTTTTTGCTTTTTTTCGTTCGTTCCGTTTATATGCCGAACATAGTTGATGTTGATGTGGATGTTGTGGTTTTACAAAGTGTGGTAAAATGTTCGCGTTGATGGCAATAACAAATTATTTATGTGTGCAGGGGTAAAATGAAACAAAGAATGTTACTCTTCTGTTTGCAAAATAACTGCAGTATGCAGTTGTTGCTCTGTTAGATTGTTTGTTTTTTTTTTTTTGGTAATAATTCCTGTTGTTTAAAACAATTTTAGTGATTTTTCATACCCAAAATTTAAGTTTTCAATGATATTTTCGCTCAGGCAGGCAGTTAATTAAATATTTGTTTTGCAAAATTTTTTTCAGCGTCGGTTTTGTTCTTGATTCCTTTTTCCCTGCACCTAACGCCGACTGTTTGCTGTTGCTGTTTTTATTTGTATATTTAGTGTGGTTTTTGTGTTTTTTTTCTCGTTTTTTTATAATGATTTCACTTATTTATGAAAATATTTGCGTAAAACAGAAAATATTTTTTTGTTTTTGATGTTGCTCATTTATTTATTATTTGTATTAATTTGCACTAAATCATCCACTTTTAATTTAAAAATTTTTGTTTTTATTTTTGGGTAGGCTGAAACCGCACTAGTGTTTATTTATTTTATTTATTTTTGTTTTTTGTTGTTTTATTTTCTGTGTAAATGGGAATTATTTAATGTTTAATTAACATAAATTGGTAATTTTGCTAAAAATATTTCTGTTCTCTTCTTTTTTTTTGGGGTTTTGTTTAAGAATGAGCAAAATTTGAATTAATAATTTTGATTTCGTGTGTTTGTTTACTTTTGTTTGTTCTTTTTTTTACATAAATTTTAACAAAAAAATTTTTTATTTTTATTTAGGTTGACCTTCACTTATCACAGACCAATGAAATAGTTAAAAGTTAAATTTGATTCTAAAATTTAATTTGATGTTCTTTCTCTTTTGGTTTAGAAAATATTTCAAATAATATTGTTTTGGTTTTTTTTAGTAATAAAAGTAGTATTTCTAAAATATAAAATTATTTATGAATTAAATATTATTATGGAAATTTTACAATAAATAGCAGAGAAAAGTGAAATTTTTGCATTTCAAGTTGATTGTAAATTTTCTTTTAAATCTTAGGTATTTTAAAGCTTTTTAAAGGCGTTAAAAATTGCATTAATTTTAAATAAAAATAAATTAAGAGCTACATATGCCCTTAATATATAAAAATATAGATATACAGACATACATAGTTGGTATCTTAATATATATACTACATACATACACACATACATATGTACACAATTGGTCATTACAGCCCGCACACCACTTATATTGTGTGTGTTAATTTTATACATGACTGGTTTAAAGTCGACTTCGAACGACAGATTTTTGAGAAATTTTTTCATGGCAATTTTATTTTTTTTTTTTTTTGTATTTTATTGCTGAGATGGGAGGCAGTCAGCGAAGAAATATTTTTACATATTTCGTTTTGTTCGATATGTCCGACTTGGGGTTCGCACCATGGCCTCGTAATTAGCCAACACACTGAATTAAAAATATTAACATTACTAATACTAAACTAATCTTTCCATGTGTGAGTTGTGGGTTTAATTTTAATCAGGCTCTTAAGATCTTAGATTTGAAGTCACAAGCTCTCGTTTAGTAAGTACTTTACCTACTATACTATGACAATCACCTCATTAAACAACGCAATGAAAAAAAAATAAGCATTTATAGACCATAGTAAACCAAGATAAATTACGAAGATATTGTTAAACTACCTTCATCTGGGTAAAAGTGGATGAAAAAGTGAAATTAAAACAAACAAAAAAACTGGACGCAAAAAAATATTTAAAATTTGATTTCTTTACAAAATATAGCTACTGTTTGATAATGGCAAATGATGCATTTTATTGAAAATTTAAAGCGAAAAGTTAGGGAAGAATGCTGTGTGAAAAGTAAAATCGAAGTACCTTAAAAAGTACTTAGTATTGTTTAAAATAATATTACTAAGTAATATTCCAAAGGAACCCGTTTACTATCATAATTGGGAGGTGCCAAGCGAATAATATTATTTATGTACCTAGACAAGCTAAACGATAAAATTATACGAAATTTTCTCTTTTTGGCGGTATTGGGAATTAGAACAAAAATATTTGAAATATAAAAATGCAATGGGATAAATGTCCATTTCGATTTAGAGGTATGGGGTCCGTCGCCTAACCTAACCTAACCTAATCTAAAAAAGCCGAGTTAAAAAAAGTTAAAGTTGTACAGTTTTAAAAATAATATAATAAATCGTATGGAAAGAGTTGAAGAAAAATAAGAAAAATGTATTTAAAATTTATTAAAGACTATATTCTTGCCTATACATTTGAATTTAACGAAGATGGTTATAATTTTACTATAATTTTAGTTTGCTTTTAACGAAAAGTGTACGTCAAATTTGTTTCGTGTGCACTCCTCATGTTAAAATTATTCACCGTTTTTTTTTAAAGATAAACGGATTTAAACAAATAAATCTTTTTATATGTTACAGGGATTGATTGCTTATTAAAATTTTTTCAATTAAGAGAGTCAAAATCTGGCGACCATGATTTGATGTGTTAGAAGTGTCTGAAAGCAAAAATCAAAACTAATTCTCTTAAATATCTTACTTACTTGAAAGAAAAGAAAAGACGTTTTATACCTTAATTCTATGGCTCTAAATTAAATAAAATTTTAATTTTTTTGAAAATTAGGAATTATACTAACAACTGAAGGAACTAACTTGAATGAATATGTATTTTTTAACAATAATTAGCTTAATATAATTCCATAAAATTTATGTGTTAATGCTAAAAGCATAGATTTGCTTAATGGTTTTAATATTTAGATCTTCTAAATTATAATAAAATATTTTGCTTTTAAAAGTTTTAATTACTTATTTATTTTAATTTTTTCTCCTTCATAATTTTTTTTTTTAATAATTTTTTTATTTAATGTGAATAGAAATGTGAATTGCCAATTTACCATGTTCTAAGGAGAATTTAAAAAAAAAATATATTAAAATCAATCTTTTCCCGTTTAATATTTATTTATTTTTTTATTTTATTAATTACAATACAATTACAAACCCGTTTAATATTTTTTTTACTTTTTGGAAAGGATTTTGTGGGAACTAATAAGTGAAAAATAAAAAAAATAAAAAAATATAAAGTTTAGTTTTGGAAATTTTTTTATTATTCTTTTAAAAAATTGGTAATATTTTGCAGCAACAAAAAAAGTTAATTTTTTTTGGATTATTAATATATTGATGGAGTTTATTTCTGGTTATAAGGATGCATATGTATAATCTTCTTAATTTTTTGTGAAGCAGAACAGGAAAATATGATGGTAATATTCTGAAATGTCATATATATTTTTTACCGTGTACAACTTTTCATTGAATAACATAATTTTAATAGGGTATTGTAACAAAGTTTCTAACAAAAAAGTTTTTTAATGAAAGCAAAGATTATTTATGGGTCTTTTGTATCAAAACGGTATACAAGACTTGGCTACAACAGGCTTTATTTTATTTCAATCTATGAATATATTAATAAATAACGTCAATTCTTATTGGTTTAATAAAACTACTTCATTGGTTACTAAAGTGCTCGAAAGATTTACCAGATACATGTCTTATACTCTAGCTATCACATATAAATTTTTTTGCGAATGTTTCTTAACAACTAATTTGAAATTATTAAAATTTTTGTTGTGTAATACCAATTACATTTTTTGTAAGATTAAGATTTCCTTTAGTCGATTACATTTTGAAACTCTTTCAACTTAATGGGGTTTATAAGCAAAAAAAAGTTTAACAAATCGTATGAGTTATTTGACGTGTCGGTATTAAATACCACTCATACGCTGTGGTGTTTAAAGTTACATGTATAAGAGCTAAAACTAAAGAAATATTCAGGTACTACACAAATTTCAACAATAAAACTGATAACAGAAAAATTAAAAGATTTTAATCATTGAGATTGAATTGAGTTTGAAACAATTTAATTTTTATTGTCACAGTATTGTCTGAGTATTTGTCAGCCTATTATAGATTCAGCACTGATGTAATATGTTATTATTTATAGTTTTTCTACAGACCTGTGCTACAATAAATGGATAATGAATATAAAAATTAATATAATATAATATAATAACTAATAACAATAATAATATTAAATATAAACATGTTATAACATAAAAAATGCTATATAATGATAAATAAATAATATTTCAATACTTTCCCCGTACTAAGAATGACTAAACAATTTAATTTTCTCTCTACTTTTCTAACATTACTGGGTAGCATTTAAACCAGTAGTAATGGTATGATTAATTTCCGAAAAATAGAAATAGTTTATAAAAGATAAAATATTTAAATTGCTCCTTACGAATAACACAAGTTGTGTTTAATACCTTTACATATTTCTAATTTCACATGATAACGTTTTCTTAAATAATTATATTATAATATTTAATTAATGAAATAAATTAAGGATCTATGAACATCAAAAATTAAAAGGAAGTAGCTTTTCGCCAAAGAATTATAAATAGTTTGACTTTTAATTATTACAACAATAAAAAATAATCACGGTTTGGCAATAAGTACAGAACATACATATTTGTATATATGTCTATACATACATATATATTATTTAAAAAAATTTTGCATATATTTAACGTGATAATATAACTTTTCAACTACGGTAGAAGTCTACCAAATAAAATTAAAAATATAAGAAGTGTATTAAAAAAATACAATATAGGGCTCTTATATCGGAATCTGTATTAAAAGTTTTTTAATATATTAAATTAACGATATCTTTTAAAATGCATTTAAGACAACAATTTATTTATTTATTTTCTTTGTTTATTTTTTGTTAATATGTATACACTTTTATTTTTTATTTTATTTTAATTTTTTTATTTTTTAAATATTTTTGTATATATTTTTTACTTTCCCTTGATTTTTTAAGATAATTTTTATATATATATTTTTTAAGATAATTTTTATTTCTTTATAATATTATGTCTATAATGCCTTGCATATGCTTGAGTTACCTTCGGTTAAAAATTGTCGAATGGCGAGTCTAAAATGTTATGCATCTGGTAGTGTTAAAAAATCTTTGAATAAATATAACATTTGAAGCCTCAGGCCAATTAATCGGGGAACTACACTTAAAAACTAAAGAAAAGTTTGTTTTTTGGTTATAGAAAAGATAAGTATGCTTCAAGGTCCATCATTATCTAATATACTTTTATATTTATTTTTATATTCTCATTATATTATTTGATAATTTATTTGATTGCACAGCTGTTATTGTTAAGCTAAGCTTTGAATAAGAATTTCTTTCATTTCCATTTAGAATTTTACATTTCTCTTCATATTTGTATGTATGGGAATTTCTGTTTTTTCAGTAACTAACTATAGTTTTTAAGGTTGATAGGTGCAAGTTTTGTTAGCGACAGTAGTTTCTGTATTGGTTCTGGATTTGTTTAAGGACTGTTGATTATTATGCACAATGCTTATTTAAATACTTTAAGTTTTTAAAGAAATTTTTTAACTTATTTTAGTTTTTAATATTTCTTTTCTGTTAAATTTATTTATTGCACAACTTGATCCTATCCTGCCCTACATGTTATATAAAATCTATATTTTTGTGAAAAAATACATAAAATTTTCATAAATAATTTACTATCTTAAAAAGGAATATACTATTTATATAAATAATAATAATAATTTAAATAATGTTTTATAATAAAATTTTATAGTTTGAATATTCCACATGTAGCACAGTAACGCAAAATTTCGTTCAGAGACAATACCATTAAGAAAGTAAAAGTTTTAATTAAAAAAAAAAAAAAATAGGTCGTTGAGATTTTTAATTAAAGTTTAAAAAACTGAAATATTTCGTTAAATTTTTTTTGTTTAAATATTTTTTTTTTTTTTTTTTGTCATTTTATGTAAAAATTTTAGAAACAAAATGTTTGTAACCTTTAATCCTATTCTTACTACCAAATCTAGGCAACAAAACAATTTCTAACATATCACAACTAAATTTCATAATTTTTATTTTATATATGTTTTGCAAAACTTTGTTCAAATAAATCTGTTAGAGACCGAATTATAAAATTGTTACATTAACTACTGACATGGACTTAGAGGCACATACAACATGTTACATATTCTTTTTTTCATAATCATTCGTTATGTATTCGTATTATATCTTCTATGTATCAAAATATTTATTTTTCATGCACAAAGTAACCTTTCATATGCAAAAGCTTATCATGATTATGATTTGAATTATAAATTAAGCGATATATATTTTTTAAAACAACAAAAAGATTAGTTACATTATTATGTCATGAGCCTTAGAGGCAAATGGTAGTAAGAATTTCTACATTATTATTGGCAATAAGAATAGAGTTAAGGATGGTTAAGTTATCTGCTTAACTGACACTAGTTTGCTGTCATGAATATGCATTTCACATTCAGTAAAAAATTATCATATTTTGGTGTAGTTCCTTTTAATTTATTTTTTTATGATAGTAATAGTACTCGAATATCCTTAGGTTAGCTTTTCAAATATACCGAAAAATCTAAATTCCTTTTGATAGTGAAACTTGGTGTACAAAGGTTGAAATTTAATTTTTTTTAATACTCTAAACTAACAAAAATGTTAAACTGCAATTTAAATGTACTTTTTGTTAAAAAAAATAAGTGAACAAATTTAACTGAATTAAATTATATTTGAAATGAATTGTATTTGAAATAGGGATTCTATTGGTACAACAAGTTGGTATGACCACACATTTAACTCACTATTAACCTATTAATTTGCTTTCAGAATGTTAAATAACGTACTAAAATGTGAACAATTCATTATTTATAGAACAAAAATATATTAAATGTTTCATTGTTTATTTCTTCATTGTATTTCTTTTTATGAAAATAAAATAGTTTCAGGCAAAATAATCAAATACTACTTTCAAATAAATTGTTAGTTAAACTAGTAGATTTAATTTTAAAAATATTAATTTAGCCACAAAGCAAAAAATACCGCCTAAATTTAATACCATTTTGAAAGCCAGAAGGTTAAGATTATTTTATTAAATTAAAATGCTAAAAGGCAAACAATTTTTATTACTTTTTGTTGCTATGTTTCTAAACTTTATATTTTAATTTATTTTTTAATTTTCCATTTTTTTTCTTAACTAAATATGTACACTTGATATTCTATTCTACGTGTTGATAACTTAAGGGCGTAAAAAGAAAAAATTTTAATTTCATTTGAAATATGATAACTTCTGTGAAAAATACACTTATTTAACGCTTAAAGAAGATACTTTCAGCACCTGTTTTAAAGCTGTTAGTGAAGAATGGAAATTAACAACACGTTAAGTAGAGAGGGAGAATGTAATTATTTTGTTTGCTTTTTTTTTGGAAACATTTTCAGTTTTTTATGGTCTGTCTACGTTAAGGAAATAAAATGATGATAAATTTTAAGGCAAAAAAAAAAAAAAAATTGGAGGAACCATGTATACTTTACACTTCATTTCAGAATTTTAAAAGCGATAAAAGAAATAAAATTGAATAAATAAAAAAATAATATTTTATGATACAATAAAAAATATGCCAGTTTTCATAAACTTTCCATATAATATTTATCAAATATAATAACGTACACATTATGGCCTAAAAGTTTTTATGATATTTGCAGCTGTTTTTTCCATTTTTTTTATTTCAACAGGAAATCTTTAATGTGGAAATATGATGTCTTAAAAGGAAAAGGAAGAGTCGTAAATTGTAAATGTTTGCTTTTATTTATTTATGTATTGAAAATCGTTTTTTTTTTCTTGCTATAATTTTAATGTTAATAAACAGTTATTTTTAGCAAAATCTCATTGAGAAAAAATTCTGTGTGTATAAAGAAAGAAAAAAAATATTGCAACTCCCATGCTGCTGCTTTAAACGTTTAATGACTTTATTGGCATTTTTTTTATTTTTTTTTTTCTTTCTTTACTCTACATACTCTAGCGTTGCTACAATAAAAAAATATATATGTGTTGCATACTTATGTATTATAGATATTAAATCTATATATATACATTTCTTTATGTATATAAAAAAAATATAGAAAACGAATGTATGAGTAAACATGTACATATATGGCGTATACATAATAATACTCATACGCATCGTATATTGGTACCTACAATTGCTTGGCATTGCATATGTATGGTACATATATATACATATATACACATATATGCAATCACTGGCATAAAAATGTTATTACTCTTTAGATATATGTATGTATGTATTTAGCATATATACATATGTATATATGTCGTCTACTTTAAGTGTAAATCGATTTGCTATTAAATAAATAAAATTTTAAAATAAAAAATAAAATATTTCAAGAGAACAAAATAATATTAAAAACGCTTTAGACTTACAAGAGCCTTACAAATACAAATACAAACATAAATATATTTATAATTTTTTTTTTTGGGGTTCTGTATTTAGTAGCTTTCAATATAAGACCTAAGCTATCCTTTAACTTATAAACTTAAGTTAAAAAAAAAATATTTTTTAATGTTTACTTATCTGTTAAGAATTGTATGGGGCTTTGCAAAAATTTCACTTTTTTCATGTAATTTTTTGTCGGTTTTAATAACTTTAATTAAAAAAAATTATTATATTTACTTTTTATTTATAGAAAATAAATCTTTATTTATTTATTATTATTTTTTTTTTCTTTATTTTGTTTAAATAAATTATTTTTCATTTGTTTGGTTTTTTGATTTTAACTTTTTTCTTTCACGTCTTTCGCAAAGTTCTTTGAATTTTCTTATTTTGTTGTTGAATTTATTTAATTTATTTTACGACAAAAATAAAAAAAGTATGTTTAACAAACAATTTGAATTAAAATTTTATTTAAATATTTATTTACTTAATTTCTCTCTCTTTTATATTTTGGTTTGTTTTAATAATGAAATTTTGAACTTTCTTTGTATACGACTTGCTTATTAGTAGCGGCTGCAGAATAGTGGCTTTGGTTTTAAAGGAGGAAAGATGCTTCTTTGTTTGCAATAAAACAAATTTATTCTTTTAATTTTCTTTTATCTTTTGATTATTAATTTAAAAAACGAAATGAAAAAACAACAATATTTTCTTTTTGATATTCACGCGCTTTAATTCGCTTTTATTTTGGTTTTAATTCTCTTCTTTTTTTACTTTTGAAAAATTGATTTAAATTCCCATTATATATGTTTTGTTATTTCCTTCCCTTTTTTATTCTTTTATTATATATATTTTTTGATTTTCTTTTTCTTTTTTTTTTTTGTTAGATTGAACAAAATAATAACAACTTAATAACAATGTAACGAATATCCTTTCATTACGAGGACACAATTCAAACTGAATGCGAAGTTTATTCGTCGTCTTCACAAATAGTCATACACATCGTTTGATTTTTCTATATTATCCTACTGTCACTGGTTATTGTTAAATTGTGCTTCTCATTTACACACACACAGTTATTTACGCAAACACATACATACGAAAACACGTAAACGTCAAAGCAAAACGAAAGCACTACTACCACCGTACACTTTAGTTATCATTGTATCAAACACCGTTAACATGTTATAACGCTTTATAACGTGTTTATTTTACTCTCACTTACTTTCTCTCAATTTCATTTCGTCTCTCGTTCTCTCTCTCTCAATTTCGTTTATTACTCATTCGTTGCTTTTAGACTTTAGTTTCATTTATTATTGACCAAAAAAATTTACGAACGCACCCTTTCGTACTTTCTCTTTTCGAAATGTGTTTTTATGAACACATTGAAATAATGCTCTCTTGCAATTTCGTTTTCATTTGCAATTCAATATACTCACGCATGTCCTTTTTGTGCTCTTTCAAATGTGCTCTTCTTTCGTTATTGGCTACAGGCGGCATTTTATATTCACCTCTTTTATAACGACTTGCATATCATTTTCGCAAAAAAATTTATAACGTTTTTCGTAATTAAATTTTTTCCCAGACATCAACCATAATTTTTATTCATTTTCGTTGCCGGCTTTGTGGTTTGTGTCGGTAATAATAGTGGGGAATTTTTCTTTAAATTATTTTTATTATAGCGGAATATAATTTCGAAAAATTGTAAAAGTTATAATAATAATTAAACATCAAATGCAATATAACACTTTATAACATAAGAAATAGGTAAAGAGCTGTATAATGCTTTCAAAGATTTCAATTATTGAGTGATGATGTTTCACATGTTTGATGTTGTACATGTTTGTACTCTAACGGTTTTTTCAATAATAATTAACACGCGAACATTCCCAATTTGTCATTTTATTGTTGACATTGACGTGTAAGATAAAACAATTGTAATTAAGATATCTCATTGGTTGCTCAAACAACGTGTATAATAAATAGATTTTGTTTACATAATGCTGTGTCCACACAGAGCTGTCTTACGACAGCTTTCCTAGCCTTTTCAACTATAACTTTCTATAGTCTGTTGTAAATCTCTCCTTACACCATGTCTGTCCTTATTCCATGACCTCAACCAACGACGACCTTTAGCGCTTTATATGGAGAAACTCATCCTGAACGCTTTATGTACATACAATCTATTTAACGACAACGTTTTTGAATTCTCAATTTGTCTTTAGATTTGAATATCGCGCTGCAATGATTTACTTCTCCCAAAACTTCTGACGATATTTTCTACAATCGAGTACTTATGTAAAGTCTGCATTACGAATGTGTTACTAGTCCAAAAGTTGTATACAGACTAATATGAAAGTTAGTAAGGACACCAATGTGATACATAGTAATCATGTATGTAAGATGAGAAAATTTCTGATAAGTAAAATACACCAATTCCAGCTTATAAATATTGTTACGTTTTTACCTTTTAAAAACATTTAAAATATGTGCTCGTAGATTGCGAAAAAATAAAAATAAATTTGTGTTTACTTTTAATTAAAATTCTTCATAATTCGCACAATTCTGTGTGCCACTGTTCACAACTTTATGTAAACAGCAGCAATTGCCTTTTTTGTTATTCCTCGGATTATTCGCTTTGCATAAACAATAACAATTACTAGACAGTTATTCAACAGATCTTTGTAACGGAGATCCTCAAACCACGATTACTCTCTTCAAACGCACCGCGTCTTCACACAAGACTGACTGAACTTCACTAACTCACTCGCCTGCTTTGCCTTGCATTTTATATGGAAGGATAAACAGTCTGAAGAATGTTCTTGAAGGCGAGTGTTCGCGACTTTGCCTTCTCAAAATCTCTATTGTTTTTCGTGTATTTTCTTTACATTTATTCTTGTAGTATTGTTTTTCAATTTTTGTTTGTTCTTGTTTACCATTTTTTTATGCTGGTGTTTGTTGTAATATTAACCAGTACGATAATTTGTAAACAGGTTTGTTTACTACATTGTTTTGTTTTTGTAGCATTTGTTTATAATTTCAATGTTAAGCGATGTAATAGCAAAACACCAGTATCTAAATTTTTCATTTTCGTAACAATATTTAATTGCAGAAAACCCAAAAATTAAATATTTGAATTTGTGTACCATTGTGTACATAAGGAAAGTAAGAAAATCACATTTTATTTGAGCAACGGTTTTAATAAGTTTCATTGAAACGAATCGGGAAATCTACAGGTTTGCTGCACTTATCCCTATGTGATTTGTTGATTTCATTTATTTTCTATTATAACTGGAACACTATAATATTGTGCAATAACATCTTGACAACTTAATTCATTAATTATACAATTAAGAGATCAATGACGACATTATTATAATTCTTTTAAGAGTCTAAACCGACTGTCATCTTTATCACTTAAATTTGTTTTTTTTTTCTTTTTTTCATAGAAAAGATTTACAAACTCCATTAAATCGACAGCAATAGACCAGATAGAGAGAGAAAAAAGTGTAAAAAATTTTTATTGAATAGAAACAAAAGACCCTCAAGTGCCAATAATCCAAATGTAACAATATTGCTTGGCTGGTTTCTCTGTATCAACATCACAATAATCATTTTCATTATTATCAACCTCATGCTCATGTTGCTGGCTGTCGTCATTGTTCTATTCTTCTTCTAGCACTTATAGACATTGTTTTTGTTTTTTACTCCTGTCTTCTCTATTTTTATGTCCTTTTAACCAGTTGTCGCTTCGCTAAGAAAACTAATTGTGTTTTAGAGCGATTACAAGTGAAAAATAAAAACAACAACAGCAACAACTGAAGATAAAAAGAAGATTTTCAAACAATAGAAGGGAAACAGTTTAAAATAAAAAAAAAACTGCCACTCTTGGCATGCAGTGAAAAAAATCCAACGAATGTATGTAAAATATTGTATATGTATAGGGAAGTGCATGTTTATGGCTTAAGGACTAATGGCGTCAAAAAGGCTGAAAGCGCTATTTGACCCTAAACAAAAAGATACAATTTTTTTTGTTTGTTTTGTGCTTTAAGACCAGAGTGCGTAAGTATTTTATTCGAGCAACGTATTTAAATTCATTTTTAGTTTTTTATTCATTTACAATTAATTTGCAAGTGATATTAACATTTTCAATTAGCTGTTGTTGTGCACATTTTTTGTTTCTTATTTACAGCTTGTATTTATTTTTATGAATATGAATACATATGGGAACAAAGACTAGGGTGCCATAGCACTCGATTCTTAATGGGATTCAAGTTAGCGTATTAAGTAGGCGGAAGGAGATCCTTAAGACAATTATAAAGACTCCATACTTAATGTAAACGTAACTTGTTCTTTAGGTAGTTAGTTTGGTATACTTGGAATGACTGTAATAGGTACGGCTTAGAAGCACTTTCTTTTCAATTTCACTGAAGACAAATCTGATACCTTTCGTTATTAATTATTCAATCAATAAATACACGTTTTCCAACAATTTTAGCTGCTATGCAACCCTACAAGACGTGTTCATTTCCATGTTTTGAAATTGATAACAAATTCTGTGCTCCTTGTTTGTTTAGCACCACAAGATTTTACGTTCGTCGAGACCAAGTACGTTATAATTGCTCTTGTGCTCACAAATATCATCGTCCTGCTTAGTTTCCTGGCATATGGGATTCTGGCTGGCATAACTCAAACCAGCTATTGAGTTCTATAAATTAACCGAGAGCATATGTAAACTCTTTTAACTTACATAAGATTTCGGTCACGTTGATCACGTTCGATTAATTGTTTTTCTATCTTTCCTGTATTCTGATCACATTTTTGTGTCTTTGAGCTGTCTGCAATCGCTAGAAATGAATTCCATTAAACATTTCAGTGATGAAACACACAGAGTCTTATGGATTCAAAAACAACACGATCGAATTTCGATATCTTATACACCTAGCATAGTAAAAAAAACATACCAAACCGTCTAAATAGGTAGGTAAGCAGATAAAGAAGAGGATATCAACCAAGGGTCTCATGCCAATTGACGTTCACCTAAGCCATCACGTAGGCTTTTTGTGCGCTTATCACTAAGAATACCACCTTACTTTCTATAGGAAGTCTATGTTTATCTTGTATAAATTTCCTTAAATTCTTCCATCCCACTCCTATGAGGGAAGTTATGCCTGGTATAGTGTCATACACAAAATATTGGGTTCTTGAGCTTAAGAAAGCTGGACAATGAAATAAGAAGTGATCCATCGTTTCACAACATTTGAAAGGTGGAGTGATCCGTGAGTACGCTCAGTAGAATGTTCAGGTAGTCCTCATTTAGTTTTAAAATACTCTCCATTAGGATCGCCTGAAATAATTTTTGTAATTCTTTCTACTGTGTTGATATTCCACAATAGTCGATATGACGTTTCCGCCCATTTCTTCAGGTCTCTAAAGCACTGAAAGGTATTGGGTTATACAAGCTTATGGTTTGTAATACTATGGTCCTGTTAGCCATAATATCGCTTTCTCATTTCCAATCACTCCATGATGACTAGGTACCCATATAATCCGAACCGTTCCATGGTTGGAGTAATTGTTAACAAGCTTTTTACACTACATGACCATCTCTGATACCGCATTCCTGGAAGATATTTAAACCAAGCTCAGAAAAATCGTTTGCAATAAATTTATGAACTCTTTTAAGGAGTGTGCTTCATGTCGCATCTTTAATTTTCCATTCGTTTTCCCAGTTGTCCTTCAATATAAATAATGAGTTGTCAACATAAATGATAAACGTTTAACACGATTATTAAACCGATTTTTGGCTTATTAGTCTAAAAAAACCAACTTCTAAGCGAAATCCGCCATGTGATAGATGGGGATAGAGCCTTCGGTCAGGATTACGACCTAGTTTCTCACATCACCCAAATTGTGTGTATTAATTTTATCCATTAGTGGCGGGACCTACAATTTAAAGTCGACTCCGAACGACAGATTTTTCTTAGAGGAATTACACGGAAGTCTGAAGGTCTAGGCTTACTTACGTTACATTTTACGTTACAGTTTCAAAAACCTCGTAAGTAACAAACAAAGAAGAAAAATGAAAAAAAGAATCGATGTTGAAGCGACTGTTTATCCATACCGATAATAATGTTGACAATCGTTTACTGAGAGTCCGACAAATATTTCACCGTCGGTGATCGTACGTAATTGGTCTTTACAATCCTTCAGTCAATCCTTCTTACACCACTTGTGTGTGTTAACTTTATTTACTCTCAGCGTTTTTGACAGAAATCTGCTGAGAAATATTTGTTTATATTTCGTCTTGCTAAAGATTTCTGTCGTAGGGTTTGAGCAGTGGCCTCACGTCTAGACTACAACGACTAGTCCATTCTTTAACTGTTTATCTGCTTACTAAAATATAAAAAAAATTCATTTTTTGAATGCTTTTGAGTTAAACAGTTTTAAATTTGGAAACATTTTGCATATCCTTTGACTTGCCAAAGGCAAGAGCTCGCAAAAGAGCTTTCAAAGCAGTCCCTAGTATCTACATAGGATAACCTGATTACATTTGAAGCTTGGAACAATTGAAAGCAATTGTTTAGAATGAGAATACTTCATGGTTAGATTTTCTACCAAATTCCTACCAATAAAGAAAGGCAATTGAAAATATATACTCAATCTCTGAAAATTCCATAACACTCTCATCACTATTATTGTCTCCGGCTTAAATTGGCTCAAAGTAATATAACAATGGCAACAGCAAGAACAACAATAAGAACAACAACTTAACTTCAAAATATCGTAGTAAAAAGGAATAGTTTTGTTTGAACAAATAAAATGAAGATCTTTATTACTACATGTACTCATCGTACTCTTTCTCATTTTTATAGAATTTTTATGTCGAAAAGTTTCGTCTTAAACGTTTTTGTTTAACATTTTAACTGTAATCATAAAAATAAAAGCAATACAAACAAAAATTATAATAAAAACAAAAGAATAAAAAAAGTTTTTTTCCTATTTTTACAATTCTTTTCGTTCACTTTTTTCTCCTTTTTTTCCCATAAGTTTGTTCTCAAAATAAAACACGTGAACATAACAAAAAGCATTCCCACTTGCGTGTTGAGTGCGAGATGGGACAAAATGACAGAATAATGAAAATAAATCAGAAATTATGACACAGCAACAGAACCGCATAGCATAGCATAGCATAGCCTAGCCATATATTAGAAGAAAAAAGAAAGGAAAGTTAAAATAAAGTTATTACGAGTACTACAGATTGTCTGAGGATGGCTTCAAATAATATTGAATTGTATGTGTGTGCTAGTGGGCTGTGGCTTAAGGTAATAGATATTATAAGGCCTTGCCATTAAAACAAAATACACACTAAACAGATGATAATGATATGTCCTGGCTTAAATACAAAATTATGCGTGAAAATATTGTTAACAGTGTTAAGATTTTATGACACATAAAGGCATTTCTACCACATAAAAATATGTTTACGTTACATTTTATTTTATGGATTTATATGTGTATTGTTTGTCCGTGTACGGGTTATAAAACTAATCCTGCAAAATAGTTTATTAATGTGTTTACATGGTAGTAAAGCGTTGTCTCGAATTAAAAACATAGATTTTGGGTTACAAATTCACCTCGTGTTGAGATTCGATAAGTTAAGATTTTTGGTAATTCAATTACAAAAGGGCTAAAAATTACAATCGAAAGCCCCCACCCCCTAACAAGGCGTTATTAACTTAGGCGTTCCAGTGTCCTTCTACTAAAGGATGGTGTCATATAGCTTGCTCATGAAGACTTGTTAGGCTTTGCTGAACTGGTGTGGACAAGAGTAGGACTAATCGTCACTCTTTTCTTGCTCTTTTGCGGAACACGGACTATTGTGTCTAGTAGGTAGTGTGTTGGCTTACTAGACGTGAGGCCTCGGTTCATACCCCCAGTCAAACATCTCCAACAAAACAAAATATGATAAAAATAAACCTTCGCTGACGTGGAAACTCAGCAGATTTCTGGCAATAACTCTGAGAGAAAAAGAAAACTGCCATGAAAAGTTCTTAAAAAAATATGTCGTTTGGAGTTGACTTTAAACTATTCACGTACACATAACAAAAGTGGTATGAGAAGCTAGGTCGTAATCCTGACTGGAGCGTTGTAATGATCAATTATATATGTATCTATGATATCTGGCTCTTGTAGTATTGTTAGGCTTTGCTGAATTGAGGTTAAGAACGTTTTTCACTTTTTCTTGCCCTTTTACGGTCACTGCCATATTGAAAAACTTGGCTATAGAAACCACAATTGATCTGGATAAGAAAAGAAAACTGTCTGCTTTTTTTTGATTAAATCGAATTAACAAACATCGATCTGATACAGTTCCCATAGGCTACTGCCCGGCATTTCTTCGTGTGACTTCTATAAAAGCACATGTCATGTCCAATGCCAACTCTTGCCTTTAAGAAGTTCAGCTGCAAAACTTCTATACCGCTTCACCTTTGACTGATCTGTGACTGAATATCATTGCATCGATTTCCACAATATCGCCATTACGTCATCAGTCACATGTACTATGAACGCAATACTTTTCCTCTTATTATTCCTCATGGAAGTGTAGCGATTCAACGAAACTTTTCATTTGAACTTTATTTATCGCTAATGTTTTAATTGTTAGCCAGGTGTGGGGATTGGATTCAGGTCATCCAGAATGGATCGCCTCCAAATTCTACGTGGTCTGCCCTAACAACTTCTGTATTGGGGATTCCAGTGACCGATCCATCTTCATTTTCTTCAGTTAATTTGTATATGCTTGGCGCCTGATTTGATATCATCGAAAGGTCTTTGTTTCGAATGTTGGCTGGCGAAAATATGCGATGACAATTATTGACAAAAACATGCAATTTTTGAAACAAGTTGTGTTTTCCATAGGACACTGACCGGAATTTTTTGGTGTGACTTTTACAAGACTTGGAGAAGACTATCTATCATCCCATGTCATGTCGGCACCATCTCTTGTCTTCAAGAGATTTAGGTTCAACAACTCTATTTTTCTTTGACTCAATTTCGTTTCATCGATTTAAATTATACATAATTGGTTATGACAACCCTTTAGTGATGATTGCGACCTGGCTTCTCAAACCACTTATGTTGTGTGTGTTATTTTCATAAACGATTTGGTGGGACCTACTATTTAAAATCAACTCCGAACGACTGATTTTTGAGAAACTTTTTCATGGCAAATTCAATTCAAAACACTGAGAGTAGTTTTGGTCAGATATCTGCTGAGAGTAAGTCGTCGAAGGAATATTCAAATTTCGTTTTGTTGGAGAGGGCTGACCTGGAGTTTGAACCGTGGTCTTACGTCTAATAAGCCAACACACTATCTACTAAACTACGGTGACTACTCTAGTCGAAATTAATTTTGAAGTAGGGACGATCTCTTAGAGGAGCTGTTTTATTCTCATCTTTAATATTTTGTGGTCTAAGTGGGACTTTAAATGTCAAGGAAGGTCCGTATAATAAAAACAACATTGTGTCCGATTATCTATTCAATTGGGTGCCCTACTGTTACTAATAAGTACTTTCCTGCATCTTGATTTTGGTTATCACCTCTCAGGTTAAACTTTTATGTAGTTCCTGTTAAGATTTATCGTTTATTAGGATGCACTTGAATCCTATCACAGACAAATTTGTATTCATTATAGAAAAAAGGCTCGATCTTATAAATTTCTAATTAAAAATTAAACCCAAATAAATTTTAATTTATTAACCTACAATTGTATGATAACACAACACAACTACATGTATGCACGGATATCTCTAAATTGTTGGCCAAGAAATTAAGAATAATGTTTGAGACAAAGAAGGCCATATTCATGATTTTTATTGTATGCGAACAATAGTTTTTTTGGCTTTGGCTACTAACGGCAGCAACAAACTATTCTATTATTACTCCATAGCATAGTAGCATTTCAATTTTATTTTATTTATTCAACTTCCTGGAAGTAAAAGGAAAAGTAGGAAAAAGCCATCAACATGAAGTGGAAAAAAATGGGAAAAAGTTTTCATGCTGAGAGGCTCTTTAAGAGAATCTCGTAATGTTGTTGAATTTATTGAGCTTAAAAACTTTGCCGGGCTACTTTTCTATCGTCGTAGTCCTTTTTGCTATACAGTAGTATACGTATGTATGTATTGTATAGCATTGTACTGTATAAAGTAATTTATTGCAAACGCTTTATTTAATTGTATTTGTGTTGTACGAATGTCAAATTCTTTGGATTTTTTTTCTCATATTTTTGTTATTTTATTGTTACAGCAGTTCTTGAGGAAGAAAACAAAAATAAAAAATTATTTGACTGGAAAAAAGAAAAATGGAAAGTAGAAGGTAGAAGGTAGAAGGTAAAGCTCTGGTATTACGGTCGGCTACTTAAAGTGTATCTTTATCTAGTAGACACACTTTTTAAATATTTATGTATGTGCCTCTGTGTGTGTTATAAGATAATAAATATTAACAAAATAAAGTAAAGACAATGAAAAAACAAAATAGAAAAAACATAAAAGATTTATCATTTTGTGTTGTTTAAGATTTCGAAAATTGTTTTTAAATAACTAAACTACCATAACAAAACCAAAAACAAAAATGGAAAAAATTAAGAAAAAAAAAGAAATTGTTGATACATTTTGGCCTATGGAAAATTCATTTTTCATTTTTCTTGTCATGTTATTATTTATTTTTCATTTCATTGCTATTTATTATTTATTTTTCATTTGTTGTTTTTGTTTTTCCTTTTGACCTATCATTTCAAAATTTATAATTCAATATTTATTTCGTTTATCCTATACGAAAAGGTTTAAATTTTTTCAACAATATTATTTCATGTACTTACTTTTCGAATTATTATTGGCTGAATTGCCATCTTTTGAATCCTCATTATCATCTTGAATATCATCGTAGTGTGTATGCGTTTCCTGATCATTAGTATCTTGGCTTGATGAATCGTTATTGTTCTAAAATAAATAAAACGATAAAAAAATATTACTTATTAGACCTGTTGCATTAGATAAAGTCGTATTAATAAAATAAGATTATAACCCCTTCGTTTACAACCAGCACACAAATGGTTCAAAATCATAAACCCTGCCAATGAATATATTTTTCTATTAGTAGTGAATCTAAAATTCCGCAAACTTGCCCAACAAGTGGAATAACTTTTACAACTGGCTTATATTGTTACGTTTTTATCTTTTAAAAACGTTTAAAATATGAGCTCATAGATTGCAAACAAAATAAAAATTAATTTGTGTTTAGTTTTAACTAAAATTCTTTATTATTCGCACAATTCTGTGTGCCACTCTTCACAACTTGATGTAAACAACAACAATTGCTTTTCTTTGTTATTCCTCTGTTTATATCCTTTACATAAACAATAACAATTACTAGACAATTATTCGACAGATTATTGTAACGCAGTTCTTCAAACCACGATTACTCTTTTCAAACACACCGTGTCTTCGCACAACACTGACTGAACTTCACCAACTCACTCGCCTGCTTTGCCTTGCCTTTTATATGGCAGAGTAAACAGTCTGATGAATGTTCTTGAAGGCGAATGTTCATGACTTCCCCCTCGCGAAATCTCTGTAAATTTAAACATCGTTGTTCTCATAGTTATTCTTGTAGTATTATTTGTGTATTTTTGTTTGCTTGTTTACATTTTTTTATGCTAGCGTTTTTATGTTTTATTAATCAGTACGATAATTTGTAAACAGGTTTGTTTACTGCCTTGTTTTGTTTTTGTAGCTTTTGTTTATAATTTTAATGTTAAGCGATGTAAAAACAAAGCGTCAGTATTTAGATTTTTCATTTACGTAACAATATCATATCATATCTTCAGATAATATCCCTGATGATAAAACAAAAAGCTCACTGCACAAAAGGACTTAGAAATTTGAACAAAAGTACTAGAGATTCTATACAATAATGGCAAATATACATTCATGCAAAGAGGTAATTATAGTAGTTGCCTACAACACGTGTGCAAATAATAGCCAATTCTGCTATAAAGACAAAGCACACACAAATTTATATTCCCGATATATATTTTTTCCAAGATGTGGCTATCCAAATATATCTAGGATAAGGTACTAGAAAGATTAGAAAGATGACCTGCCATTAGAAGAACAAATCTGATGAGTGATAACAGCCCATAAAAGAATGGTTGACATGTAAATTTCGAAAGTATTCTTAGGTCTATTTACGTATGTTAAATGCCTAAGACTTTGTAAAAAGTTTTATTTACAATTCTTTAATTATATTCTATCAAACTAGGAATTTATACATGTTTCCTCAGATTCTAATGTTAGTTAAGTTATACAAACAACAAATTTCATTACTGCTAATAATAATTCCCTAACCCATCATATGCTAAACATAATTTTAGCCATCAACAAAATATTCGTTTTTATTAATTTGTGTTTCTTGTTTTTTTTTTCTTTTTTTTTTAATCACAACGTCTCTAGTTGGGTTGTATACTTACGACAGAGGAACGGTAAACAATATGAAAACATTTGAACCTGTTGTCATAACTGATACCGTACGACGACGATTACTTGACATCCCCAAATGCATAACAAAAGTTCAATTACGAATGAAAATTTCATTTTATGAATTGTCCTTTAATTACATTATTAACCCTTGTCAAAGTAATTTTCTAACAACATGCAACAATTCTACTGTGGGCATGGTTATAAACTAATAAACGCACAGGTGTACGGTACGTACATACATCCCAAAAATTATACACAAGTTACACAAAATTTATGTTCACCAAACAAATACAAATACAAGTGCAATGTAGAAAGGAAATGAGAGAGAAAAAAAAAAGAATTTTTAATGCTGCTGCTGCTTCACTCGGCCATGTTTATGGACAGGGGATGTGTATGTAGCTTTATGGCAAAAAATAATCACAAAATCTTTTTTTCCTCCTTTTTTTTGCCTTTCTTTTACAAATACAAGATAATTTTGTAAGCCATAGATATCAGAACATAACTGTAGCTTACACATACACAAATACGTACATTAATGGCACAATTCAACACAAACAACTACACAAATGAAATTCTTATTAATTGTTGCTTATACACACACATAGGACAACAATGCGTGTGTATAACATAAAAAAGAAATATCCATGTATTCCATGGATAAATGACAATGTGTTTAATAGTTATTGTATATGTGAAGTTTGACATGGTTTTCTGACAAATTTACTCAGCTTTTGAACAGTGCTGCAAAAGAAAACACGAATAATATTCAGATACATATACCGGGTAAAAATGAATTTGCGTTGCATTTGCAATTTAAAATTTGTAACTTTTTGTCCTGTACATGAACTTTTAAGCATTACAGCCCTATATTTAGAAGTATTGTCTAATCTTGCGCACCACCAATATTGAATGTATTTTTAACATCGACTCTAAATAAACAATTTTAAAAATTTGAATTCCCAACGCTTTTTCCAGAACACTGCTTAGAGGTGCATGATTCCAGATCTGAGGTTTGAATTGTGAGCTTTAGTCTAGTAGGACCTCTAGATGTATCTATCCTCTAGAGTACGGCGACCATTTCATATTAATTGTGCACTTATTTATTTGAAAGAGAAAGCATACTTTATGAGGAATGGTAAGAAAAAACTGATCAGTTAGAAGACATTTTCAGGACGATGGTGGTTTCAGTTGATAACAACTTGTAACAGCCTATAACCTTAGAGAAAAGGCAATTTTATACCACATGAATCTTTCACAAGACTTTTCCCATTTCGATTTGCAAAATTTATTTTTATCTTTTTTTATAAAAATTTTAATTAAATTTCTAATTTCATCTATCAATCCTACACGAAGCTACAAAAATATAATTTTTCAGGCTACCTCAAATAAAGCGCTTAATAATCCTATGAGTTCTGCCTGGACGACAGCTTCAGTCATGCCCCGCATTGCAAATACTTCCATGTGTAGCCATGCATAGCCGATCCATCTACATTTCCTCCTTTGAATTTGGACATGAATGGGTACCTGTTTTAATAGCCTCTAAACGTCATCATTTTGGATAGAAACCGATCTGAACATTCAATAGATAAAGCGATGACATTTATTAAACATTTCGCGAAGGGTGCCGTCAGTGGCTGATGCCGTGTAAAAGCGGCAGCTATTTATTGATAGAGAGAATAGACAGATACATACGATGACACAGTTTGGTCGGACGCCGTTGAAAGGTTTAACAAATACTTGTAATTTCTCATCCATTTTTTATTCAAACTTTTGTTCTTCTTTCATAGATTTGAATTTCTCCTAATGACAGTTAAACAAAATCTAATCGATACTATTGATTTGTTTTAATTTTGTTTTAATACCTATTAATACCGTTATGTGCAAAATCTAACATCGTTCAAATGCCCTTTACGGCTTCTCTGGTTGAAGAGTATCCGAAATGTCCAATTTTCCATGACTCTGGCGCAAAATCAAGCTGTTTTCATACATGCCATGGGTTAGGACGACTCTGATTTGTAGCACATTCGAAAAAGTCAGACTCATGGCCACATTCTCGATGGTCAGACCACATCAATTTCATGTGAAACAAATCACCCGTTCTAAATAACCAATAAGCCATGAGCTCTGTGTATCGTCGATTGAAAAATGGCAACTAATTAGACAGATGTAGTCGTTATCAACTGTTAAAATTCGGAAGCGCGTGTCAAAATTTTTAACATACTGGGAATAAATCGGTTTAAATATTTTTTTGAATTTATCAAACACTCTGCTTCATTTTTACCCGGGACATTTCCTGATGCTCTACTTTTGTATATAATTGTGTCACACATGTTTATATTGTAATGCCTTATGCCCATATGTACATACAGTTTAACATAAATGTTCATGTTACCTGAGATATGTTTGCTTAGTTAAGAAAATAATTAGAAATGAAAAAATGAAAGACAATTATACTAGGAATTGGTCAAATTGCTTGTATTTTTCTGTTTAAAAATAAGTATTTTAATTAACTTCATGTTTTTTGTTTTTTTGGTTTCTTTTTTTTGTTTTCAGAGTATTTTTAATGACCATACAGAGAATTTGTATGGGAAACAAGATTGTTATTGTGATTTTTATACGGCAATGATTATATTTGATATTTAAAATTTTATTATACCCTACACAATCATTAGGGGATGGCAGTGGCGTTGTGTTTATGCCAGTGTTTGTTACATCAGCATTTTTCATAAAGTTTTTTATTTGTTTTGAACAATATTTAATGTTTTTTCGATTTACAATGCTTTTGCTCAAATAGATAACAAATATTTTTACAAGACACGAAGCACTTCTGTTAAACGCTTTGTAGAACGCAAAAATTGCACTTGTCAGGGGCTTTGTAAGGGACCACCCTCAAGTATTTCAACAAAATTCTCCGTAAATTTTGTAGATTAATACGCAATTGCTTGATATATCGTCTGGGCGATACTCTGGGGTCTTCGTCTTCTGTGACATCTTCAGACACAGCAGTTATATTTTCAGCAGAACTGTTGCCAAATTCTGGAAGTGTCTCGTGTTGTTATTTTCAACCAGCTAAGCGGTATGTTAACCTGGTTTGTATTGGACACATACATGACATACATAATTGGTCATTACAACCCTTTAGCCAGGATTACAACCTAGCTTTTCACGCTACTTATGTTGTGTGTGTTAATTTTATACAAGAGTGGCGGGACATAAAGTTTAAAGTCGATTCCAAACGCAGACTTTTGAAATACTTCTCATGGATATATAATTTACATCCCGAGTTTTAGCCAGTAGACTGCTGACGATGCCTGACCAGGGGTTTAAACCGTGGCATCACGTTTAATAAATCAACACACTTTCTACTAGACTTCAACGACTTCTTGATTGTACCATGCCGGTATGGGTGCTAAAACGAAGGTATGGGCGTAGCATGCTGTGTGTTGATATTTTCCCACATGAGTGGCGGGACCTACAGTTTAACGTCGACTCCGAACGACAAATTTTTGAAAAGCTTTTCAAGGCAATTTTTATTTTCTCTCAGATTTTTTGCTAGAAATCTTCTGAGAGGAAGACCTTAAAGAAATATTGTCTTTGTGTTGTTAGATCTATGCTGTAGAGTATAGTGATAGTCGACTATAACCTTAGTATTCATTTTAGCTTTAAATACATATGTATGCCATTAGTATGTTAATTAAAATTGACATTTTTTCTTTAGAAGTGTAAGCATACTTATGTAGGACATACATACATATGTATGTATACTAGAGAAATTGTTGTTATTAATATTAAGCCGCCTGTTATTTTTATGCTGTAATTGCAATTTTAATATCAAATTGGACATTTTTGAAATGTAATAACCATTCGAGAGTTGTATTGTATTTTTGGAATTTGAATTTGTTGAAGCAATTTCCATTAATATGGATTATACTGTTAATCTCCTGTTAGAGTTAGAATAATACAGGAAATTTTGAAACCGAAAATAATCATAAAATTTTATAAAAAGGATATTAAATCGAGAAAAAACAAACAATATTGTTCTAATTGCCAGAATAAAAATTGTAATTGGGTGAGTAGATAAATACAATAAAAGAGAATTAAATAAAAAAACGATGGTATCATCGTTGTGTTGTGTCTCTAATATGAATATTAAGCTGCTGCTGCATCAAATCCAATCTAAAGTAAGACTGATAATCACAAATGTCTCATCACACATCATAACTAAAAGGCAAGGTAAATATCAGAATAAAAATCAGATTCCATTTCCACCTTAAAACTCCGCTAAACGCAGACGATGCTGAAGTGGAAAGTACAGACAAAAATATAAAATTACTTTCGGAAATCCTGGAAGCTCTATTGAGTTTAGGGTGCAACAAATTTTAACTGGGAGTTAACCCAACCAAGACAAAGTTAATACTACCAATTTCCATAATTTGCCACCCCTAATATAAATAATAATAAAAACTGGAACACGAAGACATACATAAATGAACTATTACGACAGTCGTTGATATTTATTATTTTAGGTTAGGTTAGAGGACGTGTACTTGTCAACTGTGACAAGTACAGTAGCCGGAGGTCGAATTGACCCATTGTACAACGTCCTAGCTTCTCACACCACTCACGTTGTGTGCGTTAATTTTATACGTGAGTGGCGGGACCTACAGTTTAACGTCGACTCCGAACGACAGATTTTTGAGAAACTTTTTCATGGCAAATTGTATTTACTCTCAGAGTTTTTGCCAGAAATCTGCTGAGAGGAAATCGCCGAAGAAATATTTTTTTTTTCATATTTCGTTTTGATGCCTGACCTGGGATACGAACTCGGGCTTTACGTCTAATAAGCCAACTACACACTACCTGCTAGACTACGGCGACTTCAACGTGAGCAATTAGTCTAAACAGAAAGATCAATCATAAAAGTGATATGTAGTATTTATAGTGATATGCAAGTATTTGTAGTCAAATCAACTCAATTCTAAGGGGCCAAGTGTTGGTAGATAGTTTTAAAAGCAGGAAATTATGAAGATGTCTTCAATTATGATAACAGGTTTTAATTTGCTTAACGAGCTACAACAATTAGGGCAATAAGGCTGCCCAAACAAGTGGTTACGAACGTGGCAATGAGAAGTGATCACGCCAACATCTTGGGCGTAGGCGACCTCGATACCTGAACCCGCTGTCGACCTTTGTTTTACAACCAACATACCTGACAGATCGTAGTCTACTAGGTAGTATGTTTGCTTATTTGACGTGAGGCTGCAGTTCAATCACCGGGTTAGGCATCTCCAATAAAACGAAATATTTCTTCGGCGACTTCCTCTCATCAGATTTCTGGCAAAAACTCTAACTAACTCTAAAATTTCTCTGTCGTTCGGCGTCAACTTTGAAGTGTAGGTTCCGCCATTCATATGTAAAATTAACACACACAACATATGAGAAGCCAGTTCGCAATCCTGACTGAGGGGTTGTAATGGCCAATCATGTTTGTTCCTGACAGATACTTTTATGATAATGGTTTACAACCCCCAGAGAATGTCATTCAAATTTATACTGATTTCAAGATCACTCCACAAAGTTGGATGTGGAAGCTTTTTAGAACAGTTAAATATTGGATAGCATGCTTCACAGACTGTCGTACGTTCGATATGCTGATAATAAAGTGATTATTAGATGCCTACACCTATGCATATTTTTATACAACTATCGGAATGGCGGCGAGATGCCAAACAGTGGTCATAATTGTAGAAGCGAATACGTATTACAAGTATTACAACGTAATCTCATAGGACCCAAGAGTAAGGTTTCAGTATATTATCTCGAACGTAATGAATCGACTTACGTTTTGTTTTCGCTTCGCTTATGGGCTTCGCCAAAAAAATCATCTTTTCGGATAAAGCTCATTTTCACCTTGGTGGGTATGTTTATAAGCAAAATTGCCAGATTTGGAGCTCTTACAGAAGCCAATGCACCCATTACGAGTGACTGTTTGTTGCGGCTTTTTGGGCGGAGGCATAATTGGCACATATTTCTTTGAAAATGAGAACGGCGCAACCATTACGGTCAATGGAGACACCTATCGCACCATGATATTCTTCATGGTATTGATGTGAACGATGTTTGGTTTGAACATAATGGTGCAACTTACCACACATCTCATGCCACAATCGATATATTGAGTCAAATGTTAGATGTCCGAAATGGTGATGTCAATTGGCCGCTAAGAAGCTGCGATTTGACACCGTTGGACTTTTTGCTGTGGGGTGCCATTAGAGAAAAGTGTTGTGCCAACAAACCAGAGACAATTGAGCATTTGAAGGCCAACATTCGTGATGTCACTGCCGAGATACGACCCCAAATACTTGAAAAAGTGGAAGAAAATTGATTCGATCGAATGAGATACTGTGGGGCCAGGCGCGGCAGCCATATGAATGAAATAATATTCCATTACTAACCGGCACAATTGTTCTTCACAACAACAAAATAAACCGTTTTTGATTTGTTTCATTTTTAAATTTAAACTTTTAAATAGCCCACCTTTTATTTTTCTGTACAGTTATTCCAAACTTATACCTGAATGGATGGACTACGAGATTAATACAATTAAAAGAAATTAAAAAAAATCGAATATATTGTTAAAATTAAATAAAAAGACAAAAAAAATTACGAAAAAATTATAAAAAAGGAAGCAATTTCTGCGTTAGTATTTGTGAGTTTTTATTATAAGTTTTCAAATGAAAGTGTCTGTAAAAGCAGAACAAATTTTCAAGTTTTTAATGAAATTATGGTCGTTTTATGTTATAACGTGAGTCCTTTTGTTAGTTAAGGATTGACTTCTCTTGCCAATAAAAATAATTCACTTTATGCCTACGATTATATAAAAGATATTTAATTAGCACTTAGGAAACATTACCAAATCATGGTCTACCGTATATGGGGCATTAATTAACCATAAAAGTTTCCAATAAACTATTAAAAAATTTAACTAACAATATAGCTACGATCATATATATACGTTTAAATGGGGTCTCAAAAATTGCCTTCAAATCCTTTTTTCCAAGCAATAAAAATGTTAATATTTTCCAGCATTAATGTAGGCAAAGCTTTGTAATATTTTTCCTTAATGATGTTACCAACAAAAACGAAAAACCGAAAAAGCTTTTCAAAATAAATACGTGTTTACTGTGGGGTCCCTCTTCTATGGCTAAAATACTCAAACCCTTGTGGAGCTATTTTTTCCCTTTTTTTACATTCCACTGATTTTTCATTTGGGTGTTAATGTGTTACGTTGGGTCTTTTCAGTGTGTGTTTGTGTGTTAAATTACTTGCAATTTACGCTTCTTATAGAAGACGCCAATGCCAACATAAACATGAAGATTTGCATTGACATTCAATTTAACGATAATTACGTTTACCCCTTTAATTTTGGGGTGTCTATATGAGGCCATATTCGTGTTTATTAATACATAAGTATTTTTATATGTAATAATGTATTCTAATGTACATATGTATGCATGTATATACATATCTAACTACACTTGCATTAACATTAAAAATCATGTAAATTTTGACAAGAAAAAAACAAAAAAAAAAAAATTTTAATGTTCAAATACATTCAGATACCATATTTAAATGTATGTTTAGACCAAAATACATCCATAAGTACATACATACACATGTCTACGTACATGTGTATGAGTATTGTTCATTTACAAACGCATTTATGTTCGTTTGTAGCAAATAGAAGCATTAGTAGCTTGAAGTCGTAATGGCGAAAAAATGGTACCAACATGTTTTAAAATATTTTTCATATTATTAGGGTGCCACCGAATAAGTGCCAATCAAACGTTGACTTATTAGGTTAAAATTTGAAACTATTATAAGAATATTGAATAATTTCGTTTCAACTATTATTGTCCAGCAGATGAAATGCTTTTGACTACCCAATATTTGCACAGTCCACAGCTGCGGACAATATAGTTTTATAGTCACTCTTTTAAGTTTCTGCAATTATAACCCCTGGTTGGCATCTCCGTCATTTCTATACTTGTATAAAAATGTGCATTCGATCCACATCATCTGTGGCAGGATAAGTTTTGTCAAGACGTCTTAGGCGTTTAAGAAGAAGTCTAAGGATCCTGTGGTGAACTCTGTCCAGATTTAGACGACTATTCAGAGAAATATCAATTACTATTAATTTTCTGTTGTTACAGTCTTCACAAGGGCGTTGTCATTGTTGCTGGCTTCACTGTCCATTTGTTCCATATAAGGGCAACCGTCAAATATTTCCTTCAGAGGAGCCCCGCTTTATTGTATAATGGTGTACCCATCCTATAGGCATTTAATAATCGATCTATTATCAGCAAATATGTGTATAACACCATACAAACGGCGGCAATCTTTATGGTCATTATTTCAGTACATAGTATATATAGTCGGAGTAGTGAAGCAGACAATCCATTATTCAACTATTCTAAAAAGCTTCCACATCCGATATTGTGGCGTGATCTTGATCAGTCAGTAAAAATTTTAATGACATTCTCTGGGAGGTGTAAACTATTATCATGTCATGTATTATCTGTCTGGCACATACATGCCTTACGTGATTGGCCATTACAACACTTTAGTCAAGATTACAACTTAGCTTCTCACGCCACTTATGTTCCTTCAGTTAATTTTACACATGAGTGGCGGTACCTCCAAGATAAAGTCAACTCCGAATGACAGATTTTTAAGAAACTTTTCATGGCAATTTTATTTTCTCTCAGAATTTTTACCAGAAAGCTACTGAGAGGAAGTCGCTGAAAATATATTTTTTATATTTTGTTTTGTTCTTTATTCGTTTACGGTCTGGCAACTTCTGGAAACTTACTGTTGTTTTGTTATTGTTATTTTGCTTCTTTGTAAATGATCTTTATTTATTGCTATGTTCGAAATATCTTTGTTCTTTGGTTTTTGGTTTATTCTCTTCTTATTTTTCTATAAAATGCTTTAGTGTTTATTCTGTCTTTTCAAAAATAAGAAAAATAAGTCTTCGCAACTACGTACTAAACAACGACGACTTCGAGATGATTGGTTTAGAAATTGAAAAATCAATAGCGTTAATAAAAAGTTAAGTTGGAGATAAAACAGTACCTTTCTGTATCACTGACCCTATTCTGTACTCATCTGATAGAATCCCATCTTTAACAAGTCGTGTAATGGAATTGTTGAGAAAGTGAAAAGTTTCCCAAAATCAAAAACGCTAACTTATGCAGTTTCAATGAAAACTTAAAACAAAGCATTAGAAATGGTTTGCTAAAGGAAAACATTTTCGATTTTTACGTTGCGGTAATTATAACCACCCTAATGTACTTATAGAATACACCCAACATACACACACTCAAGTGTTTTAAATGTTTTTTCGTGTTAAAAACCCAAAAATTTTTATATTTTGATGGTCATAATTGTTATTGACAAACATCAAATAGGATAACAGAGACTCACTCATACATTCGCAACGTAAACATATACAACCCCATATCATATCATTATATGCACGCACATATTCACATACGTATATAAGTGTTAACACAACATCCATTCTATGTATTCATATTTCTTTGCTTGTTTGTTTGTTTGCATGTGTGTGTTTATTGACATGAGTTTATATGTGTGTTTATATGAGTTTATATGTGTGTGTGCATGCGTTATTAATACATATTGTATTTACATGTGGTTGTTACACGTATGTATGTATGTATGCATACATATGTGTTAGAACAAAATATCCATTATATTTACTTTTTTTTTGCTCTCACATGGTTTCGTATTTTTTTTTCCCCATTAACACTCTGATGACGCAGTTTAATGGTTATTTAATGCAAAATAACTGCTAAAAGCCAACAAAAACAACAAGACCATCTACAAAAACGATGCCTGAAAACCTATTCAAAAATATACTCTTTTTTGAAGTAAAATTGCTTATCAAATATGTTTGCAAATGGAGGTAAATTAGATTGCCTTAGTTTTCTTTTCTTTCTTCGGCATGCAGCTTTAAAATTTATTGCCTAAGATTGTAAATGTATTTTAATTTAAAAGAAAAGAAAACTAGTCTCGATAAATTTTAATTTCCTGTTATTTGTTATGGAATAAAAAATTATTAATTTTGATTTCAAGTCAGCTACAATTCCATTGTATTGGGTGGCTAACTTTGGGCCAAGTCATTAGTTGCAATTTATTGCAAAGTCATGTTGCACGAAACTTTGTTAGGTTAACGAAGGAAACTGAAGAAAGTTGTTAGCCTGGGGGTCTAAAACTGCTAATCGTAGTCCAGTTATTAAATATTTTTTGAAAATTAATTTCAGAAAAGTTAAAAAATTAAATTCCATGTTTACTGGCTGCATAAAATTTCGCTTAAAATTAAAGATGAGGATTGGTCAGTAAGTACGTGGTGTTTTCTTAATGAAAGAAATGCAATCTATGTTGTTGTTGGAATCAATACTGGACATTTCATTCTGGATACTCATTCAATACTTCTTGGTACTGGTCTTATGGCCAATGATATTTTCTTTAGCGTTCCAAAAAAGAGTAACCCTAGCTTGATAACTTGACCATCTTGGGTAGCAGCACGTCCAGTTTGGACTGCTATTTAGTCTTTAAACTGCGCCTTAAGTGTTGGCTTTGCTTACATTAAGTAACTGATCCTCGTCTACAATGCGATTGGACTACATTAAACGCTCCAAAAATCTTTTTCATCATTCAAAATCGGAATCTGTAAGATGTGTCAGCTACTTAAAGCTTTCGCATCACTTTACACTTAAAATATCTGATCATCCAACAACAAACATATTGTCCTTTCGTTTGTTTTTTTTTTCAATATTTTCTGGCCTGCTATTAATGGCTTTCAAGCTCAAGCGCAGTTTGTTCAAATAGTGACAAACCCAATTTGCAGATAATTGTTGACTTTTTTCGAGACCTTAGAGTAATATATTCAATAAATGATGGAGAGCAGGAATGTATAATGTGGGTCAACATCCCGCAGCTATACTTGAAGACTTTGCAGATGATATTGCCATAGTTTCAGTCGCTAAGAGATAGTTAGGAAAATAGAGAATACAACGAAGGCAACAGTTCAAATAGCCCGATCATGGGTAGATAAATCGCTGTAGTCTAGTAGGTAGTGTGTTGGCATATAAGACATGTGGCCAAGGTTCGAACCTCAGGTCAAACATCTGCAACAAAACGAAATATGAAGAAATATTTCTTTGGCAACTTCCTCTCATCGGATTTCTGGCAAAAACTTTGAGAGTAAATCAATTTTTCCATGAAAACTTTCTTAAACATCTGTCGTTCGGACACAATAAAATATAATCGAAGACGGCTGTAATCTATTTGAGGATTACGTTTAATTTAAATTTCAAGGATCACGTTAAATTCATCACAAAAAAGGCATGCTTAACCCAAGGAGCTCTGACGAGGATAATGCCAAATATTGGAGGACCAAAACCATTAAAAAGGAAGATAATATCGAACGTCGATAATGCTATATACTTGCCCAATATGGTCAGAAGCACTCTATGTGAAGACGACAAGTCTACACGCTATACGCTAAGGAAACGGTACTAGTATTGGCAAAAACAATACCGTGACATATTGGCAGATCAAATAAGGCGGATATGCTTTCACTACCTTGAGTACCCAGGAAAAGTTGCGGCTACATAAACCGAAGGCCGACGAATTTCCGTGTGCAAATGGCGATCACGATGGGAGGAGGACAGTGTAAAGTGAAAGTTGACATTCAACTTATATGTCACAGTTCTTAACAGATAATGGTTGTCGTCAATTCACAATGCAACATAATCCCTGCATGTTAAGTTTATTTCCAAAACAGAAAGTTCCCAAACCCACCAAAATCCACCAAATCAGAAGAGTAATATGGGATGAGCATGGTTTGATAAGAATGATTTTTTTGGCAAAGCCATACAGTTATCCTTTATTTCTAGAATGCAATTGACTTAGCATTCCAAGATTTAAAAGCTAAATTCTTGGCGGTAGCTATGGCCACCAAAAATATTCGCAGTGGTTTTGACTTCCTTTTCTATTTTTTTCATAGTTATGGGGAAATTTTATACGAAACATACTTTAAAAGTATGTATTCTGTTCTTAATGATAATTAAATCATTAAAAAATTTTTTCAAATTTCCTTTGATAATAGAATTTCATTGTCTCAAATGCTTGAGGTCTTATAATGTTTAGGAGTTGAGAGAACATTTTCAATCCATTAATATGACAACCAAACATAATTGAGTGTTTCCTTAAGTAATAATTCTGGGAAAATCCATCAAATACAAGTTTATTTGAAGTGAGTACGACATGTTATTCACATAAATACTGTGTTGCCATAGTTGCTGCATGAATCTACAAATTAAATGCATTTTAATTAATGGAAATTGAAAAATAAAGAAAACAAATCCATTTCAATGGAAACAACACAACGCTATTGTTTAAAAAAATGTATTTTCACATGTTGATACATGCAACACATTTTTTTAAAACTTCAATCCTCCCTCTTAACCCTGTTGACCACAACGTTACTGAGAGCAATTTCGAAAAGGCTGTTAGCTGTTAAATATCTTTCAGCTGAAGTATCATTTGTCTCCAACTTGGATTTTCTTACTTTTAATGGAGCAACGTAGGACTGCGTTACAGACCTACAGCCTGAAATAAAACTGCCAATTCCATTTTGATGGACTACGAAATTTATAACGACCATAAAATTCAATTATTATTTACAGTTACAAAATTATTGGGATTATTAAAAGCTGAAAGACTTTCAGCTCATTTTTCGAAAAGGCGTAATATGTGTAAATTTATCATCATTTCCGAGTAGCACATTATCAAAGCGAATGTTTCTGTTACGTACGTAGTTGACCGACATATTACATACATAACTAGCTGACCCTGAGAACTTCGTCCCGCCCAAAATTGATTTTTTTTATTGCCCAAAACAGGTCACATTATATATTTATTGTAAAAGGCTGCATAAAACAGTTATATAAAAATAACTAACTTACTATAAATGTGTGGATCTATCTATCTAGTTCAAAATTTAATCGAAGTCGGTACGTTATTTAGGTGATGCATACAAATAATAACAATAAGAGGCCCGAATCATTGCTAGCGCTGACGAAGTTGTAGTTGTTGTACACGCTCCCAAACAAAAACTAACAGACATACGTGTTATATATGTACATATGTAGTTCTAAACCATCGAATTAGCCGACTTAAAAATAACTAACTTACTATAAATGTGTGGATCTATCTATCTAGTTCAAAATTTAATCGAAGTCGGTACGTTATTTAGGTGATGCATACAAATAATAACAATAAGAGGCCCGAATCATTGCTAGCGCTGACGAAGTTGTAGTTGTTGTACACGCTCCCAAACAATAACTAACAGACATACGTGTTATATATGTACATATGTAGTTCTAAACCATCGAATTAGCCGACTTATAGGTATCTTTTAAAGGGGGAGGGTTGCCACGCCCATTTTTGGTACCTAAATATTTAATTTTTAAAGTTTTGCCACTCCTACTTTTTACTATATCGAATTTGTTTTCAAACCATCTAAACCTGATAAGCTTTCGAACAAAAAAAGAATGGTTAAAATCGGTTCAGTAGTTTAAGAGTTATAGGTATCACTTGAAGGGGGAGGATTGTCACGCCCATTTTTGGTGGGATTGTCGATATCGACTTTACGAACTTACCCACCAAATTTTATTCGTCTACGATAAATATGTACGTAAATATTCAATTTTAACGATTTGCCACGCTCTCTTAACATTTAGGGATATGAAAAATAGATGTTGTCCGATTCTCAGGCCTACCCGATATGCGCACAAAATTTCATGAAAATCGGTCGATCCATTTCGGAGGAGTTTAACCACAAACACCGTGACTCGAGAATTTTATATATTAGATTAGTCATTACAACCCTTCAGTCAGGATTAGCTCAGTCAGCTTCTCACACCACGTATGTATGTTGTGTGCGTTAATTTATAGATGAGTGGCGGGACCTACAGTTTAAAGTCGATTCCGAACGACAGATTTTTGAAAACTTTTCATGACTCTCAGAGTTTTTGCCAGAAATCTGCTGAGAGCAAGTCGCCGAAAAAATAATTTTCATATTTCGTTTTGATGTCTGACCTGGGGTTTTGAACCTTGGCCTTATGTCGAATAAGACAACACACTACATACTTGACTACGGCGACTCTGACCGGCATATTATTATCTGCAAAATCTATGAAATACAATATAGGACGAAACACTTCTTTCTAATGTTTGTCTGTCATGTAAGATAAATATGAGAAGAGCAGTAAGGAAGACTCTACAACAAGAATCAAGAAACAGCTGCTAGCAATCTACGTGAAAACTGGTAATATTTTCTCTTCCCAAACTACTAAAGGCATACGGTTCTCTGTTCCAAGTAGTGCCATCTTTGTTGCTGCCAATACTTTCGTCACTTCATAAGACGAGTTTCTGTTTTCTTCTTTTTCAGAGTCTTCAGCAGCAGGAATATTACATACATACATATATAATCGGTCATTACAACCTTTCATTATATGTAAATTGGAAATGTCTGACCTGAGGTTTGAACCTTCGCCTGATGTCTAATAAGCTAACTCGCTACATACTAGACTACGACTACTTCAATCAATATCAAGAGCAAATAATTCCACCTCTTCATTTTCATCCAACACTTAACTTTCAATTCCTTCTCATATACCATAAATAATGTATTATTTACGATGAAACATCACAAAATCTTTGAAAACTTATAAAAATGCCAAACACAACACCAAAGAATCTCTAGGAAAGTCATATGTATCAAAAATGATGCATAAGCCAGAATTATGAAGTTTTTGATTTTTTTTTTAAGTCCTGTTTAAAATTTTCTTTTTTATTTGGTTTAAAATAATGGCGATAACAATACTAACGAATTATAAAAATCTCAGGCATCTAATTTTGTGTGTATTGAGTTATACAGTGTCAAAAATTGAAATGTATCATTTATGATACAATGCTCGATCTAAGGTTAAATTCAACACAATCACTGTCACCGGTCATAAATTATATGAAATATATGGCCTACTAACACGAAATTCCATTAGGTTTTGATATTTTTATTAAACAAATTTCAATTAGATTTTTGAACACATATTTTAAAATAAAAGAAAAAACTAAAGAAACTAAAAAATAATATGTAAACACGACTTTAGTAATAACAAAATAAAATGAGTTTCAAAAGAAATCTTTTAATTTTTCTTATAGAATACGATTTTTCTTATAGAATATAGAATACAGTCTAGTAGGTAGCGCGTTGGCTTATTAGACATGAAGCCTTGATTCAAACCAAAAAAATATTTCTTTGGCGACTTCCTCTCAGCTGATTTCTTGTAAAATAAATAAAATTGCCATGAAAAGTTTCTTAAAAATCTGTCGTTCGGAGTCGACTTTATACCGTAAGTCCCGCCACTCATTTATAAAAATAACACACACAACATAAGTGGTATGAGAAGCTAGGTCGTAATCCTGACTGTAAGATTGTAATGACCAATTATGTATGTATGTATGTATGAACTGGTTTCAAAGAGACAGCAAAGAAAGAGGCTTTTCTTGTCTTATATAAGTGTGCTGTTAGTCGGCTAAAACTTTACATGACTAAAATATTGTGACTGTATGAGGTGTCTAAAAGGTTAGCAATTGATCTACCAAACTTAAGAACCAGTACTAGAATGCTATATAGCCCCTGAAGCTTATTAGTGTTGAGATCCTTAACACATTCTCCGCCAACAAGTTTTTTCATAAAGTGGCTGACAGCACTGAATGGCAGGTTAAAGTAGGTACTCAGTGTCAGTTACTGGTGACTGACAAGGCGGTGACTGTGTTAAGGACTATTTCAAATACCAGAGCAATAAATGAAACATATAGTGAGCATCAAAAGAAACTGTACATTAAGAAAAAATATACATTAATAAATTACCGTTATTTTTATTTTAAAATTGTTTCATAGCCAATTTTTTAAAATGTAAACAAACAAAAAAATACAAAAAATTTCGAAAGATTGTCAAATTTTTTCGGTCACTCTCCTCAAGTGGTAAAAGTTGTGTTTTGTGTATTAGAATTTCATCCATAGTGTACAGATTCTTTTGACCCTCACTGTATATACTGATTCCCTTATGGTCAGTAGTTTAATGAATTCTAGCAAATGGGAATAAATTTTTAGTAACGTCCGTAAGGCTTAAACGTTTTGTATAAGAATTGGAGGGGAATGGATTCTAACCTTGTCTATTCTTTTAACCTTGTCTATATGAAGACATTCCATTAATGTCAACATATCCTCGGACCCTTTTATAAAGTCATTAAACAATTAACCTTCAAATACGAAATACTGAAATACTATTGTTCTGCTACTTGTGAAATCGCTGGAATTTCTTAAATGACTAAAGGAAAGAATAAAAATAAAAATAAAACCATAAATATTCCTGTGTTTATATATCATTCAACCGCATATGCTTAAGGGCTAACAAAATTTCATTCGTTATTCATGAGCGTCGGTCGTATAATTAATTACACAAATCAACAACAAGAAAACAATAAAAACAATCAATGCGAACATAGAAATACTCGTACAAAACAAAAATAGAAATTGAATATAAAATAAAAAGAAACTTAATAAAGAAATGAATAGAAATACAAATAAATTAACGCAGGTTTCGGTGTAAAATTTACGGAAACTTTAAGGGGGAAAAAGTTTTCTTTTTGTTTTTTTTTTTTGTTTGTTTTTTTTTTTTTTGTTTTTACAACAAATCAAACAATCACATCAAATGTCTAAGATTTAAGTGGCTACAAGTGGTTGTACAGTTGAAGTAACAGGAAGTAATAGAGAAATTAAATTTGTTCATTGATTCCTTACATTGATTTGTTTAAGTTGCCCCATATGTGAGAAAGTTCAGAGTGATTTCCTTTGAGACACAAGTATACTTTAATTTTTATAGATTTTTAAGAAAAAGTAATAATAAAAACAACAGAAATAAAAATGTTATTAGACTCTAATGATTATTATTTTTATTTTTTTTTTTTTTTTAGAAATTACACCCGTTAGGAAAACAAGGTCTCCAAAGTAATGAACGAAGCATAGATTTATTTTGAAATTTCTAGAAGAGTAAACGTCTTCCTAGTAGGTTTAATATAAATATCTTGCATGTACTACTTGAGCAACCTAATTCTATGAAAATAAAAAAAAATTTACGCTGCTTTTTTCTTTCAGCACATTATAAATAGTGGATCATTTAAAAGTTTAAATTTAAAAATGCCATAAAACAAAAACGGTTTGAAATTTTGCCAACTTTATTATTTTGTTGTAGAGTACGATTATTCCGGTTAGAAATGGAATATTATTTCATTCATATAACAGCCGCGGCTAGCCTCACAGTACCTCATTCGATCGGATCAATTTTCGTGCACTTTTTCGAATGTATGGGATCATATCTCGGCAATGTCATCACGAATGTTGGCCTTCAAATATTGAATTGCCTCTGGTTTGTCGGCATAACACACTTCTTTAACGGCGCTCTGCGGAAAATAGTTGAACGGTGTCAAATCTCAGCTTCTTGGCGGCCAACTGACATCACCATTTCGGACATGTAACGTATGACTCAATAAATCTATTGTGGTATGAGATGTGCGGTAAGTTAAATGTTAAAACCAAATATCGTTCACATCAATACCATGAAGACCGGGTAAAAAAAAATCGGTTATCATTGTGCGATAGGTGTTTCCATTGCCAGTAATGGTTGTGCCGTATTCATTTTCAAAGAAATATGCGCCAATGATGTCACCGCTCCACAAGCAGTAGCAAACAGTCGCTCGTAATGGGTGCATTGGCTTCTCTCAGATCACGTGTGGCTTTTCTGAGCCCCAAATACGGCAATTTTGCTTATTAACGTACCCACCAAGATGAAAATGAGCTTCATACCAAAAGATGATTATTTTTTTTGGCACAATTGACATCATCGTGCAGTTTCTCGTTGGCACAAAAAATCCCAAAATACTCAAGCCTAAATCGATTCATTACGTTCAATGGAGATAAAGTACTGAATTTTGTTGCAAAATACAATGACATAAGTATTACCAGATTCGAAATAACCAATGGTTCAAATTTAAACCGATAGATGGCCCATCCCATACTTTCAACGACAAACACTTTTCCAATATCATGAGTTTTAAAAATAGAAAGCAAACAGCCAAGCGATACTTTTTGAAAATATCTAGACTTATGTATATGATAATCACAAAAGTATTTTTAAGTGATAAGTATTCAATAGATTTTGTTTCAATTCTTCAAAAAATGTTCTTCCTTGTTATCGAACAGAACATTTTTGTTCTTCCTTGTTATCGTACAGAATATTTTTGGGGGTGATTGAGCAAACCTAATCAAATTTAAATGATATACTAGCCATAAAACAGCATTATATGCAGAGAGAACGGGATAAAGGACAATTGAATGTTAAAAATGAAATACAAATACAGAATGCAACAATAGTAACAGTCATAAGAACATAATGAAATGAACGTCAAAAGATTTTCTGCAGTTTCTTATTAACATACACGATCTTATGCATTTACACTTGAAAACAGGCACCTACATTCACCCATAGATACCTACCAACAACAGACATGAAAGACAAAAGAAAATTTCGAATACATACACACATAAATGAGGATGTAAATGTAGCTTGTAGTTGTAAGATAACATATGGTTTATGCAACAATAAACGAAATGAGTTCAACCCAATAAGCCAACCAGTTCAAAATCATTTATCCAAGAGAAAATCCATTGCCATTTTCATTACCTATTTTCGTAATGCTTTTAATAGATTATAGAGTAGAAGTAAAGTAAATTGTTTACTACTAAATGAAAAGTAAGTCTCTAAGGACAAGTACAAGAGAAAATCTATTCGAACTAAAGTAAGCCGACGCTGTAGTCCCCAAGTAGAGATTACTAAACATGCTGATCACCTAGAATAAAACTCTTAAGTTGAATGTATTCTGTCAACAATATTATCGTCCGAAGTCGTCAATGGACCAAGACTGATACGTGATTCGTTTGTTCCATAGAGAAAGTGTTTTATATCGTCAATATCATTAATGACGTCACACGTCACAATTTTCCAAAATAAGTAAAGTTGAGAGAGCTTATTTTTTTGGAACGTCAAAGCATGAAGTTAAAAAAGAGTTAAATATTTAAAGTAAAACTGACAGACTTGACCGATTGACCAGCATAATACAAAAAATATTTTGTGACCATAGGAGTGGAAGTGATGAAAATTTGATTAGAGTGCAACCTATTGAGTCAATATTCACTTTTTACGCTCACACTTCTGTTTATATATTCAAAAGCTTTTTCAAAATAAATTAAAAAAAGGGCATTGGCCACTGTTTAATATGATATTTGCTTATCTTTCTGTCATCATATATGAATTTCCCTCCAAATACAGTCCCTCCAAATACAGTCCATAATTTTGCGATTTGCCTGGTTGACTGGATTTTACACACGAGTTTTTGTTCTTCAGGTATCGTAATGAATTTACTTTCAGTCACTTGTAATGAGTGTTGCCGTACTCTAATAGGTAGTGTGTTGACTTATTAGACGCGAGCCCTAAGTTCAACCCTTTGATTAGACATCGCGATCAAAACGAAACAAGAAAAAATATTTCTGCGGTAGTCTTCCGGCAAAAACTCTGAAAGTAAATAATATTAAAAAGTTTCTCAAAAAATGTGTCTGTCCGCTTCGACTTTAAACTAAAGGACTCGACACTCATGGATAAAATTAACACACAATATGGGTAGTGAGGGAAGTTAGGTCTCAATCCTCTTAAAAGGGTTGTAATGACCAATTAAGTAAGTCAGTAAGTAATGAGTGTTAACAAATATTCCTTCCTTTTATAGTATTCACACTGTTTATCGAACATGGAATCTTCTTTGAACGTCTTTCAGCATCAACTCATGTGGTACACCTAGGGTTGCCAGCCTGGCTGGACTTGGCTGGATTGTCCAGCTTTTTTGATGCTTGTCCAGTTTCAAGCTAAAATTTAATTTGTCCAGCTAAATAGAAATTTTTTAGTACACTGCAATAACTTGTGCAATAATTTTCATGTTATCTTTGTCAAATCATGTTAGCCAACACTGATTGTACATTTGTTATACAACTAAGTTATGATTTCCCTCTTCTATTATCACTGACAACATGTCTCAATACTTAAACAGCTGATGTCATAATAAATATTATGACGAGCGATAGTCAATTTCTTAAATTTTAAAGAATGCAATGAATTTATTTAATTGTAATATTTTTAAATAATAATACATATGTACATACATATACTATATGTTGATAACAATGGATATTTTAATAAAAATTATTTACACAAAACCAAAATTAACATTTTCTCAGTATTTTTTATGTCCAGCTTTTTTTATTTTGTCCAGCTTTTTAAAACCCAATGTCCAGCTTTTTGCGAATCGGAATCTGGCAACCCTAGGTACACCCAACTTGTTTAAGTTGCAATGTATCCTACAAATAATCGGGAATTGCCGGTGTAGTGAGAGCCATTGGTATTCCAAGTTATTTTTGAATTTACAACAATCTGCATGGAGAAATGCCTGTAGTTTATAATCTTTAAGTTGGTTTTTAGGTGATCTAGCCTTCGTATCTGATGGAACATATTCGTGATAAGCTTCAGTGAGTAATCGAACTGCCTCAGACGAACTATTTTTCAAATGGAATCAATAATGCAAAACTAACCCCATGTAATGTTTTATTCGCACAACAGCAATTATTTTCGTAAAAAAATTCAATCAAGCTTGATATAAAAGTCGAGGGATTTTCGAACAAACTAAAACGTGTTTTAAATACTCAGGTTCCTTCTTAAACAAAAGGAAACATATTCTAGAAAACTTTAACAAAATTTACGCTGACAGTAAACAAGTTCTTCAATTATCGTTTGCTTCAATAGAAATAATCTAGAGTTTGTATTGGCAAATAAATTATAATTTCATTACCGCTAGTCATCCTTTTAAGCCTACTTGCTTACAACAACGCTTAATTAAATTTTTTTAATACAATTACTTTGGGAAGACCTCTAAAAATGCCATCGAAATTGCCAACTGTGTACGCTACAAATATAAGTACTATTGCAGTTTAGGTTTGTATGTGTATGGTTTTTTTTTTTTTTGTGCGAGTGTGTGCGTATATAACAAAAGAATAGTGAAACACTAAAAACAGAAGCAGACACTTTGTCGATCTAATAAATTCATACAAGTTGATAGAAGAAAATTGCATCTGAAAGTTTTATGAGGCAATAAAACAGAACGTTTACTATTTAGAAACAACAGAAAACGTCGGCAAAGAAATGCATGCACAGTAACACACTTACTGCAAACCAAAGAACGAATTGTCGAATAAACAATGATGCAATGACAGAAGAACAATTCATGGAGAAATATTTTTTGGAATCTGTGAATATTAAAACATTGGAAAACATTTCTATGAATTATACACGATACACGTATTGTCTATGCGTTGTATTGTACTACCATAGAGTAGAATTGGTTCTTTTAAAAATTCCGAAAAAGATAAATTAGAATCTTTTTAAATCTTAATGTGATACGAGAGACTGGGTGCAAAGTACTTGTCCAGTAAACGTTAAAGGCATGCGACACAAAAGATTAAAATTCGTTTCATTTAGTATGCGTTTAGAGAATAAAGAAGCAAAGAAACCGAGTGAGAGAATTTAAGGCTCTGATGGAATAATTTGCTATGAATAACGTCAATTGGCATTTAATATTATCTCTAATCGTATGTATGTCACTTATCGAGACAACCAATATAGAGCTTGGCCCAGTACCATTGCTTAGTTTAAGAAATAGCTTGATACTGATAGACGTATCGACTTCACTGGAGGCCAGAAATCTAGCACACTTGCTTAAATGTCAGTGAAAATTCAGAACATTGTCATTATTTTTACGATTCCATTATAGCAAGGCAGTCTGTTTGAAAAAATTGTAAAGTTTACGCAGACGATGCAAAACAGCAGTGTTGCTCAACTCGCCGAGCACGAACAATCATTAAAAAAGAATAAAATTATGGCAAAAATTGAGAAAAACCGGCATGAAGTCGCTGTAGTCTAGTAGGTAGTGTGTTGAAAGACCGTGGCCCTATGGCTCAGGCATCTCGAACAAAATGAAAAATAAAAAATATTTCTATATTGCCTTTCTCTTAGCAGTCTTCTGGTAAAGACTCTGCCATGAAAAATCTCTCAAATCTATCGTTCACGGACGACATTAAACTGTATGCCTCGCACCTCCTGCATCAAATTAACATACACAACATGAGTGCTGTCAGAAGCTAGGTTGTAATCCTGACTAAAGGTGTTGTAATGAACAGTAAAGCAAGTAGGTTAGAAGAATCAACGTTGATAGGGATCTAAACCAAACATCTATTTGAGGAAAACTAGAGCCACAATTTGCAAATTCTTTGCTAATTTGGGTAGGAAACAATGAAGGGCGGTGCAAAGTGGACAAGTTGGTACGACAAGTTGATATTACTTAGCAGGATTGACACCGACAAATGCTCTTTTCTATTGTTCCTTATTATCTCCTAAATCCCACTAAAATGATTTGATTTAAACTCTGCTGTTAGCAAAACTGAAGCAGGAAATTTGATTAAAAGGTCACGATTTTTTCAACAGAAAATATTTCGTATTTCACCATAACAATGTCAGACTATACATCTTAATTGATCCGGCAGTAAATGAGAGAGCTTGGCTGGGAAATTTTGGTATATCCACCATATAGATCTTATTTCAAACTTTTCAGAACTCTCTCAATTCCTCTATTCGCAATTAGAACAGTTTTTTAATACGTAAGTTTAGAAATGACAAAACCTTAGCGGTATGTTCTATTTGACTCATCAATAACTCTAAATAGATTTGATTAATAACTGTTAGATATACTGGTTTAAATAAGATTATAATTACATACGTAAGTATATAACAATTAAATCTAAATCACTGTGTCGCTTTTTTCTTTTTTGGCATATTTTAAAAACTTGAACCAGAAGTTTGTCCATTTACTGTGCAACACCTTATCAATGCGTGGTAATACTATAAGAAATGATATACAATTCGTATCCTAAGTGCTATCTGCTGCATTTGTATGATTGTTAAGTACGGCATTTAGCTAAAGATCATCGGTGTGCTGTAAACTAAACTCACTTTAAACTTCTTTAACTCTTCTTTCTTTTTTTCGCCATAAAACGAAGAGAAACAAAAATTCATTTATAACTGCCCTCCAAATGCACATCCATCAAAGGCATTTGCCACCAGCATCAGTTAGCATCTATGAAACGCACATAGTAAACAAAAACAACAACAACAAAGTAACTTAAATATCTGCAGGTTTTTATGGAAAAATTCATTCATCACGCGTTATGCTTTTAAAAAAGTTTCAATTTTTGTTTTACTATGCCCTACACTATGACGGGGAATGTTTGTAAAATTCATGTCAAGATAGATGATAGATATTGTTTATCATGCAGTCCTACCATAAGCGCTGTACAGCTCTTTTCCTAAGACAGTTTTAAAAGAAAATAGTGATCACAGAGTCTACCTGGCATGCCACCGCAAGGCATTTTTTACTTGATGAAATAAACGTCGAAAAACGGAAAAAGTTTTAGGAAAATCAGTTTCACATTTTTCTAGTAAAAACGCTGAGAGTATTTAAAAATCCTAGGAAATGGTTCTTAAAAATTCGTTCCGCCACTCATGGAAAAAATTTCCATACACAACATAGGTTGTGTGAGAAGCTAGATCGTAATCCTAAATGAACGATTGTAATGATGTTAACTATGCATTGTTCCTTTTTTACCTTGTAAAAACGTTTAAAATATGAGCTCATAGATTGCAAATAAAATAAAAATAAATTTTGTGTTTAGTTTTAATCAAAATTTTTTATTATTCGTTCAATTCTGTGTGCCACTGTTCACAACTTGATGTAACAACAACAATTGCTTTTCTTTGTTATTTCTCTGTTTATACCGTTTGCATAAACAATAACAATTATTAGACAATTATTCGACAGATCTTTGTAACAGAGATTTTCAAATCACGATTACTCTCTTCAAACGCACAACGCCTTCACACAAGACTGACTAAACTTCACTAACTCACTAGCCTGCTTTGCCTTGCTTTTTATATGGCAACGTAAACAGTCTGATGAATGTTCTTGAAGGATAACGTGACTTCACCTTCTCGAAATCTGTATAAATTTAAACATCGTTGTTTACTTTTATTCTTATAGCGTTTGTTGTTGTATTTTTGTTTACTTGTTTACCATTTTTTATGCTGGTGTTTGTTGTTGTATTTTTGTTTACTTGTTTACCATTCTTTATGCTGGTGTTTGTTGTTGTATTTTTATTTCCTTGTTTACCATTTTTTATGCTGATGTTTGTTGTTATATTAGGCAGTACGATAATTTGTAAACAGCATTGTTTTATTTTTGTAGCTTTTGTTTATAATTTTAATGTTAAGCAATGTAAAAGCAAAACACCAGTATTTAGGTGTTTCATTTTCGTAAGAGTATGTAATATTGGATTCTGTAATCTATGTGTATACCCTCAATCGTATATAAAATTCAGTCAGTCTATCGTTCCAAACAAAGCAAATGTTCCAACAGAAACTCTTCCAAAAAGTACATACTAAAGTAGGGTATCAACCATGTGGCTGCTTCTAACCGACTATGACCCTCTTACTATTTTTTTTGTTTGTTTTGTTAGTGATAGCGGTTAGCATTGCTGTTGGTGTAGTTGTTTTTGATGTCAGTTGATTGGTTCAGTTCGGTTTGGCTTGGTTGTGTATGTTTTTGAGTGTTTTATTCGTTTGCATGAATATTTTAAAGTTAAAGTTGAAATTGATGTTGTCGTTTCTGTGGGCGTTCTAATGGTCTTCATACAATTTCTATTAGCATTTGCAAAGTAACTTTGCTCTACTATGTCGTTCTATCATACAGAGACTTTATCTGCTGCAATATTTTTGCTTTTTGACACAAATACAAATTTAAAGATACTCTACCATTTCAATGAATTATTGCGTTAATAAATTGAGCCGTTTATTACTTACGTGGGTTTTAAGGAATGAAATGAAGGCTTTGTTTAATAAAAAAAAAATTTCTGTTTCGTGTAAATTAAATTGAATAATCTATCTATCTCCAACAAAACGAATTATGAAAAAACAATTCCTTAATAAATATTAAATAATAAAATAGCCCTGAAATTTTTCTCACAAATCTGTCGTTCGGAGTTGACTTTAAGCTGTAGTTCGCGCCACTGATGTCTGAAATTAACACACACAACATTAGTGTTGTGAGTAACTAGGTTGTAATCCTAACCCAAGTGTTGTAAAGTTATGTATATACAGTCCCACTTACACCAGAGTTTAGGCCCAATGTAGTACCATAATTAACATCCAACCCGGAGTTTAAACATTTCCTATAGAAAACCACATATACAGTCTCCAAAATATAGTAGGTTCTCCCAACAGGGACTTAAATACTTTTATAGTCGATAAGAGCCATCTCGTTGTAGTTCCATCTTTAAAATTAGCTGTCAATTCTTTAGTTTATCTTTCCACAGCACCATGGATGATCATAGACTACGACGTATGTTCGTTGAATCGAAAAATCACCTTCATACGTCGAGGCACAGTTCTGAATAGATGAGTTAGTGGACAACCAAATGTGTCGATTATGACACGATACAAATTCACTTTTATTCCATATAAGGTACTGTCTGGTATGAATTTTGACTTAACGGCGCCAGTCCAAACTTCTTTGACAACGAAGTTAGCCAGACCATCACTGTCAACGGCAAGCACTGTAGGACGATAATTACCAACTTCTTATGGGCTTAATTGGATTATCTGGGCACCAACGCTACGTACCATACAGCTCATGCCACATTAGATATTCTGCACGAGCGATTTGAGGACTTCGTTATCACACGTGGAGGTCATGCGGATGTTTTCTTGTGAGGTGTTCCTTATTAGCAAATGTATGTGAATAAACCACAACGATCCTTGAAGCTAGCATAACCCATTAAAATTCAGCCTCATTTATGCACCAGAATTATGGAAAATTATACATTTCAAATACGCTCCACCCAGATAAGCCGTTGCCGACATTTGAAGGATGTTATATTCCACACGTAGTATCATCAATAGGATTTTCAAACGAGTAAAAAATTTTCATAATATCTCACAGACACTTTCTTTTATTTAAATTTGAATATAGGAAGCGCTTTATAAAAGACCCTATTAATCACGCTATTGGGTTGAGACCAAAAAGGCAGATCATGAGAAGTTGAGAACCTATGCCTTTTCATGGCATGAGCCATGGAGTGAAAGATAGTCCCTTCTTTTTTCTTAGACGCAGATCCTGGTGAAGTTATTCGAAGAAATACCATGAATAAGAAGTTGAGACTGAGTTGTAAGACGACCGGAGAATACATATTCGCTGTAATATATTCGAGATTGTGTGCGTCAGTAGTGCAATATTTGATGATGTCTCTGTGTCCGGAAGAAATCCCAGAAAAAACTTTTGTCACATAAAGTTCAGGTCTTTCTCGAATTTCTACAAAATTTTAAACAATTCTAGAATGTTTGACCGATCAGGGTGACTTATATATTCAACAGCAAAATTTCTAGAAAGGAACTAGGCAAACTGCTCTTAGGTTCTGCATATTTTTAAAAACTCTTAAGAAGACGACAAGTGTTTCTTGTCAATGGTCCTTCTGAAATGAGTATACCAAGGCCTATGGTAGAAGAATATACTTTTTGGTTAAAAAGCTCTCGGATATCTTTTTAATACTTGAGGTCTTATCACCTGTATTTTTACCTAATTGGGTCACGATATAAAAGGTAACTGTGGAGGAAGTATTGCATAATGTTTATCGTTTGTGTTACTCACACTCGTTTTGTGCTACCCAAACGATTATAAAATGTTTTGTTCATCAAACTTCAAATCAATTGCTATTCCCTCTTTATAAAAGAATTATTATTGTTTTATTTTATAATTGAAAATCCATTGATTTAAACATGCTTAAAATATATTTTTTCTTTCCTTTTTTGGTTTTGTTTTCTTTTTGTTAAGGAATCTGTCTTTCAATCGTTGCAATTATAAAAAAGCACGTCCTCAGAATTATAAACTTGGAAAAACAACACGAGAAATAGAAAAATTTTATTAATAAATACCAACATGAAATGTTGTTTCTTAACAAACAACAACAACAATAACAAAAATATTTATATGCTCGTATATTTGTCAATTTTAAGGTCAAACCGCCAGCACATTGTAAAGTTAAGCGAGTTAAATGCAATTGACAGTTGCAATTTACCAAAGCTGTCAAACTAAATCCTAAAATGCCGTAAAATGTTGTACAAACAAATTTAAGCGGCAACATGAAAAAAAGTATTAAAAAGTAACAACAGATTCCAAAAAAAAAAAAGAATAGGGGAAGTAGAAGAAATACATGCAACTTTAACTCGACAACACAGAAGATCCAAAGGAATATATTGTTGGGAGGAAAAAAACAAAAATTCTTATAATAAGGAACCACAAAAATTGAAATCAATTGTGTGTGCGTGTAGAAAGGGTGAAACAAACTAAACTGATACTAAAACTGAAACTGCAACTGCAACTAAAACAGAATTTCATTCGGAGAATTTCCTGTCAAATAAAAGCAACGCCATGTACCAAAAAAAATTATCAAAATCCCAAGGAGCAACAAAAAACTCCTCGCTATTGTACATTAAACGAGAACATACGACTGAATTTTTAAGAAGTTTTTTTTTTATTTTTTTTTTGGTAGCCTATTTGGTTGATTTTTTCTTTTATTTTTTTCGGAAAATTGTATCAACGATCGAAAAAAAAAAGCAGAGCAAATATTGAACCGCAAACAAACTGTTGTACATTGTTTGAAGCGTAAAAATTGAAGGGAAAAATGCAATACAAGTACAAGACTTATAGAATAGGACAGCAGAGCAAAAAAAAAAAAATACAAAAAAAAAACAGAAAACCTCTATTGTACTCATGTTATTTGTTGTTATTGTTGCCAATGTTTCAATTGAAAGTTTAACAGAATACCAAATAACACACCAGTGTTAAACATTTTGATGGGTTTGAACTGTCAGTGGCATTACCAATACAATTGGGGAAACAAATGCAACAACAACAAAAAAGAAAAAAAAAATTTTTTTTAAAACGTTTCCGAAAAAATCGTATCATTGTAACAAACTAGAAAAAAAAAAAATAGAACTACTGTGTGTACAAAAAATCATTGGTTAGTCACCCTATAGTCAAGCTTACAGCAGCAAAAGGATCAGAAAACAGTTCAATTAAGTACACGCATATACCAGTGATTAAATTCTCTGCTTTTGTATGACGCTCCTTGATTTAGTTTGATGGACAATGGCAAATTCACTTCCAATATCCACAGATTTTTGTCACCAAATGTTGATGTTGTTGTAGTCGTGTGTTGGCTTATTAGGCCGAAACCACAGGTTAGACATCGCCACCAAACCGAAATATGAAAAAATAATTCTTCGCCGTCTTCCTCTCAGCAGATTTTTGTCAAAAACTCTGAGAGTAAATAAAAAATTTCCATTAAAAATTTCTCAAAAAATCTGTCGTTCGGAGTCGATTTTAAACTGTAGGTCCCGTCAATCGTGTATAAAATTAACACACACAACATAAGTGGTGTGAGAAACTAGGTCGTTATCCTAATGACCACAATGCATTGAGTAGTTGACACAACTACAATGGGAGACCAGTAGGCTAGGATACTTATCGAACATAGTCTCTTTTGAAGTTATCTGCTAGTGATCACCCCCACTAAAATTCTAATGTGAAACTCCCACATAAAGTGAGTTGACCTGTTGCGTTGCAAATTGTGGAAGCATTGTGCACTACCCCCACAAAAGTCCATTTTGTAATACTTAACCAACTTCCATCTAAATTGCTTAACAGATATGTTAACTTAAAACAAAGCGACTTAAGGCCACATCATGTTGGCTTCCTCTCGTCCTATGAAGACCATCAAACTCAAACTGAAATTAAAGAAAGTTCGTCTGAGATTTCACACCAGAATTCAACACATGGAAAATGTGATTTCAACAGAACGGTGCTAAATGCCCCACTGCTCATGCCACTTAGGATATTCTGCGCGAGCGATTGGGTGTTACATATATTTCAAACTAAAGTAGTGATCATTAGTCAGACGGCAGAATTGATCCTGAATAATATATGTGCTGCTACAAGTATATCCGACAGTCAAGTTCAAAATCGGTTGACATCGATTCTTGCGGCAATTTTGTGTGGATCTCATATGTGTACCTCGTTACAGGGATATTCGAAATAGGTATACGCATTAGCTCCTTTAGGCAAAGTTTATTTATTTTGTTATTGGCTGCTAATAAATCCAAGCATAAGAAAAAAATCTTGTTTCAATATCACTTTCATTGTATTTATTCTGACGGATCACTATGTTATGGACCGGCTCGCGAAGAACTTATCGTTTGTAAAGGAAAAGAGTGTGGGCAATGCTTCATATGTGCAGTTCTTATTAGAAAGATCATTAAATTCTTTCGACTTTCAGGCTGGATTTTAGTTCGTTTCCTAGGTACTCGTGTTTCATTGCAAATCCCGGATGGTGATGCGCTAAATCAGGGCTGCTATGTCTACTCAAGTGTAGTTTAATTTCAACGAAGCTGTCACACCCTGCTATCCTATTATACTGTTAGCAAAAAGATGTTGAAATGCAACGATATCAGAATGTTTTTGAAAGTGAGCATTATTGAAACTGGTAGCCTATAAGACCTTAACACCAAGGATTATTTATGTACAGTCCTGAGGCATGCACTATGAATGAGAACTAAACTGAATATGAGGATCTAAACTCATCTAAAGTAGTGATGAATGTGTTGCTTACTAGAGGACAACAAAAAAAATCTTCCAAAACTTAAAAGTAACGTATGCTAGAGGTCCGCTGCTATAAAAAGGCACATTTTTATGGAAAATCATTACAAATAAAAATTTGCAAAAAAAAAAAAAAAATATGATCTTATTGGCTACGAACTGAATTTAATTTCAATAAACTATGATGTGATGAAGTGGTCAAGGTGTTATGGTGTAGAGAGGTTAAAGTGGTGGACTACAAACTGCAATATTGAAAGAAATTTTTAACATTGTTTTCCGCAGAAGGCGTTTTCTTTAAGCTTAACACGACATAATTTATCATTACAAACCTTCAGTTGTTGTGTGTGTTAATTTAACCCACAAGTGGCGTGACCTACATTTTAAAGTCGACTCTCTTGAGAACATTTCATGGAGTTTTTGCCAGACATTTGCTAAGAGGATGTAGCGGAAGAAATATTTTTTTATATTTCGATTTGATCGAGATGTCTGGCCTGGGGTTTGAACCGTGGCCTCACGCCTAATAAGCCAACACACTACCTACTAGACTACGGTGACTTGGCTGTGCACTGGCTTAAATTTCAATAAACTAAAATGTGATTAGGTGGTCGAGGTGACAGTATGGAAAGAAATTTTTAACATGGTTTTTGAATACAGGTAGCCTTGCTTAGCGCGTACTCTTTTTAACACGGCCTCGGTCTAACGCGATTCACATTTTGGTTCACATTTTCGGTTAACACTAAAAAAAGCCTCGGTTGTGCGCGGTTTACAAAAATCTTTCTAATGATCAGACAAAGATAACAGATTTTTTTAAAGAAAAAAGTAACAACATTGAATCACTACAAAAGCGTCCACGTCGGATAGATCTATCCAGTGATGAAGATTAAATTTTATGGTTATGTATTTTTATTTTTTTTTAATGTTACTGTCGTGAAATATTTTTTTTTTAATATTTCGATAATTATTAGGTTAATTGAATGTAATATTTTTGTTTTTATGCGTAGATATGGATTAACATGTATGTATATATTATTAAAAAAAAATTAAAATTAATAAAATTTGCTTTTTTGAAAACCATGGAACGTAACCCCTCTTTTTGTATTGGTTTCTTGTATCGCTTAACACGATTTTGCTTAACACGGTATTTTCATGGAACGTAACCCCGTGTTCAACGAGGCCTACCTGTATGTGCAAATTTAAACGTTCGATTCCTCATCGAGTTATCTATCCAACATCGTTAACTTGATAGGAAAAACTATTTGCGATCATGCAACAAAAATCCTTACTACAACATCCAATAGATTTCCACAGAAGGCCTTGTTTCTAACCATTGACAGATAAACCTGTTATTGTTTTAGGTCCTTCTACGTGGACCAATCACCTACTAAAGTAGAAAAATTTTATGCAAAGACGATGGGGATATGATTTGTGCTAGCCTTTGGGGTGTCCTAACATAAGGAGCATAACATACATACATACATACATAATTGGTCATTACAACCCTTCAGTCAGAATTACGACCTAGCTTCTCACACCACTTATGTTGTGAGCGTTAATTTTAAACATGAGTGGCGGGACCTACAGTTTAAAGTCGACTCCGAACGACAGATTTTTGAGAAGCTTTTCATAGCAATTTTATTTTACTCTCAGAGTTTTTGCCAGAAATCTGCTGAAAGGAAGTCGCCGAAGAAATATTTTTTTATATTTTCGTTTTGATGGTCTGACCTGGGATTTGAATTCGGGCCTTACGTCTAATAAGCCAACACACTACCTACTAGACTACGGCGACTTCAAAGGAGCATAACACGATTTCAAAAATATCGTAATCATCGAAATCTTCAAATATTAGACTTTCCAAAAAGGAAACCATACAACAGAAATAATTTCTTTTAATTCCTCTTTGAAATCTTTAAGGCACTCTGCATTTTTTTTTAATACTTTGTGAAACAGAAGCAGAAGAATTTACCTGAGCCCCAAAACAAAACTTATTTGTTTTCGTTTTTTGTTTACAATATCGTAGGGTATAAAACAATTCTTAATTTACGACTAGCTCAACATTTTTATACAAACTAACCCCTCCACCTCCCACGCACATACACACACACATTTTTTCTGAATTTTATCCACCATACGAAGTATGTACAATGTTTTCATTCGTGGCTATTGAGACCAAAGCCGATTATAGAAGCATATGGGCATTAAACGCTCAGCATCTATGTACATACATACAAACGTCTGTTTGCTTAAGAATTAAAAACAACAAAAACAAGTGAGAACAGAAATATGAACAAAAATATATTAAATCATCAACAAATAAAACCGATTTTGTTTTTTTTTTTTTTTAATTTTTCATATTTTTTGTTTGCACCTTTATTCAACAATATCCTACACATTGTCATTGCCGCTGTCCATGTTTAACAGTTCGGTTGTGAAATTTAATGGAAAATTTAATCATCATTTTGAAGATTTAGTGGCACAATTTGAATTGTTCTAATTAGTGACAAGTACATACAACCATTACCACAAATGAAATGAAATGATTAATGAACGGCAACAGAAACGCTTAAAATAACAATAAATTGTCTGACACCTCATCTATAATGGATCGGTGCAATCATTATTTAGCCAAAAATCTAATCTGAAAACGATGAAAATGTCAAGATAAATGATGGACGAAATACGAAAGTCAATCTTATTCCGTACATACCATACACCGTACACCATACCATTCTATTTAATCATTACAAAAACAACAAAATACACTCTACACTGACAGGAGTAGCATATAAAATCCATTCTTTACTTAACATATGTGGGTCATTTCACTGTCAACTGAAGTGCATGAAAAAATATTGTATATGGAAGGGTGTATAAATCGTTTTCATTAATATCACATGGGGAATATATTTTAGATTTGTGAAATTCGATTTCATTGTTGTCCGAATTTCATGGTTCTGAGGTTGTTGCATATGATGACTAATTCTACACGACATTCCCCAGAGTGACCTATAGCTTTTAGCCATATGGATAAGTGAAAAAAGCTTGTTGTGTACCCCGTCAAGACGTAGCAACATTGTTTTCACGTTTGTCAGGCAGAAATCCTTGCTGTAGGGGATACCGCAGAGGGACTGTTGCTTCTACAAATTTTGTAATTGTCTATACGGACATCCAGTCCCTGTTGAAGCCTTGACATCACCGTTTCTAACTCTCATAATTTTCTTAAAAAGTTGGCCGATCTCTTGCTGTCTAAAGCTTCGACGTGATACTCCACAGGCTGTGGATAACAGGCGGTCAACTATGAATGTGGATTTGGGCCTCATAGCCCGACAGTTAGAGTAAATTTAGAAAATTTGGATGTGTAGTGTTACGATTATGCTACTGCAGTAGCTGTGGAGATGAAAAAAAAACAGTGGAACACCACCAATGCCACTGAAAATGGAAGATGTATACTTCTTTTAGGAATCTTTCTTATGACTGAGATTTGAAACTAAAGACCATTACAAGCTGTGTAAGAGCACAGGTTCGGTTAAAAATCAATACAATTTGACGTGATTTAAAAAAGTATCAGTAGGGCGATCTTTCGCTAGAAATCATATGTAGACTAGGGTAACATCTTCATTCTAATGGTCAAACGATATATTGAGTGGAATCAACTCAGAATCACAGCAATATGAGAGGCTTTGCTGGTGAAATTTGTCCTCGATAAATTGATTGCAAATTAACGTATAGCAATTCTACATGTTTGATCGTCCAAGAACTTGATATTTTGAATAAAATTGCTCCATCAGAGATGACCGTCAAGGGTACGTGTTGTCAACATCTATTTTTAACAACGTATTCAACGTCTTCAACAACGTACACGAATTTTTGGACTCCAACGTGAAATTAATACTTTTTATAGATCAAAAAACTTGGAGAGCTGCTTATTCCAATATATATTACATGTTATGCTGCTTGGGGATTTGGCGACTTTAAGAAATTACACTTCAAAAGAAGAAAATGATTGTTGAAGTAGATTGGCTATACTCTCGGCAGAAATGATGTTGACATTACCAAGCACCATAGAAAAACAGGCACCAAAGTCTCCTTGCTTATATATGGAAACGTCAACCCTAAGAAACGACACGATCAGAATATTTGAAGAAAATTTAGAGTAATAGCATGCAATGGAATGAAATGTGGTCCCTAAGGCGTGTAAGTAATAGGAGGGCATGACTAAAGGGAGGAAAGTCATTTAGACTTTACAAACATAACTGGCCATTACAACCCTTCAGTCAGGATTTCGGCCTAGTTTCTCACACCACTCATGTTGTGTGCATTAATTTTATACATGAGTGGCGGGACCTGCAGTTAAAATCTACTCCGAACGACAGATTTTTGAGAAACTTTTCAGGGCAATTTTATTTACTCTCAGAGTTTTTGCCAGAAATCTGTTGAGAGGAAGTTGGCGAAGAAATATTTTTTTTCATAATTTCGTTTTGATGTCTGACCTGGGGTTTGAATCACGGCCTTACGTCTAATAAGCCAACACACTACCTACTAGACTACGGCGACTTCAATTTAGACTTTACCATTCGTCAAAGGTTAATAGCTGTTACCGCTACCATTTATGCTGTTGCAAGAGATTGTAATTTCAGAGCAATCAACAGTGAAATAATCCCCAATAAAACGTTTCAAATACTAATATATAAAGGTTATTTTTTTTTTTTTTTTTTTATTTTATTAGACACATTCATACATAATAAACACTCACTCATTTCATCATGCAGTCAGTCACTCACTCATCTAGTTATTTCCCCCAATAGAATCACTTTCATTTACACAATCAAACGTAGTGTATTATTTTGCTGAATGGACGAGCCTTTCATACGGTACAGTCGTCTTCTTTGTCATTTGTTACATTTGTTGATTACGAACAGTGTGGCATGTTAACATGTTAAATGTCACTTTATCTATCTAAAAACAATGATAATTTTGCTGTCTCACGCTCTCTATGTACGCTATTGTCAAAAAGGGCAATTGCCGAGAAAATCATTGTTGAAATTCCTACATTTAATCGTCATTAGACGGTATGAGAGAGAGCGAGAGCGAAAGGAATTTTTATTAAAAAATCAAAGTTAAATTCCATCAAAATGGAATTTTCTTTCTTTTTTTTTTCGTTTTTTAATAACAATTAAAACGTGTCCTCTCTAGTAATTTTAATAAGAATCAAAAAAAAAAAATGGATAAATATTTATTAGAAATTTTCGAGAAATATCACTTGCCTGTTGACAGGAATGGAAAAACAATAAGAACAAAAAATTATTCAGACTAGAAATTAAATGTTAAAGAATGAAAATGTAAATACCACTCAGGCAATGTGTCCTTTTTTCTTGTAATAACTGCCATTTGCTACTGAATTAATTAATATGTCCATTTATAACGGTAAATATTACTTTGTTTACCGTTTGACAATTTCTTTTCTTCTACCACAAAATCAACATTATTAAGAATTTATTGAACAAATTTCAATTTATTTCATGCCTATCGATGTACATATTCATGTTTTTTCTGGTTAAACCTTTTCATTATTTCATGCAGAGGGCAATGAATGCTTCGTATTTTTCTAAATTTCAAAAAAGATCAATATTTCGTAGATTTTTTTTATTGAATTGTGATGAAATTTTTATGTATATTTATTTTTTTGTGTTTGTTTTATGCATATGTAATGTAAACATATGTACATACATTGATATATGAAGTGGTATATGTAATGATTTGTTTTCAATTGAATCGTTTTTTTTTTTTTGTTTCATATCCCTTTATGAATAAAATTATTATGTAAACGACACTGTAAGAAATAAATGATTTTTTAAATGGATTATCTTGGATAACATTGCATAATTTCTGTTTTAGCTTAAAATTTTTGAAAAGTACTGGCATAAAAATAATAAAAATAAAAAATAATACTCTTGTCGGTTTTGTCAACACGAATACTAGGGGCCTGGGTCATCGTTATCGTGCAGTAACTGGAAGTGAGAGAGCAAATATTCTGGCTAATAGAGTCAGAGCATTACATACCATAAGTTCGGTTAACCCAAAGCCATACAGTACCTTAGAAATCAACCTTAGAAAGTGGATGGTAACGTCCAGCAATAGAAAGAAATAAAATAATACTTTGTGGCGAGATTCTAATGAGTAAAGAACCATGAGTATTTTAAAGCTAAGTATGTGCGAATTTAGACACGGTACAAACCACAGGCCAGAAATCTCCAATAACGAGTCAGCAGTCTTCTGGAAAAAACTCGAGCGAGTAAATAAAATTTCCATGAAAATGTTCTCAAAAATCTGTCGGAGCTGACTTTAAACTGAAGCTCCCTTCATTCATGCATAAAAATTACACACACAACACACAAGTGGTGTAAGAAGCTAGGTCGTAATCCTGACTGAAGGCCTGACCAATGAGCAATTATGTGTGTATGAATGTATTTATGGGCGACCTGAGCAAGCTAATGAGCGTAATCATGGGATACTCTGTCTTACATGTACAACTAAACCGTATTGGCGCGGAAGGAAAATAGTGAATGCAGGGCATCTGGTGATGATATTGCCCAGCTTTCGCAAGATCGAGATACCAATATTAAATTAATGACATAACTCATCTCAGACAAATTGATTGTAAGAAATTAAGGAAGTTCGTAAAAGATACAGACAGACTTCCTATAGAAAGAAACATGATATTCCTAATAGTGAGCATACAACAAACCCACGTGGTGGATTAGGTGTATACTCATTGGCATGAGACTCTTGGTTAGTCTCCTCTCATTCAAACTAGCTACCTACCTAAAGATTCTACTCTTACAGCCAATCCTGAAATTGCCAGTGCTTTCAACAACGTTCGCCTTAAGACAATTTTTACTGTTCTATACAATCCTAGAACAGATTTTAGTTTGATAAAGTTTATCGTAGTTCTTAAATCCCAACTGGTTACTTCCTTCGTTGAAGCCATACAGTGACAGGTGTTCTTCCTGCACTACTTTGGACCCATGCGATCAACACTTTTCTTATTCGGCTTAATTCCTCAGGAAACAAGGTCCTTGCGTATGTTGACGATATCGCCACTGCAGTGAGCATGACATACAGGCTCAGACAATATTCGAAAAACTCTATTGTTTCCTGGTAGTTTTATCGGGTTGGTGCAACAAATTTAAACTCATTGTTAATACGCATAAAACCAATACAATGGCATTTAGAAGTTACAAAATATTTCAATTTGCACAAACTAATGGTTTGATCCTGTACCCAGCTGAGGCGAAAATCTAACTAAGAGATCTTGTAAACAGAATTTTGTCTCTGCATAATTTACTGAGTTTGTCGAACACAAGAAATTTTACAGATTTGTCTTGTGGTACCCCCAATAAAAATTGCAATGTAGCGATTAATATTTCTCACGCTGATACATTATTTCCACTGGCCGCACGTCTGTACTATATGAGGCGAATCCCCTAGCTTTGAGTGAAACCGATCATGCCTTGTGCCGAACTAATTTTGATAGGAGGCTTTACACTGGAATTGCAAGCAGGAAAACTGGACCTCTGCCATGACGAGTTCCGGAAATTCTTTGGAAGTTCACATTATCTATTCTAAATTTAAGAATAAGGTATGAGTGGAAATTTCAATCAAGTGCTTCACCTTAGAATAATTTATCACCTTTCAGACTATTGTAGTATATTTCAGGCCCTTATAATGGATATCAATTACTGTGCGAGTTTGTGCCGAGTAAAAACTCTATAGTAGTTCTATTTTCTCTGACATCTAAGTGGTCATCAGATCTCTTTGGTGCGCCACCTATGGGTGTAAACTGCTTGGCATTTGCCGCTGCGATTGTCGGGGGAGTTTCGGATTTCTTTGCAGTTTTTTCCCCCTTTTCTCCTTTCAGAGTTTTCTGCAGCATTAGACGATCAGGTATACAACTAACTAACGAATGGCAACTAAAAAAACTTTCAGTGTTCAACTAACATGTAAATAACAATTTTCTTTATACAGAGTACAGTATGAATTAAAACAATTTGTTTCTCTCTTGAATTAAAATTTATGCCTGTAAGCTGTAAATATGTGTACTCGTTATGCATTTGATAATCGTCAAAGCCATTTTACTTGTGCAAGTACTTTTAAAATGTATTAAAAAGTTTTCGATGAGCACAACTATACATCAATGAAGATGACTTGGATATGATAAACATGATAAGTGTAGGGTCTGCAGCTGAAAACTTATCCAAAATGATGATGTTCTGGTTACTGAATACGATTATCAATGTCGATGATATTGAAGGGCAATATTCAAAGAAAAATTCTTTAAACAATTAAAAGTAAAATATTAAATTGGATATAAGTTTTGTAAATTTCTACCAAAGTAATACCAAAATATATGTATGCATAGTGACAGGTATTAGTTTTGATGCATCGGGTTATTTTATTTGTTAGAGGCTATAAAACTTGACGTGAACAAACAAAACGGTGTGATTTTGGATGGAGACCTTTGTTAGATTTGGCAATTTGGCTAATAAGAGTTAAAACTCTAGAACTTAACATGTAAAAAGAGATTATAAATGATTTTCATTCAATTCGTTTATATCATTCACGATTCGTGTTAGGTTTGCAATGGAATTTCTCTGTATATTTTATTTTATCTCCTTTAACTGTAGATAATGAAATTTTACATTCTGTCGGATTCAGCTTATGTTGCTCGAGTTTATAGTCTAGCATTTAAACCACTAGCCTACGCCACCTCTTTTATCGGCTATTTAATTAAGCGCTTCCTATATTTTATTTGTTTGAATGGCCTATTAATGCCATTAAGTGCGGCATCAACGTCCGCAACGGCTTCTTTTGGGTGGAGGACAATTGAAACGTCCAAATTTTCTATGCTACTGTTCTGACGACCGCTGTGGTAAATTCGCAAACATCTGTGACTTAAGATCAGATCGTACGATCTCGGTGGCAAGTTCATGTGTTTATTCATCCAGAAATGAGTCTCATCAATGAAGATGATTTGGCGAAGCAATGACAATTTTCTTTAGTAAGAACTACAAGCTATCTTCTCAGACCGGCCATGGTGTGTATGTTAATTTTATTCCTTGAGTGGCTGGACTTACAATTTAAAGTCGACGACTTTTTTTTTGAGAAAGTTTTCATGGCAATTTTATTTACCCTCAGAGATTTCTTTAGAAATTTACATGGAAGTGGCCACAGAAGAAATATTTTTTCATGTTTCGTTTTGCTCGGCAACTGAGCTGAGGTTCGAACCGCGTCCAGACGTCTAATAACCCAACACACTACCTATAAGACTACGACGACAGCAGCATGACAGTAGCACATAATAAATTTGATCGATGACACGGGTTATGCTGTGGTTAGTGTCTTATTCGCAAATAACTGTGAAGAAAACCACACAAAGAAATCTAAGTGCTTCAAATCGTACGCTCTTGGTGGCAATTTCCTACTACCTCCACGTGTGATGACAATGCCCTTAAATCGCTAGTGCAGTATATAAAATGTGCCATGAGCGGCATAGTGTCCAGAACATGGAATTCAGGCCAAAAGAAGGTGACAATTATTAACCTTTTGCACTCGCTGTTGTCAACGCTAACCTGGCCAACGTCGGTTTAAATGAAATATGGCCATTTTCGACATCGATCTCATGTGGATTGGTATCGTTTCAAAGTCGAGAATTTTGTTTATTCACGTATCCATTCATTTCCTCAGCAGATTTCTCGCAAAAACTGTGAGAGTAAATAAAAATTGTCATAAGAAGTTTGTCAAAAAGCCTGTCGTTCGAAGTCGATTTTAAACTATAGGTCCCACCACTCATGTACAAAATTAACACACACAACATAAGTGATATGAGAAGCTAGGTTGTAATCCTGACTGAAGGTTTGTAACGACGAATTATATATGTATGTATGTACACATATGGGTCTCATAACTGCAATGATTTTTCGAAGTGGTGAGAAAAGTAGTACAATAGTTTCAGTACTTGATTACAAAATTCTGGGCTTAAATACTGAAGAAAACAATTTTCCTTTCTTCAAAAGTTTTAAAAATATACGACACAAAAGGTTTCGATCAAAGGCATCACGAATAACACTGCCGTTGATGAAAAGAAGGATGAGAAGGAATGAGTATGGTCCTCAGTTACTTAAATAAATCAAATAAAACCCCAAGCGGGCCTATCTTCTTCAGGAATGCAAGCAATTTTTTAATTTCCCTTAGAACTCACAAAAAAAAGTTAATAAGAAAGCAAAAAAATATTTGATTCAGTTAAGCTAATATTTTCCACTGTATACGGTTACAAGTATACATACTGTGTTTTGGTGTAATTATTTAAGAATTTTAAGGATTTTTCTTCATACTTTTATAAGTCGGATTTGGGTAAGTTTTTTCTTAGTTTTACTTCTCTATTGATCATATGTAAGTAAATAAATACTTTACACAACTCTCTTCAAAAGTTTTAATAAATACAAAGACATTTACAGATACATTGCCTGTCTTCGTTTATTTGGAAAGTTTAATTAAAAAGAAAAACAAGTTCGTAGGAAACATTTGTAAGCCATCGATACAAGAGATGATTTTTATTCGTAATCCATGCACAATAAATATCCATGAGAGATTATTCTTATTTTGTTTGAGTAACAAACAAATGAAATGCTTTACAGTAACAAAGCTTTATCAGAATTCAATTTCTCTTCTTGTGAAAGCTTTCAATTGAATGGATTCTTATAAAGGCACTGTTACGCATAAACTACCATCAAAATTCATTCATCCTTAGAAGAAAAAAAAATTCCATGAAAACTAAACGATTTATAAAATCCATGGTAAAGCTTTTTTTGTTCTCCTCGCCGTACAACAAAGAAGTCGTTAAAATGAACTTGAAAATGGCATAAAAGTCGTCTCGTAATACAGACACACATACATACATATACTCTCACATTAAATGTCACAAAGTACTTTCAGGAATAAAACACACACTTGCAGAGAGCGCCGAGAAATTTTATACAGTAACGCCAACTAGTGATTGCCTAGTAGATTAAATTAACAGAGATGTTACCGCCATCAATGCACAAATGAATGTGTGGGCGTTTGTGAATACAATGTATTTGCAAGATTCTAAGACAAAATTGAGTCAAAAGCCCTAGAGAATAGAGACTGTTAGAAATGTCTAGCGTAACATGAATGTTAGAGAATTTTATTATATTACAACGATGTCAAAAAGAGTGTTTTTTTTTAAGGAAAACTGCAAGAGATTGGGTGACAACAAATACAATTATTCACATCAATAGGTGTAGATTTTTACCCAACAAACATTTTCAAATAAACAGATAGAATACATATCTAGAGCAAGTACCACGTAAATATTAAAATCTGATTTTAAAACTCTTTTCTGAAATCAAGCAAGTTTACATACATAATTTGTCATTACAACCATTAATTTAGGATGACAACCTATCCTCTCACAACCACTTATGTTGTGTATGTTAATTTTATACATAAGTGGCAGGACCTACAGTTTAAAGTCGACTCCGAACGACAGAATTTTTTTGAGAAACTTTTCATGGCAATTTTTATTTACTTTCAGAATTCGTTATAGAAATTATTTTTCTATTTCATTTTGCTACAGATGTCTGAACTGGGTTTTGAACCATGGCCTCATGTTTAATAAGCCAACATAATACCTACAAGACTACGGCGACTAGTACAGCAAGTATACAGCTCAAGTTTTATATCAAATATTCAAAATAGTGAAGATTTCATACTTTCCTGGGCGTTAGTTATTTATAATACCTGTCGTGGAATAATATTTCTCTGTGTTGTAACAGAGAGGTGTTTATTCCGAAACCTGCAAAAGTAGTTTAGACTTACTAGTCTGTGTTTTTTTCTAGTGATCTTTATATTCAAACGATTAAATCCTTGCTACTAACTATCACTCAATCTATTGGCACGATAGTTAAACAATTCAACAAATCATTATTATGATTATTCTCGAATTATTTTTTTGATATTGAGGGCGCTTTCAAAATTGTTTACTTCCTCCAACCGAGGAAACCTTGCAGATAATACGTTACAAGCTATCGACAATATTTACCAGGCAATGGTATATAGTAGACGCTCATAGATCCTGACTTACCTGGCCAAAAGTAAATAAAAAACGAAGTAATCAAAAATAATATCGAAAAAGGAAGACTGTAGACCCCACAAGAAAATATCTCTGAGCCTTATGATACTTATGGCCTTACTTACGTACTTACATAATTGGTTAATACAACCCTTCTGTCAGGGCTACGATCTATCTTCTCACACCACCCATGTTGTGTGTGTTAATTTTATCTACGAGTGGTAGGACCTACAGCTTAAAATTAATTCCGAACGATAGATTTTTGTTGCTGAGAAGAAGCGGCCAAAGAAATATTTGTTCATATTTTATCTGAACCTTGGCCTTACGTCTAATAATTCAACACACTACAGTTCAATTATCTTCCTCTCAGCCTCTCCCTTATCAGTCAGGGATGGATGGTCATTATAACTGGATCCTCAGTCTGGTAAAATACAAATCGCCTAGAAGAAATCGTTTACTGCAACTGAAACAAAGCCTTTACTGATCCGTTTACTATAGGCAACACAAAGATAAAGTTCCTCAGCAAGTTTTAAAGTCTTGGCAAAGCGATCTTTAGACATTTGAAAGTCCTTTGGAATTATTGCCTCTAAATAAGCACGTTCAGCCGAACATTTTTAACACAAATTTAATGAGTGTGATACTTGGAACAACCGCTCTCAGATTTAATGATTGCCCCTGTGAAACCGTTTAAATACCAAAGTTGAACATATTTTAGAAAATAAGATATTCTATGCAGAATATCTCAGATATTAACATTCAAATAATAACGAATTGAATAAGATTCCTTGAATCAATTTTCATTCTTGTTTGATTTCATTTTCATATTCAATTGTCATTTGACAATATGGTTCGTCTTTCCTTTTGGCTTGCGATTTAAAAAAGAAAAGAAATCCCTTTGTGACAGTATCCTTTAGCTAAAATATCAAATGTACGCAAAAACCTTTAAGAAATGAAAAAAATGGAATAAAAAAAAGAAATAAAATATAAAAATGGCTACAACATCTGAAGGGATTTTACTTTGATGTTGTATTGTGTTGTGTCTTGAATTCATTTCATTTTAGTTTTTTTTATTTTACATTTGTTTTTCTCCATTCATTTATCCTATTTTTAACGGACGTTATATGACAAACGTCAGTGCGAGTGAATTGTGGAAATAAGATTTTTTTTTTAAAAATCCTTTATAAAAACTTGAATTCAGAGAAAAAATGATCTCAAAAGAAACGGTAAAAGTATCCTCGGGGTTTTGAATTAAATTACGACACAACATTACGTTTCAACTTTGCTTGGTAAAATGCTTCTACATCAACAAATGCAACAACAACAATATCAACCATTTGACACAATTCGTTTAACAAATACGATAAACGAATGCAAATTGACAGCGAAATAAAATGTGCATCACGAATCGCATTTCGTTGAAGCAAATATCTTCAAGGAGAAATATTTAGAAAATGTTATGAAATGAATTTCTGTGTACAACCTTTCACCATTCGTATTTATATCTAAATGTATATATTTAAAATGAAAAGTTAACTAAAAAGGCTACGAAATGTCATTTGTCGTTGGCCTTCTGAACATGTTGACCTTTGTCCTTCGAATATGTGGACATTTTTATGGAAGATTCATGTCTAAGGCGCCTATAAAATAAAACTCATATAAGAATTGCAGTCGTCATGGTCTAGTACGTAGTGTACTGGCTTGTTAGACGCGAACCCGTGATTCAAACCTTAGCTTAGACACCTGGAGCAAACACAAAATATAAAAAAATGTATCTTCAACGGCTTCCTCTTAACAGCCTTCTGGTAAAAATCTGAAAGTAATTCATTTCAAAAATTTGAAGTTCGGAGTCGTCTTAAAACAGTGGTCCCAACCACCTACGGATGAAAAATTAACACACAAGACATAGGTGGTGTGAGGAGCTAGGATGTAATCTTGGCTAAAGGGTTGTAATATTTATTATGTAAGTAATAAGAATTGTAGCCAAATGCGTGGTATTTTTGCTGATTGGGCTTATTTGAAACTGGCCGAAGATGAGCATTATTATCAAAGGCTTGTGTTTAGTGTTGTTTATATCTTGTCGATAAATAAAACTGCCGCATTTGGCCGTTAACGGAACATGACATTCATTAAAATTGACAGTTTAGTATGGTTTACACGCTGGTGGCAATATCGGTCCTCATAACTTTTAAAATAAGTAAGGAGCCTATAACGATATGGATTGACGAGCTAAATTTTAGCAGCTAAAACTCAGCGGCAGTTGGTTTCAACATGAACGCACGATTACCATACATCGCGTTTAACTGTCGATTTATTACAAAAGAATTTGGTGGCAATTTTCTTTCCAGAAGCGACAGCTTCCACTGCCCCTCATCGTTCCTGCGATTTAACACTTCTTGATTACTTTACTTATTTGGTTTTTGACGAATAATTAGCACCATAAACTTACATTAATTTATACGACGACGAAAACATATCCAGAACTATTGAAATTGAATCAATCAGCACTACAGACTCACATTTATGAATACGACATGGAAAACATATCCAGACCTTTTGAATCATTTGTTAGATTTGACTGTTTTGTTTCAGAAAGTAAAACTTTAAATATAGTTTTATTTTCTTATATTCATTTGACTTTGTTTTGTAATTTTTTTTCCTCATGTCTATCCACTAACAAGTGCCCCTTTAGTACACTGTATTCTCTTTGTGAATCCAATGGACTAAAAAGATATGCTTTTACGCTTTTGAAGGACTACAAACTATTTGAGAATAAAAACAAGGAAAAAAAGAAAGAAAAACGGTACGGAAAAACACAGAAATAACATTCATAAAGAGAAAGTAATAACAGCTACAGCAACAAAAAGGGGAAAAACAACAGCAACAAAATATTATTTAAAACAACAAAACATAAAAGAAAAGAATTTTAGACGTTATGGTCTGTCAAGAGAGACTACTTAATAACCTTATAGTAGAGACAGTAATTTCTAAAATAATTACTTCAGCATGTATGTGATCTTGGTGTCATCCTAAGAGACTAAGACCAACAACGAATATCATAACGAGATTTATAGCATCACAGCTAAAATAGAATCAGGAATGAATCAATAAAAAAATGTTTCGCCCATACAGGCATAACATTTCAACTGATTCTACAATCTATTACAATGGACTAATAACCCACTTAGCTGGAAAGACTTGAACACGGGACTTAACCATATATAATCTACCAGCTGTCAAAATAAAGGAAATGATTCAGGGTAAAGTTTGGAATAATTCACGTAGTAAACAGTCAGGATTCTCGAGAAATAGTAACTCTATGAGTCAGGCTAATACTCTGCGAATCACAATACTCCAGTCTACAGTCTATCATGCATCTGACGTTATAAATCGAAAATATTTTATATTAAGGCTGAAGAAGAAAACGGAGTCAATCTTGTCATCTTTTCACGATTGTCCTGGATCTTATCGTAAGTGGAATCTATTCACGAGTTACTAGGAGTCTATCCTGTTTACTTGAGAGTTTGACTTGTGTGAATGATATTTGAACATGCAAGGAAACCAGAAGCTTTGAAAAGTTTAGTGCTTATGGCTGTACTTGAGATAAATATTAAGGAATCCAATATCATGTCACAAGACCAATATACATAGACCAGACAAATCGTAGATTGACTTGGCCCTACACCCATAAAAAATTAAAATGATGCAGAAGCAGAAGGTAAACCACCATACACCACTAATTTTCATCATGTTCGGCGATAAACATGGATAAACAAAATTGTCAAATTTAGAACGAAACCAATCCACATGAGAACCAAGAGCGTCCAATGTATCCCGAAAAAGTCACTGTTTGGTGTTGATTAAAATCTAACGATGTCATCATTCCTTTAAGAACGACGCGTCGTTGGCCAGACTATTACTATCAATGAGCGCTACTGGTCGATGGTTACCAATTTCTTTTGGCCTGAATGGGATAATCTATACGCTAAAGAAATGAAATTTTAAAATAACAGCGCTTATGACACATTCTGTAAGAGTGATTTGAGGGAATCAGCAACTTGTTAGGAGATGATGTAAACTGGCCACTGTGGTCTTCTTAAGTATGCGACTAAGCCATAATCCAAAACGGTTCTCAAAGCCAATGTAGCCCATGTATTCTGTAAAATTAAGACTGATTATGAACCAGATTCATGGAAAATTGGAAGCACCACCCAGAGAAGACGTGACGAGTATTTGAATTTAAGAAATCACGAGTAATTTTATACAATTTCTTAATGTCGGTTCACAGCAAAAGTGTCCAATTTTAATAATTGTTCATTACAACCCTTTAGTCAAGATTACAAACTAGTTTCTCACACCACTTATGCTGTGGGCGTTAATTTTTTATCCATTAGTGGCAGGACCTACAGTTTAAAGTCCACTCCGAACGACAGATTTTTGAGTTAATTTTCATGGCAATTTTATTCACTCTCAGAAATTTTGCCGGAAATCTGCTGCTGAGAAGAAGTGGCCGACGAAATATTTCTTTACATATTTCGTTTAATTGTTGGAAATGTCTGGAACCTAGGATTTGAATCGAAGCGTTACGTCTAATAAGCTAACACAGAACCAACTAGACTACGGCGACTAAGGTATTTTACGAAAGTAAAGTTATTTATTACGTTATACGATTCTAACTAAGTAGATTAGACCTTCACTTCGATCCTTAACCTTCCTATACCCGCGCCAAAAAGTGAAACACCAAAACCCGCGCGTTGGTCTGTAAGACCGACAATGGAAAATCCTATAGCCTTGGTACTATTTCAAAAAATTTTTTTTGATGCAAAAACGAAGCTTATTACGAATAATGAAGCTACCAGTGATATCAACTTACTGGCACTATTTTTTTACAAAAAAAATCGCAATAATAAAAAAATCGGTCTCACAGACCAACGCGCGGGTATAGGAAGGTTAACATAACATATAATTTAAAAAACTTTATATTTCGCAATAATTCTTAACATTACAACAAACACTTTACAAATATATCAACTGCAAGCGTTGCGTTTGTGTAGGGCATCAAATAAGTATGAGTGAATATGAAATATGAATTCACTTACGAATCACAGTGGCCCCAAGGCCATTAAGACTGAAAGAGTCGGACTCTCAAACATATAACAACACACACAAACACACACACATACACATATTTAAGACAACAAACATATAAATTCATATTGGATTTGGTTTGTTTTTTTTTTTCTTCATACACTTCTTCGAATTTTTTGTTGCAGAAATAAAAAAGAAACTACTTGTACACTTACAACTGCAACACAAACAGAAATATAGAGAAGACACAAAAAGCAAAAAACGGAAAAAAAGCAAAATTAAGGAGAAAAATATCAGCATCAACAACATCGACATCAGCAATGACATGAACAACATTTGTTTTTTGAACAACAATCATAAAAAAAAGTACATGAAACAGTGTGTCCATTGAAAATAAATGTAGGTCCTTTAATACATCCACTCCATAAAAAAAAGGAAATAAAAAAAGTAAAGAAAATATTTGTTTAAGGTTTGTGTTGGTTGGCCTTAGCCATTCCTAAAAAATGTAAAACATATTTGTAATGTCAGGCCTACAGTGATAATTAAAAAAAGGTTAAACAGCATATCGACTCGGGGAAAAATAGTAAAACAGAGGCATCGAAAGGATGAATATTGTATGAGAAGCAAAATTACTCATGAGTGACATTGATTTTTACCGCATTTTAAATAAAGAATTGAAAGCAAAATCGTTAATTGATTCAAGTTTTAATACCAACAAAGCGTAGATTTGATTTACATGATTATGCAGCTCCTACTAAACTTAGTTCATAGAATTGCTTTCTTTAGTATTTATTTGTACGTTGACTCTGAAAGTCAATGAAATTATCAAAAATTATTACAGGAACTTTTTTAAAAACGTTGTTATACAAGCTATGAAGTCGCTGTAGTCTAGTAGGTAATGCGTTGGCTTATGAGATGAGAGTCCGTGGTTCAACCCTGGTCTCAGGTATATCGATCAAAACGAAATATTAGAAAAAAATTCTTTCGACGACTTCCTCTCAGCAGATTTCTAGCAAAAATTCTGAACGTAAATAATAAAGTTTCTCAAAAATCTGTCCTTTGGAGTCGATTTTAGACTGTAGGTATCGCTATTTATGTCTTAAAATTAACACACACAACATGGGTGGTGTGAGAAGTTAGGTTGTAATGAGCATTTATGAGTGTATGTATGTACATACGTATGTTACACAAATTTTGAAGTCACCACAGTCTGGTAGTGTGTTAGCTTATTAGAGAAGAGCCCGTGCTTCAGACTTCACCCAGACATCCAAAACAAATAAAAAAAAGAATATTTCTTTCGGCAACTTTCTCTCCGCCGTCTCTAGTCTAATAAGCCAATACACTACTTATTAGACTATGGAGGCTTCCATGTATTCATTCATGGTTGTTTAATTAAGACGATTTAAACCATGGCAGCATTTATAGTTGTTATGCACAATTTTGCTCCATACTGTTCATATACATGCATACACATGCAAACATGAAGAAGAGATAATACTGAAGAAATGTTTAAAAAACAAAAACGTACTTACAAATAAAAGTAGTTAAAGCATGAAGAGCTCATGCTACAGACTTATCTGCACTTTTGCCAAAAAAAAAAAAATATATTGTTTGGGATAAACATTAATTTCATATTATATTATTATACGACTAAATACCCTTTGACATCCATTCATTAGGGGTCATAGGATCATAAAGCAACATTTTGTTTTGTTTTGTGTTAACAGGATACTTATATGTTTTATAATTCCATTCGAATTAAAATAATCACTAAATCTCATAATTTTTAGTATTTTAAGCTTAAAACATACATACATAATTGGTCATTACAACCCTTCAGTCAAAATTATTGACCTAGTTTCTCACACCACTTATGTTGTGTGTGTTAATTTTATACATAAGTGGCGGGACCTACAGTTTAAAGTCAACTCCGAACGACAGATTTTTTGAGAAACTTTTCATGGCAATTTTATTTACTCTCAGACTTTTTGCCAGAAATCTGCTGAGAGGAAATCGCCGAAAAAAATACTTTTTGTATTTTGTTTTGATGTCTGGCATGGGGCTCGAACCCTGGCCTTACGTCTAATAAGCCAAGACACTACCTACTAGACTACGGCGACTTCAACCTTTTTCCCTGCATTTTTGAAAGACTCAAATGAGTGTAATGGCACACCATGAAGGGATGTGTTAAGCTTAAAACATTCACTTTAAAAAGATCACTTCTCTTCTTTTTTACTTATGGTTGAATAATTTTTGTTTCCAAATTATCGCTTTTTTTTAAATTTTTTACATTGGTTTAGAAGTCGTCGTAGTCTAGTAGGTAGTGTGTTGGCTTATTAGACATAAGGCCCGAGTTCAACCCACAGGTCAGACATCAAAACGAAAATATGAAAAGAAATATTTCTTCGGCGACTTCCTCTTAGTAGATTTCTGGCAAAAACTGTGAGAATAAATGAAATTGCCATGAAAAGTTTCCCAAAAATCTATCGTTCGAAATTGACTTTAAACTGTAGGTCCCGCCACTCATACAGAAAATTAACTCACACAACATGAGTGGTATGAAAAATTAGGTCGTAATCCTGACTGAAGGGTTGTAATGACCAATTATGTATGTACACTGGTTTTAATATTTATTGCATATGGATTTGACGTTTTTCCCTTACCCAATAATAGATTTTTTTACATTTATTTGTATTAATATCCTTGAAAAGTGATATCTGTGAAAGAAAGAAAACATGATTCAATCTTTCTATCGTATCGTATGTACTAAAGAAGCTGTCGATATATTTTCTCATACTCCTCCCACTGTACTTGACCACTGCCAGTGTTTTTCTTTTTGTTTTCCTTTTATTATGGCCTCATACAATACAACTCTATTATTTATGTTGCACTTAAGTAACTTTCATTTCAGACATATTTTTTTCTCTTTTCATTTCTTATTTTTATTTTTTTTTTTTTTGTTGCTGTGCAGACAAAAAAATTTAAGTCCATCTTTTTTTCGTAAATTTTTGTTACCATTTAAAATTTGTTCGAAATTTGACTGTCTGGTGTTGACCACAAATTTCGACAATTTGATTCTTAAACAAGCTTTTTTTGTCTATATAGGCTGACCAAATTTTTTTTGTATAGACAAGTACCTTGAAAGAACCATTTTTTGACCTTTTTTTTCGAATATAAAGGGTAGTTTTTTGAAAGTTTTAGAACTTAAAAGAAAAATAAAATACAGAAATATTTTTGGTATAAAATGTGTTCTATTATATTCAGGGAGTTTGTTTTTTAAATATGTTTTCGAACATATGTCCTTAATGGCTATGGGAATTCTATGGTCTATTCGATCCGTTCAACTTTTTATCACGTTTGCCAATAAATCCGGCTGCATGGTAGCTTGAATATAGGCTACCAATATTTCGCAGTTTACGCAGTGTAGGTATAATAAAAATAAAATAACATAGCCCCATAAAAAATTTAGAAGCCTTAAATGGCGCACATGAGAAGGCTGGATAGCAAGACAACTACGCGCAAGAAAGATGTCATCAAATGGGTTTTGCAATAAACCGATAATAATTGGTTAATAAAACATGCTATGTGGCAAGTTATGACGCCTTGTTGAAATCAAATGTCGTTGAGGTTTAGCTCATTAATTTTTGAAAATAAAAATTGAATAAGTATGTTATTGTTTAGCTCCAAGCACATTTCGAAAAAAAATAATAATTCCCGATGATCGAAATATTTCATATTCACCTATTAGCATATCTGTTTCCTAGGAATAAGGCTCATTACTAAACATACTTCTTTAATAAAAATATTCATATTCGGCCACTTTTACATAAATCCAATGCATAACAAAGTAACTCAAAGAATGAGTATTTGACGTAAGTTCCTGTTCGACCTACGTTTTATAGGCACGTAAGCCAAGATTCATCCGTTGTCAAAGGACGTTAATAATGACGATCTATTAATAGGCTGTCCTACAGTGGCAATACGTACATAATTCGTCATTACAACCCGTCAGTCAAGATTGCGACCTAGCTTCTCACACCTCTTATGTTGTGTGTGTTAATTTTATCTATGAGTGGCGAGACCTACAGTTTTAAAGCCGACTCGGAACGATTTTTACGAAACTTTTCATATGCAATCTTATTTACTCTCAGAGTTTTTGTCAGAAATCTGCTGAGAGGAAGTCGCAGAAGAAATAATTTTTCATATTCCGTTTTGATCGAAATGTCTGACCTAATAAACCAATACACTAGATTACGGCGACTACAATCTATAGACGCATAAGCCAAAAACCTTACGTTATATTTTACACGTGGTTGAAGGACAAATACCAACATGCTGATAATGATGAGTTTTCAATAGGTTTTCCTATAGCCACAATACAGTACATACATATCTTGTTTTCTTTTCTTTTTCTAATCTATAGAAGTTCAAATTGATTGCATAAGATATTAAAAAAAATTCAATCATGCTGTGTTAGCAATGTTGGAAATTAATGCCTAAAAGAAGTACAATTCATAATTTGGTATACAATGTGTTTTACAAATATAAACGCTATTACATGCTATCTTTGCAGAGACCACATACTTTTCTATTCGTCTCTAATGTATTAATTTTGATTTCGTCATATTAATATGCATTATTTTCCGCCTATTCTGAATCGATTTTTGCATCCTGTTGTTACGTACATTCCATTTGTTGCTAAAGACTATTTCTTGAAGACTTGAAAGGTTTTTATATTTGGATTTTCAGTTTTTTCATGTTTTCTAGGCATTTGATTTTAAGTGGATCGCATTAAACATTTAATTCAAATCGTGGCCATCATATATCCATTCATGCAAAATTTTCTAGATTGTCTGCAAATGAATCCATTTTCCCATATTCCCTTTTGCAAACGAGTGAAGTTTGTGTGAGATATCCCCGTTGCTCCTCAAGTAAGGTATGGCAAATTCATTTATTAATTTTCCATGGCGGTCTTCTAAGTTCCCATGTCGAAGAACTCACATTAGTTTGACCATACAGACAAACCCGATAGTCTTAAACAATCTGCGAGAAGATGTACTCAGTCTATTGAAATCAAATTGATCTTGAGCTGTCGGTAAATATATGATTATCAGGCAGCGCTAGTTCTAGACAAAAAGAAAGTTCCCTACTACAACACTCAATGCAAGGCAATTTCATAGAGGAAGTTTTTTGTATACAACTACAGATGTCAATCCTATCATCAAAGGACCAAATATAGTTGACGATTCATGTGTTATTGAACACTTGATTAATGGGGACGATACTTTATGACAGCCTTTAAGTAACGAAAGGAAAAATTGTAGAGTACGTCCGTAAATGGTCACTACAACCCTTCAGTCCAGATTACGACCTAGCTTCTCACAGCACTTATATTGTGTGTGTTAATTTTAAACATGAGTACCGGGACCTACAGTTTTAAAGTCGACCTCGAGCGATAGATATTTTGAGAAATTTTTCATGGCAGTTCTTTCCCAGAGTTCTTTGCCAGAAATCTGTTGAAATTAGTAAAGTATATACACATAAAGTAAACACAGAGTACTCTAATGTCAGCCAAGCATTTATATTTTTAAGGTTACGCGTTGTAAAGTAATCATGGTCACCACAGAGTTGTTGTTGTTGTTGTTTCCTAATGTTTAAAACAAGTCCTAAATTATTGAAAACCCATCAGCCTTACCCATATTGTTTTGTAACTGTCAGATTTTTAACTTTTTAATGAAAAAACATGTCAAAAAAATATGTGGGAAACAAATCTAAGAGAAGATGTTGTTTCAAACAAGATGTTTTTAACAAATTAAATTGAAAAAAAGAATTTTTTTTGTTTTTTCTTTCAATGTCTAGTTTTTTATAATGGTCGTATAACAGGCAGGTTGTTGCTGCTTTTGCTGCTGTTGATGATGCTGTTGCTGTTAAATCAAGTTGTTTGTACTTCAACTGTCCATTTTGTTCGTTTATTTGACAGGGATACCGTACATATCTGATAACATTATATTCGTTATACTGATTAAAGGCAACTTGGAAAGAAAAAACTGAAAAAAAATCACAAAAAATGAAACAACCTGGTTATGTTGTACAACGAAGCAAACAAGCAAAAGAAAAAAAACAACAAAATTATAGCAACAAGGTAAAGTTGTTACAGTTTAAAAAATAATGTCTAAAAATGAACAGCAAAAAAAAAAGAGGAAAATCTATGAAAATTCGAAGAAAAAAAAACTGGGGGAATAACGAAAAGGTTTCTTCTCTTGTCAGATCAAAGCAGTTCTAGCAACACGGCCATCAACTGGTAATACATAAGACACAGTGGTGATCACGGAATAAAATAAAATCCGTGCATGATAGTTTTATATTCTACCAGGCAAACAAATAATTAAACAAAAATAGCTTTAGCTAGGCAAAATGGAAAAATCTAGATACTGGTGTTTTGCTTTTACATCGTTTAACATTAAAATTATAAACAAAAGCTACAAAAACAATAACAAGTAAACAAAAATATACCAACAAAACACCAGCATAAAAAAAATAAACAAGTAAACAAAAATGCAACAACAAACACTATAAGAATAAAAAAAACATTCATCAGACTGTTTACGTCGCCATATAAAAGGCAAGCCAAAGCAGGCAACGTTCAGTCAGTTTTGTGGGAAGACGCGGAGCTTTTGGAAGAGAGTAATTTTTGTTTGAAGATCTCTATTACAAAGATCTGTCGAACAATTGTCTAGTAATTGTTATTGTTTATGCAAAGGGTATAAACAGAGGAATAACAAACAAAGCAATTGTTGTTGTTACATCAAGTTGTGAACAGTGGCACAGAATTGTGCGAATAATAAAGAATTTTAATTAAAACTAAACACCAATTTATTTTTATTTTATTTGCAATCTACGAGCTCATATTTTAAACGTTTTTAAAAGGTAAAAAAGGAACACTATTTTTAAAATTTTTCGTTTTTTGTTTCCACACTGTATCTGTCACATGGTGGCAACTATAAACACAGTAAAGGAACAGAATATAAAAATTCATAAGTTTGCTTCAAGCAATTTTTGTGTTGATGACAATATTCTTGATGTTCTTTTTAGTTTTTTTTTTTCGTTGTTTTGTTTCGTTTTTGTTTTATATCCAACATTTTATTTTTTATAATTTAAAAAAAATACACCTTGTATTTGTATTTTGTTTTTTTTTATGTGAATATAAGATATATAACAACTACTTTAAGAAAATTGCACATAAAATATACTCATGATTTATTCATGCCATCTAACTTTAAATCTTCTATGAAATTTCCAAAAAAAAAGGATTTTTTCTAGCAAAGTAGTAGGAAAATAAGAAAAAGTAAATTCAAGATGGAATACATATAATAAAATAACAATGGCATCAACAAAACTGTACATGAGCAAGTTGTCTATTCGTAATAAACTTTATTTTTTATAAGTTTCTACAACGAAAACATATTTCATACTTATAATGTGTTTTTTTTTTACACCTACAACACATATTAAAAGGTGTTGATATAATATTCATTTTTAGTCCTTCGCTTTACTACTCAGACGTTAGAAGTCGGCAAAAGGATAATGAAAACCTATACACGCAGGTATTTTCTTTATTATCCAAACAACTAAATCTGCAGCCCTTTGTTAAGTGCTTCTCATAATTTAAGGCATGATGCAACACATTAACTTTACTTATGTATATAAGGAGTGTGCACGAAATAATTTGGAAAATATAATTATTATATAAAGTTCAACTTTGATTACAAAATTCATTTCTCTAGGAAAGAAAGAAAAGTAGAAAAGTCATTAGCCAAGCTCGGTGAAGTTAAAATAATAAAGATCATTTGAGTAAATTTCACAGAATACATAGCAGTTAGAGAGAGGATGTATTTGCAGTCCGGGGCAAATATTGGAAATAGAATTCTGAATAATGAGTGCAAATTTCTCTAAGAATTAATTAAAGAAAGATCTTGTCTTGCTTAATAGACTATGAAATATATGTGTTGACTGATTTTACACAAACCCAGAAACACATTATACGTTATCACATTATACGTTATAATGTGACCCTTACACGTTGCGATTACATACATACATAATTGGTCATTACAACCCTTCAGTCAGGATTACGACTTAGCTTCTCACACCTCTTATATTGTGTGCGTTAATTTTAAACATGAGTGGCGGGACCTACACTTTAAAGTCAATTTCGAACGATAGAATTTTGGGAAACTTTTCATGGCAATTTCATTTACTCTCAGCGTTTATGCCAGAAATCTGCTAAGAGGAAGTCGCCGAAGAAATATTTCTTTTCATATCTTCGTTTTGATGTCTGACCTGTGGTTTAAACTCAGGCTTTACGTCTAATAAGCCAACACACTACCTACTAGACTACGACGACTTCTAAACCAATGTTTGCGTTGCGATTAGTTGTGCAATAAAGTTGAACAAACAATTTGATCGTTTGCTTCACACGTATCGGTTTTTCAATCAACTTTACTTATAAGTTGTTCTTCTAGCATTATATTGGTCATCGGTTGAATGAAAATCAAAATCTTTTGTTTGACCAACCAGCCCTCCGACATTACAATTCGTTGTAAAACTTACTCAAGTTGTACAAATAACCGTAACGAGCCTTTCAGAGCAGCTAATTCGAATAACAACGAATGGTCCTAGGCTCTAGGTTCTAGGGTCACTTGGCCCTCAGTGGATAGAAGGCGTACAAACCAGTTACTTGGACTTGGTCGAAACATCATCTCGACCACAGTGGCCATGCTTACAGGTCACTGTGTTATGGGTAGACACGCGGAAAGAATGTGGCTCCCATTTATCGATTTCTGCCGTGGGTGCAGATCCGCTGAAGAAGAGGAGACTGTTATCCACTTTCTTTGTCAATGCCCATCTCTTGTGAGGTGCAGATATAGGTTATTTGGCTCTCCGGCCCTTGTAAGCTTGACGGAGCTATCCATTGATGTCAAGGACATAACATCGTTCATCAAGCTTTCGGGCTGGTTTTCCAGCTTGGGGTAGTCGTGCCTTGGATGTGCAGCATTTGCGCGGACCAACTTCTCCCTCCTTATTTCGGAGGAACTTGGTCAGTACAGAGACTGCGTTTACCTGTGGCGTCACAACGGGCCGCTACGCATGCCCAAGTGAGCTTTTGGTATCAAGGCTACCACACTAACCTAACCATTCTAATAATTTTCATCATGTACAGGAGAGAAGATCCGTTTTCAGCAACTGTCCTTCCACTTTATGTAAGGTTGGATTCATAGTTTTTAAACTTCAACCTGTGCAGGAGTTAAAGGAAAGCGACCATTGGATAAGCGACCATCAGTTTGACGAATGAACTAAAGCACAAATTGATATTGAGAGTGAATTTTCAACCAAAATTTTGATTTCCTTTGAAACATATTTTTTTTTTTTTTGAAGGTCTAAGTCACTGAGGAGAATTGAATTGTCGTATTTAGATGATTGTCCCAATTTTATGTCTAAACACAGTGATATCATACACAACATATATAATAGTTTATTACAATCCTTCAGTGTGTTATGTGTGTTAATTTTATATATAAATGACGGGGCCTACAATTTAAAGTAGACTCCATACCACAAATTTTTTGAAAAACTTTTCATGGCAATTTTATTTACTCCCAAGGTTTTTACCATAAAGCTGCTATATGCCTATTTCTACTTTATTCACTTATGATCTAGCAACTTCTGGAATTGCATTTATTTGTTTTTGATTTGTTATTGTAATTTATGTTATTTTTTTTTTTTTTTTTGTTACTGTAATTCTTTAGAAATGTCTTTGTTTTTAGAATTGGCTTTGCTTGTTTTTGTTATTTGACTAGAGTAAATATTTAGTATTTATTATATTTAGGCAACAATATGTACATGTACATACATACAAATTACTGAAATTTTTCTTTATTGGTAGCTTCAGCATAAGAAATTCACTTTCTTAGTTTGCGGCTTGACATCTTCTAGAATGTGATTGTTGATTTGTTATGGTTAGTCTTTCTTTTCTATCTTGTTAGTCTTACTACGTAATATTGTTATTGTCAGTTGCTTATTGTTTACCTTTATTGCAGGATTTAATTAATTGTTGTTTTCTTGTTGTTAATTTTTTTTTTTTTTTTGAGAATAAATATTTAAAAGAAAATTAGTTTTGTCTGTAAAAAAATATTCGCGCAAAGATATTCTTAATTTGTGTGCTTTAATAAATAGTCGCCGTACTAATGTAGGTAATGTGTTGGCTTATTAGATGTAAGACCCGAGTTAAAACCCCAAGTCAGACATCAAAACGAAAATATGGAAAATATTTCTTCGGTGACTTCCTCTCACCAGATTTCTGGCAAAAACTCTGAGTGTAAATAAGAAAATTTCCATGAAAAGGTTTATCAAAAATCTTTCGTTCGTAGTCGACTTTAAATTGTAGGTCCCGCCACTCATGTATAAAATTAATGTGCACTACATAAGTGGTGTGAGAAACTAGGTTCATAATCCTGACTGAAGGATTGTAATGACCAATTATGTATGTAGAATAGGGGTGATGACAGTTTTATTGAAGTCAAGGGTCACAAGAACACACATGAAGCAATGCCCTAGAGCCAACTACTAGCAACGGGCACAGCACATAAAAGCAAGTCAATTTTAGAAAATAACCTGCAAACTTATCTGAAAGTGTAGGAAGTACATTAACTAGCTAGATATGGACATGGGGAAGTGATATGGGTTCATACAATAGTATGTCAAAAAATGTTCTCTTGTGTCCTTTTTCACATTAACACATATGCCTGCATATGTATATAAATCTTTTATGTTTATTCACATTTATTTAAAGGAGTTTTTATTTATCAGAATTGTAAAAATAAAACACGTAAAATAAGTAAGAATAATAAAACTTTTCTACTCTTTTTGAATGCCTTTTTTCTATTCTTTTCCATTCTCTTTATTTTATTTAATTTTATTTTATTTTTCTGCACATTTAAATGTTAAATCTTTCATGAAATAGTACCTTTGCATTTGTTGTCTGTTTCACATATATAATATTAGCTTTTGTGTTCTTCCATCCCTCCCCTTCCAACTATCCATTTACCATCACAGGTAAATTTAAAATATTTGTTGAGTAAGTAAATAGCATTTGCAGAAGTATATGAATATTTATTACAATTACTTTGTAATTTTTTTTTGCTTTCTTGTATTTGGAACAAGGATTTCAATGATGCTATTGTTGTTTTTAGAAATATTGTGTTTTCTTTTAATAGAATATTTAAAATTTTAGAGAAAAATAACAAATATTGTAAAGTAAAAATTCTCTTTTCATGGAAATTGCAAAATTAAGACAGAATATCCAGAAATATTTCAGTGTATTAAGGTAAGTGGAATGTGTACTTTACATATGAATAAATTTATGAATTTATGATGACTCTTAAGATGGATTATGATGCATGGATTTTCACTTACTCACCATTGTTAAATAAAAATTAAGTGAAACAAACTTACATTTTCCATTCTATTTGTAACGGCGGCAGATGCTGCTGCTGTCCTTAACGCGGATACACTGCGCGCAAGTGGCTTTATAGTACCCGGCTTAGTAGTTGCAGGTAAAACTGGCATTGGATGATGCGGACATGGCATAGGTGGTGCCGGGCCTGTTGTTAAATTAGGCATATTGAAGGGAACAAAATACATTTGATTAGCATTCGTTGCCAGTGTAGGTGCATTAGCAATTGGACCACCTGCGGGCACAAATGATGGCATAGCTGCTGGTGGTATTGGTGGTGGTGGCACTGGAAATGTCATAACAGATGTGTTAAGATTTTGATTTGTTTGACAATGGCAATGTGTTGTCAATTGCTGTTGTTGTTGATGATGCGAACAATTCAGTGAATTAGAGAGTTGTTGTTGCTGGCGTATTTGCAGTTGTTGTTGCCGTTGTTCTTGGTCCATTTTTAGTTTACACTGTAGGCAGGGTCTTGTTGTGCCCGTAGTGGAGGTATTTGTTGTATTTATAATATAAGGAGCTGCATTGGCACGAACTTGATTGTTTAACGTCGATAGTTTGGGTGCTTTGGGTCCACTCCAACATTGACAGGAACATGGCACCAAGCCTAAATAGCTTAGCCCCAAAGGGCTAGCCTCGGTTAGATTTGTTGTCGCAGAAATTTTGGCGATTTTAAGTAAATAGTTGTTGTCAGAAACCTACAAAAGAAGAATAAATTTAAGGCGTTACAACAATATACTTTGTTCAGAATTTTTTAAATGCATATTAAACACCGTACCACAATCAGTTTTCTTACACCAAAGCCTGTAAATATTTATTTCTTAATTTTACAGAATTACACTTAAAATTTTTGTCAAAAGAAACACCCAGACAGACAGTTGGAAACCAATTTTCCAGCTCACTGCTTCTTAATTTACGAATACGACCTCTGATCACTCAATGCCTTTTTGGATTTTGAGCTGCGTGTTAGTTTTCTTTTCCCCCTTGTGGTAGTATTTATCATTCTAAGAAAATTTTATTCAGGTTTTGTTTTCATTCTACCCATGAATACTGGTTGAATTGTGGTTGAATTGAATATAAACTCCCCCTTTGAATCAGCCACTCAACAATACACACACATTTTTCGAACCAGCAAATATCAACAAATATACCCGAATAAACAAAACAAACAGAAATCATCAAAGTGTGTGTGTGTAAAAAAAATAGGAAAGAAACCTCAAGGAAAATCAAATTTTCATACCAAGGAAAAATGAATTGAAAATATGAGCAACAGGCATCAAAATACTTTGGAGTGTTGTTGTTGGGAAAGCAATCAATCAATTGCTGGAAATCACTCACTACCGCAACAATTTCAATACGAAGATATTCAATTATAAGCGTATTTACACAACCTTTCTAAGACAAAAGGATGTAAATTGGCACCACGAACTATTGGGTTCCATATTTCAATTGCTTGATATTATAAATCAACTCTATGGCAGTCAATTTTGTTATTGAAAAACTATCCGTAGATTTTTAATGGAGGTTTGTAGAGTTTGGATCTTCAACTGCTTTATTCCAAAATATTTTCCGTATACCACAGTAGTAGGATATAAGGAGGCTCTGTAGGAGTAGCTATTTGCTTGTACTATGAATCCTTTTCTTCTTTTAAGAGACCATTTATTGAAAAGTCTTCGTAGTCTATTGGCTTATTAGGCTAGAGCCCGTGCTTCAAACCCAAGCTGAGACATCTCGTACAGAACAAAACAGTATTCTGGCAAAATCTCTGAAAGTAAATAAAGTTGGCATGAAAATTTTCACAAGTCTTTCATTTCGAATTGATGTAAAACTGCACTTCCCATCGCCCAATGCATGAAATTATTACGTACAACATTAGTGGTGTAAGAAGTTAGGTTTTTATCCTGACTAAACGGTTATTATCCTAACCAATTAAGTATGTAGTTATGTATTAAAAGTTTTATAACTTCTTTCCCAAGCTCAGACTGCATACTGGAATGTGGTCTCTCGTGTGTATCAGTAACTGTACTTGGTAGTATAAATGGTCCACAAAGAATAAGCATTAACTAGCCCTAGCTCTGATACTACCTAGCCTTTTAGATCATGTGACACTATTTTAGAAATCCACTTTACTATGTTTTAAATATTTTTAGAGTTTGTTATACACCCAGGTAATTCCTTCCTGCCCGGACGCATTGATGCTTCACAGTTTCAAAAAATATGTTTTAATGATTTATTCTTATCACCACAGAATTTATATGATGGGCTTGAGTCTAAAGTGCCTTGTCAAAGGATTGGTTATCAACATCAGGCTATTTTTTGTTAGTCTGATACATGACTCAGATGTCCTCTTACTGTAATTTTCCAATAAAAGTTTTGATTGTCTCAAATCTACCTGGTTTGAGTCTTTGAATGTTTTCTCTTTCGTTGAGCATATCTTTCCAAATATTCGTCCCCATTCCACAAAAGGATTCTGGTGCCATTTGCAGCGTGAAAGCTGCACTCCTCTCAAGCTTGTCTGTCTGCTTACAGACGAGAATTCTCACACGAGCTGCGACTCAAAAGAGCGTAACCTTATTTTAACTACTTAACTGCATTACTATGCAATGTCTTTTGTACTTCCTCTCCAAATTGAATTGAGCACATCTTTCGATGCTAAAAATTTCCGCTTGGAAGATACCACCGACTTTTGCACCATGGGTTCTGAATATTTTATCCTGGTATCAAAAACTCTCACTTCTTCCCTAAGATCCATTTTAAATCCCGGAGTGTACAATAAAATAGTAACTTTTTTAAGAGATTATGTAGTTTCCAGATTAATCCATTTACTTTAGTCGCTAAGTCTACTGGCTCTAGCCAGGGGACAGTTAAGGAGGGAGCTACTATTTCTACTGCATACAAATTGAACTTCGATTCTCATTCAACATATTTGCACAATGTCAATCAATTCATGAGCAACTATGACTTAAAATCATCAGTTTTAACCATATGAAGGTTGAATTGAACACTTGGCTTATTAGACGTAAATAAAATTACCATAAAAAGATTCTCAAAAAATCTGTCGTTCGGCGTCGACTTTAAACTGTAGGGTTCATCACTCATGTATAAAAGTAACACACACACCAACATAAGTGGTGTGGGAAGCTAGGGCGTAATCTGAAGGATTGTAGTGACCAATTATGTATGGAAATAACACTTAGGGTGTACAAAACAAAATTCAAAATTTCTTTAAATGTATTGAACCAATAAATAAATATGAATATGAATAAAACCTTGTTTTTTATTGCTGTGTTTCTGTGCAATTAACATTTATTAAGTATGCTGACAATAATGTATGTAAGTATGAGTGTATCTGTGTATAGAAAATTTTGCAAAATTCATAAAGCCCATCTGAGCTCAATGTTGCATTTATAATTTTCAAATTAATCCATAAGCTAAATAATAACGACAATAACAACAATAAACAAAGCCTAAAATAACAGGCAGCACTAGTAGAAATAATAAAAACACAAGCTAAAAACAAAAACAAAAATAAAGAAAAATTCTAAAAAAATAAGTTTTTAAAAGAATTTTCATCAAAGCAAAAATTTTGTAATAAATTTTTCTTTTGCTTGCAGCATTAAAAAAAATACATACATAAGCTATCTATGTATGTATATATGTAAACACTATGTAAATATGAAAATGGAATTTTTAGTACACAGAGATACATGCATAAACGAGCATATGTGCACATACCACAACACCACATAAATATGCCCCTATGGGTAGATACATACACATGCAAACAAAAAGAAAAAAATTTAAAATAATAATCAAATAAAAGCCTGTATCTTTACAAAACTTAATAAACCAACAATGGGATAAAATTACAGCACAATACAAATTTACCTCCAAGTAATTTCAAGTTATGGTAACTGAGATTATGAGATCCATATAGTGCAAGCCTACATATTTATACAATAAAAATATGTTTTTTAATTCATATTAAAAATCTCTTCTCTTGAAATTATTTTACAAAAGTCTAGAGATGTATGCAAACCCCTGTTGCCCACTGTAGTTTAAGTTTTATTTTACCACTACCATCATAAAAGCAATAATGAACACCTCAACTGTTGGTTGATGTGTATGAATTCTCAACAACAGCACCAGCACTAGCAACAACACATGCACTACCACACCATGCCATGCCATGGCTATGCACACTGTGTATGTGTGTGTGTGTGTGGTATACATTCCTTGTTTCAATACCAATAAACAAAAATAAATTGAAGAAGAAAAACAAAAACAAAACAAACAAAAAATGGGGAAAATAAAGCAAATAACAAAATAAACCAAGTTTGTCCGTTGGCCTTAATTAAATTTAAATATTTTATCACCGAAAAATTGCTTTTTACAAGATGGATAGAAATGAAAAATTGTAAGTGGCTGAGACTACTACACTCGGCTGTGATGATAATGAATCTGTGTAGACAACACATTCAAAAAATGAAAATCATCATCAGCGTTATATTCGGTACGAGGTTAAGGTAGTTGTGTTCTGTATTGTATTTGTGCGGTATATGGGGTACACTATGCACTAATACATACATAGTTGGTCATAACTATCCTTCCGTCAGGATTACGACCTCACTTCTCACACCACTTATGTTGTGTGTGTTAATTTTATACATGAGTGGAGGGACCTACAGTTTAACGTCGATTCCGAACGACAGAGTTTTGAGAAACATTTTACTGGCAATTTTATTTACTTTCCGAGTTTTTGCCAGAAATCTGCCTAGAGGAAGTTGCCGAAGAAATATTTTTGAAATATATTTCGTTTTGTTCGAGACGTCTGGCCTATAGTTAGAAGCGGAGCCTCACGTTTAATAAGCCAACACACTGCCTACTAGACTACGGCGAAATTTTGCTTCTGTAAACGTTATTTAACGGAGCATTTGTCAAAATTCAAGCTACTACTGACTGTTCTAGTTTGATCTGACAATAGATTGGATACGATGGGAAAAAACTATAAAAAAATAGTTTGCGACAATTATTCCAAATTTGGTAGTTGGACGCTCATATTTTATAATGTAAAAAAATAAAATTATTATTTTATCTAGCTGGAATAACACATGACTTATAAAACTGACAAGTCATATGTAAAATACATGTGATCTTAACCCTTAAGACAATTAAAGAATAAATAAAAAAAACAATGTACAAAACTTGTTGTTAAGTGAACAAAGATAAGTACATTGTGATTTCCTGTACATATACAAAGCTTCCATTGGGGGGATCAGTGTGGACGAGAGTAACATACATGAATATTTAGAAAACCTAGCTTATCATGAATGTATGGTATTTGTTGGCAGACTCAAGGTTAGCATATATTTCTCATGATATGTCATTTTCTGCTATTGCAAAAACAAGTCAAAAATATTCACAAATTACTAGAGTTAAAAATTTTAGACAGAACGTTAAATTAGAAGCTGGCTTTAGCATAACAGATCCTAACAGCTCCTGTTGAAATACTACTCTACTAATTCATCATATTTTTACAATTTCCGTTTTACAATTACAGAGAAAATGTTCGGTTGTGTCCTATTGTTCCTCGTTGTAAAGCCTTTGCAGAAGTCGTTGTAAAGTTCTTCGAACTTGTGTGCATATACATACGGCTCTAAGATGGGTTCTGAGTAAATTTATTCCAAATCGTGTCCTCCATATATTCCTAAAAAATCACATTTTTTCGAACTCTATACAGCTAGTTGTTCTCAAGTAGGTAGAGACTATTACTTCAGTTGGATCTTTTCAGCATTGTTTATATAAACTCAGTATCAAAAGCGGGTGCAGTTATTGTGGAGTTAGTATTGAAATCTATATCAAAAGTACCCAAGGCTTTTACATGACTCGAGTTGCCGCATTGTCATAGTGTTTCATGGAAATGTTGTTACTAATGTATCCAGTGGTAGGCAGCTAAGGGTAAAACAAGAAGAATGTCTTGGTTGGGATATTTCTAAGAGCATCTGTTATGATCTAAGCGCACCTATTGTGATCGCCAAAATTCTCTCAATATGCTCAAACTGATTATGATGACTTAACACTGAACCGCATGCACAACTCGATTCTAAAATTATTTTTAAGGTTAATACCCCAGTTTAAGACTTGCTTATTTGCTGCCTCAGTACTGCTGGACTACGTATACAAACTTCTAGCTATTGAAGCTATAGCAGAATGCGAGAACTACACTGTCGATACTGCAAGTATCTAGTACTTGTCAACATTTCATATATTTTTGAGCACTTAATTCCATATTTTTTAAACAAAATTTGATGCAATATCTTTGATCCATTCTCGCTCTGACATTCGATCCATTTCAGATGTTTTTCATTACAGATAAAATTTTACTGGACATCAAGGCTTATTAAATCAGAGTCTGTGGTTAAATCTCTAGCTCAGTCATCTCGAACAAAACGAAATCTGAACAAATTTTTACGACATCTTCATCTCAGCAGTCTTGTATCAAAATCTCTGAGAGTAAAATAAAATTGCGATGAAAAGCTTGTCCAAAAAGATTCTTTCGAAATCGACTTTAATCCTGGCTAAAGGATTACGAAGAGCTTACTTCATAATTAAATTACACGGAAAAGATACATTAAATAATGTTTTATTTAATTATAACTTCTTTATCCAATTTACAAAACGGGCAACCAACTAAATACACTGCCTAGGTTTGGTAGTCACTCTGCATATAAAAAATGTTAAAAATTTAGTACAAACACGTTACATGTGAACACAAAAATTATCAAAGAACATGGGTTACCGGGTTTACTTTTTTTGCTTTTTTTTTTGTTCTTTTTTTATTTGTACGATGGCCTTCTGTTAACATTTACCGACCGACCATTTTCCGTTACCAGTTTTGTTGGTTTTTTTTTTTTGTGTTTTATTGCTATTGTTGTTGTTCATTTGCCACACTTCACATTCAATTGAGTTGAATAATTGCCACATGCTTTATAACCCAACAGTTTTTGACACTTTTTCGTTTGCTGTTCTCTTTAAATGTGGGTGGAACAAATTCGAATGTTTAAACCGAATGTGAAAACTTCTAGCCACTGACAAAAGGGTTAATTCAGCTTAAATCCCTTTTATTTAAATAATATTGTTAAACTTATTTAATTCTTTTCTCTTCGTTCTTTTTTTTTCTTTTTTTTCAACGACTGAACAGGTCTCGTCATCAAGGCTGGTCAAGTGGGCAGTCTAGATGCCTAGAGAGGTTGCATGTGGAATATGTATTAATTTTATTTGATGACAAGGTGGTCTGATGATAAAGAGGAAATTAAGAAAATAAAGTGCTACTATTTTTGAAAGGATTATTATATTTAAACAAAACGAAATATAAAAAATATTTCTTCGCCAATTTCCTCTCAGCAGATTTCTGGCAAAAACTCGAAAATTGCCATAAAAGTTTCTCAAAAATCTATCGTTCGAAGTCGACTTTGAATTGTAGCTCCCCACACTTATGACAAAATTAACACGCACAACATAAGTGGTGTGAGGAGCTAGGTCGTAATCCTGACTAAAGGATTATGTATGTATGATAGTTTCAAATACTTTTGACTATCACATTTGATTATCACAGGCTTAGATCACATATAATATGATAGCACGTACTGCCCCTAGGAAAACTGTCTGGTGTAGTATCCTTAAGTACACTTCGGTACTTAGTTTATATAAACAGAGGACCAGTTCGCTCCTATCTCCATGTTTACAACCATCCTTGTAGCAAGAATATCATGTGGCACTTGTGCCTTGGATCTGATTGAAAAAAAATCAGTCTTGTATCAGAGCGATGCAATCCGTTACGATTAATATATTAGGCATCCTATCGAATAATACCACCTTAAGCGACTATACATCTTGTGGGCCTCTAGAGACCGATTACAGCACCTGGTTGCTTCATTCTCCCATAACGTGGAGTTCCTCGCAGGTAATGTTCACATTGCGCCGCATACAAGGACTTATTAAGATACGTCATTAAAACAAGGCACTAGTAATAGTAGAAACGGATGTTACCAGGTTGATTTGAGACTTAGAAAATAAATTTGGTTTTAACAACTGTAAACTTAATTTCCCCACAATTGAAGACCTTGTATCGTTTTATATGTGCTCATGTTTTTAAAATTTTGAAATAAAATAAACACTGATTGTTTATCGTAAAACAATAATTCGCTATGGGAGTAGCAGCACAATGTCGCATACAACGCGACCTTATAGGTACTCGATAAGTCTCCTGTTCAATTGAAATTTATCAATGATAGCTTCTCTGTTTATGTAGAGAGCTTGTCGCCAAAACTGTTTAACCACAGCATGTTTACCGTAAGTCAAAAGTCGCCGTAGTCTAGTAGGTTGTGTGTTGGCTTATTAGATGTAAGGCCACGGGTCAAACCCCAGGTCAGACTCTAAAACGAAGGTGATATCCTCTCAGCAGACTTCTGACAAAAACTTTGAGAGTAAATAAAAATTGTCATGAAAAGTTTCTCAAAAACATTTTGTTGTGAGTAGGTCCTGCCACTCATGATAAAATTAACACACACAACATAACTGGTGTGAGAAAGTAGGTCGTAATCCTGACTGAAGGGTTGTGACGACCAATTATGTTATGTTGTTGTGTTCAGTGGTTTGTACATAAAATTCTGTCAAAATTTTTAATTAAATTTTTTGATCAAGACGTCCTAGTATAGGATGCGAAAAAAGCCAAATTAAACTGAAAGCCGTCATTCCAAAACTCAGATTAACAGTGTTTTTTTTTTTTTTTAAATCTATTTGTTAATAATGAATGTGTTGTTTGAGCAAATTGAACAACTTGAAGGACTATTATTTTAATTCACGCTATGAATAGATGTTTATCAGCATTTTTTTAAAGTGCATTTTATTGACTAGCAATTGTGATTTATGACATCATTTAAATTACAGCAGTGCGACGTTTTATTGATGTTTTTAGTGCAGAAAGAGAAATACTATGTAACAATTGAGAGAGTGGATAATATGCCACTTTCTATACACGAGCAAAATGAATAAAAATTAAAAAAAAATGCAACTAATCCATCCGAACTACAGGAAATGGTAATATAGTAGGCTTTTGAGTTAATTTTCTGGCAAACAGATGTAAATAGCAACTCATGGAATTTACAATAGTGATAATAGGATCTTATTTGCCGATATACACATATTTTTTTCTTTGATAAAGTTTGAATCGATTTCTGAAGCCCATATTAAAAGACAGCAGATTTCTGGTAAAAACTCCCAGAGTAAATAAATTGCTATGAAAAGTTTCTCAAAAATCTGTCTTTTGGAGTTGACTATAAACTGTAGGCCCTGTCACTCATGTATAAAATTAACACACATCATAAGTGATGTGAGAAGCTAGGTCTTAATCCTGACGAAAGGGTGGTACTTTGATACTCCCTCCCAAAGGACTTCAAATTTTATTATAATACTCATCGGTTATTAAAGAAAACTGCAGACAAAACATTGGGTTTTGATCGAATTTAACTTTTGATCGAATTTAACTTTTGATCGAATTTAACATTTTTGAACGTGTAGAATAAATCAAAATCATCACCAAAGTACGTTTGTATGAATGATAATAAGAAGTCATAGGCCAAAATTTCTACAATAATTTTTTTTAATTTAATTTAATTTAATTTTAATGCCTTTGACATTAAACCACTCTCTAATGCTACTAACAATCTTCAACTCCGTATCATATTGTATCAGCGATCACAAATATGATAATGAGTAGATCTATCATTGCATATCTCCAACGAAAATCCCAAGAAGTCGGCTTTGAAACTTTTATGTATATTCTGAGGCAGATCACCCATAGACACATTCATTCCCAAATTAATGCAGAAAACAGCTTAAAAATCTCCTAGAATCCCAAAGGCATCTCTTAATAGATATTTTTAAAGTCTTGGTCCTACATTAGAGAAATTATTCATTATGATGTACTACAAAAACCTTTCATATTCAAGGCGCATTTACGAAATGTCGCCGGTAATTTGAAACAATCTTGAAAAAGGTAACCTGTTGGAATAAAACATTAATTAGTGTGGTAACAATCGAAGATATCTTATCATATGAATAGTATTGGCTTATTAGACTTGAGGCCACAGTTCAAACCCCAGATCAGACATCACTAACAAAACGAAATATGAAAAAATATTTTTCAGCGACTTCCTCTCAGCAGATTTCTGGCAAAAACTCGAGAGTAAAATCAAATTGTCATTAAACGTTTCTCAAAAATCTATTGTTTTGAATTAAAGTTGAACTATAGTATAGATTCTACCACTCATGTATAAAATAAATCGCACAAAATAAGGGGAGTGAGAAGCTAAGTTGTAATCCTAATTGAAGTGTTGTAATGATCAATTATGAATGTATGTGTATACCATCACCGACGTTTAACTTGGAAATTCAATATCAAAGAAATATAGGCAGAAATTAATCTGAAAGTCAACTAATTTTCTTTTTAATTCAGTCTCTTTCTGTCCTGTCTTAAACGTTCACTGTCTTTATGATACGGATTGAATTCAGATTATTATGCTATGAAATGATTGATACGATCGTTTAAAATACGATGCTTTTTAATGATTCTAACATTAGCTTATGCTTGAGCAATCTGATGGGGGACATTCGTTCCACTCATTTAAATAATTTAAAGTGTTGTTAGCGACGGCTAATGATCCGGAAAGTCACACATAGGCAACGTTATATTAATTATACGAATATCATTGTAAATATTTGTATTTATTATATGATCGTATAATCATTTTTTTTTTTCTTTTTTAATATTTTTATTTTTTTTTCATTGAAAAAACAAGTGCTTTCCATTGTACGCAGTCTGTCCTATTAAAACAAATCACTGGTTAACCGGCGATTTTATACACGAGTTGTATCGGAAATATAACGAACACATTTTGTAGAATGGCGCATAATAATAAAAATAAAAACACACACAACAAAGCAAGTAAATAAATACGGTAAACATAAACAAAAACAAAACAAGCAACACGACATGCAGTCATACTCATTGCGATACAAACCGTGTACTCACTACACTCTCTCACTCTCAGCAAGTTGTGTGTATTGTATTGTATACTATAGAACTGTAGAACAACAAATTGTATCGAAATATTCTCACCAACTGTCACCACCAACGGAGGTGAGGTTGTTGTTGCAAAAAAACGGATACGATTAAAAACGGGAACAGAATTTACACACAAAAAAAAAAGAAGCAGCTGCAGTTAATGAAGAAAAACACTTGATGCGCAAGAACTCGATTTATTTATTTATTTTTGTTTGCATTTGTTTTAAAATAATTATTTGAACACAGACACGCATACACGTTGGTTGATTTTTAACGCTTTCTAACGGTTAATTTTTGGTAAACAGCGTAATTTACTACGTATAAAACACCGCCTCGTAACGTCAATTTAACACTAAAGCAATATTTTGATGACTGGTTATGCGTTTAAAACGGACGCAAGGGTATCATAATATTGTATTACCACTACACAATCACCACCACTATTATAAAAGCAGAGTAAAAAATAAAAATAAAAAATATAAAAAAAAATGTGAAAACAAAACAGTAAAACAGTAGAAAGCAAAAAAAAAAAACCGACGAACAAAAACTAAAAAAATGTAAACACGAACACAGATTGTGCAGAACAATAATATATATACAAATACAGACACACACACACATACACTTGCAAGCAAGCAAGCATAGACACACATTTAAACGCTGTAACAATTATCGTACAAATAGTAACCCCAATGAATGTAAATAGGCGATAGTCCCCCCGCCCTCTCGCCCCTCTCAAAACAACAGCAGCAACAATGTGTATTTGTATTGACAAAAACAAATGAGTAAAACAACAACAACTAAAATGCCACAATGAACACACGATGCAAAGTAGAGTATGGCAGAGCAACTTGAAAGTAAAATAGGGAAAAACCTGCATAAAGTTGACATTACCATGTGGCTACAGGCTTACACACACACTCACATACATACACATTCACTCATACTAGTACACTCTCTCACACTCCATTGCTGTTCGTAAATAAACACACACCCATTATATGAAGCCACAAACGACAATGTCACAGTGATAAGCACTGCTTTGCCGGTTTAGTTTTAACAATAGCAACGTTTTCTCTCATATCGCACGTATACATTTACTCACACATATAAAATAATTTTCAATTGCCAAAAAAACACAATTTTTGGTATACACGTGCTTACGCTCTCCCAAATCAAATTCGAATGAAAACTTTTCTCATGCATAATTGCGTGAGTAAGTAAGTGTAAGTGGTAGTGTAAGTATAAGTGTGTGTGTGTGTATAAAAATTCCGCCTCTTTATGTGAAAGAGTTTTTTTTATTATTTTTAATATTTAACACATTCATACAATTGTTCTTAAAATCGTTTTTATTCATGAAACCATAAGTAGAGATCCCCAGCACAATAAGCACAAGCACTCTCCATGTTATATCAAGTATTTGAAAATTATGGTAATTTTCTCGTAGATTTTCAATGACGAAAAAAAAAAAAAACAAACGCCACCCGGTATTATACTGAGAGCAACGTTAACGTAAATCATACTCTAGCAACTCTCTTCGTTTGACACAAGGGGTAATTTCGTGGTGCACTATTTATTATGCACAATGGGTAGATAAGTTTTAAAATGCAATGATATGTTAGCAGTCATGATATGATTACAAAAAATAAAGTGCTTTACGATAGAGCACAGCGTTATAATTGTAAAATTTTATTGCAAAAATATGAAAGGTTATGCGGAGACTTCTCGCTAACTTACAAAAATTTTCACCCGACAAAAAAGTGTTGACACATTCAAAGAGTGTAAGATAAGTAAGATTTCAATGCGTTAATTTATTGGTCAGTCTCTTAAAAAATCTAACTCCAACTGGCCACCAATGTGGAATTTTTTTTTTTAAGTTTTGTGAAATCTCGGATTTCTGTATAAAAAGCAAGAATAATACCTCAGCTTAAATCCAAGATCAAACGCATGACACATGTTTGTGAAAAAATCATAAAAAATTTAATGATAAGAGTAATGGGCTGTCATTAAGCCCGTAGCAACCCTCATTTGGCGGTAATAAATAGAAAACAAACAAAAAAATCGATTCAAAATTCATATTTTACGTTGATTTTAATAACCTTTATACTTCATAATAATCTTGTATTCACGTATATTTCACATACACATACGTACATAATTGATCATTATAACCCTTAAGTCAGGGTTTCGATGTAGCTTCTCGTACCACTTATGTTGTGTGTGTTTAAAGTCGATTTTGAATGACAGATTTCTGATAAACTTTTCTATGGCAATTTTATTTCTTCTCAGAGTTTTTGCCAGTGATCTGCTGAGGGAAAGTCACCGAAGATATATTTGTTCATATTTCAGTTTTGTTGGAGATGCGTAATCTGTGGTTTGAACCGTGGTCTCAAGTCTAATAAGTCAACACACTACCTTCTAGACTACGGTGACTTGTATTCACGTATATTTTTTATTAAAAATCTTTTGGACACAAAATTGTCCTCTGTCTTATGCCATTGTGCAGGAAAAAGTAAATATTATTCGTAAAACGTCATCAACTGCAAAAGTGGTGAGAATGTTGAAATTTCTGCAAAAGAAAAATCTCTGCACATTTTTAAGAGGACATCATAGAAAATTTCAGTAACGAAATGCAACACAATGTCATATCTATGATGTACTTCTTTTATTAATGTATTTACCTGTTGGATAAAATAATAAGAAAAAATTGTTCATGTTTTAAAATTAAATAAAAATTGAGTCGGAAATAAAAATATATTGATTTTAATTGCTTTTTTTTAATGCAAATTATGCTGATTATTTTTTACGCTGACGTGCTGCGGATATTTCTCGGTAAGCTGTTTACATCACCTCCACTTCAATGTTGCATGAGGTGAGTGGTTCGTAGCGTTATACTGTTGAATCTACATGATGTCTAAACAATCCAATTGAGGCCAAAAGAATAGTGGTAGCCGTTGACTGTAATCGTCTGTTCAACGACGTTCTCAAAGTAATATGGATCGATGAGGCTGCCAGCTCAAAATCCACATGAAACAGTAACTTTTTCGGGATGTATTGGCTGCTCTTGTATCTCATGTGGATTGGTACCATCTCAATTTCGACAGTTTTGTTTCGTCAATTACCCATTCAGCCAGAAATAGGCCTTATCGCTGAAGATAATTTTTTAATAAAACTTAGAGTCAGTAGCCAACTGCTCCAGAGTCCATTCAGCAAACAAACGTCGTTCTGTATGGTCGCTCAAGATAAGAATAAATGATAATTAATTTTACAGATGTAACTTCAACAAGATTGTCTTTATCAATCATAATCAAAGTTCGGAAGTCCTTTTTACAGGACGCTACATTTCTATTTTTTGTGTTTTTTTTCAGGGACCGTAACTGTTATAACTTTTATCGTAAAAGTCAGAAAATAAAAGTTATGTTTTAACTTTTATTTTTTCGAGCAGAAATAAAAGTTATTTTTGTTATAATTCTTGATGAATTCATAATATTTATTAAAAAATTCTTTAAAACAATAAAGTAATTTATTTTAAAAATTATTAATATTAAGTTTTGCAATCATAATTGCCTCCAAATTTGGGTTGAAAAAACAAAATTATCTTTTATTTCTATTTATAAAAATTTTGTCCAAGGCAATCAAAATGGTATACTTGGTTTTGTTCTCCGACATTTCCTTGCAGTTGCTTTTTTTATTCAAAAATTAAAAAATAACAGTTATTTTCGGTCCCTGGTTTTTTTATTTGTTTCAGTTTTATTGCTCAAGCTCTGAAGAAGGCCTTAGGATGCTAGGATGGGTGGCTCTCTGGTGGAAATCGAGTCTACAACCACCACACTCAGGAGTCCGCAGTGTACTTACCAGCGCTACCAAAACAGTATGGAGTAATTTTCAAGGCATAACTTTATATATTTTTCTAATTTGTTCTTTTGTTTACCGGAACATTATTTGTAACGAAACTTTAAGCCATTACTTCAAATAACTGATTAAAGCAGATTTAACGCACACTGACAATTTGTTAAAATGAATTCTAATTTCTATTCATTCATTCTAATTAATTGAAGTTACAATATAATTTTAATAAGGTTTACCCTTATCAACTGACAAAAATGCAATCAAAATAATTAATTTTGTTTCACCAACTAATAAAAATTAACAACTGCTTTTGAAATAAAACCTTTTCCAAAAAATATTCCTGGTAGTATAAGGAGCGTGCACGAAAAAATTTTGTCAAATATTTCTCTTTGACAATTCCAAGGTTTAATGGTAAGGTAATTTAATTGAATGCTTTTAAACCGCATGAAATTTTACAGCTTTATACTGAGTCAAATGTTTAACAAGAGCATAGTAATGGTAATTATTTCTATCAATCACCGTGCGAGATATAGGTTTGAAGGTGTGTCAAAAAATTTTCTGTGCGCGGTTCTTACTTGAATGATTGACGGACAAACGATAGCAAGTGACACTGTTTAACATGAATTTATTTCAAAGTTCTTTTATTTTAATTTAACAACGTTCAATGATTGGCAACCACTTGATTACAAATCTTTTCATTCTACGTCAAATATAACAGAAGGCAAACTGTTTTTTTATGATGATTGTTTCGAATTTTAAACAATTAATTGACTTCATTCCCACTGAAAGTAATTTATTCAGAATCCTTAGGTACAAACATGATGATATTATCAACGAATATCCTGCAAAGAGGGTCGACTACTCACTGAGTCTGGTTTGTTACTGCTACATTCAATATAAAACAACAGAGGATGTTGTTTCGTTATAAAGACGGTTGATTTTAGATCCTGCTATCCTGACTAATCATATGCTCAGTAGGAAATACATGAAAAATTAAACTGAAACAAAAAAATGAAAAAATCAAGCATAGTTTTTCGTATTTCGTTTTGGTGTCTGACCTGGGGCCTCACGTCTAATAAGCCACTAGACTACGGCGACTTCATTTTGGAATAATAATTACTCAAAATCGGAATATGTATTGTATACACAACACTTGTTACAAAACCTTGTAAAAATTAGGGTGAATGTATTTCATGCTGGTGTATTATCCATACTATCTCCTCTTGAAGAAGGAAACTTAAACACATGATCAGAATCCATAGTCCAATTTTCTCCATCACGTGAGAGTTCGGTCATGTCATGTACGGCCTTCCACGGCGCTTCAACATTTATATTTCCAGGTCAGAGCACTATGGAGGCATTGTCCAATTCATCTTAAAGTTGCTGTTTGCTATAGATCTTCCTTAGATGCAATGTTAAGTCAACATATTTAAAGAGTATTTCGCAGGCAACGATTTATAAAGCTCTGCGCAGACTTCACGTAGACATAAGTGGCCATAGTACTTAGTTGTAGTGCTGATATTAGTTGCACTTCATGCATCTACCTGTTTAGCTTTTCTCTTAATTTAAACAACCCTATTCAAACGAATGAAGCTGTTAACATTTGGACGATTATATAATATACATACATACATAATTGGCCATTACAACCCTTCAGTCAGGATTACGGCCTAGCTTCTCGCACCACTCATTTTGTGTGAGTGGCGGGACCTACAGTTCAACGTCGTCTCCGAACGACAGAATTTTGAGAAACTTTTTCATGGCAGGTTTATTTACTCTCAGAAATTTGCCAGAAATCTGTTTTTTCATATTTCGTTTTGATGCCTGACCTGGGGTAAGAACCCGGGCTTTACGTCTAATAAGCCAACACACTACCTACTAGACTACGGCGACTTCAATATCATATAGAAGCCCGTATTCCTTACAGTTTTAATGAAATTAAATGCAAGACCAACTTGTAGCGATTTCTGGTGAATATAGTTGTTTAGTTTCGATTGCATGGGCTGATGCAAAAAAAGTTATTGGTTAATAAAACATCTATGATTCGATAGTTAAAATCTATTTAATTGGAAGAAACTTAAGTCATAGATGAGCCCCTGTTGCTATATTCTTCTATTTAACGTACAGAACTCAGTTTTGGCTCAACCAACAAATATCCAGTACTCGTGTCATGTAAAATTTAAATAAACGTTTCCATTACTGTAGACACATATTTTTATTAAAAATATTTTAGTTTTCTTCTGTATTTTTAAAAAACAAATAAATTTTCCACAATACTTGCACAAAATCGAATATTTTCTGTAGAAGCACCCTAAAAGTATGCACTAAATTAAAACTGAGAGAATTTTTTAGAACACTGTCTCTTCTTGCAGAAATGTACACAAACACTAATGCAATTTGTTTATGCATGTGTGCATGCTGCTATAAGAACGAATTGTACATAATATTCTCCTTTTCAACTACAAGCACTAGCATTGGCAAATGAATGACAAACACATACAAACCAGAGGCGGAGTTACTAAATTTGCACTCTTATGAAAACAATTATTAAATAAAAGGGGAGGTCTCTCACAGCCATAATAATATTACGCAATAGAAAGCGGAAGAAATGCTTTTCTTATATTCACAACAAATTGAGAAATTTGTAGACAATTATTCTTTTTGTTCTTCTTCAATTGTTTTCATTAAAATTTTATTTTTAAAATGAATTTCTTTTAAATTTCATAAAAATTTTTTAAAACCCCTTTTTTAAAAATATTTTAGCTGCCTCTCTGACACTTGTTTACATGTTGTTTATTCATAAACAAGTGGAAATAAATAAAACAACAGCAACAACAACAACACACCAACACAATACAAGTATAACAACCTACTTATTTGAACTGTGTGTAGCATTTGGCTCAGTCCTACTGACTACTTGCACATTAGACGTCTACACAACTAATGAAACAAAGTTCATCATCGTCGTCATCCACATCACCACCACCAACATGCAATAATACTGGCGGTACGATTTTTATTCTGCAAAATAAAAAACTCACTAAAGATTTTACAACAGATTTTTGTTGTTTTTGCTTTGTATCGTTATTTTATTACACGACCCAGTCCCTCCACTTCTCTTCATTTACATTTTCCCTAAACATTTAATGTTGAAAGCCAAAAAAAAGAAATTTTCTGTACAAGTAGAGGAACAGGGCATAATAGCGATACAACGATACAGTCCTACATACATACATACATACATACATTGATAATGTAGTGTAAAATGTAATACAAAATAGAACAATAATAAGATGAATTTGTTGTTGCCTAGGATGTTACTCTGTGCTGTGTGTGTGTCTCAAAATAAAGTGAGAGTAAGTTTAGCACGTGGTGTCTTGGTTGTATACACTTTACCGGCGTCTAAAATGACAGTTTGATTCTTATCAATTCAATTTTGTTAAACAATTTCATTTCATTAACATGTTCAAGTGAATCGATAGAAAGAAAGTTTTTTAACTGCCGCAAAATGAAAACAATTTAAATCAGTTCAAACAAATGATACGAAAATATTTAATGATACAAATGATACGAAAATATTTAATCAAAGATCTTATTTAAAAATCTGCTACAAGGCAAGGTCAGAATACTTAAATCTGCAGCTCAATACGATGCGAATGGCCAATTGATCCATTCCAATTACAGAAATCACACATAAAGTACCATTGCCCCACCACCGAATGGAAACTAAAATTGACCATAAGACCAATGTCAAAGTATATGGGACTACAATATTGAAATCGCAAAACATGGATCTCTGGCGAGATTTATAATCTTATCGATCAAAGAATATATGTACTTGGGCACACTTTCATACAAACTGAATACTTCGCTATATAACGCATCGTGAAAAGCTGATGTCTGACCTGGGGTTTGAACCGTGGCCTTACGAACTACAAATCGTTCTCTTAGGACAGATAAATGAACCTGTCCCCAAGATTCGAAAATTGTGAAAACTGTAAACATTCTGGAAAATAACTAAAGCAGAACCCTCACTGCCAATAGTTTAACTCATCATCCACGAATTTCATCTGGTATCTGCAACGAACTAACCGTATTTAAAGGTCAACGCTGATATTAACGCCGTTAAGTATAACGCCGTCAATAATGACACCGCCAAGAATGGCGCAGCTAACAATGTCGCCGTCAACAATAACATCGCCAATAATAAACCCCTCGAGAATGACGCAATCAAAAATGACGCCGCTAACAACTGTTCTGCTATCGTCTGTAGCACGCCAAATACTTTTATACGCACTTTTACCTGATCTATTCTCCCTACGCTTTTGTTCCTTTTCATTAACCCATATTCCCATAATTCCATAGAGGTAGCAGATTGAAGGATTGAAACCAATAACAAGTCGCACTAAGAATTTGAAACCAATCTACCGAGAGCATCCATCATCTCGTTCACGGGTATATCACAATGTCACGGAACCCAGCTGATGCCTATTCAATTTAGGAAAAAGACTGTTATTGACACCTTACAATAACAAATCAATTGTGTCTTACTGAGTTCTTAAGAATATTTGCAAACATTTTTCTCCATACTTCTAAAACTGAAGCGGCTAGACATCAATTCGGTGGTTTTGTAGCCAGAAACACGTCTTATATCTTTAAGTATATGCTGATCAATTCATCACTTCAATACTTTTTGATATTAAGCAATTTTTTGTGTGAGAACTATCATGAATTACGACGTTATGCATGTTGAAATATAAATTTTTTATGGAATTTTAAAAGATCACCGTTCCAGACTTGGGACGTAATCGATGCTTTTCATTCGGTGTGGGACAAATTAAATTTCCAGCGACTCATCTTCACACAATGCTCTCAGTATCGTAAGAAAGTATCACTTCAATTTCTGTTTAAGAAATTTTCAATTTCTCCACCAAAAAGTTGTGGCGGGATGGCTTTCTTAATGTATAGGGAGCATATAATATAGTATCACAGTCTTATGCAAAAAAACTTACAACAGGCTTACAAACCGTTGTTAAGCAAAATTCGATAAAAGTATATGCAAAAACGATAATTAGCTTAACACACGTGTAGTAAACCATTGTTAAATCTATGAAATTTAACAATGGTTCAACCGTACTTTAAACCTACAGTAAAGTCATATGTCATAATTTTATTACAATTTTTGACATTTTGTGAAAAATATTCTAATTTTTTAAAAATAAATAAACTAATAAACTAATAATAATGAACTAATAATCGTTCATACACAACATTAAGGAAAAATTGACAGAATAAAATAATGGTATTGCCAGCATCAAATAAAAAAAAGCCTTAAAATGGATATTAGTTAAAACACTGTTTTTGCATATACTTTTTTAATAATGGATTATTAAGCTAAAAATCGTTGTTAACTAATGTTCACATCAAAGTCATAATAAGGTTTTTTTTTGCATAAGACTGTCAATCTTTTGTATTGAATTTATTTTAAACAATTATATACGAAAAAAGGTGATTTTCTATTATGATTTTGGTTCTACAAATTTTTTATGCTGGCAACGCCGCCAATTGGTAAATATTTTATGCATTATGTTATAATTACATACATGGCCTTTGAGTAATATTTTACTGTGTTATATTTCATACCAGGGTTGGCAAAATTGGTACAATTGTACTTTTTTTTGGTACAAATCAAACATCAAAAGTACAATGGTACACCAATCACCTATTTTGTACAATTTCAAAGTTTTCCAAATTTTGATTCTTAATTGATTTGAAATGGGAACTCATTTTGGCTGTCAATTTATTGTGAATATTTTTCTCTCTACTTTGTCTTTCGTCAGAAAATGTTATCTCTGGAGAAACTTACAGCGTCGTACCAATATTAGTAAAAATATTTCCTAATGAACACCAAAATTTCGAAACAATGAACTCACATTTCAGAAAACTGGCTGATTTAGAAATTATAAAATCGTATAAAAATGAAAATATAAGCAATTTTTGGACCAAAATTTCTGAAATTAAAAACGAATCAAATGAATATATGTTTTTAGAACTTAATAAAGTAGTAAGAGGGATATTATCTATTCCTCATTCATCCGCAAATGTGGAACGAATTTTTTGTATCAAAATATAATAAAAACATAAGAGAGAAACAGACTGCATGTAACTACACTTTTTGGTTTAATACAAACTAAAGATTTAATAAATTCATCAAACTGTTATTGTTATAATTATAAAATAACGAAAAATTTGTTATCAAAACTATAGTAAAAACCATTTAAAAAATTATAGAATGTTTTATGTATTTATATATATGTATGTACATTATTAACTTATAAAAATATATATTTATTCAATTGGAAAAATTAAATTTCTACATAAAATTAATAATTATAATAGCGGTGTTCAGTGTTCAGTGCAAATGGCATTGTAAAAGTGCAAATGCAAAACATCGTAGCTTTTTATTGCAATCCAACAACCAAATACACACAATTGCATTTGTCAAACCATTGCGTTCATGCAATACTAAAATGGTATAGTTTTTTCGTTGCGTTTATTGCGTTTGCAACTCTGACATTTAAACAGCTGACAGTTGTAAACACTAATAAAATAAATAAAATTAAAATAACGGAGCAAACAATTCCACAGAAGAAAATAAATAGAGAAAAACCAAACAAAAAGTGGACGCCTGAAAAAATAAAAATAGTTATAGATTTATTGGAGGAGGCCAATAATATTATTTGCACTTTTTCGCTGCATTTTTAAAATACTTTTAGAAATTGTTTATATAGATCAGCTGTTTTAGTGCATAAATTGCATTAGTATTACGAAGTACGAAATAAATAGAGAGCTCACAATCAATGTCAAAACATTTGCAGGTGCAAACTTTTGCAATACAAAACGCATCGAACATCGAATACCACTAATATTTGTTTGTTACAACAGTACAATTGAATTCGTATGTACCTTTTTGTTATGTTTTTTATATTGTTTATTAAAATAAAATATATATTTCCAATAAACATTATGTGTATTTCCAATAAAAAATGTGTTTTGTACAATTAGGGTCAAACAAGTACAATTTAAAAAGCTGGTCTGTACAATTTAGAAATGTTATTTGCCAACCCTGTTTCATACGCTAGGCGTGTATGAAAGATCAATGCATAGCACTTAAAATAATTTGTATGTATTGAAAGGCAAAACCCAAATTTGTAGTTCTTGTCATCATTGAATCATTGCAGGTGAAATATTAAGTGAATATTAATTTAAACACATCCATTTTATTTTCCAATAATTCAGGCCGAAGGTCAAGATGCGAGTCCCTCATTTTTAATTATATTATCGTTGAATTAATACATAAAAAATTTATTTAATAATAAATTTAATAATTAATTAACAATAAATTCAAATTAAAATTTATATTTATGGCTTCAGTACTAGGATGTGTGGTCGATTTTAATCAAAAAAATTTAAGTAACTGGCGATTCAAAGCTTTTTTAATATCGAGCTTTTGTTCTACCAATTGTATCCAGTAAATACCATATTCCTATATCTTGCATTTTTTCTTTTAGTACTCGAAAGGTCTTTAAAAATTGATAACCCAGAAAACAATTATTTTCTATTTATTTTTTTATTTATTTTATTATTTTTTGTGTATACCCAACGACAATAGTTTTTTTTTTCAATCAAAACAAAATGTGGAGGCTGGGTGATTTAAAATGGTTAAACCCCTCTTTTAAATTGATTTGATAACGTTATCTTTGACTAAGGATGATTTGAATATTGAAAAGTCAAAATTTCTTTATATTCTGGGCATTAAACAGAATATTTTTCAAGCGTCGAAAGAAGCATACGACAGCCTTAGTTCCTTAAGTACCACGTAATGGTAATGATGGAGTTAGGAATTTAACTCTATTGATTCATTGCAATCGTAATTAATTGCAAATCACCGTAGTCTAGTAGGTAGCGTGTTGGCTTAGACGTGAGGCCACGGCTTAAACCCCAGATTAGATACCTCGAATGAAGTATGAAAAAATATTTCTTCGGCGACTTCTTCTCAACGGACTTCTGACAAAAACTCTAAGAGAAAAATAAAAATTGCCAGATAAAAAGTTTTTCAAAAATCTGTTATTCGGAGTAGATTTTAAATTGTAGGGCCCGTCACTTATGGATAAAATTATTACACGCGACATATAAAAGATTGTGATTTACTGAGAAAACCGACTTGCCTCCGAAAATCTTATATTTTTACGTAGAATTGGTTCTTATAGCAGAGAATATTCGTGGGCAATTGACCTGTGGTCCTCATAATGCATTACATAGAGGATTTATACTTCGGTCGATCTAACAGTATTTGTGTATTTCTATTTCTGCAGACAATTTGCCTCTCAGCTGCAATACAAGTTGACTTAAATCTAAACTGTAAATACTACTACTGTCTCTTGTCTCCTTTCCATAACTCATTTTCAAAGTTCCAATAGAATGCAGAGAGTAAGGATCATTCGTTGGACGTAGTTCCCGATTAGGCTTTCAAAACTGATTCATCCTAGGAAGGCAGAAAACACTTTATAACGCACGAGGTGATATTTCTGCCTGGGTTGCAATTTCTTATTCTGAATGAGGCACTGTGGTATAGTGTGGTACTCCCGAAAATAAATGATATACCCATCTTTAGGAATGGGTAGATACTGAATGGAGGCAATAGGGTTGTGGTCTTTTGAAATGATCCTGGATTGAAGCTTTTCATTTTGGATTGAATGATGACTGTAATATTTTTCAGGCAGACATTTTTCATGGCTTTTGAAGCCGTAGCGGGTGCAGTTTATATGATCTTCGTTGAAAGTCAGACTGACCTGAGAACGATTGAGTGTGATGTTAAGCACTACTGGTTCATGACTGTAAGATTGTAACAGCCTTTAGATTAGATGTGATCTGCCTCTGCTAGGATTGGGGCATGATTCATTGTCTAGGACTCTTCGACCTTCTTTAGACGATGGTAGTAGAAACGGCTTTCTGTTTACTACATATAAATCCATCATGATTCTGGTTACTATGTTTCTTATGGGGGATTGCGAGGTTGTGTTGCTGTCTAGAGTCTGGTGCAGATCGCAGCTGGGCTATTGCAGAGAATATTGCGATGAGAACGAATTGAACTCTTCGACCTTCTATAGACGATGGTAGTAGAAACGGCTTTCTGTTTACTATATATAAATCCATCGTGATTCTGGTTAATATGTTTCTTATGGGGGATTGCGAGGTTGTGTTGCTGTCTAGAGTCTGGTGCAGATCCCAGCTGGCCTATTGCAGGGAATATTGCGATGAGAACGAATTGAAAAATATAGAAAATCTCTTCTCAAAATACCCAGCTTTTGGTAGGATAAGGATGAAAACCCTAGCCATAGGATTTTTCGATGCTTTGAACTCTCGGACCGTAGACAATACGTAAGATCCCGAGATGTTTGTAATATGATTGTACTGGTTTACCGGTGCTTGTTTATCCTTGGGTTATTATTTTATATCATCTATTGACTTTCTCCTGCAACTCTAAGTTCTTCCCAATTTCTTTTCTATTGACATTTTCCAACACACCTCGTCAATTTGAAACATTTCTTAACTTAAATTGGCATATACATCTTCAGGTACAATTAGTTTATTAACTTTATTTATTAAATGTTTTTATTTCACTTAATGCAGTCGTAAATTTATAAAGCAGAGTCATAATAATTTTATGACATTGTCTATGTGAAATAAACTGAAATAATATTAAATCCCCTGTTAAAATATGTTACAATTTACTGCAAATGGTTTTGGTTGCTTTATTAAAATATTTTTTTCTTCCTTTCTTTTGTCTTGTGACTACAAAATAAGCTACAGTCGGCCAAGGGATATGTCAAACAGATGGAAGTCGGGAATTTTTGAAATTTAAATTTGATTATCAGGGTAGAGTTGAATATCCTTGCAATTAAATGAAGTCATCTTAGATTCTGTTGATAACCATTAAATGAATCCTAGACTTTGCATGAAGTATTTACAGTTACACGGTTTTTCTGTCTGTGAAAATAATTACAAACTCTCCCACGTAATTACAAATTTGCCACCCAAAAAATATTTCAAATGAATGTTCTATTGCTGTTTAGTTGCCTGTGTAAATGTCAGCAGTATCAACACCCGCATATTGTTATCCAAAGGCAGTAACATTCCAACAAATGTACATGCACACATACATACAATACCTATATAAACTAAATAGCTGTTGTCTGGCATATGTCTGGCAGTTTGGCTTGATAACGCCTGATGTACATACATGTACTGAAAATACACAGAAGCAGAGAACAAAATAAAAAAGAGGGAAAAAGAATTTTCAAATGTTTCGATTGCAGATTTACCAGCCGCTGCAAATAATTTTGTACGTTCTTTCCCATGTTTATGTTACATTTCTCTCTCTTTGTTTTTTTTTTCTTGCCGTCTATAGATTTGAAAGCTTTTCCAAAGCAGCTGTCAGAGTATGGCTAAATCACTTTCACAGGTTTTTGCGTTATCACGACATAATAGTGGCAGTCGTAGTAACATAGTAATCGTTCATGTGATGCCTTCTACATTATCGCCCACCAACAATTACTTTGTTTTTATGTTACGGTTACTGATTCAAACTGTCGGTATATTCATTGGAAAATAAGTTTAAATTGTTGATTGTCTGTCTGTCTGTCTATGTATCGTGTCCGTTGGCATGAATTTTCACATCAATATGAACATTTTCACATCTGTGTTTATTTTTAATTTCCGCATTTCAGTTTCAAGTGCTAATAATAATAAAAAAAAAAACTGAATGGAAAACATTGTGCAGCAAAAAAAAATTCCAAATTCAAGTTCTCTTAAAGTAAATACAAGGCTCAGCCTTCACAATGAAATGAAAACGAAATTTAAAGTATTTGAAAAAGTTCAAGCAAAATTCAAGTAATAGACAGTGAAAGACAGCCACAGTTAGAGCAAGAGATAGAGGGCAAAAGAAAGAGAGAGGTAAAGAACAAAATAACTTTGACTCCATGTGCAAGACAATTAACAAAAATTCATATAAAAAAAGGAGGAAGCACAGAACAATTTTATGCGTCCAGACACCTTAATGAAAGCCAGCCGATAAGAAAGTGAAATATGGCGAGAATTGTTAAAAGAAAAAACTGAAAAAAGGATTACCAAATGATTTGATGTTTGTGGAAATTTCAAAGATTAGGATTTATTTGATTGGATTTGATCAGGATTACGATTCGCTGGGACGTTCTCTTCCATCCAAACGACATGGTAGAGCCAGCGCAGTCGATGGATGTTAATATGCTACACAACATCCATGTCGTTGAGGAGCTTATTCATGCTCATATATTAGATGAGTATATAATTGGCAACTCGCACTGGATCGAAGATCTTACATACATATATAATTGATCATTACAATCCTTCAGTCAGAATTACAACCTAGCTTCTTACACCACTTATGTTGTGTGTGTTAATTTTACACATGAGTGGCGGTTTAAAGTCGACTCCGAATGAGATGTTTGCGAGAAACTTTTCATGGCAATTTTTATTTTTCTCTCAGAGTTTTTACCAGAAATCTGTTGAGATTATGTCATCGAGGAAATATTTATTCATATCGGGTCCGCCATCTAACGTTTTTTTTTTAACTAGTGCTTATTTCGTGAATGGTAACACTTAGCTCATGTCTGATTTGACAGATAATTAGTTTTATCCTTCCGCTGAACGAATATGGTTGTGTAGACGCTTGAACAACGCTGGGAAATATTGCGACATTACTTTGAAAATCGACTTACAGAAGATGCCGATTTTGGCAAAAAAAATCATCTTTTGAGATGAAGCTCATTTTGATCTTGGCTGGTATGTAAACAAGCAAAATTGTCGCATTTGGGGCACAGAAAACCCGCACGCATACATTGAATAGCCGACGCACCCAAAACGAGTCACTGTTTGGTGCGGAATTTGGTCCAGAGGCATAATTGGGCCATTTTTCTTCGAAAATGAGCAAGGAGTGGCCCTTACAGTCAATGGCGATCGTTATCGGGCCATGTTGAACGAATTTTTGTTCACAAAAATTGAAGAGGAGGATATTGGCAACATTTGGTTTCAACAGGACGGCGCTACGTGCCACACAGCCGAAGCTACACTCGATGTTTTACGCCCTGTTTTTGAAGATCGCATTATCAGCCGCAGAGCTGATGTCGTTTGGCCACCTCGGAGCTGCGATTTGACACCGTTGGACTATTATTTGTGGGGTGCCTTCAAAGATAAGTGTTATGCCGACAAGCCAGAGACATTTGACACTTTAAAGGACAATATTCGTGAAGCCATTGGTGAAATACAGCTGTACACAATCGATAATGTGCTTAAAAATTGGACCGATCGTGTAGGCTACTGCATGGCCAGCCGAGGCAGCCATTTGAATGAAATTATTTTTCATTATTAACCGGAAGGATTGTACTTTCAAATAAAAAAAGAAATTTGAAAAAATATTCAGCAGTTTTTTTTAAAGCATTTTCAAAAGAAAAAGTTATTTGGCGGACCCTTTATTTCGTTTTGATGGAGATGCTTTGAACCGTGGCCTTACGGCTAATAAGCCAACACACTACCTAGTAGACTACGGCGACTTTACAGAAATTAAGGGCCTTCAATCCCCATAAAAATAATCTAACCACGATTCCTCTTGAGCTTTTATAAAGCCAAACAGGAGGAACATCATAGGAAGCTCAGGTGCGCCACCTCTTGGCGCCATAGTTTTCGAATTTTAAAAATTAGGCTACTGCAGTCCCTTTTTAAATAATCCATACAGAAATCTTCCTAACCTTAGACACCCTGCAGGAGTATCATTATCAAGCAGGACCACCTATTATAAAAGGAGTCGGTCTTTGAGTGTAATGTTCGTTACTATTACACCCAAAATAAGAAGCCAGATAGAAAAAATTGCCTAATGAAACTGCTGGAATGGAAATAGATTAACAGTACTGAGGAATGCTTTGTGTCAACCTTAGATTGTTTACATACATACATGATTGGCCATTACAACCTTTCAGTCAGGATTACGGCTTAGCTTCTCACACCACTCATGTTGTGTGCGTTAATTTTATACGTGAGTGGCGGGACCTACAGTTTAACGTCGACTCCGAACGACAAATTTTTGGTTTTTGCCAGAAATCTGCTGAAAGCAAATAGCCGAAGAAATATTTTTTTTCATATTTCCTTTTGATGCCTGACCTGGGATACAAATCCGGGCTTTACGTCTAATAAGCCAACACACTACCTACTAGACTACGGCGACTTCAACCTTAGATTACTTAAACGAATGAAAAGGACAAGCAAACGTGGAAAGTTCCAGTTCTTAGGATCTTAAAACTATGTTCAGGTCATTATTTTATAGAATGCAAGATTTATTGTTTAAATATGTATGTCCACAGTGATTATGTTACTTTTCCCAATACAACTGACCCTAAGGCTTAAAGGTTAGCTTGAATATTGGATTTCAATGCTTCAAAAGTAAGCCGGTTTGTAGGCATCAACCCATGACTTAACATAGCAACATAAAAAATAAACCTGAGGCACAAAATCGCACGATCGAGACCACTTTTCGAAATAATGTTGTAACCACATTGTTCCCCAATAAATCGATATGGTAAGCAGCAGATTTTTTGCAAAACTCTGGCTATGAAAAGTTTCTCAAAAATCTGTCGTTCGGAGTCGACTTTAAACTATAGGTCCTGTCACGCATACATAAAATTAACACACACACAACATGAGTGGTACAAGAAGCTAGGTTGTAATTCTGACTAAAGGGTTGTAATGACCAATTATGTACGAACGGAAGCAGCTGTATAACAACTTGTTGGAACCAAATATCATTGATATTTAGTCGTTCAGCATGGCTCGATAAGGATTGCCATTCTATGAAAAAAAAAAGACCGATAATGCCTTTAGGGTATAACCCGCACTTTTCATTTTAATATTCCCTTCGAAAGTGAAGAGAAATGAAACAATGTTTACCCTGCCATCACTTCAATGTCACAGAAATTGGCGGGTGTGCAGCAAGTTAAAAATTAAACAAATGTTTACATTAAACATCCTTATTTGCATAATTTGTTTAAGAATAATAAAACAGAGAATGTCAAGTTAAGACAAAAGAAACCCAAAAAAAGGGATGCTTGGCAAAGTAAATTTTATTTTATACTCACAGAGACACAAAATTAAATTCAACAGTATTTTAAAGTCAGTAAGAAATAATATTTTTTTATGGATTTTTTGAACCTGAATTTAGTAAATCATTATGTTAAAGAGGAAGATAATATACGTAATCTTTAATACTAATGGATTTTACCAATCAATTGAAGGTACTTAGGAACACAATGTCACTGTAATCAAAGGAAACTGAACAGATACTTAATTAGGATATTGGGGTCAGATTCCGACATCATCATCATAATATGTACACATGATTCCATAGATAAATGCCTTCTATGTAAGGCAAAATCATTACTGAATTCGTTTAACTATTCAAAGGTATTCGTTTAACCATTCTGAAGTCACCATAGTCTACTAGGTAGTGTGTTGGCTTATTAGACGTGAGGCCACAGTTCAAAATGCGGTTACCCGCAAGTAAACAAATAAAAAGATCGGCGGAGAACATCTCCGCTGACCATGAGAGTATGCAGGAGAATCCAGGCAGGCAGATTTCCTGTCCTCCTCAAGAACTTGATCATTTTCAGACCACAACTTTGCAAATTTTTCATTGTGATTTAGACCATCATCTGCACAAAACTTAACTGTTCAAGGAACATGTACGGCCATAGCCAATAACATGTGCTCGCTGAATGGTATCAGGATCTCTTCGTTACTAACCCTGATTTTCATCGAAAACCCAATTTCAATTCTTTATAAATCACTGTTTGGTGTGAATTCCGGACTGAGGGCGTCCTCAGTCCATATTTCTTGAGAATGACGTTGGCCAGGTCATCACTATCAATGGCGAGCTCTATAGTTCGATGATTACCAATTTCGTTTGGCCTAAATGAGATGATCTAGACACTAACGAAATGAGGTTTTAACAGAATAGTGCTACGTATCTCACAGCTTATTAGAATAACGTTAGTCAGGTCATTACAGTCAACTGTTCGCTCTCATAGCTACTGTAGTATTATATCAACTGAATTGGATGACTTGTACACTTGTACTAGGCAACGTAGTCTAGCAGGTAGTATGTTGGCTTATTAGAACTGAGGCCATGGTTCAAACCCCCGATCAGACGTCTCCAACAAAACGATATATGTAAAAAAATTCTTCGATGACTTCCTCTCAGGAGATTTCTGGCATAAATCTCTAAGAGTAAATAAAATTGTCATGAAATGTTTCTAAAAAAAAACTGTCATTCGAAGTTGACTTTAAATTATAGGTCCCGCCACTAATGTATAAAATTAACACACAGAAAATAAGTGGTGTGAGAAGTGAGGTCGTAATCCTGACTGAAAAGTTGTAATGACCAATTATGTATGCATGTATGTATGTACACCATCGGCATGTGGTTTCAACACCCAGCTCATGTCAGATTGAATGTTTTGCCTGAGTTTTTGAGGCTACGACCAATTCACGTAAAGGTGATATCAACTAGCCGTTGAGATCGTGCGATTTGTTTCAACTAGTAGTACTCAAAGCCAACATAGGCATAGGTCATCTATCAAGTTCACTCTAAGAAACTGTGACGAACAATTGAACGAGTTTATATTCCACACATAAAGGCATCAATACGTCTTCGAAAGACATCAATACGAATAAAAATATTCAATAATATTTCAAACACAAAACCTATTGTCGCTAGTTATATTGAATCTTTTAATAAAAATTTATTTGTAGTCGCCGTAGTCTAGTAGGTAGTGTGTTGGCTTATTAGAGTTAAACCCGGGTTCGTATCCCAGGTCAGGCATCAAAAAAAAAAAAAAATATTTCTTCAGCGACTGCCTCTCATGAAGAGCTGTCTGTATGTCTGTCATGTAATCTGTCTTTCGAAGTCGACTTTAAATTGAAGGTCCCACCACTCATGTATAAAATTAACGCACACAACATAAGTGATGTGAGAAGCTGGGTTGAAATCCTGACTGAAGTGTTGTAATGACCAATTATGTGTGTTATTTAAATTTCCAATAAAGTATCAGGGTTTTCCCCCCAATTAAAACTTTTGTTTTAACATCATTCAATATCTTTTTGTTATAAATTTATAAAAATTTTTTGAAACTTTCCCCTGTAATTTATCTGATCGTATTTGAAAGTTAATGCCTGTTGGCATATTCCAATTCATTAACTTCTTGCTCTTGATTTCGTTCTTCTTCTTTTTCATTGTTTTCTCAACAATAATTGAATTTTAATTAGACATTGTTTATGCTTTTATACATATTTTCTCAATGCATAGAAACCAATTTAGAATTTTTGTTTTGTTGTATTTGAACAATATTTTCCATTTCACGTCATACTATTGGCGTTTTTAGCTAAACAATCGCTGCTACACTATTATTCATTGAGGAATACGTGAACATATTTTTGTTCCATAATATTGAATTACTTCACATGCAAATAAAAACATTTTGCTGCTGCTTCTACTGCTTCAGCTGTTTTTTTTTTTTAATATTTTTCTTCCAATATTTGTTTATTTTAGATTCCTGAATATGATTGGTTTTGAAGTTTATTCGTTTGCTGAATACTGATGAGCGTTTTATACTTCATTTTTTCTTTCCTTTTTATTTTTTGTGTTTATTTTGTTTTCCATCCTTAGGGCGGTTAATGATGATGAAAACTTGTTTTTTAATGGAAATCAATTTCAGATAATCTTGAAAGGGCAGAGGTAAAATAATGCTAAACGCTAACGCTAAAATATAGTTTAAGTGGAAAACAGGTGGAGGTATTGTTATATTCTTTTATTTTTTTGATATTCACAGCCACTAGTTTTGAATAACTAACCAGCAATTTATTAAAATATAAGAATTAATAAATAACTGACTTAAAAACAAAAGTCTGAGTAGTGGGAAACATGGTGAAATAGCTTTCATTATCGCAGTCTGCGCTCTATTTTGACTAGAGACAATACTTCGAAGTTTACATGGACTCTCAGCCGATTATTAGGTTTGGTTGGATTTATTACTTGACGTATGCGTAAAAATAGTGGCCATAGTCTAGTAGGCAAAACGAAAAAAAAAACTATTTCTTTAGCAACGACTGCCTCTCAGCAGATTTCTGGCATAAACTCTGAGAGAAAAATAAAAATTGCCATAAAAAATTTCTCAAAAATCTGTCATTCGTAATCGACTATAAACTGTAGGTCCCGCCATTCAAGTATAAAATTTGCACACGCAACATAAGTGGTGTGAGAACGTAGGTGGCAATTCAGACTGAAGTGTTGCAATGACCAACAAATGTATGTATGTATGCCGAGGTCAAGTTCCTGGTCGGTTTTTTTATATAGCATGTAGCGCTTACATTGTTGCCAATTACTTTACATCATTCACGGAAGGTGCTAATGATAAAACGACGGTGTCACCAGCAAATGCTGCAATAGTTGTATAGGGTCATCTATCGGTTCGATTCGAATCTTGCAATACTTATGTCATTCTAATCTGCAACAAAATTCAGTATACTATCTCCACTAAACGTAATGAATCGATTTACACTTGACCAACGTTGGGATTTATTGGACCAACGAGAAACTGTATCCTTTCGGATGAAGCTCATTTTCACATTGGTGGGTGCGTTAATAACCAAAATTGACGTATTTGGGGCTCAGAAAACCCACACGTGATTTTACAGAAGTGACTGTTTGGTGAGGCTCGTGGTGAGGACGCATCACTAGACCACATTTTTTTGAAAATGAGGACAGTGCAACAATGGAGCCATCTATCGCAGCATGAGAATGGATTTGTTTGCACCCGCTCTTCATGATATTGATGTGAACGATGTTTGGTTTTATTATGATGCTGCAACTTGCCACACACCTTATGCAACAATTGATTTATTGCGTTGTAGCGTGTTCATGATGTCAGCATTGCCGACGCATGTTTGAAATAATTCTTTCGTTATAAGAATGAAAACTATCAATAACGTACATACATAGGTACATACACACACATTTTTGCTAGCACTTCCGTTTGGTAAATTCAAGCAACGATCAATTTGTTTGAGTTTGCAGTTAGTTAGTGTTGGACATGTTCATATTTTCATATTCTTAATAATTGATTGAAATTCTTGCTATACCTTCCACTGTAGACATAATGCTTGATCAGCATTATTTATGTATAAATTCTGAGCAATTTTAGGGATAAGAATCAATTAATAAACTATAGCCAAACTGTGCGTTTCTGGCGCACTTGGCAATAAAAACAAATAAACTTGTTTTCTTATTTACAGCGTCAAACGTTTGACTGCCGTTTAATTAGGAGTAATGGTGATGTTAATTGGCCGCCAAGAACCGTTGACTCCGTTGGACTATTTTCTGTGGGGCGCCGTTAAAGAAAAGTGCTATGTCGACAAACTAAAGACAATTAGGCATTTTAAGGCCAACATTCGTGATACCATTGACGTGATACGACCCCCTACATTCGAAAAAATGCACGAAAATTGGTCCGATCAAATGAGGTACTATGAGGCCAGCTTACAGTTTAACGATGACTCTGAAAAACAGATTTTCGAGAAATATTTCATGGAAATTTTATTCACGCTCAGATATTTTGCCAGAAAACTGCTGAGATGAAATCGTCCAACAAATAGCTTACCTATTACACTAGGCCGGCTTTATAGATTGTTATTTTTTTTCTTTCTTTTTTGTCAGGGAAACTTAAGCTTTCTTCCAATGGCGATAGCCTATTGTCAGCAATTGTATCCATTACAACTTGATAAATTATAAAATGAATTATATATAAAATGAATATTATATATAAAATGAATATTAATTTTATTATTTGCACGTAACGCTATGAATACAATACCACACTTGGTCAAAAACTATACAATTCAGATCATAGTGAAACAACGCAGTTAAATAGATGCTGTTTTCTAAATATTTGCTGAAAAAAGATTATCTCATAAATACGAACGCCTAAAGCAATTAAATATGCCAGCGTATTAAAAAAAAAATTTAACTTTTTTGCTTGAAATTCAATAATTTTTAAAAATCACTTTCAGTATAAACCCCAAAGCTTTCAATTTCCATACAAAAAAGAATCACTCGTACAGTCTGAAATTATCCCACCTTACCTGTGGCGTAATGTAGCGTATAAAAGAAAAAATTAAATCGAATTGGAATCCATCATACGCTACAATATTAACCGCTTTCTTACCTGAGGTCATCTTTGCAATAAATTTATGAAAACATTGAACATGTTTTACTTTCATTCACTTTTTTTATTTTTTTTTTTTTTTGTTTTTTCTTTTTAGTTCTTTGTATTTATTTAAGCGAAATTGAATATCGCTGTTGTACACAAGCGTATGTACATACAAATGTACACAATATTTTCAATATTTATTCGACATCCAGAAATTATTGTTAAATTGGCTGTTTTCTGCATTTGATGATTGTTTTGTCAAAGTTTTCCATAAATGGATGATTTTAAGGGAAATTTGTTTATTAACAAACGTTATTAGGCATCGTATGATTTATTTGTTATTTTCTTTATGCAATGTATACTTTGAGAAATTAAAAAAAAAACACAGTGAACAACACAACTACATACAAACAGTATTTTTGATGATACTCTCGTAAACCCCTAGTAAAAGTCTGGTTCATGAGCTTATGCTCCCCATAGAACTCTTGATTAGATTTCGGTTTCTGTCTTCAGACACAGTGCATTCGGCTTAGGAAAATATCGTGGTGTCCCACATCAAAAGATAAGATATACTTGAAATCAGCTGTCTTCGAATATACAATGTGCTGTACATCTCCACAAGTCGCTCATCCTTTTGTGCTTCTTTACAGTGCAGAAGCATGAATTCTATCGAGCGCCAACGCAACTACCTTGAGAGTATTCAAGGGAAAAATACTATTTTTTGAAAGGAAAGTCGCCGCAATCTAGTAGGTAGTGTGTTGGCTTACTAGACGTAACGCCATGGTTCATACCTTAGGTCAGACATTTTGATCAAATCGAAACATGAAAAAATATTTCTTAGGCGACTTCTTCTCACCAGATTTCTGGCAAAAACTCAGAGAGCAAATAAACTTGCCATGAAATGTTTCTAAAAAATCTGTCGCTCGGAGTCGACTTTAAGCTGTAGGTCCCACCTCTCATGTATAAAATTAACACACGCACCATAAGTGGTGTGAGAAACAAGGTTGTAATCCTGACTGAAGGATTGTAATGACGATTTATATATGTACGTAAGCTCTTCGATCTAGTGGCAGTTGGCGATAATATCCTCATCTGATATATGAGCATGAATAAACTCCTCAACGGCATATAGTTGCGCAGCGCATTAACATCCAGCGAATGCGCTGACTCGATCAAGTCGTTCGGATGGCAGAGAACGTCCTTGCGAGACGTGTATTTGATGCGGTGATTTTCGGAATACTAAGAGCAGGACCTTGTCTATCTTGGAAGGACCAAAGTGAGGAAGCTCTGTCATTGATTGGTGTGACCAACTGGGGAAGACTTGAGAAGCAGAGGCACCAGGAAGAATGTGCTAAAGCAGGCTGAAATCTAGTTGTTAATGGCCAATTAAGTAAGTAAGTAAGATCTAATAATGACCTGTAAGAGCTGTTAAACGACATGGACATTGTGTAGCTTAATAGCATCCTGCGCCGGCGTTAGCTCAGCCATGTCATTCGCATGAAAGAGGATGTTCCGGCTAAACGGGTATTTAATACGGAAATTTTCGGAAACCGGCGTAGCCCTGTCAATCGATTAGTGTGACCATCTGGTGAAGGCGCGAGAAGCAGAGGCGGCTGGAGACTGGATGCACTTAAGCACGTCAGCATATGGTTGTTAATAGCCGATGGACTAAGCAAGTAAGATCCAATAATGAGCTGTAAGAGCTCCTCAACGACATGGACATTATACAGCTCATTTCCATCCAGCGGCGGCACTGGCTCGTCTATGTCGTTCGGATGAAATAGGATGTTCCGGCTAAACGGGTATTTGATGTGAGAATTAGCAGAAGTCGGCGTGAAAAGGGTACCATTAGTTTGATTGGTGTCATCAACTGGCGAAGGCGGGTAAGTAGCAGAGGTGCCTAGAAAGATGCGTTAAGACAAGCTGTAAATCGATAAGCAGATTGTTAATTGCCGGTTAAGTAAGAAAGTACATGCATACATAACCGGTCCTTACAGGATTACCACCTAGCTTCATGAGTCTCAGGACCTACAGCTTGAAGTCAACTTCAATTTTTGCTTTTTCTCAGTGTTTTTTCCAGAAATCTGCTGAGAAGAAATAACCGAAGAAATATTTCTTCATACTTCGATTTTGTTAGAGGTGTCTGCCGTCTGACATGGGGTTTGAACCGTGGCCTTACGTCTAATAAGCCAACACACTAACTACAGTAAGTAATATTGAAAATTAAGAAATCTCTTGGCAGCTCATTACGCAACTTATTACTGGCTTTGTATATACCGGGAGCTTTCTTCTGTTTAAGGAGAAAAATCTCTAAACGAAAATTAAAACAAAATAAGAAATTTTATCAAAAACTAAATCATATCGATTTTATGACCCTTTTCACAAGTAAACAATTTACATATCCCAGATTTAAACTGGCATAATAAAACATGAATGGCCTTTTAATGTCTATTTCCCATTAATTTTAAAAAATATTTCAAGATTTCCACGCATTTAAAGAAGAGCCTTATCCTGAAACTTTTATCTGTAATTTTCTTGCGTTTTTCCCCAGAACAACAACAACAACAACATTTATTCTGTGAAAGTGTATGCGATTTAGGATTTATATTTAAATTTCCGAAGAATCAAAGAAAATTTCTCGTTTAATTTCAAAAGAAAGCAATGAAAAAACGTATTTCTCTACGTCTTAATGCACATTAAGGATGACGAGTGGAAAAAACAACTGCCGGAATTCACAGTTGCTGTGTGAGTAAACGTACACACTTAATGTAACGTACGTATGTATGGCTATGTGCATGTGTTTAAGTGTAGAAGAGAGTGTTTTACAAAAGGTTACCCCTTAGTTTTTAAAATTTCGTTAAATTTTCTTGTTGTTGCTTTTATTGGGTACTGTTTTTGCCTTTGTAGCATAACAAACAAAAGAAAAACAAAGTAAAAAAAAAACAGAAGAGAAAAAAGACACAAAGCAAAAAAAAAAAGGAAACTAGAAACGAAGTAAAAATACATTATTATTGTCATTTAAAATGCAAGCATGCATTAGCCTGTCACATGTCCTTTGAGACAAGAGTTGCTTTAAGGTTTGTATGAGTGTTTCTTATTGTTGTTGTTACTGTTGTTGTTTTACAATGTAGTTGCTGCTGCTGCTTTATTTAATACATTTACTATGCGGCTTTAAGCAAAAACAAAAGCTCTGGGAGCTTTACTGTTTCGTTCTTTTTTTTTTTTTGTCCTTTAAATAGAAAGAGAAACAGAGAAACAAAAACAAACAAACAACCAAAGAAAAAAAATTAAAACTGAGCAAGCGACAATGGCAACAATAACTGCAACTGTAACTGTAACGGAAAAATGAAATGTGTTGCATTACGTTTATTATCCACTCAAAGAAACAAAATTTCCTTTTTTTGCCATTCAGTTTAGAGTCTTTCATTTCGTTTAATTTTTTTCGTTTTTTTTTTTTTTTGGGTTTCTACTCTTGTTTCGCATGCAACACAAACTAAATGCATGACATTATTTTATTATTTTACTTTTTGTGTTTTGTTGTTGTTGTTGTTGTTGTTGTTGTTGTTTCTTTTGCTGTTGCACATTGCTTTGGGATCAATTTTCTGAAAGGAATTTAAAGAATAATTTTCCATATGCAACTACGTAAGCAGGGTGCGAAGTGAAAATTTTTGAGAAATTTTGTTTAAACAAATTTTAAAGGAACCGATTCCTAATAAAGGCAGATGTTCTTCTCAACTGATTGTGTATCAATCTCAAAACCAAGGCCATTGGTTGAGTAATATAACGCTGCCTTACGAAAGGGGAGAATGCAATCCCATAAGCGAAAGGCATAAGAAAACTGTGAAGAAAGCCCAGTCCACATAATGTGTCAACCATTTGAAAAGTGTGACTAAAACATTGAAAGGAACTTGTCGATTACGAACGATAAGATTTCTGTGCATCAACATACTGGTCGGCCTCTTGAAAATATTGTTGCTGTAAAGGAGAGTGCTGCCGAAAACTGAAAACTGGCGAAAGAACTCAATCTATATGCCTAGAAAATTCAGTTTACTCAAGAGCTCAAACCAGCAGACGGTAATTTAAAACAAAGTGAAGTTGTTGCCACTTTTTTGCAAAAAAAATCAGCTTCTCCATACAAACGGCGTTGTGAATACATAACATAATCAGTTATTACAACCCTTCAGTCAGCGACTAGTTTCTCACTCCACTGATGCTATGTGTGTTAATTTTATACATGAGTGGCGGGACTTACAGTTTAAAGTTGATTGCAAGCATCATGACAGCGTAGTTCATGTGGACTCAGCTGAATGGTATTAACCGGCACGATAAGCAGGTTTAAGCAGGTCGGCGCCACCTGCATGTGCAGCAAACTTTTATTCCAACAACGGTTACCAAAACAAATTATCCCCAGGAATTCTGATGTCAGCTGGTCACCAAGATCACTTCCTCTTAAGAGTTTTGTGAAATAGCGGGTTAATGTGATCAATTAAGTAAAAATAATTCTGAAATAAAAGTCCTACGTAAAATCTTTGGTCCAGTGCGGGTTGGAGATGATGAACAATGAGCTGTATGAGCTCCTCCAACGGCTGTGCTGGCTCAGCCATGTGGTTCGAATGGTAGAGGATGCTCTGGCGAGACGGGTATTTGATGCGGGGATTTTTGAAGTTGGTGAAGAAAACAATATTGTTTGCGTTGGAAGGACCCAATCGAGGAAGCCCTACTATCTATTGGTGTGATCAACTGGCGAAGACGCATAATAAGCAGAGGTGCCTGGAAGGATATGTTAAGGTAGGCCGAAACTTTGTGAAAAAAATCATATCTTGGTTGCTATTTGATGGATATTTTGCTGCATACTTAATTGGAACTTGTTTTCTTTACAATCATCTAAAAAAATCACAGCCATTTCAACGCTGTAGTAACAAGAGCGTCTTATATTTACTGTAAACCTCAATAGGCCGGATCTTTTTTAAACTTACCAAATCCAAATACATTTCTTTACAGCCCTCGCTTGTTCTTACATTAGAGTTGAGGAACTGCATACATATGTTGGTAGCAATCTTTTGTTTTCAAAATTTTTGTTTAAAATTCAAACGAAACTTATGACATGACAATATCCTGTGGGGTAACATAGTCAGCTAAAACGGCAACTGTTTGTATGTCTTCGTTTTATTTTTTTTTGTTTCGTTTTCATTCATTATTTTGTTTATTCCCTGCAACTTTATTATCTGCTTCGTTTCTTTATTAACTTGTTTAAAATGCAAAAAAAAAAAAATAACAAATAAAAAAGTACGTCCGTTAGTAGTTGAAATGTATTCGTTTGTATATTGTAGTGCTTGTAATACCTTTGCTTACCTGTTCGACGATTATCATTTTCTAATCTAATGTTTAATACATACTTTAGGGAAATTATGAAACTTTTATGAGAACATTTTTGAAAATGTTTGCAAGTTAAACAACAGTTGCTGGAGAGAAAATAGCAAAAAAAAAAACAATGTGAAACAGAAAATATGAAATAAACCGAGCAACTGCAACTGCATATTGAAACATAATTGCTTTGGGTCATATTAGAAGTTATAAGTGAGCTTAAATGCCACAGTGGCATACACTCAGGAAAATATCTAAGTTCTGTAAATAAAATCGTACAAATGCCAATTTCAATAAGGAAACAATACTCCTGTATGTTTATTTAACATATTTGTATGAGTGTTGAAACCGAAATGCATAAATATTCAAACTAATATCGTATTAAAGTTTCTTCAATTGCACCAACTGACTGTTCTTCTCCATTGGAAAGTGCAAATTTGATAAGTTTTTTTTTTCAGTTTTTCTTCATTTCTTTCTTTTTTTTTTTTTTTTTGTTAAACGAAAATTGGTTTTCTTATCTAATATTCACTGTGTTTTGAGCCAGTCTCCCAATGGTTTGGTGAGAAAATTGCTGTAAAATTATTTTGTCAGTTCAAAACGACAGCTTGGTCGCCAATATGGCGCTGCTAAAAACTTAAACATTTTCTTTTTCTTTTTATCCTATTGTTGTATGTACTTATTTGCCCATGTATATGGATGTGATGACACCATCCACAAGAATGCCAATGCATTTCTGTTCATATTCCTTGAGACTAAAATTTTATTTCGCTGGTCAGAAGTATTCATGAGTTATTTTTTTTTTTATTCTGTTGCAGTTGAAGAAATTTTCAATTTCAATTTGTATTTCGTTCAACAATAATTTTGTTCCATTTATTATTGGATTGCGTTAAAATGATTATTTTCAAAGCATAATGATATGCAATCACTGCATTCATTTCTGGATTACGATCTTATATTTATTTTGCGATTAAATTTTTATTACGAATAAAACATCAATTTAATGCAGAGAAGAAAGCCATATACGTTGTAATAACAAAAGAAAAAACACCATTCGTCCTTTACTTTACACTTCGTGGAGAGGAAATTTTAAGCGAAATGCGATAAAAAAAAATTTATAATAAAATTAAGGCAAATCCAAGTCAAAAATATCAGCCTACAATATACGTAACAGTTATTAATTTCTTATAAAACTCAAAGCTACAGTTTCGAAGCCTTGCTACAAAACTGCTAAAAAGTTTGCAGAGATTTTTTTAATACGAAAGCATCGAAGACATATAGATAAGTCGAAGAAGTCTACTGGCTAGTAGTATAGTAGGCAGTTCAACGTCGACTTGCTCTCAGCATATTTCTGGCTGACTCTGAGAGTAAATAAAATTGCCATAAAAAGTTACTAAAGAAATTTGACGTTCTCAGTCGACTTTAAACTGTAACACACATAGCATCAGTGTAGTGAGATGGTAGGTCGTAATCCTGACTGATCAGCTTTAGTTCTTCAGCTCGGTAAGACATTAACTGCCTTCAGGACTTTATTAGTCGATGACTTCGGTTTTGATTTTTAAAACTCCAAGTTGCAGCAAAGGTCTACCTCCTGATGGTCCTAACCAATTCTCATTTTGGTCATTTCGTCCTGGAATATCCTGAAAACCTGTTTCATACAGTGTCATTTTATTTTTACAATTTTGCTGTTTTTTTTAAAGGTGATTCAGTACTGAGTTCCAAATGTCTAATTTACCTTTTTGAATGCGATTCGCAATATCCTCACGTGCACCGTCTGTGGTAGATCTAGTATTCGCCAGACAAAAACACCGATTTTCCTACAACTATTTTGAACTTAAAAATATTTCTGGTGTTAGACTTGTCAATGTTTATGCTAAGAAAAGTATCAGGTGCAGTTATTGGAAATGGTGTGAACAAGTGAGCAGATGGCATCAGCAATTGATCGTCATTTTATCTCTTTCTATTCAATTGAATTCAAAATATATTACTCATACGTATCAATATTACATGTACATTGTGCAAGTATGGTTACTCTGAAAAGTATGCAATAAAAATCTTTGATTTTGTCATGTGTAAAACAAATGTGTAAAATATCACTCATACGTACGGTGACTATTATTACCATGAGAAAAAAGCTGACAAAAACATATATAAAATTAAAAAACGGTTGAAGTTGGTTGCCTGGTTAGGCAACTTGACTTGGCAATCTGGCTTGGCAACTTGAAGTTGGTTGCCTGGCTTGACTTGGTAACCTGGCTCGGCAACTTGAAGTTGCTTGCCTGGCTTGACTTTGCAACTTGACTTGGCAACTTAACTTGGCAACCTGGTTAGGCAACCTGGGTAGGCAACCTGGCTAGGCAACTTGAGCTGGCAACTTGACTTGGCAATTTGACTTGGCAATTTCACTTGGCAACTTGACTTGGCAACCTGACCAGTTAGCGAGGATTTAAAATATTTTAAATGTCTCAACCAATCGTTACAACGCAGCTTAATTTTATTTTTCAATTATTTTTGTTTTCCTTTAAGCTATTTAAATAAATAACTAAATTGTTGTTGGTTTTATATGTAACTAAACTGATTTTAATTTTTTTTTTTCATATTTCCATATTTCTATTTGTTCATCATTTGCACAATTTTTACATAAGTGAATTCATCAAAAATTTCGATATTATTTATATTTAAATCTTTCCTGATTTTTGTTATTGTTATTAACGACTTTTGAACTGAAGACCAAGATGGAATTGCATCTAACAATAACAAAGCAAGCCCCTCAATTGCTTTAAAAGATTTACCCCAATGGTTCAGGTAACTAATACAGGTTCTGTAAAAGTTTTTAACTCTTTCCTTAAACAGTTTTGTACGACTTAACGTGTAAAAATACTTCATTGTGACTTTCTATTAACTTTGATTTAAAATTTTTTAATATTATAGCCTCTTCAGGCATTGAAATATGTTGACTTGTTGTTGTTGTTGCTTGACTGTATATACATATGTAAGTAATAACCAAAACATAGCAAAAGGATCATTGAAACAATTGAACAATATTATTGGGCATTTCTCTTGTTTGAGAAAGTACTCTATCGGTTTTACCGAATTAGTGAAAAAAGTGGACAAAAGTGGACATTTTGGAAAATAAATACTTTTTAGAGGTTACCTGTGGTAAAATAGTGGACAAATAGCGGACGCAATAAAATAGCGGACAGGAGGTTAAGATAGCGGACTGTCCGCTATAATAGTGGACATATGTACTAGTCATTATGAATTTTACATATTAAATATAAACCATGATGTGAGTGAGTAAATTATAATAGGTGGGTGATTCAAAAGTTTTAAATTAAAAATGCAATAAAACAAAATTTTTCGAAATTTATTTTATTGTTGTTAAGTACACTTGTTCCGGTTATACATTTCATACATTCAGTACAGTACTGTCCAACAATTCTTTCTGTAATACCTGGACTGTTGAACTTCAATAGAGAACTGTGATATGATTAAGCAATTTAAACAAACTTCTTTGTGATAGATGATGTCGATTGACATGATGAAATCCTTGAGAATCACATATAAGAGTGGTCGTTACTCTACAGATCATTATAGAAAAAAACATAAGTAGTTATGAAATGGTCTGAAGCCTAATTACGCATGTACATATATTACCCTTCTGTCAGGATTACGATCTAGCTTCTCACACCATTTATATTGTGTATTTTAATTGTATACAAGAGTGACAGAATCTACAGTTTAAAGTCGATTCCGAACTACAGATATTTTGAGAAACTTTTCATGGCAATCTTAATTACTCTCAGAAGACTGCTGAAAGCAAGTCGCCGAAGAAATATTTTTTCATACTTCGTTTTATTAGTAATGGTTGACCTGGGGTTTGAACCGCAGCCTCACGTCTAATAAGCCAAAACACTACCTATTAGACTACAGCGGCATGAAGTCTGTTTGATGATTTCAAAGATCATTTGTAAAAAGGACGACGGTTTCGCATGAACTATAGTTACCAAATCTTTATTAATTTTAGACAAAAACCACCCTAGTTTTAACATTCTAAAAGGTCTGCTTTTCTATGCAATACAATTACAACTTCCTGTTTCAGTTCGAATGGATAATGATATCACTGTGCTGAGCGCTTGGTTGGCTTAAAACCGATCTTGGTTTATTTGTGCACGATTTTTTTGCTACTAACTGGCAAAGCTAACTTTGCCTGTATTTATGCTTCATTTATTTTCGGTTTGGTAACTTCTAGAACTCTTCTGTTGATTTGTTATTGTAATTCTTTTGTAGTTAAAGTATGGTTTAATCATTTTGTATTTAAAAATACAATTGAATATTATTTTTTGAACATTAAATAGCCACCCACCACCCAATTTATCTGTCTTTTATAATATTTGAATCAAGTTGTCACGTGATTTTTACGTCACATAATTTATTTGCAACATTAAAAACAATAAAACTTTTATTTGCAAAAAGATAAGATAAAGCACATGCACACAACACAAACTACACGCACAGATAACAACTTCATTCTCTTTTGATTTTCATTTAAAAGACACAGAAGCCAAAAGAGAATGGAAAATCATTTAAAAATCATCACGCACTTACAGCAACGGAAACAATGAAAACTTTTCACAAATTTGAAGTTCAGCTTCAGCTGAAGGAAAAGAAACGTTGATAATATTTACAATGTTAGGAGTATACAAATGAAAAGTGGTGGAAAATGTTTGAATGTTGAACATTATCGAAAGCATGAATTTGAACAACAAATTCACAATTGATTTTTCCAATTGAACTAAAACCCTTAAGGTAGAAAGACAGACAGACACATAGTCAAGTGCAAGTACCACAAGTCAATTGAAATAAACTTCCTTATGGATGATTATGATGGCAGCCATAAGTTCTTTTGCCATAATGGCTACAGTATGGTATACCTTTCGAAAGAAAAAGTGAAAAATAATAGAAAAATATTGCATAGAAGAGTATCTCTTTTCAGTTTTTCTTTATTCCGGTCTTTTTTCATTTACTTTTCCAATTTATTTATTTTTTTAATGTACTATTGTCAGATACATGCTTACATTTCGAGTGATTGCAAGGCACATAATCCCCGTTGAAAAAATGTTTTGGGTTTCGAAAGTTAATTGAGGTTGAAAGGAGATCACAGAGATCAAATCACATTTTTGTCATTTGCGAATATAATTTTTGTTTCGAAATAATTCTAAAATAACTATGAAAAAGGTTTCACTATTATTATTGTCCTTACAATACATGGAAACTTGCATAGTTGCAGATTACTGAGGCTTAAAAAATTGTATATGTCCATCTGGTGTATATTTTCTTAAACAGACTCCGTGCCTTCTTAATTAACGCCAGCAAATTTCAGTCCTTTTGATTCCTCCTTATGCTATCAAGAACTTCACATTCACATAACATGCATCCCGCTGTTCCTGGTACACGAACGCATAATCTGCAAATATTCAGGTCCATGACGGTCGTTTTCTGTGATGGATTCTTAATCCATAAACGTTCGTTAAAAATATGGACTTAGGAATATGAGGTCCGGTCTACTATACCTTACTCATAATTGACAGACTCCCTGGTTGACTTTCTTTGACTTTGTGACTCTAAGATTCTCTTGATCATTTCAAGGTTCGTTGCAGTAAACCCTGCTGCTTATTTCACATCCGTATCAAAAGTGCAGATAACAAAGTACCGCTATGGGGAAATAGATGAGGAAACTTGTATCGTTTACTGCGAAACCAGATCCACATTCTGCTAGTTTCAAGTGTCCAAACTTTTAACCCTTTCTAACGTCAACTTACTTACTTACTTAATTCGGCATTATAGCACTTTAGTCAGGATTACAACCTATCTTCTTACACCAGTCATATGATGTTTGTTAATTTTTATACATGAATGGCTGGACCTACAGTTTAAATTCTACTCCGATCGACAGATTTTAGAGAAACTTTTCATGGAAATTTTTTTACTCCCAGAGTTTTTGCCAGAAGACTGCTGAAAGCAAGTCGTTGAAGAAAAATTCTTTAATATTTAGGGCTCAAGATGTCTGAGCTGGGGTTTGACCCACGTGTTCGCGTCTTATAAGACAATACACTACCTACTAGACTACGGCGACTTCAACGTTATCATTTGGAGTAAAGTAATCATAAAGAATTTATGGTTTTGATAACTTATCCTCATCCTTGCAATTTTTAGCAATGTAAACACAATTCAACTTCAGCCCATCGGCAGTCAACAATAAATCGGCATCAAAATAGCACCACTTTTCAACAGAAACTTCTAAAATGTGACAGTTGATAATGGCCAACTAGTTGTAGCTTCATCTATCAAATTAGTTGTAATTTGTTCACACTGTTTTGCAAAATCTCCTCCATGGACGCCCGTAGACAACGACGCGAATTTGCTGAATGGGCTTTGGAGCAGTTGACGACCATAACTAATTTTCATTCCAAAAATCATCTTGGGCGATGAGCCTTATTTCTGGATGAATAGATACGTGAACAAACAAAATTATCGTATTTGAAGAGCATCCAAGGCATAACGAAAAATTCACCACTTATTGTGAATTTTAGGCTGGCGGCGTCATCGGTGCATATTTCTTTGAGAAGCCTAACACTGTCACTATAGGTCGTTGATTTTCAACTTCTTTCAGCCTGAATTGGACGATCTGAACACCAGCGGCATGTAGTTTCAACAGGACATGCAAAAATTAATATTGTGTCAAGCGATTTGAGGGCATGGTCCTCTTATATGGAGGTGATGTAAACTGGGCACTGAGGTCATGCAATTTGACTCTGTTAGACTTTTGACTTTTGCTTGTGGTATTTTCTTAAGTCGCAGATGTATGTGAATAAATCACTTACCATAGTGGTCCTTACGACCAACATAACCAATGCGATAGGTCAAATTCAGCGACAGGTCGCCGTGGTCTAGTAGGTAGTGTGCTGGCTTATTAGACGTAAAAGCCAGGGTTCGAGTCCCAGGCCAGACATCAAAAAATAAAAAAATACAAAAAGTATTTTTTCCGGCGATTTCTTCTCAGTTTCTCAAAAAATCTGTCGTTCGGAGCCGACTTTAAACTGTAGGTCCCGCCACTTATGTATAAAATTAACACACACAACATAAGTGGTGTGAGAAACTGCGGGCTTCTTGGGGACGATTGCCTGTAGACTGTCTAATGGTGAAGGTATAGCACTGGCCATTTTATAGTCACCTAGCAGCAACTCGTTTCCTTGCCGTTCGCATCTTCCCACTTTCCACCTATCCTAAAAAAAAAAAAAAACCTGCACAATGCACTGCATGAGTAGGGGCCATCCCCTGAGTGCTGGTTTCATAAAAAAAAAAAAAAAAAAAAATTCAGCGACAAATTGGACATTTCGAATGCTTTTCACTCAGACAAGCTTGAGATTAATTTTTATATGAACTAATAATATTTTTCCATTTCATCTCTTACAGAGTTTATTTTAAAGAATCTTTTAGACTCATTAAAGCCGTCTCAAGTCTTCCCATTTATCCCTGTTTGTGCATTAATATATTAACATATACACACGTATACACATACAAATACATATGTTTGTTTGTATTCATGAATTGATTTTGTATGTTTTCTTCAATTGTAATCGCTCTTAAGGTAACATTTCCTGTTAAACTAATAAAGACATGGGTAATCATTTTACATGCTGAGCAACTATACAGGTGCATGCATGTATGTATGTAGTAAGAGAGGAATATCAAAACTTACTTACTAACTAACTATTGACAACCGTTTATGTTACAGAATACAAAAATATAAAAATCTGACATCAACAAAATGAAATTTTTAAATGTTGACGACTGATAAACTTACATACATATGTACAATGTACATACGTACATATGTTTTATGTCATAAATTTTTAATATTTTTACAACCGCAGGGAGAATTGTTTGCCGAAAACATATTGTTGAAATGCTAATAATTTTTATTATTTTTTTATATTTTTCTTCTCTTGTAATTTTAGTTCAAAAAAAAAAAAAAAAGAAATTAAATTATTTTTCAACTTCTGTAAGTATCATAAGAGAGACAAATCTTTTGTTTTACATGACATGAACATTATCAGGATTCATGGCATTCAACGCACATGACATCTCTATTAAAATCATTTAATTTTCGTTTTTCTGCATCCCCTTTAGCTTAATTGAGTGTGGTGTGCTGTGTAGTATCCTGTCATAAAACACAAGTCATTGTCGTATTGACGTTTTGACATTCTCTTGCTGCGAAGGCAATAGTAGCAGCAGCAGTTGAATTGTTGTATTGGTTGGGCATTGTTGACAGCAACGCAACCCCAAATACCTTTGAAAAAATTGTTTTTATTTTTTTTATTTTTTTTATTTGATATTGTTATTGTTGTTTTGCTAACCCTTGTTATTGTCATAATATTTACTTTTGTTAATTGAATTCTGTTTGAATTTTGTAGATTAAGGTGCCAGGCTAATAAAGAAGCACAGAAAATTTTAAAAACATTTCTTCACTTCTCAACAAAATCTTCATTTAACAAAATGCATATTTCTCAATTATATCCAGTAACTTCTAGACCCTGTACATGTAAGAACGACTTAAGCCTATTGAAATAGCCATCAAATTCAGGCACATTGCCTGCATAAGCTAATATTTGGGCATTTTTTCAAGTTTTGAACTGGAAAACCATTCGGCGAATAAGATTTTGGACATTTAAAAAGTTTTGCGACCATTTTTATCCGATTTTCCTTTCTTAACTGATACAATAAGTTAGCTTACTACTCACCGCTGACTGTTTTTCCTCTGGGAAATAATCAATAAAAATTAACTTACGTAGATGGAACCACCTTTCTTCCACTTCCAACATGGCTCTCCGTGGTCAGTATAAATTTAACTTTGTCTGTATCGACTGAAAAGCCTAGAGATTGCTTCCAACCAAGGACATTTTAATATTGACATTTAATATGGACATCATATCATTCTGGTACGTCATTGAAATACGAAGTTGAATTACATTTTAAGTCAGTCCCATCAGCTCCGTTCAATTAAAGCCATTGCTAGAGATTTGCACAGAGTCCTTTAACGAGGTGCTCTGCTTCATTTTGTCGAGAAACTGATTAAAAATCTTATTGCGCTGGTTCTGCTCTCCCAAATTCTTTCAAGATCCTTGTGTGTCCAGTATTATATCCATGTCAGTATCTAGTTGCCCACAGACTCCTACTAATCTTAATCGGCAAGCACCTACAATAGAAATCAAGCGGAAGAAGGCATAAAATAATTTCCAGTATCAAGGTAGATGCTGAGCACAAGGTTCCACTAATAATTAAGCAAGGAGACCTAAGTATGCAACCGCTGTATAAAAATCATGTAAATTTTCGTATCAAGGGATTTTCGCCATATACTTTTTAAAAGTAGAGACCAATGGGAGGCCTCTTTTAAACTGTTTATGATGTTTAGTTTCCAAGATAGCTTTTTATCCAAAACGACCTCCAGAAAATGAACGTGACATCCTAGAGTTAAAGTTCCCTACCGTGCAGTTTCAGTCAACGTTGTGTCAGATTATATGATCTCGTTTAAGCTCAATTTTGTAATAGTAAACGAAGATGCAGATTTTACTACAGATTCTACTGTTCACTGTTTTTAGCTAATCGAAACATTAATAAGAAAATAAAATCAAATTACTTGTTAATTATAAAGAGCATGTGAATTTATTAAATATTTTTAAGAATTTTTTTGTTTAAAGCAATAAAATAAAGTATTTACTTACAAACATAGTATGTTCCTTTTTTTATTTAATATACTCGAGTGTATATGGTATAGAAAAACATTGCATGTCTATGTTAAAAGTTGGTATTGTGGTTGTGTTTATATTTTGGCTAATGTTCTATTATTTTAACCACTTTTGATTTTGACACCAGCTGATGCTGTGTGGTCTGTCTGCAAGGCAACTTTATTTCTATAAAATATACTTGTAAGTGCTGACCCAATATATATATATATGGACACACAGACATATATGTATATACATATATATATGTATAGACACACTCCCATGCATGCACATCAATATCAGTGGCCAGTATCAGTTATAAAAATGTATGTATCTGAACGAAATACTTGGCCAACATGTTTGCTTCACTAATATTTTTTATTTCTATTTTCGTTTTTTTTTAATTCGGCCATGCAGGGCCATCACATCAACATCATATGGTAAAATGCATATTTGAAAAGAATAAAAATAAAATACAAATAAAAAGATTTAAAACATTGGCCATTATGAACAAACACAGTCAGCCAGTTAGCTAACCAGCCAGCCTGCCAGCTAGCTAGCCAACCATCCAGTGAATTGTTAAAGATATCAAATGCGTTTTAAGCTAAAAATTCAAAAACAACAACAACACCAACAGAACAATATTTTCATGAGATCGCATTTTCATGTTCGATAAACTTGTATTCACTCTCATACCACCACTGTACGATATAATTTGGTTTCAAAATATATTTTTCGATTCAATTTTTCATTTGTTTTCTTTTTTTTCTTTGGTTCTCGAATTTCATTTTGAATTTTAGTTTGGTTTTGGATTAACCATGGCCAATTGAACGCAACCACACTTTACGTTACTGTTGACAGCATTGCCTGTAGCAAAAGGGTTAGAAAAGCCCACACACAGTAACAGGAAAAAAAACGAAAAAAAAGAAATTCTTAAATCTCTAAACAGATGAAATACTTATGCTTATGTGTGTGCATATGATCGAAAATAAAACCAACAACAACAACAATAAAAAATATATAAAATTTGTCAAAGTAGTATTTATTTAGCGTTTTGCTAAGTTCGCTTGTATTAACTGTAACTGCAACAAAAAAAGGAAGGCAACAAATGGGTTCTAATACCCTGATATATTGGTATTGAAATGTTTAAATATTCTGTAATTTTTATTTTTTGTTTTTCTTCTTGATGACCAACCTACTATATGTTACTTTGATAGAGTAACAGATCGTTCGAATTTTGCTGCAATGAACCTTAAGGTAGAATGACTTACATCCACCAGCAGCACTTTTTGAGAAAATTCCAAGGGGTAACTCTAGATATAGAGAAATAGCACAAATGTTTTGCACCACACATATGTATATAACTCTGTACAGGACCTCACTATGATAATCGTTAACGAGAGGTAGTAACATACGTATAGAGGGATACAACATTCATTTGATATTGCTAATGAGGGACAGTGGTATTCTTCTCTGAACAGTGAAATATTTGGCCCGATGTGGCACATTTGATCCCATTAATGCCCCACGAACAGATAGTAAAAAAGCTAGTCAGTTAGGATTCGGAAAGACAACTCTGAGTGTCGTTGCTGGGGCCATTACTGGATATTGTAGACCGGCACTACTGCAGAGTAACAGAGATGAAGAAGAGAAGGAAAGTGTTCTTCATTTACTGGATAAATTACCCGTGTTATGTAGAGGGGGACGATGTCACTATGAAGATGATCCCATGGGATCTATCAGGGATCAGGGCGACTGCACGAAGAATTAATCTATGTCTATGTCTAGGGAAATAGAATTACAATAGCATACAAATCCAGTATGTTGGCCTTATCTATCCTCTTTGGGTTGAATGTCACTTTTATCTTTCAAATACGTTTATTTCCGATCCTTACGTAAAGTTTAGAATCGTAGTGTAAAAATTTAAGAAACTTTTAACGTTTCTTTACTGCTTTTAAACAATTTAAAAAAGAAAGTTTAATTACTTCTTATTTAATTGGTCATTAAGAACCCTTTAGTTATGATAACACCCTGGCTTCTGACATCACCCATGTTATGTGTGTTAATTTTATCCATAAGTGGTGGGATCTACAGTTTAACATCCGAATAATAGATTTAAGAATCCGTAGTCCTGGATATTATTGACCTAAATGTCATTTTAATATCAAAGGAGATATTTAAATCTTTTTAATTCAACTTCACCAGATGAGGAAGTCAATAGCAGCAAGTCATACAATTTCTGATCGCATGTACATCCATGAAATCGTTGTAGTTTAGTAGGCAGTGTATTGGCTTATCAGACGTGAGACCCCGATGAAACTTCCAGGTCAGATATCTGGAACAAAACGAAATATGAAAGAATTTGTTTCGACTACTACCTCTCAGCAAAAAATCTAAGGGTAAACAAAACTGCCATTAAAAGCTTAGCAAAAAATTGCATGTACCTCCACATGGAAAACTGTATTAGTATCCGGTGGCCGGAGGAATAGTTTAGCTTTTTTATTCTTCTATACAGAGACAGAGTTGTATGTTTAGAAAAGTACGTATAGGAACAAGTTTTCGAGAGCATCTGTGCCAAGGTTCCGTTCGACCAAGAAATTTGATTTGGTATCACAATAATGCAATTGGTTAGGCAATCCGATCAAATAATTCTGAGTTGAGCGAGTATTTATCTACTGAATGGTTGATTTGTTCCTCAACTACTTGCATAGGAAAATACGATACAAGAAATTGTTTAAAAACCTTTTAAATTTTTTGTCCTGGGCAGACCTCATAATTAAAATACACGTCTATGCACTGAATAAAAATTTTTTCTTTGCTAATAAAAAGCTATTTCACTAGTTTAGAATTTGCGATGATGTTAACGTCTTTTCTCATAGCACTAAAATTCTTAAGTCTAAAATTCCTACGATTTTTTTATGCTTTCGGTTGCTGTAAATGTAAGCCACTATATAATTCGGATATTTCATCTTTTGTTCCTTACGTTGGCCATATTATATGAGCAAGTATATAACAACACATGTGTTATTATTTTCCAAAACAAAGTTAGAAAATATTGGTTAGAGTGTCACACTGAAAAGAAAGAATTATTGAGTTTTAGTAGTGTTAATGGAAGCTTATATAATAGCAACCCGAAAAATATATCCTTTGATGTTACACAGTAAAATGCATTAAAAAAATTCTAATTCGCTGAAACATAGAGACAAAAAATTTTAAATATTTTTAAAAACAATTAAAAAAAAAAAGAAATGAAACCAAATAGTAGCAGTTGCAGTAGCAGTAGCAGTTATTTGCGATTTTGTTTAAAAATTTTTTAGAAACTCAGCGACAAAGCATACAAACCACAAATGACATTTTAGATGCTTCTATTTGCTATTTACCATGGCTATTGCAATTCCTATATCTATTGATGTTGCTACTGCTATTATTTTCATTGTATATTCGAATTTGTTAAGATATTGCATCATTTAATTGCCACATAACAGTGTGTGACATTCCAACTGGAATGGCTGAAAAAATAAACCCAAAAAAACTAAAAAAGGATTAACAAAAAACAAAAAAAAAGCGGATCTAAACACACAACGAATAAACAGAAAGTAAAATCAAATAAACGAACGAAATATTCGAAATTTATTTGTAGTATGCGGTTTAAGCTCAAACATATTTTGTTCTCTCGTTTATTTCGGTTTTTTTTTTTAATTTCTTTTGTTTTGTTCCAAAATGTTTGCATTGTTATTTGTGTACACATTTGAAACTTAAAAACTAAAATCTTTGTATCAAAAATTTTTGCAAAAATAGTTAAACTTTCGAGCACGGATACATTTGTGCAGCACATATTTTTCTTCTATTTGGAAAACTGAATATTTGTACACCACACCCTAATATGGTGCTGGTTATTTAATTGCAAAATTCCACTCACACACTATATCTGTGACTGACTGTTTGTTTTAAAATGTTTTATTTGCCATAAAATGCTATAGGCTAGAACAACCATACCATTATGATGGTTACCATATTGAGCTTAATCAGATGGTATTAATGTCCATACACATGGCAAGAAAACATGTCTAGAAAGTTATTTAGACTTGCAGATTTCATCGCACAAGCAAAATCTTATTTTGATTTCAAAATAATTATTGTGTTGCCTTTTATGCTATAAAAAAATAAAAAATTCTTTAAAAATATGCCGAAAAATATGTAAAATTTACGTCAAAGAAACGGCGAATGAACTATAAAACCAAGAATGTTTTGCACAACTTCGTTTCAAAAATTTACTGGACAAAATTCCACTTCGATCTGATCATCTAGACATTTAAAACAATATTAATTCGGTAAACAGTGTAGCTACACGGATGCATTTTGAACATATACTACAATCTACCGCTTTATCAACTGAACTATTAAAAGGTTCCGTAGTCTGGTAGGACATATTTTGGTTTATTAGACGAGAACGCGTGGTTCAAACCTCAGGTTAGATATGTTCTACTAAGAGAAATATGGAGAAAGAGTTCTTTCGGCGCCATTCTCTCAGCTGTCCTCAGGCATAAAAAAGCATTTTTGTATTTTAAAGATACTCAAATCTGTTGTTCAAAGTCGATGTTAAACTACATGTCCCGCCACTCATGGATAAAATTAACACACACAACATAGGTAGTGTGTTATTGATATTTCTTTTTCTCAAGAAGTGAGAGCTAAGTTTTGAACTACCCTCTTGATGAAGGCAACACACATACATACATAATTGGTCATTACAACCCTTCAGTCAGGATTACGACCTAGCTGCTCACACTACTTATGTTGTGTGCGTTAATTTTATACCTGAGTGGCGGTACCTACAGTTTAAAGTCGATTCCGAACGACAGATTTTTGAGAAGCTTTTCATGGCAATTTTATTTACTCTCAGAGCTTTCGCCAGAAATCTGCTGAGACTAAGTCGCCGAAGATATATTTTCATAATTTCGTTTTGATGTAAGAGGGGGATTTGAACTCGGGCCGTCAGTCTAAGAAGCCAACACACTACCTACCAGATTACGGCGACTCCGAAGGCACCACACCAATCACTAAAAGCTTGCCGACATGTTGCTTGAAATATTAGCAACATGTTGTAAGTGGAATTAATTTACATACCCATAGCTGCAGCCATTCATGCCGTAAACCAGACAACATAAGCCCAAACACATACCTTCCAACATGTGGATCCCTTTGCTTTCCGTCTAGCTGAAAAAAGGTCTTAATGATCCGCACGCATAACAAAGGAATCCCACTGAGTGCAACAATTCATAAAGAATGAGACTCCTATGCAAATGCAGATATTGTAAATACTAGACTTAAAAACAAAAACACTCGGTAATGAGTGTCGTTATGAAGAGACTGACTTTAAAGCACAAAAACCATATTCGGACTACAAATACACACTGGTTGCTGTCAGGGATGTAAGCATCTTGCAATTAACCTGAGATGAATACTAAGAGTTTTCTCAACCAACACATTCTCGAATACACAAATTTGCAAGAAATGTTGGAAAGGAAATGTCAATAAAAGAGTCAGAAATAGTAAAGAACACCAAGTGAAGTCAATCGTAGTCCTATAGACATTAACCGACAATAGAAGAAGAGACTACTAACTCACGTATGGCAGCTGCAATATTACGCAGTATTTTGCTTTCACGCAGAGGCTTCTTCCTCATAATTATATTTGCATAACAACATATCGGTTTTAGGACAGAATTGTACAGAAAGAGTTCGCAATCCAATTCCAGGCAAGAATATTCCCAATAGCCAATAAATTTAATTTAATTTGTGCTAACTTAGAGTCATCGTAGTCTAGTAGGTAGTGTGTTTGCTTATTAGACGTGGGGCCACAGTTCAAACCGCAGATCAGACATTTCCAACAAACGAAATCTGAAAAAATTTTTCTTTGATGACTTCCTCTCAACAGATTTTTGGGAAAAACTCTGAGAGTTAAATTAAAAATTGCAATGAAAAGTTTCTCAAAAATCTGTAGTTCGGAAGCGACTTTAAATTGTAGGTCCTGCCGCTCATGTATAAAATTAACACACACAACATAAGTGGTGTAAGAAACTGGGTCGTAATCCTGACGAAGGATAGTAATGACCAATTATATATGTATGTATGTATGGCTTCCGGATAGTAATGCATTGTGAAAAATACCAGGCAAAGTCTCTCGTAGCTATAGACTGAATCGGCAGGACGACGACTAGCACAGAAGAAATTTGAAACTAAAGTAAGAATCTGGCATAAAGTGCAAACGACTGAAAAAACATTGTAAGGACACTACGCATCTTGTGTGAACTATAGAAACAAACGTACTTTAAAGCCTGGTTTTAGGCCAAAGCTACATTCCATTACAAAGCTATAGTAAACAACCTTGTGAAACGAAATCCTCTTGATTTTTATTTATTTCGGCCTTCTTTCGCTTATGGTAAGTTCAATGGTCTTAGCCCATGGGTGCATTAAAAACCACAATGATTTTTAGTGGATATTGCTTATAATCACTACATAGCCTAAAACTTGAAGCATCTGGTTACAAATATGTGAGTATTTGGCTGTTTGAGTTTTCAATGAACATTTTTTCAGTATAAAAAAAAACAGATTAGAGACATGTGGCAATGCCAAAAATGCTCAATTAAATTTAAGATTTCAGCATGAATACCTAAAACGAACAACGCTTTCGAAGAATGATTTTTTTTTATCAAAATTCCCATTAAATTCAGTGACGAAGCTAGATTTTGGGTCTTTGGAGTTGTCGAATTTGTTGTGAATTATAAGCCACGGTTCTGATGCATTGACCGGCGACATCATTTGACCGAAACTTCTTCAAGATCAATGGAAATGGCAACAGTACACTCAATAGAGCAAGGTACCCATATTGTTGAATTTGACGCGCATGTGTTTTAACCGGCACGCATCTTAGGAACTGAAGTTTTGTGAACAATTAATCGCTCTTTTTGAAGCCGTCCTTTGATCGTTAAAATCATACTCCCCTAGACATTTGTGAAAATGTGAGAAGTTTTTGATTTCCAGAAGAAAATTAACTACAATTTTAGGCCCGAAGAAAAACGGCTAATATTCATGAGACACGGGCCCAAATGCCAGAGAGAAAATATACCAGTACGGAGAAGCACTTATAAGCTAATATGCCTACGATATTCGGTCCCAAAGTATTCTGATGTAGTTGTGGTATCCCGGCTGCAATGCGATAAGGAGTACTAAAAAATTCTCCTTCATGAACCACAAATTTTCTAGTCCATTTTCACGTCTAGTTTGAGTAAAAATAAATTTTTAATGAAACATTTACTTCGGAAAATCTTCAAATAAAAATATCAAATATACCCAAGTTTATTCTTTCTGAGCTCGGGCTGTTGTGAAATTCCAAGTGATGTATAGTTTAATGAATTATATACATACATACATACATACATAATTGGTCATAACAACCCTTCCGTCAGGATTACGACATGGCATGGTTATGTAAGTCTGATTGATTAAAAGTACTTTACTTCAATTTTATTTAATTTTATTTCATCTGTTAACAGAGTACCGGGTGTATGAACATCAAATTCCATCACGAACACAATATTTATTTTATTATCAATTTGAACATTGTTAGGCTTTTTTTTTTGGTGGAATTTCAAACAATGAAATTTATACCTTAATAACCTTTTTTTTCCACCCTATTTTAGTTTTAACATTTTTGCAACTGGGCTATCACATGTGCCAATACGTATTATTCTTTTAATGTGTTACACAATAAATGCTTTTAACCACAACCCAGTAAAAAGTTTATGTACTTGGAGGGTATATGGGGCAAAAGTTATTGTATTGTTATTGGATTTGTAAGCAAATAAATTTTTAAATTTTAAAAATTCATTGCCAGTTTATGTTGCACAAAAGCCATTAGTTAAAGAAATTTCTTTACTAGCAAATGTTTGCTGGGATATCATACATACATATACATATGTATACAGCTGACATTTATTCTATTACTATTGCATGCAGCACCACAGCAACAACCAGCAAGCTATTCAAACTTACGTAAGGGAATATATTCTTATTAATTTTTTGTAGATTTTCTGTTTTTTTTTTAATTTTTTTCATGGTTTTTTCCTCGTCGTTTTTTTTTTTGCAGTTGCATGCCCAAAGTATCACACATACAAAGTTGGGTGTCATAGTGAATTTATCGCTTTTAATTTAACGGAAGAATGATAAAAATAACAACAGAATTAAAAAAGAAACACGAAGTGAATTGAAGAAAACCAAACCCAAAAAACATAGAAAAAACCATCCAAGGAAAGAATTCCCTACTGTAGTGGTTCTACTATGAAGGAAAATGAAAGAAGCATACCTTAAAGCATGTCTTTTAATTCTTTTTTGTTTAAATTCATGTCAACTAAATCCAAAAGTAATAGAAGAAATCAAATTTCTGTTTCCTTCAAATCGTTAATAAGTGTTACTCAAAAACTTTAATATCATTAAAATTTCCAAAATTTCCTTAACCCTTTATGTACCTACGAAAGACAGCAAGTGTATGGTTTTATAAATTCGACTATATTTTCAAATACGTTTCGTTTCATTTTGAAGTCGTTTTTCTGCGGCAACTTATTGAAAACAATAAATAAGGATTGTTCTGACAAGTCATCTTATAAACCATTTAACATCCAGTAAATATAGGGTAAGAGTATGTATGTATGTATGTGGATAACAACAATAACAACAACAGGAAACCAACAACTACATAAAAAGAAACGATGCTATTAAAATCCATTTTATTTTCTTCATGTTTTTTTTTTTTTTCTAGTTGATGTTATCTTGTGTTGTTGCCCGGGCTTGGCAGTTAGGCAGAGGGCACATATTTTTTTTTTAATGTTTTTAACCGCATTGTCATCAGTGTTAAATATAAATATTGTGATTACAATGCGGTTATAATAAATCGTAAATAAATAAATAAGAATATTGATCATATGCACACATCTTCTACTCATACATACTTCAATTTGAATACAAAATTTAATACTTCAGTTGTTGAATAGTTTATGGGGTAAAGTAAGTATTAAATCATCTTGGAAATCGTTAACACATAATTTCAGATGAGCATACATTCATTGCATACGATAATAAATAGGAAAGGGATAACATGTCCAATTGCGGCGAACTGTCATAAGCTTCGAAAGGATATTTCAAGTAATATTATTGCCTTCCATCTCAATTTTACGTTTAGGGAGCCACTACATTCGAAGGATGTCAATGATGAGCGCAGAAGTATCATATTACGTGAGCAGTGTATGCAAATGGAGTACGGAGTCTGTCAACAGGGACATCCAAACTCTGACAATTGATAGCGGTCGTCTTGTTGAAGGTAAATTCGACAAATTAGTTGTAATTTATTAAGTCCGTTTGCAATGGGGTTGTAGACGCATTTCTGCATGAATGGGTACAGAAACAAACAAAATTGTCGCATTTGGAACCATACTAGACCACCTAAGTTCCAAGAACCTCCAATACATCCCGAAAAAGGCACTGTTTGTTGTGGATTTTTGACATATTCAACTATACTACATATTCATTAGCCAGGCCATCACCGCCAACAGCTAGCACCATAGATTGATGATTACCAACTTCGAAAGGCCTGGGTTGGATCATGTACACATTAACAGCATGTGGATTCAACAGGATAGCGCCCCGATCCACACATGCAACATTGAAGTAAAGGTGATGTGAACAGCTCAACGAGATCGTGCGATTTGACCTTATTAGATTTGTGGGGTATACGGATGCCAAGGACATGTGGTTTCAACAGGACAGTGCTCATACCATATTAGGGCACGAGCGACTTAAGGTTATGATCATCTCTTGCGATTTGTCCTTTTGTTGTGGGGTTTTCTTAACTCACAGGTGTATACGGATGCCAAGGACATATGGTTTCAACAGGACGGTGCTCATGCCATATTAGAGCACGAGCAATTTAAGGTCATGATCATCTCTTGCGATTTGTCCTTTTGTTGTGGGGTTTTCTTAACTCGCAGGGGTACACGGATACCAATGACATGTAGTTTCAACAAAATGACGCTGCATGTCACACAGCTCATGCCACAATAGACATCTTGCACGTACGATTTGAGGGCATGATCGTCATACGTGATTTGTCTTTTTGTTGTGGAATTTCTTTAAGCTGCAGACATATGTGATTAAGCCATAGTAGTCCTCTAAGCTAACATAACCCATGTCTTCGGTCAAATTCAATCTGATTTGTCCGCCAGAGTCAAGGAAAATTGGACGTTTGCACTCGACCTAGAGAAAGTGTGGCGGACATTTGAACGACATTATATTCCATTCTTAATGGCATCAATAGGTCTTTAAAAAACGAATTAAAAATTTCAATTAGATCTCAAACACAATTTGTTTTATTCAAATTTAAGATAGGAAACGCTTAATGTAAGACCTTTTAATATACCGCATACAACCCTTCAGTCAGCTTCGTAAACCACTAATGTTGTGTGTGTTAATTTTTAAAGTCGATTTCGAACGTTAGAGAACTTTTAAGAAACTTTTCGTGACAATTTTTATTTATTTCCAGAGTTTTTGCCAGAAATCTGAAAAGACGCAATCACATAAGAAATATTTTTTCTTATTTCAATTTGTTAGACGTGGACTGTGGAACATGAGGTGAAAGCCAGACGCCACTGCCGCCTCCTTCTACTCAGACCCAGATCTCTTGCATAAGACAATTTCCTGAATGCCAAGCCTTTACGCATGCCTACCAAAAGAACAGTGACCTGTGGGAATAACTATTCTATAAGAAATGGCCAAGCGATTTAAGGACAAAAGTGAGTCATTTATCTTCTTATCCATATGTATTCAACAGAGTCTAGCAATATTGCTTGCACCCATCTGCATCAGATTGCGCCTTCCTGTAAGACGTGTGGATAACATCCTAACTAAGGCAATCGGTCCTTTAAAATGTTGGAAATTATAAACTCCGTACTGACCCTGCAATTAAGGATTTCTCAGGGACTCTCTCTCATATGGGTTCAACGACATAGGGATATTGTTGAATATTGCATTGCTGATGAGCTGGCCTTATTTTGCTGATGGTGGGTTTTTTGTAACTAGATATACTGAGAGAATATTTCTTGACATTAACTTGAAGCCTAGTTTGAAGTCAATTCGTAACCAAATCAGATAATTAGTGTATTAGTTCGGTGTGCATACGATCTTTTTCTAGTGAAACTATCGTGCTTTTAACATGACAATTACTTGACATTTGGATACATGAAATGAAATGAAACAATGTGGCCACTAACAAAGATTGTGTTTATTAATATGGACGTTAGAAACAATATTAAAATTGGTTATGAGTGTTACTACAAGTATTTTGAATTTAATTTAATAACCTTTCAAAGGATACATTTTATTCAAATTATTTTAAAAATACATTTTTAACAGAATGATTCTCCATTGTAAAAAAACTAAAACGAACAAAAAAGATTCAAAATACTTGATTTAATTGCTGGAATAGCTCTTTAAAATCTCTATATGATGAATAAATTTAAAAAAATTTTTTTTCCATAAAAATGGTCATTGAGACTGTGAATTTTATTAAAACGAATTATTTTCATGTAAAAAGCAATATGAAATTTTTAAATAAATACCTCTTTTAAAAATTTAATACCATGTAATTTTATTATTTAATAAATTCCGCTTTTTTTGTGTGTTTTTTTTTTTTGTCAATGACATTTAATCACTTTGAATACGTTGGTAACATTATGAAATAATAAAAGAAAAATGGAATTACAAAAACATAAAAAAACTACAATGCCATTAATTATATTTTAAATATGCAGTTTTGAAACTCAATTACGTTTTTTGTAAAATAAAAATGAAACGTTTTTTTTTCTTTTCATTTCAAAAAAAAAAAAAAAACAAAAAAAACAAGATCACAAAACGAAACAACTCTGGACTGTAATAAAAAAAATATTTTTTGAACTAAATGCTGACAAACAAAAGGATGACTGCAACAATTTTACGATTAAAAAAAAATAGAAAATAAAAAAAATTAACAACAAAAGCAAAACAATCCAAGGATGATGCAGATGACGATGCTGATGGTTGTAATTTGTAAAACAAAAAATGCTCAACTGTAGCAACGAGTAAAAAACTAAAAAAATTTATAAATTTTACAAAAAACAACAACGCTGATTAAAAAAAAAGACACAAAATATGAAGAGAACTAAAAATACAAACAGACCATTAGAGATGACCACAGGAAATTCGTGAACTCACAATGCGTAGTGAACGGAAACATTTAAACAAAAAAATTTCATAGCAAATCTCAGCATCTACAAAAACAAAACAAACAACAAAAAAAGCTGTGCCCGTTAAACTCAGAGAAAATGTGTTCGTAATAAGAATGAAAGAAAAAACGCAGTTCACACAGTCTATCAAATCAATTTAATATGGCAAGTTGCCATAGTCTAGCAGGTAATGTGTTGGCTTATTAGACGTGAAGCCACGCTTCAAACCCCAGGTCTGACATCTGCATCAAAACTAAATATGAAAAAATATTCCTTCATGACTTTCTCTCTGAAGATTTCTGGCAAAAACTCTGGGCATAAATAAAATTGCCATTAAAGTTTATAAGAATCGAGAGAATCGACTTTAAACTGTAGGTGTCGCCACTGATGTATAAATTAATACACATGAAATAAGTGGTATGAAAAGCTAGGTCGTAACCCTGACTGAAGAGTTGTAATGACCAATTATGATGTATGTATTAAGGAAATAAGGACAAAATACCAAGATCGTTGTCTCTCAATTGGTAAGCACGCTGGCTTAGATAAAAAGACAAATCTTCTCTCTTCAATGTACAGGCCTACATGTCATATTACAACCCTTTAGTCTGGATTACAACCTAGCCTCTCACACCACTCATGTTGTGTGCGTTAATTTGTATCCATCAGCGATGGGATGTACAGTTTAAAGTCGATTCCGTGTTCAGAGGTTTTGCCAGAAAACTTTTTTTTTTTTCAAAACCAACATTAGTTTGAAATGTTTGAACCAGGGATTGAGCATCAGTTGAGCCTCGTCTACCTAGCAAATATTTTATAAAAATGGAAAAATATTTAAATTTTTATTAACATTTATTCACTCGTGTGTGTGTATAAAGTCAGTTACAACAAATTTGTTTATTGTTTAGTGTTTTATGGCTGCGATTTGTTTTGAGGTTAACAAAAGTTTTTAATTTATTGTTTATATATTTATATTATATTTTTAATTGTTGTACTTTGCTAAAAATGAAAACAAAAACAAACCAAAAAAAGAGGAATACTAGGAACCAAAATCACAGTCAAAATAATTACAATGTTGGTCAACACCGCAAAATCACGCAGCGGTGGCAACATAATTAAAAGTTTTCCAGTTGCAAACTAACAAACGACCTGCAATAAAATATACTTCATATGCTGGAATTTAAAATATGTTCTGTGTGTGTGTGTGAGTGTGTTAGCACTGTATTAGAGTGAGTTTACATGACATTTAATTTATTTAAACTTTTAAATATTTATGATATTCATTGAAAGATACATTTTTTAAAAAATTCGTATATTTTTAGACATTTTTTTGGAATCAGTGGTACAATATAAATTTTTTCAAAGTAATGGGCATCCTTAGTTATGATTATTTTCCAACTCCCTGGCAACATATTAGTTTATTCTACGTAACGAATTTGTTTTTTGTTTCTGATCAAAAGCCGTGAATCCTTTGTGACGCATGCTGATCGATGCACACTTTGTCTTTTCTGGTGGCTTATAAATAAACAAAATTGTTTTCCTTTGTTTGCGTTTATGTTTACAAATGGATTTTATGCTTTGTTTAGTCTGTCGTTAGTTTTATTTTGAAAACATTTTAGTGACAAGATGAGAAAAGAGGCTTTCATTCCGGGCATACAGAACAGCAGCTTCCTTAGCCTCTACTACACTCTTCGCTTAATAAATTTCAAAATTGTGCAATTTAAAGTGCTTCACATCAAATATCTGTTTTAAATGTGTTACAAAAAACAAAACATACAAAAAAGATTCGATTTTAAATTGTTTTGCTCACTTACTTACTTGCTTAATTGGCCATTAACAACCCGATTAACGGATTTCGGCTTGCCTTAACACATCCTTACAGGCGCCTCTGCTTGCGCGCCTAAGCCAGTTGGTCACACGAATCGATGACAGGGCTTTCCCGATTTGGTCCTCCCAATGCAAACAAGGTTGTCCTCTTCGCCGACTTTCGCAAATCCCCGCATCAAATACCCGTCTCACCGGAACATTCTTCTCCATTCTTCGAACAACATGGCCAAGCCAGCGCAGACACTGGATGTTAATACGCTGCACAATGTGCATGTCGTTGAGGAGCTAATACAGAAATCATCGCCAACTGGGCGGAAGATCTTAAATTGAGCTTTTCCTGTGAAAACTCTCAAGGCTGCTGCATCAGTTCTGAATAGCCTCTGCGCCATAAAGAAGCACGGGGAGGATGAGGGTATTGTAGAGTATTAGTTTTGTCGTACGAGATTGGTCTCTGCAACGCAATTGACTATTGAGCCCACTATTGAGCATCTGTTGGCAAGAGTGATCCTACGCTTGATCTCAGATTGACATCATTTTTAGTGGTATTGCTCAACCATCAGAAAATATGAAGTTTTCCGACAGAGACTGAAGAACTTTGACAATTAATAACTGCCATCTTGTTGAAGTTACCACTGTCAAATTAGCTGAAATTTATTCAGTCTTTTCTGTCAAATCACCACACTATTCAGAAACATGTGTAAATAATAAAATTGTAGCATAAAAATTGGTGTCATGTTCAGGCAACGTACCGAACATAATCGTCCTACCGCGCGGACTATGCTCAATGTGATGGATAAGTTGAAGTCCACTGGTTCAGTAATCGATCGACCAACACCCGTACGTTAGCGAAACGTAAGATCACTCGAAAACAATGCCGCTGTCCGTAAGAGTGTGCAGAAGAATCCGAGACAGTCATAGTTTCGCTCACATGAATTTGGCAGACGACAACTTTAAGAATTTTGTATTGTAAATTTTTGAAGTCGCCGTAGTCTAATAGGTAGTGTGTTGGCTTATTAAGGCCACGGTTCAAACCCCGGATTCTACAACAAAACGAAGTATGAAAAATTTTTCTTCGACGACTTTCTCTCAGCAGAATTCTGGCAAAAATTTCAGATTTCTCAAAAATCTGTCGTTCGGATTCGACTTTAAACTCTACGTTCCGCCATTCATGTATAAAATTAATTTAGGTTGAAATCCCGACTGAGGGGTTGTAATGACTGATTATTTATGTATGTATATATTGTGATTTCGTCCTCTACCCGTACAAATTTCAATCGGCATAGACAATGACGTGTGTACGCTGAATGAGGTCTGGAGTAGTTGGTAGATGGCCAGACCTTGACTGGTAACGGCGAGCTCTATAAGTCGATCATTACCAACTTCTTCTGGTCTGAATTCGATGATAAGGACACTAGCGACATTTAGTTTCAACGGGGTGGCGCTACATGGCACACAGCTCGTTCTATATTGGCTATTTGACACGAGCGATTGGGGGAGATGGCTTTCATACATGAAGGCGTCGTGAACTTGTCCCGAGATACTTACGTGGAATAGCAGTACGTTCCATTGCTTTAGAAGTATGTATATCTTCGCTCAGTTCTAACTTACGGGTGCACTTTAAAGAGGGGAGGATCGCATAAAGGACTACACTGATGGACTAAATAGAGAACTGAGGTCGGACTTAACAGCTTATTATAGACAAATAAAGTGCTAAAGCTATTATTGAGGAGGATAATACGGAAATATTTGGATCCTTAAGCAGACAGCAGAGTGCGCGCTGTGATTATATGTCACTGATTGTATTTTTCTTATGTGTTCACTCAAAAAATCAGAGCGTGAGCAAAGCGACCTACAATCATTTAGAGCCAGTAAAGCAGTTTGAGAATTTAGTAGACTGAAAGAAACTGTAGAATTTATGGTTGATAGCTCTAAATGGTAATTGCACAACAAGCTGACTTTATGCTTTGGGAATATGTCGGTAGGTATGAGATCTGGATTCATACGGTTTGTCCCATCTGTAACCTACTTACCTATCTACGTAGATGGAACGCAATCGATAAAGTATTACATCTAATCTATCCATTGCTGAACTGGCTTGTATTACAACAATTAAGAAAGAAAAAATTAATTTTGGAATATTTGTACGATTCTCTGCGAAATTACGAATACTTGGACTTTAGGTTGATGGTTTTATTTCAAACACATATCAACACCACGAGTAAAAATCTCACCACCTGGAAAAATCACTTACTATTTGTTATGTTACAACAAAACAAAATAATGATTTGGATTTGTTTAGTATTGCCACTCTTAATGCCAGTTTAATATGCAATAACTGGCTTAGAACCATAAAAAATAAATTTTTTTTATTAAAATTCTCAAAAGTAATAACAGAATACAGAGAATAAATTACAAGCAGCCTTCAATTACAAAATATTGGTCCTTTGGCCTTTCGACAATATTGGTATTTCAATATTTTTTTAATACAAAAAAAAAGGAAAATATTTGTCTTCTATTTTTACCAAAAAAAAAGGAGAAGAAAATATAAAAACCAGCTACAGGAACAAGAAATCAAAAATACACAAAAGGGAAATGAGTATTTTTTTGTTATTCATCCAGCAATAGCAGCAGCAGCAACAGCAACAACTACAGCAACACAAATACTACCAAAAACTTTTTTATTTCGGCATTTCCTGGGCCAGCAATCTACTACCAGTGTTGACTTTTTCTATTGCCTTCAAGAGAATCTATAAAGTTTTGAAGGGGGTTTCAATTTTTCTAAACATACGAACTCTATAAATGTATTTGTATTGTTGTTGTTGTTGTGCTTTCATTTTTTTCTTTCTTTCTAACTTTGTATGTGTGTTGTACATAGAAACTAACACAACTACTACTCACACAAAGGTACAAGTATTCGTATGCACAAATACGCAATTCATTTATAATGTCCTTGTTATACAATCTGTTGTATGTGGTTCTGTGTGCGGCTTGTGTGCAAGCAAGAAAGAATGTGCAAGCGTAACGAAGAGAGAGAGTGAGAGAGAGGATGTTAGTGCGTACAATACAAAGTTGATTTTTTCGTTATACAATGCATATGCATGTTGGTATGCTTAAGCCTGACTATTCGTTTATTGGAGGAACTGAAAAAAGAAAAAGGACCCCTCTCTCTCTCCCCTTTTCGTGTTTTATACTCTCCTTTTTTTTGCGAGGTGTTTTATATCATGTTTTTATTTTTCTGGCGTTAATTTTCTCAATATGGTTTAACCTGCAGCCAAAAGTTAATTAAAAACCAACAAGCTCCAATATTGGTTAATAACACACAAACACACACACATACAAACATACACGCATGCACACATGCGAAAAAAAAGAGTGGAAAAATAACACCAAACAACAACAATGAAATTTATAAATATATGTGAAACAAAAAAACAGAAAAAAAGGGGAAAATATTTATAAATTTGAAATTTAAAACTTTTTTTCTCGAATAGAACACGAACAACTTTTGCTACGTACTCGTTTTAAAGTTCGATGTATAGTGCGCCGAGTAAAATATTAATAATACAGAGTATCTCCAAAGAAAAGTTTTATTAATTGAAGTGATCAACAGAAACTAAATTATTTTAACGAAACATTGTTTATTATTAAGAACCCGGTTAACCCTGCCGTCCAGGCGCCTCTGCTTCTACCGCACCTTCGACTGTTGGTCACACCAATCGATGACAGGGATTCCTCTAACACAGACATGGTCTTCCCTATTCCATCCGAATGACATGGTCGACCAGCACAGCCGCTGGATGTTAATGCACTGCACAACGTCTGTGTCGTTGAGGAGCTCATACATTGTTTAATCGGATGCGGAAATCATTGCCAACTCGCTCAGGAACGAAAATGTTACGTAGAACTTTTCTCTCGATGTCTCTCAAGGCTGCTACATCGGTACCTAATAGCGTCCATGTTTCGACCAATTCCCTGGACTTTAAATTTTCGTTGGGCGTAAGGCTTGGATCCAACCACGTGAAAATCTTATTCAAAGAAAACTGAAATATTGTTGATTATTGACTATTATTGTTTATTATTGAACAAATAATTTTTTTTTTTTAATAAAATTTCAACAGGACATTGCCATATGGCATTAGTCCTTGCCATGAACTTATTGGAATGTTCGGAGAGCAAATTGTCCTATATTTTGAACGGATTTTTGGGCGCTAAGTTCATGCGACTTAACTAAACTGTTTTTTTTAGGGATATACACGATTCTAGCGATTTTAGTTACCAGTTGAAATGATTGAAAAAGTATGCCAGAGTTAGCTTTGAGGGATAGACAATATAAATGTAGTAGTGTGAACTTTGAAATGTATTAACCTTTAATAACGACAATGAAGTCGCCGTAGTCCAGTAGGTAGTTCAAACCCCAGGTCAGACATCTCCAACAAAACGAAAAATGAAAAAAAATATTTCCCCTCAGCAGATTTCTGGCAAAAATTCTTTCGGAGTCGACTTTAAACTGCATGTCCCGACACCCATGTATAAATTTAACACACACACAACACAAGTTCCGTGAGAAGCTAGGTCATGATCCTGATTGAAGGATTGTAATGACCAAGACATTCATTTGTAAATATTTTACTCATTGACCCTTATAAGCATTGATAGCTAATGATAATAAAATAAACACCGCTATAGCGGAAATCTTTTCATCGAATAACAAAAGTTCTTATGATGGCTGGGTTAATGGTCAGCTTGAAGGTTGCCATTTCGAATTGTTGTCCATACGATAATTTTAGGTTAACGGAGTTACGTTCAATGCATGTGTTCCGCATTCGCTTACATTTATAGTAACAGTTTTACGTATTAACAGTTCCATTAGATAAATACGACAGCATATCGGCTAAACTTGAGGTAATCAACAGCGACTCGCCCTTTTCTTCAAATTCTTTACGTTTCGTGTATTAAAATAAAGAAATATAAGCTTACTTTGGAGACACCCTAAACAAATTTGGCAGATGAAAATAAAAATAATCTTCGAAATAATTACAGTGAAATTAAAATTAACATAGAAAAACCAGCATTAAAGCCTATAATATTTTTAAAAAACAAGCAAACAGTGCTTAAAGCTATTTAAGGTACTCTGTAATATTAAAGCTTATTTCATATGCTATACTTGCATGCATATGAATAATGCGATCACGTTTATGGACTTGATTTTATGATTCTTAATTTGATTACATAGGAGTACAGTTCAAACGGGAAGCCATTATTTTTATCGCTAATGCTACGTCAGTCGCCATAATTTTGGCTCTTTCAGTACGATTTACAGAAGATCATCCTCGAATGCCAGAAGATCAATTCAGCTGTGTAGCTGGAAAAGTGTTCCGTGATATGTGAAAGTTCTCGGCAGATAAGATGAGTTTCCAAGCCGTTTAGAATTTTTTATAGATTGAGAAGAGATATTTTGAAGGATCGATCGAAAGTGACGATAGAGAGAATAAGAGACTCTTCGCAAGTCAAAAGGGTTTGAAGCAATCTTAACTTTTATTAGATAATTACAATAAATGGACATCAGACTAACCAGGAGTAACTTGAAATTTGTAGCAGGCTTTTTGCCAGTGTCCTGTCTAAAAGAATGGAAATTTTCCCGAACCCAATATGTATATTCTGTAATAATAAAACATTAGAACATATACTTGGAACCTGTACAGGAATAGTGTTTTCCAGAGGGTAGCACAAGGGTGTGCATCATATTATTAGGGAAATAAGTCTAGAGAAGACATTTTAGGAATATTCTGCATAGATTGAGTGCTGTACAGTAGGTCGTATAGAACCTCTACACGATAACAAAGACTGAAAATAGTTTATTAATGATTTCAGTTTCAAGGCTAAGAAATAATGAAACGAGAGACGCCTTATGACAGCTCTAAGTTACCTAAAGTAATAAAAAAAAAAAATGAATTAAAAAAGTAGTATATCAGCACAACATTGATCACCTGTAATAAACAAGAAAACAAGTAATGTTAAGTATTCCACTGCTTTCTTGCCTCCTTCTGTAATTAGTTTCACAGTTTCAACCCAATATAAGGATGAATAAGGACCAATTCCTGAGACTGAAGTGAAGAGGAATTGGAACACTTAACGAAACACTACTAGAAGGCAGTCTGCAGTATAATAAACGTAACAAAATGTGAAAAAGGGCTACTAATGAGAGAACAGTGAGAAGGAGAGGACATTTGAAACCGTACGGCATTCTAGTGTAGTATAAAGTGGTTCTAATTGAATACAAATCGACATACACAATTAGGTATCCTCGTCCTACTTCAAAAATCTATCTTCAGTCAGGACTAGGGTCTAACTTCTCACACCACTTAAGTTGTGTGTGTTAATTTTATACACGAGTGGCGGGATCTACAGTTTAAAGTCGACTACGAAGGACAGATTTTTCAGAAACTTTTCATGGCAATTTTATTTACTCTCAGAATTTTGCCAGAAATCTGCCGAGAGGAAGTCGTTAAAGAATTATTTTTTCATGTTTCGTGTTTTGGGGGATGTCTGACCTGGACTTTGAATCGTGGCCTCACGTCTAATAAGCCTACAAACTACCTACTAGACTACGGCGACTTTACAAAAAACTATTTAATAGAGTATATATAGAGTATATTCAAGATACAAGGATTAAATCATTTTTAACTACAATACCACCATTTTTAAGGGCCAGTAAAAATAGCTAACACCCTCATAGACTCCGTTTTTAAATTTTATTTATAAATAATATTTATAACACACTGCATTACAAATTACTAAAAATATTATTTTAGGTAAAGCAACCCAAAAAGAAATTTAATTTTGATTACCTTTGTCTGGTTTTTATCAGAAAACTACAGCAAAAGAAAATACAAAAAAAAAAAATAACGCCGAACAATAATGCTGCTGTTAACCCTCATCTATAATAATACGTCGCTGACAGTTGACTAAAATTTCTTTAAAAAATAAAAAAGATTGACTAAAAAATAAACGAAAAGAAGGTGAAGAATAGAACTTTCACTAAAAAGGGATATGCTGTTATGGACCAATATTTTTATTTTATTTCAGCAACATCTAAATGGCTTTAACATCTACAAGTTGTTCTATAATATGCTGCTGACAATAAATTTTTTGGTAACTTTTTTTTTTTTGTTTTTCATAACGGGTGATTTTTTTGCGTTTTAGTTGTTTGGTGTTCACTTTTTTAGAAAGCCGTGCTTATAAATCATTGAATTTTATTAACAGAACTCAAGTCGAATAAGAAAGTGTCTCTATCGAAAAGTAATCTTGAGCGACGAATCTTATTTTGAGCTCAATAATTACGTAAACAAACAGAAATGCTGACCATATTGTAAACAGCAATGTGAGAAATTTAAAAAGATGTCAGTGACTCCTTAACAGTACAGACTTCTTCTAAATCCTCGGGAAAGATGAAAATCGCAACGTTCATTTCAAAGAAGGGGGGTACTATACGACGACTACTGATTAAAATTGACGATTAAGACTTGGTTGATATGTGGTTTTAATAAAACGCTTCCACGTGCCATATAATTCCTGCTTAAAATCTACATTCAAGTCGTCGTAGTCTTGGTGTAGGGTGTTAGCTTATAAGATGCTAGTCAGAGGTTTAAACCCCAGCCTAGACATCACGACCAAATCGGAACATGAACAAATATTTCTTCAGCAGTCTTGTGGCAAAAACTCTGAAAGTAAAACTAAAATTGCCGTGAAAACCTAATCAAAATCTGTCGTTCGGAGTCAAAGTTAATGTCAACGTAGATGATATAAGAGGCTGGGTTATAGTGCTGACTAAAGAGCTGTAATGGCCAATTAGGTACGTAAGATTCCAGTTGCCATACAGCACAAATTGGACTAGATTGATATGTGGCTTTAATAAAATGCTTTAACGTGCCGTATAATGCCTGCGTAAAATCTACTTAAACGTCATTCTAGTCTGGTAGATTGTGTGTTGGCATATAACACGCAAGTTCATGGTTCAAATCTCAGCTCAGTCATCACGAACTGAAGGAAATATGAAAAAAATATTTCTTCGACGACTTCTTCTCAGCAGTCTTGTGGGAAAAGCTCTGACAGTAAAAATATTTGCGAAGAAAAATTTTTCAAAATTTTTGGTTCGAAGCCGACAAGAAATTTTAGGCCCCACCACTCATGGTTAAAATTAACACTCATAAAACGGGTGATGTGAGAAGCTAGGTTGTACTCCTGACTAAAGTGCTGTAATGTTCAATTACGTAAGCAGGATTCCAAATGCTATACGACACGCGGTACGATGAATACTAGGCGAGCGGTACATCTCCAGTCTATTCATCGTCAAGATTAATGATATTTTATCACACTAAAAGTTTTTTGTTTTACACGTGACATCATGATGAAGGCAAAGTTATAACTGCCAATGATGATACATCAGCAGGAATTTTGTGAAAGGTACACCAAATTGAAGATCAAAGGATGGACCTTTTAAAAGTAAATTGATGGATTTCATTTATTTTCTCTTCTCTTTTTTTCCCATTTTTCGAAATCCAAATTGTTTAAAAAAATCACCCGTTACATACATACATATGTACATATATTTTATTTTTAAGTTAACCACCGCAAAACTTTAAAAAGTAGACAAGAAAGATGATATTCTCGTGAGTTAACTCCAAGCGTAATCGTTTGTACCACAGAGCAAGACGATTGTGGATACGTTTGGTACTTAAAAATGTCTATTGTACTGCCAGCCAGCCAGCTATACAACTGAATGTGAATGTCTATCGGTTTGTCTATCTGCCTGCCTGTCTGCCCATTCATCCATTCATCGTGTCTGTGTGTACTTAGTAGGGATGAGCTGCTAGGGAATGAATTGTTATGGTTGTTGCTCTTGTAACTGGTGATTATATGTGCACCAACATACAACATAAATATTATTTTATTATTTTCCTTTTTTTTCATCTTCTTCTTCTTCTCGTTTTCTTTTTTTGTCACTATTTGGCTTTTTTACTGTACGAGGGCGGAAAGCTGTCATAAGCAGATAAGCTGCCGCAATAAGCTTTCATGGGAGATATATTTACACTGATTTACGAGATTCAGTTTGCATATGGTAATCATAGGAAAACACAACGACCTTTTCACAATTTTCATTACACTTCCACTGCCACTGCCACTTTCATCACCACACAGACTAACCAACTACAGCCTGATCGGTGTATTTTTTTCTTTTTTTATTTTTTAATTTATTTTAAATTTAACATGTTGTTCTTCATTTATTGTGTATGTGTGTGTGTGTGTGTATGTGTGGTAGAGAAAAGAAATTTCAAATTTTTTTTTCATATTTTCAATGCAGCATTTTGCTTTCGGTTTATTATAGAAACTGTTTAAAACATGCATCACATGTACGATATATTTTAGAAATATTAAATGAATTTGTTTTTGTGAAGTATCCCTATTAATAATTCATTTTCTTTTTGCTCATGTTCTCTCCATTCTATGCCATTTATTATTGTGAAAAGGAATGCATTTATAATTTCTAATATTTTTAAAAGCAATTTCTTGTTTTCTATAACTAGTTTGTGTTTGTGATATCCTTTTTTTATTCATTCTTTTTCTCCATTTCACACATAAAATTCAATCTTTAAAATGGTTTCGATTAGTTTAATGTCCTTCTCTATGCTTTTGAAGTTAAATTAAGCCAAAGCTCTCTACCAGCCCAGTAAGTTCTGTGAACATTTGAAAGAGTTTCACAGTTTGTGAGGTTTTTCTTTCTGGATAAAGTATTTTAAAATGAATAAAATTAAAATGATTTTTTTATTTACTCACAGAGTTTTTGCTAGCATTTGCTGAAAGGAACTCGCTGGAGAAATATTTCGTTTTTGTTAGAGATGTCTGACCTGGTGTTTGAACTGCGGCCTCACGTCCAATAGGCTTACAAACTACCTACTAAACTATACCATAACAACTCATTGAATTTTTAGTCTGAATTTCTTCCTTTCAAATCCACGCATAAGTTTCCAGGGAATTTTGGTTAAATTTGTGGTAATATAACTCAACTTTTAACATGCTAAAGGAAACGATTCTGGCTAACGAACAATCTGAAAAATGAGTTAAAAAACTAACGGTAATCAATATTGCTAAGCAAGCTGCACTCAGTATTCAAAACTGCACTCCAAGGTCAACAAAACATTTGTCAAATATCCTAAACAAAAGGCAACGAAGAAAAGTTTTTCCATCGGTATTGTAAAGGCATTCTGTAGGTAGGAGAGTAGAGTAATGTCTGCCCGCCCAAAGAAGTCGTATGGACAAACTTAGGCCACATAGGGCCCATTGTAATCTCACAGTTGCCTTTTATCGTTTCGTCCCAAAATCACTCACAGCTTTTGATGAAACGACTCAGACTGGAAATATCAATGCGTGACAGTTCCTCGAGATCACCTATATACATATGTAGTTGACGCCAAGGTTCTTTTTTGTACTCCGACTGGATATATACGCAATAGGTGAAGGAAGGTCTTCTCATCTTCCACATTCTTACAGCTTCTTCAAGAATCGCTTGCTAAGTGTCCAAGGCCAATACGCCTTGCATATGATTCTACGTACTTCCACAATATATGTAATTGTAGTTAATGACCCCGACAACCGTTCTTTGGAGTAGTAGTTTCAAGTTGTGGTTTTCTGTGCAATTTCTATCCACTTTTTGCCAGAACAAAACTGAGGCTGGGCTTTAAAGCCATTACCACTGAAGGCAGCATAATAAACGTCACGTGCTCAAGATACCATCACCTGGTCAACCTAGAGATGACGATAGATGCACAGTGACGATAGTGGGACAGATTTCAGGTGATACCTATGGTAGCTCGAGATGGGAATAACCCAGAAGAACGTTGTCACGCCACCCCAAAGACCTGCAATCAGTTTAAACAAGTGTCAGGAGTATTCAAGAAAAACCACAGTGACCTCCGCGGAAAAAACTGCAAGCAAAAGCTACGCAGAGGCTTCTAGTGCGATTAGAGTAGCAGCAGCGAACAGTCAGTCTGACGACCTCAGAGCAAATTAAATTAAATATCTGCGAAATGGTGAGGGAATGAATGCATGTATTTAAATTTGTGGGCATCAACTTTGGTCTAGATCACGTTCTATTCAACTACCGGGACAAATAAATTGCCGAGTAATTGATGATTGCTACACCAGGAGAGCTAACGGCGTGCACATCGGATAAGGTACCCACAGGCATACATAGTACTATTGTACTCCAATCGAAGAAGCTTCTGGTTGGCTGTATTAAATGCCAGCAATGAGACGCGTCCTAAAGAGCAAGTACGAAGGAAGAGGTAAGCTGATGACAGTCGGAATCGATGACGAATCATTCAATGTGATTAAAACATCGGACAATGGGGTCTATAGGAAGTATGTACCAATCTATGAGAAAATTAGAAATACGAATGCGCTGAAGACAACAAAAAAGATCGCAAGTGCTGGCTACGATACACATAGGGCACTAAGCAGAATGGTTTATCGATAGCAAAGAGAAAAATCTAGATGCTATTGTCACATAACTACATGCATACATACATAATAAGTCATTACAACCTTTCAGTCAGGATTACGGCCTATCTTCTCACACCACTTATATGCGTTGTGTGTGGTAATTTTATACATGAGCGACGAGGCCTACAGCTTAAAATTAACTTTGAACGACAGATTTATGAGAAATTTTTCATGGAAATTTTGCCAGAAATCTGCTGAAAGGAAGTCGCCGAAGAAATATTTTTTAGATTTTGTTTTGTTGAAGCTCTCTGATCTGGAGCTTGAACCGTGGCCTCACATCTAATAAGCTAACACACTACCTACAAGACTACGGCACAGCCCCTAATTATTCAGACGTGGGCGAGGTACGAATGCTGTTTACGCAGGAAAATTCAGGGGATAAAACTTTGGAATTATGCACTGAATGCATAGCATGATGGTCAGATCATCATAGCCTTATGGGTTTATTGTCTGGACAGATATATTAGTGTTAGTATTAACGTGAAGTACTGTTATGGTCCTAAATGATTTTTGTTTATTGCGAGTACAAAAGTGTGTATGTTTTTTTAACACATTCTAAGTGTGTTGATATTGATGCTGAGAAAGAACAAAAAAACTAATGGAAATACTTCTGCTATTATAAAGTGTGTGAAAAACATTAAAAAAGAGAATTCATAGAAACAATGAATTGTCATGGATGTGGGTATTCGGGAGTTAATAAGAAATTAAATATCAGAAGTACAAAAGAATTGTGTGTGAATCACAAATAATAGCAATCATATTCTGCGCAGAAATCGAGCTATTATGAAATTGAGCTATTTAATAACAAGAAAAGGAAAAGTAATTGGATGAAGTGCTATGGATATTCATTTTAAATTGATTTTAGATATTGAAGTCACTTTGTTTAAATTAAATGGTAAGCATATGTACGTGTTAGTGATATACACAGACACTCTTAAATTGAAAAACTTGTTGGATCTTATAAAATACGATTTTTCTTTAAATTTTTAGTTTCTATTAAATGAACAGCAAATAGCAAACAAACAAACGAGTTAATTTAAAATGAAAACTTTTTCAAAAGATGAAAAATAGTTATGGGTGTTAGAATGCTCACACAGAGAATACTTTAAAACGTGTGCATGCATGTGAATGCATATTCATTTCGAAGAATCTTCAAACCAAACTAGACGGCCATAGCTCTACGGCATTCTAAACTATAACGAAAATCATATTCGGTAATAAACCACTGCGATTGCCAAAAGGCAAAAGGAGGATATAACCAGAAAAAAAAAACAAAAAAAGGAGCATTAATAAACGTTAACATTACGTTTGCATCCGACATGAGTACTTAAAAGAAAGACAAACGACATGCTTCACTTAAAATAATGTCGGTAATGAAATTAAGCTAAAAAGTAAATCACTGCGTAGAGCACGTTCATGAAATGTAAATAAAAAAAGATTTCTAAATGAGTCAAAAACAAAAAGGAACCTTAGTTGCACATCAAGCAGTTCTAATAATTTAAAACTTTTATTGGCAGCACTCCACCTCCCACGGCTACTTTACAGCCACGTTACATTGCTGGTGTATGGTGCTGCCAGCAAGCGTTCGTGTATACGTTTGGCTACGAATCATTTTAAATCGCCAAAACATGTAATTGTATGAAGGAGTTCAACTCATTGAAACGTATAAACACGTTTTCAAAATTAGGTTTTACCTTTAAGTACCCTACACTACTTTGAAGGCATATACCGCATGGCAATACCAAAGCATACACAAGTTTTTAAATTGAAACGATACGTTAAAGATCAAATTATTTTTGTAGTGCCTTCTTAATGAAAAACAATTTCTGTGTAAATTCATGCAAATTTCCGGAGCAGCTCCCTGTTATTTCTTTACAACAAATTTAGTTCTAGAATGAGAACAATGATTAGAAGCAAAAATTATTTAAAATACACTGAAGACTAGCAAGTTCGTTACTTTATTAATGCAACACAGATTTATGGCCTTCAGCTTAGTAACCTTTGCCGACTTTTAGTTTATCCAATTAGTTTATCGCTTTCAAAAATAAGATTTGTCGAGGTACTCCACATAGAATATTTTGTGGAAAGTTCTTACTGTTGAAATCGAATCTCTTTCTTTCAAACCCTTTCGTCAGTTTGGAAAAATTAAAAGTTACTCTGCACTATACTCGCAAAATAGGGCTGATAACGGAGAAATTCGTATTAGTCGTAGTGACCGCCTGCAAATAGGTCGTAAAGAAGACTGTGCTTGAATGCGCTCGTCATTAATTTCGAAAGGAAGATGTCGCCAGCGTGTAAACCTTAGCAAATATTAAAATTTAATGAATGTAATGGTGATTTGTTAACAATATTTTCACTTATTGATGTAGACATTTAACCAGAAATGACGCTAATCACTAAACATAATTATCTGATAAAAAAATACTCATATTCGACCAGTTTCAAAAGAACCCAATTGTCAAAAATGCCAAGTAAACGATGGTCGTTTGACTTCAATTCTTGTATGAGCTTAGAAGATAAAATAGTCAAGCAGTAGCCGACGCCTTTTGGTCACACCAAGGGCTTCCTCGATTTGGTCCGACTTCCGCAAATCCCCAAATCACCCATCTCGCCAAAGCATCCGCCTCTACTCGAACGAAAAGGACGAGCCAACGCATCCGCTGAATATGAATACGCTGCACAACGTCCATGTCGTTAAGGGCCTCATAGAGCTCACTGTTAGTTCGGAAATCATCGCCAACTCGCACTGGACCGAATATCTTACGTAAGACTTTTCTTTGTACAGGGAACACTCTCGTTACTTGGTGTTTCTCTCGAATACCCTCAAGGCTACTGCATTTGAGGATGAGCGTCTTGTAGACAAAACCTCTGAGAGGAAAATAAAATTTCCATGAAAAGTTTCTCAAAAATCTGTCATTCGGAGTAGACATTAAAATAAAGGAGCCGGCCACTCGTAGACAAAATTAACACGCACAATATGGGCAATGTAAGGAGCTAGGTCGCAATCCCGGCTAACGATTTGTAGTGACCAATTAAGTAAGCAAGTCTTGTGCAAGCTGCCTATCATGCGACAGAAACAATGGCTCTAATATAAAATTTTCCACGTAGTCGAATCTGGACAACGGCCAACAAACGACGACGAAGACTTTGCGCTAGAGAAACAAGTTTTTCTTCGGTATACAATACACACTGCCATGCCTTAATGATGAATTCGAAATTTGTAAATTTGTTTGAATTTGTTTGAAAGCGTTATTCTGCCATTAAACGACGGTAAACGCAATTTGAGTTACTTATCGGTATCGATAATTGCTATTCAAAGAAGACACATTTAGCAGAATAATAAATCTTTAATAGGGCATGAAGTCGCCATAGTCTAGTAGGTAGTGTGTTGGCTTATTAGACGTCAGGCCACGGTTAAACCCCAGGGCAGACATCTCTAACAAAACAAAATATGAAAAAAATAAATATTTCTTCCGTAACATCTTCTCAGCAGATTTGTGGCAAAAAATCTGCGAGGAAATGAAATTGCCATGAAATCTTTCTCAAAAATCTATTGTGGAGGAGCACTGTCCTGCTTTGCATACCCAGAAGTTATACGTTTGAAAAACTACATACCAAAAATTGGCACTAGCCGAAAGAACATCATGACTGTTGACATGATTGTAAACGAATCACAATAATCCACAATATAATTAACGAATTCCGTTTCATATCAAAACAATTGAAGTCGCCGTAGTCTAGTAGGTAGTGTGGTGGCTTATTAGACTTGAGGCGACATCTCCAACAAAACGAAATATGAAAAAAATATTTCTTTCGGCAACATCCACTCACCAAATTCTGGCAAAAACTCTGAGAGTAAATAAAATTGCCTTTAAAAGTTTATCAAAAATCTGTCGTTCGGGGTCAAGGCTTAAACTGTAGGTCCGGCAAGTCATGCATAAAATTAATACACACAACATAAGTGGTGTGGAAGCTAGGTTGTATTCCTGACTGAAGGGTTGTAATGACCAACTATTCATGTATGTATTAGAACAATGTGTGGGCATGTTTATGAAAAATTCTATTAAATTTTTATCCAAATTGTTAAATCATTATTAAGTTAACCATGTTGGGAATATTTGAGTGAAAGCTATGCTTTCTCTTGTATCGTATATTATGCATGAGATACATACATATGTATGTATATGGGTCTATTTTATGCCTGTGTATAAATCAATATTTCTTCTAACACAGTATTTTTATTTCCTTGAATATTTTTTTTTAAATGGCTTTAGTTCAGTACTTTAATAGTCGACCTCTATCCCTTTTGCTGTGATTAAATATTCTCCTTTACAGGGAAATGGAATCTTTGCATCTTTTCCCAAGCTGTAGTCGGGCTGAATGCATGCATCTGTGTTGAGCTTGAGTGTGTTGACTTCGTGAGTAATGCGGCCAGCTTTAATATTTATAAGGTTGTTTCTAGTGGCAACAGCAACAACAGCATAAACATGGGCAACTAGACCCACCATTAATGGCAAAACATTTCATGCAACGTCTATTGAAATATTCACTCAAAAGAAATGAAAAGAGCAAGGGAGAGCGAGAAAAATATCAAAAGTTTAGTGATTATTACTGACGCCATTACGTGACTGTTTTGGAAAGTGTCGAAAATATGTGGCATCAGTTCATTCTTTTTTTTTTTTTTTTGTTTTTGTTTTTGCTTTCAGCAATCTTAATTCTTAAAAATGTTATTGCTACTGTTGTTGTTGTTGTTGTTGTTGTTGCTGATATATTTTGTTTTGTTTTTATAAGGGCACAACCAACATTATTACCCAGCCAAGTAGCAAAGTAGTAGCAGTAGTAGCTTAGTGGCAGTGATTTGTTGAATGTTAAAAAAACCGTCTCAACACAAAGGCCGCATGTAATGAGCACCAAGTAGAGATTGTACGCTTGTTTGCCTCATTTGATTAACATTCGATGTACGAATGTCGATGAAAATGACCTGATGATATTGGGGGATACATAAACCATAAATCCTATTGAAAACACTAGAAGTCGTAGCAAAACATTATAAACACTTATAATCACACAAACTATTAACAAGAAGAAGATCGTAATTTTCTATACTTCAGCCATCAGGGAAAGTTCATAAAATAAACATAATGTAGTCGTGCTGCTGTTGCTAATAATTAAAATGAAGCGAGAATCGCAAAAGAAGGCCTAATGCTATGCAAAACAAGGCTACGATTCAAGAGCGAGAAAGACAGAGATAGAGAGAGAGTTTGTAATAAATTAGCTTATGATTCTGTGTTAAGCACTCATGTAGTTGATGTGTTATTTTCGATTTTAAAGTGGTAAAATAAAGTGTTTGACAGTTACATGGAGCCGTAGTTCAGTAGGCAGTGTGTTGGCCTATTAGACGTGAGGCCTCGGTTAAAACCTCAGGTCAGATATTTCCAGCAAAACAAAATTTGAAAAGTATTTCTTCGGAGACTTCCTCTCAGCAGATTTCTGGTAAAAATTCTGAGAGTAAATAAAATTGTCATGAAAAGTTCTTCAAAAAACTGATATTCGGAGTCGACTTTAACCTCATGTACAAAAATTAACAGAGAGGTGTAAGAAGTAAGATTGTAATCTTGACTAAAGGGCTATAATGATCAATTATGTATGTACGTAGTCATCAAATAGCTATATACTTGAAATAGTTGCCAGATTATTAATTTTTTTTTAGATCCGATCACTCATTCATCAAATTAACGCACACACAACATAAATAGTGTAAAAAGCTAGGTTGTAATCCTACCTAAGAGGCTGTAAATCCAGTAAAGAAATAATAGGCACCACATATATTAGGAATGCACTTATTGATCTAGATTATAATCCGGACCAAGTTTATAAACTGGTTTGTCCATCCATCGCAAGCAACTTTATTGTTAAAAAGAAACTATCTTAAGCGTAATGTTAATACGAGATCAAGATAGTAGTGGTCGAAATACATACGTCGATGTTTTAAAGACTTATCGACACATCGAATCAATTCGATTGTTTTTTCTATTGATTAACGCTGATAAAAAATCGATATTTATTATTCGATGTACTGAAGATAAAAACTTATGCAAGTTTAATATGCCACACGTAATATATTCTTTAACGTAATAAAACGTTTTGTTAATACCTCTTGAGAGAGAGACGAGATGACGTTGGCTTACCCTTTGAAATAAGGATCTATTCTATACAGCCACTGCACGGTCTCTTTGATATAAGACCGTTGCATGCAGTAAAAAGGACCAGATGCATTGAGACTGTTAGGTTATTCAGGAGGCATTGTAATCTAGCAAAGCGAATGGCTGATAGTTTCAGCCTTAACAGTAAGCTCTGTTGTTCTACGTAATGCTTCGCAATGCGAAAATGCTATAAAATGCTACATGCTGTTTTAGGAGAAGGACCATTCTGTGATATAATATTGGTTCAAGGATATAGTGGGAGAGAAATAGTATGTTCAGTTCCAGAGTAAACTATTCTGAGTCCATTTGGAAGTCTGGCTGTTGCTTCCTTGCGAAAGTTTACGACACCGAAAGATGTATTCAATTCAAATTGAACAATAAGCACAGAGGACGTGACAATACTATATAACTACGGTGACCATCCGTCCACTATTATAGCGGACAGTCCGCTATTTTAACCTCATGTCAGCTATTTTTTTAGCGTCCGTTATTTGTCCACTATTTTACCACACGTAACTTCTAAAAAGTATTTATTTTCCAAAATGTCCGCTTTTGTCCACTTTTTTCACTAATTCGATAAAAACGCTTAGTAGTTGTTAAACTATATTCATATTTTTACATTTATACAGTTAGAGTGGAAAAATTTAACAAATTTGTGATAACGTTGATGTAGAGCATAAGAAATTATTGGGACATAGTAAAACTCGTTGGTTAATTTTACTGCCAGCCTGAGGGCAAATAATAGAATTGTTTTTACCCTTGAAAGGGTACTTTCTTAAACAAGAAAATGCCCAACAATATTGTTTAATTTTTTAATGATCCTTTTGCTGTGTCTTGGTTATTTTTTATAGACAGTCAAGCTAGTGTCTTGCATAAATACATATCGACTCCTCCGTTCTATAACATTCTAAGTCGAAAAAGTGTGTTTTGAGTTATGAGCTTTGAAGTTTTCACGCGATATGAAGTTTTCACGCGATATCTCTTAAACCATATAAGATACGTCATTGATTCTTTCACTGTTTTTAGTAAAATTTGAGTAGAATTTCTGAATTTACAAATTTTAATTGAATGCTAGCTAAAAATGACATAGAATGTTTTAGCGCGGAGAAAATATTGACGATTGGTCGTCTAAGTGTACTTAACATGTTTTTGATAGGTCTAATTGTCTTTTTTTCCAAACTAAAACATACTATGTACACTTACACGCACAAAATTATTTTTCTTATTCTGGGAAGAACCTTTTAACTACACTTACAGACACTGAAAAAGGCACACTGTAAACACCAAGTACACATAGAAAACACAACGTTAAGAAATGTCCCTTCCATAACATTCTAAGTGTACTTACTACATTTTAGAATGGAAGATTTTTACGACTAGATGTGTATTCTAAGTAGATTTTTCCCTATAACTTTGGAACGGATCGGCGCATTTTAACCACTTAGAAAAGTCTTTACATAAAATATTAATTATAATAAATGATTTTTTTGGTTTTCCAATTTTATATATTTGTCCGCTTTTTTCTCTTGTAAATAATGGTCACCGTATATATAACCTTTAAGCAGTCATCTGACCACTCTACTGCTAAAAGGTTGAATCAAAATTAGAGTGGAAGTTGCTGTAATAAACATATCAGCTTGCAAGGATATTATAGCTAACACCTTGCCATTGAGGCCAGAAACTTGCTGTAAAGTAGGAAGAGAGGTTTAAAGGGTATACCCATACATAACATAATTGGTCATTACAACCCTTCAGTCAGGATTACGACCTAGCTTTTCACACCACCTATGTTGTGTGTATTAATTATATAAAGGAGTGGCAGAACCTACAGTTTTAGGTCGAAGACTTTTGAAACATTTTTCGTTGCAATTTAATTTTATTTACTCCCAGAGTTTTTGCTAGAAATCTGCTGAAAGGAAGACGCCGAAGAAATATTTTTTCATATTTCGTTTTGTTGAAGATGTCTACGGTGATTTCGACAGGTATAGCCGCTGAAAGGAAATATGAAGAGAGATACACAGACAATCTATACATAGTCAAACGGGTGACTTGCAAGTAGAGTATAGCTATCACGCCGCCATTGAGGCCAGAATCCATCCGTGAAGTAGGAAGAAAGGATTGAAGAGTATACACGGTGAAAGGATAGATGAAGAGAGTCGTACAGACAATCTACTCAAGTCAAATGAGTAACTTGAATAACCCTTTCGGCCGCATTTAAATTTAACTGTTGCTACCAAGAGAATCACTTATTTTTTCCATACAAAAATGAAGAGCGGGTATTTCCGCCTTTTTATCGTTAAATCATGGTTTTTAACTGTGGGTCAAATGACGGGAATTCCCGCGATGACGGGAGTTCTCGCAACGTTACCATCTCTTGCATCGTCGGTGTCCTTAGAGCTTGAATATCCTGAAAAATCATCATCCAATGAAATTTCAAAATCAGCGGGAATTCCCGTCATTAGTTTAATTAGAGAATAGTGAATGACGGGAATTCCCGCATAACTGCCGAAAGGGATAATATATCAGACTATTGTCATGTACCTCGAGGATAATAAGCATCATTTTAATGAACATCGTAGAATGAATCACACAGAACAGTAGTTTTAGAATTGGGCTTCAATCAAGCACGAAATATAAACTCCATAATAAGGAGAACGAGTTAGCTAAACTGAAACTCAATCAGCGCTACGTTAATGCTCCTTAGTAAGAAACACCTGTGGGATTACCAAGTCAGAAGCAGAGAGTTACCCTTACTGAGGTTGAAATGCAGCCTGAAGTTTACCAGGACAACAGGATTGCGAGAGGATTACAGGGATACTCCGTAGTCGTAGTGTAGTAGGTAGTGTGTTGGCTTATTAGACGTGAGACCGTCGTTCAAACCCAACTAAGACATTTCCAATGAAACGAAATATGAAAAATTATTTTCTCGCTGACTTCCTCCCAGCAGAAAACTGCTGAGGCTAAATAAAATTGCCATTACAGAGTTTCTCAGAAAATCTGTTGTTCGGAGTCGATTTTAAGCTATAGGTCCCGCCACTCTTGTATAAATTTAACAGACACAACACAATTGGTGCGAGAAGCCAGGTCGTAATCCTGTCTGAAGTATTGTAATGACCAATTATGTAGCTGAGGGTATAATAAATCAAGTAAAGTATTTTCTTTAAAGTGGCTGCTAATAAAGGACTAAGGAAAACATTAACTTTTCTTTTACTGTTGCCCTACGAAACCCTATTTTGAGGAAAATTAAGAAAAAGAATTTCATTCTATCGAACAATGACTTGCCAAAGCACTTTCTCTATGAATATTCTATGCGATATTCAATATCCTTATACTGTTCCCCTCAAAATTGTAGCACTTAAACATTTTCTACCATCAACAACTGTACTTTAACTTTATGCGGCTCAAAAATTATTTTTTAATTCCTTCACCCTATCAATAAAACTACAGCAAAACAAAAAAAAAACAGTTTTTTTCATTTTTGATGAAATCCAAAAAAGAAAAAGAGACCGTATATCGCTATTTAAATTACCATATTTGAATACGAGTTAAGCTTCGACGTCATTTCAAACTACACTAGCAATAAATACCCAATGAAACAATATGATGATGTAAAATGCAGTAAAAACAAAAGCACAAGCACCAAATGAAGTTGGAGTTAGAGTTGGAGACAAAAAAAAAACACAAAAAAACATCTACAGGGCTCATCCATAAATTTGTAGCTGATGAATTTTAAGTATTCCTCTGATATTGTCCACAACAAGTCAATTCACGTTGGAGGTTTTTTTTGTGCTCGTAGAGGAATTATCAAAAAAAAAAAAAAAATTGGGAGTAAAACAAAACAACAAAAAAAAAACGAAGAATATTTTCGAATAAATTTGCATAAATTTTGTTTTCAATATGCAGTTGATTTTTCTTCTTCATGTTCGTTCGTTTCGTTCTCAGTGACGTTTTATTTTTAAGGTGATGAGCGTGTGGTGGAAGGGTGTATGAGGTGTGAGAGGCGAATGCTCGTTTATTTTTGTTACCGCCATAAACTTGATTAAATGCCGCCGCAAAGTATTTGTTGTTGCTTTTATTTTCTTTTCTTTCCTTCCATTTTTCAATGCATAAATTTAGAGATTTTACAGACGAAATTTTTTTTCCATTATTTTTTCCGTACATTCTTATAAAGGATTTTAATTTTATTGCTCTTTGTTATAACGTAGCCATCATCATACGTGAATTTTTGCAGCAAAAAAAAAAAGGAAAAGAAAATGAAAATAACATACACGGAACACTAGCAATAAAGCAAACGTTAACGCTTTAATTTGTGTTTAAAAATACCGGCTCGTTAAGAGGTTAAGCGGAGAGGATATTGAATATTAATTCGCTTAAAAAGGAAATGACTTCAAATTAATGTGTAAATTAAAACCAAGCCCATATAAATCCTTTTCATTATTGAGTGGTAAATCCAAAATATTCGTTATTACAATAAATAGATGTCGTATCAGTTGTATAACCTTCTTATCGATTCAACTGGTTCGGCGTTAATTTTATAATTACGAGTATGTTTTGCATTCCTCTTCACTTCTTAAAAAAGACGATTGATTTACTGTAACATATATACATAATTGGTCATTACTACCCTTCAGCCAGGGTTACGACCTAGCTTCTCACATTACTTATGTTGTGTGTGTTAATTTTATACATGAGCGGCGGCACCTACAGTTTAATAATTATAATTTAAAGTATGATTTAAGTAAAAAACATAAACATTTATTCCATTAAAAAATACACATACATATACTATATACCTCATTACACAAAACATAAAATTTTTAAGCTAACTTAATCGCTATCATTTTCAACAACAAGTCTTTTTTTACGAATTTTATTTATTTATTTTATTTATTTATTTGAAAGCTCCATACACAAGACCATATGTCTTATATTGCAGTATGAAACTAATTAACATGTTAGAGAAACAATGTTTACATACAATTAAATAACAATATAAATTAAATTTTACGTAGTATAATAATTTTGGAGATCAAAATTTACATACATGCATGATAAATACAAACATTTAGTAGACTTTCAGAAAATTATTACGGTGAAAACAGTTTCATAAGTTGTGCTTTAAATTGTCGTGCGTTACTTAATACTTGACAGCTGTAGGGGATCGAGTTCCAGAGAGTTGTTGCAAATATGTAAAAATGCCAACTAGAGATGAGGCTCTTGTACCCAAACGATCTTATTCTTCTACCTCTGCAGCTATTTGCGAAAGAGAGTCTATTGTAAAGATGCTCCGGCTGGCGGGTATAAATTATCTTGTGCATAAGTACCAAAACTTTTAATTTAAGCAGACAATCAAAAGAGTTTAAAGTCGACTCCGAACGACAGATTTTTGAGAAACTTTTCATGGCAATTTTGTTTACTCTAAGAGATCTCACCGGAAATCTGTTGAGAGGAAGTCGCCGAAGAACTATTTTTTCATATTTTCGCTTTGAGTTTGAACCATGATGGCCTTACGTCTAATAAGCCAACACACTACCTACTAGACCATGGCGACTTCAATTTACTGTAACAAGTACAAGAAAAATGGGAAAAATGTATTATATATTGTATTACCAAAGAAAATAAAGTATAAAGAATGTGCATCTTAACATATTTTGGAATATTTTTCAAAAATATTTCATGACGCGGGGGGAAAGATAGAAGGGAAGGAAACGAAGAGCGTAACAATGCGTTGCTCTCATCGTGCGTTTTTGTTGTTTGACCACTTTTTTATTAAATTTTCTGAAATCACTTATTCTGGTCAGTGTTGCCACGAAAAAAAATAATGCAACCAACATTTGTGAAAAAAATTACCAAATAAGAAAAAATTAACCAAAATTAAATTCACAGTTTTTTTATTTTATTTTTTCAAATATAAATTATAATTAATACAACATAGTAAGAAAAGAAACAAAAAATAACAAACTAAAATTTTAGTCTTACAAATTAATTCATTTCTACAAACAAAAGCTCTTTTTATAAGAAAAATAAATAACAAAATCCGGAAATTTTGGTTAAAAATAGTTAAACGGCAACACTGGTTGTGATTAGTGAGCAAGAGAGAGAAAATAAGTTGAGAGAATTTATTTATTTACAGCCATTGTACAATGGGTCAATTCGACCTCCGGGTACTGTACTTGTCACAGTTGACAAGTACACGTCCTCTAACCTACAGCCATAGAAAACTGTCAATAATATACGATACTTTGATTTTCATTTCATCAACATACATATGTAAAGCTATCTATCTTAATAATTTTAGATAAATAAAGATAAAATAAAAAATCATTTTTTTTTTATTAAAAGAACATAAAGCTATCCATCTTTGGCTTCAAAATTATACCTAGTTTTTTTTAGATAAACAAAAATAAAATAACCCATTTTTTATTAGAAGAAAAAATAAAAAAATTAAATATGGCCAGCTAATGACATAGAACATTTTTAACATAAAATATTTTTTGAGTATTATTCTGAAATAAAATGATAACGCATCCGCTACACATGTGTTCTTTTCGCAGTCTGATCGACAACTAAATCAAATAACACAAGAATGCGTGTGAGTTCTCTCTGCACAATTGTGCGGGTAGTAATTTTAAACAAATTTTGGTGAGAGCGGGTCGTACGCCTACAACCCGCCATAAGAAATTTTACTTCTACATGATGCGCATTCTTTATATCCATATTCTTTGGTATTACGCATTGTGTTAGAGCTGGGAAAATAGGTTAGGGGAGAGAGAGTAGTGTTTATAAAATAATATTAATAGTAGAGGTGATAGGAAACACTTTTATAAGAAGAGAGGTCAACATATGGATCGTGCAGTTGGAAGCCTTGGGCACAAATCAATTTCCTCTACAAGACGGATGTGTATTAGGGGTCACCTAGAAACGACGGTCTCTTTGAAAATTTGTCGAGTATTGTAAGGAGTAGCCTTCCTCATTTTGTCCAACTGTTTTCCAAAAGCAGTAGCCATTGTCTAGTAAGTAGTGTGTTGGCTTAAGAGACGTGAGGCCACAATACAAAACCCAGTTCAGACATCTTCAGCAAAACGAAATATGAAAAAATAATTCTTCGCAGACCTGCTCTCAACAGATTTCTGGCAAAAAACTCTGAGCGTAAGTAAAATTGCCATGAAAAGTTTCTGAAAAATCTGTTGTTTAGAGTCGACTGTAAACTGTATGTCTCACCACTTATGGATAAAACTTAACACACACAACTTGGGTGGTGTGAAAAGCTAGGTAGTAATCCTGACTATAGACTTGTAATGACCAATTAAATAAGTAATTTAAAATCGACGGAAAATACTAGTTTTTCAAATGAAAACCATGCAACACTTTTTGCAATAACTCAAAAAAACAGCTTAGCTTCGACCAATGGAAGTTATTTGACAAACTCCAATTAATACAACTGTCAAATGGGAAAATAAAGGTGCCTGGACAAGGACAAATTTATTTTCAAAAGTAGTACAATTTCCAGAAGGAAAACGCTATCTTAAATGACTATGGCAAGTTCGGACACCCACGGTAAAACGCAAATATTGAGTAGAAAATAAATTTTGTTTTTAATTTATGCCTTCAAACAACATTTTTTTCAACCCAACGAAGCTCTCGACAAATTGAAGTCAATTGAATGTGTTAAAGTGTGCTCGAAATAAATTTATGACCTTTTACCTTTTTGCAGTAAAACAAATCCAATGAATCTCTGGAAACTGTGTTGCGTTTTTCATCTCTTCAACTCATTTCTTGTTGAAATTGAAACAAATAAAATATTGAAAAGAGAACAAAAGCAAGAAGACAATTGATTCGAATGAATTTTCAACAAATTTACCAAAACACAAATCAACATTAATCAATTGAAAGAGAGAGAGAGAGAAAAAACACCCAAGAAAAAAATTGGAAATCAAAAAAAAAATTTTTTGGAAAAAAAAAAAGAAAAAAGAAAATAGAAAATGTTAAGAACTGGAGTAAAATAAAAAGAAAAAATTGAAACAATTGTAGGAAACAAAGTACCGGAAGTTGAAAATAGGAAAACATCTATTGAATTGTCAATAGTTAAGTTTGTATATACAATTTCTACTCTTTTCTTTCTAATTTTTTTTCTTCTATTTTTTCTTCAAAAAAAAAAATAAAAAAAATACGAAAAACTATTGCAATAAGAAGACGAAAAAAAAAGAAGAGGAGAAAACTTGATATAAAACAAACAACTGCGGAAATAAAAGAATTGTAAATGAAGTTTCAAGTAACGGATGTAAAAATGAAATCAGAATCCAGAAAAAAAAGCTACTGAAACACTTTTCAAGAAAAACGGTTTTCTTGTGAAATTGCAAATAAAAACTAATATCGTATTAATAAATATTAAATAATCCAAAGAGAAAATTATTAATAATTTTAAAATGTTGTTTTCTTCTCCAGGGCGGATGTGAAAACTCGCACTTAAGACAAAACTGCATTTCACATGAACCAGCCTTTTTATCAAGCACTTGATAGAATATTTAATTTATGACGAATGAAAGAATTAAAGGCACATGTTCAACCCACTTCAGTAAGGATTACGACTTAGCTTCTCACATCATTTATGTTTTGTGTGTTAATTTTTTACATGAGTGGCAGGACCTACAGTTTAAAGTCAACTTCTAATGACAGATTTTTAAGAAATTTTTCATGGCAATTTTTTATTTACTCTCAGAGTTTTTCCCAGAAGACTGCTGAGAGATATTCGGCGAAGAAATGTTTTTTTATATTTCGTTTCGTTCGAGAAGTTTAACCTGGGGTTTGAAAGATGATCTCATGTCTATTAAGCCAACACACCGCCTACTAAACTACGGCGGTTTCATGTTGAACCTAAGATTGACAAAATACTAACATAGCCTGTTAAAAGGCAAGATTGTAAAAACACCTCTGTTGGAGAATTTTACAAGTGAAGGTGACGATCGTTTTGATCGGGAATACTAGAAGTATCAAATCTCGTTGGTTTCATGGATAATCTAGCAAAAGTTGTAAAAGCGAAACACACTGTAAATGCAAAGATAAACCATAGAAATTGGTCTCCTAAGTCGAAACAATAAAGGAAAATACGAAATACTCTAGGTGGAAGAGGTCGCCGTGGATTGAGAAGTTATCAGAGTCTAGTAGGTAGTGAACTGACTCATAAGACGAGGCACCGTGGTTTAGCCTCTGGCTCAGACATCTTGAATGAAACGAAATATTAAAGAATATGTCCTACGATGAAGGAAGTAATCGAAGTCGACATAAAAATTCTCTCTCATGAATAAAATGCACACACACAAAATAGGTATTGTAAGAAGTTAGGTTGCAATTCTGACTAAATATTAATATATTTTGTATATGCATGTTTATAAAGTTACTGCCCCAGAGGTGTTAAATCGCACGAACGGGGAAGCCAGTGAATAGGACCACTCGTGAATAGGACAATATATCCTTGTTGTCGACCAATTCATACTTTAACCAAGAATTTCTAAATTAAAGATTCATATTATCAACCCATTTTACACCGTCCTTAACAATACACAATAAAAGTTTTACAGTTTGATTACGTTGCAGTAAATGTAATCATGTTTGTTTGTTTATTTATGTGGCATTTAAATATTGACTTTTTTCCAAGCAAGTAAAGCTCACCTTAGACATCGAAGCTAAGGGTAGAAAATAACTCTGAGGTTTGGGGTTCATTCGCGGTATTTTTATCATAGATGTGACAAATTTTTTCACATGTTTTTGGACAATCTTTTTATTACACCAATTAATTTCCGTATAACTTTTTAAAGCACTCTAATCTGCTGCGCTACAAGTGTAACTTAAAATCAGGATGTCCTTCAGGCATTTTTGGGTTAGATTAGGTTGGAGTGGGAGCTTTGATACCAAAAGCTCACTTGAGCACGCAAAGCAGCCCGTTGTGATGCCACAGGTGAACCCAGTCTCTGTACTGACCAAGTTCCACCAAACCAGGGAAGAAGAAGAAGTTGGTCAGAGCTGTACATTAAAAACACGACTACCCCACGCTGGAAAACCAGCCTGAAAGTTTGATAAACGAAGCAATATCCTTGACATCAATGGATGTTAGCTTCGTCAAGGTGACCTCTATCTGCATCTCGCAAGAGATGGGCATTGACAAAGAAAGTGGATAACAGTCTCCTCTTACTCAGCGGATCTGCACCCACGGCAGAAGTCGTTAGATGGGAGCTGCACTATTTCCGCGTGTCTTCTTATAACACAATGACATGGTCACTGTGATCGAGATGACGTTACGTCCAAGTAACTGGTTGGTGCGCCTTCTATCCATCGAGGTTCAAGTGAGTCTAGCGGTGGAGCAGGACTCCTCACTGACCCAGGATATGTTGGCGTCTCGAAAGAATTTTCGCGCAATGGCCAACTTGACCGAGGCAAGTGGCATTCCCAAGTCGATTGAAGAGGATTCCGGACATGTAGTCGTTTGAATTTCTGTTGCCGAATATACTAAAAAAAAGAGCATCAACACCATTAAATGTGCGTTTTATTTCGCTATTAAATTGCTACGCATTTTGAAGGTTTATAATTGTATCCACCTAACACGCAATGTTTGTTTGTTACTGCAAACACCTTTAAAGGCATGCTGTTGCAGCAGTAATGATTAAGTGAAGTAATTTGACATTATCACAGAGACAAAGGACTGTTTTTTGTTCATTCATTTTAAATTTTTTATTTTTTCCAGGCACACTAGCAAATATATCTGTACATACACTTTGAAACACTTATGAGAATAGAAAAGCAGGATGTGAATGTCTATGACAGAAACACATATTGTTGATGGCCCGAAGTGTATTGTCCTGCAGTAACAATTAAACACATTTTTACTGTGTAGCATTTCTAACTGGAGTAGAATAAAGTAAGGAAAAAACTGCACGATAAGGACTAGAAAAAGAGAAAGAGAGAGAGAGAGAGAGTAGGACTTTTGTAAACTTTTCTGCTGTTACAGCTTAAGCTGTATAATATTAACACTTTGGTTGAATAAAATGGTCGGTCGACTGGTTGGTTGGTTGCTTGGTTAACAACAAATACAAGCGTATGTTAAAATACAATATTTCTGTAGCACAGAATAAAAAGTTCTTTTAATTTTTTTGTTTTTGTTTTTAGCGTTACAAATTCATTTTGATACGTTTTTTTTCTTTGTACTTTTGTAAAATTGTCATAAAATATGAGGCAAACACTTACTCTTTAACAGTCTTTTATGTTATTTTCTTTCGTTTTTTTCTCTCTTTCTCTGCATACTTGTCAAGCGTTTTTCAGTTTTATATTTGTTTTGTTTCGTTTTTTTTTTTTTCTTTTTTTTAGAAAAAAGGACAAAATTAAAAGAAAAAACCTAAGCATCGCTGAATAAACAACAATGGCTACAAAAAAACAACAAATAAAAACCGTTTGAACAATAAAAAACAGGACATTCGTAGCCAAAGGAAAGGATTTCATTTTTATATTCTTTTACTTACGTTTCGTACTCATCTCATCGTTTTTATACCCATCACCACGATCAAAAGATAGACGATATACTAATTGCTTCATCCTGTCTGTAACTGGCCATTAAAGTTAAATTTATTACAGGATTAAAATGCCATATGGCGGGTACACGTATTAGTCGGTGATATTTAAATTCTGTTTTACATATGAATGGTAGAGACAATGGTACTTTTAACCATTTCACTTAAACACCAGAAATAAAATAATTCAAGAGATTACTGATCATACATTCGAAACGATAAAATGTATGAATTTTGTTCCAATGGATTCGGAATTCAGAATTCGCAAACCGTTATCATTTCAGTATTTGTATGGGTTTGGGGGCCCACTTGAGTTCTAAAGGCTCGTACACATTTGAATTGCTTTGTATCTAGTATTTTTGGTTGAAAGCTTCTAGTCAGTAGAGACTGCTTAGTAAAAACGAAATCGGAGAAGAGTTATAATAACAAAATAAAAAGCATTCTGATTGCTATTTTGAAGTCGCCGTAGTCTAGTAGGTAGTGTGTTGGCTTATTAGACGAAAAGCCAGGGTTCGAGCCCCAGGCCAGACATCAAAACAAAACAAAATACAAAAAGTATTTCTTCGGCGATTTCCTCTCAGCAGATTTCTGGCAACAACTCTGAGAGTAAATAAAATTGCCATGAAAAGTTTCTCAAAAAATCTGTCGTTCGGAGTCGACTTTAAACTGTAGGTCCCGCCACTTATGTATAAAATTAACACACACAACATAAGTGGTGTGAGAAACTAGGTCAATAATCCTGACTGAAGGGTTGTAATGACCAATTATGTATGTGATTGCTATTTTAATACAGTGTTGACAACCTTAAAATGTAAAGTCAGGTCTCTTTGTAGTGATGATTCTTTTAAGCGGCTCTTTATCTGTTAAAATTTTCTTAAACTAGGCATTTAAGGTATTGTTCGCAATCCAGTTATAGGGTTTTCTACATTACAATGTAGTCGCCGTAGTCTAAAAGGTAGTGTGTTGACTTATTAGACGTGAGGCTACGGTTCAAACCCCAAGTCAGATATCTCAAACAAAACGAAATATGAAAAAATATTTCTTGGGCGACTGACTCTCAGATAATTATGATTCCCATATTAATAGAATGAAGATAACACTCTTGCATTATAGCTCTAATGGTTCTATGCGCTGAGAGTTGAAACGATTTTAAGCACTACCTATTGACTACAAATATGCCTACAGGATTAGAGATTGCGATTTCAACTGAAAAAACAGTACTTTTTTAGATGGGAAAATAAGTGCGGGACTATTTGAATGAAATACAGGTTTTTGAAAAACAAAATACGTTTTATTTTCCTTTCCTTTTGATTATTCGTCCAAAAATATTTGACAAATTCGTTAGGTTGGATACATTTGTAGGGTGAGACATTTCTTTAAATCTGGAGACAGAAAATAATCACTCGAAGATAAATCTGAAAAATATTTCATATACAAAAATAATTATCTCCTGAAATGACACGGTAGTATGTATGTGCCACCAAAGGCTATTAATCGCAAGCAAAATGACGCAACTTGTTTAAATTTTAAATTTCAAAAAAGTTATGACCAGCCTTCGTATTATTTGTTATAATTCTAAGTATGCCTTGAATTTGTAGTTACTCATATATTATAATTCATAGTATGCCTAGAATTTTTCATTATTATTTTTGCATTCTTCGTTTTGAATTCAATTGTTAAATACTACTTATACTTTTTATTACTTTTTATAATATTAGAAAATATGAAATATATATTTTAAATAATTACAAAGATCATATTTGTCCTTAAAAACACAACAGTTTACAACAGTTTGGCGACGAGCGTAAAATCGTTTCAATTATTCATTTTTTGTGCAATTACCAATATTTCTTTTTCTTGTTGAAGCAAGTGCAAGCTCATCAATTTACAAAATGGATGCCGAACAATTCGCCATGTTCATGAAAGTGCAACAGGATTTATTGTACAAAATTTCAAAGATGTCTGTTGGTACATCTTCAAGTGCAGTGCAAGGTAACACCAACACTCTAAACACGGTGTTAGTTCCTAATAGGGTTGGCAATCCCGCTCTATATTTTCAATCCCGGGATTTCGGGATTTCATTTACCTAATCCCGGGATCCCGGGATTTATCCCGGGATTTTAAAAAATTTGTTCTTGAAAGATATTAACATATTATTTCAATAAAATTAATAACATGACACATCCAAAAATAGGTTTATAAGAAAGAATTTATTAAATTATAAGAAAATTAATTTTATTTTTAATTTTTCACATTTTTAAATTAATTAAAAAGAGTAAATTGTTTTTATAGATATATACTCTTTTGTTGATCAAGTGCGATATGTTATTATTTTTTATTATTTTTAAAATACGTTTTGAGGAAGTACAGAGCATCCAAAGTTTCATCGCTCAAACGACTTCTTATTTTAGTTGTGAAAAATCCAGCTGCAGAAAAAGTACGTTCAGACTCTACACTGGCTGAAGAAGAAGGTGTAACTTCTGACACAGAAGCTATTAGAAGTGATGTAGCTGGACTTGAAGTATTTAGTCTTCCGAGTAACTCAACTATTAATTTGCGACATTTTATGGAAGAAGGAACCGTTACGAACTCTGTTTCGGATTCGGACTGAACATTTGTTCTACCATTGTGCAGATACTGAAGTACCCCACTGATATCTGTTCTCCTTTGTTACATGCGATGGATGAGGGCTGAATGTAGTTTTTGACTTATAACGTTGTTAGCATCTTTAAGTTTTTTTAACATAAAAGTTATGGCAACATCGTCCGTGAACAGATTAGCATCCCGACGGCAAAGGGCGTCAACTGTTGCTTTAACTGGGATAAGAACACTAATGATTGCGGATACCATATTAATCTCATCTTTGGATAAAGCAAAATATTCACCTTCAGGTGGACCTATGTCTAATAATGCCTTTTGTATACAATTTCTTAATAAATAAAGACGTTCCAGCATTAACAAAAGGCTGCTCTACCTAGTTTTATAGTCTTTTATTAGAGTTAGTTGCTTTCCAAATTCAGCCGTAACATACTTTTGCATGACATCTTATTTTGTTGCTGTAATATACAACCATTTGGCGGACTGTGTTAACAGTCGTAGGTAAACTTTAAATCCCATTGCTGTAAGACCTGCACGTAAGTCACTAGAGCGGCATATAATGTTAATTGAAATCCCATCAAGGGCTGTTAGTCGTTCAAGTGTAGCAGAAAGTGATCTGTCTTCTAGCCCCAGCATAGGAAAATACTTGGCTAATGGTTTAGTTTTTTTTTGTTGGTGGTTCATCTGCTTCTGGTGATTTTAATTTAATTTTAATTTAAGTGTTTACATCTCAAAAAAAAAAAAATCGCAATTTGAAGTTTTGTTTCTAATTTCATAGCGGTTAATGCATCGAAACAACAGATTCTAATTTCTGGAAATTCGAATTAGTGAGAGTTCTAATATACAATTTTTTTCATTGCGGCTTAAAAAGTCAAATCCCGGGATTAAGTGCTCAATCCCGGGATTTTGGGATTGTTAAAAACTGCGGGATCCCGGGATTTCGGGACCCCGGGATCCCGGGATTCCCAACACTAGTTCCTAATTTCGAAGCTTTTGAACCGGCTAAGGAGACATACCGAAATTACATACAGCGGTTCGAAAATTATGTCAACATGAAAGGCGTTGATGGCAATAGGACATATTGTACAAAGCTGCTTTTAAATTCAATTGGCGCTAAGCATTTCGATAGTGTGACAGCAATAGCTGCACCAAGGATAGCAACAGAGCTGCAATATGAAGATTTGTTGGAGCTGTTGGAAAATTATTTGGCTCCAAAAAGGAATGTGCTAGTGGCACAACATAAATTTTTATCCAGATATCAAAGTGAAGGACAGTCAGTGGCAGATTTTGTGGCAACACTTCGTGGAGATGTTATCGATTGTGAATTTGTGTCGGAGTGTGCGTGCAAAAGTTCAATTGCTGATGTGTTTTTGAGGGCACAATTTATCCGTGGGATTAACGACGGCGGAATGCGTGAGCAACTGCTTCAATCCGAGTCATCTAAATTTGATGAAATTGTTTCAAACATGCTATAACAAATTCATCCAGTCTATCCGTAAACAAAATTTTCAACAAAAAGAAACCGGTAAGTCGTTCAAAATTTCAAGAATCGAAACAAAAACGAAAAATTAATTACAAGCAATTGGGTATTGCTGGTTTATGTTTACGATGTGGTAGAAACGATCATTATGCGAAGGAGTGCCGCTCCAGTTCAAAACTAAAATGTAATTTATGTTCGAAACAAGGTCATGTAGGAAAAGTCTGCATAGCTTCTCTTTTGGCAGATAGTCCTAATGCCGGACCTAAAAATAAACTCAGTACACGTGAGAATTCAACAAATCAAGTTCGAAGCGATAGTTCTGAATATGGAATTTACAAAATTGTTGATATTTATCGCAATGATTATTCAAATGGGAATTCTGAGCGCTACTACGCCAACATATCGATCGAGGGGAAAATGGTCAAATTCGAAGTAGACTCTGGCTCTGGTCATTCATTTTTGCCCCGTAGCTTTTTCAAATCCTTAAATCTATCTAACAGAATAGCCCCTACAAATATAATATTCCGTTCTTATACGCAAGAGACATTTGCAGCGGATGGAAAAATACGAGTACACGCAAAATTCAACAATGTTTCGATTTTTGATGACATTTATATTGTACCAGATGGTTGTACAGCCCTAATAGGCCGAACTTGGATACGTCGCCTAGGTATTAACCTCAATGAATTGGATCGAATGAATTCAAATATGGCTGTTACCAATTCTGTTACTGTTTCAAACCCAATTCAAGACTTAATGACCGAATTTGCCTCTATTTTTGAACAGGAAATTGGGTGTATCCCAAATTATAAAGTTTCATTGCAATTGCGTGAAAATGCCAACCCTAGTTACACCAAAGAACGTCAAATCCCTTACGCGTTAGTGGAACGAGTCAACAAGGAACTCAACGATTTGGAAAATAAGGGAATCATCACGAAAGTAGCCAACAGTGACTGGGGTTCACCATTAGTAGTCATACCTAAAGCTGATGGTGGAGTTCGTCTTTGCGTCGACTATAAGGTAGGCGTAAATCAAAGATTGGTAGATGCACATTACCCGATACGAAAAATTGATCACATTTTCAATAGCCTAAAGGATTCGAGATTCTACTGTCGCCTTGATTTCTACAAGGCTTATTTACACGTTCCCGTTGATGAACATTCATCTGAAATTCAAACAATTTCGACGCACAGAGGTACATTTCGGATGAATCGCCTGTCTTTCGGCATTAAAACTGCCCCTGCTGAATTTAATAGGATTATAGATCAAATATTGCATGGAATTCCGAAGACAGAATCCTATTTCGATGACATTGTGGTACATGGAAAAACTTTAGCTGAGTGCAAGGCTAATTTGAGATCTTGTTTGTCTCAACTCAAGAAGTACGATCTTCATTTGAATATTTCAAAATGTACATTCTACCAAAGACAGATTGAATTTTTGGGACACACTGTAGAATATAACAAAGTTCGAAAATCTGTTTCTAAAGTAAAAGCCATTGTCGAGATGCCACAACCAAAATGTGTGGAGGATGTCCGTAGATTTCTTGGTATGGTGACATACTACTCTAGATTTATACCTAATGCTTCTACATTAACCACTCCATTACGTATGTTATTACGAAAGAAAACCGTTTTTAAGTGGAATTCTAACTGTCAAAAATCATTCGATGATCTGAAACGAGAGATTGCCAGTGATCGAGTTCTAATGCCATTCAACCCGAAATTGCAGGTTCAACTCGCCTGTGACGCTAGTCCCACCGGTATAGCAGGTGTCTTATCTCACATAGTAGGAGATGAAGAAAGGCCAATTGCTTTTACATCGAGGTCTTTAACAACGGCAGAGCAAAACTATTCCCCGCTTGACCGTGAGGCTTTGGCAATAGTGTATTCTGTGCAGCATTTTCATGAATACATCTATGGCCGACCTTTCAAATTAATTACAGACAATCAGCCATTATCTCGCATTTTTCACCAGAATTCAAAGTTACCTCAGATGACATCATCTAGACTTCAAAGATACGCTGCATTTCTAACCGGCTACAATTACGAAGTAGTTACGAAAAAGAGCGAGGAAAATATTAATGCAGATTGCTTGTCAAGAGCCCCTTTAATCACAGCTAATATTTTTAAAAATTTTATGGATGAAGAGGTTCACTCTATTTGCGATTCCACTTTATTACAAATAAATTCATTGAAATTAAATTACAAGTCAATTCGAGATGCTACAAAAAGAGATGCTCAACTTTCAAAAATCATGACTCAATTACGAAGTTCAAGCCTTGTCGATTCGGAATATACAATTGATTCCGATATTTTATTCAAAGGGGAGAGGGTCATAGTTCCTAGTTCACTTCAACAAGCGGTACTTAATGAACTTCATTATACACACATTGGTATAACCAAGATGAAGCAGCTGGCAAGAAGGTACGTATATTGGACTTCGATAGACAAGGATATCGAGAGGTACGTTCGTTCGTGTGCTGCTTGTGCATCCGTTCAGAATAGTCCTCCAAAAGCTATTTTACATCCTTGGGATGAACCACAACACAATTGGCAACGCATACATATTGATTACGCAGGTCCCTATCAGGGTCATCAATTCTTGGTAGTTGTCGATGCTAAATCTAAATGGGCAGAAGTGGGCGTATGCTGCTCTGCACCAACATCAGAATCAACCATAGAAATGTCTGGATTTCCAGATGTTATGGTATCTGATAACGCAACCATATTCAAAAGCAACGAGTTTATTCAATTTTGCCGCAACTCTGGTATTTTTCAAAAATTTATTGCTCCGGGTCATCCAGCAACAAATGGATTGGCCGAAAGGAATGTCCAGACTTTAAAAAAACGCCTGGCAGCTATGTCAGACGATATGACTTCCATACCTAAAAAGGTTCGAGAGATACTTTTTCGATACAGAGCGACTCCTCTACAGAATGGGAAATCGCCATCTGAGCAGTATCTTGGAAGACAAATTAGAATCCGGCTAGATGCCTTAAAACCTTCTAAGTTTTATAAAAATTCTGTTCCTGATATTACAGTCAGACAGCTAAGTGAGGGAGACCGCGTTCAAGCAAGATATTACGCCAATAATAAGCCGACATGGAAATTTGAAACTATCACTAAAAAACTCGGTCGTCTTCACTATATTGTTCGTCTCGATGATGGATTCGTTTTTAAACGCCATCTGAATCAAATTCGCACCACTAACGTACAGGCACCTACCCCAAAAACGATCCATCCAAATATCGCTGACTCAGATAACCATCCAGTTATAGATCCGCAAATCCTACAATACCAGGCTGTAGTACCTTTAATTCCGGCACAGGAATTGTGTGATGAATCAGCAGTGCCTTCTACTTCTACAACCGCAGAACTACCACGGGAACAAGTACTACCGTCTACATCTCAAAATGCTGAAACTGAATCAACACCAAGCCGACGTACATCTGTCCGACAACGGAAAGCACCGTCTTATCTTAGCAATTATATGCGACATTAAAATTAAGTGAGGGAGAATTGTTCTAATTCTAAGTATGCCTTGAATTTGTAGTTACTCATATATTATAATTCATAGTATGCCTAGAATTTTTCATTATTATTTTTTCATTCTTCGTTTTGAATTCAATTGTTAAATACTACTTATACTTTTTATAATATTAGAAAATATGAAATATATATTTTAAATAATTACAAAGATCATATTTGTCCTTAAAAACACAACAGTTTACAACATTATTGTTCTACCCGCAGAATTGTATTGCAATCTTTTCATATTACAGACTGCAACTACACAGAACATACAATTCCCTTTGGTGTATCTCTCAATGAATTCGAATCTTTTAGAGACTTGGTTGCATAATGTAGTTTCCAATAATCGATTATTTTGTGCGTATCAGCTGCAGCATATATTTCAAAAGCCAAAGTCCACATAAGCTCTCTTCTTTTCAATGCATTCCAAACAGAGTTTGTAGACCAGATCTTTAGATTTCTTTGTACGCACCTAACTATAGTTGTGAACAAACTTGATAGAAAGATATTTCATGTGCTTTTAAATAATCGCTGTTGAGGTCAAGACTTGGCTTACTTAATTGGCCAATAACTATTCGATTATCGGATTTCAGCTTGAATTAACTCATCGTTCTAGGCGCTTCTGCTTATTGCGTGCCTTCGCCAATTGGGCACACCATTCGATAACAGGGCTTCTTCGGCTTGGTCCTTCCAACGCAAACAAGGTCCTCCTCTTCGCCGACTTCCGTAAATCACCGCATCAAATACCAGTCTGGCCGAAGCATCCGCATCTGTTCGAACAACATGGCCGAGGCAGCACAGCCGCTGGATGTTAATACGCTGCACAACGCCTACGTCGTTGAGGAGTTCATACAGCTCATTGTTGGATCGAATGCGGAAATCATCGCCAACTTGCACTGGACCGAGGATCTTATAAGTTTTTTCTTGAATACTCTCGAGACTGCTGCATGAGTGCTTAATAGTGTCCATGCTTTTGCGCCATTAAGAAGCGTACGGAGAATGAGTGTCTTGTAAAGTATTAGATTTGTCGTACGGGAGAGATCTTTGCTACTTAATTGCCTATTGACCATTGTTATTCGAACTTTTCATCGATAAAATTTACGTTTGAAAAGCGTTTTCTAAGGTTTAAACGAGGTGAAATAAGCACCATACATGATGCATTCAATAGATATCCCCGGATTCTTCAGTATTTTAGGAAACACATCGCAAATATCTATCTTGAGAACGAAAAAAGCTTAAATAACGACTGGTGTTGGAGCGTTTTTATATTCTATGTTAGCCTACGCCATAGTCTAGTAGGTAGTGTGGTGGCTTATTAGACATAAGGCCACGGTTCAGACAACATCAAAACGAAATATGAAAAAAAAAATTTTTCCGACGTCTTCCTCTCAGCAGATTTCTGGCAAAAAATCTGAGAGTAAATTTAATTGACATTAAAAGTTTCACAAAAATCTGTCGTTCATAATCGACTTTAAACTGTAGCACTAATGTATTAAAATTAACACACACCACATTAGTGGTGTTAGAAGCTAGAAGGGTTATAATGACCACTTATGTGATGTATATTATATTCTGACATCGTTTAATCCTTTCAAAGGGGATATCGATTGTTATATTTCTCTGTTTTCGACTATTGATTGATATACCACATGCTGGATCCTTGAACTACAAACACGTGAACGTGTTGATTCAAGTTTGCGAAAAGTTTTTTATCGTAACCACTCTACAGATAAGTATGTACTGAAAGTAAAACTTGGTCTACATAAAGTTCATTACGTATGTATGTATATGCAGTTATCGCCTATTTGAGAGCAATGTGGTCAGTTTGGCTTTCTGTCAAGCGATTTCATGTTATCTCAAACTCATGTTATCCTGTATAATTATTTGTCAAATAATACAGTTATACCCAAATAGAAGGAATGATGTGTTTATTTTAAGAAATCATGTGTTAAACCGTGATAAAATCCAGTTAGAAACTCTTTGAAAAATCCATTTTTATATTCTTCTTATTCTTATTCTTTCTTGGTAGCCTCTTTGTTGGTATCTTTTAAAACTAAAAGATCTTCGATTAGAATAGAAGGTTCCTTTATTACCAAATAACTATCAATACCTTTCACCCACACAAAGTAAATAATAATAGAATTGAATGGAATAGAAAAAACCTAAAAAGCTTTCTACTCATTTAGATTGTGTGTAGGGATATAGTTTAGCAGCCTTTATCGTATCTTTTTTTCTGTGTTGGTTTTTGTTGAGCAATTTTTTTAGTTTTTCTTTCGTTTTTTTTTTTTGTAATTTTTTAAACCCAATTCTCTGTTTTTTCTGCTTTTTTTGTGTTTTCATTTCAACTGTCGTTTGGTTTTAATACACTTTTTTTGTGAGATATTTTCATCGTTTGTGTTGTTGTTGAGATGCAAGCTGTCATGTTATCGCATTAGAAATTTGTTTCAATATTTTTTTTGCTTCTTCTCTCTGTTCCTATTTCTTCTATTTTAGTTTCCATTTTTTTGAAGTGGACATTGCCACAATAATTGGAGCGTAGATTTATGTGATGTTGTTTGTACGTTGGTTTCTGTTAAAAAAATGAAAAAAAAATTTTTTATTTGTTGCTTAGGAATACATTGTGTTGACAGTATTTCGCCTTAACACATGACAGTATAAAAATATTTTAGAAACACAAAAAAAACACATTGTAATCTAACATAATTTAACTTTTAGGCTTTGGTTGTATTGTAAAATTTAATGAGAAGCATAGATTTGTAGAGTGTCTATTTGTAGCGCATCAATTTCGAATTTCTGGAACAAACTTATCTTTGCTAATTGCAGACCAACATCTTACCACCGAACCAAAATAAATCCTACGATGAAGTACTACAAACTTTAGTTTATTAATTACGGCCGTAGAACAAAAGCTTTACACATTATAACTACTGTTCATCGCTATAAAGAAAGTCTTCGATATAATCAGCCGACCTGTCACATGGGCAACTAGAAAGAAATCATATTCCTGAGACTGAAAAATTGTGTTGTAATTGTATTCTAGTAGGCAGTGTGTTAGATCATTAAACGCGAGTCCGTTGTTCAAATCCCAGCTCAGGCATCTTGAACAAAAACAAAATATAAATAAAAAAAATATTCCTTCAACTCTCTCTCAGTCTTTGGGCAAATTCTTTTGAAAAGCTGTTCAAAATCGGTAGTTTTGTGTCAACTTCAAACTGTAGGTCCCGCCTGTCATAGATAAAACTAACGCACACAATATGGGTGGTGGGAGAAGCTAGATTGTAATCCTGACTAAAGGGTTGCACTTACCAATTAAGTAAGTAATTAAATATACTAGTTTTTTTTATAGGGAAAATCAGACAACCTCTCCAACTCCAGATCACACAAACCGCTAGTGATTTGCCTCGTTGCCCTGCCACTGTTCACTTCGTCTGTGGCAACTTTGCAGATCTTACCGAAGTGCTAACTGCATGTATTTGATTATGATGAATATTCTTAAATTCTCCAACAGGAGGAGGGAATTGCCCTTATAATGGCAGCAGGTTGTCGACTAAACAAATTTACATATGATCGGAATGGAATTATCTTCTAGATTAGGGGGAGTAGACAATGCGAATGTGTTTAAGAATTCAAAGCAAGGCGTTCAATTTTCTATTTTCCTTAGCATCTATGCTCCAAATTCTAAAGCTTTTAAATATTTTATCGAACTGTAAAGGGAAACGGATGCCAAACACCTTTGGTGGAAGTGTTCTGGTGATTGTTTTAGTCCACTGTGTCTTGAAGGTGAATAGCGAATACACCTAACGTACGAGGCTTATCTTTTGTATAAAAAAGCGTACGTAAATAAGAAAATAGAGGTGTCTGGCAAAGACTGTGGATCTGCAACGGTGTTTTCAAAAGTAGGGAGAATGCTCTCTGTACTCGCAATTATTAACCATAAATTAATGCAGAGTGTCTCGCACCAATACAATGATTTACGGATTATTAGAGCAATACGTAGATAGCCATCTTCAATCTTAAAAGGAAATCGGGATTCTAATCATTTTAAGCGATGAGATTTATTTCTGAATGAATAAGTGAACAAACTAAGTGGTTAATTTTGAACGATACCGTCCATATAGGATCCCCGGTTATCGTTTGGTGTGTTACCGTCGGCATTTGTCAACATTTATTTGATTGCTACGTCGGGTAGACGATCACCGCCAAGGGTGTGCACTACAGGTCGATGATTACCAGCTTATTTTGGCCTAAATAGGATGATCTGAATACCAAAGACATGTGGCATTCACAGATCAGCGCTACGTACAACACAGCGCATGCCAGATTCCATATTCAGTACGTTCGATTTGAGGGCATCATTATCTATTGCGGAGCGTGATCGTTTCTTATGGGATCTCAAGTCATCGATATATGCGTCAGAGGCATAAGAAATGAAAATTTTATAAGGAATGGCGTCGTTTAATTCAACAATTTTTAGTTTCAGGCTTAAAAATCAAATAAAAACAAACCCTATTAAGTAAACATTTGTTTTTGTCGCCAGGAAATATCAAAGAACCCTTGAATACACAATTTGTCTTAAAGACATTTTGCTGTTAATGTCTCACAAATTATATTTCACTTGATAATAATAAAATAAAATGAACGAAAGAAATTGTTTTATATTCTACATCAACAACTAAATAAAAATTAATGTACGGAGAAATACAGAGAAATAAAAATTATAATAAAAAATAAAAACAGAAAATGAAAGAAAATAAAACGACAAACGGACCAAAACAATTGTTGTGGTTAAACTGCCAGAAAAATAAAACAAAAATAGAAAACATCAAGAGCAACAATAACATTAACAACAACAACAATAGCATAAAACAATAAAACATTTTAAGCGTTAATAATTCACAAACTTAAATTAACTTCAATGTAACAATTCTTATTCCAAAACGAAACGAAATGTAATTACGTACCCACAAAACGTTTTCAAATAAATAAAATGTATGGTCATGTGTACGGACGATGAGAAGGAGAAAGCAGAAGAGTTGCACGCACACTCGTATACAAATGTAGTCAATTTGATTGTATATTCAGTGACAGTGCACACTGGGAAATTCTGGCCAAAAAGCGTAAAAATATTTGTGCACCAAGGAAACATATTAGTTACTATGTTACTAATATGTTACTTTATGATAAAATTTCTCTCCTTTGTAGAATGGTTGATGGACAAAGTCGTTTAAATTCTGTTCAATCAGACGGCAACCCGATCTTGCAACATATGCAATGCAACTCTTGTCTTTTGTTAAATTTTTAAAAACTATAGGAACCAATTACATGGGAATCGCCTGTCCATTTTATCCATGGTGGATCTGATTTGTAATTCCCAATTGGAACGCAATACTTTCGGTTTTTTCCTAATAAAATAAAGAATTTTCGGATGGCATTGGCCAGTGTGCAGTGATGCTAATTTAGTGATTTTCACAGTAACATCTACTTTTTCAAAAGCCTTTACAATTACCGCAGTTCTGGCTACTTTGCGATCGCTCTAATCATTCTATTCGCAATTTAGGAGCATTGGTTCAGTAAAACCGAACGGCGATGAAACGCAAGATCTGCCAAAAATATCGTGAGAGTTCGTGAGAGTGTGCAAAAGAATCCGAAACAGTCGAATTCACGTTGCTCACAAGAACTACATTTTTCGCAGACCACAATTTGTTGAATTATGTGTCGTGAGTTAGGCCTGAATCCGCACATAATTCAACTGACCCATATACTTCAGATAAAAGACCATAGGCAACGACGTGTATTCGCTGATTGGGCTCTGGGGCAGTTGGGAAGTAACTCCAATTTTAATCGACAAATCGAGTTCAGCAATGAGGCCCTTTTCGGCTATGGATACGTGAACAAACAAAATTGTCGAGAGCATCCAAATGCATTCCGAAAAACGCACCAAACACACTTTAGGCTGGTGACGTCATTTGTCCTTTATTTCAGAACGACTTTGGTCAGGCCATCATTGTCAATAGCGAGCACTATAGGCCGATGATTGCATTGGGATGAATTGAATAATCTGACGGGGACGACAATACGTACTACATAACACATGCCGCTTTGGATACTCAGCAGAACGAGCGATTTGAGGACATGGTCACGTCACCTACCGAGATCGTGGGATTTGACCTCATTATACTCTTTCTTGTGAGGTTTTTTTAATACAAATTAGAAGCAACCATCGGTGGCCAACATAACTCATACCATCGAATAAAACCAATTTGTTTTATACGTCAGATTCATGGAAAATAGGACATTTCAAATGAGCTTCACCCGTAACTTAGATTTTAACTGTGTACTAAGTAAGACTAGGGACCTATTATGGTTCACTGATCTAAAGAGCTACAATCTACAGTTTCTTCTTTCCCCTTAGTCAGGATTAAGAGCTACCTTCTCACACCACTTATATTGTGTGTGTGTTGATTTTCTACATTAGTGGCGGGACCTACAGTTTAAAGTCGAATCAGAACGACAGCATTTTGAGAAACTTTTGATGACAATTTTATTTACTCACAGAGTTTTTGCCAAAAATCTCTTGAGAGGAAGTCGCCAAAGAAATAGATTTTCAAATTTTCGTTTTGATGTCCGACCTGGAATTGGAACCATGGCCTTACGTCTAATAAGTCAACACACAGACTACGATGACTTCAACACATCTTTCTGAAGCTAGACGACTGTTTGCAGAACTTTTGAATTGTAGGAGTTATCATCGATAAGATGATCAATAAGTCGTGACATCATTCGTATATTTTTGTTCTAATAATGAGTTTGTTGTATAGGATACATTGCTTTACAGACTGACCCCTTTACATCCGAGAAGAACATTAAAAGAAATTCATTTTCCTACAAAAATTCGTTTCCAATTTTACATTACAAGTTAACATTACTGTTCATTACGGAGACAGTGGCAAACAGAAAAAGAGGTCTGAATTCATAAAGAACAAAAGGTAGTAAAAGAATAACGACAACAACAAAGAATGAATACAAATGTAACAAATTATCACCGAAGGGGATCTTGTTGTTTTACTTTTACACACGTAAAGTCAAGTACAACAATTGTTGCGTACTTTTGCGTAAAGTTATAATCAATTTATGAACAACAAAAAGTAGACACATTACCACATTCATACACAGACACACATACATATATATGTATGTTACCATTATTATAAAATATTAATTACCAAGTTTATTTTGGTTTGTTTAGCAATTTTTTTTTTCTGTTGTTCTTTTCATCGTAAAAGCAACAATTTATGTTGTTGTTTCTTTGATTTGGTACTTCTGGTACTTGTTATCCTTTGTTTCTTTATTAAAATTCAATTACCATAAGACTTACAGCAATGTAAGAGGGGGTTTCAAAAAGAAATAATAAACTTTGGTAATAAACATCATTCATGGTAGTTACTGGTCAACTGTTCTTTCTATGGCTTTCTGAGGGATTGGCGTGGGTAAAAAAAATACTGATCTTCAACAAAACAGGATAAAATATGTCTCTCCACATTATTTTTGTAAAACCCAGCTTGACGATTTTATAAATCGATCGATTAGATGTCAAGTAACACTAGAGTTCGTTGGACTATCAATAAAGGGTGAGCTAATGAAAGAAATTTATATGGATCTAGATATAGCAGAGAAACGAAGTCTCTCCCCATAATTACCCATTCTGCAATGACTCGTAAGTATAAATGCAGTGGAGACAGAGACGTCACTACAATTAAGTTTTAATAGTCATTTATAAGGCTTTCTTTCCTACTTAGACTAGATGAAAGTCTAGCAATAAAACAAGATTCTTCTCTAGCACAGGATTTACCAGCATCAAAATAGTGCCGTTACATGATGGACAGACTAACGATTTGTATACTGACACTGTGCCTTACTTAAGCGCGGTCCCTGTACTGACCAAATTCTTCCAAACTAATCGAAGAAGTTGGTCAGAGCATGAGCTGCACATTAAAACACAACTGGAAACCAGCCTGAAAGTTTAATAAACGAAGCTATATCGTTGATACCAATGGATGTTAACTCCGTTAAAGCTGATAAAGAATGGAGAGTCAAAAAACCTAAATTTGCATCTCGCAAGAGATGGGCATCCTCCTCTTTAGCAAACCCACACCCACGACAAAAGTCGTCTGATTGAAGCTGCAGTCTTTCCCCACGCGTCTTCCCATAAGCGATCAAGTTGAGTAGCTAGTTTGTAAGCCTTTTATCCATCATGGGCCAAGGGAGTCTGGCAGTGGATCAAGATTCCTCATTCCTCATTGTCCCGTTGATACGGAAGTCTGTACGAATGTCTAACATACAAGTCTTCAGTATACCGGTCACAATCCATTTTCTCACAATTCTTCAAGCCATTTTCCAGAGCATTTGAAGGTAAATCCAGGAAATCTGATCTTCTAGTAGCCTTTTTTTGGTATTTAGATAAGGGACTACAAAAGCAATCTGTACACAGGAATATGTATTTAAAACCCTTAGATCATCTATAAGCATCTGCAACGGGATGATAAGGTTTGCAGTTCTCCAAAGCAAAGTTTAATGTCCTTTTCTATCAGCTGCCTTCAAACAGACGGCCGCATTGTGACCCTCATTTAGCAATGGCTTCTTGATGTTAGGCCACGTAGAGTATACGAGTCCGTTCAAGGATATTCACATACATACATGCTTACATACCTACATACATGCATACATACACATCTACATACATATATACCTACACACATACATATATACATCCATACCTACATATGTACATACACACCTACATACAAACATGCATATATACATACATAAATGGTCATTACAACTCTTCAGTCAGGATTAAGACTTAACTCCTCTTCCCACTTATGGTGTGTACATGAGTGAAGGGAAAGTCGACTCCGAACAACAGATTTTTTAGGGAAACTTTTCATGGCTATTTTTATTTACTCACAGAGTTTTTGCCAGACATCTGCTGAGAGAAAGTCGCCGAAGAAATATTTTTCATGTTTCGATTTGATCGAAATGTCTGACCTAAGGTATGAACCATGGCTTCATGTCCAATAAGCCAACACACTACCTACTAGGCTACGGCGACTTTAATACTAACCCTTCATAAAACGGCTCATCAGCGAATTGACAATGAAAGAGAAACTTCGTTATAAGATACCGAATCAGCTAGAGATGACTCTGAAATTCTAATGTAGGTGATGCAATCCACTCCATTGGCTACAATAAGTTTTAATTTTTCACGCACCCCTCATTTTTTTTTTAACTCCTTAATACAATGAAAATTCTTTTGTCGCTCACAGAGTATTGCAATTCCTCTTAATAAAAAAAATATTTTCCAAAATATTTCAAAATTATATGCCAAAAGCATGTCATAATTAACACACAAATAATTTTCAAAGGAGAAAAAGAACAAATTAATTTAAATATTTGTAGTAACAAAACCCACAGAATTCTTATTTACTTTCATTATACCAAAAATAATACAATAACTACAACAAACAAACAACAACAACAACAATAACAATGCAAAACAATGAAAGAATGCATTTTCATTTAGAAAGTTTCAAGTCAAACTATGTTAACTTGAACGAAAATATACTTGAGCAGCATATTTTGTTGTCTTAAACTTTGTAAATAAACATTAGAATGTGTTGTAATAATTCTTTATTAAAACTTTGTTTCCTCCTTTTTATAATAAAAACTTTTTTCTTGTATTTTGTTAACGAAAACTGAAAAATGAAAATAAAATAAAAAAAAAATTTTAAATGAAAGTAAAAAATAATACAGAAAAGAGGAATAATTTACAGCAACTCCTCGTCCTTCCTTACGCAGCAGCAACAGCAGCAGCATAGTCCTTTTGGTAGAGCAAACTCAGAGCGTAGAAAAATAGAAAATATTTTTTTTTTATTATTTTTACAACATTGTTGCTTAAAGTTTTATATGCATTTAGGCCAGGCCAAGCCAGGCCAGGCAAATATTTAATATAATTTACATGTTAAATCCTTTAAACTCATAACTTGAATACAATGTTGATTGTTGCCGGGCTTTGTACAAAAATATTACAACGTGTGAGTTTATAAAATATGTTTAAACTGATTTACCACACAACAACAACTACAACAACAAAAAATACGCGGACTAAATGAACTTTGAAAAAGTAAAAGTTATTAGCATTCATATTGTATGGAAAACAGCGTAACCACGATAACAAAAAAAAAAATCTGTTCAACCAAAATCCAAATAAAAATGGAGCCAAAAAAAATTTGTTTCCTTTTGTATATACAGTAGGACCTTGATTATCCGTGATTCGATTATCCAGCAACATCAATTATCCGGGATGGAAAAAGAAAATTTGTTGCATCAACTTAATTTTATTTTGGATCGACTTGAATTTTTCTGCATAGTTTAACCGTGATTATCTCTATTATCCGTGATTATAAGAAAAAATTTTGTCTATTATTTTGGACAAACAAGCGAAAAAGGGGAATTCCGTCTTTAGTATATGAAATCCTTATCTACTGTTTACTGTTTTCTGACAAAATTTTTTTTTTATATTTTTGAAACATGTATGTATATAAAATCCTTGAATTATTTAGTTTTTATATAAATATCATACATGGGCATACTGCATTATAATTCTAATGCATTAAGCTTTTCAGTATTCAGTAAATGTTTACTGGTAATGAAATTTAGATTTCATTTTTGTAACTGTAATTTTTTTCAGTAATCAGTAAAAATCAATTTTTACTGAAATTTTACTGGTACTGCAAAGTGCCCATCTATGATAAATATGTATGTACATATTCATTTATTAATTAATAAAAATATCTATTGAAAAACTAGCCAAAATTGGTAATCAATTAACCGGGAAAATTGATTATCCGGAATTGTTCCGGTCCCGACCATCACGGATAATCAAGGCCCTACTGTAATTGTTCAAAATAAATTCAATATATATATACATAATTGATCATTACAACCCTTCAGTCAGGATTACAACCTATCTTCTCACACCACTCATGTTGTGTGTGTTAATTTAATACATGAGTGGTGAGACCTACAGTTTAAAGTCGACTTCGAACGACAAATTTTTGAGAAACTTTTCATGGCAATTTTATTTACTCTCAGAGTTTTTACCTACATAGCACTTAATATACACCCTATGAACTAAAAGAATAATATGACATGATTCCCCTACAGCGCGATTAATTGGGAAAAAAAAATTTCCTTAATCGTTTGCGCTCAGGAAAAAATTCTTCCAATTACGTAAACAGTTTAATTGGTGAAGTTCTGAAGTTGTGATATTTTAAAAACTCACCATTTCGTTGCTATATTTTTAAAATTTTTATTCTTTTAACCTCAGCACTCTCTTTCCAAAAATATATCCTTATCACCAATATATTAAGACATTACAATCTTCTACAAAGAAAAAAAGAAGGAAAAAGAGGAAAAAAAGGAAAAAAAAAAAAAGACAAGAACCTTAAAAGAGAAATTAAATTGTTGACACAAAACATTAACATTTCTGACACAATTTTAGCCAACACTTTCAATACTGACCTCAGAGTCATGTTAGTGTCACATATTTGTTTTGTGGTTTTCCAAATATTTCTACAGAAACCAAAAAAAAAACGTAAATATTATCGGCTTATAGAAGAAGATACATTTGATTTTATTTTACTTTTCTTTTTTTTGGTTTTTTTTTGTTCATTTTTGTTTTCTTTTTGGTTAAGGTAGCATGTGTGTTTTATTTGTTGGCTTCATAGATTTAGAACTGTTGATGCATGGAGTTTTACTTTTTTTTTCTCCTGTCATTTCATTTTATTTCTTTATATGTAGAGAGACGGCAGGCATATGGTGCATGAGAATAATTAAAGGGCCTTATTCTGTGGCCATTTGCAATCTGCTTTAAACGGGAATAATTTTTTAAAATATTAAAATAACTTGGGAATGAGAACTTATTGAGCTCGATCCCTTTCAGAACAATTTTTACCTTTTTACCCCTATTGACCAAGATTTTTTATGATTTGGGAATGAGAACTCGTTGAGCTCGATCCCATTCAGAACAATTCCTACTGACCTTAAAGATATCTTTCAATATATTTACCCTTTTGCCCCTATTAACCAAGAGTTTTTATCATTTGACTACTCTTCTACGAGGGGATGACGTTAAAAATTCAATCATTAAGACGATGTACCGAATCCAATCGATAATGTCGGCTTGGAGATTCCCCCGTCTAGCCATGAATTGTGCTTTGTCGGCATAACACTATTCTTTAAGAGCACCACACAGAAAGAAGTCCAACGGTGCCAAGTCGCAGCTTCTCTGCGGTCAATCGACATCGCCATTTCGGCTAATTAATCGGCCGCAACAAATCGATTGTGTCATGAGATGTGTGGCAAGGTGCACCATCATGTTGAAACCAAACACCGTTCACATCAACGCCATAAAGAGCTGGTACAAAAACATCGGTTATCATGTGCAATAGTTAACTTCATTGACCGTAATGGTTGAGCCAATATGAGCCAATGATGCCGCCGATTCACAGGACGCACCAAACAGTCACTCGTGATGGCTGCAAATGGGAGCCCAAATACAGTAATTTTGCTTATTGACGTACCCACCAAAATGAAAATGAGCTTCATCCGAAAAGGTGAATTTTTTTTTGCAAAATCATCATCGTGCAGTTTCTCGTTGGCGCAATAAATCTCAAAGTTGGTCAAGTCTAAATAGATTCATTACATTCAGTGGAATATACTGAATTTTGTGACAGAATAGAATGGCCTATCCCCCGCTTTACACGGAAGATAGGTTCCATAAAAAACCATGTAAATCGAAAAATTCACTCTTATATGGAAAAACCGTGCTAAACGAAAATCACTATAAAAAAGCCCTTTTTGTCAGTTTTTAATATGATGAATAACAAACACATTTTTACAAATTATAGATTTTGTAAAAAATAATTCTGTTATTTGCTCACCTTGAATAAATTTACGCTATTAATTATATATAAACACTAATTAAAAACAAAGCTTAAAAACAACGATGCTCTTTGTTTTGGTATTTCAAACAAACTAGCTTATACACACATAAAATTTAATTTTGACCTTAAAACGGGGAGTTCCCATCTTATCTATTTCCATCATAGACTACTAAGAATTCGTAACTGTAACATACATTTTGTAGTGTTGTATTTTGATAAAATTTGATAGAATTTGATGAAATTATAGTTTAGTGTTTATAATTTCGTGTAAATGCAAAATTAATAAATTTCGTTAAACAATTTTTTATTTTCAAAAACCGTGTAAGATCGAAAACGTGTAAAACGAATACCGTGTAAAACGAGGTATAGGTGTATTGCCATATTCGAAATAATCAATGATTCAATTTTAAACCAATAGATTGCCCACCCTATATATTGTCGGCAAGTAGAGACATGCTATGAATTAAACCACAAAATGGCAACCGAATAAGAATATCAAGCAGATAGGTTATGACAACGACATGCTTATTGGAAGAATTGCAGAAATTCGATAGATACTAAAAAGGGCCTCAACATTTCAAAGCCTTGCTTAATAAAAATTGTCTAAAAGTGCGACTAGTTTTTTTTTTCGATTCCAAAGCATTATCACAAATATTTAGGGCGGATGGCTATATTTTCTAAATAGAATGTTAGCAAGCATTAGTTTGTCCTTGCATAGCATTTTGTATATTCAATAATAATAACAAATGACATTAAGGACTGTACTTAATGTCTTAATATTGTCTAACTGAACAGAAATTAAATGTTGTTTCATTTTCCATGTAACCATTATCCCTACCACAGATCCATGATACTTATTACAAGAAAAAAAAACAAGAGAAAAGTTCATGTTAAACATTAATAAAAAGCAATGTTTTAATAAATAATTTAATATTATTGGAAAGACGCCAGATGACGTGACATAGAAGTAAAAGTACTTGACTACATGCCGAAGGCATTCAGGTTCAAATCTGCTAGAGACATAAAAATATATAATATGATGTCTGATATCTTAGAGAAGATAACATCATAAGAAAATTACATACATAATTGGTCACTACAACCCTTCAGTCAGGATTATTGACCTAGTTTCTCACACCACTTATGTTGTGTGTGTTAATTTTATACATATGTAAGTGGTAGGTCCCGCCGCAGTTTAAAGTCGACTCCGAACGACAGATTTTTTGAGAAACTTTTCATGGCAATTTATTTACTCTCAGAGTTTTTGCCAGAAATCTGCTGAGAAGAAATCGCCGAAGAAATACTTTTTGTTTTTTTGTGTTGATGTCTGGCCTGGGGCTCGAACCCTGGCTTTACGTCTAATAAGCCAACACACTACCTACAAGACTACGGCGACTTCAAAGAAAATTAAATATTAAATATTCAAGTTCAAGTTGGCAATGCTACCGGAATAACCTAATAGTTATTGCAATCAAATAATAAGAAAACAGCTCTATGTTCGTTAAAGGCTTGAAAAGGAATACAAAAATAAAAGAATAAAAAATCTATCGAATAATCACATAAAATCAAAGGTTTTGTAACAAAAAGTCAGCAGCTATACGATTACTATATGCACCTTGAGCCTTAACACGATTTTATAGCGATAATGCAGAATTATAATAATGGCGTACACCTCCCTTCTGAGGAGAAGAGGCGACCACACTTAGCTGTCATTGACTTTCACTTGGGGCTCCATTTATCTGCCTTTTTTTTTCTTGATGAAATCTACATCTTCAGAAAAAAATTAAGAAGGTTGATTGAGAATTACCAGCCAAGAGTAGGCATTATAACAGGACCCTAGACCAGGGTTTTACTTAGTCCAGGGTTTTACGTGAGTATCGCCACAATGGCTTACCCCACGGTGCTCTAAGCACGGGTGGAAGCAATGCGTCTTCCAGCGCCCCCAGAAGCATATCATTGATTGCATCACCATGACCATATCTAAGTTCCTTTGTGAAAGTGGTTAAGAGTGTAACGCCACACCGAGCTTAGGCTCTCCCCGCGATTTGGGTATAAACCACAGCCACCACGTTGCTCCCACAAAATGGCCGCACCATTGCCGGACAGAGACAAGTTTCTGGGGCTCCCGACACTCGTGGTACCAGAATTAAGCCTCCGGTCAGGCTTCGCTGTCCAGTCTGCTATCAGTTGAACCCTAAACGGTTCGGGACTGGTGACCATTAGAAAAAGCAACCAACTAGCAGAGGACAACTATTCAACGGCGACAACAACACTAGACAAAGGGCTCAAAAAACGGTAAGAGCAGGAGCTACTTGCGACTGAATTGAATGGGAAAACCTCCACTAACGTCCTGTTCTTCTTCTCCTAAAAACTTCATGACCGAAAACGCATAATCTCCCAATTGTCTGAACGTCTTCTAAGGACCTACTAAAATACCACACCCATCCCACATCGACAGTCATCTGTATCGGTCAGGACCCTAGCATACAAAAATGCATTAAAAGTACCATGTCCCGTAAGTATGAACCCCAAATTTAAACCGAAGCAAAAATCTGGGTGATCCCGTACGACATGTTAGCTATAAGCTGATGAGTCATTCTACCCTTTTCACTGTTTGTTCATCATAGGCTATGCCTATTTAATCAAATATGATTGAATTAAAGCAATACTGCTTAATAGTCGCCACTTGAGTATGAAAAAGCTTGACGCAAAAGGCTCGGTCATGAAGCCAAACAAGCGACAACAGCGCAGGAGTGTTTGGCACTGTTTTACCTTTAAAAGAAATGAGTTTTTGCTACGTAGTTCAATTTTATCCTAAGTTCCTAAGTGGCATTTCCACTTTTTCACGTATTTACTAAACGTGGCCAAAGGCCACACTATCGATTAACATCTCACCATGCCTATGAAATTCGTTGTGTTCATGCAGTAAGCTAATGAAATGTCTAATTTCTTTTGAGACATGCTTACCAATTTTATTAAAATTATTACCAACTGTGTAACTAGTTTAGCACCCCAGAGTCCCTGGTGATAGTCCACAACTCGTATCGGCAACTCTGTTGTGACAGTGTGTAGTTTTGTGAAGTGCTCGTCTACAATTTATTTTGATTTTTAAGTCTGTATTAAGCTTAGTATTTTTAAAATAAGTGTTTAAAAGTTGTCTTATTATTTTCCCTTATTTGGATATAAATTTTATTTAAAATTGTAAGTTTTATTTGTTTAATTTTGATACTAATTGTTTCATTTTAACAAAACAAAAACAAAAATTGCTTCTTGTTTTGATAATTTTTTGTTTTTGTACGCTTATTACTGTTTTTTTTTTTTACTTATCTTTCTATCAGTACATATTCCTCTTTTTATTATTATTTTTCTTTTAATTTTGTTACTGTTTTTTGTATATTGTTTTGCTTATAATTTTCACTGTTTGTTTATTTATATATTGAGTTTATTAAAATGGATAATTGTATGGCATCAAAATGTATTGTAAAGAAAGAGGGTGAACGCCAGATTTCTTGCTGGTTATGTGATAAATTGTTTCATATTAAGTGTGTTGGTTTGCTTCCTCGCACCACGGACCAATTAGTGGATAGTTCCTTGGGTCTACGTTGGTGTTGTCCTAAATGTAAGGTGGTTGACATCCAATTTTATAAATTTTTTATGGAGACTCGTCGTGAGTTTACTGAGATGCACACTGAATTCGCATCTCTTTTTTCTAAATTTCGTCGGTTCGGGGAATTATTTTCGAAGTATGGCCTTTTGATTGAATTGCTCGAATCGGAGAAAGTTCTAGGCCCTCTTCCTTCTGGGGCTTCTGGGCATGTGGTGCAGGTTTCTGTGCCAGGGGAAACTGCGACAATCAATACATTGTCCACTGTTACTCCTATTGTTGACATTTGTCCATCTATTGCTGATAACCCAGCTAGCATTCCTATACCGAGGTCTGCGAATTTAGTTGAACTGAGTCCAAAGTCTACTCTATCTCCTTTACCTTTACCTCTGGGTGATGTCACCTCCCAGGCATCTTCGAAACCGTCTTCTGTTACATATTCATCTGTAGTGTCCGCTGGTTTAAATACTTCTGCTCCAAGGGAATTGGTTGTTGTTAAACCTAAAAGGACTATTTTTGTGTCTCGTCTTGCATGTGATACTTCAGTCGATGATGTGAAATATTTCGTTAAATCGAAGATTAGTGAGCCTTTTGAGTTTGGTTGCTATAAGATGAGGCCATCTTTGGATGGCAGTATTTCTTCGTTTAAATTATATGTTGCCGATGAGAAATTTGGTGAAATTGTTAATCCTTCGTTTTGGCCACAGGGTGTATTGGTACGGGAATTCGTAGTCAGGCAGGGCCATCGTAGGAATGGTGCTAATTTGCCTGGTCCTATTTCTCAAAAAAACTAACTTCGAAATCGTCTTTTAATTTCAGAATTGCTTATCAGAATGTTCGCGGACTTAGGTCTAAACTTTCTTCGCTATATAATAGTAGCTTTGATTTTGAATTTGATGCACTTGTTCTTACTGAAACTTGGCTGAATTGTAATATTTTTGATTCTGAAATTATCTCTAGTAATTTTAATATTTATAGACGCGATAGGAAGTCTAAAAATGGTGGTGGTGTTCTTATTTCCATTTGCTCTAAATACAAATCTGAATTGGTTGACTTGTGTTCCTCTGAGGATATTGAGTTTATTTGCGTTAGGGTCTGTAATCGTGGAAAGTCTATATACATTACTTGCTCATATATTCCCCCCTGTTCTGACATTCATATCTATAGTGCTCATTTCGTTTTGATTTCTGAAGTAATTGATTTAATGGGGCAAGAGGGGATTATAGTAGTCCTTGGTGATTTTAATCTTCCGCATACATCCTGGAATTTTTCACCTGAGACTGGGTCATTGGTGCCATGTTCCTCAATTCCATCCTATGATGAAATTCTGTCCGCTATGTGTGATCTTGGTCTTTTCCAGGTTAATGGTTTATTGAATTCAATGGGTAGAATTTTGGATCTTGTATTTTTAGAGGATCCAAGTATTTCTTCCTTATTTCGCATTGATCCTATATCTTTTCCTGAGGATAGTTATCATCCTACGTTGTTACTTTCTATTGAAGTTGATGTTTGTTTACCTCCTGTAATTGATCGCTCATCTGGTGTTGAGGGGCGTTTTAATTTCCATCGTACGGATTTTAGTCGTTTAAATACACTACTATCCTCTGTAGATTGGTCGTCTGTACTTATTTCACCTCCATATGACTCTCTTTCACTTGACAGGATCTTGGATGGCTTTTATGAGGTATTATTTAAATGTTTTAGAAAGTGTGTTCCAATTGTGAATGGTCGTTTGGAGCGTTCTGGTCCTCCGTGGAATTCGGCTAGACTGTCGAGGTTGAGGAACAGGAAATCGAGGTTATTTAAAAAGTTTGTTAGATCAGGTACTGATATTGATTATGCTCTTTACTCTAGGGCGCGTGTGGATTATCGTAGGATGAATCATCACTGTTATGAGGAATATATGATTAAGGTCAGGTCGAACTTCGCTAGTGATCCTAAGTCGTTTTATGACTTCGTTCGAGCTAAACGTAAATCATCTTTGTTTCCCACGGAGATGTTTTATGATGGCGTATCATCCTCTAGTTACCTGGATATTTCGAATATGTTTGCTGACTTTTTTCAGTCTACTTATAGGCAGTTGAACTCGGGCCCTGATTTGAGTTGCGGCTTTTCGTATCCTTATTCGGTGGGAAGTGTCTCTATTTCTAATATATATTCATTTGATGAGGAGTCTGTTCTTGATTCTTTGTCTGGACTGAAACTTACATACTTGCCAGGCCCTGACGGGGTACCGGCCTGCATTTTAAAGAAGTGCGCTGTTGTATTGAGTGGTCCTTTGACCTTTATATTTAATGGGCTTCTGAGGGCTGGTCATTTTCCATCTATTTGGAAGAGTTCGTTTATAATTCCTTTGCATAAGTCGGGTAATAGATCCAATATTTCCAATTACAGGGGTATTGCCAAACTCAGTGCTATTCCCAAGTTAAAGGAGAAACTGGTGACTGATTACCTCTTTTTTAATACGAGATCTTTAATATCCCCTTTCCAGCATGGTTTTTTGAAAGGTAGGTCGACTGTCACTAATCTTCTTGAATTTACTACGCATGTTTTCAGGGGTTTTCTTGCCAGGGCTCGGACTGATGTAATTTATACTGATTTCAGTAAGGCTTTTGATAGGGTTGATCATGGAATTTTGCTTCATAAACTGTCATTGATCGGTATTCCTGGTACTATTCATCGTTGGCTGGGCTCCTATCTTTCCCTTAGGACTCAGAGGGTATTGTTTAGGAATGTGTTATCTAAGACTGTTTATGTTACTTCTGGTGTTCCGCAGGGCAGCCATTTGGGTCCTTTACTGTTTTTATTGTTTCTTAATGATCTTCCTTGTGCTATTTCTGATTGTAATATTCTGATGTATGCTGACGACGTTAAATTATTTTATACTTTTGATGATGACCATGGTCAGGCTGTTCTTCAGCGAAATATTGATTCCTTTGTAACTTGGTGCGGGACTAATTTGATGGATCTTAACTTGAAAAAGTGTAAGTGCATGGTTTTCTCTCGCGGGGGCGTAGTTTCGCCCACTTATGTGATAAATTCTTGCCCTTTGGAAACTGTTACTTCATTTCTTGATTTGGGAGTATTATTGGATATTAAACTGTCTTTTATTGATCATATTAGTATGGTGATTGGCAAGGCTCGGGCTGTTCTTGGTTTTGTGAAAAGATGGGCTAAGGAATTCACTGATCCTTATATAACAAAACTGCTATACGTTTCACTTGTTAGGCCTATTTTGGAGTACGCGTCTGTTATTTGGAATCCATACTATCGTTGTCATAGTGATTCAATAGAGTCTGTGCAGAAGCAGTTTTTATTATTCTGTTTACGTGGCTTAGGATGGGATTATGCCAATGGGTTTCCATCTTATGAGGCTAGATTGGGTCTGATAAAACTTTCAACTTTGGAACGTAGAAGGGCTGTGTTAGGCGTTTGTTTTGTCTATAATCTGGTTAAGGGTGATATCGATTCCGAGTTTTTGCTTTGTAACTTAAATTTTAGTATTCCAGCAAGATTTTCACGGCACTATCGTCCTTTTTCCCTAGATTTTTATAGAACAAACTTTGGTTGTAATTTTCCTTTTCGTAGATTATGTAATGATTTTAACATGTATTATGATTTTATTGATTTTAATTGTACTGTTTATAATATTAAACGTAGCTTATATGCTGCCATTAATTTGTAAATTATTATAGAAAAATATATTCTCGTTCTTGTCTTAGGTAGTTATGGTTTATTGTTGCTTTATTCAGCTTGTGATTAAGTTCTGTAGCTGATTTATGTTGTCGTTACCTTTACTTTTCCCTAACCCGCTATAGTCCGGACTGTAGTGTGTACGTGTCCCTACGTAATGGGGACGAGCCCTCCGCGGTCGGGTGAGGGTGGGTTAGTGTGAGGCCGGGGACGTTAAAAAAAAAAAAAAAAAAAAAAAAAAAAAAAAAAAAAAAACTCTAACCCTATTAGTCTAGCATACTTTAAACTAAACTACTTTAATTCCATTTATGAATCTTCTAAAACGTCTACCTAATTTAATTTAACATTTAAGTCTCTACCGCCATCGTTTTTATTCTATAAAAATGTTGTTTTATTTATTCTACACGGATTTAGTTGTTATTGGGAAAATTGGAAAGAATATATTCGTCATCCTAAGGCTAAATAATTGTCGATGTTTTCCCAACTAGTATTTCTCATGCTATTATTAGCTCAAAAAAGTTATTTGTTTTACATTTTTATTCCTAGAAAAACGTATTTTACTGCCTACAATGTTTTACTACGAAGAAACTAAGTGTGGACAGTTTACAGTCAAAATTTTCATGAAGTAATAATTTTAAATTTAACAGGGTACACACTTCGCCTCCACTAAACTTAGCATTTATTAAGTCTCTATTCAATAGGTTCCTTTCCGAGTTAGCTAATGGCAGTAAGGCGCATAGTAGTTAACTCTTAGTTCAACCCAGAGTGTTGACATGCTTTAATATTGTCGATCCATAAACATACTTTTGAAGTCACCGTAGTTTAGTAGGTAATGTCTTATAAACCGTTAGGACAAAATTCAAACTGCAGGTCAGACATCTCCAATAAAACGAAATATGAACAAATATTTCATCGGCGACTTCCTCTCAGCAGATTTTTGGTAAAAAATAAAATTGTCATGGAAAGTTTCACAAAAATCTGTCGATTGGACTCGACTTCACAGTATAGGTCCCGCCACTCATGTGTAAAATTAACACACACAACATAAGTGGTGTGAGAACTGACTGAAGGGTTGTAGTGACCAATTAATTATATATGTATGTATGTATGTGTCTACTACCAGAACCCTTAATTTATTTATATTCCACAGACATTTGTATAGACTCAAGGACATTCTGAGAATCCCTATTTTGTTCCACCTGAAGTCTTTAATTCGAAAAGCCTGTCGAAAAAATTGTAATTTTAGTTTTTGCCAGAAATCTGCTGAGAGGTAGTCGCCAAAGAAATATTTTTCAGTTTGTTTGAGATGTCTGACTTTCGTCTATTGTCGCCACATGTCTATTGACGTCAAACTATCCACGATTGAGACACCATATGTGATTTTATTAAGATTAAAACCGTTAAGAATTGAAATAATTTTTTTTTAAACATAGGCCTGCCTTCCATTATAATTCCAAATATTTAGGGAAAAATTTACGAGTAAATATAGGTACCCCTTTTCGTAGTATGTATAACTTAGTGAGAAGTTCTCTTATATGTATGTCTGTACGTATAAACGTGCAGTTTTGTTATTTGTATGTGTGTGTGAGTGTTGGTAGAAATATTTTTTAACAAATTAATATTTACCAACACAGCGTATGGGTAATAAAAATTGAACCAATATTGGACGTGTTACTCTTGAGTTTTATTTATGCACACATACATACATACATACTTACATATACAAATACATTCAGAAATATAAATGTGCATATGATGGTGCATTTTTTTCTTCATTTCATTCGCTCTTTCTTTCACACACTCTACATCTTTCTGTTGCTATACATATACATATATGCTCTAATGTGCATTGAGTTCAAATCATGAAAATACGTGACAGTATTGTTAAGAAATTTAGCCATTAAAACTACAAATTCATAGAAATTCTGTTTCGGAAAGAGGAAATCAACGATTGGAAAAGCGAAGCAAAAGAAAAAAATGAAAGAATTATTGAATTGAACTGAAACATTGTATAAGAATTTTTCATTCGCTTTCTTATTTTTTTCCCCCTTTTTTCTTGAGTTTTGAAGCAGGACCAAAAGGATTTTATGGTGTTTATTTGAAATGATTTTTTTTTTTGTTTTTTGATTTTTTTTTTTTTTTTTTCGCTAAGGAAAGGCATCCACCAAGAATCGTAAACATTTATGTGTTTCGACTATTTAATGAAAGCATCTGAACAACAGAATAAAAAGTTATTTTAAAATATTTATGAAAAATATACAACAAAACAACTACCAGAAACTAAACAGTGGAACCAAACAACATTTTGTTGTCAAAATATTTAAGGCTGCAGAGTTATAAATTGTTTACTTTGTGTGAACTAAGCTGTCACACTCGCTTCTATTCGATCAGCATCAACATAGTCTTTGATACCCTAATTCACAACACTATCCGGAGTTTATTAGTCAATAAAGCTCTTCCAAAAATGATTGTTTGACTTATCGAAATGTTTTCAAAGCCCTTTTGCCATTTTCTAAATATTTCTTCTTCAGTAATTTAGTTTTTCCAATTAAGGTGCGATCGATCAATTGTAGCACGTCCTACACTAACAAAAATAACATTTTTTTTTTGCTTTCTCTCAATCTGCCATAGCTACCGATCGAAAAGTTTTCTTGACGAAATATTTCGTTGGGATTTTCAAGCCATGAAGAGGAATTTCGGAGCTTTTTCCAAGGAATTGTATTGAAATACTAGCCACTGTCCTGGTATAAATAAACAACAGCTTAGCTGTAAGATAACTATTGAAAATCGCTAATCCAAAACTTTATATTATCAGGCGAATCAAGGGAACAAAATTATTTGGGAACTGCAGACAAACTTCTTGTTGTCAATTACTTGTAATTCATTTTCGAATCAGACATTCTTGTTCGCTATAAAAAATTTTTCAGAAAAATATTAAATTTGTCTTAACAATAGGAGAATCAATTAAGTATTCTAAGGATACACTGTTAACCATCGTACTCAAAGACATCGTGAATGAATAATGTTTAGGAAGAAAGGATATTAATATCCTTTCAAACATACATTTACATAATTGGTCAGTACAACTCTTTAGTCCCGATTACGACCTAGCTTCTCACACTATTGATGTTGTGTATGTTAGTTTTGTACATTAGTGACGGGACCTACAGTTTAAAGTCGATTCCGAACTACAGATTCTTTTGAGAAACTTTCCATGGCAATTTTATCTACTCTCAGAATTTTTGACAGAAATCTGCTGAGAGGAAGTCGCCTAAGAAATATTTTTTCGTATTTCAGTTTTTTGGAGATGTCTGATCTGGGGTTTGACCGAGGGCCTACGTCCAATTAACCAACACACTACCTACTAGACTGCGGCGAATATGTGGTGTGGATTATGTGGACTACGGCGGTTATGCCGTTTGGACCGACGCCTCACGTCTAATAAGCCAACACACTACCTACTAGACTACGGCGACTTCAGTCGTATAATATTCTTATCATGAACGCTAAACTAAAAGATATGGAAAGATTAGCACTTAACGTTGGACCAGAAATCCATAAATAGTTAGCAAACCAAAGCCATGAGAATAAACAACGTTATCATAGATAGCTGCAGACTACAAGGCCTATTAGTGTATTACGTGGATATCTTCTGCTGTCTGGGAAGTATACACAAACAACAAATGCAATCTTAAACTGCAATCCAATCGACAGTGATTTTCGCGATCAGTATGGAGAAATTTACAAATATCCAGACGAAATTCAATTCGTATTTGAAATTTACATAAAAACGGGCAGTATTAATCAATTGAAGATGCTGTAGTCTAGTAGGTAGTGTATTGGCTTATTAGACGTGCGGCTACAGTTCATACCCCAGGTCAGACATCTCCAACAAAGCGAAATGTGAAAAAATATTTCTCTGGTAACTTACGCTCAGCAGATTTCTGGCAAAAACTCTGATAGAACATAAAATTGCCATGAAAAGTTTCTCAAAAAATCTATCATTCGAAGTCGACTTTAAACTGCAGATCCCGTCATTCATGCATAAAATTCACACAGCATAGGTGGTGTAAGAAACTAGGTCGTAATCCTGACTGAAGGGTTGTAATGATCAATAAATGCCTCATTGTCATATCCAGAATATTCTTTTCCAATATCATTAGTATCACAGATCATTGGAATTTACCTAGAGAGAGGAATACATACTGAAGCAATTAAAAAAAAAAAACAAATAAATCATGGATCAACCGCCGGTGCTGTCACTTGCTGACATATATTGGCGATGCTCAACAAAACAAGTAATTTGTCTCACATCTTATTATTGACTAAAAATAAGATAATTTGTTTAAGGCCACTCACTCAATTCAGTCATGCCGGATGTATGCAATATATTACTACAAAATGGCGACATTCACTTGTGCCTTATACACACTTAATCTGTCCTAATCATGTCCCTTTCGACAGCAGACTTAGTTGCAATTCGATTTCACGAAATTAAATCCAACATCAGCGAATATAACTTGTAGTAGAATCCTCAAAAATTATAAGTCGAGATATAAAAGTAAACTCCTATCGAAGCAATGCATGAAATGGAAATAAAATTCTTACCTCTCAATGGCTAAGGTGGTTAAGATATATAACTCGTAACTTAACTTAGTGATCATAACTTAGCTATTTTAGTAGATTATTGAAGGGGATTAAAGCTGCTTAATGCTATATCGTATTGTCAAAAACAATGGTGGTTTCTATGTTCAGAGCTTGAGAACTTTTTGAGCACTACATTAGATTACGGATTTATTTTCGCTAAGTTAGTTCTAAAACTCACAAATATTTCTCACTACAATCTTTTTTATTTGTTATTTTTTTCGACTTCATATATCCACAGTTCTGTTTTGGCTATAAAATTGCAAAATTGCCAATAAATTTAACACACAGTCCAAGCATTATTGCTTAATCCTCTCCACATAATGGTAACCATTATTACTGAAACGTCTACTACGGAAATTGAAATAAAAGCAGTAGAAAATTACAGTCTTAGTAACAGTCTTAGTAAAGAATTTCCAATAAAACAATATAATGCAGATGATGGCAAAAAAAAAAGATGAAGAGGAAAGCTAAATAACCGGCATTGTTATTAAAGAAGAATTTATTTATTATGGATTAAAACTAAGCAATTAACTCTTAAGACTTAAACAACAAATAAACGTATGATGGTGGTGGTATGAGATGCAACTGTTAATGAAATTGAAACACGATTACATGATTAAAAGTAGATGCTGATAGCGATCAGAGTTTTTATCATTAAATAAATCTAAGAAATTTTAAATATGCAATGAGGTATATGCTTGAATTCAGGTTAAATACGCAGAATTGAGTTATATTTTCCATTATGTCTTTGCCTACTAGTAAATTCCTTGAACAATTGATTTTCAATAACTTTAAAAATAATACGGAACAGCTGCTGTCTACATAGTAGCCTACGTGCCCACATTACTGTTAGACCAGCTCTTAGTGAAAACTAATTGTTTTAGCATTTTGTCAGAATGAGTGACAAGCTACTATCAATGGAGCATAATTTCTCTTAAAACCTGAATATTTCTGAACAACAGAAGAATTGTAAGGCGAACATGCCAATTTTACAAACACACAATCCAAACACACGAATTGCAAGTCTACAGTAATCCTCTCTTGACGTTCTTGTACGGTTAGTAAGACGGTTAGTATTTCCAATATTAATTCATAACTTGGCGTAGGGTCGCCGTGGTCTAGTAGGTAGTGTGCTGGCTTATTAGACGTAAAAGCCAGGGTTCGGGTCCCAGGCCAGACATCAAAAAATAAAAAATAAAAATACAAAAAGTATTTTTTCGGCGATTTCTTCTCAGTTTCTCAAAAAATCTGTCGTTCGGAGTCGACTTTAAACTGTAGGTCCCGCCACTTATGTATAAAATTAACACACACAACATAAGTGGTGTGAGAAACTGCGGGCTTCTTGGGGACGATTGCCTGTAGACTGTTTAATAATGAAGGTATAGCACTGGCCATTTTATAGTCACCTAGCAGCAACTCGTTTCCTTGCCGTTCGCATCTTCCCTCTTTCCACCTTTCCTAAAAAACCTGCACAATGCACTGCATGAGTAGGGGCCATCCTCTGAGTGCTGGTTTCATAAAAAAAAAAAAAAAAAAAAAAAAAAAAAAAAAAACGATAGATAGTAAATCAGTTAATACCCTCAAAACGATTCCAGCCATTGTTCATTTATCGTTGGTTTGAATCATGGGGTTTGAACTAATAAGCCAACACACTACCCACTAGACTACGTCTGCTCTATATTGTAACAAATTGTTCGAAAGTCCTTTGTTTATGTCTGACATACCAGACTTCCCAGTTTTTATAATTTTTTTTTTATTCGTTTCGTTGTTGGATCCATAAAGATCATTAACTTTTAGCTAAAGTAATAAATTTTGAATAGAAGGCATTCGGCCATTTTTGAACATTTAATAAATAATAATAAAATAGTGTTGTGCACTTTAAAATCATTATGTAAAGAAAAAAACCAAATAAATAAATGAAATACGCTGTACAACAAAAAAGTGTACAAATAAAAAGGAAAGTGCTATTGGTTTGATTTTTTTTTTGTGCGTTGAAATCCTTCTAATTTTGCCTTCTTTGTAGCGGCCTATAATCCCGGTTAGAGGAACTGAAGACTTATTTTTTTGTATTTGTTCATCCCCCATACACAATCGAACATCCTTATAAAGATGACTGTCCTGTCGTGTCATAAAACATACATAAGCGTAAAAGACGTTATTTGCAGTGTCATCGCACAAAGAGATCTATAGAGTTTGCTGTTTGACGATTCTTCTAGAACTGTCGTTTATTGTAATAAAATTCATTTGCGTCTTTTTAAATACATTGTTGCAAAATATTAGTAGTAAATAATTCGTTAATTCAAAATTGTAATGAAAATCGTACTTAAATAAAAGTGTGTATAAGAGTTGTGTTTTAAATAAAAGTATGTATAAGAGTTGTGTTTTAGAGTATGTGGGATGGAGATGCCACAGATCCATACAATATGGATATTGTATCGACTGCTTTAAATGCTTTAAATGAGACAACAGCAAACTAATAAATGTCATATTCGGTGATTGCTTGAATAAGATGATATCTCGGCTAGAGGTCCTATACTGAATTCGCCTTTTAAAGTTATACTTCTTGCCGTGAATGTCAGAAAAATTTTAATATCGATATAGGCTATTATGTGCACGATTTACTATCCTGCTGTGCAGATACTGTCAATCATTTCCTTCGTCATCCAGCCTAAAATGAACGCTTTATCCGACATAGATTATTTGTCATCGTAACCACAAAGGCCTAAACATAACGTCAGTAATTTCATCATTATGTGAGTTAATTCGGATGTTGTAAGAAGAAAAGTACATAAGGTGAACATATCGCTCTGGCAGTATATAGTTACCATTATAAGCATTGTTGGACCATTCTTATGGTGTTGGCATAATCTTTACTAAAGCATCTTAGCAGTTTAATTCTCCTACAATATATTTCGTTTTGTTTTAGACGTCGCTAGCAATGTCGTAATCCTGACTGAAGGGTTGTAATGACCAATTATGTATGCATGTAGCGTCAAATAATCCAACACTTTACCTACTAAACTGCATCGACTTCATATAGACTTAGAAACCTACCTTTATTGCTTATTAGCGAAAGTATATGTATAAGAAAGCTTTAAGCATTTTAAATAATTAAAATGCCACAACCAGGTATTTTTTTTCTTTGGCAAAACTATTGATTCCTTAAGTATATCATCATATTAAGTAACAACAACATTTCCCTTTGAAATATTTACTACGTTTCTTTTATGCAAAAACTTCATTAATCCATTGTCTCGGTTCTCCTGCCACTGCGTATTTCAATTCTCATTTTATCAGGTAATGGCTGCATAACGGTTTTCCCCAATTCAATTATCTTAAAAGGTATTCTTCTTTTGCGTTTTTGGATTATTCATACCCAGAGTTCACAAGTATCTGCTGGCATACGTTTAAAGGTGTGCTTCAATATTACTCCGTATTATTGTCATTCGATAAATAGCTCCCTTGTTTGTCTGCGTACAATATCTATGTATGTACATATGTATGTATGTATGTGAATAGTTCGATTGTTTGGCAATAGAATGTCACAGTCTATACAGATTTTTTCGTTTCTTTTCTTTCGCATTTCATTTCTTGAGCTTTTTTTTTCCTTATGCCACCTTTATTGGAAACTGTTGCATATGCCACTTATTTTAAGTGATTTATTTGTAACGACACCTTGGCAAGCGTATACACGTTTAGATAATAAAAATTTAATGCCAATCGTTATTCTATTTTTTTTTTTTTGCATTTTTTATTTGCGTTTTTGAATAGAAAACTTTACAACAATTTATCGTTATGGTATATAGATATTATGGTGTAGAATGCGATTTTATTTAAAAATATTAAAATTTATTCCTTCGATATTGTTGTGAGTCATGTTATAAAATTATTGTTTTTTTCTGTTTGAAAGTATTCAACAATAAAAAATAATACCTGCCAGCAGATGCAAAACGATTCAGAATTGAATAAATCCTTGCAACAATTCAGATTTTCATTGTACTTGACTGATAATGAAACGACTCATGAGTCTCCTTTCTATAAATCTGAATAACTAGGAGAAAAGTCAATTTATAAAGGCTGGGTATCTGGATAATATTGTGATTGGAGTCGCCGTAGTTTGGAAGGTATTATGTTAGCTTATAAAGAATTATGAAAAAAAAATATTTCTTTCGGTGACTTCTACTCTGCAGTCTACTCTGCAAAAATATTAATAATGAAAAGTTTCTCAAAAATCTGTCATTCGGAGTCGACATTAAACTGTAGGTCTAGTTACTCATGTCGAAAATTAACAAACACAATATAAGTGGTGTGAGCAGTTAGGTCGTAATCTCCCCACTGAAGGGTAAGTAAGCAAGTTCTAAACATATATGAATGAATTGTTAGAATTTACAGCTACAAACTCTTGAATAATAGTAATTAGTTTAACATGTCAAAGTATGATCTTAACATTACAACTGATTTTTGTACAAATTACAACACAACCTATACATAAACTTTTTCAAAAAGCAAAATCTGGGCTGATAACCTAATACTATGTACAGACATGCACTTTTATTTAGTCAATATTCGGTTTATTGATTACAATACTTTAAGTGTTTAGACATAACAATATACGCAGTTCAGCTGCTTATTCAATATTCATTTCACAACTGGTAAACAAAACAGCTGGTTGTTTCAACAACATTGTTTTTGTTTTTTTTTTTTTTTTTGTTTGTCGTTGTTGATATTTGAGTTGACAAATATCAATAGAAAGTGTTCGGAAAATTGTAATATGCACACTGAACGTACTTATGACAGTGCTGTATTTCAAGTTTTAATCAATACTCGTATTATAACAATTTATGAATTTATTGAGCAATAATTAATTGACATTTTATATGAAATATTGAGATCAATAATGCCGTTTATTGCGATTTACTCAATATAAGTGCATGTCTGAACATTGTATAACCAAAAATAGAAACTTTATAGCAATTATAACAGGACACTAGACTATGAATGCATATGTTCATCCCAGCCTACGGAAGGAATTGTCTTAAATCGACTTTTATTGAAGGTTTTGTGATGAAGAAGATAAGGAGACCTTAGAACCTTTTCTTCATCATTGAACGACATTTAGGAAATTGAAGTGCAGGATTTTTGGGAAGCATGAAAACCATTGGGATGACTGAAAGAGGTCAGCCAATAGTTATAGTTGTATAACGGACAGTCAGTCAGTCGGTCAGGATACGACCTAGATTCACATACCACTTTATGCGGTGTGTGTTAACTTTATACATGAGTGGTGGGATCAACAATTTAAAGCAAATTCCGAACGACAGATTTTTGAAATTTTTTCATGGCAACTTTATTTACTCACAGAGTTTTTGCCAGAAATCTGCTGAGAGGAAGTTGCAGAAGACATATTCTTTTCATATTTCGTATTGGTCGAGATGTTTGACCTGGGGTTTGTATCGTGGCGTCACGTCTAATAAGCCAACACGGAATCTACTAGACTAAGGTGACTGCCTATTTCTATAACCATTTTAAAGTGTTAACCTACTTTTTTCATAGGCAAGAGGATATGCATCTTTTATTTTACAATTTCCGTAACGAAGCCTCTGGGTACGATTTTCATTCACAGCATTTTTATTTGACAGCGGAATAAATTTTTGCAAAAGTTTTGCGGTGTTATTTTATTTTTAATTTTTTATAATGAAACAGCATCCCTTAGGATATTCCGATATTTTAATTAATTTTTAAAACAACTTGACTTTTTACACAGATATTGTCTCTTCATAACCTGAAATACAGTGGGACCTCGATTTTCCGTGATGGTCGGGACCGGAAGCATTCTGTATAATCGATTTTCAAGGTTAATTGAGTACCAATTTTGGCTAGTTTTTTAATAGATAACTTTATTAATTAATAAATGAATATGTACATATATATATAAAAACTAAATAATTCAAGGATTTTGTATACATGCATGTTCCAGAAATATAAAAAAAAATAATTTTGTCAGAAAACAGTGTACAGTAGATAAGGATTTCGTATGCTAAAGAGGGAATTCCCCTTTTTCGCTTGTTTATCCAAAATAATAGAAAAAAATTTTTGCTTATAATCACGGATAATAGAGGTAACCACGGTTAAACGATGCAGAAAAATTTAAGTCGATCCAAAATAAAATTAAGTCGATGCAAAAAATTTTTTTTTTCCATCCCGGATAATTGATGTTGCCGGATAATCGAATCACGGATAATCAAGGTCCTACTGTATTGCCTTCCGGACAGCTAGTACGGTTATCTATACGCTATTGCGATTCAGGAAAAAAATTGAGTGATAATTACCAACTTACTTATTTATTTAATTGGCCATTAACAAGCCGATTAACGGCGGATTGCCTTAAGAAATCCTTCAAAGCGCCTCTGCTTTTTAGAGCGTTTTCGCCAGTTGATCACAGCAATCGATGACAAGGCTTCCTCGATTTGGTCCTTCCAAAGCAAACAAAGTCGTTCTCTTCGCCGACTTCGTCTTTTTGAGTGGTAATTGCTTTTGAACATTTCTCCTTTATGTTTGTGGTGAAATTAAATATTTTAAAACCACTAGTAATTTTCTTTTGCCCGAAATACAAAGACGTTTGACTTGAATTTTATTTTTCTTTTTCCGTTTCAAAATATTTTTCGCTAAATTATGTACAAGATCTTATAGGCATTATTTTAACATAACAATTCTTGTTGTTGTGGAACAAATTGAAATCAAATAATATGAACAAAATTGCCTTTGCCCTTATCAACAATGTTGACCGAAATACAAGGTCTTGTGAATTTCGGCAAAATAAATATCGAAAAAACAAAACAAATGTTAGAAAAAACAAGCTCAAAAGTTATTCTAAATATTTGCATTATTATGGGCAAATCACCTGAACTTCCTTCCGCATTTCCTGCTTAGGTCCTTTATATGTATGTACACACATAAATAGTTAAGGAGCATTATTTGCAAAACAAACAAACAGATACACACATACATACATACATAACACAATTGAACCCAACATTTTAAAGTAGACTTAAAACATTGTTGCTTTTGTTTTTTTTTTTTTTTTTTGGAGGGGTGGAGGTTAAAAGAATTTGCCCAAAAACATTTTTCGAATACTCAAACGTTTTCCTGTTGCTTTTTATAGTTTGAGACGAGCATGAATTTGTACGTGTGTAGTTGTGTTGCTGTTCAACATTTGATAAACGGCTTTTACAGGGTACGTGGTAGGTAGTTCAACTTACAAATATTTTTACCAAAATTTACTGACTCTATTACTTTTGGGGTTGGTTTGCATTGTTGTTGCTATTGTTGCTGTTGTTGTTTATAACAAACAACTGAAAATTCATTGTTAACAAGCTTTTGAAAGTCATATACATACATATATATACACATACAAAAAAAAAGCGAAAAAAATATTACCTGCCTATGGGGGTGAGGAAAACAGCAATAGCAACAACCACCATCTAAATAATGTAACAAGAAATACAGGAAAGCAATCCCTTTTCAATTTCCCCAGAGGGTATTCCGATCAAACAGGATGTTCTTAGGCAGTTCAAAGAATTTTTTTGCATTCCATCATCAAGAAGAAAAAAGAAGGAAGTAAAAACTACAAGCAACAGGCAACTAAAAATTAAATGCAGCAACAGCATTAAGGCTTTTCGTTTAGCAAAAAAAAATTGTTTGCTTAAAGTATGCCTACTTAACTAGCTTTATTAAAGAATATCCTTCGCTTATCTACAAGCCTGTTAACAAGATTATAACAACAGAAAATATACGAAATATAAATCAAATTGTTGTCTTCTTATTTTTTATTTACAACAAAAATTTGTTTAATTTTTCAAAAAATATCCCAAAAATGTCTACAGAAAATGGCAAAGCCCTTATCAAACGACAGGAACGATATGAACAACAACAACAGCATAAAACACATTTTTACTATACAATCCATAATAGACACATAACAACTTCGAATGTATTTTTTCCCCCCATCTAACTCACTCACTTTCAATTTAACAAAAAAAAAGGAGCCAAAATATACGAAACACTAGTACACGTGCTAAGTACGTTCAAATAGACAGGCATGACATAGATATAGTGGCACAATTGCTTACAAAAATTTCTATAGAATTTGCCCTCAAGCTATGCATTTCACCTCTTCCGTACAATTCAGTTCAGTTCTTTTCTTTGCTCCTTTTTTTGTTAGCTGGGAGCTGTAAGGCAACAGCTAATATTTCATTTGGCTGAATAACTCAACTCCTGTATGTACTCGTATGTAGCCCAACCATATAAATATATTAATGAGAAGAAAATTAAGTTTTCACTTTTATGTTGAAGGTTAAAAGTAACACACACACAACCAATGAAACGAAATAAACTCAAGAAGACAGAACTAAAGCTATCGGAATATCGGAAATAAAATATTTTATCGTAGGGTATGTCAGCTATAGCTATTCGGATGCATATCACCTGTTTGTTTAAGTTAAAATCAAGAGAGTCTAACAAATATTGGGTTTAATAAAAAGTATTGTCGTTTCTTTTATGTTCAGTATCTCGCATTGACAACTAGCAAGCGGGCAACACTAATATGGTTGTATTAACCAAACAGCTAAAAAAAAACAGCAGGTGTCATTTTGCTAGGCTTAGGTCATTAATAATATTGGGTTATCTAAAAAGTATACGCGGTTATTTATTATCACTTGGCTTTTTATGGCATTTTCATCCATGCCAAAAGATTTTTCGAATAAATACTTTATCAATTATTTTTCACCAAGATCCTGTTTCAAATCCCAGCTTAGACATTTTGAATAAATCGAAATATTATAAATTATTTTCTTGGCGACTTTATGGCAAAAACTCTGACAGTGAATGAAATTGCCATGAAAATTGTCTCAAGGCTCTGTCTTTCAGAGTCGTCTTAAGACTGTGGGTCTCGCCACTAATGGATAAAATTAAAACACACAACTTGAGTAGTGTGTGTAGCTGGGTCGTAATGCTTGTACATAATAAGCAAAGCAGTTACTGCCACCATGGAGTTGTTCTGTTTTTCAGAAACCAACCATTCTATTAGTTTACAGTGGAACCTCTATAACATTGTTTCTGCTGCGTTAGACGAAAGCTTTAAGATCAGCAGTCTACTTGAGATCATCATCAAGGATGGAAGTAGATAATAGATGTGTTTGCTAAGATATATTAGGCATTAACTCGTTTAAAAATTTGTGGTGTATACTATAATATCATGCGGGTTTTGCACCCTAAGAATAATAGGAGAGTTATGCTGTGAAGCCTGAGATTACATCTCGAATTTGTTGTCCACCATTAGGCCAGTAAATTGATTGTCATTTCGTAACAAAATCAAAACGCTGTTTCGGTATTGTATCAAACAACATTGGACTTTTCGTAAGAACTTAGCGGTATCTGGCAATTTAACCTACATACGACTGGCATAAAACTTGGAACTAGATTTATCGAAACTCCGATATTGCACCTCTGAGTGGCGATAATGGTTTTAAAAACTTAGGTAAGTAGGTCGTTTGACGAGATAAGGAGATTATCATCCAAATGTTTGACAGACAAAATAGACCTTCTCCAATGAGAGATACCTAGCCTTTGTCTTTGCATTCTGCAACTTTAACTTTAGCGTTTTTCCAGTGATGGTCCAACCAACACATTGCCTGATTGCACGTATCTCTGCCTGGAAAACCATGTTATGTTTAGTTTCTGTTTCCATTATATTATATGGTTTTAGGTGTACTTATTCCAAAATGTGCGATACGTGGTATATTCATCGAGAATTTAGATACTTTGTCGTACAAAAGATGATTGTCTCATTTGCTTATAGTACGTCAGCAACAGCGTCATAAACACGTTTTAATAGAATATTTAGCGATGTTTTACTGGAATAAAGCCCAGTGTTTGACGCCGTAGTCTAGTAGGTAATGTATTGGGTTTTTAAACGTAAGGCCAAGGTTCAAACACCTGGTCAGACATCTCCAATAAAACGAAATATGAAAAAATATTTGTTAGACTATTTCTGACACAAATTCTGAGAGTAGATAAAATTGCCATGGAAAGTTTCTCAAAAAAATCTGTCATTTGGAATCGACTTTAAGCTGAAGGTCGATTCTATCAAGCCAAAACTGCACATGAGAGCAAAGGAACAGTCAAAACAATTTCATCTGCAGTCAAGCTTATGGTGTCTGTTTTTATAAGCTTTTGATATAAATTTTATTAATGCATTGCGGAAATTAAAACGAAATTAAAGAAAAATGTCAGATAAAATAGTGTAGTTTCCACATCCATATCCAATGAATTAAAGTTAGGTTCGCTACAACACATACGATGCGTTATTTAGGGCGGCCACCACAAAGCACTTGCTGAACTTAGTTCACAGCTGAACATATTTTTTTCACTTCTTAAAATTGTAAAATAATATGGCATTTACGATCCCGTTAGAGCCATTTGGAGTATGGTGTTCAAACTTTTAAAATTCTCTCTTGTGAAGAAAGGCAACCGTTCTGTCAGTTGGTTGCTCTCAACGCTATCGAATACTAAAATATTTTATTTCCTTGCCATCCTATAATTATTGCGTTTTAGAACCAAAATTAAAATAATTACTAGTGCCTCTTATTGGTCTTACAATGTATCACTCTTATCATATTGCAATTACAAATTTCAAAGAGCCAATGTCAAATTCCTTCATATACCACCATCATTACCGTATTTCTTTTATTTTACCTTCAGCTTTACCTTTACCTTCGCAAATAATGTTTACATTGCATGAATGTCTAACGCAAGCAAAATGAAATTTCCAAAATAATACACTATAGTGGAGGCTTTTCTAAAATACTTCAAATAGCAGGACGAAATCAACAGGAGCTTTGCCTGTCAGTTTACCAGTCAGTAGTAGTGCCCTCTTTGTAACAGCGATGAGACTCTATGCGGTAATGAAAACAAAAGAAACTAATTTTTAAACATGTTGCAAGTATGCCAATAACAACAATGCAACAACAACAAAGGACAACAAATATATGCCATAAGGTGAAACAAAAGCAATAACAACAACAATAAAAACAATGTCTAACAAGTTCCAACAATTTTAGAAGCTGGGGTACAGCTCTTCTCCGTCTTCTTTGTTTTTTTCTCGTTCGTTCGTTTTGTATACTTTTGTCTTGTAATTTGTATTTACTAGGGGGATGGATGAGTGAGTGGAATCAGTGTAACAGAGAATAGGCAGGAGGCATAAAGTTAACAAACTCTTGTGATTGATAAATATTTAAAACACAGGCAAAACAATGAAAAATAATTGAAATAAGTGAAGCGTTTCATTTACGAAACGAATTTTTTTGTAAAAGTCTGCTTGAATGTTTGCATGGAAAGCAAGAGAGAAGAAAAAGAAAATAATTTTCACTTTCTGATTTTGTTATTGTTATTGTTGTTTTTGTTGTTCAAAGGGAATAATATTCCTGGATGAGTTGTTTCAAATCGCAGTTGTTTGCATTTAGAAGAACTGTATGCCAGCGTGTCTGTATGCCCATGCCCTGTGCTTAAAACGCAATTGTTCCCCAGATGGTTGTTGATAATACGCCATGAATGTGGCTTATAAAGTTTTAAACTTTAATGGCTCATACTCTTGGCTACTACTGTTCCGTTTTACTCGAAACTTTTATTCCTTTTTTTTTACTTTCTGTTACTTTTTTTGCATTGATGATGATGATGATGTTATCGGCGATGCGTAAAAATGTCGATTTACGCTGTCTTTAAAAAAAAAATATTGCTGCTGTTGCCTTTAAGCAGTCCTTTAAGAAGCAGAAGCATGAGCTAAGCTGGGTGACATTCATGCCAATACCAGTTTAAAAATATATTTAACGTTGCTTTGAATCTTTATCTTTATTTCTATTAACGCTTCTCTGCTTTTCCATTGTCATTCGCTTTTCGCTATCCATGACATGGCAAAACTCGTGAAATTTTTAGAGATTTTTAAACGATGCGAAATAGTTTAGTGACTAATTTTATGCATGTTTTTGGTATTTTTTCTTTTTGTTCTCTTGTTTCTTAAATCACAGTGGAATAAAAGCATTCAAGTTCAAATACTTATTTATGCTCAAGTACTGCATTTAATATCTGAACTTTATAGCCTAAATATTAGCTTTGAAATAAACTTTCTTTAGCAGCAACAAATTCAGGCCCGAACATTTCCGTTAACCATAGAAGTCAGAGCTAAATTAAGCTCTCGTTGTTGTTTGTCTTTCTGGTGGACAATGTAAAGCTTCTTGATGAAGTAAGATGATTTGAATCAAAGCAGTTTACATGTGCTTTGCACTCCACTCTTAAAAAGACTATCCTTTTATGCTCAATTGCTTGCATGCGGCACTTATTACAATGCCACATAATGCCCTATCACTAAGACCCATTATTTCCTCTGGACAAACCTCCATTATATTAAGAGAATCCCCAGACTCTTACTTAAACCTCATTTGAACCTAGTTTTGATAGGATTTTTCACACTAGAATTCCATGCAAAGAAGCCTAGTCCTCTGATGTTTTTTATAATTCGGCAATTCGGTGAAAGATCTTTACAAACGTTTCTAAACTTGAGTATAAGTAAAGCTATCGAGTATTCTCCGAAGATATTTTAGTGTCTTCGCTTAATCATGGATTCTAATAGTTATTTCAGGCTAAAGCTAATAATAATCCTTATTCTATCCTCTCTGAAAACCGCACAGAAATAAGATCTCTTTCGAAAGCAACGTACTGGTGTATACTGCCTGGCATATGCCCTGCATCTCTTCATCGATTCTCTTGCAATCTTATATCGGCTCTCGGTAGCAGGGATCAACCAGATAACTGTAAGTTGATGAACTTGCTAGAACAGACACCCTGCTACCGAAAATCTGTTCATACAGGAAGCTATTACAACCATATAGTAATCAAATCCCTTTCGTGAGCAACGTACTGTAGTGAGGCATATGCCGTGGCATATGATTGGCATATGCCGTGGGTCTCTTGATTAATTTTCCTGCAGTCTAATATGAGCTCCTGGTCACATAGATATCACTCAGGTAACTCTGTAGCTAATGAACTTGCTAGAACAGGCACCCTCCTTCCGAAAACCTGTTCAAACAGGAATATATATATACCCCTTAGCTCTATAGGGCTGTCAGTCAAACAATGGAATTTATTGGCTGTTGAAAAATTCTGGTCTGTTATAGAATCATGCATTATAGACAGATGCACCTGATCTAAAAGGGATAGCAAAGGCCACACTCAACTACTTAAATGAATTCTTAGGGATATCTCTGTCACTGTATGTATTATCAAGGGTCATTGCGTAATGTATAGGCATACAAAGACACTTTGATTACTTGCAAATGGCTTCTATAGTGGTTATAGATCGATTAAGTAGAGGGAGGATACTATCACTTTATTTGCCAATGTCAGTCTTTGGCTGGAAGTAGACTTTTCTTACAAGTGCTCCAAAGTACAAAGGATCTATGGTTTGGGTTAGGTTTGAGGACGTGTGCTTGTCATTGTGACAAGTACAATACCCAGAGTTCAAAATGACCCACTGTAAGTTAGTCCTAAAAGAGAGAGAGAGAGAGGATAGTGAAGGAGATAAGAAAATTAGAAAAGGAGAAGAGGTAGGAAACCGATGAAATAAGAGACGGATGAGAAAATATGGACCACAAACGCTCAAGAGATGCCCTAACACTTCTTAACGAGCTCAACCTATCTATGGAGAGCCCTAATGTCGGCTCTCAACAAAGTGTTCTAACTTTCGAAAAAGCCCCTGCACTTAACCTGCTAAGGGCTGAACCATTGCAGTGGAGGTGTTCGATAGTTTCCAACTCCTTCACATTGCAACTTGCCCTTCAATAGCCCGTCTGGATCGCTTGCTAAATTCATTTCATCGACTACTAAATGCTTTTCAGCGCGATTTGAGGGAAATCTTGTTAAAAAAGATAAAACCAAGATGCTGGTTGTTAAGACTATGTTCTGACATTAAAAGGGGTTTCTCAAAAGATTTCTTCTGATAGTTGAACTCAACTTAGCGGCTGTTAAATGAAGAATTTTTTTTTTTTTTTAATTTCTTACACAATTTTGTTTTATGAAGCCACTGTCAGTCTGACTTTAATACATGGTCGAAACCAACTGGTGTCATAATAAAATCAACACCATGCCATTATTTGGAGACAGTCCACCTCAATCTCTCTCACTCTCTTAATGCTTCCAAATAAACGCATTTTACGAGATTCAGTCAGACAGTGTGTTTACATTTGATTTCTTTTTGTCACACACACACACTTTCAGTCTTCACTTCCTGCTGCATTCAAAATCTATTTGCTGCGTCTGGTGACTATTTGTTATAAAAATGTTTAACAGCATAAGACACTCTCTATCCATCCATTCATCTGTCTATCTCTCTCTCAGTGTGTGTAAATATCAATTTGTCTGCTTTGTTTCTTTTTTTTTATTTTCAAATAATGCGCGACCTCGTTAATTGTACCGAACTTAACTTTGTTTGTGTGTAATTACAAGTATATGTGCGTGGTTGGTGGTGTAAAACTTATTAACGCACATTTTCATTTAATGAGAATCCTTTTTCATGCTTTTTTCACTTTCTCTGCGTTTTATTTTTATTGTAGTCATCTTGTTATCACTCTTCAATCACTTAACATAAAAGGATTACAACAAGGATTGAGGGTATTTAACAGAATTTAACAAAAAGCTCAGACAACCCTCAGATACAATAAAAACAAACTCTGAATTTTAAATCGCTTGATTTTTGGTTTTTTTTGTTGTAATATAATATTAAATAAAATAATTTCAAGCAAGTCAATGTGGCAATGTAGTGAAAAAAAATAAAATCATTCATATTTATAAAAAAACTAGGAGATGTGCTTCACTGCCTGTTGGAAAAGCTAAGGGGAGGTGAACTTTGAATATCAAAACAGGATCGATGAAACCAGAATCTTAAGTAGGATTGATTGTTGTAGTAGCAGGACCATAAACCATATTCATATCTTTAGCCGCCCGATTTGTGTCTTCATCTCCGTCAAGTTTTTTCTTACTGCTGGAATGTAAAAAGCGAAGAAAATCTTAAAGGTCATTTTGAGAAAATATTGGATAAGAAGAATTGGCCTCTGAAAACTTCAAGTCACAAAAAAACAGAAAAAATAATTTGTAAATCGGGTGGGCCATCTATCGGTTTAAATTTGAATCATCGATTATTTCCAATCTGATAATACTTTTGTCATTCTATTCTGTCACAAAATTCAGTATATTATACCCAACGCTGAGATTTTTTGGAAATTTATTTCCAAAATAAAAACAATTGGTCGGAAATTGCCCGAAAATGTCATACAAAATTTGATCGCTGTGAAGGACAAACAGTTCCCGACATACGGAAGTTTATTGATAAAGTTTGTGAAACTGGTTACATTGTTGATACTCCAAGACGTGAGCAAGCTCGCATAGTGCATACACCCGAATATCGGTTCTGTAACTGAGAGTGTGGATGAAAATCCATCAATATCAACTCGTCATTGTTCTCAAGAATTGAACATTTCACGCACTAGTTTACGTCGAATTTTGTGAAAATATCTCGGTATGATGCCTCATAAATTTCATTTGGTTCAAGTGTTGAAGCCGCATAACTATCCGCTTGGTTTTCGCTTCGCTAGATGTGCCAACGAGAAACTGCACGATGATGTCGATGTTGCCAAAAAGAAATCATTTTTTCGGATGAAGCTTATTTTCATCCTGGTAGGCGCGTTAAAAGGTAAAACTGCCGTATTTGGGGCTCAGAAAACCTACACGTGGTTTACTAGTGACTGTTGCAACCATAAGGGTCAATGGAGACACCTATCGCACCATGCTAACTGATTTTTTATACCTGCTTTTCATGTGTTGATGTGAACGATGATTGGTTTCAACAGGATGGTGCCACTCGCCACACATCTCATGCCACAATCGATTTATTACGTCAAACGTTTGATGGCCGTTTAAGAAAAATGTTATGCAGACAAACCAAAGACAATTGAGCATTATTGATGCTATTGCCGAGATACGACTTCATACAGTCGAAAAAGTGCACAAAAATTGGTCTGATCGAATGAGGTACTTTGAGGCCTCCCATGGTAGCCATATGAATGAAATAATATTCCATTTATAACTGGAATAGTTGTACTTCACAACAAAAGAGTAAATTTGGAAAAATTTTAAACCGTTGTTGTTTCATTACATTTTTAAATTTAAACTTTTAAATAGACAACCCTTTACATTGGTGAAAACTTTAGTATTACGTACAGTAACATAAAATAAAGCATTGTAAAATTTTCATTTAATTGCATGCGTTTTAAATACTTTAGCATGAGTTCAAGAATTAACATGTTCACATGAATTCGAATACCTTTATAAATATGTATAGTTGAACCAAAAAAAGCAAAAAAAATAAAGAAAAATTAAAAACTGAATACATGTAGTTTGTATCCGCATCCTCAAACAAATCCTTTTAATTATAGCTTGTTAATAATAACTAGGACATACGAACAGTCATCGACCATAATAATAATAACATTTGAAAGAAAATATAATGGAGTATGCCTGCATTCAATAACAATGTATAAATACAGGCAAAATTGCATGACAGACATGGGTGGAGATGGAAATATGGGAACCTGTGGTATAAATTTATTTTTGAATGTAATTCAGAATTTTTCTAGAATAACTAAACATCTCAATATAAGTAGATGATACATACATACATATGTAATAGGTTAGGATTATGTTAGTTAGTTTTTCACACCACTTATGTTAGTTTCTCACACCACTTATGTTGTGTGTGCTAATTTTATATATGAGTGGCGGAGCCTACAGTTTAAAATCGACTGCGAACGACAGATTTTTGAGAAATTTTTCATGGCAATTTCATTTACTCTCTCAGAAGTAGCTGCCACAGAAATATACGAAGGTTATGGTGGAGATGTGTAACCTGTGGTTTGAACCGAACCCTTACGTCTAATAGACCAATGCACTACCTACTAAAATACTGAATTGGCTGACGGCTTTAATTATGATTTAGACTTGACATGAGAACGTCGAGGTATTTACAAACTCGTATTATTCGCCTCACTTTCACCAGACGAAGCAATAGTTTCGTTAGTATCTACATGCTATAATGCACAGGTGCGACCACATACCACATGTATGTATACAGCGTTTCGAGGCTCTTCAAATTTCTTTATAATCTTGCCAATTCCTTGCACATTAGATTCATTTTGACGATCATAAGAAGCCTATAATCCTCGAAAAATGAATGCGTTTGATGTACCAAATTTTGAAAAAACAAACAATCGAAAAATTACGATGAATATATATTTTTGGTAAAAAATATTTGTTCGGCGGCTACCTCTCAGCAGATTTCTGGAAAAAACTCTGAGAGTAAATAAAATTGCTATGAAAAGTTCCTCAAAAATCTGTCGTTCGAAGTCGACTTTAAACTGTAGGTCCCGCCACTAATGTATAAAATTAACGCACAGAACATAAGTGGTGTTAGAAGCTAGGTCGTAATACTGACTGAAGGGTTCTAAAGACCAATTATGTATGTTATGTATATATTTCTCCCGCGACTGTATTACAGTGCTTGTACTGATTTAAATAACTTCTCTTTTTTTTTTTTTTTTTTTTTTTTTTTTTTTTTTTTTTTGTTTTAATTTCTTCTTCTAGTTTTTTTTTTTTTGTTGCCCCTAATATAATAACATATAAAATAAAAATACAATGGTTAACGGGCTTGAAATTTTTCGCATTTTGAATTAACAAGAATTTAACTACATTGCACTTTATAGTGGAACGAACAATTAAACAGATGAGTTGAAAATAATAGAGACACTTAAGTATTAAGATTATGGGCATTTAAAATAAATATTTTTAAACTATTAAACATGGACTTTGAATTGCTTTTTATAAAATATTTTTGAATACAACTGTAACAGTTCGGTAGCTGGTAGCTGGTCTAGAAACACTATGCGATGTGCTACTGGAAGTGGTATCCTTTGAAAAAAATTAAAAAAAAAACAGAACAACAGCAATGCAATGGGGTGTTCCCAACATAATAAAACATTTAAAGATTAATTACACGGCAACACGAGAACTTTTATTTCTCTTGGGGTATTTAAAATCTCGGTGTGTTAAAAAGGAATAAAAAAATCGTATATTTTTTTTGTTTTTTTTTTTTTGCTTGAACGTATACGTTCGCATTTTGCAAAAATTGCAATAAATCATGCATTAAAAACCTTTCACTTTTCAACATGTCTGTGTTCGCTCTACTATTTAAAAGTTTTTTCTTTTATTTTTTTTGTTGTTGTTGTTGTTCATTATACAGCTTTTTTTTTTTTTGTTTTATGCCAAGTTGTTGTTTAAGCGCGAATAATTAAACAGAACTAGAAATTTCTATTCGGGTCATTTGCTGTAAATAAATTTAGTTTTCAGTTCTTTTTCTTCTTTTTGTATTGAAATATTTTAAATGAAATTTATAACGAACAACTTTATAACGCTTGGCATACAAGTGTATACATATTAAAATTTCATTTATTATACATATACACTTGGATATCTGTTCTGTATCTGTATCAGTATCTCTTGTAAATACGAAATAAATTTGGTTCCTAATCAAAATGCAAATATTATTTCAATTGAAAATTCGACCTTCAAAAAGTATTATTTACAAATCCTTGTTACTGTTTCATGGAATAATAAAATATTATTTCATGTACCATACTTACATACAACACTGCGGAACAATAGTAAACATACATAATAATTGGTCGTAACAACCCTTCAGTCAAGATTACGACCTATCTTCTCAGACCACTTATGTTGTGTGCGTTAATTTTATACATGAGTGGCGGGACCTACAGTTTAATTAAGGTCGACTCCGAACGACAGATTTTTGAGAAACTTTTCATGGGAATTTTATTTACTCTCAGAGTTTTTGCCAGAAATCTGCTGAGAGGAAGTCGCCGAAGAAATATTTTCATATTTTCTTATTGTATGCCAAGGTATACACTAAGATCGTCGACTAACATGGAAGCAACATAGTAAGGCCAAACGTCAACACTTAAATATAAAAAATAGAAAACCTTTCTGGTTAATTGGGCCAAAATCGCAACTTAATATTGAAAATAAATTGAAACTGTATAAGGCAATTTTAAAACCAGTGTGGACATATGGGATTCAACTGTGGGGAACTGCAAGCCATTCAAATATCGAAATAATCCAAAGGTATCAATCCAAGACACTCAGACTCATGGTACAGTCACCTTGGTATATTACTAACGAGGCAATCCATAATGACCTTAAAATTCAGACAGTTAAGGAAGTAATTAGATATTTCAGCGAAAAGTATTTGAATAGACTTAGCAATCATGTTAACCCCCTGGCTATTGCCTTACTAGACGAAACAGACGAAATTAAAAGACTGAAGAGATATCATATCTTAGACCTTCCTTTCCGTGACTGAAAGAAAGGAGGAGGGAAACTACAATATCATTTATGAGGTCTAAACTGTATATTATGTATAATTGTTTGAATTTTTATTTAGCAAACTATCGTTCTCTTGTAAATAGACTATGTCTTAGTAAAATCTTTGTTATAAATATATGTAAATAATTCTTAAATTTTTTTTCCTGTCCATATAATATAAAATTATATTTTTGTGCGAATCAAGATTTTTTTTATTTTTGTACTTATAGATGTACTTGCAGGAGTACACCTACGAATGTCATTTCTTAACAACCATCAAATTTGCTTATTATCTTAATGTATTTATGAAGATAGATTGCAATTATAATAAATAATAAAAAAAAAATATTTTCGTTTTGATATCTGACCTGGGGTTTGAACTCGGGGCTTCAGTCTAATAAGCCAACACACTACCTACTAGACTACGGCGACTTCCAGAAACATACAATATAAATTTAAACAAACAAACTCAGATTTAAAGCTACAAATTTTTCTACAAAAAATATTTTAATATTTACTTTTCAAAACTTTCGACGTGTAACTCCACATGTTTCGAACTCGGCTTCAGTTGACTAGGTTTCAGTTGCTATTTACACTCTTATTGAACTTTTTTTCAAAAGTGTTCTTTATTTTAGACTTATCATGATATAACATCAAGCATTTGCTTTGAAAGTGTTCACTTTTACGTTGTACTGTAATAAATAGATATTAAAATATGTATTCTTTATACATAAACTGACTAACATTTGAAGAAGAAATGTATAAGACTTTGAAGAGATATTCTTTTCATTTTAAAATAATAAGAAAGTAAAACAAATACAAATTTATTTATAAAATAACATACAGAACTATTCGAAATAGATTTGCGATACAGGGTGTTTCATTTTACGATAAAACAAAAGATAATACAAGAAAGATATTGAAAATACACTGCAATCATCCGTGATTTGTTGCTTGTTCGCACACAATTGTGATTTAAGGGTACACAACGAGAAAATCGGACTATATCGGTGGCCAGTTCACATCATTTGCATGTGAGATGACCATACCCGCAAATCACTCTTGCGATCTAGCAACAAGTAGGTAGCAAGTGAAGAAAAGACCATCGTAGAGCTATATAAGAATGAACAGGGTTTCAAATAGGGAGTAACGCCACAGTGTCTATATTCGCCGCAATCTATTGTGTTTTGTGTTAGCTTCTTTGACGTGAGGCCACGTTTTAAAACCCAGGTCAGACATCCCCAACAAAACGAAATTTGAATATTTCTTCGGCGACTTCCTCTCAGCAGATTTCTAGCAAAAACTAGGAGAATAAATAAGTTTGCCGTCCACTCATGTACAAAATTAACATACACGTCATAAGTGGTATGAAAAACTAGGTCCTAATCCTGGCTGAAGGTTTGTAATGACCAATTATGTATGTATGAATGTAACTCGGTGCCATTTCACATCATTTGCATGTGAAATCACCATGCCCTCAAATGTCTTCACAAGCGATATCCAGTTTGAGGGCTATATTTAGCAAAATATAGTCATTACTTACATTGTTCATAACTTGCAAAGCGTCAATCACAAGTAAGGAACTTAAAAGAAGATTTACATTGGCAATCTCGCAGCGTAAAGCAAATGATGAGGAGATTTCGGCAGGCTATAATGAGCTCAACAATAATGAGCTAATGAAGATGAGTTTTATAAATTTGATAAGAATGATCCTAGGTTAAAGCGATTGAAACTTATTCATTATCTAGGAAGAGTGTTTTGGAAAAATTTAGTTTAAATTTAAAAATGGAATAAAACAAAAACCGTTTGATATTTTGCCAAATTTATTCAATTCAATTCAAATAATTAAAAAAAAAAAAAAAAAAAAAAAAAAAAAAATTTATATTACTTTTAATTTTTTAAATTTTATTTTAGAAATTTTATGTGAAATATAATTATTGCTAATTTGTGTATATCCTACTGAGCTATAAAAGAATAACATTCTTAAAGCTCTTGTAAGCAAATAAATAAATAAATAAATAAATAAATTTTTATGCACAATCGCTCCGGTTAGAAATGAAATATTATTTCCTTCATATGGTTGCCGCGGCGGACCTCACAGTACCTCATTCGATCGAATCAAATTTCGTGCATTTTTTCGAGTCGTCGCATCTCGGCAATGGCAACACGAATGTTGGCCTTAAAATGCTCAATCGTCTCTGGCTTGTCTTCATTGCACTTTTTTTAACGGCTCCCCACAGAAAACAGCCAAACAGTATCAAATCGCAGCTTCTTGGCGGCCAATTGACATCACCACTTCGGCTAATTAAATGGCCATCGCACGTTTGACGCAATAAATCGATTGTGGCATGAGATGTGTTGCAAGTTGCACCATCCTGTTGAAGCCAAACATCGTTCACATCAATACAATGAAGAACGGGTACAACAAAATCGGTTAGCATGGTGCGATGGGTGTCTTCATTGATCGTAATGGTTGTACCGTTCTTATTTTCAAAGAAATATGGGCCAATGATGCCTCCGCTCCACACGCAGCACTAAACAGTCACTCGTAATGGGTGCATTGGCTTTTATGAGAACTCGTGTGGATTTACTGAGCTCTCAGCCCTCGTTAATTTTTTTATTAACGTAATTTTATTTTTTCATTTTTGTATTGTTTGAGATATCACAGCCGAGGGATGAACCACAACTTACTAGACTATGGCCACTTCTTACTTAGTTTGATCAAAGATTTGTTGTTTCTTTGAGTTGTGAAAACACAAATGTTTAATCAAATATAAAGCGGAATAATGTATGCTCATCGGAATCAAATTGATAATTAGCAGTAAGTTATATGCAAACATACATACATACAAGATATTTAAAATATAAACTAGGCTCTGTATTAAGAATACAATGCAACACCCTTTTAAAAATAATAAAAAGAAAAACGAAACATACTCTTCCGCTATTATTCGATACAATATTCAGGAAAGAAAAATATTTTCACTCTGCTAGCAGTAGCACTAAATGAAATGATGCCTTTTAAAAGGAAAACCTGAAAGGAAAAGGCTATAATCCATGCATTCCATTTAATAACAGCATTTGCTGCAGCAAAATTGGATAAAGTTGGATGAAAATGGAAAATAAAAAAAAAAGAAACTACCTGAACGCAAAGTTTCCATGTCTTTCATATACGCAATGTTTAGGAGAAGAGAATTTTTAGTTGAAAACTTGCAAACGAATGAGAAAACAAAAAAAGTAGAAAAAAAGAAACAAACAACAACTAGAAAAATATATTTCAATAAAATTTTCTTGCGAAACTTTTTCCTGAGAGGCAACATCAGTAGCTTAAGCGTATTATAAGTGCAGTGCATAGTGCCTGCGTAATTCTGTGAGAAATTTTTCATAACAACGTATGTATATGAACAACAACACAAATAGAAAGTGGATAGAAAGCAAAAAAAAAACCAAGATTATAATGGGCAAAAACTAAATGAGAAAAAAATTCAAATCACAATATGAAAATGTGGAAATTACAGGTTTTCTTCGTTTTTCTTTTGTTTCCACTTATTTGTGAAGCTAAGGCCGTTAGTGTGTATGTGTTTATGAATGGCTGAGTATTATGCAATCGTATGCTTGTCCATTTACCACATTTATAATGGCCATTGGATTCAAGCATCTGCTGTTCGTTTCAGGTAGACTCGACATTCGCAACAGCTGCTCTATAAACTGTGATCAGCATAACGGAAGTACAGCATTAAGAATGCGAAATACTTTCCTTGTATTTTTTTCGTTTTTTGCCACCACTGCCACTGCCATCAACGAATACAACAGAAAAAAAAAACGGACTTTGAAACGTAACTTTTTTTAGACTCGACAAAAAAAAATTTAAACAAATTTATATTGTATTTATAAACAAATTAATGGACAATGAAACAGTGTCTTAGAAAAAGTTTTTAAAATAAATATTTTTTAAAACGGTAGAGAGCTTTAACCAACCACTAACCACTTCGGCCTTCTAACAAGAACCAGATAAATGTTTTGTTGGATAAATGTTTTTGAACGTTTAGGCTACACACCTGCTATTGTTACATTCTGATGGGTTATTTACCGATAATAAATATCGATCGCTCGATTGATAATTAAAAATTTCAAACAGACAACCGAATATGCTGCCACAGACTCATGTTTATCGAATGACTCTTTTTGCAAGAAGGAAAGTTTGGAGAGACTGTCAACTACATAGAGCTCCTCAACTGATAAACACGCTCTGATAGACCGTATAAAGTGATTAAAGAGTTGTTAGAATTCAAAAGAATTTCAAAACTTTAATCGTTTGAATACATAAAATGTTGCCAATATTAGGGTAGAACTTCTGGCTTTTCTGACCGAATAATATTAATCTGATGTTTGCAGAAAAACTTTCACAGTGAAGTCCTCTCAGTCCAATCTTATCAAGCTAAAACACAATACTTTTTCCCTGGCTCCATTCTAATCATTTCAAATTAATTGATGGCCATAATTTCGTTAATTATGCACAGTAGAGATCACAATCAATCGTTTGATTAGGTTGTAGAATCTCATAATGAACAATTCCTTGGTTCCATTATAAATTTTTTTCACACATTATTATCGTATATGATCGTTATCGTTTCGATTTTCGATGCACGCTGCTAATTCACCGATGTTTTCTAATGTTTTTCAAATTTCCTCGAATATTTTATGCTTGGTACATAGATAACATAATTGGTCATTACAACAATTCAGTCAGGATTTCAACATAGTTTCGCACACCACTTATGTAATGTGTGTTAATTAAAGTTTAAAGTCGACTCCGAACAACAAATTTTTGGAGAATCTTTTCATGGCAATTTTATTTACTCTCAGAGCTCTTGCCAGAAATCTGCTGAGAGGAAGTCGCCGAAGAAATATTTTTTTTTCATATTTTCGTAACAATGTTAAGTTTCAATGTTGCGTGATGTAATTAATGGTACCAGAGATTATATACATAGTATGTTAGATACCTATTATTGAATAGGTAAGTAGCTTGGTTAGTGATGTCGCCGTAGTATAGTAGGTAGTGTGTTGGCCTATTAGACGTGAGGCCATTGTTCAAACCCTAAGTCAGACATCTCCAATAAAATGAAGTACGAAAAATAGTTCTTCGGCGACTTCCTCTCAGCAGATTTCTGGAAAAACTCAGAGTAAATAAGGAAATTGCCATGAAAAAGTTTCGCAAGAATCAGTCGTTCGGAGTCGGCTTTAAACTATACATCCCGGCACTCATGTATAAAATTAACGCACACAACATAAGTGGTGTGAGAAGCTAGGGCATAATACGGACTGCAGGGATGTAATTATGTGTAAATATTGGTATTGTATTTAAGATTTTATCAATCTGTGCTGTAATCAGTATCTACAGTATTTTGAGATGTCTGTAGGCCTAGCACTGTTACAGTTTAAAGTTAAAAAAATATTTTTATTGGAAACATTAGATCAGACAATGTATCTCATATACTTTAATCAAATATTTCTCCACGGCTATTATGTAACATTTTATAGTAAGAATGTGTTTCGACCGCTGACGACGACAAATTTTTATATCGAATTACGAAATTTAATTAATTATTTGGACTTAGCCCACATGCAACGAATATGGAAAAACAAAATTATTCTATTGGCAAGTGTTAAGATGTTGGGAGATTTCTTAGTTGATAATAATTTTTTATTTCAGTTTTTATTGACTCATAAAACACACGCCGTATGCTAGCATAGTACACCCACAATTTGTTTTACCGAAACTAACGTTAACAGGAATCTAATTGTGATCATTAAATGCGAGAGAAGTATGCGATACAAAAAATATAAAACAAATGAAATATGAATTCTTATGACAAGTTATAATACATACATACATATGTATATATAGTAAATAAGTAGTTTAGTCGTAAGCAAAAAGAAAGATTAAAGAGCGTTTATATAGAGCGTGTAGTATAACTAAATCCATTTTATTATTAATTACTCTCGTTAGGGTTAAAAAAATCATAAATGCTGCTCAAAATACTTTCACAGATTTGAGATTGATATCAGAAATCGGCCACACCATCAGAGTTTCTGCCAGGAAACTGCTGAGAGGAAGTCGATAAAGAAATATTTTATCACTTTTCGGCTTTTTTGGAGATATGTTGAACCATGGCCTTAGGTCTCATAAGCCGATACACTACCTATTCGACTACGGCAACTTCATACACATAGTTAAGAGCGTGTATAGTTTGGGTAGGTAGATGGCTTTCGACCCAAAGAAGTTGGATAGACCCACATAGATCCATTGTGATACCACAGTCACCATTCGAAGCTTCTAATGAACCCACTTTGACATAAGTTTGTCATTTATAATCGTCATCTTTTACATAAGAGGCTCTTTACAATTACCAATTTTTTTCCTTGAACTAAAATATTTCAATATTTGGTTATCCGACTAGCCCACTGTGCCAATTTAACTTTAGTCTTTCAAAAAATCTGTGTTTTTTTTTGTCCACCTAAAAATTTTCTTTTTCCTCTAACGTTGGAGCGTTTCAAAAATAAAACATAAAGAAGAGAATTTTATTATTTTTAAATTAACACTGGATATGAAAAGAGGAACGCGTAATGAAAATAGTTATTGTATTATAAATTGTTCAACAATGTGGTCATTTGTTTTATTTAAAAGGAACTTCTTATGTTCCTTTAATAAGAAAAACGAAGTACAAGCACATTCATGTTCAAGTTTTTAAATAAAAACAATTTCTCAATATAGAAATATTTAAATTCCGCAGCCAATTCACAAATAGATGAGGAAAAATTATTTTTTGCGAATGTCTACAAATCCAGGACATACATACATATATACCGGTCATGTCAAGACATGCCATTGTACCGCTGCTGATGACACTGATTAAATACATGTACATTAAAATCCCCACGAATCATCTGCACGAGCGTTCACCAACATTTTGGAGAAGCTTCTCGATATCTACCACAGCTTATACTCCTACTAGAGGTATGGATTCAAATGCAAATGGTCAATGAACAAAATTGCAAACACATAACTCTCATGTTGCATAAGGGAATCATTAACATTCAGATGAGCCTTACAAAAAGGAAACAAAACCTTGACCGCCAACTTATAAGCAATCGCTGCATAAATGCTAAACCAACATTGGTTTCTAGGCACGAACTCAGCATTTTTTTGTAAACTCCTACTTTAGAACACAATTATAAAACCAATTTAATGTTATCGGTATGAGGAAATGTCTCATTCTCAAGCAGCAAAAAGATTCAAAGACGGCAAATTAAGCTCTTACAAATGTTTACAACTGTTCACTGGTATATTAATTATTAAATATATAAGATCTTAAGTTACCCCTAATAAAACTGCAACCACTAAAGTTGTTGAACTAAATTTTTATCAAATTTACTAAATACCAATACTTTGTTCCGTAACCTGTTATGCATTGTTGGCAATATGCGATTAAGAAGTCAAAACACTAAAAATTTGAATCGAAAGTAAGGAAAATAATGCGCTGTTAAAACAATACATAATTGGTCACTACAACCCTTCAGTCAGGATTACGACCTAGCTTCTAACACCACTTATGATGCGTGTGCTATACATGAGTGGCGGGATCTACTTCGAACGACAGATTTTTTGAGAAATTTTTCATAGTAATTTTATTTACTCTCAGAGTTTTTGCCAGAAATCTGCTGAGAGCAAGCAGCCGAAGGAATTATTTTTTCATAATTCGTTTCGTTGGATATATCTGACCTGAGGTTTGAACCGTGGCCACATGTCTAAAAAGCCAACAGACTACCTACTAGAGTACGGTGTCTGCAATCTAGTTGTTCTTGTTGAAAACAATAACAGTGAACAAGTACGAATAAACAAATATTCGTCCTCCAGCTCAATAAAAAATTAATTTCATTGTTTGAAGATATGAAGTCGCCGTACCCTAGCGGGTAGTGTGTTGGCTCATTAGACGTGAAGCCTCGGTTCAAACCCCAGGTCAGACATCAAAACGAAAATATGAAAAAAATATTTCTCCGACGACTTCCTCTCAGCAGATTTCTGGCAAAAACCCTGAAAGTAAATAAAATTGCCATGAAAAAGTTTCTCAATAATCTGTCGTTCGGAGTCGACTTTAAACTGTAGGTCCCGCCACTCATGTATAAAATTAGCACACACAACATAAGTGGTGTGAGAAGCTAGATCGTAATCCTGACTGAAAGATTGTAATGACCAAAAATTTATGATGTAGGTCAAAGTGGTAGCTTTGATTACCAACGCACACTTAAGCGCGCATAGCGGCACATTGTGCCGCCACAGGCAAGCGCAGGCCCTGTTGTAATCAATTTCCATCAAACTCATCAAAGAAAGCACTGTAGATTAGACTGTAGGATCGCAAGAAATTTATGAAAAAACTTCAATCCAATCTGAAGCTAATCTTAAACAAGAGTAGAACGGATTTAAGATGAGGAATAATCTGATTGCTATAGGTTATGTGAAGAAACAGAAGGAAGAGTAGATCATATTTTGAGACAATATCCTTGTTTGCTTAAACAGTTGTTTAATGAAACTGAAACAAAGCCAAAGAAATAATTCGGAGCTGGGTCTAAATTTATTAGGAAAGTCCCTGTATTCCAGCAGTACAACGAAAATGAACAAAATGGAAGAAAATAACTCATTTAAGCTAACTCATTTAAGTTTTTGAAAATCAGCAACATTCGACGTAGAATTTCTGAAATGTAGCAGCAAAAATTTTAACAAAACTTTTACTTTAAGAACTGATCCCACGAAGGGCATTTGCCATATTATTCATTACCCTGTAGACTCCGATCAGGAGTTTAAAAATATGATTAATTTCCATTTACAACAAATTGTTAAATTTCAACTGCAAAAAAGAATCCGGAACTTGTTGGACCCTGTAGTATTAAATTTCTTTTCCCCTTCGTTGATTTAAAAATATTTTTTCAATCTGTCTTGCTTTCCAATTGCATAAGAATTAATTTTCTTTTTTTTTAGTACGACTTTCTAACCAAAAAAAAAGAAGAGTAGAGAAGAAAAAAAGTTTTCTCAGTTTTTAGCAGAAAACAAAATAAAAGCCAAAGATTTCTCTTTACGTTGAATTTTCCTGGTAATTTTTTAAAAAATAACATGATTTTCTCCTTTTCTTTTCTACTCATTTTCATTTACAGTCGTTTGCATTTACTCTAGTGTTTTGGGGGAAGAAAGACAAGAAAAAAAATAAAACTCGAAAGAAAATGTAAATGGAATGCAGATACAAACAAATAGAAAAGAAAACAAATTTGTAATATTAAATGTCATAAAGTATTCTCCTTTGTATGTATGTTGTTTTATATTTTCCATTTTCTTTTTTTTGTCATCTTAATTTTTCGTATATCCTTGTATCCTTGACGTTTTTATGGTATATTTGTATGTACAGATACTTTCCTATCCTTACAAGAAATCTCTACCACAAGTGAATAAAATGCAACCGCTTTTTCTAGTACTTTTCCGAATATGTATGTATGTTCTAATGCAAACAGATGTGGGTGGGGGGATGGGTCCTTGTGTCAGGTTTTCATTTCAACATTTTTAAGCACAAATTTGTTTTGAGAAAATTCAAATACAGGTAAATCCATTAGTTTTATAAAAACCGTTATTAGCGTTAAGAATATTAAATAACTGTCATATCTTTAGAGATTTCCCAACATTTACTCCATTTGCCTTTAATAAGAGAATACAACACAACCCAGCAAATAATATGCACACAGCAGTGTTCAACCAATGGTAGATGGGCAAATATCAATAATATGTGACAAATGACGTCATTTTTATTACAAGATCAACTATCACTCTGATACAAAATCCACTAAACCATCTGATATACGCTGGGTATACAAGTAATTTCATCTGTAGTACACCAATATATTGTTCGCTGGATTATATTTTTGCATTTGAAGCGAATAATTTAATTTAATTATTTTGTTTTTGCTTTAATTTGGTTTATAAAAGTATTAAAAAGGAAATATATTAACTTTTTAAAAGGTTTTCCTGAAAAAAATTATACCAGGGACCAGGAAAATGTTTTTCGCTTAATTATTCGTTTTAAATTAGAAGAAAGAAACTTTCATGTGACAAAAACAAAAATGCTCCCCGCATTAATGCTACAAAGAATGGAAATGAATACGAAATTTTGCGCTGTTACATCTGACTTTCACAATGGGCCCTATGTAGCCAAAATGTGTCCACCCAACTCTCTTAGATGGACAGCCACCTATTCCTCTACCTTTCATACATCTCACTGTAGAAGGCGAAGTTATTGTTACCATTATAACTTTTGAAAAACGACGAATATATTGCGGTAAACGAATGCAAAATATCTGGAAATTTATATGATTTGTGGAAGGCAGTCGGGAACTTTCTTCCAAAAATAAGCCGATTGTTGCATCATATGCAACCATTGTATAGGTATACGGGATTAATTTGAAGACAATTGACTCGGAATTGGATCAAACACAGAGAATCGCATGATTCAATATAAAAGGGGCAATGATGAAATTGTAGTCACCGTAATCTATTAAATAGTGTTTTGGCTTATTAAACATGAGGCCTCGGCTCCAAACACAGGTCAGACATTTCCAACAAAACGAAATTTATTCGGCGTCTTCTCCTCAGTAGATTTCTGGCAAAAACTCTTAGCGTAAATAAAATTGCCATGAAAAGTTTGGCGTGAAGGTCACGCCACTCATGTATAAAGTTAACACACACAACATGAGAGATGTGAGAAGCTAGGTCGTAAACCTAACTGAAGGGTTGTACTGACCAATTATGTATGCGTGTATGTTTTACAGGCACTGCAGGGCACCGAACACACAGAATGGAAACGAAAATTTGACGTTTACATAAGTTATGTGAAAGGGACAGCAAATTTTCTATTTTGGAAGAAATTGATGATATTTTTGTAGAATAATAGAATAGTTTTGAAAGGAAATAAACTGTTTTATTGGGGAAACGTAATACGGAACTAATGTATTTTGTGACGCCTTTCATCGATTATCACTAACTTAGTATTTAACCAATTTGGGGGTATATTCACAATTTCCTGAAACAAAAAGTTATGAGTATATATTTTGTTATATTTTTCTTTTTACTTATCTTTTACACACGGAACTTGTTTCATTGTGAAGAGAAATTGCTAAGAGTTCTATTAATAATAAAAAAATTACCGAATTTTAACTTTTTCATTCAAGAAATTAATAAATACTGATAATATACACAAAGTTCTGCAAGGAAAAAATTTTATGAGCAATATGTCTTATTTGATCTTGATATATTTAGCTTCCTACTTACCTTTTGCACAAGAAACTATATTCATTGCGACCAAAAACCACATACATTTCGATTAATAATTAAATATTTAAGAATCTTTAAACTTTTCATTGAAGAAATTAAAAAATATTCCAAATTTTCCCTTTTTTAACACAAAATCAATGTTTGTTTACATTTAATTTTTCAACTTTATCCGCCAGTTTTCACTCTGTATATCTGTTGCTTCTAACACATTAGCTTTGCAAAACTTATAATTCATTTTTTTTCTCCCTCTAAAAAGTTATGTAAAATTATGCTATGAGAGTTTGTCAAACGTCACTGCTTTCCATTCTGTGTATTCTGTGCTGCAGGGTTTCAGACCGATGCATCTGTGCTTAGGATAACAGAAGATCGCTCGTACAAAAGATCAATGCGCTTTCATGAATCATTGTCTAACAGATCGCCAGTGGATTCTATTGGATTTGAAGCTTTAAACCGAAAAAAAATAATTCGTTGAAAACCAAAAATTATTTGGCCGTCCTTTGATTCTGATATCGGGGAATATCAGACAAACAGTACCTACGTACATACATATATACATGCAAAGTGTTGTAATACTTAAGTTAATCTTAAGGCTTAGCTTCTCACAATACCCATGTTGCGTGTGTTAATTAAGTGGCGGGGACTTTCAATTTAAAGTCGACTCCGAATGACAGATCTTTGAGGAACTTTTCGTGGCAATTTGTGTTTACTCTCAGAGTTTTTGATAGAAATCTGGTAAGATACTACTATACTACCACTACACTACTAACAGTCGTTAGGGGTCGTTATTAAATTGTAGGTCCCGCCACTCATGTATAAAATTAACACACACAGCATAAGTGATGTGTTAGGCTACCACGTAATCCTGACTAAATAAAGGCTTGTAATGGCCAACTGAGTAACTCAAAATAATGCATAAGTTGTTTTATTTCGCTGACCAATGCTGTAATAACTATTAAAATATCATATCTAAATATTTATTTATCAAAACAAAGTATCCATAAGATTAATTACACAAATATACACATACAAATATTTAAAAATTTTTTAAAATCTCATACGTCAACTGAATAGCAATAACAACAACCACAACAACAAACGAAACTAAGGCAAATTAATAACAGAAGAAGAAATGGCCATAAAAATAAACAAAAAACGATCAATTAAAAAAATTAAGAAAATTTTTATACAAAATCTACATACATACACACACGTACACACACATAGAAATTTATTTATTTCAAATTAAAATCATTAGCAACACATTTTCAGTGTAAAATGTTAAGTTTTGCCAGAATAAAAAAAATTAACAGAAACACAACAAGAAAAATGAAAATAAACAGAAAAAAAACATCAATTTTCCAAAATAAAATCATGGGAACTACTAAAAATAGCAAAACAAGAGAGAGAGAGAGAGAGAGTGAGCGATCGAGCGAGAGCATGACACTAAAAAAGCGAGACTATTTTCAATAATAATTATACATCAGCATAGGGTTGTCAGAGGTAGTGAATTAAAACACAACATGGTGATTTTAATACTTTCTTGGCATACTTATTTTATAAAGCGGTGTTTTCTAAAGTAGTTGCCGATTCATTGACTATTCTTGAAGAGCCCGGAATTTGTTTTAGAAGGTAGCTCTGTTGGAAAGAAGATCATTTGGTGCGAGCAAATTGCTTTTGGAGCCCAAACTACTTTCGATAAAAATAGTAGTAGAAGGTGGTGGTATATGACTATGGCTTATTAAACGTGAGGCCACGGTTCAAACCCCATATCAGAGATCTCAGAAATATTAAATAATTCGGCGAATTCCTCTTAGCAGATTTCTAGAAAAAACTCTGAGAATAAACTAAAATTATCTTGAAAAAGTTTCTCACAAATATGTCGTTCGCAGTCGAATTTAAACTGTAGGTCCCACCACTCGTGTGTAAAATTAATACACACAACACAAGTGGTGTGAGAAACTGGCTAGTAATTGCAGTGACGGGTTATAATGAACCAAAACAAACTGAACAAAAATATTTTGGCGATCTTGCTCACAATTGATCACACAATAAATCTGACAACCCTGATTCAGCACAGTAATAAGAAGTATTTAATTACTCTCCGCAATACTCTTTTAATATTTTATTGAAGTAAAGAGCAGAAAAACAAGTGAATACCGAAAAAGTGTTCTACAGTATACAGCGTAATAACGGGAGAGAATTAGCATCATCGTGATCATCATTATGATCATGTTCAGTACCCACTTCATGTACCCAAGTCAATATGATCTTTTACTTATTCAATGCTCAAGTAATTAATTTCTTTGCCTCATACAGATGAGAATGTTCTACAATTAATTTAAGTGGCACTATCCAACAAGATACCCTCACATATTGAGGCACAGACAGACATTCACATAAGATAGCTTCATGTGTGTTTATCTTACAAATATTTATGTTACATGTTACATGCACTGCAAGAAGTTTATTATTTCAAGAGTACTCCAAGCAACGACATCATGCAAAATAAAGTAAAAAAAGAAACAAAATTTGTTAGTTCTTTAAACCACTTATTTTGGTGCATTTGAAATAAAACAAAATCTCTTTGTGATCAGCACAAATACGAGACGAGAAAGTGCGAGAGATATGGAGAGGGATGTTTGAAAATGGGAAAGAAATTTTATAAATTTAGCATACGAAAAAACAAGAAAATAAAAAATTTAATAAAATGAGCATAAAAACAAACAAAATGATATTAAAAATCCCAACTACTAATTCAGCAGACTATATAAACCACATAAAAATATATTTGCGTTTAACGATCAACCCAGTAAGCCATTTAAAATAATATCATCGACTAGTAATAAATATTCGAAAAATGTCTATATCATGATTTTATTCTAGTGGCTTTAATAGTCCTTTATTAATAACACAGCCCTGCGTAATTATAATGGTCTTATATGGTCTCAAAATGTTAATAAATGTCAATGGCATTAAGCTTTTCCTAGTATGTGAGTAGTACACCAATTACACATATCGGGGCTTTTATTAAAAAAAAAAACGAGTTGAAATTTCGCTAAATCTATTTTTTTGTTGCGAAGGACATTTGTTCAGGTTACAAATAGAATATTATTCCATTCATATGGCTGCCGCAGCGGGTCTCACAGTACCTCATTCGATCCGGCTAATTTTCGTGTAGCTTTTCGGTAATGGCCAACATTTGCCTTCAAATGCTCAATTGTTTCTGGCTTGTCTTCATTACACTTTTTAACGGCGCCCCACAGAAAAAAGCCAAACAGTGTCAAATCGCAGCTTCTTGACGACCACTTGACATCACCATTTCGGCTAATTAAATTGCCATCACACGTTTTATGCAATAATTCGATTGTGGCATGAAATGTGTGGCAAGTTGCACCATCCTGCTGAAACTAAACATCTTTCAAACCAGTACCATGAAGAGCGGGGTTATCATGGTGCGATAAGTGACTCCACTGACTGTACTGGTTGCGCCGTCCTCATTTTCAAAGAAATATTTGGCAAAATCGACATCATCGTGCAGAGTTTCGTTAGCCCAATAAATCACAACGTTGCTCAAGCATAAATTGATTCACTACGTTCAGCGGATATAATATAGTGAATTTTGTAATAGATTAAATCTAATGTAATAAGTATTGTCAGATTCGAAAAAACCGATGGTTCAAATTTACGCCAATAGATGGCCCACCCGATACTTGCGACTTAAGAAAACCCTACGGCCAGTTGACATGCCCTCAAATCGCGCGTGCATTATATACAATATGTAACTTGTAGCACCGGCACCAGGGCAAAAAAGGTTGGTAATCATCGATCCTGCCTGCCCTATATCGTTTTCAAAGAAATCTGAAACGATAACACCCCAGTAGAGCTGCACAACCATCGATAGTACTATCGATAGTTTTATTTCTAATGGACTATCGATGGTTTTTTTTCGATAGCGATAGTATCGAATTAAGCGGCAATTTTCAGTTTTGCGACGGCTTCAACACAAAAAAAAAAAATAATAATAATATTCAAAGTTTCAATTCAAGCAACTACATAGTCTAAGTTATTCACTAGGTTGAGTAGAACTCAAAAATTCTTTTATATTTTTCTCGAACCCTCCAAACTTGTTTTATTTGACAAAAACGGTTTTTTTGATCTTTTTACACAAAATTATTGACTACCCAAATATGTTTAAACCTATTTTAAAAATTCAAAGTTTTTTAGAAAGGGGAGAGATTAGCCTTTAAAACGGTATATGTTATGAGTTTTGATGGGGTAAACTTGGAAAATATAATTTTGTTCTTGTTTTTTCAAGCTTAGCTATCCTTAATTGCAGAATTTAATTAAAAAAATTAAAATAAGTGATGACATTCTAAAAGTACATTATCTTGTGAAGAGATTGACACTTCGTTTGATCAAATCGGACAAAAATTACCGAAGTTATATTTTAAATAGTATAACAGTCGTGTTTTATTATTATATATGTGATCTTATCAAATGAACTTTCAGTTCAAAAATTTTCAAAAGTTTTGATTAATCTTGATTGTTTATCACAAAATGTATCAATTTCTCGTTTGCACGACTTCCAGAAGTCGGATAATATTTGTGTTTTTTGCAAATATTATTATTTCTCTCTGCGCAATCATTGGCCAACTTCTGGTAGTCGCTCAAACGTGAAATTGACACATTTTGTGATAAACAATCAAGATCCATCAAAAATTCTGAAAATTTTTGAAGTAAAAGTTTATTTGATGAGATGACATATATAAAAAATATCACTCGACTGTTAGACTCTTTAAATAATAACAACGGTAATTTTTGTTCGATTTGATCAAATGATGACTCAATCTCTTCACAAGAGAACAAACTTTAAGAATATTATCACTTGTCCTATATTTTTTTATTAAAGTTTGCTACTATGAATGGACAAACTTGAAAAAATATGAAAAAAAGTTGAATTTTCCAAGTTTACCTTATCAAATCTCATAGTATATTAAGTCGAATAATAGATATGTGTATACCATTTTAAAGCTAAAGGTCTCTTGCCTTTCTAACAAGATTTGTAAAATGAACCGTTATATACAATCAAAATAGAAAATTTCGTTATGGAGAAAGTAGGATATCTATAAAAATTTTTCGTGTGTTTCTATTATTTTTTCCGCCACTATATATAAGTATACACATATACATATGTATACGTACGCCTGTATGATTTTTAATTTAAAGTGGGAAATTTAGCACTCTTCTAAAAATTCGATACTATCGATAGTATCGATAGTTTTATACCGGACTATCGAAACTATCAAATGGTCCGACTATCGATAGTTTTGCAGCTCTAACCCCCAGCCCACAAACTATACCAAACACGGACTTCTTCGGAAAGTATTTGAAACTTTGGATCTCATGTGCACTTGGAAAATTTTGGTTGTTCCAGAATTGAAACTCATCATGATTTTTCGATGAAAATTAGGGTTTGAACAGAACATCGATTTTAATGAAGCAATTCATCAAAATCTTTTTATGAGAAACACCTTGTCCGGATCAAAAGCTACGAGCTATTTTGATCTACGATTTCCAAATTCTTTTGACTAAAATTTATTAGACAAGGCATCAGCAAAATGTAGTTTCAACAGAAAGGCTTTACGTACTACACAGTACATAAATACACAACATAATTGGTCATTACAACCCCTCAATCAGGATTACGATCTAGCTTCTCACATCACTTATATTGTGTGTGTTAATAATGCTAAGTAAGTTTTGGGACCTACAGTTTAAAATCGACTCCGATCGATAGATTTTTTGAGAAACTTTTCATGTCAATTTTATTTACTCTGAGATTTTTTGCCAGAAATCTACTGAGAGGCAGTTGCCGAAGAAATGTTTTTTTATATTTCATTTTGACAGAGATGTCTGGCCTGGGGTTTGAATTGTTGCCTCACGTCTAATAAGCCAATTCACTATCCACTAGACTATGGCGACCACACAGCTTATGCCACATTGAATATTCATCATAAGCAATTGGAGGACATAGTCATCGCTCTTGGAGGTAAAGTGAGCTGGGGGTTAATGTTATCAGCCACAAACCATACCGGTCCTCAATAATTTATGTTTTTGGTTTTTGTTTTTAAAGTTGAGTTCAATAGTCTGATCTTCTTATGAAGTACATAGCGTTGCATTGTGTTGTCATAAGGAACACATGTGTTAGGAGAAGTGAAAAATGGAGGCAGTGATGGAAAACTGGAATTCAATTTTCTTTTTCTTAATTTCTATGAGTTTGTAAAAGAGGAAATGAGTTGAGAACATTGACGACAAAAAGGTTTATAAATTTAAACAATTTCCTCAAATTTTGCACTGTTTTATTTTCAGACGTAATTCCTGAAATAAAAACCATTTTAGCACACAAGTGTGTGTGTGTAATTCATATTTCTAAATATTTACTTTGAATAATGAAAACAAATATGAATACAAATATGCAGCAATAATCAGAATTTAAGAAACTATGAAGCAATATTTTGAATAATTTTTCATTCTAAAATTTCTGACAAACGAAAAACAACTGGAAACGATTATTGTTTGCATCCAACAAAAAAAAGCCGAAAAAGGTGGCGCCATTAACCTTTGGCAGCTCACAAATTAAAACACTTGCGTTTACTAATTTCTCACATTACCTTTGATATTTCCGAGAATAAAAAATTGAAAGAAAATATTCTCACAAAAACTCATAAATTATAATCCATCACAAAGCATTATCATCAATCGGTTTACTGGGTATTATTATTAGACTCTTAAGCATGAATATTTAGAAATAAGAAAGTATTTTGAATGCTGACAACATTTTCTACATACACTAGACACTAAAACAAAACAGTGTAGTCGAAACGAACAGGTCGAGTGAGTGGCAGTGGCACAGGCATTTTTGGTTTCACTTTAATTTGTCTCATTTGAAAAAAATAAAAAACAATTGGCGAATATTATAAAATATTATAAGGGGATTATACATACATATATACGTACATACATATATATATACGATAACAGAGATCAATCGATAAATTATTGTAAAAAAAAGATAAGCTATGATAGAATAGTAAAGGAAAGTAGAAAGTGTTGAGTAAAAATAATGTGTATACGAAACGAATCAATAATCAATTGATAGGAAAATAAAAATCAAAGAGAAAAACCTCTAAGAAAGAAAAGAAGAAATAAAAAAAATAAAACGAATTTTAACGATAATTTTCAATCAATAACATTGATATCGAAAGCTAAGTAGTGCAGTCGTTTAAAGTTATTTAGGTAATGCGGATTGCAGTCAAGTGAAAAGTGCAGAAGCAGCTGTTCAACTAAAAAAAGAAAAAAAAATCGAGTCAAAATGAAAGAAATTTTTGTAAGGCTTTGTTAGCCTTTAAAACGAAATGAAATGAAATAATATTTTAAAAATAAATTCAAATTATCAATCGTTCAATAAAAGTGAAATGCTATAAAAATTATTATTGTCTCTACTAAAACGTAATTCAAAGAAATAAATTAATTTTATCAAAAAAAAAATGTGAAATTTTTGAAAATCAAAAATAAAGAGGAGGAAATTATTTCACACTAATTGGCAAGGCAAGGCATTGAAAACTTAAAAAGAACCAAAGAAATAAAAAAAAAATTAAAACGTTATATTGCAAATAAAGTTTATGGCAAATATATGTGTGATTATTTGCAGGAAGTTTTTATTAAAAATTAATTAAACGTGTATATATGGCGCGTGGACGTAATCAAAATCGTGTACGTAATCAGCAGCAACAAAATACGCAGCAAATAGGAAAAAATTTTCCACTTAATCAACAGCAGCAAACACAACAGATCTTGGCAAAAACGGTGTCCGTACAACAACAGCCATTAAATGCAAATGCCACTACCACCAACAAAATCACCCTAACAAATGCACCTGTTGCCAACATCAATAAACAAACGAGCAGCAACTGCAATCAAAATCAAAAAACAAACAAAACCTGCATCACTACCACAACCACCACCACCAATACTACCTCGCCCTCTAGCCAAACTGAAAGTTACGGCCATATTTACAATAAAAACATTAATAATAACAATAATAACAACAATAGATATAAAAGTAATAATAATTCAAATAAGTATGCAAATAATTTAAACACCAGCAATATTGATGTTGTAAAGCATCATAAAGAAGCTATAAAAACACACCTTGAAACAAGCGCCGACCCCGTCAAATCCTCTACAGTTACAAATACAACTTATCAAATGACTATGTCTAATAATAGTTCGGAGAATTGTAGCCAAAACGTAACGTATGACAATGATGATGATGCCGACAACAACTCATCTAATCAACAACATGATAATGACAACGTTAATCACAATGATGATCATTTTGATGATGATGATGATGATGCTCTCTTCAATTCAACACTCAGTAATTCAGCACACATAGATTCTGTTACTCTTCAGCAAAATTTTAATGATCACCAGCTGAATAACGGTACAGACGAAGAGTATTATGAGCACAACAATAATCTCAATCGTTCTCCGGTCATCGAGCAAGACGTTAGTGTAATCGCGCCAGTAACGGATAATACAACAAACAAAGACAACTGCAGTAATAAAAATACAAATTCGTCTAACGGTAAAACCGATAACGTTCAATTCGATGATTTAACGGAATGTGATCGTGATCGTTTGTTAACACAGAATTTAGATAAACGCGTTATCGTTGACCGTTCAAACGTCATGGGACAAAAAAATACTAAAGGTGATCATTCAACAACAGCTTCCTCTCCCTCCTCCGCCTCGCCATCACCATCACCGAGTGTAAGAGCATTTCGCGAATCGTCGCTACCTTTAAAATCGTCAACACAAACGATCTCGTCTTCTTCGACATCGCCTGCCCACGAAAATAATGCCGGAAATAACAATCAAACGACGCGCGGTCAATCGCCTGGTATTCATGTACCCACAATAACAGTTGTTGACTGTAGCAGTGCGTCTGGCAGCAGCCAACAGTCTGCCAAAAGTTATGACAGCCATAAAACCGATCGAGATGAATATTATGATTTCGAAAATGATGATCAGCAAATGTTGCACCAACACCAAGAGTTCAGTGACAATCATAATGGTCCTACGACACAGCAAATGCACAACAACTCTTCTTATGGTAAACCACGCACAGCATCACCGACGTCAATGTACTCACGTTATAATTACATGAAACTCGAAGATGTCGAGGAGGAAGACGAGGAAGGCGACCAAGAAGAGGAGGAGGACGAGGAAGATGCACAAATAGAGAACGACGATGGCGACGATTACGATGAGGAGGCAGAACAGCGCAACAGAGAGCCGATTAGAAATAACAAGAATAGCAGCAACCTTGACAGTGAATTTCAACACACACAATCACGCAGTCCAGAAAGACAACAGCATCGCCAACAACACTTAAAAAGTACGCACATAAATATAAACAATAGCAGCAGCAACAACAACAGCAACAACAATAGTGATTGCAATTTGAGTGCAAGTTTTCCCGATTCAGGCATGGGAGAATCTCTGGCATCGACAGCTACAAATAGTCCATCGTATATAAATAGCCACGATTTAGATTCGGATGCCGATAGTACAAGTACTATGAAACAGCACCAGCAACAGCAACAACAAAATTACAAAAACACACGCATACCTTTCGTACGCGATGGATATTCAACCGATTGTGATGAAACTTTAATGCAATGTGATGAATTACTTTTAGATTTTGCCGAATCGCCAGATTATTTGGATCCCAATGCTTCAGAACGTTTAGTTTGCATTGAAAGCATAAGTTTACCAGATGTTGTGGTCGAGTCAACGAACTCAAATGGCAATAATGCCACCACCATCACAAGTACAAATAATATTCAAAATAATGCTGCCACCTCATCAACATCAATATCTATGCCCTTTTTGTCATCGTCATCATCATCAGTATCATTAGGCAATGTAGCAGGTGATCGTGCAGATCGTGATTATATTAATATAAACGGCGCCACCGGGGCCACCATAAATAGTGTCCATTTCATACCCATACATGTGGAAGGTAGTTGTAGTAGTAGTAGTGCTGGCACTAGTGGCATAGGGGGCGGAAGCGGTAGTGGTCGTTCATCGCCACGCAAACAAAGTGTAGATGATAGTCTGGTTGGCAGCAGTCGTGCGACCATAGAAATTATCGAAGACGCTACCGAATTGCAACAGGCACCTTCAAGTAGAAGATCATCATGGAATAATAATGATATTATTGCAGAGAAATTAAGGTAAGATTCTAATACATTAGAGTGAATTCAATCATTTAAATAACGATAAAGAAAATAATAGTTATCGATTAGTAACAACTTATTAAACTCAAATACAAATTTGTGGCAAGTATTGGAGAGCGATTGAATTCGAATACAATTAATCGAAGTGAGGTTTTTGTATGTGAAAATTAAGTAAGGATAAGAATTAAACAATTTTATTGTTTACGTTATTAAATGCTATCGATTACCATCTTAGCTGAATATAATCGAAATGTTTCTATAACGTTTTACTCAGTGTAACCATTTCTGGACTAAAATATGTTCATATGGTAGGTAGCCTTAAACATTACTTGATTCAAAGTTTATGCGATTTAGTCGGCAATTCATCACAGTTACTTGATTTTAAAGCGACTCACTTGGACTCACTTGCTAAAACGTTTCGCTCATGTTTATTGCTAACGTATCATTTACGGAGCAGCAACACAGTGCAAGTCTTTTGATGGTTGCAATGACCTGACCATCCTGGTCTAATTGCAAATACGATTAACCCTCACATATGGTATGTTTGTCAAACGCTAAATCAGTACTCAAACGTTAACCGGCAAAAATGCAGGACAGTATTTTACGGGTATTAGAAATGTCAGTCCTGTTTACTAAAAACTTTTAATGTGTCCGCAAGGACATGGGTTACGGGTCATATTCCTAAAAGAGAGATTGGTATTTTAATCGTTCATAAATTCTTGTATTATTTAAATTATATTAATAAACAAACATAAATAAATATAGATAAAATATTGGTGAAGAGAGAAAAAGAAATTAAAAATTATTGGTTACTATCACCAGAAGATCGCAAAGTTGGTCATCGAAAGCTGACGTTTAAACACTCGAGCTTTCTTCTAGTAAGCCAACATATTGCCTGCCAACATACGGCGCCCACTATATACTATTAGATCTTATCAAATTTAAACGGAAAGAAAGTATGGTGGACAAGACTAAAACTAAATATGTACACGAATTAATTAATGTCAATAACTTCCGATAATCACATTCAAGTATAGCCTTCTTATTGCCATGCAAACAAATAAAATTCTACTTGAGGCATTAATCTTCATCCTGGAACTATTCTGTATGTTTCTAGTCCACCCGTTAGTCGAATTTCTCACACCACCCATGGAATGTGTGTTAATTTTATACATGAATGGCGGGACATACAGTTTAAAGTCGACTTCGAACGACCGATTTGTGAGAAACTTTTTCAGGACAATATTTATTTGCTCTCATAGTTTTAACTAGAAATCTGCTGAGAGGAAGCCATCGAAGCAACATTTTCTTAATATTTCGATAACTGGGCTAGAGTTTGAACTACTATCTCACGTCTAATAAGCCAACACACTATTACGACGGCTAGGACTTCGCCATGGTATCGAGAAAATGTTACGCACTTTTCATTATATCTTGGTATCGAATTTCTTCCTTAATAGTACTGCAATACATACCATATAATCATACTAAAATTAATGATTTCAAACAAAACCTTTTGATGTAGATATAGATGTAGATATCTGTCGGACCAGAATATTTTCGGTATTTTTGATATAAAACAAGAATTGAAAGTGAATTTAAATTTCATGTAAGCAATAGTCATACTCAAATCAATGGTTCCTGGTTAAAGCTTTTTGTATATTATTACTCTCATGGCATTTAGTCTCCTTGCTATATTGGCGGCTGCTAATTTCATCAACGTATCTGGTAGTATGTATTCAAAAACAGTTGGGTAACTCGATTATTATGATCGCCACTATTGATCACACACTAATAAATTGTGTGTGTTAATTTTATACATGAGTGGCGGGACCTACAGTTTAAAGTTTAAACTCCGAACCACAGATTTTTTGAGGAACTCCTCATGGTAATTTTTATTTACTCACAGAGTTTTTGCCAGAAATCTGCTGATAATAAAGAAGAAATAATTTTTCAAAACGTGGCTACGGCGACTTCAATGATAAAGCAGTGACTACAAAGACAAAGCAATGACTACAGTCTTGATATTTTTTGTCCTAGGGTGTTAATAACCGTCCACAGTTTAACATTACAGAAGACTTCTTCAATATCAAGAAAATCAATCAAAGGATTCTTCTTGTAATATATACATTCCTGATTCCTGGTAAGGAACTTGCGTACATAACATAATTGGTCATTACAACTCTTCAGTCAGAATTACGACCTAGCTTCTCACACCACTTATGTTGTGAGCGTTAATTTTATACATGAGTGGCGGGGAACTACAGTTTTTAAGTCGACTCCGAACGACAGATTTTTGAGAAACTTTTTATGGCAATTTTATTTGCTCTCAGAGTTTTTGCCAGAAATCTGCTGAGAGGAAGTCGCCGAAGAAATATTTTTCAATTTTTGGTTTTGATGTCTGACCTGGGGTTTGAACCGCGGCCTTACGTCTAACAAGCCAACATACTACCTACTAAACTACGGCGACTTCTATACGTACGTCATTCATTATTTAATCCAGAGTTTCCCTTTTATCTGAAAAAACAATGATTGCAGACCCATCTAACAATGCATGGAGACGGAGTTTACCTGTAGAAACTGAATGAGGTAGGTAGGAAAAATAGAGTCACCGTCTGCAAAGTCCCAAGTCATATGGAAATTCTTGACAATGAACTCGTGAAAGGAGGAATTCAACTCCTCTGATAGGGCTAAAAAGTTCTGTGAAATGGGACCAGATATTTGAAAATGGATATTTAACAAAAGTCAAGAGAAGAAGGGCCAACAGCTCTCCTCCGACCAAACGGGTTTGAGGAAATCGAAAATATTTTTTAATAAAATACAATTGAAACAGACAGGGTCTGAACCTTTTCTATAGAGTGGGAGCAGATGTTTGCAACATATACCCAGCGAAAAAGAAGAGGTAAGGACTCTTCTCTAAACAAATGGATTGGTAATCGAAACTTTTGTTGGGAAATAACAATATGAGGAGACCTGAGTCGCACATCAAACAATTCAGGAATAACCAGAAAACGGTCTTTTGACCGGGCACTGTAAACTCAAAGTACACTTGTTCAAAATGGGGATTGTATCGAACCCAACATGTAGGTTCTGGGCTGATAAGAAGGAATCATCGGAACACATGCTTGGAGCCTGTGAGGGGCACTAATGCATCCCAAGAGTAAACAACTGGGAGTATATCCCAGCCATATAGACCTGAAATAATAAAAATTCGTAATAAATGTTTGACTTTAACTGTATACAGTTTAGATCTGTTTTAATGCGAACCAGATGAATATGTTTCCAGTTATTTTCTGCTTCAATAGAATACTTTATGTAGAAAAGAAAAATAATACACGGAAAAGAAATATGTACTTCAAGTGATGATGATGGTACGATAATAATGATATTGCTGATGATGTAATTACTTTAGCATTGAACTTTAAAATGAAATTCATTTTGTTTAAATAACGATAAAATAAATTCTTGTTTTTATAAACATAAGACAGAGATAGATGGGCAAGTTCATAATTATTTTATGTTGTTCGACACATGAAATTACTTTCAGAAAATGTTGTGTTTTCTATTTGTTTTGTTTTACATAAGAAAGCATATGTATGTCCAAAACGGAAATTCTTTGTAAATCAATCATGAATCATTTTAAATAAACAGCTTTTTATTATTAAATTAAATGATCTGTATCCATACGATACAGATACAAGAAATAGTTAGAAAAATTCTTATGTAGTACGTATACTTTATGTACATACACATACAATATAAATATGATTATTTTGTTCTTCATTCAAAATTTATTGTTAAAAATAAACATTTTCGTCATTTTTTTAATATTTTTTTTTCGTTTTTTTTTTCTCTTGCTTAGTTAAATTGTTTTTTTGTTGGAACGTGCCAAATTTCATAGAGCATCTTTGCACCTCTCTCTGTATGTGCATATGTGTTTATCCGAAATATTTTTTATTTCAATATTTGTTTTATAGAAATTAAAATTTTTTTCATGCTCTTCTTATTTATTTATTTCGAAGATTTGATATTTTGCAAATAAAAACTGAAAAAATAACCACAAAAAATATGTAAAACTGACTGGCATACCAGAGTATATTTGCTGTGATACTCAATTTTCATTCCCACGCGTGTGTGTAAAATATTTTTCAATATTTTCTTAAATCTTAATTTTTTTTCTTTTCTTCTTTCAAATTCTCTTTTTGCAAATATTTTTTTCATCTTCTTTAAACATTTTTCATGTTTTTTTTTATTTATATTTTTTTTTACTAAAATCATAAACATTCGTATGTAGAATAAGACAAACAAATTGAATTTCAAATCTCTGTAGAAAGAAAAACTGAAAAAATATGTAGTTTTTCTTATGCATTAAAATTGCTCTAAATTTTGCCGGTAAAAAGTAGCACACGCAGTAATACAATGCAGAATAAACGAAATAAATAAACCAACCGAAATATTTATTTATTCTTGGATTTAGATTGAATGCAAAGACGGACAGGTTAAGAAATTATTTATTTATTGTTTTGCGATAAATAAAAATTAAACAATCAAATATGTGTTTATGTACAAGCAGCTCCCATGAAATCAAATGAATTCCATTTCTGGAGAAATTGCCAAAGTGAACCAAGCTTCCTTTTTTTTTCCATAACCAGACCAGAACATGACAGATTTTTAATATGAACTCCTTCCTCTTAGCACTCCGTTCAATTATAATGAAAAAAAGTCAGTTTCACGTTCAACATTCATACATACGTACATACAGACATACATAGATATATACATACATACATAATAGGTCATTACAACCCTTCGGTCAGGATTATGGACCTAGTTTCTCACACCATTTATGTTGTGTGTGTTATTTGTATATATGAGTGACAGGACCTACACTTTAAAGTCGACTCCGAACGACAGATTCTTAAAAAACTTTTCATGGCAATTTTATTTGCTCTCATAGTTTTTGTCAGAAGTCTGCTGAGAGGAAGTCACCGAAGAAATATTTTTTTTTCTTTTTGATGTCTGACCTGGGGTTTGATCCGTGGGCCTACCTCTAATAACTTGTTAAAATTCTATGAAATTAATAGATATGGTGTGAGCTGCATGCAATATGAAATCAATTTTTCGTTTTAAAAATGTAAAAAGGACAACAGATTACAGCGACAGAATTTTTCACGTACATCGGCTGTTTTGTTAAAAGAAAATTTAAAAAATCGATTTAAAGCAAAATTGATTATGAATTTCGTTTTAAAAAAACTATGAATTGTTAAAAATTGAAAGACAAAAATTGATCGCGAAGTAGTACTAACAAGATCATTATTGTCGAGAAGAGTTTACTTAATACTGCGACAGTACGATCTATTGCATTCCCGTTCAGCTTTATAGAATATCCACACAATGTCTCTTCAACGGCTATTACTCTGACAAACTTCAGGATGCTGCTCAGTGTCAGCAATGACAACTCCCTGTCTAGCACTTTATACACACCCTGAAATGACACATAGGCTCCACTAATTTGTGCTCGAAACAAACGCTATTCTGAAGCAGTGTACTCTGGGTTTACAGTTCATTGCCAAAAGGCTAGCTTCCAACCTTCAGTTTATTCCTGGATAGTCTAATGCACCACTCAGATCTCCTTTTTTGTTGTTGTTTTCCAACAAAAGTTTCGATTGCCTCAAATCCATTCGATTTGAGAATAGTCTTTACCTCTTTCTTTTCGCTGGGCATACATATGAAACATCCGCTTCCACTCCATAGAAGGTGTTCTGGCCCTATCAACGGAAACATGGAAACTGTCAAGTTCGTTTTCTCGTCTACCTCGGAAGGTAGATAAGGAACCACGGTAACTTTATCCTGAAAACAAGCAATTGGCCTAACATCAGTGCAGCAAAAACATCCCAAACTCATAACCAATTACGTGGCTTACTCTTCTAGGTCATAAACTTTCTTTGCAGGTTGCCAAATATACCATTTTCCATCTGACCTTAATAAAATAATCATAATTGAACAACCGAAGTCGCCGTACTCTAGTAGGTAGTGCGTTGACTTACTAGACATAAGCCCACGGTTCAAACCACAGGTCAGACATCTGCAACAAAACAAAAATTTAATATTTCTTCTCCAAATTCCTCTCAGCACATTTCAGGCAAAACCTCAGAGAAAATGTGTTCTTAATAAGAATAAAAAACGCAGTTCACACAGTTTATCAAACCAATTTAATACGCTTCAAACCCCAGGTCAGATTCTCCATCAAAACTAAATATAAAAAAAATATTCCTTCACGACTTATTCTAATTAAATAAAATTGCCATGAAAAGCTTCTCAAAAATGTGTCCTTCGAAGTCGGCTTTAAACTGTAGGTCCCAATACACATGTATAAAATTAACACTCACAACATAAGTGGTATGAGATGCTAGGTCGTAATCTTAACTGAAGGGTTGTAATGACCAATTATGTATGTATGTATGTATGTATGTGTCATTTCATCATACCAAAACTTTTCTTTTTATGCCCTTTAAAACAGAAGCAGTATGTTCATACTGAGTGCTACTTAATGATATCGATTTAATCCTTGAGCTCCGAATTAAAAGCTTTCATTTAATAGAACAGATTAAAATCTTTACTTTTGCATCACCTCATAGTGCGAGCAATTTTTTTTATAGATACCCCTTGGGTTTTAAGTTCAAAAACTCATTTAGCCAGTATCTGTCGTGTGAACATCCCAACACAGTTTTTTGATCGCAATAAACAGCACACCTCACTTCACCAGAAAAATGATTTTCACTTCTTTTATTCATTTGAATTATTCTTTTCTTTGTGAAAATTTTCATTCTTTTTTTTCATTTATTTTTAATACGATTAATGAATGAATGAATGTATTTATGTAGGTATGTATGATTTCCATATTATTTCTTTAAATTTACTTGGTTCCTTAAATTTCTGCAAATAATTTTTAATTTAAATGAAATGACGCAGATACATGATACAGAAAACGAAATTCAATTAAATTTTTTAAAAAAATTTTACAGTGAGTTCCATCAATAAACATACAGTACACGAACATGTGCCTATTATTTTGTCCTATACTGTAATGTTATTATTACCAGCATTATTATTAGGTACCCTGAAAATTTAACACAAATTAGGGGGATCAGATGGATGTTACTCCTGCGATATTGTTTAAAAACTGCGTAACGATATCTATTTATCGATTTTATATTGTAGATCTGTAGAAAAGAAAGCATGTATTTGAAATGTATTGTAATTGTTTTTCTCTTTTTATTTATCTTCAGAAAATTTTAATTGGAATGAAATTTAATTTTCAAAGTCCTTAGTATTGTAGCGATAAAATATTCATTTTAAATTTTAACTAAAAATAAAATAAATTGAAACGCAAAATATTAATTTTTCTTTTTTCGCCTCATCTTTATCAGATTTTTGGCCTTCAATATAAACAACAACAAAAAAATTGAATTTTCAATTGTTTCTGTTAAAATCCTCTTTAATTGAACGCCAATATCGTTCAGTTTATAGTTTTTTTTTTTTTTTTTATTAAAAAAAAAACATTTAAAATCTGTATCATGTTTAATATCAGCAATTAAATTGCTGTGTTTATAAACTATAATTCATATTTACTTACCGCTGGTTCATTTGATGGCTTCATTTCGGGAAGGTCGTTTTTTAAGTAATTGTTCTATATTTGCAAAAACAAAATAGAAACAAAAAATACTAGAGAAACAGATGTAATAATCGAATACATTTTAAGAAAATTTATTTTGTTTATGATGTGTTAATGATACAGTGAGTGAAAAAACTTTACATACAGCAGACGATTTCCAATCTTTTTGAAAAATACTGATGATTTGGGAAAGAATGTTAAACAAATATATCGATGAACATATGGACATTTGGTTATTTGTGAACGCTCAATGCTATGCTGTATTGTGTATTTCGTATTCCGAATGTATTTTTTTTAACATTCAAACGATTTGATAGCACGAAACCAATACAACTTTTAAAAACATAAGAAAAAAATGTACCGGATTTTTACATGAAAATTATCAACCACAAGCATATACTGTTGTATAATCGTCCAACAATACACTCAATACAACGATACAACGGCTTGTGTGAATTGACCAATAGTAAACAGTGAAAATACGCTGGTTTTGAATTATTCAAAACTTCTCTGATTTAATTCATTTACAAACGCAATAATTGTTAAGATGGAGAAAGATGCTGGTTAGTGTGTTGGCTTATTAGACGAGAGGTTACGGTTCAAAACCCAGATCCGACATCTCCAACAAAACGAAATATGAAAAAATATTTCTCCGGCGACTTCCTCTCAGTAGATTTCAGAGAATAAAAAATTAAAAGTTTTCTCAAAAATATTTCTTTCTGAGTCGACCCATGTATAAAATTAACACACACAACATAAGTGATGTGAGAAACTCGGTCGTAATCTTGACTGAAGAGTGTCGATTTTTCACGATGATACGATATCCGTGGCGGATATCCTTTGAAAATGAGGACAGCGCAACCATTACGGTCGATGGATATCGCACCATGATAACCCCTCTCTTCATGATATTGATGTGAACGATGTTTGGTTTCGACAAGATCGTAGAACTTTTCACACATCTCATGCCACAATCGATTTATTGCGTCAAACGTGAGATGGCCATTTATTAGACGACATGGTGATGTCAATTGGCCGCTAAGAAGATGCGGTTTGACACCGTTGGACTATTTTCTATGAGGCTCCGTTAAAGAAAAGTGTTATGCCGACAAACCAGAGACAATTGAGCATTTGAAGGCCAACATTTGTGATGCCATTGCCGCGATACACTCGAAAAAGTGCACGAAAATTGGCCAGATCGAATGAGATACCGCGAGACCAGCCGCGGTAGCCATATGAATGAAATAATATTCCATTTCTAACCAGAACAACTGTACTTGACAATAAAGGAATAAATTTGGCAAAATTTTAAATGTTTTATTGGAGTTTTAAATTTAATACTTTTAAATGGTCCACCCTTTACATTCTGAAATTAAAAAAAGTAGGAGGTTTAATGTTTTTAATAAAAGGATTCTGTCATAAAGTTAGTACGTCGTTATCAACTAAGGCATCTCCCCAGTCACCAGACCTTAACCGAATTGAGCATACAGTCGAACTTCTATAAATTGAATCACCATTATCCAGAAAAATACTTCAACTTATAGAAACTTCAACTTTGGGAATAAAATTTAAAAATGATCCAAATTAAATAAACAACAACTATTTGTAATTTTGTAAAGATATAATTATTTACTAAAATACTCAGTAATTTTTGATTGAATTTCTTCACATTTGCTTGAGCAAAAAGTGATTCTAATTTGTGTAGTGCTTTGTATAGGTCATCTTTTGCGTTTTCATTTGTATTCAAGAGTACATTTAAAGCAGGGGTTACCAAAAAATTTTTGATTATGTATTAGTGAGTAAGCGAGAGAAAATAAGTGAGAGAATTTATTTATTTACAGCCATAGAAAAGTGTTAGTAATATACGCTATTTTGATTTTCATTTCATCAACATATATAAAACTATCTATGTTCGGCTTAATAATTTTAGATAAATAAAAAATCCATTTTTTACATATTAACATACAAAATGTCTTTCGATGACATATTCAGTCAATAATATCTTCATCAGTTGGAAATGCAGAAGTAATCAATTCATTATCGATGTCCAAAAAGTCTTGAACAGTACAACTTATAGATTCTACTTCATTCAAATGTAGCCAGACTTTATAGTTATCTTTTAAAACATTCTCGTTAAAATCATTTAATAATACCAAAGATATGTTATCTTCTCCCTCCCACACTGAATGCTGTCTAAATCCAGACTTTGTAAAGCAGTTTGAAATTGTCTGGCTAGTGGCATCAATATCCCAAGCTCTTGATAAGTTGTGAATGTATTCCAGCACATTACTATCGTGTTTACAATTTCCTTTAATTCGAACTACGTATGTATAAATTTCAGTGTTGGCAATTTAATGTAATTTTGCATAAAATGTTGCGATTTTTATAGCAAATTAAGTTGAAATTAACATATATTCACTATTGGCGGCTAATTCGGTAATTTTTGCCACGAAACCAAAATTTTTTTCGAAAAAATTCAAATTATAGTAACGTTGTACTACCGTTTTTCTTAAAGTTATAGAGGAATTCATGTTATGGAAGTTCAAGTTAAAGAAGTAAAAGCTGATAGAATTTCTCTCCAAGATGCTGTTGCCACGAGATGTGCTTCAACTTACAGAAAATTCAAGTAATAGAAGTTCAAATTAGAGAAGTTCGACTGTATTTTGAAATGTTTGGGAAACTGATGCGAAAGTATGACAGAAAGTATCTTTAAAAAGTGTAATTGATGAAAGTTAGAGGGATATACATATCATTCAAAAACTTTTTTTAATGTAGCCCTCAAGAAATTAATATTTTCCCCATCTTTCTTCATATTTTTTATTTTATTTTAAGAAGAATCAGTTTATCCCCAAACAAAACATAAGAAAAAATTTTAAAACACATCATTCTTTCAAATATAACCCGTCTATATTAAATTAATACGTATTATGTATACATTTAAATGTTTTCTGATTTTCTTTTTGTTGTCTGTACTATTAAAAAAAATAATACTTTCTGCCACATGTGTACGCTTTAAGTGAATTTTGTTTATAATTTTGGTTCACTTTTCATAATTTATGTGAATTTGATGGGTAAATGCTTTCACTTGTGAATGAGTGGCCTTGTCTCAAATTCATTTATTAAGAAATCAACACTTTTTTAAATTTAAATAAACTAAGTATAGATAAATAGAATAACAAAAGCAAAAGGAATATTTACCTCAAAAATTAAAACAAACAAAAACAAAAGTCGGTCAAGAATGTCAATCTAAAATAGTCACACGTAAAAATATTGATTAATTTTCTCTTGGGCTTGTCAAAAAGGCAAACAAAAGTGTAATTGTTTTCATATCACTACTAAAGGGTCTTGTTTCACGTGTTTCCTATCTTTAATCATATGAGTAATAATAGAAATTTTTTATTGGTTTGGTTTTATTGAAGCCATTTATGAGTGGAATATCACGTCCTTTATACATATGTCCGCCTAAGCTTCTCTGTGCGAAGCCCAACCGAAAGGTTCAATTTATCTTGGCACTGGCACATACATAAATCTGGCTGAATTTAAGTGATGGCATGAGTTTTGCTGGCTTTGAAGCCTGCTATGGCTTTGTGCTTATTCGCATACATCTGCGATTTAAGAAAATCCCACAAGAAGAAGTCTAAAACGCATGATTTTTGTGAGCAGTTCTCCACACCTCCATGCTCTCAAATTGCTCGTGCAGAATATTGAATCTAATATGAGTTATGTAGCTTGTAGCGCCATCCTGCATTTAATTCAGTCAAAAAGAAATTGTCCTCACTGTTAACCGTGATGGCCTGGCCAATGTGATCTCAAAGAAATGTAGACCGATGAGGCTCCAGCCTATAATCCTAACTGAACTGTGTCTGTGAATCGCTATACCGATAATGAGGAGGAGTTGTGTAGCGAGCTGGCAGAGACATAACAACTTTTACAACAAAAAACACAAGAATTAATACAACTACGTGAAAAGTCTGATAATGCTCTGCTGCAAACACGCATCCATTTGAATCGTACTAATCGTGAATATCAAAAGGCCATGTGCCAGGAGGACCAACGGCCTGGCCAATGCGATCTCAAATAAATGTAGATCGATGAGGTCGTCCACCTATAATCCTAACCAAACAGCGGTCTTGGATAAGTTTTAGCCCAAATTTGACAGTTTTGTTCGTTTTCGTACCCATTTATCCGGATGATGTCTTTTCACTTAATGTTAGAGTGACTTATCAACTGCTCCAGAGACCATTCCGCAAAAACACACATAGTTATCTACTTGTGGTTTACAAATGTTTCAACTTTAGGGGATTATTCCTGAAAAACACGAACGTAGCTGTACAAAAAAGTTTTACAGTTACTTCCCCGATACAATGGCTTTTCCAATTTTGCTTGTTGACAGGATTACCGACTGAAATTACCTCTAAAGAAGTAGAAATCTGTTGCTCTAGTGAGTGTTGATTATCATATCTATACGACGTTTGAATGATCAGCCGAATTTTATTATTGCACGAGCTGGACTACAATAGGCGCAATTACTAAGAATGCCTTGGAATCGACAAATTTTAATTATCTGCTACACCTTCCTTAACAGAAACAATACTTTAGTATGTAGTGTGTTGGATTATTATGTTTAAACCCAAGCTCAGACATCTCGAGCGAAATGATATACGAAAATATATTTCTTCCACTTCCTTTCGGCAGTCTTCTGCCAAAAACTCTGAGAGTAAATAAAATTGCCATGAAAAGTTTATCAAAAACCTGTCGTTCGAAGTCGACTTTAAACTGTAGGTCCCGCTACTCATGGATAAAATTAGCACACAAAACATGGGTAGTGTGAGAAAATAGGTAGTAATCCCGACTAAAGGGTTGTAATGACCAATTATGTACAATTATGTATGTATACCGGCCGTAATATAGATATACAGCACAAACGACCTTTATTTAAATTATTTATAAGAGTAAAAGCGTTTGAATTTTAATTTTTAAATAAATATGACAATTTAATCTATTTGGCTCAAATGTAATATGATGTACGAATGAATTTGTTATCAAAAAAAAAACAAAGAATTGTTGAAATTTGAATTTCTTGTCGCCAATATATGTACATATACGTTGGGCTATTAGAAGAAAATAGAAAAGAAATCTTTGAATTTATCAATATTATGCTCTTATGCTTCTATGAACAATATGAGGGACAATGTCGCGTCATTTTACAAGGTCGCCACAAGAAAAAAAGAATAAATTACCGGCAAAACAAAATTCAAAATACATGACAATACGTGAAAATCATACGTAAATATTTTGAATGATAAACATGGCATCAATCGTAAATTGATGGGGGTGGCATTGTTAACAAATTCGTTAATAATTAAGCATTTAGAGAAGGGATTTGTTTCGTAGACGTCTTAACAAATTTATTCATTAATTTTAATTCGACATGCTATTCATTTAATAATTTCATCGTCATTTGTTACACTTACAGAGCCGAATTGGCGGAACAGAAAACACAATTCAATGTACAACTAGAGGATGCACATAAGAATGTGAACAATTTACAAACGAAAATCACTGAAATGCAAATGAAAATCGAGAAATTGGAACAGGAGTTATCAGCGAAAACCTGGAACGTTGAAAGTAAGTTGTCTCGTCTTGTATTTTGATACGAAAGAAAAGCCCATAAAAAATGATTTCCTTTTAAAAGGATTACAGGGTGAATTAAGTGCAGCTCAGAAGGATGATGAATACGTACGCAAGAAACTCAAACTGCTGGAAGAGGAAAAAACTATTTTACGTACTCGTTACGATGAAAACGAAGATGAACTGAAAAGGAAATATGGTGGGTTATTTGACAAGCCAATTCAAATAAAAATTTTCTCAACTATTCTTTGTATTCCTTTTTTTTTTTTGTACACTTTTAAGACGACCTGGAAATGCAATACAACGAATTGCAAGAGAAATATAAACAGACACAGAGTTTGGCTAGTAGTTTGCATACACAACTGGCCCAGGCCCAAACCGAGGCTGAGGAGTGGAAGACCGAAGTGGAAAAGATACGCACAGAATTGGAAGAGCAAATAACGGTGCTTAAAAATGCCCTCGAAAATTCCGAAAATGAAAGAAAAATCTGCGAAGATAAATGGCAACGAGAATTTGAAATGCTAAGGACTCATAATATGGGTAAGTACAGCCCCGCCCTACCTTTCTAAATCTCACTTAATGCTTAACTTGTTTCACTGTTTAGATCGTGAAGAATCCATTATGACCGATTGCGAATGGCAGTTACGCCAAACGCAAAAGACTTGCAAGGAAAAAATCGACAAGGCGGAGACAGGCCGCAAAGAAGCCGTTGAGAAGGTGGAATTACTCGAGGAAGAACTGGAAGAGCGGTGTAAAGAAATCGATGATTTGAAAATCTATCAGGCCCAAATGACCTCGTTGCGTGGTGTAGTCAGCGAGCAGGAGCACTCCATACAGAATCTTGTTGCGCAAATTGAGCAACTGAAAAGCGATCTGGCCATTGCCAATGAAAATCTGGCCGAACAAATCGAAGCTGTGGCCAAAATCAAGTATCATTGTGATAATGCTCTCTACGATAAAGAGCGTCAAATGATTTATCGTATCGATGAGGTACGCAATGAAGCCGCTTCCTTCTGGGAGGACAAACTCTACACAGAGATGACAAGACTGAAAAACGAACTGGAATCCGTTTATGTAGACGAAAGGCGTGAAGCCTTAGACAAGCTGCAAGCCGAACATGTAGAAGAGCTAAAAGCTCTAACGAATCGTTATACCGATAATGAGGATGAGTTGCGTAGCGAACTGGCAGAGACACAACAGCTTTTAGAACAGAAAACCCAAGAATTCATAGAACTGCGTGAAAAGTCTGATAATGCGCTGCTGCAAACACGCATGCATTTGGATCGCGCCGATCGTGAATATCAAAAGGCCATGTGCCAGGAGGAAGAACGCCGTGAGGCATTGGAGAGGGACTTAAAGGAAGAATTCGCACGTGAACGGCAAGAAATGGAAGAGAAATTCCGTGAGCGCTTGGGTCAGGTAAAAGATGAATTTGCCAAGGAATTGCAAATCAATACACAGGAATTGCATGAGGAACATCAAAAGGAATTGGAGAAAGTGAAAGCCAAGCTAACGGCTGAGAAAGATGAAGCTTTGCAGACGTTAAGCGACAAGCATCGCAAGAAATTAGCCGATGTGGAAGAGAAAATCAAGGATATTGAACAGCGGCACAAACATGATCTTAAAGATCTGAAAGCGGCCTACGATGCTGAAAAAGCGGCACTCGATAAACGTGATATCAGTAATGCCAATGAAATAGAACAGTTACATAGGAAATGTCGCTGCCTAACGAATCTATTTGAAGAAATGCGTATGCGCTACGAAAGGCGAGACCCACGACCCGAAGACCTAAGGGAAATTGCTGAACTAAGGACGCGCTGTGAGTCACAGGAGCGTGATTTGTATTTACTTACGGATCGTTTAAGGGAAATGCAAATACAAATGAATGAATTGCAACGTAATGGTGTAGAGTGCAATGCCATGAACAATAAAAACAATAAAAAATCGAAACAAATTAAAAAGCCACCGCCAAAAACTATACCCACCAATTGCGATGTTATTTACGAAGAAAACGAGGAACGCGAATCACCGCCACCACCTACACAAAATTCAATTTACACAACAAATCAACAGCAGAAAATGAATAATAATAACAACAACAACAGCAATATACAGATTAACAATGAAGACGATGATGATGATGATGTGGAGGGTGAAGAGGATGTGAATGATAATCAGAATAATGATGACGATAATGCGAATGAAGAAGACGCAAATACAGGTGATAAGCAGCAAGAAGAACAAAGAATCATTGATTTGAAAGGCAAAATCGATCAGTCTTCTTATGAGGGAAACAAAAAGAAATTGCTGAACAAGAACAATGAAGACGATAGTCATATGATTACAGCCGTTTAAGAAACAGTTGCCGGTTTATAGCCCACAGCAAAGAGCGAAATTATTGGGAGGCATACCTCCGTAACACAAAAGATTTATCGTTAACGCCATGTCGTTCATTGCTCCACACTGTTGTTGTTTTCGAATGTCTGATCATTATTTTCAACGAGATGACATGTAATGCAACGATCTGAATTATAAAAATCAGCTGCTGCCAGTGCTGCTGCTACTGTTTTTGTTCTCTTATTCACTAACACTACCATTTCTGCGTGTTCATAACACAAAGAATCATAAAAAAATATAATTTCTTTTCTTTTTTTTTTTTCTTCATTTCATGTAAAATATTTCCTTTCTTTTAAATGGTAACGCGTGTACGGATTGCCTCAATTAAAATACATGCGTTTCTTATTATTTACATTTATGCGTAAACACAATCTACACTACAATACCACAGGTTTTGCGTATTAATTTTATGATTTTTTTTTATTTATTTTAAAAACTTTTTTTATTTATAAGAATTGGTAATTCGTTGACTAGTTTTAGTTTAAACAAGGGAAATTATTATGTTAATTTCTTTTTACGAAACAAACAAAAAAATAAAATTATCACAAGAAATGTAAACCAAAAAATTTAATTAATTGTACTAAATTTTGTATTTTTTAAGAGAGAAAAAAATTTACAAAAATAAAGTAAAACAAGAAACTCGATTTAAAAGCTGTTAATTGTAATAAGGGATGGATGCAACACTACCGTACTAAAATACCTATAAATAGGGCAGAAAAACCGAAATACTTCTCATTTCATTGGTAATCGTGTACACTATGAGGTTTAAGACCTTTTGAAAACGGACCGATGTGGTATGATCTCCTTATTGCCAACATTGATACCAAAAATGATACCAGTCTGGTGGACAAGCCTAGGATCACTCGCGCTACTGTGGTCTTATTAGGCAATTGAGTAACAAAGAGCGATAGAAAAAAAATAAAATAAATAAATAATTGTAATAATGGATGGATGGAGCACTACCGTACTAAAATACCTGTAAATAGGGCAGTAAAACCGTGATACTTTTAACTTCATTGGTATTCGTGCTACACTATGAGGTTTAAGACCTTTTGAAAACGGACCGATGTGGTATGGTCTCCAACACTGCCACCATAAATAATGTCAGTCTGGTGAACAAGCGTAGGATCAATCGCGCTACAATTGAGTAGCACAGACCTCTCTCACACAACAAAACTAATTCCCTACAGGACGCCTTCAACCTATCCGTGCTTCTTTATGGCGCAGAGGCATGGACACAATTAAGCACTGATGCAACAGCCCTAAGAGTAATCGAGAGAAGAGTTCTACGAAAGATTTTCGGTCCAGTGCAAGTTGGCGGTGATTTTCGCATTCGATCCAATAATGAGCTACATACATATATGAGCTCCTCAACGACATAGACGTTGTGCAGCGTATGAACTTCAAGCGACTGCGCTGAGACGGGCATGTCGTTCGAATGGAAGACGATTCTCCGGCGAGACGGCGATATAGAGAATATGTTTACAAAAAAATAATAAGACTCCTCTAGAACTACGAATGAAAAAAGTTGAACAGTAGAGAATGTTCATATGAGAGCGAGAGATATGAGATATATGATGATGATATATGACAGATGAGAGATATGAGAGAGAGAGAGTAAAGAGCTTTTATTTATTAATTGATTACAATACAATAGAATGACACAAATACGAGCAATACCACGAAACCATGATTCCCAAACTAACAGACTAGCATACTACCAACAAAACTACTGGGTCATGCGCAACCTGCTTTCTATAGCTGGATACATACATACATGCATAAATACATATATACTTACAAACATAACTGGCCATTACAACCCTACAGACAGCTTCTCACACCTCTTATGTTGCGTGTATGAATTTTAGACATGAGTGGCGAGACCTACAGTCTAAATTCGACCCCGAACGACATGTCTTTTTTTGAAGAACTTTTCATAGCAATTTTTTATTTACTTTCCGAGTTTTTGCTATTGAATTCTGCTGAGCGGAATTCGTTTAAGCAGTATTTGTTTCATATTTCGTTGGAGACGTCTGAACTGGGGTTTGAATCGTGGCCTCATATCTAAGAAGCCAACACACTACCTATTAGACTACGGCGACTTACAACAGCTGGATGCCCTACTGCAAAAAGCTTAAAAAAAATGTCTTCACCTACGTTGACATCGAACCGTTGTTGTCCGTAACCTTTTTCATAATATCATTTAAACCCATGCACTTGCTGTTTACATACCAAAGTGCTCCAATTAATAATGTAAGTCTTCTAAAAACCTTTTTAAAATCAACGCAACACAGGTACAAAGGCAAAAGCAATTCAACAGATTATTTGACTATAAAAAGTAAGCTGTTGACCTAACTAAACATAATTTGTGTGCTTGATGGCCAGTCCACTATAAACTGGTGAGTTTTTCCAGATAACCGAACTTCTCGGCAGACAACTAATGCTTAATAAAATATTTAAATTCTTATAAAAATATTTTTTACGTGTTCGCAATAAACCAAATACTTTTGATATTGTGGTGTGGTGGTGTTATGTGGTTGGGTCAACACTAACATTCGACATTAAATTGCATTTCATTTATTTGAGTGGTAAATTTGATTTTAATATTTTCACTTCATTAATAGCCACGAAACAAAAAAGAAGAGAGAGAATCTATTATTTGATCTCTTCCTCTTTTTGGTTTTTTTTTTTTTGCAGAAATATTTAAATTTTAATAGGTAAAGAAAATAAAATAAATGAAATTTTATTGTTGCAGCCAACTGTACGTACGTACCATTTGATTGAATGATTGTGCCGCAACGATATTGCAAACAAAAACGAATAAACTTTCACAGTAACAACTAAAACTTGTGCCACATGTCATCTCATCATTATTATTATGTGAAATTAAATTGGTGTGTACATGGCTAAATCTGGATATTCTGTGTTCAATCACTGCACTCAACCCTTATGATCGTATTTCGTCAATAATTCCAACAAAACTAACAAGAAATAATTATTGATTCTGTTTTCCTCACAACTGCCTAGAGCTGTGCCAACCATACGTTCTACATCTAATGGTCAAATACATACGTTTGTATTGCTACTTCCCACCTCCTTCCCACCTACCCAACCTCACATTTAATGTATTTGTTGTCAGATATTCGAGTGTTTTAAGTTAAAAGCCAAATTTATGTCACAAGAAATAAAAATAAAAAAAAACAAAAAAATTGCGCTCCTGAATAATAATAAAAATTCATTGCATATGACATTTTCATGTCAACATCTCCACATTCAACTGAACCGTAAAACAAAATAAAAAATAAGAAATGCATAAAACAAAACATTTGACAAATGTCCATTTAAATGTTTCAGCCAAAGTCAAAAAAACCCCAACAAAAAAATGGGAGAAAATAGAAAAAAATTTAGAAAAAAAAATTCTGCATAAAATAAATGACGAATCATTTTGAAGGTAAAATTGAAATTTCATAGCAAGATGACATTAGATTTCGTATGGACTCAATACAATTCCTAACTTTTTTTGGGTGCCATTCTATTGTTTGCTGCTAATGTCAGTAAATATGCTGGCATGTATGTATGGGCCTTTATGATATTGCAGGTACATTTTTCTGTAATTTTTCTCTTTTTTTCTTGTGTTTTTGCAATTTTATTCTGGCCCATAAAGCAATGGCAATGTTATCTACGGTTAAAAATTTAATTAAATTTTTAATATTTCTGATTTATTTGATGGATATGTATGATTTGAAAAATTTATTCAATTTTTTCTCTCCTTTATTTGAGTTGATAGATGTTTTTAGTTTCAAAATAAATGAATTTAATGAAAAATATGTGTGCAATTTATAAAAATGTTTGATATTCTTTTATCATCGCATAATAAAAGCTAAACTAAATATCTCTACCAATAGCAAACATCATTGAAACCTTGTTTTACAGTAGCATCAGCAACAGCAGAAAATTTTTATTTGTTTATTAATAATAAAATCGACTTTTATTGACAATTAAAAAATATTTGTGCTAAAAGCAATACCTTATCACAATAGCATTTCAGCATTTTAGAAATGTTTACACTGTATGTAGGTACATACAGTGAGCCGCAAAACTAAGGACACACTAGATTTTTTATTATATTTTATAAATTTTCTGTTGTTTTAACAATGATGTTATGACAATACTGTTGCATATTCTACATAAACATTTTTTTTATTTTGTTTTTGTTAATGTAAATAAATTTTTTTTAAAAAAACTTAAGAACTTATTGGTGTGTCCTTAGTTTTGCGATTCACTGTAGGTAGGTAAATAAAAAGTGTACATTCCTACTTGCAAATGCAAACAATGAAGGATTTTATTAGAAAAAAAAAACGAAAAAGAAAAGAGTGAAAGAGTGAAAGAATAAATTAAATCGTTGATATTCATATGACATATGAGTGGAAATTATTGCGATGCATGATGTTAGAACATTAACCATAAATTTCAAATTGTTTTAAATTGTTGTTGTTATTGATGCTGTTGTAATCTCTCAACAGATTTCTGACAAAACCACTGAGAGCAAATAAAATTGAAAAGTTTCTCAAAAACCTGTCATTCGGAGTCGACTTTAAACTGTAGATCTAGCTATTCATGTATGAAATTAACACACACAACAACTCTAATTCAGGCTTACTTAATGGATCATTACAACCCTTTGGCCAGAATTACAACCTAGCTGCTCACATCACTCATGTTATTATTAATTGTAATCATGAGTGGCGAGATCTACAGTACGTATGTAATTGGTCATTACAAACCTTTAGTCAGAATTACAACCTGGCTTCTTACAACACTCATGTTATGTGTGTTAACTTCATACATGAGTGGTGGGATCTACAATTTAAAGTCGACTCCAAACGACAGATTTTTGATAAACATTTCAAGGCAGTTGTTATTCAATGTCAAAAATCTGCTGAGAGGAAGTCGTCAACGAAATATTTTCTTCATATTTCGTGACCTCACGTCTAATTACTACTACTAGACAATGATGAATTTATAATATATTTGGACTTATAGTTCGCAGCCTAATGGTTCTCAACAAATGTGCTTCGAAAACTCGGTACTTTAAGTCCACACTTAAAATTGACTACTTTTTTTAGAAACTTTACTGTCAATTCAGAGTGCTGTTAACGTATGATAACCTTGACATGCAAGTGAATCTAATGTTTAAATGCCTGAATAACCTAGTTGGTAGTGTGCTAAATTTCAAGAGCCGCGGCCGTGGTTTCGATTCCCACCAAATACTTTGGATGTTTGTGCTTGTCAGATTGTCTGACTGATATTATACGTAAAGGACGAAGATACATGCATTGGTCATTAAAAAAAAAAATTGTAGCACACTAATTCCTTTTTCCTTTCTCCTATAAAACTATATTTCCTGTAAACCAACACAATGCACTGCATGAATAGAGTTCACCTCCAGAGTGTTGGACACAAAAAAAAATCAAAAAGTCAGTGCCATGAGCTACACAACTTGGATGATTTTTTCAGCAACAGATTTTCACGTATTAACAGGTACAATTGACCACTAAGATCATGTGATTTGTTTTACCTATACATAAGTGTAATACCTTAAGGTTGGAGTACATGAATTTTATAGTCGCTGTAGTCTAGTAGGTAGTACGTTGGCTTAGTACACGTGAAGCCACTTTTCTTCTCGACTGCCTCTTAGCAGATTTCTGGTAAAAACTGTGAGTGTAAATAAAATTGTTATGAAAATGTTTCTCAATAATCTGTCGTTCGGAGTCGTCTTTAAACTACTGGTCCCACCACTCATGTTTGCAATTAACACACACAACTTAAAAGCTGCGAGAAGCTAGGTCGTCATCCTGACTAAAGGCTTGTAACGATGGAATTGAATATGTATGAAGATACTGCCCGAAATTAGCGAAAAAGCATACGATAACTATCTCAGAAGAATTGACTTTTGCAAATAATCCGGAGGTGTTCGTTTAAATGGTATTGTATTTCCTTTCAACATTGTTTTGAAGTAAAGGTTTCATTGAAATCATGATTTATTTAATTTTACTTTTTGAATCATAATGACAATAAATTAAAAAAAACTGTCACGTTTAGTTTCATTTTACTTATATAAAATAATATTTCAAATTCTTTTGCAAATGACAACTAAGAACCCAAAGCATGCCAAGATTACATACATATATTCAAGTGTATATTTATGCTATTTAACAAATATTTCTGAATTATATTTTCTATAATCGTTTGTCATTTAAATAATAAAAAAGAGAGAGAGAGAAAGAAAAATAGTAACGTTTACTAATGTGATAATTAGTCGGCATTAAATTATTTTAGTTTTTTTTTTTCATTTTATTTCATTCAACAATTTTTTTTCTTTAATTTTTTCTTTTATTTTTGTATTCTATTCAGAGGCATTTAAAAAATGATTCATACAATTTAGTGTCAACTGAATACTAACAAAATATTTATGAATTGGCATCGGTTTTTGTAGTTGAAAGATTAAATCTCAACTATTTAGACAATAAAGAATTTTTTTTTTTTAATTTCTAGCCAGCCAGATATGAGCATAATCGAACAAAGTTTTCTAGAAAGAGATTTTAGACACTGAAGAGCAAAATAAGTTCATTGACTCATGAAATGCTAACAAACAAAATTAAATGCCTATGGATTCCCTTATTTTACGGATCTATCTCATTAATAAGGTTTTAAAAGTCATCATAATCATAATTGGTCATAACAACCCTTCAGTCAGGATTATGGACCTAGTTTCTCACACCACTTATGTTGTGTGTGATTTGTAGCGGGACCTACAATTTAAAGTCGACTCCGAACGACAGATTTATAAGATTCTTTTCATGGCAATTTTTTTTTGCTTTCAGAGTTTTTGCCAGAAATCTGCTGAGAGGAAGTCACCGAAGAAATATTTTTTTTGAACCGTGGCCTTACGTCTAATAAGCCAATACATTATCTACTAGGTCTAAGTCTAAGTTTTAAGTTTTAACTGGTCTAAGTTTTAACTGAAAATTCGAACTCGCTATTCTGTTGTTCTTCATAAAAACAAACAATTTTTTAATATTTTAACACAAATGTTGAAAATATTAAACATTTCATATGGTTTTTTTAGCATTAAGAATCATTCTAATTAGAGAGCTTATCGAATTCGTTTTGTAGCCAGTAAGTAACGACACGTATTGCTTGTTAATTTTAGGTAAACATGGCTAAAAGAGAGAAAACCAGAAATAAACAAGAACAACAAAAATTATCAGGTGGAACATAGAAAAAAAGAAGAAAAAGAGAGAGAGAGAGAAAAACATGAACACCTAAAATACATCTTGGCTAAAAGAATTTTCCGCTTTGTTTTTGGTTGTAATTACGAAGAGCACATGAAGCCAAGGAATAATGTAAAGCGCAAAAGGGAAATCATTGTTTAAACCACTGACAAAAATGTTTATAGTCCTGCACTGAAAGAACTTAAAGGCAAAAATATATTCGCACTATAATTGTCTAGCAATAGCTTAGAATGTGTCAACTCCATCTGGATCGAGTAGAGCCTCAGCCTCTCTTTGAATTTCCGTGCAAGGTACCCTTCGCTAAATGTACTTATTTGAAACAACTGTTGATTTAATTTCCTTATTAGCTCTGCGATGTTTTAATCCGCTTTCGATCACCAAAAGTGTCCGATTATTGCAGTATTATTAAACCAGAAGCATGGAGACTGCTTTGAGACAATTTCAGTATCATAACAGATCAGATATTACTTCCATCACGTGGAAGATTTTCCATGAATTCGGTGTGCTTCTGGAAGTGATAGTGACAAATTTAATGATTTTATTCACGTAGCAATGGCAATCGTTTGTAATAGAAAAGCAAACAATATCACACAGGCATCATTTGTTTTTACGGGAAAGAGGTTCAAACAATTTCACTTGTATAGAGACCACAGAAATCCAGCTCTTTATGGATATAAAATGCTCTCGAATTGCATTAAATCTACCCAAAATCAATATCGATTATTAGGGATTACTGGCTGCTGAAAATACACGACCAACCACTCATAACCATTCGTGCGAATGCTGAACAACGAGGAAATGGGGAGACCACTGAACATCATCATAGTAATTGCCAATTGTCACGCAATTTCTTATAATGGTGAAGTACTATCAGCTTTGATTTCCAGGCACAAACTCAAATATGCACAATAGCATAACAGTGGAATGGCGGTTACCAATTTTAGCTAACCTTACCTAGGGTCTTCATTATACGCGATAATTCAATACTCATTCATCTATTACGCAACCTTGTCGTACGTCTTTCTCAACACTTATTTATCCACTGAAGTGCTGATCATATCGTATGTGACAAGTGATGTCATTTCATAATTCATATGAGACGAATTGTTTTATTTGCTATTCTTCTATTATTCGGCTTTACCCCGAAAATTGCAAAATATTTTCAAGAGTACCCAACGTACTGTCAGCATTTTGATGCCAAACACTATTCCCTGTTAAATATGAAATTGGATAACGGAAATAGTAAAGGATTCCGCATACACTGCGTAGTTCACTGGCAATCATTACCAGAAACACAAAAGGCTGAAATTTTTAAGGTAGACTCAGAAAAGGACGTCGGAGCCATACAGGATTTCGACCTAGCTTCTCACACCACTTATGTTTGTGTGCGTTAATTTTATACATGAGTGGCGGGACCTACAGTTTAAAGTCGACTCCGAACGACAGATTTTTGAGAAACTTTTTCATGGCAAATTTTATTTACTCTCAGAGTTTTTGCCATAAATCTGCTGAGAGGCAGTCGCCGAAGAAATATTTCTTTTCATATTTCGTTTTTGATGCCTGACCTGGGATACGAACCCGGGCTTTACATCTAATAAGCCAACACACTACCTACTAGACTACGGTGACTGCGTCGGAGCCATATCTTAAATAAAACTAGATATGAAAAAAGCAAAATTTAGCAAAACATGTAACGAAATGAATATCGTAGGAACGCGTCAATTGAAGCTCTAGTAGGTGTATTGGCTTATTAGACGTGAAGCCTCGATTCAAACTCCAGGTCAAGATATCTCGAACAAAACAAAATACAAAAATATATTTCTTGGGCGACTTCCTCTCACCAGATTTCTGGCAAAAACTCTAAAGCCACGATCGGCAACTCCTATACATAGTGTATTTTGGCCGTTACAAAATTTACACAGACTACTCACACGCATAGAAAACACAATTCAGTCTCTTATGAGCTGTCACAGAAGAAGGTTGTGTTTCGCTCGTTTATTGCTTTTGTACATGAAAATATGTAAATGCAGAGTTGGATAATTCTGTATCTTATCGTCTCCACTATTTTATCGTCTCCACTACATGTAAGGTAGTTTTTGGAATTATAAACATTTAAATGTGTTTTATCGCCTTTAGGTGTTTAAATAGGTTGTTTATTATATGTTTTTGGAAATTCATTAAAATTTATAATAATTGCTGACAAATAGTTTAAAATTTTTTTCATAAAACAATATTTGATTTTTTTTACGAATTACTAAACAATAAATAATATTAATATAAATAATAATAATAAATAATAAATAAATATTTACTACTTTTGAACTAAAAAATTACAATTTTTCTTTTTGCTTAGTATTATTTATAAATTTCAGTTTTCCATGCCTGTCTTGTGGTGAAAATGAGAGTACAACTGTTTCTCATTTCTTGTTTTTTCGCTCTTACACTTATACAAGTGCAAATCGTAGTAGTATATGTCTGCCGATCGCGGCTCTAAAGCAAATAAAATTCTCAAATATCTTTCGTTCGGAATCGACTTTAAACTATAGGTTCCGCCATTTATGTATACAAAAAGCACACACAGAATTAGTGGTGTGATAAACTAGGTTGTAATCCTGACTTAAGCGTTGTAATGATGAATTATGTATGTATGTTTGTAGGAATGTATTCTAATAGTTGCAAATGCTTATAAAGTCTAAAAAAATTGAGTTATAAGTCCAACAATATTGCGTTCAACAATTCAAAATGTTGTTAGTGGGTTCTATTATTTTGAGATAAAAATTTTTCTCCATTCATTATAAATTTTTTATACGTGTGTCACAACACAGTTCGCGTTTCAGTAATTTTCCTTCAATGACAGTTACAAAATGAAAGAGTGCCATGAATTTTGGTTTTCATGGAAATTTTCAAAATACACCAAAAAAAACGAAAGAAAAAACATTCAAAACTACGAAAGAAGGAAAAATTAAAAAGCAGCAGCAGAGAAATATTTGCAAACTTACATTACATGGAGTGCATGGCATTGGTTTGTAAATGGAACCATTCATGATGCTTGTAATAGCCAGCAAACAACCGCTGTTTACTCATTAAAGCTTAAAGTCATATACTCATACTCATGTATGCATGTATGTCTGTATGCTACCATAGATTACATGTTGTATCGTAATGAGCACAAATTTTTTTTGTATTTAAATTTTTCATTTAACACTTCCTTTTCAATTTTTTGTTTTGTATTCTTCTGCTAACACTGTATCATTTGCTTTAAAAACTGTTTTTCAAATGTGTTTGTAGTTTATAAACCAAATGCTGGTAACAAGTTTTCGGGCTATTTCTTTAGCAGTTTTTCAAATGCCATAAAATTAACATAATGTTCTTTAATTACACTAACACATACACAATTACACTAACACATACACATACATACATATAAACTCTTTTTAAAAGGTCATTTTTGTGATTTCTATACGTTGTTGCAAGTAAAATACAAATAAATACGTTAATAAAATTCGAAAAATGAAATGAAAATCGAAAAATAAATGCCAACAACTAAAACAAAAATGTTCACTATTTTTTTAACATTTTCCACATGAAAAATTATTTGATTTATTTCCATTTGGACAGTGTGGCATTACAATAAATCTTCGTTCAATAGTTTAGAATGCTTTACAACCACTAACGAAGTATAGCTGGTTGCCATTAGAGTCGTTGATGGTCGCTTGCCAAAAAGGGATGTAAGATTATGTGTCCATATTGTATGGTGTTTTTTAATGATGGACATCATACTGGGTGTTTTCAATGTTGTGGTCTTTGTTTCGTTTGGTTTAGCAGTGTTATTCAATGTTATCAAACCATGTATATACATATTATACAGCCTATAATTTTTTGGAAAACATTATTTTTTTTAGACTAGATTTTCTAAAAATTTATTAAGGAAGTATCCTACGTATCAGTTTGTAAATAAAAATTTGCCTGCCTTATGGAGTTCATCCAATTAACGAATTTGTCCTCTTCTTTCTCATTATTACATATTATGCATTTGTAGTTGGGAGATATTCTTAACTAACACACAACCTACTAGACTATGGACCAGAATTAATTATATCCGGCGGTCAGGCATTTCCTAGATGCAGATTTGTCTGGTCTCTATCTGGATACATTTCTTTCTTTTACAAATGACTGCAGTTCGAATGAGACCACTTGTTTGCTCCTCTGGAAGGAATGCTAATATGAAGGTAATCGGCAAATGTCTTGCTATCTCCGACGTAAAGTCTTTTTGGACAACATTAGGGATCTAATGTTGGTTTTACTAAGTAGACATGCATACATACCAGAGATCAGCAACGAGTATTCAAAACGATGAGTAGACTCGACTCATACTTATTATTTCTGATACTTATACGCATTCGTACTTATTTTAATATGATACTCATACTACTCATACTCAAAGTTGGAAGTACTCGTCGTATTCATACTTAACAATACGCATGATGTTATTGACTTCGACTAGTCTCTACTTAACATTTACACGAAGCACAAAATAAGTATGATTCGCGTACGAACACTACTATACTCACAAGCAGCGTTACCGCTGGATATTTTTAAGAAGCCGCACAAAAAGGGGATTTTTGAAAAAAAAGTCGCTCATAAAGGGTATTTTGGCAGTAGAAAGGGGCAACATTTTTAAAAGAAAAGAAAATGAACTAATACAGATAAAAATAATAAATTTTTATTGGATTTTGTATTGTACATTAACAAACATATAATAAGTTTATTTTTTTAATAATTTTTCCAATTTTTTATAATAGAAACAGATTTTTAGCCAAAAATTAATAAGCCTAAGCAAAAATTTTAATTTTTTTTAAATTATTTGTTCTGTTTTATTTCTAGCTTTAAAATGTAATTTCATTAAAATTTATGAACGTTAGGACATTTAAATTTCAAAAATAAAAAATGCATTTTTAAATTTATAAAAATTCCATTAAATAAAACGTTTTTTGCTAACCCACTATATGAGCCGTTTATTTTCAAAGTGGTTTAAGTCCATTTTTTTAAAAAATTTAGTTAATGATAACAATAATCGTCATCCTATATAATCTTTTATTTTATAAAAAATTTAAGTCCAGTATCATTAAAATTGCTATGATTTGGGGCACTTGATAATTAGTTAGTTAACGAAATGGAAAAAAAATTTATTTTGAAACTGGTTTAAGTCCATTGAAAGAAATAATTTTTTTCATAAAAGATTAAAAAACATTAGCGGCGAACCTGTAAATTGGTTAAGGATATGTTGGATGCGATTTATAAAAAGTGAAGCCTATAAAATGTTTTAGAAAGAATTTATGGAAGTGGATACAGAGTTCAAAATACTTGATTTATCACCTTGTCGGAGAAGACCAAGGAACTTCAATAAAATAAAATTAGGACCACTAAACAAAAATGTACGTCCCATTTCAGCTCTTAAGTATAAGGTTATGACGGAGTTACTAAGGTATATACTACCTAAGCACCATGAATATTTTAACAACCTCACACATAATCTAAATGAGGAGAAATAATATGGTAATTTTAATATTATCTTTAATAAATGAATGTTGGTGTAATTTTTTAATAGATGAATTAATATTTATTTTTAAATACATGTTTTTCTAATATATACATATATAAAAATCTGTATCTAAATTGAAAGCTTCCCTATTTATTTCAAAGCTATTACATTCATCTACATCAAAAATAAAATATTTACAATTTCTGTTATTTAATATCTTTAAAATAATAATTTCAAGAACTTATCTTAAAAACCTAACTAATTAGAGGAATCACTAGGTATACAATTCTTTTGGATAATTTATTCAAAATTATTATGAAACTAAAGTATTTTGTTTGGTAATCAACCCCATGTAATAATAATATTGGAATTATATAAACGTAGTGCAGTAACTTTAAGTGAAAAAATTAACTTATAATAATATTAAATAAGCAACTCAAAGTGGACTTATTCCTTTTCACAAACAAAAGAGTCATTTTGTTAATTTTGAAAGTGATTTAAGTCCATTTTAGGTTCTGAAACACAGCTTATTTTTCTAGTAAAATTTAAAAAAAGTATTACGTTATATATTCTAACATGTTTAAGGTTACAAAGCCATAAAAACAACTTAATACCAGTTAACAATATTTTTGAAACAATTCAAACGCAAACCCTTAAATATCTCAATATAAGAAAAAATGGACTTAAACCACTTTCAAAATAAACGGCTCATATAATAATACAAAACACAAAACAAAACTATTATTATAACTAAAAAACAGTTCATTAAAAATAAATAAAATTTTATACAAAATTGCGTATTTTGTAACAAATTAAAAAAAAAATAACAAAAAATATAATATAAGAAGTGCGCACAAAAAAAATGGGCCTACTTTTAAGCTTATAACTTTTATCATAATTGAAAAAAATGAATACCGTTACATTGTTTTTGTTAGTCATCTGTTTCAAAATCCACGTGCTAAATGTCATTGCAATAGCAAAATTAATTTTTTGAAAATGGGCACCCAACAAGAATGTCGTAAAAAAATAATTGATATTTTCAATGAAAAACCGCGCCGCTTACAAAAAAGCGATTGCTGGGCTCGCAGGTGTTAACCAAAAAACAGTTTCTAAGGTAATAAATAAATATAAGGAGTCTTTGAGTATTGAGAGAAAGCGTGGAAGTGGAAAAAAACACGGATTTGCCGACCAAAACAAAGCAAATAAAATAATTCGTATTTTTCTAAAACACCCTAACATGTAGAAAAGTGGCTCAAAAAGGTGGATGCTCTGAGACCTTTGTCAGAAGAAAATTTTATACACAAAAGAATTCAAATAATATTTACTTTAATTGAAATATAAAACGTAAAAAACCCGCCATTTAGTTTTATTTCTATAACGAAAAGTGTAAGTCCAGATTTTTTTGTGCGCACTCCTTATATTTTAAAATAAAAAACAATTCAAAAGCTGATTGTTCCGAAAAATGTAAATAAAAGAAAGAAAAAAATGTAAATAAAAGAAAAAATACTTTTTCTAAAAAAGGGGAAAAAAGGGTCAAAAATCTTGAAAAGTGTCAGATTTAGTTCATTTTAGTAAGGGGGCACAAAAAGTGGCGGGGTCGCTGAAAAAGTGTGAAATTGCGACTTTAGTCGCTCAACGGTAACGCTGCTCACAAGAAGATTGTGTGTATGCTTTGCTTGTTGTCTTTGTCTTTCCTTTCTTCTTTGTTTGTATATGCAACAATAACAAAGGCTGTAAATTTTGATGAATGATTCGAGCCAATCGAATCACTTATAAGTATTATAAGTATTTTTCTAAATTTATGAATCAGAATGAGTAGGCGTATGAATCAAACACATTTCGAATGTTGTGAGTTTGATGTCAACGTTGTACTCATACTCATTGCAACCTATACTTATAAATCAATGTTGTAGCGAGTACGAATGAATCAGAGTAGTTGAATTTCAATTCTGTTGATTCACTCATACTCAAAATTGCATGAGTGCTTATGAGTAGCGGAAAAACTATTCATTGCTGATCTCTGATACATACCTTCATACATATTTGGTTATTACCATCCTTAGTCAGGATTACGACCTAGTTTATCACACCAGACGTGCACCCATCTTTATTCGATTAGCCTGGATACTACTACAAGTACTGGGCGACGAAAAGAACAAATCTAAGATTCAACTGACGTTGTCACATGAGCTGAACCCAACAATAATTTTTTTGGATGACGTACTTTGGAAGATGTAAGCTATTATCAGAATAGGATCTTTTCGGTATTTTTGTTAAAAAAGCAAGTCCAAAAGTGATTCAGTATTACGAAGCTTCCATGATCGATTGAAATATACTGTCTACCCTGCACCTTTGTTTACACTTACATAGAGCGTTTTCAAGTCCTTTTTAAGTTTGGTCAAACTAAAAAGGCTTCAGCTTAATGCAGGCAACTCCATTCAGTTTTTTTGTCTGTCGCTATCTAGGCAGAAGTCACCATAGTATAGCAAGTAGTGTATTGGCTTATTAGACGTGAGGCCACGGTTCAAACTCAAGTTCAAACATTTCCAACAAAACGAAATATGAAGAAATATTTCTTTGACAACTTCCTCTCAGCATATTTCTGGCTAAAAGAATTGCCAAGAAAAGTTTCTCAAAAATCTGTCTTTTGGAGTCGAATTTAAACTGTATGTCCCACCACTCATGTATAAAATTGACACACACAACATAAGTGGTGTAATAACCTGAGTTGTAATCCTGACTGAAGGGTTGTAATGACGAATTATGTATGTATCTAGGTAGTACCTCAACAACAACTAATAGCACACAATTACCGTATCAGTAGTTTGAAGCAGCGCAAAATGTTTGGAAAACATTTCAAATCCATTCTTAAACTAGGCTCCACTCTCTTTCCCCTTTCATGTAAATCCTACTCTAGTATTATATTTTCAGTACGATCATTAGAAACCTCTGCCAAATAATTGTTCCGAATATTAATTGCTAGTTAGGATGTGGTTTTAAAAGGTCACAAAAACTTACCTTTACTTGTTGACTGGACTATCGAATTTAAACTGTTCCTTTAAAATAAGATTATTTAAACAAAAAGAGTTTGCTTGTTCATAATAATCAATATATAGCCTGCATAAATGCCTTAAGTCCAGTAGAACATCATTCTGTGGTATTTTCATTTAAACAAACTGTTGTTTAATTTGTAAACATTTTTATGTTAATTTTAGATTTCAAATTAAATTTTGTGTTTTTCAAATTTAATGTCTACCAGAAAACTAAATATTTTCTATCAAAAGGCATTAGGAAATAAAATTCATCATTGGAAACCATATAATTAAACAAGAAATTAATTTTATTATTACCGTTCACCGCAAAATAAATTGACCACATCATGATACTTCCCCAGAAAATTTTATAAAATTTTCTCCTCCTTCGATTCCTTTCCTTCTACTCCTTTCGTTTTCAACTTCTCCTTGAAATATACGAATGTATGTATTTGAAATTCTGCACAAGTTTCCTTTTATTTTTGAAATTTGAATTCTTTTTTTTCATTTTTGTTTTTGGTGGTTTGTGTTGTAATATAAAACTGTAACAATCAAATTAAATAAAGTCCCATTGTATGTATAGACATTTTGTAACAACAGAATTTAATCGAATAGAATATGTTAGAAAAGCGTAGAATTTATTCAATTTTCTTAAGCAAAAATTCTTAAACAACCGAAGAATTTTAATGATCACAAGTCGCATAAAGATGCCAAACAAAGCCTTAAACACAACATTCATATGCACGGGCAGACACTGTTTTAGCCAAAGACAGATACAAATTTGAATTGTTTTTTTTTTTCTTTTTGCCTTCGTTTATAGACATGACCATACATTAAGAAAACACTTGCAAATATGTACTCACACACATACGTATATGGATATGAACACATAATTAAATTATATAAACTTTTTTGCATATTCATAGCCGTAATCATATGTATGTATGAATGTGTGTATTATATACAAATTGCAAGATATAAAGTCTTAACATATTTTTGTTAAAACATTTCTATATTCCTCTAGTAAAACTCTTTCAATGTCAAAAAAAAAACACAAACGAAATAAGCCAAGAATATCTTCGTATAAGTTTTAATCGTATGTACATATGTTCGTATGCCAGTGTAAATACAAATAAACAGTTTCATTTAAATTCATATTCATTTGAACACAAAGACTTCAAAATATTTACACCACATGTTTACATCATATACATATATTAACAATATATATATGTGTGTGTGTATGTGTGTATTACATATGTATATGTTTTAAGTATTTCTCAGCAATTCTCAAAGACTTTATAAGCTGCAAACGATCAAATAATACCCTACACCAATACAACTGAATGATGAAATAATGAAATCTCCTTCAAGCTAATCATGATGAATGATAGAGAGATTCATTACGATTCGATAAAAAGCATCATACGATTGAGCATCAAAGCTCCTGTAGCTGTACATACATACATACCCAATTACAATTAGAATCCTTCAGTTAGAATTACGATTTAGCTTCTCACATCATTTACGTTGTGTGTGTTAATTTTATTTGTGAGTGGCGGGACCTACAATTCAAAGTCGACTCCGAACGACAGATTTTTGAGATACCTTTCATGGCAATTTTATTTACTTTCAGAATTTTTGCCAGAGGAAGTTGCCGGGGAAATACTTTATTCGTGTTTCTTTTTGTTAAAGATATGTGGATGCTTGAACCGTAGCCTCACGTCTAATAAGCCAACGCACTACCTACTAAACTACGGCAATTATGTAGCTACATATGTTAGATGAAATCTATTCGATTCTGAACGCACGAGATGTGAAGAAAATAGTTCATAACAAAGACTGAGTCTTCAACACATGGTTTGTGTCTTTGATAACGTATGTCGAACGTAATACTATGTTCAGACAGGCACTTTTATTGAGTCAATATTCGTTTATTTGAGTACAATATTTTAAGTGTTGTTTTTTTTTTGTTTGTAGTTGTTGATATTTGAGTTGTCAAATATCAATTGAAAGCGTTCGGAAAATTGTAATATGCTCACTGAACGTACTTATGACAGTGCTGTATTTTAAGTTTTACTCAATATTATAACAATTTGCGTATTTATTGTGCAATAATTAATTGAAACTTTATATGAAATATTGAGCTCAATAATGGCGTTTATTACGATTTACGCAATAAAAGTGCCTGTCTGAACATAGTATAAGCAACAGCCTTTCATTTTCACTTTTTTTTTTCATTGAACGAAATGCTGTCGGAAATTGTTTTTTTACTTCGAAAAGAATATATTTCGTATCAATAAACCGTGGTTTACTGAAAAAAATGTCTTCAATTTCAGAAGTGCGGCTCAATATCATCTTTGACTAGGATATACTCGTACTTATACTGAATATCATCATACGATTCAAATGTGTAAATAATGGTTTATATGGTTCACAGCTGATCATTTTAACATGTAACACCCAGACCGCATAGCCTTGTAAAAAGCTTCAAAGATGATAAATTGGACGATGATTGTTATCGAGCTCAAAAAAAAATTTGCAAAATTATAACAAGACGTTCCAACAACAATCAATCAGCGTTAACGTCAATTTTATTTCAGTTTTAGGTAAGGAGCCTATTGGAACCGTTTAGGGAATTTTGTTACTCAAAATCTTTAATTGCAACCAAAAAAACCTCAGTTGTCATGTGGCCATAGCGCCCTGAACTAACCGAAATATTTTTCCTTCGATTTTTTTTCGAAAAAATATGGTCCAATAACATTTCCAGACCAAAATAGAGACCAGACAGTCATTTTAAAATTAAATGGCTATTTCATAATCACTTTTAGATTCTCTGCATGTATTGCAATAGCGACAATTTCAAGGATTATTCTGGGGTCCCAGGATCGCTGCCCATCATGCAACCAAGAACCACACGACACTGCGCACCTCTTTGAATGCCCTGCCAAACCGAGAACCCTTAGACTAGTAGACTTAGGGCTGAATCGAGCACAAGTGGACTTCCTAGGACTACCAATTACCTAACGACGACCGACAACGTACAAACCTCATAATATCATCTCTAAGTCCATATCATCTCTACCAGTATCACATAGTCCTACAATGAACATGTAAACTTACATTTTCCTTAACATCCAACAGGAAGACACTTCCGGAGACAGCAGCAGAGCTGTTAGAACAACAACAACAACAGTTTATAGTCGATTTCGAACAACTTTTCATGGCATTTTTATTCATTCTCGAGTTTTTTGTCTGAAATCTGCTATGAGGAAGTCGCCGAAGAAATATTCAAATTTCGTTTTGTTGGCGGTGTGTGAACTGGGGTTTGAATTCACGCCTCACGTCTAATAAGCCAACATACTCCTTAGTAGTCTACCAACGTATTTAATTCAAACGTATTTTTGGTATCTCTGTGTGCTATAGGTTCTGGCCATTAGAGGCCAGATTAGAACTATTTCTATTAGGAATTAATGTTCAGAAATCCATCCTCCAATAGGCTTTACGCTAGAAAATGTTACCTACAATACCATTGAAACGAACTTAACTTTTCGAAATTTATTTCAGACTCAATTTCTTAAAATATTTTTGCCCTTGGATTTTATTTCTTTAACTTTATACTCTCTACTCTAACCACAAAATAAAAAATAAATTCTTACACACTTATGTATGTATGTTTGTATGTATGTGTGCATATCCGGCGTTATTTTCTATATGCAACAACAATCCAAAACAGTATATATACATATGTACGTTTGTTTATACCATATACTGTATATTTCCTTTTGTGGACCAGGGAATGAACTGAAAGAAATTAAAACCGAAACTATGGCATGAGAAAAATTAAATGAAATTTTATTATGAACATGTCCATTAAAGTTTATTACATGACAAAGAGGTGTTGGTCTATTAAAATTGTTCATTTTACCAAAAACAAAACAAAACCAAACACAGAGCAAAAACTCAAATGAATATAAAATAACAACAGCAACCTACAGCAATAGAAAAAAAGAAAAGAATCGAACGCCTAGTAAATATAAAATGAAATCAAGGATTTTACACACACACATAGGCACACATACAGTTTTACATGTTTCCTGATGTGAATTATGTGTGAGTATATGAGTTCATTCAAGTATGCAGAATTTTATTATCGTTAAGCATTTGCGGTTAACCAAATTCAACAAAGGCCCAAATATGAAGAGAACATAAAAAAGACTAATATACCATACAAACGAATGACAATCTAACCAGCTTTGACAATAAATTTTATACTTAAAATAGGCAATAAAAATTAAAATAATTTTTGCTGACTATTTTATTTTATTTCCAAGAAATTATAATTGATTACCAAGTAAGTAAAATTCAAGGGAATATAAATTACTCGTCCGTCTATTACGAAAATAATTAAATTTTAATTAAACAATGCATGCAATTTCACTTTCATAAAGTAAAGTATTTCTAATCAATAGCTAATCAAATTACTTTAATGAAATTTCTTACGTGTACAAACAGTAAATGCAAAGAGAGAGCTATTTAAAAGTTTAAATTAAAAAATGCAATAAAACAGAAACGGTTTGAAATTTTGCCAAATTTATTTTGTTGTTGTGAAGCACAATTGTTCCGGTTAAGAATGGAATATTATTTCATTCATAAGGCTACCCCGGCTGGCCTCACAATACCTCATTCGATCGGACCAAGTTTCGTGTCCTTTTTCAAGTGTATGGGGTCGTATCTCGACAATGGCATCACTTATGTTGACCTTCAAATCCTCAATTGTGTCTGGTTTATCGGCGCAAAACTTTTCTTTAACGGCGTCCCACAGAAAATAATCCAACAGTGTCATATCGCAGCTTCTTGGCGGCCAATTGACATCAGCATTTCGTTGAATTAAACGGCCATCAAACGTTCGACGTAACAAATCGTACACCAATACCGTGAAGAGCGAGTACAAAAAAATTGTTTATCATAATGCGATAGGTCTCTCCATTGACACAGTTTTTGCCGCATCAAACAATCTCAACAAAACAATTTTGTTTCTTCTTAATCCATTCAAGCTATCTTATGTTCAACCTTGTGTGAGAATAACGTACCGCTTATGACAAATAACGTACCGCTTACGAGAAAGTTAGAACTCCTTCAACAGTTCGTTATTCTCGTTTGTGCTGTCTAAACATCTATCCTACTTTGGTATTTATATGAGTCGTTATCTTCAGCTTCGTTTTACTCCTACCAACTCTTTCATCGTGAGTTAAACATCATCACTGATATTTATAAAACACATTTCACATTCAAATCTACACAGACTTATAAGCTCATTAATGGATTTCCAGCATGGATTTCCTCGAGCTCTTTGCAATACGAAAATTTTTTACTTCAAAAATCTTTTCGTAGAAAACACAACAAATGATAGGTAAATGACGCTATATCCGTGCTTTCTGCTAGATGGTGCATAGTCAACTGAAGCTACTTTTCTCGCAGGTCATCAAAGATGGATGAGACCTGGCGTTATTATGACAGAACAAAGTACTCACTTCGGTTGGTAATTTATTTATTTTCAATTAATTTTATCTGGTCTATCTCAAGTCAGCCTACATAATTGGTTATTTCAACCCTTTAGTCAGGATTACAGCCTAGTATCTCACACCACTTATGTTTTGTGTGTTAATTTTATACATGAGTGGAGAGACCTACAGTTTAAAGTCGACTCCTAACGTCAGATTATTTGAGAAACTTTTTTGCAAGAAATCTACTGAGATTAAATCGACGAGGAAATATTTTCTGATCATTCGTTTTGTTGGAGATATCTGAACTGGGGTTTGAAACGTGGCCTCACTTCTAATAAGAAAACACACTACCAACTAGATTACGGCGATTACAGCCAGAGAGCCTTCAATAACAGAAAAATTTCATGCACTTTCTCAGTAACTTAGTTAGACTGTCTTTTTAATAGAAATAAATGTCGTTTTGAGTTTTGTTCCTATTACGGTCCACTGGAAGAGTTTCAAATCGCCAAAAGTTTTCTAAGTTTATCAAACGTGTTGAGTCTAATTTACTTTTCGTTTTTACTTTACTTCATGTTTTAAGCTATTTGTGCTTCACATCATTCCCTTTTTATTTTTGAATTTCTTTCACAATTTTTAATTATGTTTTTGGAACTTCTTCACCTTAGCCAATAATTCATAGACTTCATATGAACTTTAGTTAGAAATTTGTATGGCAGCTAAGACTTCCTTTACGCACCTATTTTGCAATTGTGTTAAAAGACTGCAATAGGCTTTTTGCAGTCGCTGTAGTAGTGTGTTGGCTTATTAGACGTGAGGCCACGGTTCAATCCTCAGGTCAGACATCAAAACGTAATACGAAAAAAATTTTCTTTGGCCACTTTGGCCACTACTTTAAACTGTAGGTGGTTTAAGTGGTATGAGAAGCTAGGTTGTAATACTGACTGAAGGCTAGTACTGACCAATTATGTATGTTGACTTTTTAATAATCCTTATTATTGCCTTAAAACACGTAGAGGTGTCCGAACATGATTCCAACATTAATTTCTTTGCTTTATTTATTCCCTACAAAAAGTACTCTTTTTTTGGGAGCTGATTCTCCTGATCTTTCTATCCTGGATATATTTTTTGGAGGGAATTGAAGCATCTGACTGATGAACATTTTTTCACCTGCGCCCGATTGCGAATTATTCTGATTTTTTTAACAAACACTTTAACCACTACACGATGCCAACTCCTATGGATTTATATCCTTTATTTGAAAATTAAAATAAAATGTTTTGTAAGAAATTGTTTGTCAATAAAGCGCATATAAGGACAACGTTATTAATCTTCAATTCCCCTTAATGATTAATGACATTTCGCTTTCAAATTCCAACCATATTTTCACATTCCATTTCTTCCTGCACTTTCATCTCTAATCTCCTTCACTAGACTTATCACAGCATCTTCTTAGCATTCTACAGTGAATTAAGTCGATAACACAATTCATTTAATTGACTTTCAAGTAATTTTATCGCAAAGATGCCAACATCCTCTCCTTTAAGTATTGATTTTTACATGTAACCACACTTTACACGCACACACATTGTTATCTCATCTGTGGCACGTTTGAATATTATTTAAAATATATTCTCTCTTCTTCAGTATTGGTTGTCTGTTGTTTTTGTTGCAAATATTGAACAACAATTAAAATTTACATGCTTGAAAAGCACTTAAAGGAAGAATCCTTTAGAAAATTGAGATGCAAGAAAACTTGAAAAAGAAGTCAAGTACCAATAAACAAAACTTGGTAATTAACACGGACTAAATCAAAAAGGGCAACTCTCCTATAAGCACACACAAACACACATAGAAGTATGGAAGAGGTTAAGTGTATATTAGTAAGTGGATAAAACCAAAAACTTGTTAAAAGAATGAAAAACAAAAGAAGAATGTGTAGGAAGATGGCAAAATGCAAAAGAAAAAAAGGAGAAGAACTCATATTGAACACTTAATGGTTTCAGATACTCAATGAAGAATTTAAATACACAGGCATGCACTGCACCCGCACAAAGGCAATTGATATCAATAAGGATACTGCAATTACAGCAGTACGATGGTGATTAGAAATTCAAAATGTTTGTTGAAAGTTGTCCAAGGCTATGCGAATATTATAGTTTGCACGGCCATTTCTAATAATCCAGGATAAGTATGAAGAGATCCTTTCAAAATGGCCTTGAGATTGTAAGTCGGAGATGCATGGCAGAGGGATTGAGTGGTACGACCATTTAAAATGAAATGAATATGATTCCTAAGAGGAAGAATACTCTTGCTCCTGAATGCGGTAATTTTCGGACATAATATTGGACACGTGGCGAGCACTTCAATGTTCCATTATGGTGAACCTAATAGTAATTTAAATGGCCATCGTAAGATTAGGCAGACAAAATTTTAAAATATTTCAGGAGGAATAAGAGATTGAACTAGATTTCTTTGCTGTAGCCGGGGCAATAAAAATCTTTGGGCGTTGTAGACTCAATTACACTTAAATTATGGTACTTAAGACCACAGCCTTAAAAACTAAAGTTGAGATAAAGGGAGACTAGTCTATTATAAGATATATTAAATGACATCGCGACCTGGGAACTATAAGGATTAACTTCGGCCTTGACTATCCAGACATCTTGGCAGATCTTTGCCGTTTCACAGCAGATGCTGGGAGCATTAGCATATTAAATATGACTTATGTTTGCACGACAGCTTGGTTAAGTAAATGTGTGTCAAGATTCTTTTCAAAATTCCCAGATCATTTCTGCGAGTACTGGAGACATTTTTCGATGCTTATTCCTATAAGTGTTCACTTCCAAGGCCAGTGACATTAGGTTGACATATTTGTATTGTAATTAACACTCTTTTATGCAAACTGGAAGATTCGTGAGCACACAACATAACTTTAAATATGGTAAAAATGGATGGAGTATCGAAAGCAAGAAAACCTGGAGTAGATGCTGCACTGATTTAAAGAGGCCATTTTTACTTGCCTAGTTAGGCTCTCCTTTTAGGAGAATCTCTTTTGCAAGAACACCCCAAATTAATTTGTTTGTATATGTCATATAATAGTCGTCGTAGTCTAGTAGTCAGTGTGTTGGCATATTAGAAGTAAGAGCAGGGTTCAATCCCCAGATCAGACATGTCCTAAAAAAACGAAAGATAAAGAAACTATTCCTTCGGCGACTTCCTCTCAACAGATTTCTAGTAAAAACTCTGAGAGTAAAATAAAATTTGACATGAAGTTTTTCAAAAATCCAGCGCTCGGAATCGATTTTAAACTGTAGGGTCCGCTACTCATATATAAAATTAACACACACAACATAAGTGTTGTGAGGAGCTAGTTCGTGATCCTGACTGAAGGATAGTAATGACCAATTATGTATGATCACCAGGTGTCCTTCCACAAACGGAACAATGTTTATATCCTGGGCTTCCAAACCTTTCAATTCTTGCCGGAATGGTTTGATATCTTCATTCAGCCCAAGGGAAGACATAGAAAGAAAAGAAAACAGGCATTGAAAAAGGATAGCAACTTCCATGTAATCAATTTTGAAAGGTAAAGTTAAATAGTTGATGAGTTACTGCCCATAATCAAAAAAGGATATTTAGACTGCATAAATAGGAGAACTGACTTCAAGACTTGGCGCTTTTCAAGAACAGTTAGGATACTCAGCAATATTGTTGTTCAATACATACGTACAATACGCACATAATTGATCATAACAACACATCACGACCTAGTTTCGCACACCATTCATGTTGTGGTTGTGTTAGTTTTAACCATGAGCTTCGAGAGCTGCAGTTTAAAGTGGATTTCGAATGTAAAATTTTTGAGGAACTATTAATGGCAATTCTATTTACTCTCGGAGCCTTCGCCAGAAATCTGCTGAGAGGCAGTCGCCGAGTAATATTTCTTCCATGTTTCGTCGTTTTGTTAAAGATGTATGACCTGGTCTGTTTTAACTGTGACCTCACATCTAATAAGCCAACACTTTACCTACTAGACTACAGGGACTACATTATTCAATATTTCTATTCATTTGACACCAAATTTAGGTTATCATGTACTTTACTTATAACATACATATGAACATTATATGAATATTTGCTAAATTTCATACACTTTATTTAGTTATTTGGTTTCATTATCTTTTTATTTTTCTATTCAGAGTGTTAAATAGTGTACAACATTTTTATTTTTTGTTTTTTATTTTGTTCTTCCTTTCTGTTTCTAAAGAAAACATCTGGGTGGGTGTGTGTTTTTGTGGTTTGGTAAGCATTATTAAAAGTTTATGTTATTTTTGTCTTCTGTTCTTATTTGCTATTTTTTCTACTTATTTTGAATACTGGTAAAAATACTTATTTGCTTCACTTTTATTACAAACACTTAAGTAACTTTACTACATGTGTGTACTACATGCTACCTACCATATGCACACAATATGCAGCAGAAGCTTCTCATGCAACCAGATGTGAAACACTTGAGTTGCTGTCAAATGTCTTTTTTACACGGCAGCTTCCTTACATAAAAGTCTGATTGCTGGTTGGAGGTCAAAGATGCAAAAGTGTAACACAACGAACTTTTCATATGAAACCTTAAAAATTTGTATTCCCAACTTGCTTAAGTAGTGCATAAAGTAGACGCGAGAAAAATTAAATGAAACAGAAATCATTTACAAAAAATTTGTTGGAAATGAAAAACGCAATTGGCGGAATGGTTTGGGTTTTTTGTCTATACGAGGGTTCTTTTTCTATAATTAAATTTTTAAAATTTTTCTCTCGTTACTCGTACTATATGATATAATTTCAAATGTTTTTTGTTTTTTCTTTAGAAATTTTTGTTTTTAGTGCTTTTTGTCTGCATAACTTTTGTAACGGCCTACGCTTATATCATTACAAATATTTTTGGAAGCATTCAGTTTCACTTAACCACTTCACAAAAACTGTTATTGTTTCCATCAGTAACTTGACAAAGATTCATCACAAGCCCATATAACACATACACAGCAAATATTACCCAGTACATCATTACGCGGGAGTATGAAATAATGTCCTTGAAGAGAATGGCACAGTATAAACGAGTGATATACCAGCTTATGTACGGGAAGAATTTTTAATAAAGATTAGGTCACCCTAGTTTAATAAATAGTGTGATAGCTTAAAAGACGTGAGGCCATGGTTTAAACCCCACCACAGACATTTCGAATAGAAGCGAAATATCAAAAACCATCTTATGGAAGTCGCCGTAGTTTAGTAGGCACTGTGTTGGCTTATTAGACGTAAGGCCACGGGTCAAACCCCCCCAGGTCAGATATCAAAACGAAATATGAAAAAATATTTCTTCGTACCACTGTCTTGTTGGAACCACATTTCGAAAAAATCCAATATTTTAGAAATAGTTAGTAAGCAGCGTCTGACTGTAAAGAATTGATTTTTATAACTTTTGAAAAGTACAATCCAATGATGCCGACAGTCAACACACGGCACACGGCAGTGCTTTCCTCAGAGTGCATTGGCAGATTTTGAACTGCCCCTGGTTGAAGTTCATATCAATTTGGTAAATTTTCTTTGTTGGCATAACTTTTCAGCTAAAAATTCTCTTTGCCGCTGAAGATAATTTCTCAATATAAACACATTTCTTATGCAGAAGAAAATTTGATAACAAAACTCAAAGCGCAAGCCTTATTCGATGGACCAGCCATTAATGGCGAAGAGACAAAGTTTACTTAGCATTTGTAACAATGCTGCACCCAACGGATCTTTTGTTATACTAAAAATATTTACGTACTTACATATATGGGCAATTTCGTGTCAAGTGACCCAATTTTTAAAATCGATGTCTTCCGATTTGGATGAAATTTGCACCAAGGTTAGTACTATTGGATAGTTGGCCAGACACAAATTTTCAGCTCTATCAGTCAAGAACTGCCGGAGTTAGAGGTCAAAGTTGGACATTTTGGTCATACAGGGTTTTTTTAAAATGTGTGTAACTTTTCACCTATTGGTCCTAGCAAAAATTTTCCAAAGGATATTAGATAGCTATTTCTTCAATCTTTCCAAAAATAATTTACCCAATTTTTTTTTAATTTTTTTTCAATTTGGGCCCTTTTTTTTTTTTTTTTTGCTTAAAAGAAAGCTTATAAAATTTCCTTTAAGGCCTTCATAATCGCTTAATGGGATGCGAGTGGGATATCTATCAAAAAAATTATTTTTTAACTCAAGAATAAGATTTTTCAATATTTGGCACATGTACCATTTTCATTTTCCCCCATTTTTTTCGAAATGGAGTTTTTTTTTATTTTTCCTCAAAAGAAAACTCTCCCCTCTAACTCCGGCAGTTCTTGACTGATAGAGCTGAAAATTTGTGTCTGGCCAACTATCCAATAGTACTAACCTTGGTGCAAATTTCATCCAAATCGGAAGACATCGATTTTAAAAATTGGGTCACTTGACACGAAATTGCCCATATACAACCCTTCAGTCAGGATTAAGACCTAGCTACCCATACCACCTATGTTGTGTGGGTTAGTTTTTACATGATTGCCGGAACATCAGTATAAAGTGGACTCTGAAAGACATATTCTTGATAAACTCTCAGAGTCTTTGCCAGAAGAGCAGTGCTACATATCCAACATAACAAATGTCTTAAAAACCAATGTCAGATGTAAAATAAATACCATGTAAAATACGAGTACATACATGCCATGTACTAAAATGAAACAAACTATCTGGTAGACTTATTATTACCAATAATTTGGCCTACTGGTACATTCTTTTTCGAATTTGATTAAAGCTCAGGTTCAAATACGTGTATATGTAGGTATGTGTTCACTCAGAGTATGTGGTTGACAATGTGTTTGTGTGTGTTATTTTACGTTTTTATAGGTGTTTTGAGTATAACTGAGTGTTTCTCTTTGTGTGAGTATGTGAATGTCAGTTTTTATTGTTTTTCGCAAGTTTTTATTGGAAAACAAGTGTTACATGGCAACCAGTTTCAGTAACAGTAGCAGGATCCTGCATTACCATTATCAAAAAAAAAAAAAAAATCCAAACGAAATGTACTTTGTGGGTCTGTTGTGATCTCATATGCCTGTGAGTATCTGATATGTGTGATGATACAAGAGTATTGTGGCCTCTTCACATGCATACATGTATTCATGTATTATTATGGTGTGTGTGTGCGTTGTTGTAAAGACACAGTTTCAAAAACGGTTTGACACATGAACTGTTGCCATATCACAAAGTAAGTGAATAAATACCATACACACGATATGAATGACGACGGCATTCATGGATGGCTATGAGCGTCAAAAAGAGTAACAAATGACTAAATAAACGTCAAATGGAAAGGTTGAGAGATAGGGTTGAGAGCGTAGAAGAGGTGAAGTATGGTTGGTGTACAGTGACAGTCATACACACAGTGCGGTAAGTGTTGTTTTGTTAAAGTGGATGCTTTTATCGCTTTTGGTAAATTAAACCGGTAATATGCAACTAAAAATAAAAGAATTCCGAAAATAACTTTTGTTATGCCAAGCTATGCTGTTGTATTCTTTTGTTTTAGAAAGTTTTAAATTAACTTTGAAGCCATTATAGACAGTTGGTTGGTTGGTTTGATCATGAGACTTTTGTAAAGATATTCGTTCTTCTCGTGGACTGTATGAAGGGAATGTATACATTCATGCATCCAACATAATTCACATTCAATTTACTTGATAAATGTCTTCTGTTTGGTCGATTTTAATTTCAATTTTACTTTTTACTTGTGTTGTGTTGTCTTAAGCTTTCTATCATTATTTGAAATGTTTTTTTTTCAAAAATTTTGATATTTTCTACAAAATAATTCTCTGGGGTTAATATTTATTTATAATAAAACAACAACAATGGCGGGCAAATATATACAAACGGTTTTAGAAAGAAATAACCTTAATCTCTACCACTAAGACATAATAAATGATGATGATTTGATTATCCAGCTCCACTTGGACTATTTTGCATTTACAAAACGTCACGCTGCATTTCTTAACTACGATGCATCGAAAAATCAATATTTGAATGGAATAACTAGAAACTTACAACGTTAATCCAACTCGATATAAGAAAGCTACCACGCTAACCACTTTTGAATGCCAAGACGATATTGTTAGCAACTGCATTAGATTCTCCATTTCAGATACACTAGTCCAGAAATTAAAGTTTTCAATTTAGGATTACAACAAAGCCCCAACGGAGTTGTTTCCGTCCATACAAGACTTTCTTGTGCGATGCAATGAAAATAACGAATTCAAGTAGTAGCTGTAGAAACTTTAAATCAAAATTTAATTCTAAATCCACCTCGCCTAAGGCGACTACTTAAATTACACTTGGCTTGATATTTACGATCAAGAGAAACCATAAGTTTATATTTTTAATGTCGAATTTCAATATTTTCTCGTACAAATTCAATCGCTTCTGTAAATTGATAGAAACTTTCTTTACAGTTGTAAAATTCTTGAATGTAGAAAATTATCTTTTGTTTGTGGTTTATTTTGGGCAAATAAACCCTTCAAAAATATAAAACAACAACAACAATCTAAACATAAAATGAAATTTGTTAATGTGTAATTTCACGCTTAAATTAACATTTAATATCATGCAACTTAAGAAAGGAAGACTCATCAAAATACGCATTACAAACTACGCAAACAACGACAACAATAACAACAATAGACAAATTGCAAAAAAAAAAAATAAAACAAAAGCATTTATTAGAATGGCAATGGCAATGGCAATAGCAGTGGCAATGTCAGCTGTAGCTAAGAAAAAGGAGATGAAGGGAAGCAAACCCATTTTAAGAGTTCATCTTGTCGGCCAACCCATCATTTCAGATTTCTGAAGGGGGAGCATCAAGTGAGTGTTTGTAGCAACAGGAATTTCCACAATATGTATTTACTTTTTGGTTTCATTCGGTTTGGGAAAGTTTATGTTTTTTGTGAAAGGATATCAATGTAATATCCTTGCAAGCATGTTATCCTTATCGCAAGTCGGTGGAAAAAAAAATCATAAAACAAAAGTTTTATAACTTTTGACAAGATGTTTTATTATTTTTGTGATTTATCCTCTCATTCCCCTCTCTCTCTCTCTCTCTCTCTCTCCTTTGACGGTCAGTGGTGGTTGCGATGGTTGGGTCTGTTTAAAAACCTCACATCACTTCTTTTGTGTAACCACATTAACTCAAATGCTTCTCGTAATTCCATCTTAAACATCACAAATCAACATTGGACGTGGTGGTTTGTGTATGTGTAGGGAGGGGAGATTTTTAGTTAATTCTTGTGGATTTGATGATGAATTTGATAATTGGCATAAAATTATGTTGAAAGTCTAATAGTTAGATAAATGGGAAGGCATTCAGATGGTTTGTTTATTTCAAAATCATAAAATTTACGACAATAAAAAAATATGAGTTCCTTAAAGAATGTGGAATGGACTTCAGCTTTAATATTGTGTGGTCAATTTGGCATCATTTTTAGTAGAGAAACACAATAAAATAAGACCTAGAAGACACCACAAATAATTATGGCCCCAAGTATGGCAGTATCTTGAATACCTGGCGATCTCTAGTATTAATCTGTGCACAGGTTGATTATCTTCTTATCCACAACAACATAGAAATAAAAATTGGAAAACATAACAAAAAAATACAAGAAAATAAAAAATAGGAAAAGTCCACCAATACGGAATTCGTAAAAATCCCTGCACTGGTGTAGAAATTAAGCCCACGACCGTCTTTGTTAAATAGTTGAAGAACTTGATTAATTATACGATTTCTTGAGAGGATCTTAAAAATCCTTGAAAACAACAGAACGACACGAGATACGCAGTCGCTGGCCTAGGTCATAAATAAGCTTTCCAAAATTGAAAATAAGTCAACCACAAAGGCAGCTACGAAAAGACAATGATCTGCAGATGATGACATATCATATCTGACACGGATCGCAATAGCATGACCTCACATTCACTAACCTTACTCGTCACACTCTGTAACGCAATATTTTCAAAATGTTTAATAACTGTGGAATCCAAATTCTAGGTGGGTTTGGAGTTAGATTTTATGTTAAAGTTTCTACAGCTACTATTTACTTGAACAAGAAAGTCTCATACGAACAAAAACAATTCTGTTAGGGTACTGTTGTAGCCCTAACTGAAAACTTTAATTTCTGTACTAGTGTATCTGATATGGAGAATCCAATGCAGTTGCTAGCAATATCGTCTTGGCATTCAAAAGTGGTTTACGTGGTAGCTTTCTTATATCGTGTTGGATTAACGCTGTAAGTTTCTAGTTATTCCATTCGAAGTTAAAAAATGTAGTGAGACGTTTTGTAAATACAAAATAGCCCAGGCGGAATTGGATATGATAGAGAGAAATTCGGTCCTGTAGTGAAATAATCAAATCCCATGGAAAAATTCGATAGAAGGCTCGAAGCAAAGGTTTACTCCACTTCATGATATGCTTAATTCAACTTGAACAGGTTGTAAAGAGAACCGTACAATATCATCCGACAGTCAGGCCGTAATGCGAACATTCCTCATCTATGGACATTCGCGTCAATGAGTATATTGATCAGTCTGTGAGGAGAGTTTCCACGCAGCTGATGAACCCACAACCTTTCTATGGAGTTGCAAGAAGGGTTTGAAAGGGTATACACGTCAAGTCAAACGGGCTTTTATTATACATCAGACTATTGAGCAGTAGCGTGAGGTTACTGCACCAGGTTTGGTAGATTTAAAGAACACTTAAAGTCGCCGTAGTCTAGTAGTCGGTATGTTGGCTTATTGGACGTTAGGCCACAGTTCAAACCCCAGGTCAAACATCTTCAACAAAACGAAATATAAAGAAATATTTCTTCGGCGATTTCGTTTGGCGATTTCTGGCAAACACTGTGAGAATATATAAAATTGCTATGAAAAAGTTTCTCAAGAATTGACTTAAAACTGTAGGTCCCGCCATTCATGTAAAAAATTAACACACACAACATAAGTGGTGTGAGAAGCTAGGTTGTAATCCTGAATGAAGGGTTGTAATGACCAATTATGTATGTATGTATACATGATGAGCCAAGAACCTTTCTGTGGAGTTGGAAGAAAGGTTTAAAATTGTATACATGGCGAAAGGAAAAATGTCAAGTAAAACATGTTTACGTTATACATCATACTATTGAGCAATAGCCTGAGGATAGCAACCGATATTATACCAGGCATCATAGATTTAAAGAACACTTGTTTTAGAATAGGGATCGATTCAAGCCTTATTGTATGTATACCCCACAAAGACATAAATGAATTACCAGAAGACATGTTTGGAAGCTTTACGGCATTAATGCATCTGAGAACAACACACCTGTCAGTTATACTTACTGACAGCCGAACGGCTTTCTGGAGTTTGCCAAGAAAACAGAATTGCAGGAGACATTATGGGAATACCTATGTACTTATATAGGTCGACGAGGGCAATATAATAAATCATCTGCTTGTGGTACTCTACTACCTTCTTTTATGCAAAAACAAATACAAATCTTTCTTACTTCCATTTTGTTATAGAAAGCAATCAATGCATAGAATAAAACGTTTGTAAAATTGATATCAAACAACTTACTTATGTTGTTATTAACTATATTTCTATTAAAATTAGAAAAAACAAGTATCGCATTTTAATAAATATATATGGACATTACCTTTTCATGGTCCATTAAACTTGATCCACTCATATTAGAACTTTTCTTTCGGAATACGAGTCTAACATTGTATGTAATTATCTAAAGGGATAATATATATTTAATTACTCTACAACATATTCCAGTTAATATTTGTAAAAGTTTCTTTAAAAATAAATTGTATACAAAGTCCTTAAATGCTGGACACTCCAAACTCTTATAACATAGCTTTCAAATGTTTGTCGCTGTATTTAATACCCCATAGATATGGATATGCCGTACATGTGTAATTTTATGGTTTGGTAAGCAAATGTAATATGATCTTGAAAATTATCAGAAGAAAACAAAAATAAGTAAGGAAGAGTATGAAACAGAAATGCCCCAGGATTAAAAATAACGCACAGACAAAGCGCTCTCTTCATTCCATGACACAATTTGACTTCTTGTAAAATGCTCCCGTCTGTAGATACATTGAAGTTTGAGTATTTAAACTTAATGAGAAGAAAACTAAAGAAAGAATACATACAATACAACAATAAAAAAGCAATCAACATTTAAAAGATTTATTAAAACTGAACATGAAACTGCCAGCATAAATTGATACCAAAAAGGCCAAAAAAAACAAATGAAAAAATTAATACCAACCAAGAAAATTGAAGCGAACAATTAAAACAAATCTATAGAGTGAGAGATTTTAAAGGTACGAAGGGAAATTAGTACAATATCTTCTGACTTCAATACAAGAATTGCCTTCAAACTACCTTCTCATTTGGCCAAACGTTCTAACTGCTGTCAAAACAAACCTGATGTCAAAACAAGAAAACGGTATGAATGAGACACGATTTTCTAAATAGGATCACATAGAATGCAAGTATGAAAATGAGATTTGTAGGCTTACATCCTGTTATACATTGGTCAGCCAATGTAAAAACGTGAAAAGTGTAATGTAATGAATCGAGTTACGCTTGAGCAACTTTGGAATTTATTGGGCCTGTGAGAAACTGCACAATGACGTAAATTTTGATGTCGTATTTAGGGCTGAGAAAAATCACACACGGTCTTACAGAAGCCAATGCATCCATTAGGAGTGGCTGTTTATTGCGCCTTGTGGCCCATATTTCTTTGGAAATAAGGACAGTGCAACTATAACGGTCAATGGAGACACCTATCGCACTATGATAACCGATTTTTTGTACCCACTCTTCTGGTATTGATTAGAACGATATTTGGCTTCAACAGGTTGGTGCAGCTTGCCACACATTTCATGTCACAATCGATATATTGCACATGTCACGATCGTTTAATTAGCCGAAATTGTGATGTCAATTGGTCGCTAAGAATCTGCGATTTGACACCGTTGAACTATTTTATGTGGGGCGCCGTTAAAGAAAACAGTTATGCCGACAAACGAGAGACAATTAAGCATTTGAAAGCTATCATTTGAGATGCCATTGCCGGAGGTACGACCCCAATACACTCGAAAAAGTGCACAAAAATTGGTCTAATCGAATGAGGTGCTGTGAGGCCAGCCACGGCAGCCATGTGAATGAAATAATACTCCACTTCTAATCGGAACAATTGTAATTAACAACAAACGAATAAATTTTGCAAATTTGTTTTATTGAATTTTTAAATTTAAACTTTTAAATAGTCCACCCTATACTTTCTATTGGTACAAATAGCGCCTGTAGCTGTAAACATTTCATCAAAATTGATTGATCCTACCACCCAGCTAGGTACCTCGTTAAAATCCTAAGCTGCCTGGATAAAAGTGGAATCAATATCTTGTCCGAAACCGAGTGATATCACAATGTGATTAAAAATGCATACCAGAATGTTGCGAAATTTTCATTCATAGGTCAAGATATTTGATTATTTTACGATCTTAAGGAAGCAAAAAAATGAACGTATTGTTTTTATATTATTCCGGGCGAAAATTACAGAGTGCCTTACATAGCTACTTTATATAACTTGGTACTCTATACCTGTGATGGTAGGTTTTCCCTTCTTGTTTTCTTAATATCATGTACGTATTAATTAAGTTTACTGAAATAACCTGGAAAAATATACCGAAAAACAGATTCCGAAAGTGTTGGTAAAATAATACCGGTGGGGTGTTTCAATGCGCCCACGTCCGCATATAAACAACTTAAGATTTGTACGAACTATTTTCGATTTCATTGTACTCCACTGCTTTATTTCCTGTTATACTTGTGGCTACTCGTCTTATAACCGTAAGTAATGGTTATATTTTTGGTATATCCTACTTCCTACCTCCCACCCGTCATTTCACCCTTACCGTTAGTAGCAACATTTCATCATTTTTCACAATTGTAGACATTGTCTAGAGATATTCTCTAGAATGAGTTGCCTTAAATGGTCTTCTTTCGTTTATTGTCTCTTCATGGAGCACAAATTTCGTTACAGATTTTCTTTGTTTCAATAGAAGAAGTTTTTTGGTTTGTATGTACATCAGTATGGGGCTGAGGAGAGGTTTACATTTGTAAACTTATTCGATGTACTACAAGTAAAAGTAACTGTAAAACAAATAACAGTAATTATCTTGACAACAATTTCCGGTATTCGTATCAAGTCAAGCACATCAAAAAGCAAACAAAATTCAACTTTAATAACTCCACTCCTAATAATGTTGGTAAGAGGGTTACGACAATAAAACGAAAGATGTTTTTAAAAGCTCAATCACTCACTCACTCACTCACAGTAAACTTACACCAACCCTTGTAAACAAAAGTGTAAGAAGAGCATAGGATGGGTAATAAGTCATAATTTTGATTTGCTTAGTATGCTTATAGCAGTAAACCCAAGAGAGACTTGGCTTGGCCAAGAACTAGTCAAGCAGAGGGTACGAGGGTTTCGCATTAATTTTTTATTAAGAATATTCCAAACTCGAATAAAAGATCAAAAAAAAACAATGAGGAAAACAATTAAAAAAAATAAAAACAATTTAAATTTTTTATTTATTTTCTTTATAAATAATTTACCGAATAAGATACACTGGGGAACAAAAGCGCATGCGATTGCATGTAGTACTTAAAGTATAATAAAAATTAAAAAGGAAATTTAACTAAACTTTCAACATCTTTTCTGTGATGCAATACAATGGAAAAAAAATTAAAATTCCCTATATTTTATTTGTTTAAGCGCAACTGGATACGTGGTACAAGAAAGATATGATAGCTTTAATTAACTGAAAAAATAATTTAACTGAAAAAAAGAATCAAGCCATCCGGGCTTGAATCAATCCATATCGGTCACAATAGTACGGTAAGTACGGTTTGGCTTGAATCAAGTACAAAAGAGTTGAATCAAGCCCGAATCAGCCAAGTACAAAAGTGTTGATTTTAGCGCGATTTAAGCCTTTTTGAGATCAAAGTAATCTCATCATGTATTTGGTTTAAGCATATTTTTTCTTGATTTAAGATCGAATTCGTACTTGATTCAAGAGAATCAGAAGTTGAAGTAATCCTTAAGCGCACTTGTTTCAAGAATTATAAAGTTGATTTAGGCTAGATTAACTTATAAATGGGATCGAATCGAGGCAAATCGTACTTTATTCGAGCAAAATGATTCGAGCAAAAATATACTTGATTTAAACCTAAATTTATCCAAAAACGAGCTTGTTTCAAGAATTTTGAACTTGATTTAAGCTCGAACTCGATTTAATCCTAAAACTGATTGATTTGAAAAAAATGCAAGTCATCTACACAAAAAAATGCAAGTCATCGACCGGAATAATCCAAGTCATCTACCAAAGAAATGCAACTTGCGAAAAATACGACATTTTGTTGGATATATATTGTATAAAACACATGAACTAAATGAGAATTATTAAAATTTTTACTTTTGAACTTAAAACCCACAATTCCATAACTCAAATAACAAATAAGTCAAAATTACACTTTTTTAGATAGATTTGAGCTTTTTAGTGTTGATTTTAGTAATATAAGGATTAGTTTTTCACATCAATCCCGTTTTTGCTTGTTTTAAGCAAACAATAGCCAAAACGGTCTTAATTTTTCAAGCACGTTTTTTGGCTTAAATTGAGAATAGAAAAGTTGATTTTAGCACGCCGTTTTTCTTTCTGTGAAGGTGTCAGACTACTAACTGTAGGAAATAATGCCACGGTTTACAGGACATATTCAGCAAAGATGAGAACTCAAGATATTAATTTGTTTTCTATGAATTGTAATTGTCATATTTGATTTTAAAAATAGCAGTCCTGTATATTACTACTAAGTTCCAAGTACAATGCCAATGACAGTCCGTGAATTGGTTACAGTAGTCACACATTTTTAGGTACTTTTCGATCATTTTTTCACACATTTCGAGCGAATATCAAGCGATTTCTTCGTGGACACTGTTTTTGACATATCACCACTAAAAAGTCTAGCGACTTCAGATTACATAATCTACCATGACCAATCTACGTGGCCAATTGACATCTTAAAAGCATGAAATTTTTAATTCACTTGCTGAAAATGACGTCGTCTCAATAAAATCGTATTATTCTCCATGCTTTCTGTAACAGAAACGAAATATTTCGATACTACCCCATAGGAAGCGCCGTAGTCTAATAGGTAGTACGATGGCTTTTTAAACGTGAATCCACTTTTCGAATCCCAGTTCAGACATCTCCAACGAAACGAAATATGAAAAAATATTTCTTCGGCGGCTTACTCTCAGCAGTCTTCTAGCAAAAACTATGAGAGTAAATAAGATCGCCATGAAAAAATTCTCTAAAAATCTGTCGTTCGGAGTCGACTTTAAACTATAGTTATAAAATTAACACAAAAAAGTGGTGAGAGAAGCTAGGTCGTAATCCTGATGGAAGGTTTGTGATGACCAACTATGTATGTTTTTTTTTTTTTTTTTTTTTTTTTGTCGAACATCCCCGGCCTCACACTAACCCACCCTCACCCGACCGCGGAGGGCTCGTCCCCATTACAGAAATTCTGTTACAAAAATTCTTCATTAAAGATGAGAACTAACGTTTTAACCTCTTAGTAAACTTGTTTTCTGCAAATGCATTCCGGAAATTTTAGTATTTAAGTATTTAGGTAGTTTTCGACAGAGCTTAGTATCTTACTATCTAAGTGGACGCGGTTTTTGAACTAAAAAACCACTAAAAAGTCTAACGTCGTCAGATCACTCAATCCAAATGGCCAATTGCCATTTGCTCGTAAAATCATGATATTAGGTTAGGTCGGAGTGGTAGCTCTGATATCACAAAGCTCACTTGAGCATGCATAGCGGCCCGTTGTGATGCCACAAAAAAAAATCATGATATTACTCACTCTGGAAATCAATCATGTACTGAAGACGACAGCACCACTGTCTGTGTGGAGGGTAATAATCTTGGGCTCCTAATAGCACATCCAGATCACAATGAAACGGATATGAAACTATTATCCTAGAACTTAGGTACTTAGTTACTTACTTAATCGGTCACTACAACCCTTCAGTCAAGGTTAAGACTTAGCTTCTCACACTATTTATGTTGTGTGTGTTAATTTTACTTATAAGTGGCAGGACCTACAGTTTAAAATCGATTCCGGACTACCGATTTTTGAGAAGCGTTTCATGACAAATTTTTTACTCTGAAAGTTGAAGCCAGAAATCTGCTGAGAGGAGGTCGGAGAAGAAATATCATTTTACATTTCTAACCATTGCGTGAATTTTACTCTGCATAGATGAATACAAATATCCCAAAATAAACCTTAAGATGGACCAGATTGATGAGAACGTTGTGAAATCAATAAAACTAATTTATACATCGCGCTTTCTCTAATTGAAACGAAATATTTCGTAGTGCATACCCTGAGATGATGCACAGGCCAGTCTTATTTACTAAGTTGTTCAATACAACACTTTAGTCAGGAGTGTTAATTTTATCCCAAAGGGATGGACCTACAGTCTTACGTCGACTCAGGACGACAGATTTGAGATACTTTTCATGGCAATTTTATTTACTCTCAGAGTATTTGCGGGAAGACTGCTGAGACTAAGTCGACGAAGGAGATATTTTTTCATATTTCGTTTTTGTTCGATATTTCTGGGTTGGGGTTTGAACCACGGGCTCTCATCTAATAAACCAAAAGATTATCTACTAGACTACTTCCTTTACGCAGGCCGATTCAGACGATCATAATCACATTATAATTCTCAAAAAATTATTGCTTTTGAATCACCATAACATAATTGATCATTACAACCCTAAAAGTCAGGATTACGGCCTAGTTTCTCACACCGCTTATTTTGTGTGAGTTAATTTTATACTTTAGCGGCGGGACCTACAGTTTAAAGTAAACTGGGAACGACAGATTTTTGAGAAACTTTTCGTGGCAATTTTTATTTATTCTCAGATATATTGCTAAAAAAAATGGTAAGAGGCAGTCGCCGAAGAAATATATTTTTACATTTCGTTTTGATGTCAACTGGGGTTTGATTCGTGGCCTCACACAGACTTCCATCACTACTTTTGTAATAAATTTTAACAATTCTTACACGTTACTGACAAACCTTTTACTAAATAAATGACATTTCAAATGCGACCTATGTATTTAACAACTGATTTTACCTTGTCAGATTGAAGTCGCCGTAGTAGTAGGTAGTGTGTTGGCTTATTAGACGTAAAGCCAGGGTTCGTGCTCCAGGCCAGACATCAAAACAAAATACAAAAAGTATTTCCTCTCAGCAGATTTCTGGCAAAAACTCTGAGAGTAAATAAAATTGCCATGAAAAGTTTCTCAAGAAAAAAATCTGTCATTCAGAGTCGACTTTAAACTGTAGGTCCCGCCACTTATGTATAAAATTAACACACACACAACATAAGTGGTGTGAGAAACTAGGTCAATAATCCTGACTGGAGAGTTGTAATGACCAATTATGTATGTATGTATGTAGATTGACGGTATAATCCGATATATGCGCTGCTGGTGCTTTGACACTCATGACTACAGTTATGTGTTTATTAGTTTAGAATAGATTTGATATTTCAGTATGTTGTACATACCGCGATGATTTCTATGTAGTATATAGCTGTCTGCGGTGTAGTCCAAATAGAGTGTTTGTTATGCATCAACCCATTGTAAATTGAGTGCTCTTATCTCGACGCACAATTATTTTGAATATCTATACCCCTTCTATGTAAGGTAAGGAGATAAATATGTAAATGCTCTGCTAGAAAAATACCATAACATTTTGCAATCTCTTTGACATCTTTATGAGTCTCGTAAAATAATCAAAAACCAAAATTATTTATGCAAGAAAAAGGAGGGAGAATAACTACACGTAAACATCTTCAAAAAAAAAAGGAAGCGAATCTTTATTTCTGCAGTAAATAATAAAATTTCTTAATGCAATCACTAAATTTAACTAATTGTACCAAAAATGGGGTTTAATTAAAACATAAGACGCGGCAAAAGGAGCGAACAAAAGCGAAAGCAAAAGTAAAAAGGAGTAGAGCATAGTAAAGTTGTGTTTATTAAAAATTATAATTAAAATGAAATGAGTTTTACAAGGCTATGCTACTACTACTAACAACACTACTAGCACCACTACTACCTTTAAAACAACCGTAGTTGCTGTTTCGACTTCTGGCATTCGTGTTGCAAAACAACACAGCAATGTTGCATGTACTGCAAAAATCTATGGCTTACAAATGCTAAAAGATCTTGATAACGAAAATACAAAATAATATTAAAAAAAAACCCCCGAAAACAAAAAAAAAAAAATAATAAGAGATTAAAAAGAAAAAGAAAAACTTTAGTAATTAGCCACATTTTAACTGATTTTACAGGCAGCGTACAGTTAAATGGAAAAAAATACGAACGAAGGGGCAACGTGGCTTGCTTGAACAAAATTTTGAAACAAAACTCAACATGAAATTTCGTTTAGCGGTCTCAGTGAATGTATGAAAATACAAAAGGTTGCCAAAAGCCAACAAGCGCATAGGCACCCAGGGGGAAGTCTTAGGTAAAGAGAGATGAAGTTAAAATCCCTGCAAAGTGAAACCTGTTAGGTGGAAAAGAAACAAATAAGAAAACAGGTGGCAATGTTATAAAATATCTGTATATACTACATACATAGCCTTTGGCACAAGAACAAAAACAAAAATCGAAAATGAAAAAAAACAACAACAACAACTTAAAAGCAGGAAAAATGACAACGAACGGATAACTAATAAAATAACAAATGTAATCAACAACGGAAACGGAAGTGGAGACATACAACAACCGGACGCCATATTACATGCGGATGTAATTCATAGGTGTCTGTGTATGTGTATGTATGTATATATGTGAGTGTGTATGTATAAGAACTAGAAAATGCCAAGGAAGTATTTAGCGCATTGCAGCCTTGTTGTTTTTTTTTTTTTCAAATAAAAGGATAAAAATTTTTGTTCTTTTTCATATTTTTTTTTTTTTTTTCTTTTAAGTTCTTTTCTGTTAATAGATGAAAATATAAGAGAAAATTAAATTAATTACAATCATTATCTTTGCATTTTCACATGCACCTGTCGTAGACGTTACTCCATAATCTCAACTTCCTTAGACTCTGTTTTTCTTAAGCTAGTTGTTATAAAGTCTAGGGGGATGGATGGAATACTGTTTAGTAACATAGACTAGCAAAACAATAGTAAAAACAGCAACAATTTTCAATTGAATGCACCGTGGAAAGATTGAAATGAAATATACCAAATATAGTATATCGTGTCTTAAAAGGATATTTTTATTTAATCGAATAATTAAGAAATAATTAAACTTTACTTTATATCTTAATACACGAATTAAGATTTTTTTTTTTGTTCTTTTTGTTTTTCGTTTTAAATTCGAAATCGCTTTCATGTTAATTTTAGTGGCGGGACCTACAGTTTAAAGCCAATTCCAGGCGACAGATTTTTTGGGAAACTTTTCATGACAATTTTATTTACTCTCAGAATTTTTGCCAAAAATCTGCTGAGAGAAAGACGTCGACGAAATATTTCTTCATATTTCCTTTTGTTCGCTGACTAGGCTGGGATTTGAGCCACGACCTCACATCTAATAAACCAACACACTGTCGACTAGACTAATGCGACTTGATACCCGAATTAGAAATTCTAATGACTAGCCTGCTGTGAACTATCGAGCCTGTAAAGTCCTTAAATCATCAATACAAGGTATCCAAAATAGCCAACTGACATGGAATATATATGCCACTATTATAATAGGAAATTAAAAATACGATAAAAAAAAAAGATGGTTTGAATGCAGTATGTTCGGACACAGATCAAGAAGCTCTTGGCCAGGAGACTAAGAAAATTTATGATAGGCACCAGGCAGCATTAACTAACATTCCATGTTTCAATATCCGATAACGATGACGAATCTGTCGATAACTCTCGATAAACTATTAAGGGCCGCAAACGAGTTTTCCATGGCAAGTTCAAATGCATTAGAAGACGCCAAAGCTACTCAAAACTTAAGAATGATTAGCAGATAAGTAGCAGACAATTATCGCGAATTCTCTCACTAGAGCAACGATTACAGTGTTGCCACCTTGTGTGTAATTACACATATTGTGTGTAATTTTTGATTGTGTGTGTAGCATGTGTGTAATTAACTTCGTGTGTAATTTGTGTGTAATTTTACTTTTTGTTCTACCTTTTACTTTAATCGCTAATTTTTAACAGTCAATTTGTTAACATTCATTTGTTTTGTAAATTTATTGCAATTCTAACACCAGGTTGCAAAAATAAACACCTACATACATTCTTCTCTTTCTAATTTAAATATGTAAGGTTAATGTTTAGTCGCCGTAGTCTAGCAGGTAGTGTGTTGGCTTATTAGACGTAAGGCCCGAGTTCAACCTCCAGGTTAGACATCAAAACGAAAATATATAAAAAATTTCTTTGGCGACTTCCTCTCAGCAAATTTCTGGCAAAAACTCTGAGAGTAAATAAAATTGCCAGGAAATTCTATGAAATCTGTCGTTCGAAGTCGACTTTAAAACTGTAGGCCCCGCCACTCATGTATAAAATTAACGCACACAACATAAGTGGTGTGAGAAGCTAGGTCGTAATCCTGACTGAAGGGTTGTAATCAGTGGTGTTGTGCTAATTTTTTTTTACCGGAACATATATATCGGGTCCGCTATCTAACGTTTTTTTTTTCAACTAGTGCTTATTTCGTGAATGGTAACACTTAGCTCATGTCTGATTTGACATATAATTAAATTTATCCTTCCGCTGAACGAATATGGCTGTGTATACGCTTGAACAACGCTGGGAAATATTGCGACATTACTTTGAAAATCATGGTAATGTTGCAGAATGTGTGCGAAAATTGCATACGGATTTTGGAAGACCTTGGCGGGTATGTAAACAAGCATTGAAAAGCCGACGCACCCAAAACGAGTCACTGTTTGGGGCGGATTTTGGTCCAGAGGCATAATTGGGCCATTTTTCTTCGAAAATGAGCAAGGAGTGGCCGTTACAGTCAATGGCGATCGTTATCGGGCCATGTTGAACGAATTTTTGTTCACAAAATTTTAAGAGGAGGATATTGGCAATATTTAGTTTCAACAGGACGGCGCTACGTGCCACACAGCCGAAGCTACACTCGATGTTTTGCGCTCTGTTTTTGAAGATCGCATTATCAGCCACAGAGCTGATGTGGTTCGGCCACCTCTGAGCTGCGATTTGACACCGTTGGACTATTATTTGTGGGGTGCCGTCAAAGATAAGTGTTACGCCGACAAGCCAGAGACAATTGACGCTTTAAAGGACAATATTCGTGAAGCCATTGGTGAAATACAGCTGCACAGCTGTGTAGGCTACTGCATGGCCAGCGGAGGGAGCCATTTGAATGAAATTATTTTCCATTATTAAGCGGAAGGATTGTACTTTCAAATAAAAAAAGAAATTTGAGAAAATATTCAGTAGTTTTTTTCAAAGCATTTTCAAAAAAAATAGTTATTTGGCGGACCCATAATTATATGACAGGGCCGATCCTGGGTAGGGGGCCGTTCTGTGCGATCTCATGTCCCAAATTTAACGACGGGGGTGATTTTCTATGATAATCCTGGAGGCGGCGTCTTTTTAGGTCTCATATCCCAAATTTGCCAATTCTCGTTATCAGAAATCATCTTTAGTTCCGGAACGCGTTCCTGTCCAAAAAGGAAGTACCGGAACGACGTTCCGGAGCGTTCCGGCTCGACAACACCACTGGTTGTAATGACCAATTATGTATGCATGTGTATGAAAATATAATTTTAATGTTTACATAATATATGTATGCAATATTTGTAAAAATAGAATTTGTTGTGTGTAATTTTTTTTCATATGTAAATATAAAGCTATTGGTGGTAACACTGAACGATTACCATTTCATAGCACAATTGTGCGGAGAGAACTCACACGCATTCTTGTGTTTTTTGATTTAATTGTCGATTAGACTGCGACAAGAACACATGTGCTGCGGATGCTTTACCATTTTTTTCAGAATGACACTCAAAAAATATTGTATGTTAAAAGATGCTTTTGATAATATTCAATGCCTTATATATTTTGTCGCATAGTATAATTTTTTTTAAATGCTTTGGAATGCTTGCTTTTTCTCTATTAATAAAAAATGGTTTATTATTTTTTTTTATTTGTCTAAAAACATGGTCTAATTTTTAAGCCAAAGATGGATACCTATACGATCTTTTAATAAAAAATGGATTTTTTTATTTTATTTTTATTTATCTAAAATTATTAAGCCAAAGATAGATAGCTTTACATATGTAAGTTGATAAAATGAAAATCAAAATAACGTATATTACAAACACTTTTCTATGGCTTTAAATAAATCAATTCTCTCAATTTATTTTCTCTCTTACTCACTAATACATAACCAAAAAATTTTTGGTAAACCCTGCACTAGAGAGACATACCAAGAAAGATTTGCAAAATGCCATCAACCACAGCCTCAGCCAACTGAGTAATTGAATTGACAAGAACCAATCGGGTGGTGTATGAACATAAATGAAAGGAAAACTACACAAATGAAGGAAAAGTACTAGAGCTGTGCCAGTTAATTGAAAGATAAGTTATATCAAAGAATATGGATATAAAGAATGCGCATCATGTAGAAGTAAAATTTCTTATGGCGGGATGTACCAGTAAGACCCGCTCTCACCAAAATCTCTTTTAAAAATCATTTCTTGATGAGGGAGGGAAGACAGGAGAAAAATAAACACAAACAAAGAGCGTAACAATGTGTTGCTCTCATCGTACGTATGTATATGCGTATGTACGATTATGTATGTATGATCGTTGTTATTGTTTGACCAAAGACTATAAATATGTAAAGATGTTGCACACAGTGTATTTAAAATTGACACAATTTTGTGCTTCTTTCTTATGAAAGCTGAATCGTCGTTCTCACTCTCATGTTAACTGAGAGAAAGAAAACAAAAAAGACTCAGTACACTTATTGTACTCAGAGAACTTATTATACTTAGAGAACGTATTGTTATTTTCTCTAAGCAATTTATTCTCATATGCGTGTATACGTGTGTGCATGTATGTATACATACATTGCCAAATAAAATAATAAACAAACTGAAAGATTTTTTGTTTTCACAAAATGTATGTGCAAATAGCCTGTGGAAAAAAATATTACCGTTTGTTTTATTGTAGGGTAAGAATATGTGTTTTATTGTTGTAGAAATGAAATTATATCGATTCGCACCGAATTATATATCAGTAATATCAATTATGTATGTATGTATTTACCATATGTGTCTATTTTTGTATAGAATGAAGTTGTAATAAAACGAATGCTTTTTTTGTTTAGTATTTATTAAATTTATTTATCATTTTAATGGTTCAAAATTTTAACTTTTTCCATACTGGATAATTTGAATTTGTATGTTTCCCATGTGGAATGCTTCCGTAGTAAAACAACAATTAGTAAATTAAGCATCTCCATTCTGTGTTTATAACATTCGTTATTTTCATCAAACCAAGGAATAAATTGTATTTTTTGTGCATTTTTTGTATGTTTTTGCCAACTACAAATGTTTTTTTGTTTTTTATAGATTTATTTTCTAAAAAAATTTTTCCGAAGACTTATATGAATTTTGCAAACTTCAAAAAATAAATCAGATGGAGCGCACAAACTTCCAAAGTCGGAATCTTTTATATAATTTTTTGCATAAACGAACATTTCTGAAGGATATGACAAAATTTGCGCTGGTTTGATTATATCCACACGACATTTAACGCAAGATATTCGTTGAGTTATGTAACCAACAAAATTTCGACTTGATGTTAATTCAATTGGCACATTGTTGGACGTAAAACAATCGGTGCCTTCATTAAAATATTCTTTATTTTCATCGTATATATCTGCGACATCTATATCAGGGGTATGTGTACTTTCTGATATATTTCCAGTCCTATCAATATCTTCTAAAAATATGATTTATGATTTTAATTATATATTATATTTATTAAACGTTTTGTTTGAGCATGCACTACAATTTTTAAATTCACACTTTTTATAAAACAATTTTTCAGTTTCAAATGTCCACACAAAATGTGGATTTTTTATTTCGGTGAGAATCGATATAGTTTCATTTCTACAACAATAAAACACATATTCTTACCCTACAATAAAACAAACGGTAATATTTTTTTCCACAGGCTATTTGCACATACATTTTGTGAAAACAAGACATCTTTCAGTTTGTTTATTATTTTATTTGCCAATGTACAAGCATACACGTATACACGCATATGAGAATAAATTAGAGAAGAGAACAATACGTTCTCTGAGTATAATAAATTCTCTGAGTACAATAAGTGGCAGTAGCCGTACTGCCATCGACAAATTTGGCACTGGCAGTGCAACATCTTCATATATTTATAGTCTTTGATCTCATCGCGATGAGAGCAAAGAATGAGAGCAACGCGTTGTTACGCTCTTCGTTTCTGTTTACTTCCCTACTATCTTTCCCCCCGCGTCATGAAATATTTTTGAAAAATATTCCAAAATATGTTAAGATGCACATTCTTTATACTTTATTTTCTTTGGTTATATATTACTGTTGATGTTTCTGCATTGGATAAAATAAGAGCTCGGAACTGAATGAAATCCTCAACAAAATCCAAACGATTACACTTTCTAGCCAACTATTTAATCAACAGTTCGAAAAGGATACATGTTATGAGGAATGAAAGAAACATTTGAGAACACCAGTCGTGCAATCATATCAGCCTCCTGACACTGCCAAGTCCTTGAAAAAACACAATATATACCGGATTACAAACAACCGTTGAAAAGGACGTGCAACTCATAAGGCTTACGAGAATCAATGCCTCAATATATTCCATTCCCGAAGCATATTATAATCATTAAACTTTGATGGACTCAGTCTTCTTACAGGACAGTCAAAAACTTTCTCCAACCGTTGCTCAATTTTTTTATTTACTCTCTCTAAGCCTAGACGACCAAAGTGATTTATATTTTTAAAATTTTTTTATTTGAATATACTTTTATATGAATATACAGATACAATGCAATAAATATTATCTCCTAGTCATTACACTGTGCTACAAAATACATTTGCTTAATAATTGAAAAAAAAAAAAAAACTTTTTCTTAACATGACTCAAATCAAATAAATGATTGGCTTTTAAACAACAAATTCTTGTCAATTATACTTATTGGCAATTTTCTTTCTGGATTTAGATTTTCTATAATTTTAATTTTTTCTTATGCTACATTTTACCAGGCAATAACAATGTTTGTTAAATTCTAAAACAGCGTTTTATAGTAAAATCTGCTGAGTTAATAAATCTGAAACCAGAGGAAAGAGGTTATTCCCAACAAAAGTTATTTCAATATATTAGTTTTTTACCACCATATACGTACGTACCATGTGTCTGTAAAGTGTCTTAGTCAAGGTTTTTTGTTTTCTAATTTAACGGTGATATAAAAAGGAATTTATTTTTCTTTTCTGTTTGTTTGTTAGTGTTGCTTTTTAATTCTCTTATACAGTGGAAGTCATCAGTAACATCTGTTCAATCTCTGTTGAAAATTGCAGTTTCTATTAATGCACATTTGCACAGGTTTTGCAATACACTTCGACCTTACATTGCGAATTAATGATAATTGATAATTGGTCACTACAACCCTTCAGCCAGGTTTACGACATAGTTTCTCATTCCACTTATGTTGTGCGCATTAATTTTTGACATGAGAGGTCAAATCCGAACTACAGATTTTTGAGAAAATTTTCATGGCAATTTTTTATTTACTCTCAGAGTTTTTGCCAGAAATTTGGTGAGAGGAAGTCGCCGAAGAAATATTTTTTTAATATTTCGTTTTGATGTCTGACCTGCGGTTTGAACCCTGATCTTACATCTAATAAGCCAACACACTTCCTACTAGACTACGGTGACTTCCACAGAAACAGAACATTAATAAGCATGCCAAACAAAATGTGAACAATCCCCATTTGCGAACATCCCAATTGGCGAAGAAATCTATCGTTTCTACGTTGCCATTAAAGAACATCACAGGTGTACTTATGGTCTGATTAAACCGGCCTTATCTATTCTCTGCACCTGTGCAATAAAAGGTAACTTGCTAGACTAAAATAACTGAAGGCATATCACACTCGTGTGTGTGGTACATAATCAATCCAATCCTCAATCCAACTGACGTACGCCTTAGAACCATTACGAGCCTGGTTTTAGACCAGAAAATCTTGTGTATTCCATATAAGCACTCTGATAGTGTGCGCAGTACAGATCGTCTCTATATCTTCTATTTATAGCCTTAGAAAAGACATTGACAGCTTACTCATGAGACAATGAATATCACTTATATGAAGTTTTTATAACCGCCCTACGTTTAAAATATTTCATGAGACTAAACTCAGTAAGGGAATGATTCTACCCTATGGCATACCAGTAGCAATCGGCAAATAACCGGCTGGGGTTTGAACCAAGGCTTCACGTCTCATAAGCCAACACACTATCTACTAAATTATGGCGACTACTACCGATTGTACCGATAATAACTTTCTTAATTTATATTATATAGATACATATATAATTTCCCTGTAAGTGAATTAAAAAGTTCTTTTTTTTAATATACAAATCCCCCCTCTTTATTTTTTCTTTATTTTTGTTGGTTTAGTGTAAAACTAATTAAATTTACACCACCCAAGGTATAATTTGAAGAAACTTTTCTCACTTTTATGTTTTTCATAATTAAATAAAGTGAAATAAATTGTATTTAATTTGAAAAAAAGAAATATTAAAATGCAGTAATAATTAGAAAATTCTTCAGGTTAAATTTTACCAGAGATATGAGTAGTTGACAGTTGACGCTAAAATATATTTTATGGGAACTCAAGGATAGTATAAGCAGACTGTGAATGATGCCACATTTAATTCCGTTATTGAAATATTATCGCCGTGGTCTAGTACTAGGTAGTGTGTTGGCTTATTAGACGTAAGGCCTCGGTTCAAACCCCAGGTCAGGCATCTCTAACAAACGAAATATTACAAAATATTTCTTCGGCAACTTCCTCTCAGTAGATTTCTGGCAAAAACTCTGAGAGTAAATAAAATTGCCATGAAAAGTTTCTCAATAATCTGTCGTTCGGAGTCTAATTTAAACTCGGAGTCGCCTTTAAACTGTAGGTGTGAGAAACTAGTTCGTAATCGTTACTAAAGGGTTGTAATGGCCAATTATGTATGTATGTATTGAAATATTATCATAATTATTTGAGTAAACTAGCATATGATGATGTTATTGTACTACTATCCAGTAGATTTTAAAAATATGCATGTAGGTTTATAATTGAAGTCTCCGTAGTCTAATATAGGAAGTGTCTTGGCTTATCAGACGTGAGGCCACGGTCCAAGCCCCAAGTCAGACATCTCCAACAAAACAAAACCATAAAAAAATATTTCATCGGCGTCTTTTTCTCAGCGGATCTCTAGCAAAAACTCTAAGAGGAAATAACAAAAATTTCCATGAAAAAGTTTCTCAAAAATCGATCGTTCGGAATCGACTTTTAACTGTAGGTACCGCCACTCATGTATAAAAATAACACACCCAGCATAAGGGCTGTAAGAAGCGAAGTAGTAATTTTGACTGAAAGGTTATAATGGTCAATTATGTACGTATGTAAGCGATCTTTTTTAACTTCGTGTGGCAAATTCGAGAAGAATCGATTCAAATTGAGGCTAAAACTCCAACAGTTTGTAATACAGGCCGTGAAGTAGTGGTGGTATTGAATGTAATTATCGTAAGGCTTGAGAATTAAAGATTTTTGAATTTAAAATAACTTCATATCAAATGTAGCTCCGTATACTTCTTTGACATTAAACTACAATGTAACAGAGAGTGTGTGTGCTTAACTCTCTCATTTAATATTCTGATTGTAAATTTTTCAAAGGCTTTAAGAAAATTTAATTAAAATTAAAAAATGCAACTCAGTGGTTACATGATGATTTTTAATTGAAATTAAATTCAAAATATTAAAAAAAGCAAACATACTCATACTGAAGCTCTCATACTCGCCAAATTATTGTTATTTTCACGAGACAAAATGTGTGCTTACACTCACTGACATGGCATTTCCCTAAACTCCATAATCCGCGTAGTTCAAATTGATAAAAATCTACTCTAAGAGACCCTAGAATGATAGGATTGCCATCTGTCATTGTTTGAATGCAATGCCGTCTATTGAAATGCAATGAGATGTGAATGTAGAGCTTTGCTGATAAGGTGACTTTATTTGACCTCAACTCTTTCCTATTTTCTTATGGATTTATCTTCAATATTATCTCATAGTCTAGTGGGTACTGCGTTGGCTTACTAGACATGGACTAGAGAGTTCAAACCTCTGCTCTGATATTTTGAAAACTAAAAATAGAAAAAGGAGAGCAATCGTTGCTCGTACACAACATTAATAGTGTGAGAAAGCAGACCGTATTGCTGTAATCTACATAGAGTTTGATAAGGGCCGTCTTAAGAACAGTTCCTTTACGACCATACGAATAATTGTACTCCCCTACAACTTTATAGGGTATTCCTATAATGTCTTCTTCAAGCCTTTTGCCCTGAAAACTTTAGCATACTTCTCGTTGTCAACAATGACAATTTACTGCCGAGCAGCTTATACACACCCAAGTGTTTCCTTCTTTGATGCATTAATACCCCACAGGCTCTAAGATTGCGTTGCGGTGTTTCATTCAAATTGACGCAAATTCTACATGTTGACCTCGAAACAATCTTAATCGCATATGAGAGAGATTTCCGAAGGGGACACGTTACCTTATCATAGTCTTACAAAAACAAATGGAAAACTTACACTTTTGTGAGCAACTAATAAATACTTTCAAAAAAATCAATGAAATGCCGGAAGACTATGGACAGATACAGCAGAGTTTTTACATCTAATGCTCTACTTTTGGCTTCAGCAAATTATTTTCCTATACTTATGGACGAAAATATATCGTTAAAGAGGGCGACTATATAGCCGCTTATCTGCCGATTGCTACTGGTATGCCATAGGGTAGAATCATTCCCTTACTCAGTTTAATCTCATGAAATATTTTAAACGTAGGGCGGTTATAAAAACTTTATATAAGTGATATTCATTGTCTCATGAGTAAGCTGTCAATGTCTTTTCTAAGTCTATCAGGGTGTTTATATGAAATACACAAGATTTTCTGGTCTAAAACCAGGCTCGTAATGGCTCTAAGGCGTCCGCATTATGTATCATACACACAAGTGTGATATCCCTTCAGTTATTATAGTCCAGCAAGTTGCCTTTTATTGCACAGGTGCAGAGAATAGATAAGGCCGGGTTAATGAGACCATAATTACACCTCTGATATCCTTTGGTGGCAGCGTAGAAATGATAGATTTCTTTGCCCTATAATGGGGCTTGTTCACATCGTTTTGTTTAACATGCTTATTAATGTTCTGTTTCTGTGGAAGTCGCCGTAGTCTAGTAGATAGTGCGTTGGCTTATTAGACGAAAGGCCACGGTTAAAACCACAGGTCATACATCAAAACGAAATATGAAAAAATATTTCCTCGGCGACTTCCTCTCAGCTGATTTCTGGTAAGAACTCTGAGAGTAAATAAAGTTGCCATGAGTTTTCAAGTTTCTCAAAAATCTGTCGTTCGGAATCGACTTTAAACTGTAGGTCGCTGCCAATCATGTGTAAAATTAACACACACAACATAAGTGGTGTGAGATGTTAGGTCGTAATCCTGACTGAAGGCTTGCAATTACCAATTATGTATGTATGTATGTATGTGTTTCTGTTTTTGTTTGCAAAACTTTATTGTTCTTCGATATCAGTCGCCAAAAATCCAAGCTTTTCTTTTATACTAGCTGTGGCCTAGATATGTGCGTGCAGAAATATTAATTTCTCTTTATATATGTATGTATGTCCCAGTAGTATGTCGTACAGTAGCAAAGTCGTACGTCAAAACTTCGAACATACATAAAGACCTGAAGATGGTAGCTATTTAATACTGGGTTCAGACATGCACCTTTATTGCGTAAATCACAATAAACGGCATTATTGATCTCAATATTTCATAAAAATTTCAATTAATTATTGGCCAATAAATTCATAAATTGTTATAATATTAATAAAAAACTTTAAATACAACACTGTCATAAGTAGGTTCAGTGAGCAGATTACATTTTTCTGCACGCTTTCTATTAATATTTGACAACTCAAATGTAAACAACGACAAACAAAAAATGGAAGGTCAGCAGAAATGTTTGTATTTTATATATTGAGGCTGCCTTCCAAAATGTATCAATAGAAAGTTTGTATGCAGTTCTACTGCGGTATTTAAATTATGTACATATGCAAAGTTACCAAACAGTGCAACTCTGTGCTTTGTTTACATTTACAATACAAAACGTACGCACTGCAACGCGTCATATTACATCTGTGAGTCGGCCATTATCCTATTTTTTGTGTTTTAATTGTGCGCGCAAACAAACGAATGTCAAAGCATCAACTATAATTCCGATGCCTGATTGCTTTTTGACTGCGTTAAAAATACACATTGGCGACATTTTGAAATAGAATACTTCGTATATATTTTGTACAGCGGCTTTATGAAACACGATACTTCGTTCAAACACAAAGCAACTAACATTTTGGAAGGCAGCCTGAGTTTCATATCAAATTTTTCTTTCTCATCCTTCTGAGAAAAGCCACTTTGGAGTCAAAAGTAGTTCCTATTAACCGCAACAGCTCGGCGTTTCAGTTAATCATTAGCAATACACTTTTAAATGTTAAATTGTTTTCCATTTTTTCAAAAAAAATTTTTGCCACTAATTTTCGCGATTAAATTAAAAGCAATGTTGTTGAAGCAATCAGCTGTTTTTTTTTACCAGCTGTCAAATAAATTTTCGTATATTATATGTCTGAACGCTAAAAATATTGTTCTCAATTAACCGAATATTGATTTAATAAAAGTGCATGTCTGAACATAGTATAACCGAGATTGCTAAATATTGAGTAGAATAATTGATAAGACTGCTGTATCTCTCGAATGCACGCGAACGTAATATCTTAAAAGAACTTTTTAACCAATGTAAAAATATGGGAACAGTAGACTTCATATCTACACATACTTATATTGACACATATTTACGATTTGATTATTGATTGCCATTTCCCTTTTTTAATATGACGATTCAATAAATAATGAAAAAAAAGCATTTTTTTTGTTGGTTATAATTGCGGTGATGTAAATGGTAAATGGTTTGTCCATAAATTATTTCAAATTCATTCAGAAAACATTAATAAGTGCTGTAACAATGATTATGTAACAACATGATTTTAAATGCTTTTAAATGCCATTGTTTCTGGCTTTGCTATTTAAATTATTTTTTTGGTTGCTTTTGTGCTTTTTTTGCTGTTGTGAATAAAACCCCATGATGGGTTAAAGTGATGAAATGTTATATTATCACAGCGGTTGTATTATCAGCATAATAATGTTGCTTTTGTTAATATTTATTTGCGGTTCAATAAATTTTATAGAAATTTTTCCAAATTCATAATAATTTTCCTCGTTTTTCTTTTATTTTTTTTTTTTTGAATGAATTAATGAACGAACGAATGTATTGATAGAATGCATATGAAATTTATTTTATTTATTATAAATACTTTTCATATATATTTATTTATTTTTTAGTTTTTATTTCATTTTCTTTTTTTTATGTTCAGAATTTATTTTATTATTTGAAATCATTTGGTTGTGCGGCCTTTGTTGCATGTCAACACAAAACAATAATAATGGCAACACAATTGCGGTTAAAATGCATGTGAAGAAAAAAAAAAAAGAAACCAAACGAAATAACCTATGGATGGCAAAAAAAAAGATAGAACGAATCCAAATAATATTTCAAATTACTACGATTTTAGCCAATTACAACTATTATTATTGTATGGTGGATCCATGCCATGTGCCATGTGCATAAACATGTAGAATAGATTTGTTTCATTTTTTTTTTTTTTTTTTGTTTTGCACTGGCAGAATAATTTTCAACAAGTTTTTGAAATTAGTGATGATTAGGGACAGTTTATCAAACTAAATTTTATGGAATAAAATTGTCGTTTTTTTTCATTTTTATTGCATTGCAATTGAAATTGTTAGAATTTTCCAAATTATTGATGAAAATGAAAATTATTGTGCCAAATATCTACCAAAAAGGAATAATAAATTGGCCATCGAAAAAGCAAAATATATAGAAATTCAATTCAATGCAAAGAATATGTTTTCTTTTATAATTTTCTCAACATCATATTATTATTCAATGCTAGCTTTCAAAAGAGGTGCAAGATTTTTGAAAAATTACACAAAATTTATGTGAAAGTGAATTTAAATACTTATTAAATACACTCAAACCTCGTTTTATGCGAATTTATTTTATGCGAATTCAAATTTATGCTGTTTCGAAATTCTCAAATTTTTTCTTTGCAAAAACGATTTTAAGGAAATATTGAATGTTAAAATCCAAAAAAATGTGTTGTTCGTAACAAAGTTACTACTATCTTTAAATTTTTTCGGCATTTCCGGTTCTGATGTAGTATTATTCAAATGCTATGGACGTGGAGTAATATTATATTTTTATTTTATTGAAAAATTATGTATTTTCTTCATTATTTGGAATTTTGTATTAGTTGTTGTTTATTTCCTATATTTTTCCTTATATTGTATGGTCTCAGCAAGGGATTCATTTTTTGTTGATTTTTTATATGCGATTTTGTTTGAATTTTAAGGGTTAAATCTGAATTTATGCGCTTTTTTATTTAAATCCCTATTAGTGGATTTTGTATGAAGCTGGTGTATCGTTTTATGCGAATTTGAATTATGCGATTTTTTGCGAAACGAATTAATCGCATAAAACGAGGTTTGAGTGTATTTATTTATTATTTCATAATAATATTGCCAACAGCTACACGCTAGGTGGTCCATTCGTTTGCCAATTTTGGCACACTTTTTAAGCATTTCGACTGTGATTTCATAAGCTGCACTGTAGTTTTCTAGGGCTTGAATTATGATTGGCTTATCCTTGAATACGAAAAACTTCATGTATTATTACAAAAAGCAACTTTCTGGGGCCAAAACCGAGCTCGTCCCTTAAAATGTTCATGATATCGCAGGCTATGTTCATATATACATACACACATAATTCGTCATTACAAACTCCCAGTCAGGATTACGACCTAGCATCTCACATCACTTATGTTGTGTGTGTTAATTTTATTCATAAGTGGCCGACTCCGAACGACTGATTTTTGAGAAACTCTTTCATGGCAATTTTTATTTCTCTCAGAGTTTTTGCCAGAAATTTGCTGAGAGGAAGTCGCCGAAGAAAATATTTTCTTCATATCTTATCTTGATTGAGATGTCTGACCTGAAGTTTGAATCTTGACCTCATGTCTAGTCAGTCAACACACTACCTGCTAGACTACGATAACTTCAGGCCATGTCGTATATATCAACCAAGTTCAAATGAATTATCATTCTAAGCCTTCACGCACCAGTATGTTATTACATTCACTTTAATTTTCTTCAAGGATGGAGGTTATTTCTCACTCATTGGGTACGTCAATTGTCAAAATTATCGCAGATGAAACTCTGGGATCCCAGAAGTATTTGTGGAAACGCCCTTATGTCCAGAAAAAGTGATTGCTTGATGCAAATTTTTTGAAAATGCCTCCGGAAGGACCCTTGCTGTTAATTTGAGCACTACGGACGTGTACTGACAGACTTTTTTTGATATAGCAATCGAAGATTATGAACTGCACAATATGTGGTTGCAGTAAGACGATGCCACGAGCCACACGCCTCAAAAGATATTTCTTTCTTGCTTGATAAGTTTATCGAAAGAGTAAATCCATATTCAGGAGACTTCAATTGGCAAGCAAGATCATGTAAACTTATTGTGGTGCTTATCACAGATCGACTGACAGGCTTCTGATTTTAAAAATTAGGACTTTTCCATTCCCCTCCAAATAATCCATCAAGGAAGACTACGGACCCGCATAAAATTACGTCATCAATAACGAACATCTTGAAAGATCAGACAAAGGCTTTGTTCCTTAGGCTGCGGCGGGTGACAACCATCCTAGGACATGCCACAGTAGACCAATTGTATGCTTAGCTGAAAGTAATGAATTTACCGTATTATAACTTCTTAGGGTAGTTCAAGACAACCATTCTAAATAGGGGTAAATAGGCAAATGGTATAGTGCACAGAGCCAACGCCTCTAAATATTTCTTAACAGGCGTTGTTCAATCATTACGACTACTTGTTCCGAGATTGAATAAAACTGAGGACAGAGGCATCTTTTCAGGATCAATAAGTGCAGTTCAATCAGTATGCAAAGCCTTCTCCTTCGGATAACCCAGCGGTTCTAAAATAATGACATGAAAGACAATTTTTGGCTGCCGGAGGTCTTTCAATTAGATGGCTGAAGAGTATAACATTTGTATTATATGTGTACTGGTATAGACTTTTATTTGGTGAATTGGTCAGACACAGCCACCGAAATTTGCGATGAATTTTCTGCACAGGGAATGGCAATGTGAAACTTCAGGGAAATTCGTTGGCATATGCCTATGTTCCTTAAAAGAAACAAGCGTACAGTCGCAGTGTGGTTTTTGTTTCAATGTTTTTTCGATACTATAACGTAATATGTTCCATTCAAGTAGAGTCAAGTTAGAACAAAATTATAAGTTTTTTTGGCCACACATGAAACACTCTCCGTGCAGAAGTCTTTTCTGTATAATACAATTATTTAAAAAAAAGGAAAAGGAAAAAGGAATTAAGTCGAGGCATTACAAAATGTTGATGAAGATTCACAGAAACCAAATAGACACAAAACAACCATTAGCTATCTATCAACTATCAGTAGCCAAATAAAATCGTCTAAGAAGCATTTCTTTTTGGAATTTAAAATGTAATACATTATACGAGTATATTTTATTTAATTTCATGCATGCCCACTGTGCGATTTAGTATTAGCAGCGTAAGAACTGTGGCATATATTGTGGCGTTATATTGAATATGTTGTATACAGTACAGTACAGCGCAAACAATGTGAACAACTTTGCGGTTTTTGTTTTCATGTCAACATGCCTTACTTACTTAATTCGTCATTATAACCTTTCAGTCAGGTTTACGATCACACCATCCATGTCGGGACCTACAGTTTAAAGTCGACTTCGAACGAAAGATTTTTTGAGAAACTCTTCGCGGCAATTTTATTTACTCGTTGCCAGAAAAGTGCTGAGAGGAAGACGCCGAAAAATATTTTTTCATATTTCGTTTTGTTCGAGCCACGTCCTCAAGTCTAACAAGCCAACACTCTAACTACTAGGGACTACGACTACTTCAACAGTTGAAAGGTTGAAAGAAATATTCACTTAATCTTTACTAGCAAAAAATTTTACGATAAACATTCCAATAAAACCTCTTGTTTACGTGGCGATCTGAACAAATACAAATTTTTTTTTTGCAACACCCTGTATTTATGTATGTAAGTGAGTGTATAATAGTGAATTTGCTTAAAAGCTATGCCTTCTTACAAAAATCTATTAATTTTCTGCACTTTTAGAGGTATTTTATGACTTTACATGAACACAATTGGGGTATTCACACAATGTGCTATCAAGTCTTATTGTCATAAAATACTAAAGTTTTATGATAGTTTAAAAAAATTGTTGTTGTGCTTCAATGAAAAAAGTCCTAAAATAATAACACCTTTTGTAATGTGTTTATTGCTTTGTCATAACTAAACAGTGTAAATCTAAGTCAAAAGAGAAAAACTCGTCATTGAGCCGGTGATAATATTTAGAAGTTGTCGCCGTTGAATATTCGCAACATGTACGTAAAACATGCTATTAATTTCTGCATAGTTCTATAACTTCGAGGTTAATTACATTTTAATAATTTACTTATAAAAGTTATTAACTTTTCGAAAGTTAAATAAAAAAAATTGATATATTTAAATGATAAAAGAATTTTGTTTGTATACTTTAGCTGATTGGCTGCACCGAACGTATTTAAAATAACCGCCGTAAGAAATTATTACCGGCTAAGTAATCAACAACAGTTTTTTATGTTTATGTTTTTAAACATTTTCTTTTGTGCCAAGAAAATATTTAATAATTTTTATAAAAATGGATTGTTTGGAATGTTTGTACATTTTTTTTATGAGTTGGATGATATTTTCGGAACCAGGATTGTTGAAAATGCTGTTATCGCACAAACCGGCTATTATTTCAGTTTTTTGACTTGTTTTTGGTATTTTTAATTAAAAATATTTGTAATTTTTTATAATTGTATTTTTCTTTTATCAGCTGACTCAAATTTAAAATAGCACACTAACTTATGAGGGTTGCTCACAGCAGTCATATTTTTTCGTGTTATTATTTTATGATATATGACTTTATGACGACCGTGTGAATACCCCAAATATATTTTTTTGTATAAAAATTTCCAAAGAACTTGGCAATCCCTAGTAAAAATTTAAATCCGAAAAAATCGACTGTGATTGTAAGGGCTATGAAAGATAGGCGATGAACGATAGGCAACTGTTGTAATCAAATTAATTTAAGGTGATACAACTGTATGAAAAAATCCTTTCATTTAAATTCAATGGTAATACGATTCTTTTCAAATTTCTCTTAAAATACTGAAAATGCTCCTTCACTATCTAGTAATATACGACAGCCTTAAGTCGAATGTAAAAAAATTTCGAATTTTATGAAAATCAAATACAACTGGAATGGATTTTCTTTCATTTCAATTCTTTGACATTTTTAAACGTTTTCATTTCACACCATATACAGAACAAGCGCTAATATTTCAAATTTCTCTCTATGGTCTGAGAGGATGATAGTTCTCTTTTGGCATTATTATTATCAATAAACTCTCACATACTCATTAAAAGTATACATACATATGTTGTATGTACGATGTGATCACACATCCATATACAGAACACAGATTTTATTATGAGTAATTGTCTATAACAACTGGAATCACCTTTTAAAATGAAATTAAAAACAAAAATGATTACAATGAATAAAAAAAAAACAAACAAAAATAAAATAAAAGTTCAAAATCACAATTATAAAACGAGTTATTTTAAGGTGATGTCAACAACTGCATTAAAGCAGCAAATAATGCCGTATTCAGACAGTTGAAAACAACTATTTTTAGTTGAATCTTCTGTATTAAAACGAACATGAGCTGGTGGTGATCTCATGTAAAGAATTTTCACAATGTATGTATTGTAGTTTTCATAATTTAAAAACAAAAAAAATTGGTTTTAGTTTTATAAGACAATAGGTGGAGCACTTAATTCACACAGTGGTAAAGAAAAAATACCAAAAAACAAAAAAAATAAATAAAAAAAACCGGCAAAGTCATAGCGATAAGATAGTCTGTACGCGTACATAGTAACAGTGGTGGTCGGCGGTCGTGTTGCTTTATCACCCAATTAAATATATAGAGCTACCGGTGAAAAGTGTTGCTAATATGGATCATTTTAAAAACGCTTCATCATATTTACAGACATTCGCAAGTGGCACTGTCTTGCAGTGTTACCGCAGTAGTTACCGCACGGTACCTTACGTATCGCTGCGGCAGTAATATTGTGTTTTCCATCGTTCATGGAAAAGTGTGGTCTAACAACACTGCAGAGTACATTGGCAGCTCTTGAAGTACTTCTAGCTGCTCTTAACAGTAAAATGGACAATTCTGTTTGTTTTTGTACCCATTGAGCCACAACTGTTCTTCATTGATCAAGATACTTGTCGATTGTCGATTTCTAGTACCACACTAATTTTGATAATAAACATAAGCAGCGAAAGGACAGTACCATGCTTTACTATGTATTCGTAACTTAAGGGGGGATTTAGACCATCACACAAGTCAAGCAACATGTGAAGTTTTTTGTGTAGAAGTCAGCGGATAGTATCTTGTAAACTTAACGTGTATTGAGACGGTACGGCATTAAGAGAAAATACGGGTGGAAATTGGGCAGCTGTGCGGCTCTCTTAGTTTTTGAAATTTTTGAAAACTATCACATTTATTCGATCAGGGATGCATTCATATTACTTTGGTCAAACGATTGTTTCCGATCTCTGCTGTTTTATGCCTTTGTATACGCCGAGCTTAATCTAATACCATGAAGTCGCCGTGGTCTAGTAGGTAGTGTGTTGCCTTAGTAGACGGTTCAAACCCCAGATATCTCCAACTAAACGAAATATGAAAAAATATTTCTTCGGCGACTACCTCTCAGCTGATTTCTGGTAAAAACTCTGAGAGTAAATACTCTCACCACTCGTGTTGTGAGCGTTAATTTCATACATGATTGGCGGGACCTACAGTTTAAAGTCGACTCCGAACGACAGATTTTTGAGAAGCTTTTCATGGCAGAAATCTACTGAGAGGAAGTCGCCGAAGAAATATTTTCATATTTTCGTTTTGATGTCTGACCTGGGATTTGAACTCGGGCCTTTCGTCTAATAAGCCAACACACTACCTACTAGACCACGACGACTTTATTTCACTAGTAAGGTAGACGCCAAAAAAAAAAAAAAACGGTCGCAAGACTTCTACTCTCATTTTGAATAAAATATTGGATAGAATTCTGTAATATTTTCTCTCTGACTTTACGTACGTAAGCTTCTGCAACCTGGTTAAACGATTGGTTCTGATCTCTGCTGTTGTATAAGCTGGGAAAGCCAGTAGGGCTTCAACTAGTACCTCATTTTCTCGAAACTTCCATGGCTAATAAAAAAAAAATTAAAATATTTCAAAATCACTAACAGAGCAACACCTTTCTCTGATAAAATTATTACTAACACCACTCTCTGATAATTTCTCACAAACGTACATACATACATACAATTTTGCTTAATCTCAGTGAAAAATAAAACACAAACAAAAAGTATGACCAACCAACGTCATTCATTGCCTCTTTCATTCATTCACTTCATAATTCATTCTTTTCTTTTTCTTTTGATTTTCATTCTCATTCTCTGTTGTAGAATGGATTTTGTGTTTGACGATGACACGTTCTTTTTCAAAGAAAACAAAAATCTCAGATATTTTCTTATTGTTAACTATCGGTACGTACTTTTGTACTTACATACGTATGTACACACATCATATAATTTTAGTTTTTGTTGTTTCTCTTTGCTGTGGGTTTTTCTTTTTTTTTATAGGTTTTTAACTAATTGTTATTGCTGTTGTTGTTACGGTATGATAATGAGAATTTAGTTCAAATCTTTTTATTTTCTTGTTTCTCTCATGTGTTTCCATTAAAACGTTGAGTACAAAAGAAATATTTTTTCAATTGGCCTCTCTCTCTCTCTCTATAGAGACCAATACATTGCTTGGAAGTATTGCACATTGGGACTGCGAGTACTTGTAACACCCAGGAATTTGTTCAATATTTCGAATTTAAAAAAAAAAATATTCAATAATTATTCCGAGTTATTAGAGAAGTGACGATCCAGAGGTAGTTAAATTCCAATCGACATTCTAATGTGGAAGAAAACGTTCATAATGGTCCTCAAATTTAAAACATAAGACGCTTTTATTGTTCTTTAAAAAACCCATTCAGGAAATCTCTTCAGTTCTGACCCAGCAGAGTCAGGCAGAATTATCTCTTGCGGAGGAGTAGGAGTAGTATTCAATCAATCGGAGCACTGCTTCTGAACTATGGTTGAAAACCATATTATCCTAGCAGATCGGATCGCCTTAGCTACGGCATTTCCTCAGTATAACTTGAAACAAAACTTGATCTGAATTTCTTCTTTTAAATTGCAGTTGAATAGCAACAAAGTTGTCAAATCTGTACAATCTGTTCACTTTTCAGTTCTTCAATCTTGGCTTCCAACGAGAATTTCCGAACTTTACCAGTTGATAATGGCCATCTTAATGAAGCTACATCTGAAAAATTAGTTGCCATTTATTCAATCTACATACACACATACCTAATTGGTCATTACAACCCTTTAGTCAGGATTACGAACTAGTTTCTCACACCACTTATGTTGTGTGTATTAATTTTATGCATGAGTGGCGGGACCTACAGTTTAAAGTCGACTCCGAACTACAGATTTTTTGAGAAGCTCTTCATGGCAATTTTATTTACTCTCAGATTTTTGCTAGAAATCTGGTGAGAGGCAGTCGCCGAAGAAATATTTTTTTTCATATTTCGTTTTGATGCCTGACTTGGGATACGAACCCGGGCTTTACGTCTAATAAGCCAACACACTACCTACTAGACTACGACCTACGATGAACAAATCATCATACGTGACCACAGACACAGATTTATGTATGGAGCTGTTAGCAACTGACACTAATTTTCATTGAAAAATCATCGTCAGCAATGGGACCCATTATTTTTTTGCGAAATTTGCAAATTTAGAACGATAACAAACTATATCAGATTCAAAAGCCTCCAATAAATCGCGAAAAAGTCACTGCTTGGTGTGAATTTTGGGCTGGCGACGTCATGGGTCCATGCTTCTTAGAGAACGACAGTAGCCAGGCTAACACTGCCAACGGCGAGCACTATAGCTCTAGGATTACAAACTTCTTCTGGCCCTAATTGGTTGATATGGACGCCATCGACGTGTGGTTTCAACAGGACGGTACTACTTGCCAAACAGCTCATGCATGACACATTGAATATTCTGCACAATCGATTAGAGGGCATAGCCATCTAACGTAGAGGTGATGTGAACTGACAGCCGAGATCGTGCGATTTAACCCCGTTAGAAATGTTCTTGTGAAATTTTAGTAAGACACAGATGTATGCAAAAAAGTCACAATCAACAGCAGTCCTTAAAGACAATATAACCCATGTCAACGGTCAAATTCAGCGTGATTTATGCGCCCGAGTCATTGAAAATTGGGCATTTTGAATGTGCTCTACCCAGAGAAGCCATAGCAGCTATTTGAACGTTGTTATAATCCACACATAATGGCATTAATAGGTCTTTCGAGTGAAAATTTCAATGATATCTAGTTCACATTTTGTTTAATTTAAATTTAAATATAGAAGAGCCAAGAGAAAGACCCTAAAATTTCAATAATTTAACGTCAGAAGGAAAATACATCAGCAGAGGGAAACGGCAATAGAAGAGGTATGTATGTATGTATGTTATGCCAAAATAATTCTGAACAACAAACTCGACTAAATCCACCAATGTCAGATATTGCCGAAATAAACGTACTTTAACTTTTCTTTTTTTAATTTCTTAAAATAAAATAATTTGAAATAAAACACAAAATATTTTGCAAAGAAAGTATTTCTAAACATCTCTTATAAGTTATGAGCCCATTGTGCTGCAATATCGTCACCACAATTTTTCATACACACAAACACAAAGAATAGTGCCCAGTACTCAATATACAGTCATTTTATTCAATTATATATTACATAGATTTTGTTGTTGTTGGTTGTTATTAAAAATAGAGTGTATTTTTCGCAACTAAAAAGAATGCTCTTCTCTACAGCCGGCTGGTTACACACCCAGCAATTTTAGTTGCTTAAGTTTTTCTTCATAGTTTTATTGAACCCGCTTTTACGTTCATACCCGACAATTGAGAATGTCAAAACAAAATGAAATAAGAGCACAAGTAATTCTATTCATCTTATGGTACCCAGAAACCTCTTACACGCTCTCCCTGTGGCTGTGAATTCAAGAGTTGTACAACCAAAATGGCCATGTGTGAACATCATCATAATGCTCTCATGCAAACACGGCATACAACCACACATATAGGTATTTAGTGTTATTGCTTCTCGTATGCTTTTATATTTTCATTGTTTTTTTTTCGCTCTGTGTTGTACTATCAGACTGAGTATTGAGTATCACAGTCAGTATCTGTTGATTGTTAAACAGATCGGTCGACGTGCCAGCGGTAGTATCTTATTTTTTTAGTGCGTTTGTGCGTTAAGTTTAGTTTTAAACAAAAAAAATATATCACAAAAAGCAACAACAATTACATACGAAACGAAATTATAACCTGTTTGCTAATAAGCCACAGTGTAAGGAAATCAATCGTACAACGAAAAGTGAAGAAGAACCCACAATTTTTATTTATTTTTCTCTGTTATACGACCGGGTGATTTCGAGAAACACGTTGTCGTTTCGTAAACATTCTAGTGTATCGCGAGCGAAATTTCAATTTCAATTTTTTTTCTTTTCTTATGAAATTTTAAAATATTTTTTTTTCGTTTTCATTTCATTTATTTTATTATTCTTGTATTTTTCTTTTATCTTATTTTAGTTTGAAATTTTTTTAAAAGTTCAAATCAATAAGTCAAGTGTGTTCCTTATTCGTGTTATTCGTGTTGTTTGTTAAAGAATTTTGCCGATTTGCTGATTTCGTTCTTCGCTAATAAATAAAAACAAAAAAAAAATCAATCAAAATGAGGGAAATTGTTCATTTGCAAGCTGGTCAATGTGGCAACCAAATTGGCTCAAAGGTTAGTATACTGAACGTTAATTTTTATGAGTTTGTTTCTATTTAAACAAATTCCAGCTGAAGTTTCTTATCATCATTAGGAGACACTCTGTTGAAATCTATTGTAACGAATTTTTTTTTTTTTTTTCTGAATATTTTTTCTATCTTTTTATTACAATTTCACAATTTATTTTCTAACCTCAATACTTAATTATAACACATGAGTACGTTTATCTTATGCCAGCATTGCACAGTGGTGTTGAATGCTGAAAATGTTGAATACATTTTAAAAATTTTGTTTTTATGGATAAATTCTTTGGGGGAAATTTTTTTAAATATTAAACACAGGGTGGTCTACAGACGCACTTTATAAACCGATTGGAAAATGTTTATTTAAATACATGGCATGAATCATCAAGTTTTTGTATCGCAGATCATAAGCTCATTTTAGCCGGACTACCCCTTTATATAATGTTTGAAGTTTAGATTCTTTGAAAATCTTGTCAGTGTTTGAGGTTCGGTGCCATAAGCACCGGTTAAAACCCCAGGTCAGAAATCTCGAACAAAACTCTGAGAGTAAATAAAATGGTCATGAAAAGTTTAACAAAAATCTGTCGTTCGGAGTCGACTTTATACTCCACTCATTAATAAAATTAGTGCACACGATATAAGTGGTCTGAGAAACTAAGTTGTAATCCTGACTAATGGGTTGTAATGACCAATTACATATGTTTGTATCACACGTTGTGAAACATTTCCTTTCATTGATCAAATTTTTCCAGCTATCAGGTAACTGGTTTACTGTAGCAGGCCTCAGGATAATCGTGTGACCATCTGCCCTCCCTGAAAATGTATACGGTAGCTGTTTAGGATGTAGTAGCGAGGAGCTATGATCTATGCTGCCTACTCTTTTTTAAGAGGCGTCTGGAGAAACTACAATGTTATGTATTTAGTCTAGTAGATATTGGTGGTTGTTTAAACTTCAGATCAGACATCTGGAACAAAACGAAAAATTAAAAAATTTTTCTTCACCAACTTCCTCTCAGCAGATTTCTGGCAAAAATTTTGAGAGTGAGGGTCATGAAAAATTTTTCAAAAATCTTTTGTTTGGAGTTGACTTTAAACTGTACCTCCCGCCACTCGTATATAATATTAAAACGCACAACATAGGTGGTGTGAGGCGCTTGGTCGTAATTTTGTCTGATCAGTTATTACCAATTAAATATGTAAGTGTTATACTCTCTGTGACGTCAGAGATCACGATGATTCCTGCGTGGATTATTTGAAGGAATCTCCGCCAAATCTTGCTAATCAATATTCTCTCGGCATAATACTTAAATTGTTTCACTGTGCAATTTTGTATATTTGTGTTCTCATTATTTCTTATTCATGCTCTTTTAGTTCTTTCATTTGCTTACCATGTTCCTCATTCTGGTTGTTATTGTTGTTTTGTTTTGTACTTTTTATCAGTAGAAAGCGTGCATTTTTTCATTTAGAATCTGTTTTTTTTTTTTTTTTTTCTGCCCCTTTTATAATATTTCTCTTTGCATTACGTTTTTATGTCTGTCTCTTTATGTACTACCTCCACTACCCCCTTTTGTGTTTTGTCGTTTTTGTTTTGTTAATTTCTTGTATTTACATGACGAGTTTTTCATTCGGTTTAGCCTTATGATTTTTACCGTTGGCTTGTTGTTGTTGTTGTTATTTGTTTAATTCTTTTTCAAAGAGAAATTGTTAATGATGGAAATTTTTGAGAGAAATGAGAGACTCACTACAATCGAAACAAGGTTAATACTTGCAAACACACTCTCAGACATACACACATACATACATAAAAGCATACATGAGTAATGTTGAAAATATTTGCAACAGTGTTTAAAAGCATGTGATAAAGTCATAACACTGCAAGAAGTATTAATTATTTCTACACTTACATACATACCTACGTCTTTCCATTTTGGTTTTTTCTTTTTCTTCTTTTACACTCCAATATGGTTAATCATCAGACACAATGCCAGCGATAACGGTAAAGCTTTATTTATAATTTAGTATTTCCGACTAAAAATTACAAATACTTATAGCCAATCTCTTATTAAATGCAGCCGTAATAGGGAAAAATAAATGCACAAATATATTTATGTACATACAATTTTTACTTTCACGAGATAGTATTTGGCAATAAAAAATATTAAAAACTTTAAATTGTTTTTTTGAAAGGAGAAAAATATTTATATTCTTTGCATTAGTGAACTACCATAGCCTTTCTTTTTCTTAATAACTGAACACTCTAATTAGCTTTTCCGTTACTTTCTCATACCATTCGAAGGCGTTCAATTAGTTAGTTTTGACAGCATCTTTTAGCTTCAGAAGTAGGTCACACAGCTCAAACTTATTATGAGGGAAGAAATATTCAAATTTCAAAACAATGTTCTTATTTATTTGACAACTGTCAAATGGAAGGTGTACTGTGATTAATAATAAACCTAATTGGATTTTCGAGCCGTATGAATTAACTTTAAATCCAATATCTAATTGGGAGAGCTTTAAAGACCTATTTACTAAACCCTCTGTTGGGAGTTCAATCCATATTGTTATTAGTGTTCCCTTGCTTTGGGCCTACTTTGTTAGTGCTGCGTATGGGATGTAATTCTAAGGATTTTATAGTAGCTAAACACACGTTCAACCATGTGTTTGTTTTTTTTATTTTAGAGTTTGCAGACGTTTGTCTGGTTTGCTGTTTAGATATCTATCATGGTTATATTGTTCGATCACCATATCGTCCTTTGGGTCTAAAGCAGCGATTGCGAAAGTTTTTATTTTCACTACAAGTTCGCTATCCACTCACGCATAGTATTTTTTTTATTTTTTTTATATGTTCTATTATTCTATGCACGCTTAACATTTCATAGCCTAGCCAAGATTACATTACGTTTGATGGCGAATCCTCACTGAAAGGTACACTTCCGCTTAGGTTAAAAGTTAGGCCCATAGTAGTACCGCAAGTCAACACCTAACCTAGGAATCAAGCAGTCCTCAAAGAATATAATATACATATGTATATTTAATTAACCTCTGCTCTAAACGAGTCAATTGGCAGCCATTCTTGCCAGTGCCTGAGTAACCAGATAACCCACGACACTCTTAGGGTACCCAGGCCATCTGGTTAATAAATTTACGATTTCTCTTAAGGATCTTAAATTAATACGTCGTAATACCGGTTATACCAATTGCACCATATGTCTAGAAATCCCTGATAGTTTTGTAAATGTGTGGATTTAAACCAAATTACCTTTGGCTAAACGCGATCTGTCCATTTATTTCGTTTGGCCCAAATGTTTTTGAGATGGTCTGTAGTCTCATCCTCTTCATCGACATGACAGAAGTTTCTAGAAGCTCTAGAAGCCGTTGTAAAGTATTCGTTTTGAGGAATTCGACGGGTTCATTTACCGACCTTTCCTTGTGGTGTGAGTAAGGTCTGTAAGAGATCAATTGTAGCTCAATAAATAGAAAACAAAACATTAAAAAATCACAACTATTTGAAATGAATAATTCAATTAAAAAGAGCGCAATTAGGTTAAAAATGACGCCGCGTCAAGCACCTCATCTAATTGGCAATCAATAAAAATAAAATTCTTAAAACAAAAAAAAATCGTGAAACAAATAGGAAATCTGTGAAGAAATAATTTAAATAATTTAAGCCAGTTTATAGAAAGAACAAATTCAATTAATTTTTTTTTTGGCAGATTAACGATAACAAAACCTGTTCAAATCATAAAAAATAAAAAACAAAAAGAATTTCAAATTGATTTCTAAGCGAATTTTTTTTCTAGAACCCTAAACTAGTTCACTTTCAATCTGTTCAATGTCTTCGTTCAGTTGTATGTTTAAAGTTCTCATTTAAATATTTATAAGTAATCAGCGGATCTAAAGTTCAATTTGATTTATTACAGAAATAATAAAAAAAAAAAACAAAATTGAAAAAAAAAAAATTGTTTAAAACGAAATAAAAATCGAACATAAAAACTTGCTGACACCATTCAAAACGCTGGCTAACGTGACACTTTGAATGTGTTTTAATATTTTTTTCCAACGAAAATGTACAAATCAAGACTTCAATTTATAAATTTTTACGTAAACGTTAGAGTAATCGTTTATTTTTAACTGAAATTATCTTATCATTGTGCTCATTACAATTATGTTCATGTTTTATGTGTTAAAAGTTTACACTGAGGCCTTTATTGTCACAAAGAGAATTATGAACATTAAGCACTTTGTTCTTGTAGTATCGGAGCGTATATGAGAACAAAAAGACTCTACGGATATAAAACGTAAATGTGAGATTTATTGTGAAACATTGGTACACTTAGGTCTCTTTTCCCATCTTCCTATCCACTTAAAAATTCGGCGCTAGAGAAAGTGATTTTTTTGGAGCCAAATATCGTACCAATTTTGCATACCATGTTCTAATGTGAAGCTTAATTCAATGAGTGCCTTGCGCACCGTTTGAAATGCGATGGAGGAAAGCTCTTTAAATAGTGTTTAACAGGTTTAGCAATATTGCAACAAAGTCTTGTTATGAAGGAAAATGTCAGTTTCATGTCTGCTCGCATATTCCGTTTACTTTAATGTTACATTTAATGCTCGCTGCAAAAGAATAGAATGTCTTCGTTACAGGTTCCGCTTCAGTCGTTTGAGAGCAATGAAACGGAAAAATTGTCTTTTATTTCCTCCCCTAGAGGATACAATAGAAATTGTAAGTGCGTTTAAGCAGCATCGGCTATGCAGATGACATCTGCAACATAGGTTGACTGATAAGGCTACAAGCATAGACTTCCACTTCAATATAAATAATTGACAGTGTGGATTCTTTCTGTTTGCTTTGGATCAAAACATCGAAAGATAGCCATCCTAAAGTTGCCATTATGGTTCGTATAAATAAGGCAAGTGTGGTCTTTTTGTCGAACAGTATTAGTCGCCAAAGCAAACTTTGGTAATCTGTGCCACAACATGGGGCACAATGATTTAAGCATCCTCGCATGATCGTCTCGTGTGTGTTCAACCGCAAAATATATGACAGAATTCTTCTGGTCATAACAAATACAAAGTATTTTTTGGACGCTTTAAAATTTTAGCTGCAAAAACTTTAGAAGTAAATAAAATCGTCATGAAAAGTTTCTCAAAAAATCATGCCTACGGAGTCGGCTTTAAACTGTAGGCCCCGCCACTTACGGATAAAATTAACACACACAACATGGGTGGTGTGAGAAAAAAATGTTGTAATCCTGACTGAAGGGTCGTAATGACAAATTAAGCAAATATTACGTGTAGTCTCACAAAAATCGTATAACCCGTGGGTGTGAAAATGGTTTTTGATAATCATTACATGATAAATAAAATTACATGCCTCAAGATTTTTGATTTCCCGCAAAAAAGTTTTCTGTTTTATTGTCACGTTAAACTGTGTTAGATTCAGAAGAGATTCCAAACACTTTGTTTGAAAACGATTTCATCACTCCAATGATGCTCTATTAAAGTGCCTAAAACGCTTTGGCCACACTTCAAACTGTATATAAATTTCTACTACCTTTGCTAACCTATACATGTAGTTTGATGGAGAAGTTTGATGTGTGACCAAAAGCATTTAGATAAGCACAGGACTTACTAGAGGTTGTCGGGTCTCCCAATGTTCACTTTAATGTTATTAAAGATTAGTGGACGTATTACATTCTCCATTAAAAAATTAACACTTTCTTTATTGTCTTACTCATTAACGATGGTTTAACCAGGCACAGGTGTCAGTTATTATACTCTGTTCATTAATTGCCCATGTTCGGTGATCTGATTAAACATTGAAAAACAACATGTTCAAGTGAAGCATTTATGGTTGAATCTGACAAATATTTTGAAAAGATCGTGATATTCTTATACGGTATCGCGTTTATTTTATTTTTATTAGTTTTCGATTTACACCAGATCCATAAATTAAATTGAAATTAAAAAGAAAAAATAAAGTCTCTGCACTGGATTCCTTATTTTATTATTTTCTACAACAGCGTAGATCGCGTGTTGTAAATTGTTGGCAGTTTAGTGCCAAAAGACGCTGAAAGAAAAAAATCACATAAAAAGTAATACTAACAACAAAAGTAATCACAAAAGAACTACTCGTACACACAAACAAAACTAAAAATAACAATTTTAGTGTTTAAATAAATTCTTGTTTTTTTTTCTTCTCTCTCTTTTTTTGGGTTTTTTTCCAATTTTATTTTTGCGGTAAACAATTTACAATCTTTTGTAGTTTTTATAAGGTTTTGTTTTAATTTTCAATTCTATTGCTGTTGTACATACAAAGAAGGGCATTCATTTAAATTCGTTGGCAGTTGGCAGTTTTTTTTTTGTTTGTTAGTTTTTTATTGTTTCTTTTTATTTAATTTTTATCTTGAAAACATTATTTATAATGACGTGTTTGTTACTAATTAGTTGGGTTTCAAATATTTGTTTACTTAAGGTTTCTCTCTAAGAATGCTTTTAGCCTAACCACCACTAGTCAGTGATTTAAATGTATGAAATGTTTGCTTAGCTAAAACGCTTTGAAAGTGTTTAAACACTCAAATGCTATTAAGTACTTATTTTAACAACAACTATTTTAATTATTTAATAATTTTCAATTGCTCTTTATTTCAATATATTTACATGAATAATTAACATTTTGAAGATGAATTCAATTAATCAAATTGGTTTTCAATTATTTGTAATGAAATATTATTTACCGTTTCTGTTTGAAGAAAATAAAGATTTTTATCCAGATAGCTTGAAAACGTGGGATTTTTGACAATATTTATGTAAATATTATGGCCGTCCTTAGCTAAGGAAATCCGAAATTCTACTTCAGCGTCATTTTTTGCCATAATTTTTGCTTCATTACTTACGATGGCCAACCCACCAAGCCTACAACAATCACGTCGGAGAAATGCTTAGTATTTGGTGGGTTCAGCAGAATTCCATCTGAATTCTTTAGCTATTGAAATTGGTTACTCGATTCTTTTTTTTTTTATTTAACACAAGATCAGTTCTTCCAACATAAGTCACATGCTGCTAAAAAGATTGGAATATATCCAGCGAAAATATCTTTAGCCCCACTATTGACACAAAGTAGTCATCTTATTTCATTCATACCCTTATGTCCCATCAACTAAAACTAACTAACTTGGTTCTGAGTATTTTTATCTGTACTCTTACGTGGATTCTTACCAGTATTGCGTAGAGTATCCCTCACAATTACTAGTACAGTGTGAAGTATTTTGGATTTATTCGTATACCACTTTTGTAAGTCACCATGGAACTCTGCCCTATTTGAAAGGAGTACCCTATATGTCCTAGTAAAAATGATTTTTTTTTTATCATCAAATGACAAAAAGACTACATGCCTCATTATTTCTCTCTTTGAATTTTGCTTTATTGTAAAGTAGTCCTCTTTTGTATTGACACCTTAAGTTGTGTTAGATTTAAAAGAGATTCTAAAACCTTTATTTGAAAAGGATTTCATCATTCCAATGCTGCTCTCTATCCTCTAATATGTACTCTAAAAAATTTTGAGCTAGGTGTTATTTGTTCTGCCTTTCGACATCATACTACAGAGCCATATAGTATACTAGGCCTGACAATTTGGGTGTATTATTATGTAGAGGTACTAAATTCTCAGTACCTGATAAGAATTTAAGTATATATCCAAAAGGTCATTTTAGTGATGAGCCAGTGGGAACTACTGTATTGCAAAGACTCTTTGTTGCTTTTTTATCACTGTTGTATTTGTGGCTGCCAAGTAACTTTTCAATCGAGATTGATGCCCAAACATTTGATGTCTTCTGTGGGATAGGGCAAATTGCGATAATTCTTTCCCTACCATGATACAATGAATTTTCCACAACTCCAACTGGGTTCTAAGAGTCCCATATGTGATAATTTTGTTCGTTAAACCAAGTGTTCTTCTTCTTCATTACTGAAGAAAATTTTGTTCGAAAAATGATTTGAGTTCACTTGACATAATGTCCGTTTCATAAACTACAATTGCATTCAAGAGCTTTAGATTGATGGTAACGTTTTTATCAGGCTTATTTATAGAAAAACTTGGTCACATTTTTCCAGATGCAATAGAAATGATCTTCATCGCTGACGTAAATTTTACTGGAAAAATTAGCATTTGAAAGCCTGTTGCATTAACGTTTAATCGGCATATTTACGGCTTTGTAAAGGGACAATCGGCATTAAATGTAGTGTAAGTTGAATTACATATGAACGTAGATGCAAATGCAAATACAAAATAAGGCATAATGAACAATAAAATGATACTCAATTATTGAGAATGCCGTAGAACTGATGAATACGAATTAAACGCCACTATTACATCGGCACAAGTGATATTTTATTAAAGTTTAAAGAGATATGCCGAGAACTTTCTAGTTTGAATGATTTTATTGGAATGAACATTTTATACATAAAAATCAAGTTGTGGAAAATTCATAAGTAAAATATAGAATTTTACCACAGGGTGATAACATAAATACAATTTATAATATCTACATTTATCTACATACATATGAAAATTACAAGTAATAAATGTATAGTGAATGTAATTACTCCAACACTCCTCCTCATTCACCTTAAATTGCATTTATTACAAAAATAGTTATGTTTGTTCGGTGACAACGGTTTTGTTAGAATATCGGCTATCATTTCCTCTGTTGGGCAGTAGCATGAAGTTATGATACCTTTCTTGACTAGATCTTTCGTCATTTTGTACTTCGTATCCATGTGCTTGGTTTTAAACGAAAATTTGTCATCATTCAAAAGACGTAAACAGCTTTGATTATCGTTGAAGATTATTGTCGGTTCTTCTATGTGTTGGTCCAAGTCTGTTAAAAGTTGCCTTAACCATTTTGCTTCTTTTGCTGCTTCTGATAACGAAATGTATTCTGCTTCGCATGTTGATGAGGCTACGAGGGTTTGTTTCTGACAGGACCATGAAATTGTCCCACCATTGTAGAAAAATATTCGACCGCTATTTGACTTTCTATCAGTCCTTTCTTCAGCCCAGTTAGCATCTGCATAGCCGATTAATTGTTGATCTTGATTTTTATTGCTCAACAACAACTTTAGATTTGAGGTTGTTTTCAAATATTTTAAAATACGTTTACATTGGTTCCAATCTTCATGTGTGGGTTTTGAAACTTTTTGTGCTAAAATGCTTATAGCTGCTGAAACATCAGGTCTAGTATTAACTGAAATATATAATAGGTGCCCAATCAATTTACGATACAAAGTGTTGTTTTCAAGAGGTTCCGTTTCTCCTCCTTTTCCGTAACTTAAATCCATGGGTGTTTTAACTGGCTTGGCTTCTTGGAAATTGCCATCAACATCTTTTGATATTTCACTCTCAACAGTTTGCTGATACGATTTAGTTTCTTTAAGCTCCCTTGTTAACCAAATTTCGTCTATGAGTCTTCTAGGCTCTTTACCTTTGGTCTGCCTGCTTGAAACTCTAACAGTAGGGTTGTCTGTTTTAACTTCAGAATTTACTTCAGCACTCATCATATCATTGTTGATTGCTTTCTTATTATCCGCCTTAATAGGGTTAGGATTCTCCTCCTCAATCAACAAAGGGTTAACGTTACGATTGGTTTGACTTACGAGATCAAGAGATACTTCCGTATGATCAGGATTCTGAATACTATCTGTAAAACGAACATCACTACTGATAACCACTCTGTTTGACGTACTATTATAGCAACGAAATGCTTTAGAGTTGCTATCGTAACCTAAGAAAATCATTTCTACTGCTGTATTGTCTAATTTACGCCTTTTTTCAGTAGGAATGTGAACAAAACATTTGGATCCAAAAATATGAAATTCTTTCAAACTTGGTTTTGAACCGTACCATAATTCATGTGGAGTTGAATTGATTGTTTTTGTAAAAGTCCTATTCTGAATATAATTAGCAGTTGTAACAGCTTCTCCCCAAAACAAATACGATAAATTGGCATCAATGAGCATACACCTTGCCATTTCAATTAGGGTTCTGTTCTTTCTTTCCGCTTTCCCATTTTGTTGGGGACTGTAAGGAGCAGTTAATTGAGATTTAATTCCCTCAGACTCTAAAAACTTTATTAAATTCTTTCCGGTGTATTCACCACCTCTATCGGATCTTATTACCTTTGGAGTTCGACCAAAATTTGTTCGACAATACGTAACAAAATTTTTCAATGCTTCTTCTACTTCAAATTTTCTTGATAACAAATATAAAGTCGTAAAACCAGAGTAATCGTCAATAAATGTAACGATATATCTTTTTCCAGACGGTGTAGCAGTCTGCATTGGACCACAAACATCACTGTGGATCAACTGTAACGGTTCTGTAGTTTTGCTTAACGATTCCTTTGGAAATGGAATTCTTGTTAACTTTCCCTTAACACAGGTTTCGCAAATTTCCTTAATATTGCATTCAACAATCTTTAAATCATCAACCAAATTTTCAGAAAACATTTGTCTAATAGCTGTAGGATCACGGTGACCTAGCTTTCGATGCCACTGATGAATGCAATTCTCATTATGTTGCATTATAATATTAGCCTTATCATACTGACGTAAAATGTACATCTCACCATCAATATCTGCAACTCCAACGTTTCTGTTATTCAGATTTATATGACAAAATTTTTTATTAAACGATACATCGAAACCAGCTTTTGTTAATTGTCTCACTGAAAGTATATTTCCCACTAGACTGGGTGCATACAACACTTCTTTAGCCGAAATTCTATTCTTATTGCCGCTTTCATCACACAACACAATTTGTCCAGACCCAATGCCTTCAATAGCCACTGTTTCTCCATTTGCTAATTCAATATTGCTTTTATACGATTTATCAATATTTTCAAAAAATTTATAATCATTTACAGCATGCCGCGTTGCACCCGAATCTACCAGCCAACAAAACTTGTTATAATTACCAAATTTGAAAAGAAAATTTGAAGATTTTTCTTCAACCGAGTTGATTTTGTTGTTATTTGAAAATTGTTTTTGTTTCCAATTTTTATACTTGCTACAATTTTTCTTCTGATGACCAGGCTTTTTACAAAAATAACAAACAGAACTACTCTTACCGACAACTTTTAAAACAGCATCACTCGTACCATTACCAGTATGTAAACGCCGCTCATATTCTGCTATCACCTTTTGCTGAACCAAAGCAAATGTTAGCTCATCTTCCTTGCGTGACTCTAAAGACGTTGTTAGCGTATCATAACTTTCAGGTAAACTACTCAATAGCATAGCAGCACTCCATTTGTCTGACAGAGCCTCTTCACCGACATCACTTAGTTTTGCAAACAAGTCGTTCATTGTGGAAATGTGTGCAATTGCATCGCCGCTTTCCTCAAGTTTGAGGTTACAAATGGTCCTCATCAAATGCACCTTGTTGCTTAAAGTATTCTTCTCGTGGTAATTCTTAAGCGCCATCCATGTGTCTGCAGCAGTTTTCATATTCCGAATATGGCACAATTGGTCATCCATAACGAGCAGACCTATGGTACCCCTTGCTTCATCATCCTTATTTTCCCAATCATCTATTATGGACTGATTAGAAATAATACCATTTTGAATAATTGGTGCGGGACGTTTGCCTTCAATGACATGCTTCCATAAATTTTGTTTCCGAAGCAAAAGTTCCATCTTAAATTTCCAATTTGCATAGTTGTTGTTCGTAAGCTTTGCAAACTTCAGCTTTGTGTCCGCCATTCTTTAATCCAATTATCTTTAAAATATCAAAATATTTCCGTATAGAGCAGTAAAATTCTTTAATTTTAAACTTTATAATTCTATTGCTCTTTATATTTTGATCTTTAGTTTTAAATTATTCCAAAAAAAAAAAAAAATTTTCAGCAAAGGCCCATAACCTATTAAAGTTTAAAGAGATATGCCGAGAACTTTCTAGTTTGAATGATTTTATTGGAATGAACATTTTATACATAAAAATCAAGTTGTGGAAAATTCATAAGTAAAATATAGAATTTTACCACAGGGTGATAACATAAATACAATTTATAATATCTACATTTATCTACATACATATGAAAATTACAAGTAATAAATGTATAGTGAATGTAATTACTCCAACATATTTTTGGCAATTAGTACATTGTGATAATGCACAGACCTGTTCACTTCTGTAATTTCTATAGTTTTTTCATATTTCAGTATAATTTTGCTAACTCCTTGCACAATAGGTCGGCTATGAAGACTACAATCACTCAATTACAATCCGTAATGCTCGAAAAGTGACCACATTTGTATTAGAACTTCTGCAGTAAATTTTAATTATTTTTACGCATTCTTTACATACATTACAATCCTTCAGTCAGGATTACGACCTAACTTCTCACACCTCTTAAGTTGTGTGTGTTAAATTTATGCATGAGTGGCAGGACCTGCAGTTTATAATCGGCATATTTTTCAGAAACTTTTCATGGCAATTTCATTTTCTCTCAGACCTTCTGCCTGAAATCTGCTGAGAGAAAGTCGCCAAAGAAATATTTCTTTATATCTCGTTTTGTGGGTGATGTCTGCCTGGGGTTTGAATCGTGGCCTCACGTCTAATAAGCCTACACAATACCTACTAGATTACGGCGACTCTACGCATTCTTTGGTCGTCAAATAATCCATATCCATGTATGAGAAATCTTTCACAAATTCAGTGTGACTTAAGATAAGAAACATTTGAAGGCAAAAAGTCTTGCCATGCTGGCGATTACATACAATACAATTGTTTCAAAATAAAGCCTGCTTTTAAGCAGGCCATTATCGATGCAATTGTTATTCTCTACTATCAGGATCTTAAATTTCTTATGAATTTCTAGCATTATAGAGGATGATAGTAACAAATTAATAAAGAATCTCCTGCCTGTTATTATGTCCCCCCATTTGTTTATCGTTAAATTATAATTAATTTATTTGTTGTTATCGCTATATAATGTGAATGTATTTCATTTGTTTATTTTATATTTTATTTTTTTATTGTGTTATTAATTTTTAATTTTTTTATGCACACATACACATACATATTCATTCATTCATTCAAATTTAAATGTTAATTAAGTTTTCTGATATTTATGTATGCTTTTTTCCATATTATTTTTTTTTTAATTTTTGCTATGATTTTTTGCCATTAACAAATAGTGACAATTTAATTTTTTTATATCTCTTATGTTATAATGATATATGCACATTATTTTAATGCTCCTGTTGTTTTGTATTATTATTATTTTTTAATTTTTTTATATTATTATTTTTTTTTTTAATTTTGAAATATAATTTAAATTGCTGACGGTATTGGCTTTGGTGTTGGTGTGTGAGGCATAATGAGGCATTTTTCTCATTAATACTATGCTTTTATTTTTCTTTTTTTGTTTTTTATTGTTGTAGTTGTAGTAGTTGTTGTTGTTGTTTATTTGTTTTAATTTAATAATTCAATGCGTATACTGTTTCCACACTTTTAATTAAAACTTCTTTTGATTTATTATGATGCAGTGTGAAATATTATAATTTATCTCACGATAAGCGAAACAAACACCCTGCCCTCGCATAGTAAATGAAAATGAAAATAGACAGCAGAAGAGTTTTCAAGGTACTTTTCTATAATTTATTGTTATTAATGAAAGGAAGTTGCAAAGCATACAATAGAGCAATTAATACCATCTAGAGTTAGAGAAGTTTAACTATGTGGAACGAATATACATGGGGTGTTTGTCATATAGGACTTATAAAAATATTAGAAAATATATTCAAATGGAGCACAATAAGTTAATAGCCGTACATCCAGTCTTTATCTAACAAACGTCAGTTTTTTTCTGCAATTAATTCAATACACAAAAGAAGCACAAAAAGTCAGTAAATTTTTATACAAATAAAAATGTCACATCAACAAATATCATCAACATCAGATGCAATAATATTTAATCACACATTAATGTTAAGTGTTTACGATATTCTATAATTTATATCGCTTAATACAATATACGATATACATACATCTACATCCATGCCATCCATACATCAATTCGTGGCAAGATATTAAATGTACATAATGATTTAATAACTTCAATTATAAAGTTTTTTCTCAAATCTATACGAATGTAAATGTTGACCTCTCACATTCGCTATGAGATACATACACCACAGGTCATTGCATTCGAACAGTTTTATTGATAAATATTAGAAAAAGGCTATCAAATAGTATGTAAAGTTGAAAAGATAGTTTCTTTTTTTCAATAAATTTTAAAATTCAAGAACTTTAATAAAGAAACCATTGACTTGCTCAACTTCTGCTAGAAACACAACGCAGCAAAAGCAGCAATCTCTCAAAATTAGAATACATGAGTGTATATGGATGTCATTATTTTAAAGGCAGATCGACAACAAGCAAAGATTCTGCAAAGCATTGCTTTCCGACTAATTTCTATTTTTATTCTCAGCAGTGAGAGAATTAGTGCCCACAGTGTGAGGATTAATACTGTTGATCATGACATTCTTTGTCATAAGTTGATAAATAACTTTAAATTTTCAACATCAGCAGTTAAACTATTACGTACATACCTATATAAGAGAAGCCAGACAGTGCACTATGGAGACGTAAAATCATTTAGCAGTGCGGTATGAAGAGGTGTACCACAGGGTTCAATTCTCGGCCCTCTGCTATACATAATGTATTCAAATGACCTACCTTCTCGAATCACTCACTGTGGAATTCGAATGTATGCTGATGACGTTCAACTATATATTAGCTGTTTTAGAACTGACATCGATAATTGTGTATTGAGACTGAACCAGGACCTCGACAATATATTTAAATGGGCTAGTGCAAATGGTCTTTGCTTGAACGCTGATAAATCTAAGGCTATCATAATTGGGAAAATCGGCCTTTTGCCGAACTTACTGCCACCATTAGTCGTTGGTGACTCGCCCATAGAAATAGTACAATGTGCTAAGAACTTGGGTATTACTTTGAATAGTCAACTCTCCTGGACTGACCATGTTAATACAATTTGTGGGAGAACGTACGCTATGCTCAGGAATCTCTGCGGGACTCAGTCCTTTACGCCTTTCAATATACGTATGCTCTTGGCGAAGACATACTTAATATCAACTCTCTTGTATGGCTGTGAGCTTTTTGCGGGCTTGGACTCTGTTAGCAGGAATAAACTTAAAGTGACTTATAACAACATAGCGAGATATATTTTTGGACGCAGTAGATATAGTAGTGTCTCGCATTTTTCCTACAGAATCTATAATATGACACTGGAAAGCCTTTTAAAATATCGTATGCTAATTTTCTTGCACAAGATTATTTATTTAAAGGAACCAGATTATCTATTTACTAGACTACAATTCTCTAGAACTAATAGAGGCTATAGGATAAATGCAGTAAGGTACAGAAAACAGGCGTCTGAGAGGCACTTCTATATCAATGCTACTCGTTCATGGAATCAACTTCCTCCAGAAATTCTATTGAAAGGCAATGTAATGCAATTTAAAAAAGCAATTTCAGCATACTTTTCTTTGATTTAGAATTCATCATTTAATTTAATCAAACCTAAGGCTAACTTAAATTTAAATCTAACTTAAATCTATCAATATAATTTTTGCTTTGTGATGAAATTTACATATGGGCAATTTCGTGTCAAGTGACCCAATTTTTAAAATCGATGTCTTCCGATTTGGATGAAATTTGCACCAAGGTTAGTACTATTGGATAGTTGGCCAGACACAAATTTTCAGCTCTATCAGTCAAGAACTGTCGGAGTTAGAGGGGGTCAAAGTTGGACATTTTGGTCATACAGGGTTTTTTAAAAATGTGTGTAACTTTTCACCTATTGGTCCTAGCAAAAATTTTCCGAAGGATATTAGATAGCTATTTCTTCAATCTTTCCAAAAATAATTTTTTTAATTTTAAAAAAAAATTTTTTTTATTTTTTTTTTAAATTAATTTTTTTTTAATTTTTTTTCAATTTGGGCCCTTTTTTTTTTTTTTTTTTGCTTAAAAGAAAGCTTATAAAATTTCCTTTAAGGCCTTCATAATCGCTGAATGGGATGCGAGTGGGATATCTATCAAAAAAATTATTTTTTAACTCAAGAATAAGATTTTTCAATATTTGGCACATGTACCATTTTCATTTTCCCCCATTTTTTTCGAAATGGATTTTTTTTTTATTTTTCCTCAAAAGAAAACTTAAACCATTTCTTTTAAGGTCTTTGTGGGCACTTAGTAGCAAGAGGCATATCTATAAAAAAAAATATTTTAACACAAAACCAAAGTTTTCAAATTTTACCATATGCACTATATTTTTTTTAATGGATGTTTTTTTTTTTTTGCTCAAAGAAAGCCTGGTTCTTTTCCTTTAAGAGCTTTGTGGTCACTTAATGGGATGCGAGTGGAAAAACATCATCCTCTTCTGCATTTGGACTTTCTGGCCATCGATTCGAACAGACACCCAGTCTTTCATTCCTGGCATCATTCGACTCATATCATCTCGCTGATAAAATTGAGCTACTAGAGATTCAGTTTCGCACGCTAAAGTTTTTCCACTCATCTCTTTAAGTAACCACAAAGCTCTTAAAGGAAAAGAACTAGGCTTTCTTTGAGCAAAAAAAAAAACATCCATTAAAAAAAATATAGTGCATATGGTAAAATTTGAAAACTTTGGTTTTGTGTTATGTCTGGCCAAGTATCCAATAGTACTAACCTTGGTGCAAATTTCATCCAAATCGGAAGACATCGATTTTAAAAATTGGGTCACTTGACACGAAATTGCCCATATATATAACTACTAACTTAATACATACAATCATAATCCTAACATTGTATAAGCAGTACTATTAAATAAGATTAAATGCTTGTTGTACTGGGGTTAATCAATAAATAAATAAATAAATAAAAATAACTTCATACATTGCGGTTGTCTTTGTTATAATTAATACGCATGCAGCTTACCTTAGACTACAAATGTAAAATTGTTGTGCTTGATGCGTTGCGTTTATTGCGTTGTGTAGGATTTGTCATAATGAGTGATTTTTTACTCTTTTGGTTTTTTACAGTATGTTAACAAAATGGATAGTCGCCGTAGTCTAGTAGATAGATTCAAAGCCCAGATCAGACTTCTCCATCAAAACGAAATATGAAAATATATTTCTTCGGCGACTTCCTCTCAGCAGATTTCTTCCTCAGAGATTAATTGAAATTGCCATGAAAAGTTTCTCAAGTCTATGTCGTTTGGAGTTGACTTTAAACTGTATGTTCCGCCACTCATGTATAAAATTGACACACAAAACATGGGTGTGAGAAGATAGGTTGTAATCCTGACTGAAGGGTTGTAATGACCAACTATGTATGTATGTATGTGGTAAAGCCGAAAATAATCAGCAAGGAATATCAAATAATGGGCTTTTTTAGAAAACTCCATGATGAGAATTGTGACTGTATCCTCATGAGAAAATTCGAACACACACAGAATTGTCGAATTTGGTGTGAGGAGTAGCCAATTTATTTGCAGAATTCACTGATTAGTGAAGTTTAGAACTGGCGATTTCATTGGATCGCATTTCTTTACTCTTTATTAATAAATTAATCATCGTAATTATTCAGATTTGTTGCAGACATACAGACTATATAGGCCCTCTTTTAATCGAATATGTTCATGGTAGTCCGATTTGGAATGAATAAGAATTTTAACGAATTTTTTATAATATTTTTCCGATTCTCCTACAAGTCCTACAAGGAACATGGTGTTACTTTCAGTTTGATTCCAAACAATGTATAAGATTGTCGTCTAGTGGGTTTGATTAACCCGCTGCTATCTTATCAGTTAACTTTCTTAGGGTGTGGCTTTTCCGCACGTCTTCAAAATTAGAAAATACATTGCTGATGAGCTTAACCCAAAGGGATAGATATGTCGGATTAAAAGGAGAAACTTATGCTGACCACGGTTCTAACCCCAGGTGAGACATCAAAACTTCATGGTCATGCCACTCGTGCATAAAATTAACACACACAACATGAGTGGTGTAAGAAGCTAGGTCGTACTCATGACTAAAGGGTTGTAATGACTAATTATGACGGCCCAAACCATCTAATCCATCTCCACATTATGTCTCTTCTAAGAGTTTTTAATCTTTGGTTAACTTGCCTTATACATCATCTAAGGCGGAAGATAACATTATATTTTCCCACTCTCAAATCCTTCTAAACTCATACCACCAGAACTCTTCATGGTCATTTAACATATTTTTTTTCTGTATTTTTTTAATTCTTTTCCTTTGTTAATGGAAAATGGAAAAAAGCAAGCAAAAATTTATTAATTTGCTTTCCATTTGACTATTGTTTATTCATAATCTCCGTTTTATTTTTTTTTTTTTTTTGGACCCTCCAGTTAATGTTTTTCATGTACAATATTCATAAAACAGATGTTTGCCTTCTAGGTTTACAACAATACAGCACAACACACATAGCGAGTGCATTTGTCAGAATAGCATTGAAAGCATAATCAAGTTGAAAAACGAAAATTTTTATTTTTAAATGATTCCAAAAATCATGTGGAAATGCAATAGAAAAAGAAAGAGAAAAAATGCTGATAAAAATTAATGTAAAACAAATAATGGATTGCAAAAATTCTATAAAAAAAAAGAAGGAAGTAGAATTAAAAATCATTGGCCAACGAACGGTTTAATTCAAGCAGAATAAAACCTTAATTATTTGGCAAATATTTCTGTACATACATATTCATGAAATTAATAATTTTAATAAAAATAATGGCCAACAGCAAGTAATTGACAAAAATAAATACGGAGAGTTTTGTAATTTTATTTTTCGACAAATGTATCTATGTATGGATTATGTATGTATTTAAAAAACAAAAATATTTATTTTTTTGCAAATCAAAATTCATATGAAATAATAATAAACATTTCAAAATTGATGTACTCGTATACATATATACATACATATGTAAATAGAAATAATGAATTTTTCATAAACATTTTACATATTTTATGCAATTAGTTCAAATGCTGTAAATCAACGGGATTATGATACTCACACCAGTTTTGTTAAATTAAAAACGAAGTAAATTTGCTAATAAATTGCTATTCATGGGTGGTGTGCTAGACTATTAGTGTAAGAGTTGTGGGTTCGATTCCCGCCAGAGGTTGTCGTCTCTTACCCTTAGCTCGTAATAATTGTAGTGTAATTGGTAATTGTGTTCTATTTAACAGATAAATAAATAAATTTGTTACTCTAACCTAAAAAAAGATATTTTGGTTTATGTCTTTACTAATTTATACCGCGTTTTCGAGATGGATGATGTTTATCCCTCAGTCATTCTTACTTTGATTGAAGTCACCGTAGTCTAGTAGATAGTGTGTTGGCTTATTAGACGTAAGGGCACGATTCAAACCGCAGGTCAGGCATCTCCAACGAAACGAAATCGGAAAAAAATACTTCTTCGGGGACTTCCTCTCAGCATTCTTCTGAGAAAAATTCTGAGGGTAAAATAAAATTGCCATGAAAAGCTTCTCAAGAATCTGTTGTTCAGAGAAGACTTTAAACTGTAGGCCTCGGCACTCATATATAAAATTAACATACACAACATAAGTGGTGCAAGAAGCTAGGTCGTAATCCTGACTGAAGGCTTCTAAGAATGTTTGTATTCTCACTTCGATTCAAGATGGATTCAGATTGAGTCTTCGCTGAATCTCAATCTCCTATGTGTTGCACCCAGAACACATAGGAGACGATTTAAGAAAATATTTTCTGTGCATATGGAAAGATTAGATTATGGAAAAAGAAAACCTCGAAGATTGCGACAACAGTTACCCTAAACGCATGGCTAGGATTAGCGAATGCTCAGCGAACTCATGGGGCCACTAAAAAATAGACTTGAATTATTCATTATCGTGTACTGCTGGGAATCTTAAAATATCTGTCATATTTTAGATAAATTTTATTGTTTTTTTTTTCTTTTTAAGGCCAGCACTCAGGGGATGGCCCCTAGGCATGTAGTGCATTGTGTTGGAATTGGGAAAATAGCTTATGGGAAGTAGGACAAAGGGAGTATTGTTTGTGGACATAAGATTTGAATCCACATGAGGATCCCTATGCTGACCGTCCAGTTAAAGAAAAAATTCTGTCTTTAATGCAGTGTGCGACCAACTGAATGTACCCTGCGAGAAAGACGAGTGCGACGTAAGAATACACGATTTTCGAGAACAACTCTCTTTATTTCGCTAGAGCAAAATCCGTAGTAGTAGCCATAGAACAGTCAAACTCAAGCCACATTGTGATTATGCTCTACCGTCATTAATGATCACCTTCGCCATCTTCTGTACGTACACGGTCGAAAAGACTAAATGTAGACTTTGAGGCACTGGCCCACACATGAGACTTGTATTCCGTTCGCGGTCGGATATAAGTGGTGTAAATAGTAAGGAGTTCAGATGAAGTGAAGTATTTCTTGCATCGTCTTAAGAAATCAAGACACTTGAATGCTTCTTTCGACACTTGAAAAATGTGCTGGTTCCAGTGAACACCACACTCAATAATCTTTACATCACTCATAACTACAGATGACGCAATATTATTGACTGTGTCAATAAAGAGCATTGCGTTTATCGCGCATTATAATCAACCCTATTTAAAGGACCCCATTCACAGCTAGACTGTAGGTCTGATGTGAAAGTGCCTGAATCTTGCGGTACCCCAGAGTTTAACGTGAACTCGTCTGATCTCATATGTAACAACACGTATAGTGCGATCCCTGAGAAAACTCGATAGAAATCGATAGAAGTGACTACCAACACCAAAAGCAATAAGTTTTGATAGAAACGCCACAAATGCTTGGACGGGAAATGATGTTGAAAAACGCGACTTGATCATCTTTAGAGCTGTATTCAACCTGAACTTGTACAATTTACCAATTGTTGTTGATGTACTTCTATTACAGCTACATTTCAGTTTTGAAATTTTAATGCCACCCTAATGCCACTTCCTACCAAAATTTCCTTTCGCCATATTATATGCAATTTTCTGCTGCACTTACGCCGCTCAATACTTGTTCTTATCTAAACACGATACACCAGCTCAAAATAAAATGAAAAACTTCGTAAACTATGGTATCCTCAAACTATTTTTATTGTAATTTTTTCTTTTCTTTGCAATCATTCTATTATTATGGCAATCGGAAGTGATTTACACAAAATTGGTTTTTAAGTAAATAATGTTATACGAGAAAAGAAATTTCCCTGGCAAACGAAAATTTCATGCATTATGGCTTCTTCATCGTTAATATGAGAGCGAAAAATAGATTATTTCTCCCCTAGCAGTTAGGATTAAAAAAAAACAGAAAATCTATTAGAAAAAATATATATATACATATATATATATATATATATATATGCAAGACAAGGCAAAAAAAAATATATTTTCTACTTATCTTTTCTATTTATTATGCATCATTCTTTAATGATTTTTTTCTTTTCTTTTCATTCTTTTGAACTTTTTAAGCGCATAAATAATATGCTTTTTTAAATATTGAGAATCGTAAATTAGTTGACCTCAATTACAAAAAATATGCGACAATAATTGCTTGTGTGTATCTCTATTAAAGGAAATATTCAATTTGGAGCAATAAATAGGTAAAAAATCTTAACCTCGGTCGAATGTAATATTTTCAAATTCATTTGTAAGTAACGGGTGCTTTTTCGTAAATGGAACAGCATTGTATGGCATGAGTACTGATAAGTTTGTTTAAAAGAGATGCTGAAACATTTTTCAATACAGACATGGTTTGAGGCAAAGTTAGGTTAAAGGGCAGTTCACGGGCAAGTTCACTCGGTGGCCATATGGCCCGTCGTGATACCCAGTGTGAGTTAAGCCCCCTTGTCATGATCCGTTAGTGGTGGGTTTTTAATTCCCAGCGAACTTCGGATAAAACCGGCCAATTTTCTTAATGCCATGTTTGCCACCATGTCCAGACCTTCAAACGTTTTGTCATCCAAAAACCGATGACGTCCGTTCTGAAGTGCATGTCGCTCGCATAAAAAGTTTTGAGCCGTTTCCGTTTCCTGCACATCGTGGCAGCTTTTGCAGTAATCCTGGTGGGGCAGACCAAGCTTGTCAGCAAAATTGCCAATAGCGTAGTGTCCCATTAGAATTACTGTTAGAGTACGAACCGGTCTCTTGTCGAACTCAAGTAGTTGCTTAATTTTTCTGCTGTTAACTGCTGGACACAGCTAGGTTTTTTGAATTTCTTGCTGCTTTTTCCAATTTAGAAAAGTATTCCTGTAGAGGCACATACACCTACTCGAACAGCTTCGATGCCTTCCAAGCCAGTTCGACCGCCATTTCGTTAACCTTTCTGCCACAGTGGCCCGGAACCCAGTAAAGGCGGGTATTGTGTGGACTTATATGGTGTAGAGAGTCCATGCAACTTCCGACGCCTTTTGGTTTAACGAAAAGGGGTCCCTGCGCTTTGTTTTCCGTTTGACTGTCCATACGTATGATCAAATTCGAAGGAGGCAGGTCCTCGGTTTTGAGACAGAAATAACATGAAGGCCCTCTTAAGTAATTAAGACATATCTTTTAGGAACTGGGTGTTACCGTCTATTCACAGCATTGTGACCATATGCTAGCGAATGCTCTGAAAAAATGTTAAAAACTTATATTTCGCGACGACGTTAGATTTCAGGTCCTTCTACATACATGCATACATACGTACCTATTTGTTCATTACAACACTTTAGTCACGATTACTAGTTTCTCACACCAATGTTGTGTGTGTTAATTTTATACATGAGTGGCGAGATCTACAATTAAAAGTCGACTCCGAACAACAGATTATTGAGTAGCTTTTCATGGCAATTTTTTATTTACACACAGAGTTTTTACCAGAAATCTGCTGAGGGGAAGTCGCCGAAGAAATACTTCTTCACATTTCGTTTGGTTGGAGATGTCTGATCTGGGGTTTAAACCGAGGCCTCTGCCTACTAGACTACGGCAACTTCAAATTAAACAAATGTTTGCTGAAAATTGCTTTACTCTGACTGTACAGTGCAATGCAATACAATACAATGTTTTATTAACATGTTGTATTTTCTTTTTTATTTTTTTTCTTATTGAAAAACAAATCTATGTATGAATATATGTATATACATATATTTTTTTTTTTAATATTTTCTTTTAATTAGATCGTATGTTAATTTGCATTTTAATTAATAAATGTTTATGTACAATATTTTTCTCCACTTTTTTTAATTTTTATTTTCTATTATTTTTCGTGGCATGGCAAACCAACCGCAATTAAATAAAATTTATGTATTATTATTGTTGGCAAAACGTACACAAATGATACGATAGTAGATGAGAAATGAGCAAAAAAAAGACTTTAAAGAAAACGTATTATTTGTTCAACTAAATTGAACATCATTATAAACGAAGGTTGTCCCATAAAGTTATGTAAACTTCATATGCCCAAGTCATCAATTCAATTTAAGAAATTATTACTCAAGTGAATAGATTTTATTAAGGGTATGCTAACAGAATATGTGCATACGTTACTTAATATGATACTTTGAGAAAAAATGTGTTTTTTTTTAATTCATTTAACCTTCTTTTTTAAGTAGAATTTATTGCAGAAAAAAAACAAACAAAAATCTGGTTTATTTGGCGTTTTTTTAAACAACCTTCATTCGTTTGGTTTTGCCACCACAAATTGTTGTTGTAAACAAAAAAATTTTTAAAAACTTCCAACATCAAAACCAAAAAAAAAAGGGGGCTTTTAATTAATAAAAATTCAGTATTCAACAGCATTAAATATCATTGTGTGGTGTAATGAGCAGGTCATTCATGGTGTTTTGTTTTATTATTTGTATGTATTTGGTTGACGATAACCGAGAATACATAAATGGAAATTATTAAGGGTTCACCTTAAGTATGATTTCACTTTGAAAATCAAAGTGAGCTTCCAATTGATTTCAATTTTTTCCTGAAATATTTCTTGGCACCATTTATTAAGATTCTGTAACGTTCAAAGCTATGAAACTGAAATAAGTTAAAGGAATGACAAGAAGTTTTTAAAAGCTTTGTGACATTCCTCAGACATACATATGTACTTCAATGGTCATTACAACCCTTCAGTTAGGATTACGATCTAGCTTCTCGCACCACTGGTGGTGGGAGTTACAGTTTAATGTCGATTCCGAATGACATGTTATTGAGAAAATTTTCATTGCAATTTTATTTTATTTGCTCTCAGAGTTTTTACCAGAAATCTGTCGAGAGAAAGTCGCCGGAGAAATATTTTTTATATTTTCTTATAGTCTGACCAGGGGTTGGAAGCGTGGCATCACGAATAAGAAGCCAACACACTACCTACTAAACTACGGCGACTACAATTCCTCATTTATTTTGGATAGTATAGTCGTTGCGACAGTAAATATGAGATTAAGAGCATCTGTTCTTTATTGCAAGAGCTGAGCACTGGTACATAAGGTGAAAAAGGAAACCTCTTCGCTCCTACTATTCCTTCCTATATGACTGCTTAAACGAGCATAAAAAATGTTAAAGAATTTTGAAAATCATGAGATAACTACACTTTTGTTGCATGTTTACGATCCTGATTAAAGTTCAATGAGTCTTTTAGACATTTGGGATAAATATATGACGAGTTTTCCTTGTTAGATGTCTTATATTGGGTCACTTCGTATACCAATATGCCAATATATCAGACAATAATAATTCATTTGTGTCAAACGACCGGTGACTTAAAATATAATTTTTAAAGACAGTTTGAGATAACGTCGCTGGTGTCAAAGTTAGTAATACTATTGAACGCGTTTTCACTATAAAACATTTCATTGCAGAAAGTTCGATATAAAGAATGCACATCGCTGTAATTACTCATGATATTGTGAAACAAAGCTGCACAAGCATTTGGGATATATGCCGCGTTGGCACATAACAATACTATCACTGAAACTGCCTTAGAGTGATGAAGATTTATTGGACTACTCATCATCCTTTCTATCTACTAACAATGCTTTCAAGATATGCTTTCGGCGTTGAGTCTTTTCCAAGAATTTAAAGTCCTTATAAATTCTCCTACAGAATTTGATCTGTTGTCAAACCCTATGGAACGTTAGTCCAATTAGAGTTCGTCAAATTTCATAAAAACTTCTATGACGGTGCTATACAAACGTTAACGAAATGACAATGTAAAATCTTTTAAAAACGGGTGGCTGATCAAATTGTCACATTAATACGAACACAGAAATTTGATTGACTAACTTAAAATCAGCAAAACGCTGCTAAAAATGATCTCAAATGCGATAAAAAAAATGGCTGCTGATCCAATTGACATTAAAAGTTACTTTGAGTGTTTGAAAGGACTGGAAGGTTAATTATTCAGACGAGCTTCTAGAATCTGATGAAGAATGCAAAAAAAAAAACGAACAAGAAAGACAAGGACGCTATTGGCAAAGTTCCTTTCTTCTGCACTGAATATAACACTCAAGTATATTTTCAAGGGAGCTATGTTTTTAGGCAAAGCCAAATGGCCAAATAGCTCGACAAGCATTATTGATGAAATTGGAAGAAACTAAAGAAGTAATAAAGCTTTGTTACAGATTCATATGCCACAACAAAAAAAAACGATAAGGAGTTAAAAGGGGGTCACCAGACCATTAATATAGAAAACTTAGTTGAAAATTAAACAAAAGAAATACATACATATGAAGTCGCCGTAGTCTAGTAGGTAGTGTATTGGCTTGTTAGACTGAAGCCCCGGTTTAAACCCCAGGTCAGACATCAAAACGAAAATACGAAATTATTTCTTCGGCGACTTCCTCTCAGCAGATTTCTGGCAAAAACTCTGAGAGTAAATAAAATTGTCATGAAAAGCTTCTTAAAAATCTGTCGTTCGGAGTCGACTTTAAACTGTAGATCCCGCCACTCATGTATAAAATTAACCCACACAACATAAGTGGTGTGAGAAGATAGGTCGTTATCCTGACTGAAGGTTTGTAATGACCAATTATGTATGTAATACATATGTGATTAGAAGTTTGGCTAGGAAATACTTTGTGACAGTCCTCCTGAAAAGAACAAAATTAATAAAAAAAAAATAATCTCTATTGCAACAGTATAGTAAGCACACATGCATAAAAAAATTTAATTTAAAAAATTTTTAATCACTCTTTAGAACATAGTTTTTTTAATTTCTTAAATACCGTGGTATGTGACAGTGTTAATTTCAGCTGGTTTATTTATTAGCAGCATATGTATGTGCCACCTTCCAACAGCTGTTTCTAAAGTCGAAAGAAAATTGAAGATGTTCTTGTTTCGAAAAACAATAAAAACAATGTGTCTGCATTAAATTTCCCCCCATAGCTTAGATATTACATTCCTTAGAGGTTTCGCGTTTTACTTTCTTGGTAATAAATGTTGCATGAGGTTTACCAATGTTGTACGTGTAACATACTCTCTCGCATACGTACTCGTACATACATGATGACAATATTATTTTGCTTTTAACACCCCAAATTACAGCATCAGCAACAAGAAACACCAACAACAACAACAACAAAATATAAAAAGTTCATTATTAAATGCTGCTACAACAAAAATTTTCCAGAATCTTTTGTACGTTGTTATTTTTTTTTGTTTCGATATTTTTTTCCGATTCAACAGAAAACAGGAAACATATGCAGCACGTACTAAATTGCAGGTTATAGTTGTCTCTAACTGATTAGTGGCATATGTGGCATGTGGTTAAAAGAAGTCATGATATTATTAAACAAAAAAAAAAAACAACAACAACAATAATAGCAATAATAACAATAGCATCAAAAAGTTTATAAAACATACATATGTATGTACTTATGTATGTATGTGTGTATGCATGTACTTGTATTGTAAATGGCTTAAAATAGAGTTAAAAATTGATACAAAAAATGAAACAATGAAAAAAAAAAACACTCAAATAATCATTAATATTTATGACATGGATTTGGTTTGTTTTAATATAAATTAGAATCCATTGATACAGATATTCTTTTTCCTTTTGTTATCATTTTGTATTAAAACAAACCATAAATACTGAGATAACAATTTCCAATACAAGCCACAATATAGTATTTATTTAATTTTATTATTTTTAATCTTTTTAATCTTTTTTTTGTTTTTGTTTTTATATTCTTCTTCTCTTGTATTTTTCTATGTAAACAAAATATCCGGTTTTTTTTTTCATGTAAAATTGGACATTAATTTCGATGTAATCAGTGAAGCAAAATGAAAAAATGAATTGATTTAATGCTAGTTGTTGTTGTAGTTAGTAATGTTAATTTAATACTTTTATAAAAAAAAAAGCAAATTGATTCCTACTTGAATGTAAGCATCTATCTTATCTATTGTATCTATGAAATACAAAATCCTCGTATAATAAATTAAATAAATTTTTCATTATTGAGAGCATATGGCTTCCATAAAGTGTCTTCATCTTTTACATTTTGGTTTTGTTATTTTCACAAACTTCCATTAGAACATCGAGTGCTTCCAGATATTCCTGAGGACAAAACTTTGGGTCTTCCTTGCAATAGTACGGTCTATGCAATTAAATTTTCTTCACTTGATGTGTTCCTTGTTGGTACAATAACAGATTTATTCCATACAAATTGGCAATTAAAAAACGCCTATAAATGGGAAATCGCCGTAGTCTAGTAGATAGTGTTTTGGCTTATTAGATGTGAGGCCAAGATTCAAACCCCAGGTCAGACATTTCTAGGAAAACGAAATATGAAAACAATATTTATTCGGCGGAATGGTTACGTGAACACACAAGAAGTCCAATTCATTGCGAAAAAGGTTAATGTTTGGTGAGGATTTTGATCTGGTGGCAACAAGGGTTCATATTTCTTTGAAATCGACATTGGCCAGCCCCATCACAGTCAACGGTGAGCACTATGTGCTGATATTATCAATTTCTTTTTGACCTGATTTGTATGATTAGAACACCAACAAAATGTGATTTCAACAGGACTGTGGTAGGCACCATACGTACGGTTCATCCCACTTTGGATATTCTGTACGAATGCTCACAGTCAGCTTACGTGGAGATCGTGCAGATGGACTTATTCTTGTGAAATTTTCTTAAGTGACACTTGTGTGTGCCATAAGTCAAATTCAATCCGATTTATGCGCCAGATCATGGAAAAAAAATTAGACATTTTCTATGATCTTTTCTGAGAGAAGCAGTTCGGACATTTGAACGACATTATATTCCACACATAATGGCATCAAGAGGTTCTTCAAACCAATAAAAAATTTCGATGATGTTTCACAGAACTTAATTTAAATTTAAAGATAAAAAACACTTAAAAAATCACTAATCGATGTTACTCTCAAGACAACTGCATTGGTGCTTAACAGTTTCCGAATATTAACGACTTGTTGAGCATTGCATGAGACATTAAGGTTGCCTGTTTGCAAGGGTGATTTCACTCTTGATCTCCAGACCGATATTATTTTATATTACGTTCATTAAAAACCTCATTCATTTTCGGCCGTAACCGATACGCCACACGTCGCAACTTGTTGACAATATTTTTGAAGAAATTAGTGTCATTGCGATGAACTGCCATTTTCACAGAACACTCTCCATGATGCATTTAAAGAGGTCACATAATAAGGGGACGTCTTGTCTGAAACCTTTTATCGAATGCTGCGTTGTAGTCGACGAAGTGACGATATGTTTGGACTTGATTTTCATGGATTTTCTTCAGCAGCTGCCATAGTGCATTAATTTGTTTATGGTGGACTTGCCGGATCTGACGCCAAACTGGGAAACTTTTTTAGGGGAGGATATAAGAATCTGACGCTCAATATATCATGCATAATTTCTTATAATCAGCTTTTGCAAATATGTTAGTACATGCACACTGCCAGCTCGTTGTGTATAAGACTTGGGACCCAGAACATAAAAACTTTTCTCCAACGAAAGACATAAAGTTTACAGAGCTTAAACGAGTTTTATTTTGAGAAATAAAACGATTTTCTATGTAATATCATGTGTTTTATTAAAAATGCATGGACTTATTGATACACTCTCGTATTTATTCAAGTTGCTTTTATACTTAATTTCTTAACAATATTTTTCATATTCTCCTTTCTTTCCTTTCCAGGTAATTAAAGAATTTCTATAAGAATCTTTGAATTGAGGTATCGATGTGATGCTAACGCTTATATTTAATTCGTAAGTTACTCTTTAAAAAGGCACAAACTGTGAAAATCCCCTTAAATTACGTTGTACTATACAAACAATTCTAAATAATTGAATAAATTTTGTTTTTGTTTTTTGAATTTTTACTAAATTATTCACAATTTTATAAAAGATTTCCAATATGAAGTATTTGTGTGGCAATTTAAATTTAATCTGTTGCAAAAAACCAAAGATTTATTGACACAATTTGTTAAACTTCTCTACTCTACTCTCTTTTTTTTTTGTTGTTGTTGGATTATTAATAATAAAAATAAAATATACATTTCATATCTAATTTTTCCATATCGCTTTGTATTTTTATTGGCTGCAATTTTGATTTTAAAATATTCGTTAAAATTAAAAAAAAAATTCAACAAAAAACTACAAATTTTTATAAAGACTAATAAAATTCACAATTATTATTTATGTTCACTATATGTATGTATGTATATGCATTTTATTTTTACTACAGGCATTGGCAAGCATAGTGTTGACAGTTAGAAATATTTACTTTTGTTCGAGGGAGTCACTTTCATTTTATAAGTCGTTGAACATCGCTTTATTTGGGTTTAAATTCTAGGAAAATTTTTATTTAGAAACGATAAGTTTCTCAAATTCTGTCGTTCGGAGCCAACTGTAAATTGTGGGTCCCGCCACTCATGGATAAAGTTAACACACCCAACACCACTTACGTTGGGTGCTAGATTGTAATACTGACTAAGCTTGTGAAGTAGTGCAATTGATATGAACGAAAAGACCCTCAGATGGTGTATTAAATATCTTCAAACTCACGATGAACTTGCACAATCTTTGATAGCCATTCAAGCAGCAAAATCAAAATGTTTGCCTGTAGCAATAAAAATTATTAAAAAATGAAGCGCTAATACGTTGAAGGATGAACTTGATTGGTCCATGTTCTACTTCAACGTCTTAAGAACAAATCATTTTTAAGCCTAGTCAATGCCGATGGGGTAAACTTTGTATTTCGTGGCACCTAAAGCCAATGGCTTTATCCATCCACTACCTACCCGCCGACATTCCATCGAGAAATGTTGTTAGTTGGCACTCAAATTCTGTGCTCCATCCACCCCCTTTTTTTTGCTGGCAAGCGTTCATATGAGCAGAGATTTGTCTGCTGGAGTCACTAAGCCACTGTTTCATAGCGCAATTTTTCGTCACCAGGTTTTTCAACTGCAGTCGCCGTAGTCTAGTGGGTAGGTAGTGTGTTGGCTTAATAAATGACGTAAGGTCATGGTTCAAATCCCAAGTCAGACATCTCCAACGAAATATGAAAAATATTTCTGGTGAGACTGCCTCTCAGCAGATTTCTGTCAAAAACTCTGAAAGTAAATAAAAAAAATTGGCATGAAAAAGTTTTTTAAAAAAATCTGTCATTCGAAGACGACTTTATTGTAGTAGGTCACGCCACTCATGTATAAAATTAACATACACACAACATAAGTGGTGTTAGAAGGTTAGGTTAGAGGACGTGGACTTTTCAACTGTGACAACTACAGTACCCGGAGATCGAATTGACCCATTGTACAAAGTGGTGTGAGAAGCTAGGTCGTAATCCTAACAGAAGGATTGAAGTGACCAGTTATGTATGCATGTATATGGTTGTTTTGCACTAGTTAAAATGATACCGAAGCCTGTGAAAGAAAATACGAAAACGCAATCAAATAAATCCAAAAATTTATTGACAACAATGTTAAAACGGTTTGAGGATTTGATAATGCCTCAACTAATGCCATTTCTAAATGAAAACAAATGTTGTAATGACCAATAACTTGACATTGTTCATACTTCCGTTTAGTTGATGATATTTTCCAAAATCTTATCCTTACTGTAGAAATATTCGCTCAAACTTGTATTAGCAAAGACTCGAACCTTGTGCCATTAATATTTTCCTGTGTATGTCTTCGACCTGGAAGTATTACAAGTCATTTAAGTATTCGAAGGCATTTGAAAAACTCATACATAGAACGTATTACAATACGTATGTCACTAGTTTTAACTGCGAAGTACATATGTATAACAGTCAAAAACTTAACTTGTCATTATTAATACAACAGTTGCGTGTAGTGGCCAACATTTAGTGAATCGACCCCTGTATATACATTTCAGATTTCTAATACGCTACAGTAAAGTATGATTTACTATGATAACTTTAGAAAATTTAATTTAACAATTTTAATTGCGAGTAAATAAATAAAAATGTTTGTAAACCACTGTTAAATTAAATCCTAAAACTAAATACCATGTTAAGGGATCCTTCTTAGAGATTTGAAATTTGGTAAATTGGTTCTGCATTGTGTAGGGTATACCAACTCTGCAATATTTTGTTAATATAGGACATAAATAAATTAAAGTTTGTTTTTACTCTTTTTTTTTTTTTTTTGGAAACTACACTAGTGTGTATATATTATTAATATATTAAACGCAGAATTTTAAGTTTAATATATATGTATATGTATACATATGTACATATATGTATGTATGTATGTAGTTGAAAAATTAAAATTTCTTTTCTGATTTTCTTTCTTCTTTTTTTGTTTTTTTTTTAATATCACGTTTTTTTCTTTTTTTTGTTTAAATTAATTTGAAATTTTATTATTATTTTTGCTGTTTGAAAATTGCATGCAGCATGTGAGTATGTACATATGTATGTACGTTTGTATCTATGTTCGTTTAAATCTATGGCTGTTATTAGGTGTTTTTTTTTTAAATATGTTCTGTACTCAGCTTTTGTTTTTATGTATGAAACATTTTTTTGCCTTTGATCAACATGCACAAAAATGAAAAAATAAAAGAAAATAAAGAGAAAAAAATATAAAATATTGTTTAAAACGAAAAATATTTGTATGCATCAAATGTTTTTAATAAAACTTTCTAATTTAACATGCCTTAACCAAAAAAATTATAAATATTTTATTTAATATTTTAAAATTTTTTTTTTCCTTTTTTTGTTCATATTTTTCTAAATAACTATCATTGGCAAATTGGTATGTTAGGTTACTCAACAGGGATAGGACCTCATATAATTTCAATATCAAAATTGCTTCACAAACTAAATACATACGATAACATAGAGTGCCCTAACTATCGCCTTATGAATGCTTTGGTATTCATCCATTACCAGAGTATACTGCTATCAAATATATTTGAATAAATATGTTTCCATTTACCAACCAACCAACCTTTTCAGTTTTATCTGATTTAGTTTTGTTGTTGGTTATTAAATAAATAAAAATTGCTTCCATATATTCATGCATATGAAAGTACGTGGATAAAGTCTGTATACAAATATTGCAAAAAAAAAATTTCAATAAACCCGAAAATAATTAGAAATTATTGGCTGTTTTAGTTAGAACCAAACACGACAAGTCCAATCATTATTGAAAATAAAGTTTGAAAATGTTCCATATGCATATTATATTCATTATTTCTAATTTTTACAAAACCTTAGTTGGAATTATTTCTCAAGAATTAGTTGCAATCAAGCAAATCACTCAGTAAACTCAAGTCGAATTAGATTGGGCAAAAAATTCTATTCATTCTATGTACAAAAATAATAAAAAAAAATATTTGGAAAATAATAAGGACATTGAAAATATTCAATGTGTTAAGAATGATTCCACACAGATTGAAGTATTCACACTGTAAAGAGATCAGTGTACAATCTCCAGGCCTCTCAAGTCAGGCGATAATATTGTCGTTCGAGGTTAATATTCATAAATTGGTGTAAGGTCACTATCTCGGTATCGGGGATACTATCGCAGTGCTCTTCTGACAGAAACTCGGATATTAACTAATTTCCATAAGAAAACCTTCTTAATTTCGTATTTTACAGACTTGTTTATACTTTAGATCTATCTTGTGGACAAAATTTACTCAAAAATTTTTTACATACCATTTTCGATGTTAGAAAATTGGCCATAATCTTGACAAAACGGCTGTAAAAAAATTGTTTTCCTATGTACATCACAATTAATTTCAACAACAGGAGCTAATTTATCACAGAAAAATCTGCAGGCACAGAACCAGTCGTTTTCCAAAAGCTTCTGCTGATTTGATTTTATTTTTTCTAAAAACAAATTTGTTGCCACTGGCAGGAGGAGCTGGATAACATTAGTGCAAGTTTCAGACCGTAACGTCGGTGTATCAGAACCTTCTTCAAGCTTATCACTTTTGCTTGGCCTGTCTCTGACAAAACTAGACGTAACAAAAATCGACTCTACTCTACTCTACTCTTATTGCCAATAATTCTATGTTTAGGTTCAACTGGGTTGCCAAGTGTTCAAGTTTTTTTAAAATATTTAATAACACCCTAGATCTTGTAATACAGAACACAGATTTTTTTCTATATCGCGCTCGTACTAATTTGCACTCAGACGAAAAAACGTGCTAAACGGCAAAAATTATTAAAGTGAAGCGCAAGAACTAAATGTGATTTGCCCGGTTCCAGTCTACAAATTTCGCTTTTAAAGATACTGACTCTGTAAAAGTGGATATAATTTTGAAACTGTTAGAGCTGGCTAGCAAGGTTTTGGGATTTAAATTCATTATTGTTCAGAATTTGAAAAAGGCTGGTTACTAACAGAAACTCGCTGTTTGGATAAAGTGGCTATCTAAGGAATTAAATTGAAGAATGTGTCGTGCGCAACGCTGTAAAATTCAGTAATGAAGATTGAATGAACAAATCACAACCGACGTTTCTTCGCCAATGACTGCATAGTCTGAATTGACTGTGAATAAGGTTTTTTTGCATGTATAGTTAGTTATGAGCTAGGGCGACCTAGCGAATCGTGCAATAATTATCTTTACTGCTCACAATTATATGGCTTGAAGGTAGCGATGACGAAAATCTAACCAGAAATTAGCTGTACTTGGCTAGAAAGTTTAGATGAACCTAAACTTGTACTCTTTGTCTGCCACAACGTTTCATTGTAAAAAATATGGTTCAACAGGGAGCCGCTCAAAATCATATGATAAAGTTTTTCGCCTTTATGTAATGGTTGCATATTTTTCATATTTAATTGAAATTAATTTTCTATGAAAAAGGCTCAATCAAATCAAAAGAGAAATCCTCGGCGGCTTCTTCACTGCAAAACTGTCAAATACTCTGAGAGTAGATAAAATTGCCATGGAAAGTTTCTCAAAAAAATCTGACGTTCGTAGTTGACTTTAAACTGTAGATATCGCCACTCATGTATAAAAATTAACGCACACAACATCAGTGGTGTGAGAAGCTAGGTCGTATTCCTGACTAAAGGGTTGTAATGACCAAATACGTACATATGTAATGTATGGATCGGTAAGAGAGAGTTTACTAACGAAAATTATTTGAATAAATAATTTGTGAGCTCATTTCCTAACGGTAATGTTGTCCTAAACTAAACCCATACTCTGGAGGTACGAATTTAATCGAAATTCATCGCAAATTTGACCCATGTATTAAAAATAGAAAGAAATGTTTTTTTCCTGCAATTATCAGAATTATTTCCTGGTCTAGTAACTTAAATTTGTTCAAATTTGAAATGAAAAATTAAGAAAGTTTTTTAAATCTCTAATTTCTTATTTTTCATTATTTGTTTGCCTAAGCATAGAGAGACAGAGAGAGCGAGCGAGAGCATGGAAACAATTTGTAAATTTACATGAATGTTGCAAGAACAACAATTTCTAATTGTGATTTCAATTATTGAGTATAACAATTATGCAAATATTTATTTGACGTTTCTATTGATTTAACTAATGTGCAATGGCATTAAGTTCGTTGGGATGAAATTATGATAATTGTGATAATATTTAACAACAATAGCAGGGACTGCACTAAATTCACAAATACAAATGAACACTGAGAGAAATGAATGTACACATGTCATGCATTAAAATTCTTCAATGAAAATCAAAAAAAGATACATTTTCATTGTTATTGTAAGTAAGTCAAGCATTAACACTTAAGTATTACTCTTACAAATTATTAGAAAATTCCATTAAAGTTTGCAAGTGTAACTCATGTAATTTATTTGTACGCAATATTTCTGTTTTTGTGTGTGTGCATGTTAATATATAAGATAGAATATATAAAATATATATATATATATGTGTGTGTGTTTATTTCTATACAATATTTGCATAAATTGTATCATTATTTCTTGTCCATTGAAATCGTAATCATTAGAACTGAGATCTGATTGCCAGCAGATAGACGATTATTAGCAGGAGGTAAATTCATCTGAATACGATTCATATGCATATACGTTTACAGCCGCCGTTCTAAGGCAAACTGTAAGCCTTAATACCTTGCAACGTTAGTTTTCATATGTGTTTTATTTAAAAGTCCTTACACTACACTTAGATCCAACTGAATGCACACACGATGTACTTTTATGCATCTGTACAGCTCCATAATTAATATAAAATATAGAAACCATTAAAGCTATCTAGTTCCTTCTCATTATTATAACGACTATCTTTATTTAATATATTTATGGCAACATGTTGCGGCAAGCCGCCAAAAGCAACAAATGGTTTCAAGATTTTACAAAAACTAAAAAAAAATTATTTGCGATACTTACTTACTTATTTAATTGTTCATTACAACCCTTTATTTAGCATTGCGACCTAGCTTCTCCTATTCTACCCTTCTGTGTATGTGTATTTTATTTATAAGAGGCGATTTCCGAACGACTCAGATTTTTGAGAAACTTTTCATGGCAATTTTTATTTATTCCCAGAGTTTTTTGCCAGAATACTGTTGAGAGAAAGCGAGACAGAGGTTGACACACGGGGTTTTGTCTAATAAGCCAACACAATACCTACTACACTATTTTAGTTACAACTAATAAACCTTGTAAGCCGTTTAAGCAATAAAAATTTGAGATAGCAAGCACATTATGCTTACCTTCCAATAACTTTCTTTTTATCTGCTGGTGGTTTGGAAATGTAACGATTGTGTCTCTTACAATTACCTTAAATCGTGCAATAAAATCACTCTTCATTTTGTAAAACTTTGAAATACTTATTTGAAGCGATAGAATAGAATTCCTGTCATTTATTTCTCATGTAAACGTTGCACACAATGACACCATGGGTGGTCTACCCTGCAAATTTTCTTGTCATTTTAATTGGTAATTCATTAATGGTAATTGCAATGCTATCATCCAAGGCTGGAATTGTGACTGCATACTCTCTGTTTACAAGAGACTTTACGTATCACTATAAAATATAGCCTAGTATCTGGAATTCGAATTATCTTGACGACAATGGACTGCTTCAAAACGCGAGAATAAGTTTTCAAAAATTGCTACAGTATCTTGTGCTGTGGTGCACGTCAAACTGTGTTGCTGAAGCCATATTTTCCATATCGAGCAATAGCTTACTATTGCTATCGCATAGAATTTTGCTATGGCACAGTACCTTGCTTCCTTTTGCTATAGAACAGATTTTTTGCTATAGCTATTGCAAAGTTCCTTGCTATTTATATCACACAGTACTTTGCTATTCCTATTGCACAAATGTTTGCTATTGCTAGCGCACAGCATCTTCCAATTGGTATTGCTATGTCACTGTAACTTGCTATTGCTATCGCAAAGTGTTGTGCTATTGCACAGATTTTTGCTATTGCTATCGCACAGTATTTTATTATTGCTATGGCACTGTAACTTGCTATTGCTATCGCACATTACTTTGCTATTCATATTGCACAGATGTTTGCTATTGCTATCGCACAGTGTTTTGTTATTGCTATGGCACAGCAACTTGGTATTGCTACTCCACAGTACCTTGCTATGGCACAGAATGTTACTTTTTTTCATTTTCCTTTAAAAATGTACCGTTGACAACCGTTTACAAACCACATTATACAGTCCGTGTTTCAGGGTAAATTGTTACAATGAGTCTGCTTCTTGACGTACCCAATGGGATCATTTTTCAATGCCAACACACTTCCCACAAAGCTTGTATTTTGATAACAAAAATCAATGCTTTAAAGCGTTATTTATTTCTTAGTCTGATGAGTCTTACAGAAAATTTGTACAGAAAAATTTAAAAATTTACCATTTCTTTTTTTTTAAATATAAAAAGAGATGTTATTTCGTTACTTTTATCACCCCAACGCATACCTTCTCGTAAGTCAGTCTACTCAGATGACATATTTGTTTACTTTTAATAAATTTTACTTAACTTTTCGTCTTGCAATTACGTGACCCTTTTCGGATGTAATTACATTTTGCCCAAGCATTAAATTACTTTTCAATTCAATTGATTTAATTGTTAACAAAACCATATAATCATGCAATTAGATTTAACGTTTTAAAATACATACAGACCTATACACACACACACATATTTTGACAAATTTAACATTCATATGCGATATTTTATTATTATTTGGATCATTAATTTATAATACTCGCATACTAAACTAAACTTATTCATAAAACAAACACTCTTTTAGCTAAATCAACATGTAATTTCATTATTTTAACAGTCAATTTCTTTTGTACAATATTCATATCATTGATACGTACATATGTATACATACGTAGAGATTTCAAAATTTAATTCAAAAAGAATGAAAGAACAATAGGCACAGAAACAACAACAAAAAAAATACAAAAATTATTGTTAAAATTATTTAAAGGAAAATAAAAATAATGCCGGCATATTAAATAATATGAATAATATGCTCATCAAACTTAAAACAATAACACAGACACACACACACACACACATACGCGCAGATAACAAAGATAAATTATTTGCAAATTCATATACAATTATGAACATATGAACAGTGTGACATGAAATACGCTTGTATTTCATTCTCTTTGTCCAAGTCATAGTGTGTTTTCATATTTGGCGCTGTGTGGTCACTATTAAGAACTCATTATCCTTTTTAGAAGCTTATACACCGCAAAATGTTTCATGTTACACTGTCAGTATATAATTGTGCACGCACTCGATAATTAATTTTGCTATAATGAAGCCTAAATTTTCCTCCTATTATTATCAATTTTATCATCAACGACAACATCGTCATCAACCGATGCCACTAATATCAACTTTATTACCACATATACATACAATGAATATATTAATTCATACCCAGCATAGGCGTGGTTGCAATAGGAGGGAGAACAATACGGTTTTTATCTCCCTCAAATTAATAGAATTGAAAAATGATTGAATGATAAAATTCTACAAGGTTATGACTTCCAACTTGGCCTTTCAAGATTTAAATAATCCGTATTAAATATTAAATTTACAAAGTTTTTCCCTTCAGAAGTTACAATTGGAGCCGTACCTGGCGATAGCTTTAAAAAGTTATTTTATATTCAATCGAATATGTACACTTAAAAAATTATAAACGATTTAAGAAATAATTGATGATTATTGAAAACCCTGCATCAAAACCTAAGCGAAAGCAACTTAGAAAAACATAATCAAGCCCTTAAAGCCCATATCATCCCAATTTGTAGACGTATTCATATTTGATAAAATAAAATGCAATTTTTGCAGGATTTCTTTTACGCTAAGAGTCCTCTTAATATAATCCAAGCTACAAAAAAAATCTTGAAAATGATTTAACCCGTATTTCTGGCGATCAGAGTTGTACCGAAGATATTGCCTAATTTTCGTTGTAATATACTCAGCCTTACTTTCGATCATTCATCGACTTATTGTTATTGGGACGATATTATGTACTCGTCTCAATAGGCATACCCTATAATGTCGAGACCAATACTGTTATTAGAATGGTGTTCCTCAACGTGCTATTTGAAGTTACTTAGGATAACTCCATGACTAGGACTTGATAAGCACTTGGGTGATAAACACAGATACCAAAAATGTGTTCTGATGATTGATTTGATGTTCCTTATCACAGAATCTACATTCTGTGCTTAAGGCCTATTGTGATCAAAAGTTCTGCGAATCTAAAATGCTCGATCAGAGGACTAATTAACTGAATACTCCAGTACAAAACTCAAAACACTTCTCACTATGATTATTCAGCATGAAGAGGGCTTTCGTTGATCTGTATCTTTCCCTTCGCCCAGTATACCTTTTCAAATGCTCTATTCTACTCCACATGAGTGGTGTGAATGTGCTCATGTGTAGACTCATGTGGCTTCTCATACCCCTGAATTTCAACATGACTATGACTGAACATAGTAACATCGTATTTTCTTTGCCTGATTGAATTTACCTAAACAGTTCCGTTCTGATTTGGAGTTATCGTCATAGAAGCATTGCCATATCACGCCCTCTCTACTTCTTATCCAAGTTAATGACGAAATCTTTCGCTTGGAAAATACCGACGAAATTCTCCATGGGTTCCAAATATTTCGGTGAGAGACCCATCCGTATGCGTATGTTGCTTTCAAATTTCAAACAATCAAGTCTTATAACAATGCTTTGCCCAAAACAATTAAGAAGGTACAGTTATAAAGAGGCACATATCCTCCACTGGATCTATCAAGACGTGATGCCATCGATGAATTTCTTGGTAGAGTTATATTTTATTTTCACATAGTGCATACTGATACTCTTTTCTACCATATGCAACAAACTTAAATCCAATTGAGTCTGTAGCAACACCATACGTCAGGTTCTCATTACTGCAAATATGCCAGCGCTTATTAATCTAAGCACTCATTTAATTCCATCTTTACATAGTCATTGTGACTGCCCAGAAATGACCCCTTTGGGCAGTATTGAACGACTGTACATCTAACAATTTACGCGATGTACTGCTTGCCAAAAGTCAGCACATTTCAGCATTCTCTTATGGGGATCATAATAAAAATTATGGAGGTTAACCACATTACGGTTTATTACTGGAATTCAAAGGCCATAATCCTATAGTCATAGGAATTAGTAGAAGTTATATGGAACGTTATCTAAAGTTTTGTAAAACTTCAGAGGTATCGAAACAAACATTGTATCCCAAGTAGTGTGGTAAATCTTAGTGTATAATATGCTTGGAATTCCTATCATTTCTTTCAGTATAATAATTGAAAACATCAACTATCGTTTTGATTATAAATTTTATCCATTAATTTTTAAAATATATGTACGAATACATATCATATTATGTATCGATAATGAGCATGTATGTTTGTATACATTTTTAAATAAAGAACTGAATACACAAATGTACTTAGGTACAGTGACTATCAAAATTATGCAAAAACAATTATTTTCTTGCAGTGCAGAAAAAAATTACAAAAAAATATATTAGATGAAGTCTAATGGGTAGTGTGTTGGATTATTAGAAGTGAACCCTTGGTTCAAAGACCAGCTCAATCATGTCGAACAAAGAGGAAATATGAAAGAAATATTTCTTTGGCAAATACCTCTCATCAGATTTCTGTCAAAAACTCTGAGAATAAATAAAATAAAATTGCTATGAAGAGTTTATCAAATAATTTGTCGTTGAAGACTTTAAGTTGCAAGGGTGATATGAAAATCTAGTTTGTAGTCCCAACTTAAGAGTTGTAATGACCAATTAAGAGTGTAAATAAGTATGTATGTATCAGGTGCTTTTTCTATCCGCATAACAAAAATCGATATCGATAGCTATACGCATTGGCAGCTGAAAATTTAAATTTATCTCCATGCTGAATTGCTCTTAAAAAACCAATTAATTAAATTCAACGGTTATTTCAATTAAATCATGCCGATTATCATTACTAATCATGTTAAGATATGCATCATTCTTGAAGAAGTGCAGTCCAATAATGCAGCCGACATACAAACCTAACCGCCTGTACAATTCTTTAACTTTCTTTGACTGCTCTTCACTTGGTACCACAATGGGTACCACATTGAGCCAAAAATAAACATTTATACCATTAGCATATGTCACGAATAATTTTTTTACACTGTAAAACCAAATACATATTGAAAAATTCTCCTTTTAGCCGGTAGTTATTCCACAATGACCGCAGATATTTCTGTTAATTGTGAAGTACTCTTTCGGAGATTTCCAATGTGGTAAGAAAAGTTATTAAAAATATAGACCACATATGTATAAACAGCATATCTATTGCAGATCTTACCTTTTTATTAATACACTTATTAGATATAAATACATACATTTGTTACTGAGAGATGAATCTGTATGAGTACTTTTGAAAGTCACTGTATTATTGCGATTATAAATGCTTGTATTCACTCTCTCACATATTATATGCCTGTATTTGTATACGTAATTATATATGAATCTATGTATGTATGTATATTGTAGAATTTTAAATTTTCCAATAATAAACTCTTCTCTTTATGCTTAACAATATTCACATATACAAATACAAAAACAAACACAAATAAAAATAAAAAAATATTTAAAATAATGAATACATTTATGAACACAATAATAAACCACCATCATCATTATATTGATAAACGCTCAATGATTTCCTCATAATTAGCTTTAAATATCATGCACTTACACCAATGCACTCATATACTATTTACATATACATACATATACATACCATATATATTTATAAAACATACTATAAAATTAATTTACTGCATAGAATCATCTTTTGAAAACCGCTTTTTTCCCCAAAAAAAATATGGAAATTTTAAAAAAAAAAAAAAATGCGAGTAATTGTGAGGAAAATACAATAAAAAAGAAAATAATTACTTGCACAGAGAATACTATTACGATTGTTAGAATATTGGAAAAAATTAAAATAAATTTTATATACAAAAATAAAATGTTTAGAAAATTGTTATTGTTATGCCATCATTATTATCGTGGTATAGTTTGATTTTCATTGTATTACTGCCCAAAAAGAAAAATTAAAAAAGAAAAACATTCCATGATTTTTATTCAAAACCTCTAATTGTTGTCATTTATTTCTAAATAAAGTTCAGCGGTTTTTAATGTATAAAAATTTTTCCCAAAATTTCACTAAAATTTTAATTATATGTATGCATGTACATACATATGTATGCTGTTGATTGGTCATCATTAAAATGTAATTTAACAAATTCCAAATAAAATTTTAAATTAATTTTTTGCAAAAATATTTTGAAAACTAATGCCATTCAATCAAAATGCAATGATGATTTACTCCACAACATTTTTAATTATTTTTCAAATGAAATCAAGGAAAATAGGCATATCAGTATGTTTATGTCTTGTATAGATTATATTTAGAAAACTCTAATCACTATAGAGATTTAATAAAATCATTTGATTGAATATTATATTCACAAATTATGTTTCACGTTATTTTCAAAATATACTTTAATGCGTGATTTATTATAATTTGATGAACACTGGAAATAAATGGAAAATATGCAACATTTGTTTAGGACGATAGATGGTTTAATTCTGAATTAGAATTTTGACATATTAGCTGACTTTCAAAATGTATCAATACAAAGTTTGTATGCAGTTCTACTACTGTATATAAATTATGTAGATATGCAAAGTTACCAAACAATGCATCAACTATAAATCCGACTGCGTTAAAAATACATATTGACAACGTTTTGAAATACTATACATTGTAAATATTTTGTATAGCGGCTTTATGAAACACTATACACTCAAACCTCGTTTTATGCGAATTTATTTTATGCGAATTCAAATTTATGCGGTTTCAAAATTCTCAAATTTTTTCTTTGAAAAAACGATTTTAAGGAAATATTGAATGTTAAAATCCAAAATAATGTGTTGTTCGTAACAAAGTTACTAGTAATCTTTAGTTAATAGTAATCTTTAAATTTTTTCGGCATTTCCGGTTCTGATGTATGAAGTATTATTCAAATGCTATGGACGTGGAGTAATATTATATTTTTATTTTATTGAAAAATTATGTATTTTCTTCATTATTTGGAATTTTGTATTAGTTGTTGTTTCTTTCCTATCTTTTTCCTTATATTGTATGGTCTCAGCAAGGGATTAATTTTTTGTTGATTTTTTATATGCGATTTTGTTTGAATTTTAAGGGTTAAATCTGAATTTATGCGCTTTTTATTTAAATCCCTATTAGTGGATTTTGGATGAAGCTAGTGTATCGTTTTATGCGAATTTGAATTATGCGATTTTTTGCGAAACGAATTAATCGAGTGTACTTTGAGTGTACTTTGTTCAAACACAAAGCAACTAACATTTTGGAAGTCGGCCATTTTTTCAGCATTTCGGCCGGCACCTTAAAGTTTCCGTGAAGTCGCCATAGTCTAATAGGTAGTGTATTGGCTTTTTAGACGTGAGGCCACGGTGCAAACCCCAAGTCAGACATCCCCAACAATACGAAATGTAAAAGAAAATATTTCTTCAGCAACTTTTTCTCAGCAGATTTCTGGCAATAACTCTTCGAATATAGAATTGCCATGAAAAGTTTTTCAAAAAAATCTGTCGTTCAGAGTTGACTTAAAACTGTATGCTACTCCCGCTACTTATGTATAAAATTAACACACACAACATAAGTGGTGTAAGAAGCCAGGTCGTAATCCTGACTGAAGGGTTGTAATGACCAATTATGTATGTATGTATGTCATATTTCCTTACAGCGACAAATTTTCCCTATTCATACAAAGTGCTGCGAAATTTCATAATCTTTACAACCAATGAACTGCTGCAAAACATGAAATTGATTGCCCATAAAACACAGCACATGGTACGGTCTTATTTGTACAACCATGTGCACCAAGTTCAATTATTCCGTTTTCAGAAAAAGTTAATAATCATACCGTGTTGCATTAGGATTTTCATGCCACCAGGCCACTTATCTTGCCAGTCAATGCTTTTATCAAGATACTAAGGCAACTTTCGAACTTGATCTGGCTGCTGCAAAGATGAGTTTCGTCTCTGAAGCTAATTTTCCAATGGTAACATATTTTCAAATCCCAGGTCAGATATCTCAAACGAAATTTCTTCTGCGACTTCCTTTCAGCAGCTTTTTGGCAAGAACTCTTGGAGTAAATAAAATTGCCATGAAAAAATTACTTAAAAATCTGTCGTTCGGAGTCGATTGTAAATTGTAGTTCCCGCCACTAATGTATAAAATTAGGACACACAACGTAGGTGATGTTGGACGTTAGGTCGTAATGCTGACTTAAGTGTTGTAATGCCCAATTATATATGTACATATGTATGTAACACATTTTCCATACATCACGAATTTTAATAATAAAATTCAATCGTAGTTCATTTGTTGCATTTCACCTAGCTGAGCATATTTTTTATTACCAAGTGTTACGAATCATGTTTTTACACTAAAAAAAATTACATTGCACATCCAAGTTATTAAGAAAAATTACTCGTTGTTTTCAAAACAAGTCTATTATTTGTCCAATTCATGAATTTAGTGCATTGTGTAAAGATTTTAATCGCATTTGGTGGCATTAAAGTTTCGTGGTTGTACCTCTAAAATTAGCACCAAAGCATAAAAGGGAACAAAAAGTAAGACGACTATATTTCGATAACTTGTGGAGAATTTTGGTGTCAGATATCTTGCCTACTTGGTTTCACAATCCCATTAGCCAGAATGACGTCCTAGCTTCTCACGCCACTCATGTTGTGAATGCCAATTTTATACATGTGAGATGGGACCCACAATTTAAAGAATAACAGATTTTTGAGAAACTTTTCATGGCAATATGCTTATATTCTCAGAATTTCTATCAGAAGACTGCTGAGAGAAAGTCGCTTAAGAAATATTATTTTATATTACGTTTGGTTGGTTTTGTCTAAGCCAGGAGTTGAATCTCGGGCTCTCGTCTAATAAGACAGCACACTACGTACTATATTACGGCAACTTCATTAGGTGGTATTAAGTAGATAAAAAATAACAGTTTTGTAATTGCTTGGCTTAGCAGACTTCGCACGCACTTCTCAAATGAGCACCAAAACATAAAAGGCAGAGAGGTAAAGAGATCTTATTTGATAACGTTTCGAGAATTTGAATGCCAAATATCCGTAATCCATACATGGTTACATAATTAAATATTACAACACTTCATTTAGGATTACGACCGTGTTTCTCATACCACACATGTTGTATGTGTTAATTTTATACTTGATTGGCGGGACCTTACAGTTTAAAGTCGATTCCGAACGCCTGATTTTATGAGAGATTTTTCATGACAGTTTTATTTACCCTCAAAGTTTTTTCCAGAAGACTGCTAAGAGGAAGTCGCTGAAGAAATATTCATAAGAGCAATTCTTTATCAGTTCGGAATATTTAAACAATCTCTATTGTACTGTATTTACTACGCCGTGTTATTTAGTGCACAGCTTATGACCTAAAATATCTAAAAACCTCTTTACAGCACTAAACGTAATTCATAGAAATACTTTGTTTGTCGTTTAAACCAAAAGCATTTTGTATTCTTAATAGAAAATGTTGTTTTCATTTAGTTACGAGTGTATTTAAATTAAAAATGAAATTAAGAAGGAAACAACAAAGCCCCTATGCAACAATGTATTGTTTGCCTGTGTTGCTGCACATATTGTTGTTGTCACATTTTAAACGTATGATCTGGTTTGTTTTATCCTTTTTTTTGTGATTATAAAGCAAAGTGTAAATGAATTTTTTAAACTCAATTCTTTAAATCACAAAAAAAAAACCGAAAATATACACGTACAACACCACATGTGTAAAAATAAATTAAAATAAAACAAAAATCCGTATATAATGAAAGGAATCCCTGAACCACCAAAGGACAAACACACACGTACACACACTAAAACACAATGCGAATAAAAATGCATTTTTCTGGCCAACCAAACAATGAAAACCAAAATTTCACACATGCTTTCGAATGATTATGAAAAGGAGGAAATGTACATACACATAAACCTGTGCATATGTATTACAATTTATATCGACATACACTTTCACTCATACATATAACATTACGCACGTTTGCATGTGTGTATTTATTTTGATTTAACAAATTTACATTGTTTTACAAAAGGTTTGCATTCGAAATAACTGTGTGTGTATGTGTGAATGTGTGTGTGTTCAAGTGAATGACAAACTCAAATATCATTGTATTGGTTTTCAACACTCACGCACGCATACTAAAACAAATAGGATTCTCACTCACTCAATACACGCACTGATGAATGTAAACATTGCCGCATAAGGCTTATTTCATTTCAATTCAATTCAGTTGAATTCAGTTGAGTTCTGTTGAGTTCAGTTTTAATTTTAAAGCTCCCATATACTCACCAATAAATTGTATGTAAAAGTATTGTAAACATTTGGTCTTTGACGTATTTTTTTTTTAAGATTTAATAGAGTCTGTCAATAGGATGTGGTTTTCATTGTTTTTAATGTGAAGCATAATAATTAAATGGGTTCTACAGAAAACCAGAATTGCAAATTGCATGCAAAAAATATATTCTTTATGTTTTGGTTCAAGTATTATTTGTTGATTTTCATGTTAATTTTCCAATTTTCAAAATTAAAAGACTTCAATCTACTGTAGAGACTTCAATAGAATGTAACAGTATCCCCACAGAGGTATGGCTTCATACAATTTTGTAAAACAAATATAAAGTCATCGTAGGCAGTGTTTGGCTTATTGGACATGAGACCACGATTCAAATCCCAGTTCAGGCATCTCAAACGAAACGAAATACATAAAAATATTTCTTCGGCAACTGCCTCACAGCAGGTTTCTGGCAAGAACTTTAAGAGTAAATAAGAATTTCCATGAAAAAGTTTCTTAAAAATCTGTCGTTCGGAGACGACTTTAAACTGTAAACCACTTATGGACGAAATTAACTCACAAAACATGGTTGGTGTGAGAAGCTAGGTTGTTATCCTGACTAAAGAGTCGTAATGAACAATTAAGTAAATTCAGTAAGTAAGTATATAGTCGCCGTAGTCCATTAGGTAGTGTATTGGCTTATGAGACGCGATATCACTGTTCAAACCCCAAGACAGACATTTCCAACAAACCGAAATTTGAATATTTCTTCTGCGACTTCCTCTCAGCATATTTCTTGAAAAGTTTCTCAGAATCTATCGTTCGGAGTTGACTTTAAAGTGTAGGTGCTGCTACTCATGTATAAAATTAACTCACACAACATGGTTGGTGTGAGAAGCTAGGTTGTTATCCTGACTAAAGGGTCGTAATTTAAGTAATCGCCGTAGTCTAGTAGGTAGTGTGTTGGCTTATTAGACGCGAGACCACTGTTCAAATGCCAGGTCAGACATCTCCAACACAACGAATACGAAAAAATATTTCTTTGACTTTCTTTTCTGGCAAAAGCCCTGAAAGTAAATAAAATTGTCATGAAAAGGTTTCTCAAAAATTTGCCATTCGGAATCGACTTTAAACTGCAGGCGGGACCTGCATGTATAAAATTCACACACCCAACATAAGTGGTGCGAGAAGCTAGGTCGTAATCCTAACTAAATGGTCTAAATGACCAATTAAAAAAGTTAAGTAAGCAGGTGATTAAGTCTTTTAAATGTTTAAAAATCTAGTAACAATAATAAAAATGTATAATCTTCTCCCCTGTTAACATGTGTTCGAGAAATATGTATACTCCACATTGTGGGTTTCACTGTGTTTGCATCAGAAAGATTATTATTTGTCGGCAAATATTGCTGTTACCGGCCATTTGTACAACAGAAGACTAACGTACTCTGATCTCTACCATACGATCCCTTATCCTTTGCTGTATAGAAAGGCACTCAAACATTCATTCAAATAATTGATAACACAACCCTGTTTAAAAATTTTACTTTACATGTAATGTATGTAAATATCCTTCTTTTTTGTTTAATATTTCACAGTATTACAGGCCATTAACAACAAAAAAAAATCAACACCATCAACAGTACCAGCGTACATCAACAAAACGAATGACCTGCAATCAAATGTTGAAAGGAATTTAAATTGCTTCATTTAAAATGCATGTGAAATATAAAAACGTTACGAATACAGAAACAAAAACAACAACAAAAACGATAACAAAAAATAAATGTAAAATGAAAATGATAAAAAATTTGCGCATAATTATGCTTAAAAATGTTGAAAATGTTAGGGCTTTAGTATAATGTTGCCCATTTTATATACGTCTTTTTTATTTTATTTTCAAGCCCTGAAGCTGTAATAAACGTTATAAATTTATTGATAATACGGCTATAAAATGAACGACAAATATACAATGACACAACACTAGGGAATATAGCCGTATGTGTGAGAGAGCGTTACGTGGAGTTGCACTCTTATTTTAGCCTATGTAATGATAGATAAAGTAACGATAATCATTTTAAATTATTGAGGATTCTAGGATTCAATTTAAATTAAAAAAAAGCAATTTTCAGTTCAAAAACAATTGGAAAATGTAAGCGTCTATGGATTTTTATGCATCATATGTTGTAATAAATATTTATTTTACACTTCGTGTATCTCTCCCCCTCCTTTTTTCTACCAACAATGCTTATAAATGCACGGATTTGATGCAATTCTCTGCAATTTTTATTTCCATATTTCAAGCATTTCATCTCGGGGTTTGAAAACTAAACAAAACCCATTCAAATATAAAATAAAATTTAAACTAATATATTTTGTTGTATACCACCAGCTATTTAAAAGCATTTAGAAACCAAGTAGCAACGCAACAGGATCAACAAAATAGCAAAATAAACAAGCCACTTATTTTTTTCTGACATTATTATACGACCCCTTTTAGTCATATTAAATATTTGTAGCGTATATTTATTATCATAAGCAAAACGTAGATAAAAATTCAAGAAAAAAGTAGGAAATAACTTTTTTTTTATTTATTTTCCACATCCTTTCAATATAGGTGGGCAAACATAAAAACGCCAAAAACAAAAAAAAAAAAATTGAATATGAAAGAGAATCAAGCGAATATGAATGTTTACCTCACAGCATCACTCGTTTTAAAAAGACAAGCTGATGTATTTTCTGTATGACAATATACAAAAAAAAAAGTGGAAAAAAGCGAGGAAATACTATAAAATGTTTCAAAGTGAAAGAAAAATAATAAAAAAAAAATTTGAAAAATGTGAAAAACTGTAAATATTGCATATTGAAATTGGCCATGAAAACATCTGCATCTGAGTCCACGGTAAAAATTAAATGGCCATCGTACTGTTGTGCCTCTAAAGGTATGAAATGTTCAATCGTTGATGGCACCAATTCAGCCATTCGGTTTCCCAGTATTGGTTGTGCCACTAAATATACAACAGCTTATCTATATGAATAAAAAAAATTCAGTTCCACCTTTTCTAAGGGGCATTTGTGCCGTATTTTGTCACATGCTTGGAAAACGTATACCTTCTCATCGAATGCCCTTTTCATAGCCAGCACCAATCTGTGGGTTTGTAGGATAGTGCTGTGTTTTCTTCAGAAGACCAATATATGGACCAATAGACCGATAGAAACGTTCTAATTCGAAATGGCATTAGTTGAGACGCCAGTCAGTCCCTCAAACCGTTTTGTCACTGTTGATAATAGATTTTTGAATTTGTACGATTCCGTTTTCATATAATCTTTGCCAAGTTTCGGTATCATTTTAAATAGTGCAATTCAATCATACACATACATACACAATTGGTCATTACAACCCTTTAGTCAGGATTACGACCTAGTTGCTCACACCACTTATGTTGTGTGTGCTAATTTTATACATGAGTAGCAGCACCTACACTTTAAAGTCGACTCCGAACGATAGATTTCTGAGAAACTTTTCAAGAAATATGCTGAGAGGAAGTCGCAGAAGAAATATTCAAATTTCGGTTTGTTGGAAATGTCTGACCTGGGGTTTGAACCGAGGCCTCACGTCTGATAAGCCAACGCACGCTACCTACTAAACTACGGCAATCCAACCGTTCGTATATTGAATATGAAAAAAGGGGAATCCTCATCGCTATATGGAGCAGTATTTGTATGCATCTCGCTATTGATTTTCGGGTTAAGTCCCGAAATAGTATTCTGGTTCTAGAGATATAGCAAGCAGTGGTCAATTCATTGCATAAATTCAGTGCGAGTGCTGTTATTAGGTAATTAACAGACAATATTAACATCATTTCTCGCCCAACTATCAATGCAGTTTTGTAAACGTTGTTAGTAAGTCTTTTTTACTTCGGAATATCATCAAGACCTACAGTGGCTCCCACCTTATTTCAACCAGCACCTTTAAAAAAAAATTTAATAAGAGTTTATAGAATATGTTTAAAAATTAAACAAAAAAGTTTTATTCAGTCTCAAATTTATGGGCAATTTGTGATCAAAACTTCCACCAACACCAGATTTCGAACAAGAATGATCTTATAGGAGCTCTGAAAAAGGAATGGGCAAAAATAACTCTCCAAACCACTAGGAAGTGGAATCAATGCAAAAAAGGCTGAAAGCTGTAATTAAGCAAATAGGAGGTCATACTAAATTTTGAAATTAAAACTATTAGTTAATTAATCATTTAATTGTTTGTTTATAGTAAGTGGTTGAAATAAGCTGTGACGAATTGGGTTCGTATATTTTTGGTTTTTAGTTTGTAAGTTTACATTTGAGACTGAATAAAACTTTTTTTTCTTAAATTTTAAACATATTCTATAAACTCTTATTCAAATTTTTTTAATATCTTGTTTCGTTTCGAAATTATACGAGCTTAATTTTTTTTAAAGGTGCTGGTTGAAATAAGCTGGGAGCCACTGTATTTAAGACCCATGTGATTCCAGGAGTGGACTGCATTGATATGTGCGTTCGCTGAGTTTGATTGCGTGTTGAGGATATCTGTGCTGTAGCCACTTTCTTCTAGCTGTGATTTCTGTGAAAGCATTCTTATCACATCTACAAAGTAGATACTATTATCAGAAGCCTAAGATCTTCATTAAAGTTAACAATCTAGGTGTCTATATCCTCTGGTATTTTCAGCCGTATGCTTGCTAAGTATTGTGTGCTATTTTAAATTAATTAATATCGGATGGGCCATCTATCGGTTGAAATTTTATTTCGAATCTGGCAATACATATTTCACTCTATTCTGTCACAAAATTCAGCATATTATCTCCACAGGACATAATAAATCAATTTACACTTGAGTGATGTTGGTATTTATTAGAAATTTGTTTCCAAAACAAAGACAATTGGTCGGAAATCGCACGAAAATTTCGTAAAAAAATTTGGTCACAGAGAAGGACCGACAATGCCCGGTATACGCCAGTGTACTGCTAAAGTTCGTGAAACTGCTTTCATTGTTAATGCGCCAAGAAGTGAGCGTGTTCATACAGTGCAAAATATCAAACCTGTGACTGATCAACATCAACTCGTTATCGTTCTTAAGATTTAAACATTTCACGAACCATTTTACGTTGAATTTTGCGAAAAGATCTCGGTATGACGACTTACAAAGTTAAATTGATTCAAGAGTTGAAGCTGCATGACCATTCGCTTAGTTAGCCAACGAAACTTTAAGAAACTAAAGAAAACTTGACTTAATAGTGACATCCACTTATACTCTTGTCTAAATATGTCATAAAAACTGCAAAAAAATATTTCAAAATGATTTCATACTTTTACAAAATTTTTCCTCATACATCAATAAGTCTTCTTCAAGTTTTTAATCCTTATTTTTTGCAAAAACAACAACAACAATAAAAAAAACTGGATATCAATATATACAGACAATATATAACAAAAACATAAAACTTACAAAAACACACACATATTAACACAAACATGCATGTACCACATATACAATATATTGTAGTTATTTTGATGTATGGTATGTAGGTACGTATGTATGTAATCAGTCTACCCCAAAAAGTATGTTGTAAAAAGCGTGTTGTCCTCTCGTTCATTATAATGGATTTTCCATTTTCAATTGAGTGCCTTTTACTTTTAGCCATAAAAAAATATTGTCCAAACGACACTAACACACATACACACGTAAAGTGGCTGACGATGACTAAATTGTAATGAATATGTATGTATGTGGTAGTATAGTGCAATGTCCATTTGTCTGTATGAATGCTGGTGGTGGTGGTGGTATTGGTATTGATATTTTTACTTAAAGTAACGCATATATTTCATAAATAAACCTCACATACATACATATATACATTTGTACATTTGTTGGAAACATTAATAGTATTTTATTTACATGTATTTGTATTATATTGTGATGTGTTTATATATGTATGCATGTGTATGTTTTACCACATTTGGCCACATATACAAATATATACACAAAAACAGTGTCAATAAAATATTGTTTATTGCCTACTTTCAGTATGTTTTAGTGTATTCGCTAATATTAGAGTGCTTGCTTGTAGGTACACTGAAAAAAAAACTCGAGAAGAAAAATATTTAAAACAAAGGCTTTATGTTTCCCATTGAATTACCAGAATTTTAATAAAAATATTAACATTTAAATACAATTTTTTGTGTTAATTTTACAACAGCTTTAGATTTCGAGTTCAATTTTTCTTTCACTGTCTGCTGGTTTAAAACTGTTTTTGCCTAATACTTACGTTATCACGATAACATTTCATTGATGCATGAATTTATTGCTTTAAAATTTTGAATTTCTTCTCTTTTTATTAGTTCATCTTACTTTTCGTTTAAAAAGCGAAAGACTCTTTTGGCTTCAATCACCTTTATGTCTGTCTGTTTCACTTTGTAAAAGAAAACAGTTTTTTTTTTTAAGTATCTTGGCAAATTATCGTTTTTGCAATTACTTTAGTTGATATCATACCTTCTTTCTTTGGTATCATTCTACAGCTTTTATTAACTGTCGTAAATTGTAAAAGAATTTAATGTCCGCCATTGGCAACCAATATTCATTCGATGGCTCATTTTCTTAATGGATTCAATGAAAAATAATAAAAAGTTTTAATTTTTCTTATTTTTCTGTTGGCTTTTTTTTCAATTTACAACATTTTCGGTGGTAAAAGTGAAATGTTTTTAATCATTCCGATGAAAGGAAATTTATAAGTTCTTATTGAAATAGCTGTTGAGTCAATAATAATAAGTTATTAACATTAAATCGATTTAAACTGAAAATAAATGTTTCAAATAAAAATTCTATATGAGCAGCTATAGCCTATGGTTACCAACTAATTAACATTGATAGAAATGGTACACTGAATAATATTTGTTGGAACCAATTTATTTGTGATTACCATAACAAAACAAGATTTATAATGCTCCTGCAATTACATAAACTACATTCCATGGTTTTTATTTCAGAGGTCTGAAGAAAAGATATTTCTTTAGTTGAAATCTGAACAAAACTTTCACCAGACCAAAGTGATTACCAAATAGCATTCTTATCAAATGACTGGCTATAGCAGTTTCGTAGTAGTTAATCATACACAACTCATTTAACAAACGTTGGGAATGAAACTACTGGAATCGAATGTTGACTACTAGTTATGCCACTTATTTCGTGGATTATTGAAAAAGTAAACCCTGTGCCTTACTTACATAATTCTGCTTTGCAAGCCTTTAGTCAAGATTACAATCTAGCTTCTCACTCTATTTATGTTGTGTGTAATTATTTTTCTCGATAAGTGACAGGACCTACAGTTTAAAGTCGATTCCGAACGACAGTTTTTTTTGAGAATCTTCTCATGACAATTTTATTTACTCCCTGATTTTTTGGCAAAAGATTGCAGAGAGCAAGTCGCCGAAAGAAATTTTTGTTTTGTTCGAGATGTCTAAGCCAGGGGTTAAATTACGTGCTCTCATCTAATAAGACAACAGCCTAGCTACTAGATTACGCGCCTTACCTCTGGATATACATATGAGCCAACAGAATTTATTCCGTTTGCTTAAGCCCCGATGGTAAAACCAAACGTTTTTGAATTGTCGCTCAAGAGCTTTCTAAAGGCCAATTTACACATTAAGGGTTAACGTACGTAAAGTCAGAGAGAAAATATTGCAGGATTCGATCCATATTTTAAAAATTAGGGTTAAAAATTTTTTTGTCGTTTACATACATACGAGTACGTATATAATTGGTCATTACAACCCTTCAATCAGGATTACGACCTAGCTTCTCACACAGCTCATGCTGTGCGTGTTAATTTGATACATGAGTGGCGGGAACTTACAGTTTAAAATCGACTCCGCACTACAGATTTTTTTTTGAGATACATATTCACGGCAATTTTATTTACCCTCAGAGTTTTTTTCCAGAAATCTGCTGAATATTTTTTTCTATTTCGATTTGTTAAAGATGTCTAACCAGGGGTGTGAAGCGTGACCTTAATAAGCCAACACACTACATACTACATTACGGCGACTTAACTCTGATTTATGAGCTCACAAAAATTAACTCGTTTGCTCAAATCTCGAAGGTAACACAAACATTTTTGAACTGTCACTAAAGAGCTTGCTAAAGACCACGATTAGAGTTAACGTTAACGTAAAATCAGAGAGAAAATATGACAGGATTCGATCCATATTTTATAAAAGAGAGTAAAAGTCTTGTGACAAATTGTTTCTTTGCGTTCACATGATTCGTAAAATATCAAAACAAAGTAGAATGAACAAGGAATGCTTTGATCAAATCTAATTTCAAATTTCTATCCGTATTTTCTTTCATATTAAGTTTACACCATATACTATCCTCCCACGGCTAAAACAAAAACTTGACTTGTTTTGTCGTCAAAAAGGGGGATTTTGAAAAGCATTGAATGTATAAATTACTCCTGTTGCAATTAACAAAAATAATTTCAAATAACTTAAGGCGAAATGATGATTTTATTTGTATTCACAAGCACTAATTTAATTAATTTTACAAAATAATACAGTAACAATTATCCGAAATATATTTATTAACATTGAAACTTTTTATCTTATTTTTGATAAATTTAATTAATGAACTTTTTTTATAATTTTTTTTTATTTGTTTTCATTACAGGTAAATTAAACATAACTACGAAAAATGTGCTGAAAATAATTGAAAAACAACTGGCATTACAATTACTATTAAAAAAAAAAAAAAAAAAAAAACAATAATAATAGGAACAATAAATATTATGGCATCGATGTCATTACTGTAAAGTTTAATGTAAGTTTTATGCATACACTACCGGAACATGTTGTTATTCAAAATAAAATTTCATTATTTGCAACAAATGTTGTATTATTGCTGCTGTGATTATTATGCAAACAAAACGTAATTAGACAAACAATACGTATATGAAATAATTCTTTAAAAAAATAAATTTAAAAAAAATATAAAACAACGAAATAATTATAAACAATATTTAATTAAAAATATGTTTTTTAATTGCAAAATAAATAAACAACCCCGTATACACCATATGAACATAGACCAGAAGCGTAGTAATCATTATAGCTTAGGACAAAAAATTAAAATAAAATTTGTATTCCTTCTTAATCTCTTCATTTTCCTTGTGCCTCTGCCTGCAATAATTGTTTTAAATGTATTCATATTGTTTGAAATTCACTTTATTGAAAACTAAATTCAATTGCATAAAATGTATGTAAATATTTTTCTAATTAATAAAATATGAAATTAAAGATTGTAAAAAACAAAATGAAAAAAAAGGAAACATAATAAAACTAAATCCTGGAAATGAACATTTAAACATTTAGTACGAATGTTAATAGAGTGACCATATATTTAAAATATTCAAATATAGAAATAAGAGCGAACCTGACATTTGAATTCCAGAGATACATTAAAATGCTTTCGGGTTCGGCTACCGCCTCTGGGAATGTTCCATAATTCCACCCTAGAGCACAAGTCTATGTACTCATGTTATCACACCCCGCATGGGCCAAGAGATATCTCGTTTTTAGCAAATCGAATGTTGCGGCTGGATTACGAGATATATCGCAACTTTTTTTTTTTTTTTGATGATATAATCAGCCACAAATGCTTTTGTTATGTATTCAGGGTAACGAAGCCTTTTCCTTTCTTAAGACAGATGATTAGGAAAATAACTGAATTTCGACATTTGACTGCATCAGTTGATCTGTGCCGATCTTCGTAAGTACATTTTTTATTATTGTACATTTCAGAATTTCATACGTCGTATTTTAATTTAAAAGTATTCAAGTTTTGTCATGAAAAGTTTCTCAAAAATCTGTGTTTCGGAATCGACTTTAAACTGTAGGTCCTACCACTCATGTATAAGTGGTATGAGAAACTAGGTCGTAATCCTGATTGAAGGGTTATAATGACCAACTATGTACATATTTATGTATGTGTAATTGGGTTTATAGCATCGTGTTGAACGCGCATAGCGCCATACGCAATATATTATTATCATTTTAGTGTTCAGATATCATAGTACTGCTGCCATACAATCTATTTTTCTGCAATCTATTTCAATGGTATCCCTAAAAAACCATAAACTGCTATTCGATGAACACAAAGACAATTCCCTGCCCAGCAACTGAAAAGCAACCAGGTGTTCTTTCCTTTTGGCATGCATAATAACTGACAGCTTTCAAGTATGTGTTCTGATGATTTATTTCAATCATCACATGTCCTGAACAGGCCTATTAATGACCTGTTGTTATTCCTGTTTAGTCGGCTGCATAACACAAATTTCTTACCATTTTAATAACCCAACGAATATTTAGATTGCTTCAAATCCATTTAGTTTGAGAAGAGTTTCTTCTCTCTCTCTAATTTCTCTTTCGCTGATATGCAAGTCATTTAATTTTTCACATTTAAAAACTATGTTATTCTTAAAATGTGTCCGGGCTTGATATTGGATGGTAATCAATCACTTTAACTACATCATTACGCCACAGATGAACAATTTTTTATCTTTTGTTGTACTCGAATCTGGTATGCCTGGCGAAGCCATACACCACACCATCTTTGATATAATAAAACAATAAAGAAAATTCATTTAATTTTTAAAATAAGTCTTTTTCTTATCCTAATGAATTGCTAAGATGTTTAGGAGTCTTTGTATATAATCATAGTAGTAAAGAGCTATTGAAACATAAAGCAAATAGCAAAGTTTCTCACCACTATACATCTAATACAAGATATGTATGCTTTCCTATAAAATTGTATTATTTTGAATTTAATTCTTGAAGTTCCTACACTTCATTAACCCTAGCAAAAAACTGGGTGTATATATAGTAGTAATAGAAAGTAAGAAAATTAAACCAAAGTTTGATTTTAAAGTTAGAAGATTTGATTTCATATTATTTAAATATTATAATCAACAAGTCTTGTCAAATTAATAAAAAAAAATTACACTTACCTTCCCAAGAATTCTTTACAAAATAATTTATTTTTTTTTTATTATTTTGTTTGTTAATAAAGCCTCCCCAAAAATTGTTATTCAATTAAACATTGTTTGTGTCGCATTTATTCCAAAGTAGGGTATTAAAACATGTATAATAGAATAAAAATTATTTTTTTATTTTTTTCTTTAATTCTTTTTGTTAAAATTAAAATATTCATAATTACCAACATGCAAAAGAAGACAAAAAAATGAAATTAAAACTGTTAAAATTATTAAACAAATATTGAAAAGGCAACATGAGACATAGAATGATAAAAATAACACAATAAAATTTACAAACACCCTCTTTCCAAAAACAGTAAAATAATGCAAATTACCACACAAATAATATAAAAAAAAAGTTTCATTTTTAATGAAATTTCCATTTTTATTTTGTAATTATAAATTCCTACAGCGTAAATGCAATTATTGACATTAACAAGACTTAATTGTTAAATTAAATATTTTCTAATAATTTTATAAAAACAAAAGCAAAAAAATACAAACAATTAAACGGTTTGGAAATATTTCTTTATGTGTGGGAATATCGCTGTAGGAAAGAAGAAATTTTTGAATAACGTTTTTGGTTACTCTTTAATTGTGCTCGTACTAAACCCTGCGCTAAGTTGGCAAAGGTTATATCGAATAAGTAAAGATGTAAATAAAGATCTGGCCTTTAATCTGATTCGGATATATGTGTAACCTGTGCGATCAAAAAATATGAAGCACTTGAGGGCGATGAAAATCACTAAACCGGGTTATGGGAAGGGCCTCCCTATGACATTTAAGGTACCTTCTCTTCCACGAAATTGATATTAAAAATTTTGTGTTTTTTTATATGATTTACGATCACTTGTCGTTATCAAAAGTCTCGAATAATTCGAGTTTTGATCTATAATTAAAAACTTTCAATACTTCTCCAGCTCCCAGCCCCGGAGCAACGAATATCGTAGATATGATCTCTCTTCTCCTCTTGAAAAAGAGTTGAAATTAATGAATAAATTTCTTCACCATTACAAGCAATGCCACAAACCACTACGATTTTATAAAAGGTGTTTCAACGCAATGACTCATGGCAACCCTGCCATCCTCGAACTTGCTGCTGTAAACTGAACACTTGATTAACGCGAAAAACCTGATTGAGGAATATGAAACAAAGGAAAGAAATAATAAGCAAAGGGGGGTATTGCGTATTCGCCATAGTCTAGTAGGTAGTGTGTTGGCTTATTAGATGAAAAGCCCGGGTTCGTATCCCAGGTCAGGCATCAAAACGAAATAAAAAAAAATATTTCTTTAGCGATTGCCTCTCAGCAGATTTCTGGCAAAAACTCTGAGAGTAAATAAAATTGCCATGAAGAGCTTCTCAAAAATCTGTCGTTCGGAGTCGACTTTAAACTGTAGGGCCCGCCACTCATGTATAAAATTAATGCACACAACATAAGTGGTGTGAGAAGCTAGGTCGAATTGCTGACTGAAGGGTTGTAATGACCAAATTATGTATCTATGGGTAATGCTTTTGGACAGCTTTATGTTTCTGAAAGGAACGAAAAATGTCTGACAATTTGGTTAAATTGTAATGTCTGCCTATGCATCGCTATTTAAGTAACATAGCAGCCAATAAGTAGTATTTATCATTCATGTATGAAATTGTTTGTGGACTGGAGAACAGATTTTTAAAACAACCGGTAACTTGGCCCCGAAGGAGTGCTGTTATTAAATTTTTACTTTAATCTTCAGGATTACAACCTAGTTTCTTACACCTCCCACAAAGAGTGTGTGAATTTTATCTATGAAAGGTAGGACCTAAACTTTAAAATCGACTCCGAACGACACAGTTATTGAGAAACTTTTCATGGTAATTTTATTTACTCGCAGAGTTTTTGCCAGAAGACTACTGAGAGAAAGTCGCCGATAGAAAAATTTTGTTCGAGATTATCGGGGCTTATTGACTACCTCCCACTAACTACTCTTGCTAAGTATTTAACTGTTCATTTAGTTTTAATCGTAAAGTCCGTGATCCTCTCTTGACATAGTCGAATTTTTCCAGTATGGAAGTATAATTTTTCCAAGGGTAAGACTATAATGATAACTAACTGCCAGAACGTTATGCCACAGTATATGGTAAAGACTATACCACACTAACATGCTGTTGGGATTTGGCTCCACATAGGCCGCTATAGAAACTCAGATAATCACTCCAGCAATTGGCTACTAAGACAAGAATTTGTCATCGTTTATGAATTTCATTTGAAAGTTATTTTGAATTCATTTGTCATATTTACTACATTAAGTCTGTGGTAATTAAGTTATAAAATAATAAATAAAAATACTTTTTTCTTTTTCTTATTCTACTTATTTTTAGAGCGCTTATGCTATAGTATGTAAATTGCTTTTACCACAAGAAAATCTTAAATTGTATATTTCCAGAAGTATAATTATAAAACTATATGACGCATTCAGTAAAGCACCCTATAGACAGTATTGAGGTATTTTATACATCAAAAATTTTTGTGTAAATTTATGTAAAGATAGCGTTTTCATTGGGCCTTAAATTACCACCAAATTTTGTTGGTACTTTTTTTTGCTTCATTATTTCAATTTTATTTTTATTATTATGCCAGTTAAGAAAATGAAAGAAAAAAAAGAAGGAGAGATAGAGATAGCCAAGTATATAATTGTTCTTTAATATGCTTTAGTTTGCATTACTTTAATAACAATTCTGTTGGCCCCCCCCGTTACAGGCCATAAACCTCTACAGACCATTAATACATGTTGGCTGTGCACTCTTTACCTCATTCTCTTTTACAGCAACGACGACAACCTGCTAGCTAGGACAGTACTAGCACTGTTACGCTAAGAAAACAATTATAATTTTTCTTTTTTTATGCAAGATTTCTCCTCTCCTCTTGTTTCTTTTTTTTATTATTTTATATGCATGCCATTGCTTTGGTTCAGGCATCAGGCAAAAAAAGACCAGATGTACCCCACATACCGTTACCGCTTGAGAGAGGCACAAGACAAACAAAAACAAAAGAAAAGCTTTTATAAAAAACTGAAAGACAGAGAAAAATAAAAAAGCATGAACGTTGAAATAAATAAAGAAGAGAAGCCAAAAAAACACACAGTTTTGCGGTCAAATTGCTTAATTACAAAATTGCGTTGAATGTTGCAACAACGCAACCAACAACCTTTTTCTCAACTCAAACACTTCTTACCAAAATCATCTTCAACATCATCTCTAATATGCCAGAAGAACAGCATCGTTAGCTATTTAAGTAACGTTAGTGTCGTCTGCAACGTTTCTACAATGCCACAAAGCCAGCGTGTTGTGGTAGCTGCATGTTGTTGTTAATGTTGTTCATTTCTTGTTTCTGGCAACTGTTAAAGATGACACAATCATGACGTGGGTTGAGAAAAATCTGTTTCTGGTATTGGTTTTTGGTTGATTTTAATACTTATGATGCGGCATACAGCTGCTAGTTTTCGTTGCACTGCTGTTGTGGCGTACATAAATAAAAAAATTCTCATAATGAAACAAAAATGGTTAAACAAATTAAAAATAAACAAAGTGTAGAGACACATAAAGAGTTGAGGAAACGATTTTTTTCTTTTCTTTTTCTGCTCTCTGTCACATTTAATAGCGAAAGGTGCACGCACTTAACATCGTGGTTGATGTCTATCACACTGGGAAGAATAGCTTCAAGTGTACCTGAAAATCGTTTTTTGTGGAAATTATATTTCCAAAGAAAACAATTTTAAAACAGAAAAGTTGAACTTCTTTGACATGCCATTAGATACATATATACATAATTGATCATTACAACTCTTCAGTCAGAATTAAGACCTAGTGACCCTACGGCGACTCCCACATGACATTAACATGAGAAGGTATTGAGAGCCAAGTTTGATGTGTAATTAATTCAGCGCTTTGCTACCAAGATTTTATGTTGTGGCTATCTGTTAAGTTCTTTATGTACAGAATATGATGAATATGAATATGATGGTTACGATTCCTGCCCTGGAAGACAACATTACAAACGGAACGGCTGTAAAAAAATACCAAACTTGGTGGTCACAGGTGGGCCATCTAGTAGTCGCTGTAGTCTAGTAGATACTGTGTTGCCTTATTAGACGTGAGGCCACAAAACGAAAAAATATTTTTTCGGCGACTATCTGTCAGCAGATTTCTAGCAAAAACTCTGAGAGTAAATAAAAAAACTGCCATGAAAAGTTTCTCAAAATTCTGTCGTTCGGAGTCGACTTTAAACTGTAGGTCCCGCCACTCATGTATAAAAATTAACACACACAACATGAGTGGTCTGGGAATACTATTTCATTCATATGGCTACCTCATTCGATCGAACCAATTTTCGTGCACTTTTTCAAGTGTATGGGGTCGAATCTCAGCAATGGCATCACGAGTGTTAGCCTTCAAATGTTCAACTGTCTCTGGTTTGTTGCCATAACACTTTTCTTTTACGCCGCCACACAGAATATAGTCCAACGGTGTCAAATCGCAGCTTTTTGACGGCCAATTGACATCACCATTTCGGCTAATTAAGCAGCCATGAAACGTTTGACGCAATAAATCCACTGTGGCAACAGATGTGTGGGAAGTTGCACCACCCTGTTGAAACCAAACATCGTTCATATCAATGCCATGAAGATCGGGTACATAAAAATCGGTTATCACGGTGCAATAGGTGTTTCCACTGACCGTAATGGTTGCGCCGTCTTCATGTGCAAAGAAATATGGGCCAATAATGCCTCCGCTTCACAAGACCCACCAAACAGTCATTTGCATTAGCTTCTGTATTACGACGTGTAGGTTTTCTGAGCCCCAAATACGGAAATTTTTACTTATTAACGTACTCACCAAGATGAAATTGAGCTTCGCTCGAAAAGATGACACTTTTGCCAAAATCGACATCATCGTGCAGTTTCTCGTTGATCCATCTATTCCAATAAATTCCAACGTTGCTCAAGCGTAAATCGGATCATTACGTTCAGTGGAGATAATATGCTAGAACTTTGTGAGAGAATAAAATGAATTGCCAGATTTGCCAGATTTGAAATAACCGATGGCTCAAATTTAAACCAATAAATAAATGCAAAGATAAGAAGAGGCCACCAAAGGCGTGGCCATGGGAAAGTTTTCATGATCTTTCTGTGTGTGTGTGTTACGTTACTTGAGTAAAATTTATTTCAAAATTTTTCTGAATTAAAAATCGAGGATTTTTGTTATGTGCCTTGCTTTCTAAAAAAAAAAAAAACAAAAAATGTGAACATAAAATTTAATTCATATTCCTTCGCCCATATGACGCCAATTTATAGAGAAAATGCTTTTTAGCAGAAATATTGCATCATCGGCCTACTGTTTGAATTTCTAAAAAGTCGCAGATATCTTCCTGCCTTGGCTTCTTTTTAATCACAAATACTCGTCCTTGATTCATTTATTGTCGTTTTTTTTTTTGTGGTGATTCTTGATTTTAGAATCTTTCGGTTCTTGTTTTATTGTACAATTTCCACTTAAAGTTAGAGGGGTTGGCCCAATATTTTTGCTCAAGTTTGAAATTAAAATTCCTCTAGCGTAGCAAAAGTTAAACTCATTTTCTAGCCCCAAAGCATTTCAAAAAAAAAAACAAAAACTCGCATAAATTAATTGTGGCTAAAATACGAGGCAAGAAACAAACAAAAAAAAAAGCGACCAGCAAGAAGACGTGGCTGCGCTATTGTTTTTCTTTTTAGTTTCCTTTTCATCTCTTTGATTTCTCATCTTCTTCTATTGTGTTTTGGTTTTCTGAAAACCTTTTTAAAACATTTTCTTTTTTAACAGTATGAGAGCTTTCCATTGTGGTCTTAATTTTTCCGTTATTCTGTTTTTTAATTCATTTTAATGTTTTTCTTGTTAATTTTATTCTTCTTCTTCTTCTACGTTTTTCTTTTCTTTTTTTCTGTTGCAAAGTGCATTCATTGCGTTGTGCGTTGTGACAATAAACCATTAAAACGCCACGCTGCCACAAAAAATAGGGGAAAGAAATAAAAATTAAAATTTGCTAACTAATCCTAGGGAAACTTTTTAAATGCAAAAGTAACTGATAAATTTGAAATAAACAAAAAAGAAAATAAATATCATAAGTAACCAGAAGAAAACCAAAGAATATCCAAAAAGTTATAACAAAACTAGGTTCCGTGGTTGGTACAAGCATGGTATGCCAGTGTATTGCAAAATTATTAAAATTGTTTCTTTTGTTTTTATTTTTTCATATTTTTTGGCAAGTTATCTTAAATAAAAGTTTCCACTTTAAGCTTATTTACGCATGAAAAGAGTTTGAAAAAAGAAAATTATTTCTTACCAGGAAAATCTCATGGAGATCTAATGGTTATCGTTTGCAAAAGAAATTTTTTTTTGAAAATTTTGAAAAAAAAAGTCAATTCAATTTAACTTGAGAACATAGCTTGACTTAAAATTTTTTAAAATTAAAAGTCTATATGCAGTTTCTGCTACAAGGTGGTAATAATATCAACGTATTGGTCAAGATGCCTACATAGCTGGTCATTACAACTCTTCAGCCAAAATTACGACCTAGCCTCTCACACATCTTATGTTGTGTGTATCAATTTTAACCATGAGTGGTGGAACGTACAATTCCAAGTCGACTCCGAAAGACAGTTCTTTTTTTTTTGGAAAAAATGCTGTTTTTTTAGTTAATAAACGATGTTTTGCCGACTGGCATAAATTTCGAAAATTTTGATATTACTCTCAGAGTTTTTGCTTATTAGACGTGAGGCCACGCTTCGATGACTTCCTCTCAGCAGAATTCTGGCAAAAATTCTAAGAGTAAATAAAAATTCAAAACTTTCAAAATTTATGCCAGCCGGCAAGACATCGTTTATTAACTAAAAAGCAGCAACTGCAGCAAATCAATTAACTACCGAAACTTGTACTGAATATTTTGCGGAATACAAAAAAGTATTGATTTTGACATATCAGACAAAGGCCATCCAGGTTGCTAAATGATTTCGAAAGCTCTTTAACTTGCAAAATCACTGGAAGCTATTTAAGCCACAATTTCCAAACCCTTGCAGCCGCGGAATTCATTCCGAAACAAGAAAATTTTGACTATCACCCGAATCAATACTAACGTTCAAGTAGATAATACATTGGCTGCTGTCTAGGTGACTTCAGCTCTGGCATCTTGGAAAAAAAGTCTAAAAAATATATCGTTCAACAAACCCTACCCGTAGTCCTTTGGCATGTAATTGAGGGCAACTAATTGTGATGATAAAAGCTTCTCAAATCTCTCGTTCAGAGTCACCTTTAAAATGTAGATTGTGCCACTCATGAATAAAATTAACGTACGCTACGTGGATGATATGTGAAGATCGCTTGTAATCCTGACTAAAGTGTAAAGTGGTCGTAAAAATATGGTAGTAAAAAGCATTCTGAACGCGACAAATTCCTATTCTGTTCAAAAGGATTGAAGAATTTATTTTCCAAAAAAAAAAAAGAAATCACCACGTGACAGTATCGTCTTACAGATTGCAGTCAAAAATTTGTAATTGAGATGTAATCCGAAATGCTATACTCAGATTTTGTAAAAAAATTATGTTTAAAACCATAAATGTATTGCTATTCATGAGTGATAAGAACGAGGGTTGCTGTATATCCATTATTTGATCCACCCCTTGTAAGTCAAGCCATTCGTTATCGCTTGAAATCAGTTTATTCGTCGTATTATTTATACTCATAACATTTGAAATCATAAATAAAACATTAAGTTCACAACGAGTAACATTAACTTCAATTTGCAAGATAAATGCTCCCATTAAAAAAAAAATACACACGAATTCATTATACCTGATACACACACACAAGGGAAAGAGGGAGAAGAAAAAATGAATGGGAAAAGGAGGCAAAGACTGTATAAATGAATTTCATTACCTTTTTTGAAAATATCTTAACAATCTTTATGACAAAATAATGTTAATGTTATGCAATGATTTAATATTAAAAATTCATGATTATAATGATACAACAACAGCCGACAGCCCTCAGCCCTCAGCCCTTAGCCTGCAACGTACAATCTACATTCCAATATTATTCGACCTTGTTTTGTACTTTCTTATGGGATTTTATTTTTCTTTTTTTTTTTTAATTTTCCAAATACTTTCTGTTTTCATTGTGCCATTTTGATTTCTTTATAATTTTCACACATGAATTATATTGAAAATATAAAAAAATTTCCTTTTGCCATTCGTCGAATAATATTATTTGTTAATCAGTATCTCTCGTTCAGATTTCTTCTTGAATTTACAGGCAATCAAGCGTAATACGAAAAAAAATAAAGAAATCCTGCATTTTTTTATAATGAAAGTGATGAAAATATTTTTTTTTCATTTTCAATTTTTCAATTTATATTTTAATCATGAGAAATATTTTAATTGGCAACACATTTTCTAGGCTTTTTTCACAGGGGTCGAACACAACAATTTTGTTTTTCAATAAATGTAGTGGAAAAGTATTTTGAAATACCTATAATGCTTCCATTTTATTCTCATCAAGTGTAAAGAGCTTCGAATTTAGACTTTTTGGCTGTCAATTAGAACAAAAAAAGTTACAGATCACTATGTTAACCGGTATCGATAAAAAAAAAATTGTAGTCTGTAGTTGTCTGCATAAGAAATTTTGTTTGCAATTATGAACACAAATTTGTTTAACGCTAATAGGCAGCCAAAGAAAAAATCTGTTATTAACATACATAATTGGGCATTACAACCCTTCAGTCAGGATTATGACCTTGCTTCTTACACCACTTATGTTGTGGGCGTTCATTTTATACGTGAGTGGTGGAACCTACAGCTTAAAGTCGGCTCTAAAGGATAGATTTATGAGAAAATTGTTCATGACAATTTTATTTACTCCCAGAGTTTATGCCATAAATCTGCTGAGAGGCAGTCGCTGAAGAAATATTTTTTTCATATTTCATTATGTTTGTCTTAACTGACCTGGTGAACCGCGGCGTCACATCTAATAAGCCAACACATGGACACCAAAACTAGTTGTTAATTAAACGAAGAATTAACTGAATTGTTATCTGCAGTGTTATTCAGTGAAGATGTTGCAGAACTATGTTGATATCTTAGCACTGAGAGAATTAAAAAAGAAAATATAACGATCATCAACCCGTATTTAGAATTCAGTAATATGTTCAATATTTCTGAGCTTGCATTGAAGCAATTGTATATACATTTTTAATAAAAACGACCAATTTTTAACACCTTACAAAAGAAAGTAGAAAATTATCTTTTTTTTCATTAGTAATACAGTTAATAATTCATGTAATATTTAAAATTATAAACTCTCATATCTCAAACATACCCATACACACAAAAAAACTCAACAGAATTAATCATACGATATGCATACGAGTGAGATGTAAAAGAATACGAAATAAAATAAATCTTTATTTATCCATACATGCGTGTACTATTTAACATGCTAATAGGCTTTTAAACTCATCACTTGCATTTTATAAAGAAACACACGCGCATCAACACACATGCACACCGAACAACATTTATACTCACCATTACGCTTTGTACACATGAATAATTCTTCTCTCAATCTCTCGCACTCACACTCGCTCTCACTCCTTCTCGTTAGTTACACTTGATTATAGAAGTTTGCAAAAAACAACTTTACGTATGAGTGATATAAATTGCAAATAATAATCTATAACAAGTAAACGCCCCCTTTCCTACTGTCTTTTAAACGAAAGCACACTCACGCACACACACAAATACAATGTATACCTTGTATAAGCAGATATAAAAAGAGTTTATAGAGTAGAAGTTGTATGTACAAACAACATTACTCAATAAGAGCAACAACACTAACAACAACAACAATATCAAACACCGTATGTGTGTTAAGTTGTGGATACAAGATAAATAAAAAAAACACCTACGCCAACAAAAACAAAAAAATGAACATTTAAACTTTTTATCGAACACAAAGTTTTTGAATGCATTTGAAAAAAAATCTTTATGAGAATACTTTTTACCGTTTTACTCTTGTTTTGTTGTTGTTTGGTGTTGTGTTGTTGCTCTCTTTTCACTGTATCTGTATAAATGTTTATGAATAAATGAAAGAGAATAATATAGAAGAAGAAGAAGAAAAAAATGGAGAAAAAAGAACAGGAACGTGTTCAATTTGATAACGGTTGATTGCACACATGTGTATTATACTTATTCATAGACACACACACACTTTCTTGCATATATAAAAAGTAAAATAGCGGAAAATATTTACACACTTTTAAAGATACACACATATGTATATGCATTCATACACACTGAGTTCCATTTACTCCTACTACTTCAAGTAATTGGTTGTTATACTTGAAGTTTTCGTTTGTTAAAAGGAAACGGAAGTGCAGTTTATTTTCTCTTTTGTATTTTTGTTTTTGTTTTTTTTTTTTGTTTTTCCTTTGTTTATGGCCTTTTGCTTTCTTAAGTGAACAGTTTTGCAAGTATGTGAGTGAGTGCTGCCAAACACCATAAACTTATCTATGCAAAATAGGTACATAGCCATACCCATTTGATTTAAATTTAAAACAAAGAAAGAAAAAGGGAGTTGAAAGTGAATTTTAAATACATTTTATTAAGACATGTGTAAAGTACAGTACTAGCGGTATTTCGGCTAAAGCAAAAGGTATGTTACGCTAAATAATCGATAGCATTTTACTTTCCGCCTCTGTAAGCGTTTGATACCATTTAAGAAATTTTCAAAAAAAATTTTGGACATTTAGGGATGACACAGATATTGACAACAACCTATTTCAATAAAATGGTGGAGTATTTTAATCAAAGAAACAATTTAGATAGAGAACCAAAACCATACGAAAATAATGTAAAGTCATTCATAGGTTCTCTTGATAAATGTTAAGTTAAACAATCGAACCAGATGTTTCGGTTAGTTTAAATTGACAGGCGACCTACCATAAATAAGAAGTGCTCAACTATTTCATAATTTATCTCTTACTTCCAGTTGACACATGTCCTATGTGTCCAATACGCAATTGACTCAGATTTCCAAGTGCCGAACAATAACAGAGAAGACGTTTTGTGTTCTCCTCTTCTTCCTCATCAATACAGCTATCGGAGAAAACGTTGTGAGATATTTTCATCCTTAGGGCATATACTCTTTATCACTAATATAAGATTCTGCAGATGGATTTTTGGTATCTTTAACGCTAACGCGGGTATCCAGTTTGGATAAGGGTGGGCACATTTTCTTATCTTTACGCCCAAGAAACATTTCTTCATATTTCGTTTTGATCGAGATATCTGGCCTGGGTTTGAACACTGGCCTCACGTCTAATAAGCCAACACACTACAAACTAGACTACAGCGACTTCATTAATTTCAATCCGAAGTATGATTTGTTCGTTGTATCACACTTTGTTACTTTCCATGTCCATGAACTCATTCTTAGATGTGGTGTTTACACTCTCTTGGAATCTAATGGCCGCTTTGATTTTATTAAATGGATTTATCCATGCACTCTATATACAGTCATACTAAATGCGAATAGTGTCAGACTTTATATCCACAATTACTGCTTTAATAGCACTAAAGTAATCGGGTAAACCAATAGGGTTTGCCGTATAATCTGGATCCGTCTATCATCAATTCTGAGGGGTAAACTATCCGGCATTTTCGTTATAAAATCTAGGTTGTGTAGCCAACTTTATCTAAAACTTTGCATTCCTATTGAACTAAAGTGAAATAAAACTTTTTGAAATAAATATCAAAACAAAGCCAACCATTTTGACATCCGCATAAATAAATGCTGCATTGCGTAGAGTATTTAAATGGCACCATTCTAACCTTTTTGTTTATAAATTTTCCCATATGTTTTGTTTGTTTTAGCAACGGGAAATAATAAATTAATATTTATTATGCAAAAGAAAATAGAAATCTAAGAAATATATTCCCTTTTGCCTTTTAAGACATCAAAAATCAAATCGAAGAAAAAAAAAAGAGTTCGCAGTAAATAAAAGCAAGCACTTCATGGCATTTAACACACTCTATTTGAAGTGATGATTACAAAACAGAATTTTAAATACACGCAATTAAGTCTCGAGTATGTGTATTTCAAGTGTTTCGAAGTATGTTTTTACTGTCTTCATAAATGACCCTTGACATTATTTTTACTGCCTCCTATTTTACGATTTATTTTATGATAATTTCTCGTTTCTCGTTTCTCATATTTAAGAAAAGAGTTCCTTTTGAATAACCGCTGCCGTTGCCCTTGCACCAAGAAACATTTGTTTCGTTTATTGTTTGTACAATAAAAAGCGCTTTTTTTTATTTTTCCTCTTCTCCTTTTTTTTGTGTATTTATTATATCTATTTTGTTTGTTGTTTGTTTTGTTTTGTTTATTGTATTCCTCTATTGGCTTTTAGTTACGCTACAATGATAATAAAAATAACTTCCCTTTTCGAGAAATGCAAATTTTGCTTCTGGTCCATTTGTACGGTGTTTTTGTCATATTCCAACTCCCCCGCAAATTGTATTGTAAGCATTTGAAATTCACAAATGCTTTATGATGTTCAAAAAACAAATGATGTGTAATGTGTTATGTGTGAGTGCATGTTTTATGGATAAACACTTTTAAGCTTATGAAGAAGAAGATGAAAATGTAAATAAAAAAATACACTGAAATGAAATGTTATTCCAAAACATTGCCACTTTAAATATGAAACCATTGGTCAATTTACTATACAGAGCTGGTCTATCTTCTTTTAAATTGTCAAACATTTATGATAATGAACAAAAACCATGTGGTTTCATATTTAAATCGTATAAAACAAATACATACATACGTCATTGGTCATTACAACCCTTCAGTCAGGATTATAACCTAGTTTCTCACATCACTTATGTTGTGTGTGTCAATTTTATCCATACGTGGCGGGCTTTACAGGTTAAAGTCGTCTCCGAATGACAGATATTTGAGAAACTTTTCATGGCAATTTTATTTTACTCTCGGAGTTTCTGCCAGAAAGCTACTGAGAGGTAGATGTCGAAGATTTCGTTTTGTTGGAGATGTTTGACCTGTGGTTCGAACCGTCGCCTCACGTCTAATAAGACAACACGCTACCAACTAGACAACGACGACTTCAAATACACCTTAGCTTACCCATCCAAGTTTTTTTCTCTTAAGAAAGTTGAGGATTTTGAGCCGCCGAAAGAGGATTGTTTGAGGGGAACGTTTATAAAAAGCACCTCCTGGACCACATCGAATTCTAGCCGAATCTTTATCTGCACCCTGAGAAATATTATGAGCGGTTCAGAAAAAGTCGTGAATTGAAAATAAAAAAACCAACATCGACCAGATCAAGTCAGAAAAATTTAAGGATGATGAAAAGCAGGCATTACTACACGTAGAATTGTTGTTAAAACCATGAAATGAAAAACCAGAAAATCAATCAGAGCCACTCAAACAATAATTTATTATAAGCATGGAAACTAGGTACCCTAGGTTGACTATTAAAACTGTGACTTGAACATGAAAAATCATGTTCGTTTTATATTGAGTATAAGATGGAACTATTAATGCGCCTGAAAGCACAAGGAATCATTTCTGGAATCCAGCCTACCAGCCATATATCAAATAGAGCGCCATATCGTCAATCTAATGTGCTCTATTTGAAAGCATCAGAGATTCTTATCAGACAATCACAGATGACCTACACCGTATATATATAAAATACATTGGTTGCATTGGTTGAAAATTTGAGACCAGGCTTAAAACCATTTAACTAGTGCTTACCAGTATAGTTTTCGTATGATTTTTTATTTGTCATTCCATATTAAATCATCCCTCGTTTTCCGGATTTTCCAATGAATGTGAATTTTTTCATGACTTAATTTTAAAAATCGAAATTGAAGTACACTGTAGACAAAATTATGGTTCTGACAATTATTTCTATGTAATCATGCTGTCCCTTTGCGAGTATTTGAATTTGATAAAATTATCACAGAAGTCGTCGTAGTCTAGTAGGTAGTGTGTTGGTTTATTAGACTGAAGGCCCGAGTTCGAATCCCAGGTCAGACATCAAAACGAAATTATGAAAATATTTCTTCGGCGACTTCCTCTCAGCAGATTTCTGGCAAAAACTCTGAGAGTAAATAAAATTGCCATGAAAAGCTTCTCAAAAAACTGTCGTTCGGACTCGACTTTAAACTGTAGGTCCCGCCACTCATGTATAAAATTTACGCACACAACATAAGTGGTGTGAGAAGCTAGGTCGTAATCCTGACTGAAGGGTTATAATGACCAATTATGTATGTATGTTTCACAGATGAACCCGTAAAAAGTCCAACTGCTGCTCCAAATATTGCACAACGCTGACTTGTGTGGGTTACTTTTATATGTTATTGTTGTAATTTGTTTGTTGTTGTTGTTTTCGACAATAGTTTATGATAACATAAAAGTGAAAAGTTTTATTTTTTATCCAAAAAATATCCCACACACACTCACTCGTACTCGTTTTAGTCTCTTGACTATAAAAATATTTATTTGTACCACCAGACCGTAGTTTAAGTATGACATGAGAAAAATTTTCAAGTGCCATATTGCTGTTGTTATAATTGTTGTTGTTTTTATGATGCTTGCTAATATGACTGATGTCACATGACTGTCACATTGACAATAAAAGTTTGTAAAACTTTAAAAGAAGAAAAAAACTAGAAAACTCAGATACAAGCGACGAGATTTATAAAGAAGACATTTTTTGTTTTCAATTGGCCTAAAGGCGAATAGTAAAACTTTGAAAACCACAAAAAATATGAAAAATAGACCAGTTATGAATGTAAACTTTATTTCAAATAAATGTTTTGATTACATGGTTCAATGTAGAGAGTTTATAGTTTTTGTTTTTTTAGATTTAGATCGGCATATTGAATGTTTAAGTAAAAGTAAGGCGACATATTTAAGCATTTTAGGTAATAAACTGAATGTTGTATTTGTGTTTGATTCCTTTTCATTCCTTCGAGCAGCACAAGAGTATCACAAAACATCAATTTCATCTTCATATCGCTACGAATCTTGTCCTACTCTCTGTGGAGGCAAAGGACAGTTCGCTTCCTATGTACATAAAGTACTTTGAGATAATTGAAGTCTTTTAATTTTTAAAGCACAAAAAATTGTCATGAAAATATTTGATTTACCCAGCGTGTATCTCCAACATGTAGTCGTCGTAGTCCAGTAGATAAGATGGGCTTATTCGACGTGAGGCCATGGTTCAAACCCAACAACATCTCCAACAAAACCAAAATATGAAAAAATATTTCTTTGGAACTGCCTCTCAACAGATTTCTGGCAAAAATCTCCGAGAGAAAATAAAATTGCCATTTCTCAAATATCTGTCATTTGAAGTCGACTTTAAACTGTAGGTTATGACACTTTTAGATAAAATTAACACACACACTATACAGTCACCCTAGTATGTAGATTTTTCCCGAAGAAGAGAAGTCTATATACAGCGGTGTATGTAGACTTTTTTCTTTGACTGCAAGTGGTATGACTTACGTAATTATTCTAACTCATATTGTTAAAAAAAATATGCCACTACAAATAACAAAAGTACCACAAATTAAATAAAATATTTCTCATTTAACCATTAAAAAACAGAAAAATCTGTCAATATCTCTGTTGAAAATTAGGTTGACCATAATCAATGCATTTTAATTCTTATTATGGCTGTGGTTTAAACAGATTTGTGTGTCCTCCCCCAACTAAATTTATTACCGGTTTTTGTTTTTGTTTTTTAATCACAAATATTTCTGTACAAAATTAGTTTTCATTAAAATTGTATTTTGTCTATGGTCACTGACTGCATTCAAATCAGCTTTTGGCTCACAATTTAGATTGTCAATCGCAATAAAGACAACACAAATTGTGTTAAATGTATTGTTTTCATACAACGTTATTGTCCTTTATAGGCGATGCCAAACGTTGTTTAAACAGATGAAAGATAAATTCGATGAAAAACTAAATTGAATACCTGAAAATATTGGAGATCATTCTATTTCTATTTCGATATTAACTAAAAAATATTCATTATTTTCATTAAATTTTCAATCGTGTATAATTGTTTGTCTTGTAGAACCAGAGGAACCAACGGCCCTTGGGTTGGCGAATTCTTCTGTCTTTTTTTTTAGCAATTTTACCATTGGCGGGTACCGAAACCACTATTAGTCAAATGGTGCAAGGTTCAGCCCTACTACCATCCTCCCCTTCAACTGACATTATAAAGATAAAACGAAAAATTTTTTTCTGTTGGTCAATTCCATTAACACTTTCTTGATTATTTATTCACCTTATTAATCACTATAAACCTTTAGTCTTGGTTACAATCTAGTTTCTCACACCACCCACGTGGTGTGTGTTAATTTTAATCACGAGTAGCTGGACCTAAAGTTTGAATTCGACTCCAAACGATGGATTTAAGAAGCTTTTCATGGCAATTTTATTCTCAGAGTTTCCGATAGAAGACTGCCGAGGGGAAGTCGCAGAAAGAAATATTTTTTTCATATTTCGCTTTGTTCGATTATATTAGACTACAGAGACATAAGTTCACTCTTTGTTGATATATCAAACAGGCAAGGGGCCTGTTGTAAAGATTGTATTGATCCTTTCAATCAAATCAGTTTTTCTCAACATAATGTCTGTGGAGGGTCAATGGAATTTTTTTTTGTCTTTTGTATCTCTTGACAACTTTCAAGCAAGATTACGCACCAATTATGTTGAGTGATAATTGTATCCATAAGTGGCGGGACCTACAATTTAAAGTCGATTTTTAACGACAGATTTTTTTTAAAAACTTTTCATGGAAATTTTATTTACTCCCAGAGGTTTTACCAGAAATCTGCTGAGAAGAAGTCGTCAAAGGAATATTTTTAATATTTCGATTTGATCAAGATGTCTGACCTGTGGTTTGAATCGTGGCCTTACGTCTAATAAACCATCACATTACCTACTAGACTACAGCGACTTCATCATCGGGCATCAGCGCTACCTAGTGATTAATACGCGAATTCTTTTTATATGACCCAAACGCAATATTCTGTTCGCACTATAATTTCAATTTTTTTTTTTTATTATCAATCAACAAATAATCCTTAACGTTAAAGTTGTACTAGAGATGGGAGAGAAACAATGTGGCGGAAAAAAATGCTGATTCAAATTTGTTTTCTTATCGAGGAATGTTAACAAAAATGTACACTTTTTAAGGACAATTTATTCATTCAGAGGACTAGATAAAAATTAAAAACTAACAAACAAAAAACATATTGCCACGTTATAAAAATATTTCAAATTAATTTCATTTAAGTTGTACATGCCACGGTCTAAAGGCTTATTTCTATTGACACAATATGTCACTGGTTTTTTCCTGTCATTATCATATGTACATATTTTACAAAAAACAACAATTATATAAAACAACTTTAAATAGTTTTGAATATGGTATTTAATATAACGGATAATAATTTTTATGAATACAAACAAATATTTACCATCAAATATCATAAAAACTTTAATTAAACAAAAAAAATAAAAAAAAATATTATTTATACCCATGCAGTCGAAATAAGTTTAGTTTCTAATGTTCTTTTTTTTCTGTTTTTCTTTTGAATTTTTTAGTTCTGGGAAATTATTTCCGATGAGCATGGCATTGATCCAAATGGCATGTACCATGGCGAAAACGATTTGCAATTGGAACGCATTGACGTCTACTATAATGAGGCTAACAATGGCAAATATGTGCCTCGTGCAGTATTAATTGATTTGGAACCTGGCACCATGGACTCTGTACGCCAGTCGCCTTATGGTCAGCTGTTTAGGCCAGATAACTTTGTATTTGGTCAATCCGGTGCTGGTAAGTTAATTTCTATGGTTTACTTTACTTATGATTTTGTAATCTCCAAATTTATTATTTTCCAGGTAACAACTGGGCCAAGGGTCATTATACCGAAGGTGCCGAATTAGTCGATTCTATACTCGATGTTATGCGTAAGGAATCGGAAGGCTGTGATTGCCTACAAGGTTTCCAATTGGCCCATTCCTTAGGTGGCGGCACTGGTTCCGGTTTGGGTACTTTATTGATTTCGAAAATCCGTGAAGAATATCCCGATAGAATTATGAACACCTTCTCGGTTGTACCTTCGCCTAAGGTAAGCAAAAATATTAAATTCTATAAAAAAGCTGCATTTATGTTGTAAACACTAGCTTATTAGATGAAACGCTTATAAAGCATTTGAAAATAAAAATTAAAAAGTAATTAACTAACGCATTATAAAAGTATATACATACATATGATTAATATTAAAAAAATAAATATTAAGGAATATTTCATTTATATTAATCAAAACAATAACAATACAGTGCTGTAAGAATTAATAGGGACAATAGAAAATTTCCACAATTTTTTCGGACTACATTTATTCTTGTAGCTTCTTGACATTGACATCTTATTGAAGTTAAAAAGCTGAATCATGATTAGTTTACAAAATTTTCAAATTTTAATTCGACATTTTTTTTTTTTCTTTTTTTTGAGATCGCTCCTTAGAGTTGCTTCATAAGATTTCGATTTGACGATTAGTAAGACAATGCCATTTTTAAGATTCTTGGTTTAAATGGACTATATCGTTTACAGTGTTTAAGATTGTTATCCTATATACAAACATATCTACAAACATTTTGTCTCACATAAATGACATAACGTCCCCGACAAAGAGAACCATATTACCCTGTAGTATACCCAATAATCAGCAAGGGATTCCCTGAATCCAGTTGATTATGATTACAGATTATTAAATTCCTAATATTCGACGACACGTTTAATTGTCTTGGTGTATTTTGTGTCATTCGCTTTTTTCGTTTTTGAATGGTTTTCTGCCTACTGTTGCTATACCTAAACTCTCGCCAGGATTTCAGTCTCGTGAGATTCGGGAAACTATAGGAAATGTGCAGAAAGAACCACAGCACAGTCTTATAAACTCACAGTTGAAAACAACACTTTTTACTTACATACTTAACAGGTCATTGCAATCGTTTAGTCATGATTACAACCTAGCTTCTTACACCACCCATGTTGGGTTTTTGCAATGAGTGGCGGCACTTGAAGCTTAACGCCTTTTTCATAGCAATTATTTATTCTTAGGGCTTTTGCCAGAATACTACAGGGAAAAGGCCGCTGAATGATATCAGAGCTAAGGTTTAGACTTGTGAGCTTTTGTCTAGTAAACCAGCTAACCTACTAGACTACGGCAATTTTGTCGTAGAGAGAGCTTCTCATTAATATTGAGAAACTCTTGGAAAGTTAAATTATCTGCCAAAAGATTGTGAATACGAAAGAAGACTTTGTAAATACTTTTTTCGTATATAGCAACTGAAGACCCTAAGGGTGGACCATTGGAACTGGTTTCATTCGGTTGAGCCTTCGTACTCTAATTTTTCCTAACTTAATACATATGAGGACCACCATATCTGTGTATTTACAGAACTAATTGTCCAGTCAGAGATTTGATTAAGTCTTAGGAGAAAAAAGATTGTAAGAACGACAATGTGTTTATATGACTTTCAAGTTTCTAATATAGTCTTCCATTTGAGTAAACAACCAAATAAAGCCAAATAAAGTATCTCATAAAATATCTTAACATTTAGCGTGAATAGACGTTTCTAACTAACTATTATGAAAACTTTCACTTGAAATTGATATGTACACTATTCTTGTATAATACTACACTCTCAAAACCCATATGGGGTTTTTGTATTCAGTTATGAAGAACTGTGAAGTCGCCGTAGTATAGTAGGTAGAGTATTGGTTTGTTAGACGTGGGGCCACGGTCCAAACCCTATGTCAGACTTCTCTAATACGAAATATGAAATTATATTTCTTCGGCGACTGCCTCTCTGCAGATTTCTGGTAAAAATTTTGAGAGTAAAATAAAAATTGACGTGAAAAGTTTTTTAAAAAAGTTCTGTCGTTCGGAATCGACTTAAAAATGTAGATTCCGTCACTCATGTATAAAATTAACGCACACAAAATAAATGGTGTCAGAAGTTAGGTCGTAATCCTTACCGAAAAGCTGTAATGACCAATTACATTTCTTAATATGCCAAAACGATATATTTAGCATGATTACAGCAACGTACCATAGTGAAGGAAATATATAACTATCATAGTAATATTTGTTTAAAAAACGAGACAATACAGTCTTTATTCCAACATGTGTTGTTTCTATAATGTTCTTCATGCGTATCGGAATTATTCTCAAATGTAAATTAAAATGACTTGTTATTGAGAAAAACGAAACTGTCCCTATTATTTCTTTCCGTACTATACAAATAATTTATAAAAAAAATATAAATTTTCGATAAATAAACATAATTTTTAAAAATAATATTTTTATTAAATTAAATTGTTAATTATTAACTTTAACTGTATGGTTCATAGTTTAATATTAAATTGTTATTTCTCATTTATTAATAACATATTTATGGTATGTTATTGTAAATGTAAATTTAACTACAGTTCATATTTTTTTGTATTTTTTTTTTGTGTTCGCTATGAACAAAGTTAATATTTTTATTATGCGTGATATATTATTATAATTTATTTCTTTCTTTTTTCATAATATTTATATTAAAAATATTGACAATTAATTTAAAATATAATTAAATAAAAAGTTTAATATATGTATTCATAATTGAATTGATATAATTTTACAAAAGCATTTTGCATAGGCTTAATATCAATTAAGTTCGGTTACATAATACCCTATTATATACAGTCAAAGAATAAAGTTTACATGTAGTTATTTACGGTATATGTACACTTTATCCCATTAGTTTTTATCCTTTTTCCAATAATTTCTGTTAATTTTCTTCATATTCGTTTTGTTCTTCAAACATTTTTGATTGTGAATGCCTTTTTCAATTTGATAAACATCAGCGGGAATGTAGACTTTTTCTTTGACTGTATACCCAGTGGTGTTGTGCTAATTCTTTTTTACCGGAACGCGTATATATAATTATATAGACAGGGCCGATCCTGGGTAGGCGGCCGCTCTGTGCGGTCTCATGTCCCAAATTTAACGACGGGGGTGATTTTCCATGATAATCCTGGCGGCGGCGCTTTTTTTTAGGTCTCATGTCCCAAATTTGATGACGGTGGGAGGGAGATTTCCCCCAATTTTCGCCCGTCGCCAGGATCGGCCCTGTATATAGCATAAAAAGAAAAGGAAACAAAAATCATTTCCAATTCTCGTTATCAGAAATCATCTTTAGTTCCGGAACGCGTTCCTGTCCAAAAAGGAAGTACCGGAATGAAGTTCCAGAGCGTTCAGGCTCGACAACACCACTGTGTATACCCTACTATATAGTAAAACATTTGACTTGAAATTGAAGGCAAAGAGCAGTGGCAGTATAACTAACCAAAGGTATTAGACTATGATCTTAGATCTTAAAAAAGCAAAAATTTAATCCTCAACCCCTTAAGACCAAACGTCTTTTTTGAATATAAATTATAAATGGTCGAATAAACATCCTGAAATGTGCCACACACATAGTGTTTCATGAACATGTGGATATATCCAAAGTAGTTGAAATATTTTTTAACATGTTATAGGTATGGCAGGAAGCGTTTTCCTTAACCTATAGTCACGTAGGGTATAACTATGCAAGTTTAATTAAGGAGTTAAAATAGAGAACATATTTAATGCACAATTCAAATTTATTTTATGAAATTGTATGAACAGTCCTTGATTACAACAGGCCTCTTCCTGGAATTCAAAATATTAATCAATTAAATGACAACTGAAATGTTCTGAAGAATATTAAAGGAAATATACATACATAATTGGCCATTACAACCCTTTAGTTAGGATTACGACCTTGCTTCTCACACCACTGATGCTGTGTGTATTAATTTTATACATGAGTGGCGGGACCTACAGTTTAAAGTCGATTGCGAAGGACAGATTTTTTTTGTGAAATTTTCATGGCAATTTTATTTACTCTCAGAGTTTTTGCCAGAAATCTGCTGAGGAAGTCGTCGAAGAAATATTTTTTCATATTTTGTTAAGTTCGAGATATCTGAGCAGGGTTTGAACCGCGGCCGCATGGCCACATGTCATACAGTTACAGGAACTAGGCTCCTGAAGCAATTGGCAACTGACTCTAAATTTCATCGATAAATCATCTTCAGCGATGTTATCCACTTCTGGATGAATGGGTACGTGAAATGAACAAAATTGACGAAAGTGGGACGATATTATTCTATATGATACCCAAGAGTATCCAATGCATTCAGAAAAAGTCACTGTTTGCTGTGAATTTTGAGAACGGCAAGCACTAAAGGTCAATGATTATCGACTTATTTTGGACTGATTTGGATAATCTGGACACTAAAGGCATGGGGTTTTAAGAATACGGCGCTATGTTCCATACAGCCTATGCCACATTGAATATTCTAGACGAGCAATTTGAAGACATGGTCATTTCATATTAAAGTGATGTGAATTGGCCGCCGATATCGTACAATTTGACACGATTGCCCTCTTTCTTGTGGTATTTTTTTAATTTGCAGATGTATGCAATTAAACTATAAACCACAGTGGTTCTCAACAATAAGTGCCAGAGTCATGGGAAATTCCACATTTCATTACTGATTTATTAAATTTTCAATTTAATATGAAACCAGTTGATAAAATTTCAAGTCTCAAAAAAATCTAGAAAATTTAAATCCATTATGTTAAAGTAAAAAAAAAACACACACACACAAATTTAATCCCTTAATTCATATGTAATTTGTATGTATTGTACATATGCATTGTACATTAGGACCATTTCAATCAATTTACCATGTCGTTACATTAGCATTTTCACTTAAATATCGTATACATACATATGTATATGGTACATATATACATATAATTATAGTTTTTTTTAATTAAATTCCAGTTATTTTTTTATCTCATTTCATATTTTTTTTTTGTTTTGCTGTTGTTTTCATAATTATTTTTGTCTGTCCTTTTTCAACGAAATGCTAATTTATATTTCGTATCAAATTAATTATTCGAATATATTTTTTTGCTTTCATTTGTATAAAAATTTAAATTAAATGAAAAAAAAGCACACACTGCTACATAAACGCATGCTATCGTATGCATTGTATCCTTGCATAGACATGAGCCTTAATAGGCATACGAACGCAACAATTTTGACATGGGACATCAAAAACACTTACACACGTCTCTACTAATTATCCAACGTAAAATTATAATGAAAATAATTAATTTCAATTAATTCTGTTTGTTATTTTGAATAAATTGTTTTTGCTTTTTTTTTTTTTTTATTTTTATTTTTTATTCATGCCAGTCTATAATCATAATCATGCCAGTCTATAATATAATCGCTTCGATAATGATTTGTGTTAATGCCGCATAGCAAAGGTGGTGGTGTTTAGGGTCCCAGCGTATATAATCGAATAAACGATTATTTGAGTCCACAAAAACACAGATCGTATTAAATACTCTCGTCAAGAATGTAAAAATAACCAATATGGGTACTAACTACAGTTAGGTTCTATGCCTAAGAGCAGTAAGTACGTTTAATCGTGTCGATTTGCTCCCTACCATTAGCATGCTACGAAAATATCCTTAGATTACAAGACCTTAATGATTCTGGAGCTGTTCACCATTAGAATAGGAAGACGCAGCTTTTTTAAAATTCGCTATATGGCAAGTAGAAATTATAGCCGTAGTCTAGTAGATAGTGTGCTGGATTATGGGACGTTAGGCCAAGGTTCAAACCCCAGGTCTGACTTCGCCAACAAAACGAAATAAGAGGAGATATTTCTTCGGCGATTTCCTCTCAGAGTTTTTGTCAGAAATCTGAAATAAAAAATTACCATGAAAATTTGCTCAAAAATCTGTCGTGTGGAGTATCTTTAAACTATAGGTCCCGCTACTCATGCATGAAATTAACACACCCAACATAAGTGGTGTGGGAAGCTGGGTCGTAATCCTGACTGAAGGGTATGTGCTGAGCAATTATGTATGTATGTGTGTATGTATATGACAATTATACTGAGGTATATATAGTTGCAAAGAAAAGGATTAAGAAAACCCAAAAGTAACCTAACAACAAATCAATTTGGATATTATTATTGTCGTGATCTACGATCTATTGTACTCCCTCATATTTCTAGACTCTTCCAAAGTTATTGCCTTGACAAATTTCAGGATGCTGCTCGGTGTCAACGATAACAATATGCTGATTGGCACTTGATAGCCACCCATTCGTGTTCAGCTAATTCATTTAAATCGTCACAGAATTCACATGTTGTTCTCGTGATGACCCCATACCCCTGTGACCCCTGTGTCCACAGTGCGCTGTCAAAAGAGCGGCTACCAACTTCAGGTTTAGTTTTATGCTTGGCTTAGAATTTTTGCTTGGCTCAAACCCACCTCGTTTAAGAGTTTTTGTCTCTTTTTATCTTTATCACTCGTAACATTGCACATAAGTTTATTTAGGAATATCTTTGAATCCCATCTGCCATGCTGTCTTTCCATTCTTTCATGGATCTCTCTGGTATTGGATAAAATCCACTCAATTACTTATTTGACTCTGGCAATATGGGAACTTGACTTCTTTTTTAGGTAGTATTGAATCTTTTTAATCGTGGCATATTCGAATAATCGTATAATTTTTCCAAATTAATGATCACTTGTAAAACAGAAAAATTATTTTTTTTCTAGAGGACGAGCCTATAACAATAGACAGCATGGAATATTGGCTCTAATGACAAAAACTTAATGAATTTGATTATATTTTCAGTACCAAGAAATTTATTTAAAATATTTTGAACTAAAAAACGTATTTCATACTGCCCTTAACAGAGTATTCAAATTTAGCCGTTAATTTACAGCTCTTAAGTGGAAATAAAAAATTCTAGGAATTCTAGAAAAATGGAAAATACAAATGAAAATGTTTCATTTAATATTTTATTCAGTTTATTTGTTGTTGTTTTCTTCTTCTATTTTTCTCAAATATAAAAATGTTGTACCATTTGAAAATAATGAAATTCGAGATAAAAAGTACGGAGGCACATAAAGTATAAAAGCATATAAATTGCCAGAAAAATATTGCCTGATTAAAAAATAAAGATACAAATACATATATTCTAAATAAATGGAGAGGATGTGTACATATATGTGTGTGTGTGTGAGTATAAGTAACTCATACTAAATGTAAATTTTAAAACATAAAATATAATACAAATAAATGAATAAATAAAAGTACAATATAAAGTTGCTGCATTTAGGCGCTTATGGTGGCAAAATAAACTTGACTTAACTGCACCACACACAAATACCCGTACAAGATACAATTTTGATGTATGAGCAAGTTTGAGTGCACATATATGTACATACATCTGTATGAGTGTTATTTAGTGGTTAACCACATATATACACATACATACACCCTCGTAAAACACAGCAACACATACGTATAAGTAAATGCATGAACAAAAGCTTAAAACGCATATAAGCTAAAGCCACAAACATTTCTACAATAACTTAACTTTATGTACACAAAAACCATAAACATGCATACATATATGCCTACAAACATTACAGCTAGGCTAAGGTAATTAGTAGGATTAGGTGAAAAATACAGAAAGTCGATACAAAAATTATAAATTTTTAATCAAAAATCTATTTTAGTTTAAACAGGCTTAACTAAATTGAAAATAAAGTGGGGCTCACCTAGTGGAAAAAATTTAATTTACTGCAGTTCAAAATTTTTGACAGCATGCTTTGTACTTATTTGTCATTAATTCCACTTAGCCGGTATTACAGTCTAGTTTTGCATTTAAAAGCTCGTAATAAAATGTCATATCATTAGGTAGCTTCCCACACCACTTATCTTGTTTGTGCTAATTTCATACATGAGTGACGGGATCTACAGTTTAAAGCCGACTCCGAACAACAAATTATTTGAGAAATATTTTGCCAGAAATCTGCTGAGAGGAACTTGACGAAGAATTATTTGATCATACTTCGTTTTATTTGAGATGTCTGACCTGGGGTTTGAACCATGGTCTCACGTCTAATAAGCCAACACACTTCCTACGCCTACTACCCAACGAAACGATTATTGTGACAAATTGATAATATCAACTGCCCTATGCTAACATTCTCAATCAATCTTGAACAATCAATCTTGATTTTTGGCGATAATATCTAAGCAATACCACCTGATGCTGACCTTTGCTAACCCTTCAGCTACTAGATTACTTTCAATGCCCATATATTGTTACGATTGCATAAAAAACACTAAAAGCCTAAAGCGGAAATAGGGACAAACAGTCGCCGTAGTTTAGTAGGTAGTGTGTTGACTTATTAGACGTCAAGCCACTGTTCAAATCCAAGGTCAGACATCTCAATCAAAACGAAATCTGAATATTTCTTCGGCAACTGCCTTTCAGCAGATTTCTGGCAAAAGCTCTGAGAGTAAATAAAAAATTGCCATGAAAACTTTCTCAAAAAAAAAATCTGTCTGTCTGTCGACTTTAAACTGTAGGTATCGCCACTCATGTATAAAATTATCACACACAACATAAGTGATATGAGCGACTAGGTTGTAATCCTGATTAAAGGGTTGTAATGAGCACATATATATATGTATGTAAGTATGTATGTAGTAGGAGCAAACAAAAATAAATGAGCTAAGGATACCAAAAAAAAAACTCCTAATTAGTTTCAACCCACTGTAACGCTATCCATTTGCGTATTAATACATTTTTATCCAACATTATTTTTATGTGTACAAGTTTATTTTCGTACTCAAAAAAATTTGGTAACTGCATTATAAAATGCTGAACTCTACGAGCCATTTCTAACTATTTGGAAAACAACATGCACTCTCCCTTTTCCTCTACCCACAACACACATACCATTATCCTTAAGCCTTTACTAAAATACTGGAATAATCGTTAATAAATAATAGCTTAGATATTAGCGTATGACTTAAACACAAATGTTTATACAGCAATGTGTGTGACATACACACATGCAAACATACACTCAATACAGCAACAATTCTAAATACAGTCACAAGTATGAGTTTAAAAATTTCTTGTGCTTGTATGTGTTTGTGCATGTGGTTTCTAAATGGTGCGCTTAAAGGGTCAGTTTAGGAAATGAGTATAAAAATTCTCAGTGTTAGAAAGAAAAAACCTCACAGTCTATAGGATAGTGATGGTTAAAGGGTTAGTTGGTGTTTTAAGTGGTGCCTGAGGTCTGAACTTATTAAGATGAGCATGTGCTTCATAATGTAATGAATGAATGTAGGAAAGATTAGTTGGTTTTTATTTTTTTGCTTGTATGCAAATTATAAACTGAAGGCGTTTTATTGCTTTTTTTTTTTTTTTTTTGAAGTGTTTGTATTAGTGTGAGAATGATGTGTATACGTGCGTGTGTGTGTGTGTATTTGCCACATTATGCGTTATAATAAATTATGTCAACTCAAGCATGAAATTAGATGAATGCCAATTGACTCGACATCTTGCATAAGCATTTAAGCTTTACACGCAATCGTATGACACTGAGCTGTACCACCATCTCTCTGAATAAGGCGGGAAATTAGGAATTTCTCCCAAATACCTAAAGGACTGTAAAGTACTTCAAAGAAGGATTAGAATTTTTTAAAGTATCACTGGCTTAACTGGGCCATTGTCTTCGATTTTAGAAAAATTCAAATAAAAATTCTTTCAAAATTGATTTCACTTCCGGTGCCTTAGGTGGGTCGTTGAAAATATTTTACATAAATTGCCAGTATGTCTGTAAGAGTGTGAGAGCGTAAAATAAATTTTAGTTTTTCGTTTGAATAAGACACGAATTTTTTGTTTTTTTTTTTTTGCTGTGTGTGTCTTTTTTCCATGCAGTTTAAAGTGACAAAAATTTATTGCAGATCGAAATGCGGATTTGGTTGATTGGCTTAAGCCTTTCTATACACAAAACTATACAAATGCTTAGATTTACAAACATCAACACACTTACATTATACATTTATGCAAATGTAACGCATTGTAATCATTAAAGGGTAAGAAAAAAAATAACAAACATTTCAAAAAAAGTCGCGAATATTTAATCCAAACTTAACTTTTAACTTTTAAAAATTACATCACTTCTAATATTTTTTTTTTTTTTCAATTCGTAAAATAAGATTATTTTTAACGATATTTTGTAACCGCTGCTTGGGTACACCCTGTAAAAACGGTATTAAAATCATTGGAAATTTTGTGGTGAAGGCGTTATTGCATATACACCAGATTTTAGTGGTTAACTTATGGTACAATGCGTATGTTATTTATGTGAATAAGAGATGTATTGTACAATAACGCCATTTGTGTGTCAAGTCAAAAATTGGTTAAATTGCAGAAAGATATTCAAAAAAAAATACCAACAACTTATAGAGGCAACAAATAGATGACATGTACATGAGAACACAGATGTTTGTTAACAGTGTTGTTAAAAAAAAAAGCAAAATCGTTAGACATTGCATGCGATTGATTTATATAGATCATAGAATTCTGATTGCCACTATTTTTATTGCAATAATAAGTTAAAATTGAACTATGTATTTTGTATATGGTTTGAGCAATTAAACAAAACGACTTCCTCTCAGTAGTCTTCTGGCAAAAATTCTGATTGCAAATAAAATTGTCAAGAAAAGTTTCTCAAAAATCTTTAAATTTTAGATCCCACCACTCATAGGTAAATTTAAATTACACAACATGGATGTTGTGAGAAGTTAGATTGAAATCCTGGAAAAAAAATTGTAAGGACCAATTAATTAAGTAATTAAGTTAGCCACTTTGCTGCCTCTTATTAAGTTGGGCGCTCTACGTTTTTCTTGTCGAATTCATCATAACCTCTTACACATTGAAACTAAACATCTCCAATAAATTTATGCATAAGTCGTAAGTCAAATCCACCAGGATTCAAGCCATCATACCCATCGCCATGCAACTAAGCCAACGAGTAGGCTTTCAATACTTTCTATAAGAAAAGTGTAGCTTTTACGAACTTCCTTCACTTCTTCTAGTCCACTCCTTTGGGACAAGTAATATCTGGTATAGTATCATCACCGAAATGTTGGGAATTTGAACTTACGAAGGTTGGGCAAAGACATAAATAGTGTTCCATCGTTTCAATGTTTTCACGTGTACATGACAAGCGAAATATTCCATAAATATGCCTATTAGTGTAACGTTTTTATTTAGCCTTTAAATACTCATGGTTTCCCCCTCATCAGGATCGCCAAAGAGTTTCTTTAGAATTATTTCTACGTAAGTTTCATTGTTACACTTTCCACTTTCTTAACTTAGTCTTCAATGCAATGAAATGTTGGTTGAAACTAATGGTATAATACATTGGATCTATCAGTCGGAATATTAACTTTTTCAATTCCGACCACTACTCATAGAATGTGTAGCGTTCAATACCTGAATCATATCTTCCCTAATTATACGTACCTTTATATGGAGAACTCTATTATTAAGTTGCAATTTGACCTCCAACAAGACCTTAAAAGTCGTTAAAGATAAGTTTTCCATCAAAATTTTTGGATATATCAACCGCATTAGCCGCCGTAGTGTAGTAGGAAGTATGTTAGCTCATTGGACGTGAGGCCAAAACGAAATATGAAAAAATATTTCTTTGGGGACTTCCTTGAAGCAGATTTCTGGCGAAAAATTGCCATGAAAAGTTTCTCAAAAATCTGTCGTTCGGAGTCGACTTTAAAACTGTATGTCCCGCCACTTATGTATAAAAATTAACACACACAACATAAGTGGTGTAAAAAGCTAGGTCGTAATCCTGACTGAAAGGTTGTAGCAATCTATTATGTATGTATTTAACTGCATTATACTGGACTTATTTTAAATTAAATGTTTTAAAACATGGACAATAACAGGACTATAAACTTATGCTACCCTAAGGTGCCACCACTGTAGATCTATTATTCAAAAAGTGACTGGGATTCATTTGAAAATATTAAAATTTATAATGACATAAATTTTTGGTTTTCAATTTTTATGTCCCCTCGTTTTTTTATTTATTTCCGTTTTTAATTACACACAGTCTCACAAATCTGTTTTATTTCAGTAATATGAGAATTCTTTAAATAGTCGTTATTTTTTTGTTTCATTATTTTTTTTTGCAAATTTTTATTTATTAAATACTATTACATTTAAAAATGTATGTGTATGTGTGTGTGTCTGTATTATTATGTGCATGTGTTTGTATATGTAAGTGTTTTTAATAGGATTCTTTATAAATCCCTGTTAATCTATGTAATTACAGCTATAGCAACACTACTTATTCAACCATTTTATTTACAAAAACATTTATTCACAAATACACACACAAATAAATATATATTTCGCATACATATTAACAATCATTATTTTATTATAACCTTTGCACAAAAGGCAATACATACATTCATGTAAACACGTACATATGTATGTACATTAATAATATTAAACATAAACATTACGCGCCCGTTTTCATTTCTTTCTTTTTCCCTCCTCTCACTGTACCCTAGAGTAGCACATTGTAAACGGGTATGTATAGGTTAACACTGTAAATGTATTAGTATTTGCTGTGTATGTATATTTGTATGTGTGTGTTTATTTTTATTATGGCATTCGTTAAAGCATTATTATTTAAATAAGTAAGCAATCCATGTATGGAGTACGTATGTGCGATGTGTCTCCACACTGGTGGTAGATAAATGTATTTAATGACATATATGTATTTCGTATGTATGCACATACACATACACTTACTCATTATTCGTACATACTTGTAAATTATGCACGATAAGCTGAGCAATTTAACAATACCAAAATAATCATCATAATAGCAATGGACGACACTTTTTTATATTTTGCAACCATTTTTATGTGTTTTTCTTTATCGTTGTTTTTTATTTTTTATTGTATTTTTGATCACATTAAACAAATTTTTGTTTTTTTTTTTTTTGGTTTTGGATTTTGGAGATATGGAGACATGTGGCCCAGGCGCAAATGTTTTGTTATTAAAACAGAATTTTTTTTCTTTAAATCAACGCTTGTAACTGTAAAGACAGGAAAAAAGAGAAACTGGCTTATTGACACTGAATCTGTGGTCGATATATACGCGTAAATACAATGTCTATTTACGACATGTAAACATCATCTCGCGGAGATCCTCATTTCTGCTCCAAAAACGGTATCATCAGCAAAGATGAAAATATATGAGTATGATTGCTCTGTGGCATGTACGAAGTATATACATATGTGCACACTGGCTGCAATTGCCTTAGAAGCACTCAAAGACTCACCCTTATAAACTTCGGCCGCAAACCAAGTTTTCAAAAAGCTTCACAATTTTTTTAAGAAAATTTTTAGAAACTCTATCAAATGCTTGATAAATGTCTATAAGGAGAGAAAAGAAGCATTTCATCGTTTCGAATGCTCTTATGATTCCTGCCTCTTCTCCTTTTGAAGAGGCACTCCTATCTCCTTCACTATCCTGTCTCTCTCGCTTCCAGGACGAATTTACAATAGGTCATTTCTAACTTTAGGGAATTGTACTTATTGCAATGGCAAGTACACGTCCTCAAATCTAACCTAACCTATGACCTAAGCAATATGTGTAGTCCTATTGAATCTGGCACCACACTAGTTGGAGCTGTAAGAGAATTACTAACAATGAAAAAGCATATGAAGTAGGATCAAACTTACGTCCCCTTTTCACATACCGGCTAGAATTGCTCTATCTGACTACCAATTGTTTTAAATAATACAAAGTACTGTGTACTGCTTCATCTCATAATAGAATATCCGAAACTATTTTTTCGGAGAAAAATCCATAAGGATTTGTTCTCAAAAATTTTCCAATTATTAAGCATTTTTTAATGCTACAACTCAAATTTGAAGTGAAGCTTTCACATCTTATGAAATAGTTCGAGTCTTCAAATTCTGTGCAATTAATTTTCGTATTTATTTAAATATGTATAATTTTTTTTTCATCCTGAATTACTGAAATCCAGCATTCAATATGGCCTTACGTTTTGGATTTTATTTTTTCTTTTCATAGATTTTGTTTCAAGACAATTTCAATGTTTTCTAGGCCTTGTGGTTGGAGTATGTCGCACAATAAAAATTTTATTAAAAATTAACCAAAATAATTGTACAAAATGCTACACTAACGCAATCTGTGGACTTTATGCACCATTACAGCAGCATTTATTTCAAACGAAAAAAAACTCTTCAAACAGAGAGAAATTTTCAAATACTCAAATACTCGTACGACAATATTGTGTGTTTGAATGACTTAAAACATCAAACCAATCTCTCTTGGAAAAGAATTTTTCCGGCAATACATACTTACATACATATATAAATGGTCATTACAACCCTTCAGTCAGGATTTCGACCTAGCTTCTCACACCACTTATGTTGTGTGCGTAAATTTTATACATGAGTGGCGGGACCTACAGTTTAAAGTCGACTCCGAACGACAGATTTTTGAGAAGATCTTCATGGCAATTTTATTTACTCTCAGAGTTTTTGCCAGAAATCTGCTGAAAGGCAGTCGCCGAAGAAATATTTTTTTTTTATATTTCGTTTTGATGCCTGGCCTGGGATACGAACCCGGGCTTTACGTCTAATAAGCCAACACACTACCTACTAGACTACGGCGACTGTTTGTCCTTATTTCCGCTATAACGTTTAGGCGTTTAGTGTTTTTTATGCAATCGTAACAATATATGGGCATTGAAAGTAATCTACATTGTAGCTGAAAGGTTAGCAAAGACTGATATCAGGTGGTATTGTTTAGATATTATCGCCAAAAATTAAGAATGATTGTTTGAGAATATTAGCACAGGACAGTTGGCGTTATCGATGTGTCAAAATTATCTGTTGTAGTAGGCGTAGTGTAGCAGGTAGTGTGTAGGCTTATTAGACGTGAGGCCACGGTTCGAATCCCTTGTCAGACATCAATACCATCCGTTTATTTTCGATCAACTATGAAGTTTAAATTTTCCATGTAATGGTTGCAATTAAACAATGTCTTCTTCAGTGATTTCCCTTACAGCTTGTTCTTACCATTTTTTAAAATGTAGTTTTCATGATTTCATAACTTTGATGGATATGGGTTTTAATAATTTTACTTAGAATGATTTTTCAGTAGAAATTGAAACAAACAAAATCTGTGATTGCAATGGAAAAGGATTGAAACCCAAATATTCCGTAAATTTGTGCCTTTAGTTCTCCGAAGAGCACTAAGCTGCCACAAATTCTTTTCAGTTTTTTATTACATTTCTATTATTTTTCTCGCAAGTTTCTGTTTAATTCATTAATCAAGTTTTCTAGCATAGCAATGCTGTTATTGATAGGATATGTCGCTGCCTGAAAACAACGTCCTCAGTAAAAATGTAATGATGATGTACTCTATACTTTCATATAAAACCGATTAATCGATTTACATAGATTTTTCCTAAACTAATGTAAAAATAGATGCAGATTTCTCCAAGATATTATTACTTTACATCGACTTTCCCACAACACTGTTTCTGTTTCTTCTTTTTTATGAACGTCGATATATTTTTTTAATTTTATTTAATTTTTTTTTTCTTCTTTTGTTTGCCATTCATTATTTATGTAAAATACATACGAATATGCTGCAATGTATGTACATATGCATTCTGATTCTCTTATGGTAGGAACGTGTATTTTTTTTTTTTTTTTTTTTTCAAGAAATACAATATGAATACAAACGATTCAGAAAGTAATTTTCATGCTTATTTTTTATTTCATTTTATTTTTTGTTTATATGCACTAAATTAAGAGAAAAAATTCTATAAATCTGTGGAAAAAAATTCCATTTTTTAAAAATTTCTAGGAAAGTCAGCTGTATGTAGCGTAAAATATTTACATAAACAGTAGAATGTAAAAATAACTAACAAATATTCTTCCATTCAAAGAATTTCAATTCAAAGGAATACATTGTAAGGGATACTTATAAAGGGAAAAATATATAAAAGAAAATGAATTCAAAATTAAATAAAATTCCATTTAATAAACTGTAAATAATTATCAATCATACGTACATAGGTACGTTCCTAATTGATATAATAAATGGAAACATACTTAAACATTAACATGTACTGTTTGTATGCGAATACACAAACAGACTACATTAACTCCATTTTTTAATCAAGAACGACTACACTGAACCCTTCAAAGATAATATTTCGAAAGTTTTAAGTAAAATCTTAAGAAAACCATCCCTTAGAGTGCATCATTGGTAGAAAAAAAACCGAAGAAAATTCAATTTTCATTTAGAATTTAAAATATATACGAGAGTATGAATTTCAAATCAGTAAGATGTTTGTATAGAGTTTGTTGTTGTTTTTATAAAATCTACAATTAAATTAATAAATTAATAAATTTTAATAAATAAATTGAAAATTTATGAGAATTATGATTGCAATATCATGTGAAAAATTAAAATAAAAGTAAAAACAAAATACTACAGCAACTAAGAAGAATTAAATTGAATATAAAGTAGAGGACAAATAAATAGCAGCATATCGTTAGTATAATTCGCAAAGACGCTAAGTCCACTTTTTTCCAAAATTGAGATTTTAATGCAAAACGGTAACATTATACATAATACATATTTTACAACCAAAAAACATGTCATTATATAGTTTAAAGTTGTTGTAATTTTGTGGTTTGCAAAAACGCTAAGTCCACAAAACTACGAAAAATATTAATATTATTAATTAATTAATAATAATAATTAACATTATTAGTTATTAATATTAATATTATTATTATTTTGTAAAAATAATTGCGTTTAAACAGTTTAGAAATTTTAAAAACTGAAAAAGCTACAATGTTTTTTGTGTCTCCTGTAAAATTTGAAAAAAAGGGACAACACATTTGCGAATGAGACTAACGATATGTATTTTCAAATATAATAAAACCTCCCAATAAAACTCTTATAACAGTAGTACGTATATTAATCAATCAACAGCATCCTCCAGAAGTTGCAGGAAATTGTAGTAAAACACGTGACATTTGTAGCACTGGTATATTACACACTGGGAAGTTATACACTATGTAGTTAAAGAATCGTGTAATCAAATTGATAGCGTTAACTGTTCCAGCTTTGTTGAACTTTGAACTAATTTAGTCTCTGCAAAACTCTCAACTGAAACTATGCTGCCCAAATCATAATATTTCTTCATAACTGTGGTCCCATAATACCTGCATAATTGGTCATTACAACCTAGCTTCTCAAAACCACTTGTGTTGTTAGTGTTAATTTTGTACATGATTGGCGGTACCTATAGTCTAAAGTCCGAAAGACAGATTTTTGAGAAGCCATTTTATTTACTCTCAGAGTTTTGTCAGAAATCTGTTGAGAGGAAGTCGCCGAAGAAATATTTTTTTCGTTTTATTGGAGATGTCCGACCTGTCGAATGTGAGGAACATGAATTCTTTTTTCATTGACTAATACATGGCTATGGTATTACTATGTGATTCAAAATTAACGATTTCTTTTCGGGCGTAAAATAACACAGCCCTGCAAATTTGGACTTTTTTTGTGCAAATAAGATGGCTCCAGGTGTTTCCGAAGGCATTTTGCGCGCTGAACACAAATCTGGGTTCAAAAACTTTCCATCACGTTTGTAAGGTTTATAAAAATTAATCAGATTTACTTGAAAATTGTTATAAACCTCAAACGCCATTTTGAATTTTTTAAATCTGAATGAAGATCTGTAATCAGCGACCCCAAAAACTCATGAGTAACAATTTTCAAGTAAATCTGATTCATTTATAAGGACCTCCGTAATGTGTTTCTTTTTCTCTTGCACCCCTTGACATAAACCCACCCCCTACTTTAAGGGTGCATGCAATAAATTTGGCTTTGGGCTCATTTTAAAGAGCAAAGATCAATTGTCAATTTCTGACAATAGCGATGGAAATACCTGGAGCCATCTTATTTGCAAAACCCATGCAGGGCTGTGTAATTTTACCTGTCATACTAAAGTATACATTTGTGGCCAATAATTCTATCACAAGTGCTATTGATAGGCACGCATTTATTTAAGTAAATAAACAACTACAACAACAACTATAACAATAATAATAATAAATTTTTGTTGTGTAAAATGAAAATTTATTCGTACTTATGTAAAATAACACCTGCAAATAATCATAATTATTAATATTATTATTTTTGTTTGGTTAAATAAGAACAATAGCGTACTTCATAAACTCATAAACTGATTTATGAACGTTTAAAAGTATAAATACAACTTAAATATGTATAAACATTTGTGCACTACACACACATACACAGACACAAATATATATAGATACAAATATTAACATACTTAAAAGTGTATGTATGTATGTATGTAGATTGTAGGCTTTTAAATTCATATACAAATATCTGTAATTATATTGTATGTATATTTGTATACAGGATTCATACATTTATTCATTCATTCGTTTATTTCATGTTTATTGTTAAATATTTTTTTTTTTTTTTGTTCCCTCTCTCTCTTTGTCCCTCTTTTTCCCCTTATAGAGTGTACAAACAAACATTAATTTTCATAAATATTATAAAACAAAGTATTTTAGTTTAATTAAAACTACTTATAGAGCACAGATCGTAAGTAAGTAATTACAATGTCCTGCACAAATAACCGAATATGAATACGTCGACAATTGGAAAAACTAATGTCGCCGTTAACGATTTTTTTATACGTATTGTCGAGTAAGTTCTTTATCGATTGGATTTTGAAAACTGAAAAAATTGAAAATTTGAGAAAGTAATTGAAATATTGTTTTTAAGATTATTTCATCTAAATGTTGTCAGCGAGTAAGCCATTGCTTATTCATCAGTAATCTCCAATTCAGCCGTAACTCTCTTAGCAATTCAGTCAATATCTTACCACTGTTGTCGTCTGGCATGCCAGCTTCACCTTGTATAAGAGAGACTTTACATATTCCCACAGAAAATAGTCTGGTCAGTCTTGTCAAATGAGCATAATTTTAGCAACCAACGCAAAGTGTTTATGGCAATATGTTTATGGCGTTCCGTGCCACAAAGTATTTCACACACTGTTTAAACTGCGCGGCAACCATATTCTTGTTCAACCTGTGCCATACTGAGCATTAACAGCCCTTGTGTTGAATTTGCCTACTCTATGCACAAAATTCGATAATTCTATTTGATTACGTACTCATTGAGATAAAAGTGATCTTCGTCGATAGAAGTGCGGCAACTATTTTAATAATAGAATTCAATGATTTGGAAACATCCTTCAGTTGCTAGTCTATCCATTGTGTAATGACATTCTTAGCATTACGTATACTTTTTTACCAAAAAAAGATCTGCTTAAAACCCAATTGTCAAAAAAAAACTTCTTCTGCTCCTGCTATGGTCATTTGGAAATGAGTAAAAGGTGAAGATTTTTTACCATCGCTCTTCCGAATTTTGACAGATGATAACGGCCATCTTGTTGAAGCTACATCTGTCAAATTAATTGTCATTTATTCAGCCTGTTTTACCAAATCACCACGGACGGGTGATTAACCACAAGTAATAAAAGTGTAGTTGCCATTGTGCGTTAGGTAGTGTGTTGGCTTATTAGACATGAGGCCACGGTTCAAACCCCATGTCAGACATCTAGAACATAACGAAATATGAAAAAGTATTTATTTGACTGTCTCTCAGCAGATTTCGGGCAAAAACTCTGATAGTAAATAAAATTGTCATGAATAAGTTTCTCAACAATCCGTTGGCCGGAGACGACATTAAGCTGTAGGTCCCGCCACTCATGTACAAAATTAACACACGCACCATGCGAGAAGCTAAGTCGTAATCCTGTAATGTATGTAATAAAACTGTTTCATTAATATGGGTGTTCTGTTTTACTCTAATTTTCATCAAAAAATCGTCTTGCGCCATGAGACCTATTTCTGGCTGTATGACCACGTGAAAAAATAAAATTGTCGAATTTGGGGCAATACCACTGCACATGAGATTCAAGAACCAAGAAAATCATACAACGCAAAGTGAACTGGCCGTCCAGAACATATAATTTTACCTCATTAGACTTTTTCTTGTGGGATCTTCTTTTCTCCCCAAGTTTAGATCAATAAGCGACAAACCACAACGATCCTCAATGCCGATGTTATCCATGCCATCGGTCATATTCAGCCTGGTTAATAGGTCAGATTCATGGAAAAGTGAAAAGACCTTTCAAACGAATAAAAAAATTCGATGATATCTCACACGCAGTTTGTTTTATTAAAATTTTAAGATGGATACTCCGATAATTTCCTCAGTGACCACAGAGTTGTCACAAATCATCTCCTTCATATTCGTTTTTATTATTGTTTGGTTCCAATTTCATTAATTAGGCTCCTCAAATAGGTGCCAGGATGATAGTGTTGCCATCCTAAATCATATTTTCTAACTATCAAGATATCTTTCAAGATATTTCTTTCAATTGACTTTTGTAACACAGTGTTAATAATTTACATCATATGAATAATACTATGCAGACAGATTATTGAAACAGCCTAAAAACGAACTAAAATAAACAGAAATCTATATTCCTTAATAAATATATACTTACAATATACATATGTACATTGTACATATGTATGTATATGTTATATAGGACTTAAAAATATATTTGTAGTAATTTATAAAGATTTCTTTGTTAGTTGTTCGTATGCTTCTTTCTAATTTGTCTTCAACACTTACCAAAATTCGTTTTGTCTTGCTTGTATGCGCTCCTTGTGATATTTGCTTATTAGATATGCTAAAATCTAATTGGATTTATGATTTTGCAAATTGGTAATAAACAGTTGATATCTTGGGTGTTAGCCTTGCATAAATATGAATGTAAAGACGAATGTGATTGCATTTAAGGGTGTGAGAGTTAATGTGTATAAAATTGATATTTATTTAGAATTACAATTTGTTTTGTGATTTATTACATTTAATTCACTATCATTTGTATTTATGTGCACACACATAACAAAATTAGTAAATACCCTTAAAAGAACGAAATTTCTGTAAATCTCTCTTTTGTTGTATACAAATTTAAAATTCTAACAAATAAGAAAATTAATAACATTATGCTGACATTAGTACAAATTAAAGATTATTTGTGACTTTATTAGACGAATTCCAAAGGAAAGTTTTCATTTGTTAATTAATTTTTGTAATTGAAAATTATAAATCATATATCAGCACAGCAAAGAAATATTTGCTAAAGAAACAAGTGAGCACGTCTGTGTTTAGCACACCATTATCAATTTCTTAGGGTCAGAAGATCGGTTTTATTTGGGTCTCCTACTATTCATAGTTTTTTACCAAAAAAACAGAAAAACTAGAAATGACCATAATGTAGTAAACAAAAATTTTTCTTTCGTTTTTATCCCGTTGGAGCATACGACTGTCACATTCTTGCATTCGACAAAGCTAAGCTAATGTTGAAGTCAACATGTCATTGAATGCAAAAATTAATGGTGAATTATTGTGGAGAGTCGACATAATGCGAATTCGTCAACGCTTACTAGACTTTACGGCTACACCCGAGACTTCCGAACTTTGACAGTTGACATACATACATAATAGGTCATTACAACCATTACAATTGGATTACAACCTAGTTTCCCACATCACTTATGTTGTGTGTGTTAAACTTATACATGAGTGGCGGGACTTACAGTCTAAAGTCGACACCAAACGACAAATTTTTCGGAAACATTTTCATGGCAATTTTATTTAATCTCAGAATTTTTGCCCGAAATTTGCTGAGAGGAAGTTGTCGAGGAAATACTTTTTTTTTTCGTTTTGTTGGTGATGTCTGTCCTGGGGGTTGAACCGTGTACTCATGTCTGATAAGCCAACACTCTACCCATTACACTTCGACGCCCTTTGACAGTTGATTACGACCATTTCGCTGAGGCTGCGTCTATTAAATTAATCGTCATTTATTCAGTCTGTTTTGCCATATCAATAAGGAGTGTTCGCTGATTTTTTTTTATAAAAAACTTGTCTTCAGACATGAGATTTTGCTGGATTGATCTGGAATTCAGATGAATGGGCACGAGAACAAACAAAATTCTTGAATTTGTAATGATTTCAACCCATATGCGATCCAAAAACGTTTAATGCATCCCGAAATACTTACCACTTAGCGTGTTCTTTAAGAACAAAATATGCCAGGCCGTTACTGCAAACTAACTTCTTTTGGCCTGAAACGACTTGCGGTTTCAACAGAGTGGCGCTACGTGCCACACAGCTCATACCGGGTTGGATATGCTGCACGTGTTATTCGATGGCATAGTCCTTGGTGACTAATTCAGATCTCATCACATGTAGGTGAGTGACACTTTTTGTGTCACATTTTCCTCATTTCCAAGTGCATGTGAATAAGCCACAAAAGCCTTAAAAAGCAAACGTTACCCATACCATTAGTAAAACTTATACTGATTTAAGTGTCACAGTTATACAAAATTTGATATTTCAGATGACCTCCATCCAAAGAAGTCGTGGCGGACTTTTGACAATTTTTAAAGTGCCAAACGCAAAAGTTGAAAAAAAATCAAGCGATATTAGATAAGAGGACTACATACATAATTGGTCATTACAACCCTTCAGTCAGGATTACGACCTAGCTTCTCACAACACTTATGTTGTGTGCGTTAGTTTTAAACATGAGTGGCGGGACTTACAGTTTAAAGGCGATTCCGAACGACAGATTTTTGAGAAACTTTTCATTGCAATTTTATTTTACTCTCAGAGTTTCTGCCAGAAATCTGCTGAGAAGAAGTCGCCGAAGAAATATTTTCATATTTTCGTTTTGATGTCTGACCTGGGATTTGAACTCGGGCTTTACGTCTAATAAGCCAACACATTACCTACTAGACTACGGCGACAACATAATAGATAAGAGGACTACAACAGTTTAATTCGTAAAGTTCTACTCTTTTTTCTTGAATGAATTCCTATTGCAAGTAAGAATTAAATCTTTTGCTTTGTACAGAAATTCGTATACGTTTTCCATTGTTTATGATCTCTATTAATAATAATAAATGTTTTGCAAACTTATTAGCATATATTTAAATATATAAATTAAATGCATAAATACATAAGTATGCTCAAATAAGAGAAATGATTATAAATTTTGCTATTTTTCCTTTTTTTTGGTTTTTTTGTTTTTTGGTATGTACGAACATAAAATACCTTCGGCTAAATCTAAGCAAAACAAGAGAAATACATTCATTAAAACAACACAAATGGCTTCCAATCAATATACAGTGTAGTATATAAACGAGGGTTGGCATTTGCAAAAAGAAATACCAAAAGAAATTTTATCAAAAAAAAATTTATAAAAATACTGTCAATAAAAATGTGGAGGTGGAGATACATACATACATACATAATTGACAATTACAACCCTTCAGTCAGGATTACGGCCTAGCTTCTCACACCACTCATGTTGTGTGCGTTAATTTTATACGTGAGTGGCGGGACCTACAGTTTGACGTCGACTCCGAGCGATAGATTTTTGAAAAAACTTTTTCATGGCAGATTTTATTTACTCTCATACTTTTTGCCAGAAATCTGCTGAGAGGCAGTCGCCGAAGAAAGATTTTTTTTTCATATTTCGTTTCGATGCCTGACCTGGGATACGAACCCGGGCTTTATGTCTAATAAGCCAACACACTACCTACTAGACCACGGCGATATATCTGTCTTAAAAAATGTTTGTGTTAGCTATCATAAGAAAAATTTTAAAACATTTCGGAAAGCACACTGAGTTGTTGGGTCCTTTTTAAGTGCTTCCTGTCTTTACAATAATAAATAAATTTAAATGAAACAAAATGTATATGAAGTTTCATTGAAATCTGTGTGGAATATAACATCGTTTAAACGTCCACCACGACTTCTCTGGGTACAGCATATTCGAAATGTTTAATTTCCAAAGCTCTAGCGCTTTAATCAGGCTGAATTTGGCTGATGGCATAGCTTATGTTGGCTTTAAGAATCGTTGTGGCTACTGGTTTAATCCCACACACAAGCAGCTTAAGAAAACCTAACAAGAAAAAGTCTAACGAAGACAAATTGCACAATGTGAAGGGCCCCATTATATCCATATGATATAAGTTAGTCTTGAAATCCCGTGCAGAATATTCAAAGCGATATGATATGTTGGCAGACTCTGTACTTAAGGTAGCAATAAGTCCTAAGCTGCTGTTGTTTTCTGTTTAAAAACTTTTAAAAATGTATCCGATTTGCAGAATTTAAAACAGTCTGAGAAATAATCAAATTCCTTAACAGCCATCGTAGACAATTTTATTGTTGTTTTCATTTTTAATGCTCATGTGCGGCATTTTGTATTCATGTATTATTTTAACATTATCCACATATTAGGCTTAAAGCTAAAAATTTGTTTTTGTTTTCCCGTACACGCATACACAGCCACACACACAATCACTCACAGTTTCATGCACTGAAATAAATTTCATCTTTTTGTTGTGCTATTTTTTATTTCCCATTTACTAGAAATGCTCATACCCAATATGTCTATACCTTTAGGTTGTATTCACATCAAATCCAGGCACAAATGTTAGTCCTGGCTCATGTACAAGACCGTACATGCATGTTTATTGCGCTACACGTACTACACACAACTCAACTGTGTGAGTGTGTACATGTAGAACACAACATACAATTAAAAGTGGACATTCAATATGCCTTTAGCTAAATTACCTGTGTATGAGTAAAACAACATACATACATGAGTACCATATCATACATGAGCGATACCAAGTAGATGTTTAATTTTGTATTGGACGGTTATAAGAACGGTTATGGCTGGTTTTGGGTCTTGTTGCCATTTGTGACACATACAAATACATGAATAAACTATTGTATTATGCACTTAAACCCATACAAACAAATGTTTCTTACAAACATTCATGCACGTACATATGTATGTATATATGTACGTATGTGAGTATTTTGTGAAAATGTTTGTATTTTATTTCTGTTGATGTTATAAATTTTACTGTTTTTGTGTTTGTTTTAACGTTAATTATGTATACGTACAAACTTTACGTTACGTTATGTGTGTCTCGCATACGTTTATAGGTAAACTGTATGTATTGTTGAAGACGTCTTGTGGTTCTTAAGTTCTCGCATAAATTAATGTTTCTTTTCCATTCAATTGTAGGTATTTATTTCAAATCTTAAATTATTGTCTCCACGTAATTATTTTATTTTGCATTTGCATTTACATGAAATACATTAACGAATTGAAACTTTTTCAAGGTGTTTTCAAGTATTCATTCATTCATTTACGATAAAGAAAGATAATTTTTCATAATTGTTCAACTACCTGTTAAACTGCAAAGATTAGCTTTGAAAATGAAATTTGTTTCGTGTGTAAAATTAAAATTTTAATTAAATTATTGCTGTGTAAATGAATCAAGGAATTATTGTAGAAATTCGAACTAATACAAGTTTATTGAAATTAAATTCAATTAAAATGCAGAATTTTTTCAATTTAAATAAAGAAAATTAATACTAGTCCAACGCTGTGGCGTATAAGTGTTGTCGTAGTGTCATCAATATCACTCATACGCTGTACTACAGTTTTTGCAAACAAACCTTGCACATTATATGTAAATCAAAATTGAATTTGCTTTGCATGCAATCGCAAATCAAATTGAAATGAAATGAAAGCACTCGTATAATTAATAAAAAAAAATATATTTTTGTCTTGTGATCATAAGTTTCATTAAAGACAGAATATGGGCAAATAAATCTGAAGGAGTACATTGGCGGAACGAGCATAACTAATCATGATTTACAAAGTAACGATTGTGTAAACATATTTTTATTTCTGGATTTCACTGTAACAATCTTTACGCATTTTAAATGTCTCGTTGTAAATAATTTTTCTTTACCGTTTCTCGATCGCATCAAACATACAATTTACATCATTTGTCGCTGTGATGTATTTAATTCCATATCTGGATTTAAGTATTGATCACAAGCTATATTAGAAATCCAACCTAGTAGAGAGACGTGGTTAAGCCTAGTGCAGTACGCTAGAATAGAACGTAAACTTTTTTTGAAGTAGTCTTCTGATAGACTTTCCTCAATAAAAGCATCAAAGTGAAACGCTTGATAAAGTGACGTCACATGTCACAGAATTACCTTTTTAATCATTAACCAACTTTCATCTAAAATAATTGACAGAAAACAAATTCAACTTGTAACGGGTAATTATTCATTCGGTAGAATTTTCTAAATTAAAAAGAAGCGTAAAAACTGTGCACAAGGGAATGAAATATTTATTTTGGAAGCGATAACTAAATGCCAGGTATTTACTTTATTAAGGATAATTTAATGTGAATGTTGCCAGCTATGTCGTAGTCATCTTCATTCTATACAGACAGTTCTAAACTTGCGTATAAGATAGGCTGCGAAAGTTTCTCTGAATGATTCCAATTATATATATTATTTTGACCTGTTCTCTTTATGATCCAATCAATAAAATATTCTATGAAATATTCTATATTCTTGACCTCGAGCTAGAATATTTTATTGATTGGATCGTTTCTCTGAATGGCTTATATATTCATCTTCCACACTACTGTAGTGTGTTATAGCAAACAGTAACTTTATCTCTTCATAAGTTCTATATTAAAATTATGTGGCGTATAGAATTCAATAATCAATTATTTTATTACGAATTCATTAATTCATCGGAACATATACATAAGTCGTAAATATTCTAAATGTGCTTATTTAATTTCACATAAAAATCATGTGCTAGATTACATGCCACATGTAATTCATAAAAGCCATCTTCTTTCATTGTTATTCATTAATTCACAAACACAAAACGTTAATTATTTTGTAAATGTAAACTGAAGTTTAATTTGCTAATTCAATTGGAAATTATTTGTAGTTTTTTTTTTAGTTTTATCCCTCTTCTTAATTTTCGATATAATAATTGAAAAATTTATTATAAAACGAAACGCCTTTGGGTATATTTTGTATTTAAAATACAATTATTTAGGCTCAGATGTAATATTCATTAGTTTTGCTTATGGTTGAGTTAGAAGTTATCAAATATATATTATTGAACAGATACAGTAAAATCTAGATAGAGGGTACATCGATGGGAGACCACTAAAATATTGATTTTATTATAATTATGGTTAACATGTTCTCTTAAATAGTTAAAAAATAAAAACAAAATTAAAAAAACTATCAAAAGGCACCTGAAGCGGTGTTATAACAAATAAAGTTTTGATTCTAGAAAAAGTTTAATGGACTAAGGAATGTAACACGTTTTTCTTCTTATATTTAAATGGAGTTTAGTCAAGGCAAATTTAAACCGTTTTGATTGGTAATATTTTGCTCTTTGTAGAGTACATGTACACCGTTAAGTGAGCCCGGCAATGGACAAAACAATTGATAACCTAAGATTACAAGGTGGATAGTTTAGAATACAAAACAATACCATTCCTGTTGACCAATACTGTCTACTTGAATTACTTGCTATTAATCATTGACAATACAGATCAGAATCAATCAATGAACCATTCTTTGCTTTCTAATGCCATCACATACACAATATTATGTTCTCTGCTGTCAGATAATGCCACTATTCCCTTGCTTCGCACCTGATTTTTTTTTTTTTTTTGTAACGTAATTGTCGTAGTCTTGTAGATAGTGTGTACATATACTTATTAGACGTAAGGCTACGGTTCAAATCCCAGCCAGGCATCACGAACAGAACAAATATAGAAAACTTCTTCAGTGATTTCCTCTCAGCAGATTTCTGGCAAAATCTCGGAGAGTAAATAAAATTGTCATGAAAAGTTTCTCAAAAATCTATCATTCGGAGTCCACTATAAACTGTACGGCCCGCCACTCATAGATAAAATTAACACACAACATGAGTGGATCGTAATCCTGACTAAAAAGTTGTAATGACCATTTGAGTAAGTTAGAATTGTCATACATAAGTGATCGTAGTCTAGTAGGTAGTGTGTTGGGTTTTTAGACGAGAGCCCGTGTTTCGAACCACAGCTCTGACATCCCGAACGAAACGAAAAATAAAAAAAAATATATTTCCTCGGCGACTTCCTTTCGGTAGTTTTCTGGCAAAGATTCTGAGAGTAAATAAAATGATAAGATTTTCAAATATATCGTTCGGTGTCGATGTTAAACTGTGTGTTCAACGGGTGGTGTGAGAAGCTAGGTTGTAACCCTAACTAAAGCATTGTAATGACCAATTAAAAAGTAGGATTGTCTTGGGAATTGATTCGCTTTTGCATTGCCCTGCAAATAGAAGCTCGATCAATTAAACTTTTCACTCTGAATTCATGTGAGACACATAAAATATTCAAATTCTTTGTGTATTCCACTTTCTTCAAATGTTTGATAATTTTTTCATAATTCAGTGAACTTCACAACCCTTTTCAGAAGTCTACGATACATTCTTACATTTTCTATAATAGAAAAGCAAAATATGACGGTAATATTACGAATTTCTACTCATTGTCAAATGTAAATAACTTCGTATAGAATAATATGACATGAATAATGCCTTGCAGCAAACTGAAGTTTAAAATGTCATCCTTTAAATGAACTGTAGTATAGTGTCAGATGCAATAACTGCCAACAATTTGTAACCGAACTTTTTTGAGAATTCAATAATAATTTTTTTATGAACTGTTTAATCTCGTCCAGCAAACTGAAATAAAATTTTCCAATCCCAAGGATTATAAATTATTTATAAAATTTTAAAATATTTCTATTGATTAATAATAATTTTTTGCATATTAAATACGTATGTAAGTATTTATCAATACAATATTATAATGTATTTATTTAAATCTATATTTTAGAATAGAATATAATTTTAATATATTAACCCGGTTATTAAGTATTATTTTTATGTTTAACAATAATTGAATTTAACTAAAAAATAATAATAATCATATGAAAATTATAATTTACGTTACAATTAAGGCCTCTTATTAACAGCTTTTTTAAAAAGAAAAATTATGATATAATAATCAAAAAAACAAACTAATTGAAGGTATTTATTTCTCTTTTTCTCTTCTTTCTTTTTTTTTGTATTTTTCTTTCTTAATGCAAAAATTATCTGTAATTTGCTGAACGCTGCTTGCCACATTGCAACATAAATGATAATTTACGTGCGTACACTTACACAATACAATACAATACAATAACAACAATACAAAAATACTGAAACTTGAATATTGAATTGTTGTAAATGTATTGTATACGTTTGTATTGATGTTGGATGCCATGACGCTCCTGCTGCATCATAAATCTGCTGGCCACCTGCAAATGCTTTAACAACAACAACAACTGTATATAATTATCTATAATGCATAATAACAGGTTTCCGATACAGTTGTTGAACCATACAATGCCACATTGTCGATTCATCAACTTGTCGAAAATACCGACGAAACATTTTGTATTGACAACGAAGCATTGTATGACATCTGTTTCCGTACACTGAAGCTGTCATCGCCAACCTATGGAGATTTGAATCATCTTGTTTCTGTAAGTTGAACATTTTTTACTAATTTTCTGTTTTTTTTTTTTTTTTCTTCCTTTCTCTCACTGTGGAATGCACGCGCCATCACATAATAACTCCTTTTATGCAACTTTACGGAAAATATTGTACGCTACACACACACACTTTTACTGAAACTCATATGCACAATGAAAAAAAAATGATGATGATTAAACCGTTGTTGTTGGAATTTTGAAAAATAAAAAATACCGTAACTGCCCTACAATGGCCTATTATTGTTTGTATCTGTGTGTATTGTGTGTGTGTATTTGTATGAATTGAACATGGTTGACTTGAACGATGGAAATTGTTGGTGCTGGTATTGCATGACATTATAATTGTGTGTATCGCTGTGTCCCCATATGTATGTGTGTATGCCTGTGTGAATAATATCTTGTTCTTTGAATATTACGGCGGCTCCTGCTGCAACCATTCTTAACCATCATTAACATCATTACCAACAACACAACGACAACAACTACAATAAAAAAAATAACCACAATACCAAAAACAACGGCAATGTTGATGATAATAAATACAAATATACCTCTACCTACCTGTACACCCACACAAACACTCATTATGTATAACTGTATCTCTGCGCCTCGTTGTATGCTTTGGTTGTGTAAACATCATTACGACCATGAATGTGTTTAAAATCGTATGCATGTGCGTATGTGTATTACGATTACATTTGGTTAATGTGTGAATCAACACAAACAACTGAATCTACGTATAAACGAAACGAATGAATGAAAACGGTGGAACACACGTACACCTATACAAATCTATGAATGCGAATTTGATTTCCGGCAATGGTACTTGAAATGAAATAAATGAATGTTAAATCTTTGTGTATGTGTGTTCATGTGTGTATATATATGCCACGCCTACACTCACATATATGTATCTCTTAATATTTGCTTAAACATTCAACACACATCTCTTCCCTTTATACACACACACATGCCAACATTCACTTTGTACTCAGGTGTCAGAAGTTGTTGTTGAACCCTATAATGCCACATTGTCGGCCCATCAATTGTGTGAAAATACAGATCTGACATTCTGCATCGATAATGAGGCGTTGTATGATATTTGCTATCAAAGTTTACGTTTCCTTTCACCCACCTATGAGGACTTGAATCATTTGGTGTCCGTAAGTAATTAAATGCATGCATAACGTTCGTTTCTATTTCGCTTTCGTTTGTTGTTTTCGATGTTATTTCGATGATTTTTTTTCCTTGTTTTTCTGATTCCCTCCATTTTTTTTTTCTTTTGAATTTTCACGAATTGTGTTTAACAACGAAACGTGAAAACAATTGTGTTGCGAAAAAAACCTTTTTTAATCCTAATTACGTCTCATGTATTTTGTGCAACGTACATCCGTACATATATTAAGCAATTCTAATGCTTTATGGTTGATATTGAAAGGATTTTTAAAAATGAAACAATAGTTTTGAATGAAATCTTTATAAATGAAACTAAAAATTTGTTTTCTAATAGATTTCTTGTTTATATTTTCATAGAACATGTTTTACTTAAAAAATTCATAAAACTGATACGGCAAGGCCTAATGAATGAATTAATAGTTCTGCATTCTAAGCCTTGTAGAAACTGCTTGCCAGCGAAATGAGTGTAAGACCATTGAATCTTCATATTTTTTGAAAACATATGGGCAATGCGCAAAAGACAGTAACAAGCAACTCCATGCTCTCCTTCTCTTCCTTTTACTATTCATGATGGCGTAATAGGAACCACACGTTGTAGAGGTAAATGGAAATTATTAAGACTTCAAGGAGACCATTTGATGATATAAATGATTAGGGGTTCTTCTTATTGATTATGTTTTTGCATCTTCGAAAATGTGAAATAGAGGCAGTTCCCCATAACAGAGTAGCATAACACCATGTCGGTTTTAGAAGCTAATAATACAACAATCCCAAAGAAGTAGACGCCGTAGTCTAGTAGGTGGTGTGTTGGCTTATTAAACGCGAGACCACGGTTCATAATATATTACCTTTTAGGGCACCAACTGATATGGGCTGCGAAGTACTTACAAAGTTATGTTACTTAATGCCTCTTAATATTATTAGGAAAACTTTGTTTCAGCCATCATGCTAAACTGTGTAGAAAGCTAGGTAAACATCTACAAAAAGAGCAGAGGAATATTTATTTTCTTGTATTCATTTCTTATAACCTGCACCAATCTTTAGATCTCTTCCTTGTGAAGTGAAATTGATGATCCGGTATACATCAAAAGGTTTTCAAACAGTTTTGACATTATTGGTCATAGACTTATGGGTCAAAACCTTACTTGGTTTCGTATAATTCTAACCAGATTTTGGTATCATAATTTTTGATAACACTATTGAAGTTGTAAAATCGTAAAAATCTTCACGGTCTTATTCTGAATTTTAGAAGCTTTCTAGCGTTTTGTTGGACCAATAGTTTTTCGAATCCCAAAACTTACAAACCTTGGCAGAATAGCAACTGCTCACAAATGCATACTTTTCTTAATTTTTCCCACACCTAACAAATATTCTTTGAGTGTACATTTTATTATGTTGCCCTTATAAACTTGTTATCAATCTTTTATACGCGATTTCATACATGAATACCTTGGCTTTAGCAGCATTTTAAGTAATAATTTTGAATATGCCCTCAGAGCATTATTCGATAAATTGATAACACGCAACGATTTTCAATTATAAAAAATCGATTAAATTGTCAGTTGCAGTTACTCGTAACAACTTTCTACTAAACATCTTAATAAGGAAGTAATCAAACTGAACATGACAGCCAAACTGGAAAATAAACAAATGGACAGAGCAACAACAATAAAAAAAAACAATAACAACAACAACAATATAACTGTTTGAATTGATCAATTCGTTGAAAAACTTTAGGCCACAATAATGACGAGATACACAATTACTCGTATATAGAAACACTTGTACACATATGACAATACATATGTATTTATGTATGTATCTTTGTATGTTTATATATTCATATAAAATAAATGAATATTTAAAATGAACACATATTGAGTTTCAATTACGATGATGGACAAAACTAATGATGAGAATGAAACGCATTATACCGGAGGCTTTAAATTAAAATTTCTTTAAAATTGTATCCAGATTTATAGAAATTTGGCCAAAATGATGAGTGTTTGTTTAAAAATTGAAAAAAGCTTTAACAACTTAATTTCAATTGGAAATCTGATCCTTCATAAGGCGTTTAGACGATATTAAAAATTTCTTAACAACATCCTGCTTTGTTCTTCAGTCTTGCCATACACCATACATAACTGGTTTAAATTATGACATTAAATTTTTCTTACGAAACCAAAGTGTTCTCCACTTTCTTTAGTGATTTTTTATCCCTGACTGTATATTCATACATGTGGAACGTTATTGTTTTCTTCTTTTCTTTTTGTTCATTTCAATTTAAATTTTAATGTCAGACAATTTAAATTGAAATACAATTGAAATGAAAAGTAAATTTGCTTGGAGCACCTTATTTGTTAAGGAATTACGAAATATTGTATGTATTATATTGTATGTACAATCGCTTAAATGCAAAGAGTTCATTTTGTAGTGAAAGTATATGAATTATATTCAAATACACACAGATAAGAATAAAAGATTTGAAAAGTATTGGGTGAAGCGTTAGAACAATGTTAAATTGTTCATGTGACTGCATAAAAATGTCACAGCAAAAGAACTGTTAAGTTTGTTGTTAAGTATCAAGACCATTCCGTATATCATGTACCGTAGTTCTAGGCTACGAGATAAGTGAAACAAAACTTCGCAGTCATTATACCCTCAAGAGATATAACCTATTCTCATAATATGTGACTGTATTAGTGATGGGCATTAGAAACAAAACATCGATATTTTTCTGGATGCAATGCGCTGTAAAGCATCACCAATGTTATATCGAGTTATCACAAAATTTAATTCTTTTCGGATTTATTACCGATAATTCCCTGCCTATTATTTTATAACAGTGGTCGGCACCCATAGCCCTCAGAGGTCGAACATCTTCAGTTTTTTACACACATAGGACACGAAGATCAACAATGTTCGTAACAAAAAGTAAAAATACATTGAGTTGCTTGTCAGCTTCTAAAGAATAAGATTAATGTCGCTTTTTTTCAGGCTTCAATTATACACCCAAAGAAATATTATTAGGATTCACTAATAACAATGAGAAATGATCACGATTTTTGGAAGAATATTTGCTGTCTTTAAGGATTCAACGCTGTACATTTTTTCTATATTTTCCACATATTATTAGGTTAATAAGTACACTTTTTATTACTTATAATTTTCCTCTGTGTTAAACACATGCTTCTTGCAACTACAGTCACATTTTAATCATGTTCTCTTTGTGCCGACCACTGCGTTATAAAAATACAAGTGGATCTTAGTGAGATGCTTTGATGTCGCATAGGTTCCAACTATGTGTTCTAGTGATTCATTCTTCTTATAACGGAGTTTGCATATCAATTTCTATTCGAAAAAAAGATCTTTTGAGTATTCTATAGTCAGTGAGATCTTAATTTGCTATGCCCAAATATTTCGGGTCTATACACTTCCAAGGTCCCTCTTCTTACTTCACAGGAAGTGTCTGGCCTCATGCATACGATTTATCAGATCACGATGCCCACTGTTTAATACTGTATTTAACTTGTCTTCCATTGTCCCACAGTATCCATAGCTCTGATTCTCAGTACCATGTACCGCCAGCACTATCATGAGACAGGTTCACATTATCTGCATTATACCAATGTAAGACTGTTTCTGAAGAGCTGATTCATAAATCAGTTATGGATGTCTTATTGCAGTATTAGTATTAATAAGAGTAGTCTAGTAAGTAGCGTGTTGGCTTATTAGACGTGAGGCCTCGGATCAAACCCCAGGTCAGACATCTCCCACAAAAGGAAATATGAAGAAATATTTATTTGGCGACTTCTGGCAAAAACTCTGAGAGTAAATAAAATTGCCATTAAAAGTTTCTCAAAAAATTTGTCGTTTGGAGTGGACTTTAAACTGTAGGTCCTGCCACTCATGTATAAAATGAACACACACAGCATAAGCTAGATCGTAATCCTAACTTAGGGGTTGTAGAGACCAATTATGTATGTATGTATGTGTTAAGCTTTTGTATTGAGTCTTTAATTGTTTTCGATGCACCGAATCAGAGATGTTGCTCAATAAAAAAAAAACATCGTTTAATTTCTTTATATCGAGAATTCACATCGAGTGTTTTTAAAACATCGATGTACGTATATCGTCCACCACTTAAACGTATCAATTGTACTCGGGCTTTTTGATGCGATTTCTCATAATGTAGATCCTCCCGAAAAGCTCAAATATATGTATGTATGGGACTCTCCTGGTTCCACCATGTACAGAATGTTAACATACGTGGAAACAACGAAGATTTCTTTTGGACTTGATTCGACTATTTGAATAAAACTTACATACGAATTGTTCAGCTTTGAATTATCATCATGCATCCAATTGCTTTTTTGCGTTCAAGCAGTATTTTGGACATACAAAATCATTTCTAAATGGCATTCGGTTTTAGCTGCAAGACACAAATTCCTGCTTGATAAAGTTCTAAAATTTCTGCTTAAGTGGCTACCAATGTTTTTGTTATTAATACTTTGACGACAATATTTATTCATCACCTTTAAGCTTTATGGCTGACATGGGCGTTATTTACCCTCCCTGTCAACATCATCATTTTTAAAACGCGGAAGACCAATTCTCTAATCGATGTAAAATATTCGCTAAGCAATCGATATGTTTCGCCTGGACTTTTTACAATTGAAAAAATTCTCTTGAATAAAAAAATGTTATTATTTAAAACGAGAAGTGAGAACAGAATAAATTGTATAAACCTTAACATATGGTTCAATAAACCTATTTACAGTGTGTTAACGTGTAAAGGTCAACAACTCTAATATATCAGGAAAAATTAAAAAAAAAATATTTAAATTTAATTAAAAACATTAAAGTAATATTGGTATTGATAAAAACAAATTCTGAAAAATAAAACGATTTCATTACAAAGAGGGATGAGTATTACTCCCTAACATAATTAGTAATTGTAATACGTTCGCCGTTTATTGAAAATTAATTAGCTGGTCCTGTTTAACGTCATAATAATGATGCTGTTGAAATTTGCATTTCCACCTACACGCATGCACACACATACACATACACACACCTCAATATTACTGCACTTCCGTTCATAAAAGGAGTGGCACAATAAAAGATGAAATGGCGCGTGCATTTTATAACCTCTAATTAATAGTTCTTAGTTTAACACAGAAACTATGGTCTGTATATTGTATAAAACTGTTTTAAAAGCAATTTAACTCATAAAATTCTTCCTCTTTTTTCTCCTCCTTCCATGCTTATACTGTCATAATTATAGGTTACTATGTCCGGCGTTACCACCTGTTTACGTTTCCCCGGTCAATTGAATGCTGATTTACGTAAATTAGCTGTAAATATGGTGCCATTCCCTCGTTTGCACTTCTTTATGCCTGGTTTTGCTCCATTGACTGCTAAGGGTTGTCAACAATATCGTGCCTTAACCGTTGCCGAATTGACTGCTCAAATGTTCGATGCCAAGAACATGATGACTGCCTGTGATCCTAGGCATGGTCGTTATCTTACTGTAGCCACCATCTTCCGTGGTAAGTATTGTGTGAATTTCTTGTTTTAATTAAAAATTATAAATTTTTTTTTGTTCTTGTTTATCTTGATATTTATTTTTATGCAAAAAAAAAGAAATATTTTTTATTTTTGTTTTCATTTCTTTTGCATTTAAACAATTAATCCCATTTGATTAATGACTGTGAGCATTTGTGTACGCAGCGTGATTAAAATTTTTCTGTTTAATGCAAAACGATTTCTTTTCATATCAAATAAATTGCGTTAAAACTGCCAGATTAAAGTGAAAATAAAATGAAAGGAAATGATTAGTTATTGTGTATGGCGATGGCATTCATTAGTATTTAATACCCGTTATTTTATTTTATGAACGAATGAATTCAAGGTATTTAGCTAAATTATTTGGGGCTGTAGATTTTATTTAAAAAAAAAACAAAAGATTTATTTATTTTGAAAATTTCAGTTTAAATTTAAGAAAAAACAAAAATATTTTCATTACAGGCAATTAAATATCAATTGCATTTAATTACTTTAATTAAAAGCTGTGGTTTAGTGTAGTGGTTAAAGAGATTGAAGTTCGATGCAAGGAGGTGAATTAAATCAAGAGGATCAATCTCCCTTCTAGTAAGACTGGACATTTTTTGTTACGATTTGGACATACTAAATGGCACTCGGTATCAGCTGCAACACACAAGTAGTTTCTTTGTGATAAAGACTGCTGCTTGACAACATTCTACAATTTCTGCCTAAGTTGCTACCAATGTTTTTGCAATTAATTCTTTGACGACAATCCTTATTTATCAACTTTTAACTTTATAGCTGGTGTGGACGGTCTTTGTTTTCCATGTCAAAAACCATCAGAAACAAATATCATGGAAAGTACAAGCTGCAGCAGTGATCAACCAGTGGACCCAATACATTAGTGACAATTCTATGGTTCTAGAACCTGCTACCGTACGCCAATCACTTGCTTAACTGGTAAAACATTTTTTTTTTTTTTTTTTTTTGTGATACCAGCACTCAGGGGATTGCCCCTACTCATGCAGTGCATTGTGCAGGTTTTTTAGGAAAATGGGTTATAGAAAGGTGGAAAGGTGGTAAAACATTTTTAATGAATCGGAATCAAAACAAAAGGAATTAAATAAAAAAAATTTTAAAGATGCTTTGTAATAGCATTCATGTTCCTTACAGCAACCATTTAGACTTCTTGAATAGATGTCAGTATCAATAAACTATTTTTCTAGATTTCTCCTCGCATTTATCTGGCCTGACTACTTTTTATTCTACATACACGAGACTAAAAACTAAATCCAATGATTACATGAGGAATAGTATTCTCGTTAATTATTTACTGTGGTTTTCATTATTTACTGTTGACTACTGTAGAAGCGTTAATATATGGCAAGGCCTTCCAAGAGGTATTTCCGCATTTTTACAGTTCATAACGGCCATCTTGTTAACTCTCTTAAATTAATTGTCACTTATTCAGTTCGTTTCGCCAACTCACCATAGAGGGATAAACATCAACCATAGACAACTATGTGTGTGCGCAGAATGTGCTCTTTAGCAGTTGGCAACTGTCTCTAATTTTCATCTTCAGCGATCAGGCCCATTTTGGTACGAAATTGACGTATTTGGGTCGACAGCAATTAATATTAAATCCAAAAGCATCCAATGAGTGCCGAAAAGACACTGTTCGGTTTGGATTTTTGGCTCACAGTTCATATTTCCCTGAGAACGAAGTTGACCAGACTATAACTCTCAACGGCAAGCACTATAGGCCGATAATTACCAACTTCTTTTGGCCTAAATTGCAATCTGCACACCAACGCACGGGCTGTCAACAGAACGGTCAAAAGCCACAAATCACAGCGGTCCTCATAGCCACTAACCCCAATGATGGTACTGGGCGATAATAACAGCCATTTTTTTTGTCTCAAATGACAGAAAATTGATATGCAGCCTCAACAAGATCGTGCTACATACTACACATTATGTAATACCATGAACCAAGCTTGGAGAGCCTTTAATCTTACGTTTTGAATATCATGAATACAAGCTTGGTAAGCCTTTAATCTTTCGTTTAACTAAGTTTGATCGCCAAGTTCACGCTACTGAAGAAGTCTCTCATGAACAGACATAAGCCAGCCAAAACACTAACTCGGGAAGATAACATCACAGCTGCTGTTGTTGATGTGATACCAAACGAAATGCTGAAAAACGTATGCCGAAATTGAACATTACGGATCTGAACAATCTGAGAAGTCAATCTCTATAATAAATTTAAAATGAATTTCATTTAAAAGCTACTCACCGTATGTAACATAATGACTAAAATAATGATTTTGTTTTACTACAAAATTTGTCTTCGAATCGTATGGTTCAAGTAGTCCTTTAAAGCGATTAAACTTAGGAGGACTAAATGTACCTCATCGCACCATAGGGGTAGTCGTCACTATCTCCCGTGTATGGGGCCCTCACCCACTAAATCTCCCCCTCCTCTTTTGGACTCCTTGTGCCCACTCCAGAACTACTGTGGTATTACTTCGAAGTGAAGTCCGTCTGGCCATTTGGCCCCTTTATATCCGCGTCCGGATTGCGGAGCAAAATCCGAGAAGGTGTTTAAACACCCACTCTACTTCTCTCATCCAGGTCAATTTTCTTCGATTTTAGTAAAACTTTAGCGTAGCTGGCTATGCTATTCCAATTTTCTTCGCTGTTCAGAATCACATCGCAGAAGTTCTCGACAGTACAGACTCCGACTTTTACCTCAAGATTCCTTCTTTCTAACCTCCATCTCTCACAATGAAAGAAAGTGTGTTCCGCATAATCAATCGAAGCATCATCATAGATGCAATTCGGTCGTGTCATCTTCCCCATTCTAAACAGGTATTTACAAAAGTAACCGTGCCCGGATAACAGTTGTGTCAAATAGTTGTTAACCTCACCAAATTTCCTCTCCATCCAGCGGGTAATATCTGGGAGAAGTTTTGCCCTCCATCTACCACTCGTCTCAGTGTTCCATTTCTCTTGCCATTGTTGTATGGTTCGCTTTCTGGCGTCATTAACATTTACTGTCTCGCCGTACACGTTTTTAGTCTCCCACACTCTCTTCCGCTCGCTTGCCTGTAGACCTATAGGTATCACACCCCTGATTACCAGTACTGCTGACTATACGCCGATACCACTCTAAGTGCAGCGGTTCGTCGTACCGATGATAAAATTTTCATTCTACAGTCGACCTTCAATTGTTCCGCCCAGATCTCACTGCCGTATAGCAGAATAGAGTCTGTTATTGCCATCATCAATCTGCGTCTCCTCTATACAGGACCACCAATATTGGCCATAAGCCCGCTAAGTAAGGAGGTAACCTTACCGACTTTGGTTGCAGCGTGTTGTATCTGAGCCCAGAACGTTAGTTTAGGGTCCAGTCGAATGCCAAGATAGTTGACCACTTTCCGCGTATACATAATAGTAGGTGGATTTCAAGTGACTAAATCACTGTACTACTAAAAGGATTAAAAAGGCTTTCAGTTTTTTAAAAATTACACATTTTTCGTATCCATTTTTATTGTTAAATTCTTAAAAAAAATACATCTACTGGAGACTAATTTCTTTATTTCAATCAATTTATTGAATGATCAATTATTGAATTCTTCTTCGCAAATAATTAATTTCACGCAAAATACTTTAAAATATTTCACTGACATTTCAGCTCATCTATCCAAAAAAATAAAAAAAAAAAGTGAAAAGTAAAAAGAAAAACTCCATCGTTTATCTAATTTTCTAATAAGCATGTTAATTTTGTGCAATTTAATAAATTTCTTTTTGAATTGTTCTCCAGAGTGGGTTTTGAAACTTAAACATTTCAGTGCGTCTGGCTATGTTTATTTTACGCCCATACCTAAACAGACATTCATTCATTCATTCATCTATTAGCCGCACAAGATCATTAATCATGTTGAAAAGGAGTCGGGAAAAAAACAAAAGAAAATCTAAAGAAAAACATACAGTAGGCCTGTTAACATTTTCCAGTTTCAAAGTGTCATCCATAACTGCCAGAGAGAAGAGAAAAGCAAAAGCTTAACCATAACTAAACACTTTGAAACATTGTAAGTAGCAATGGCTCACGTACGTCTGGCCTGACAAATGTCTGAGCGAGTTATTAAGAGGGCTTATTAACGTTTTCCACTCAACTTGCCTTGCAGGTGTGTATGGGGGGCTTAAAAACAGATTTCCTTTAATATTTCAAACATTTTTATGACAAACTTTTTTAACGTTTTTCATATTTGTTTCGTTTCATAAAAATTTTATGCCCAAAAAAAGGGACAAATTCAGGGTGTTTTTCAAATTTATGTAGCCCTGGAACTGTTTATGGCTTGTTGGTAAAAAAAAAACTATTTTTCATATCGTGTTTCTGTTCACTGTCACCTCCTCTACTCTCTCTAATTTCATTGACATAAAGGTGAGTTTTGGTTTCGTTTAAAAATGTATTCCAAAATGTTTACGTTTCTGTTGCATTTTATATGACTACATACAGAGAGAGATACGTTACGTTACGTTGAATGCCTGCCCTTACAGTGTTACAATCATTATTCTTTTGACATTTTTTGCGTTGACAAATAAAGTCAAAAAGTCATAAAGTTTGTTGTAGAAAAGTTATAACTTATGATTATGATTACTTGTCGCACTCGCACTTTCTCTCTCTCTCTTACCAAAATGGCCATTTTATCGTACTTTGTGTTTAACATTTACATTTTGCCAAATAAATTATACGTTTTGTTTGGAGGATTCATTTCATTTGTTGAGAAGTTTTTGAACTTTCTTCAGCTGTTGTTGTTGTTGTTGTTGTTTTTTATATAATTTATAACTTAATGAAGAGTTAAATGTTGTTTTAATGAGACTTTTTGTGCGAAGATTAAAATGGCGAATGAGAAGATGCAAATCCGAAAAGTTTTCTTATTGAAAATATTCGAAATAATCAAAAAGAAAAATTTCAAAGTTCAAAAAATAAATTAATTCTAATAAATCGCTACTACGTGTTACACTCTGCGGCAGAATGCCCGAAATTTTAGGAGTCTTCAGGCAACTTTCACATTCATTGCAATGTATCAAATTCGAAATTTCGTTTCAATTGACTAAGCAGAGAAGGAAGTGTGAATAAATATGACAAAATCACCCTTTATTTTTATTTTTTTTTTTTAATATTTTATTAACTCTTCATGTTAGTACTGCTTAACTACTACACAGACGATTCAGCAAACAATACTGGCTATTGCATACGGAGTTTACTTACATGTCACTTGTGAGTGTAGCATTGAGACCACACCTTTTGCCATTTGACATAAGGGCAGATAGGATTAGACATTATAAAATATGATAATTTACGACGATAATAAATACAGAATAGAGAATAGAACACATGTCTTTTAGAGTGACCCTATAGAAACCGTACTCACCGTTGTTAAGTAGATGATTTAATCCGAGATATGTCAGTTGTTTTTAGAAACCTTAAGATAAGAAAAATAAAAATTCTCTCATAGTTGAGAGCTCTAAAAAAAATTTGTGTATAAACGTAGGGCCATCGCAAAGCATTGCTTACTTACATGATTGGTCATTACTACTCTTTTAATTAGAATTACGACCTAGTTTTTCCCACCACCCATATTATGTGTGTTAATTTTTTCCATGAGTGGCAGAACCTACAGTTTAAAGATTTTTCAGAAACGTTTCATGGCAATTTTATTTACTCTCTAAGTTTTTACTACAAGGTTGCAGAGAATAAGTTGCCAAAGAAATATTTCATTTGTTCAAAATGCTGTGGTTTGGACCACGATCTGTCGTCTAATAAGCCAACACAGTACTTACTGGGCTACAACGACTTCATTGTGTGTATTGTGCGAAACAAATGCCTTAATTAAGCTGACGTAAACAAAATATCTTACAATCGCCTTAGTTCAAAAAACATATTTTCGATTTCTGTCCGGCGCCAATTGTTTCCAGCATGAAAATATTATATGCGAATAATTTTCCCCATTACCCAAGTTCCTGTTAAATTCGGCATGAAATTGTAAATTCTTGTTTTTGAATATTTTTTGCCATGAAATTCACATTTCCATGTTGTTCAAAGCTCGAAAAGTTTAATTGAGGATAGTCCAGTTTGCCTTTTCATTAACTGTTCATTAACTTCATGAAAATCAATAAATAACCTTCCTTAGCTGGTGTACAACATTTATGGCCAATATTTAAAATAATCTTTCTAAATAGCCGATTAGAATTGTTTGCGACTAGAGTCACATTTTTAGGAAACATAGATCACAATTGTTTCGCAAATGATTACATTATTTACTTACTTAATTGGCCATTAACAAGCCGTGTATCAAATTTCAAATTTGTAAGTCGCCGTAGTCTAGTAGGTAGTGTGTTGGCTTATTAGACGTAAGGCCCGAGTTCAAATCCAAGGTCAGACCATCAAAACCAAAATATAAAAAAATATTTCTTCGGCGACTTCCTCTCAGCAGATTTCTAGCAAAAACTCTGAGAGTAAAATAAAATTGCTAAGAAAAGCTTCTCAAAAATCTGTAGTTCGGAATCGACTTTAAACTGTAGGTCCCGCCACTCATGTTTAAAAATTAACGCACACAACATAAGTGGTGTGAGACACTAGGTCGTAATCCTGACTGAAGGGTTGTAATGACCAATTATGTATGTATGTATGTATCAAATTTCGGCCAGTCTTAACGAATCCCTTCAGTCGCCTCTGTTTCTAGTGCGTCTTCTTCAATCAGTGATAGGACATCCTTCCAACGCATACAAGGTCGCCCTCTACGCCAACTTCAGCTAATCACCGCCTTAAATACACATCTCACCAGAACATCCTCCTCCATTCGAACGACATGGATGGATCCAGTGCAACCGCTGGATGTTAATGCTGCACAATAGCTATGCCGTTGAGATACTCATACCATTCATTATTGAATCGAATGCAGATATCATTGCCAACTAATAGTGGACCCAAGACCTTACGTATGACTTTTCTCTCGTATACTCTCAAGGTTGCCGAATCGGTGCTTAATAGTGTATATGCTTCTGCGCTATAAAGAAGCACGGGAAGAATGCACAACTTATAAAGTATCAGTTTCGTCGTACGAGTGAGGTGTCTTCGACTCAAATGCCTATTGAGGGCATAATAGTACTTTATGGCAATGGAGATTCAACACGTAATCTTTACGTTAATAGAAAAGAACACATTATTTTTAGCAATGACAGATGGTAACTCTTTTATTCTAGGACCTACTAGAGCACTCCAATCACCTGCTTAGCTGGAAGAGAAACTGATGAAATGAAGGTGAAATAATAGAATAATCAAGAATAAAAAACAAAATCAATAGAACAATAGAAATCCAATACTTGGCTGGATATTCCTCAATACACATATTACATATTTTGTCATTACACTTAGGATCAGCTTTATTTATTAGGATTTATTAGGACCTAGCTTCTCATACCACTTACGTTATGTGTGTTAACTTTGTACATGAGTAGCGGGACATATAATTTAAAGTCGACTCCGAACGATAGATTTTTGAGAAACTTTTTCATGGCAAGACTGCCGTATTTATTTGAAATTTTGCCAGGAAGCAATGCCGCATTCTGTGACAAACGATTTTAATTGTCATGACTTTTGCTGTCGTAAACTTGTTTGTTTAGTTCACTTAGATCTTTTTGGAGCCAGTCTACTGATTAAACTCAAATGGGTTTTACAATGTGTATCAGAAGTTAAAACAAAGCGTGTAGTGAGAGTAGTAATTTTCCCGGCTAAATTTTACGCAAATCTTATAAACAATGTAGGATATTTAACAACTGGAAGCCTCTAGTAGAATGTTTAACATCGTATGATTTCTAAAAAGTTTTCATTGTTAATGCTGCATAATAAAATCTTTCTATTTTACCCATTCAGACTTGAGGAAAATTGAATATATTTTTTATTACCTAACACTCGCTCTCCCCCCACGAAGGACATCACTTTGCAGTCGTAAACATCAAAATATTTATTTATATGTATTCACCTGATCTTACATAAGGAATAGGGGGAAGGGTGCGAGGTCATATTTAATGTGTAATTAAATAATTATCAAAGGACCAAACACATTGAAAAATAACTTAAGCAATGCTGACAAATTACTTCCACTGACATACACCAGCACACACGCACCTTACCATACATATGTACATACATATGCCATAGGTGGTATAGGATTTTAATATGCACGAAATACTGTGCTTAGAACAACATAATCCCTAAATGTTCATATAACAGAAGGAATAAAAAATTATTTTCTTTTTTTTTTGTTGTTTTTCTTACGCTTTGTAGTCCTACCAGATAAATAAATAATAATGTTACGGAAGAAAAACAACAACAACAAAGTAATGAAATGAAATGAAACAGCAAATATGTTAAATGCAAATACACAAACAGAATTCCAAGATGAAAAAGTGAAAAAAAACGAGCGATGAAAAAAAAAATACAAAAAGAAATAAGTCGAAATGAAAGAAAAATAATGAACAGGAGAAAATCTTAATTAAAAGACACGTTATTCTATTTATTACCTTTGCGACGCAACAGGCTCATATATTTAAATGTACTAGACAACATTAAGTTCACTTTTTTCCATTTATTTGTTGTTTTTGTTCTTGCTTTTTTTGTCTTTTTTTTTTGCACGTACATATTACCAAAGCTCACAAAAATATTTTCTTTTATTCCTAAAGGAATAACAGAACAAAAAAAAAATAACGGAGGCAACTTTTTACCATTGCCAGTAAAATGTTACAAAAAATGGAAATAAACAGAAAAATAAAATAATGTTATAACGACTTATTTTATGTACGGACGTACGTACGTACGTACCTGTTTATTCATTTTGTTACAACATTTACGAGAATATGGCCTCCCTTAACAGTACTGGGCTCATCATTAATAATTTAAAACGGTGTCGCTAAAAAGGGTGTGTGGGCCAACATTATTTAGAGTTGCCAAGTAGTATTGGCAAATTACTGATTGTAAGAGAATTAGTTAAACTAATTGAAAAGTAAAAACGCAATTTTAGAACGAAACATTTACCACATGTTCTTATAATGGCTTAGTTTTATTCATCTCGTTTGTTTTTTTCTCTAGCTAAGCACAAGATTATTCTACAAGTTCTAGTATGACAGAGTTTCCGTAACAGCTTCCTTTTTTAATGGTTGGAGTAGTATGATGCTAATTACTAATCGAGTCCTACTCTTCCACAATAGATGGAGCTTCCCAATCGTCCTATTTTGTCCATCGTTTAAATTATTCAAGAAACACAAAAAACCCACGATTTCAATGAAAATTTTATTTCCGTATAAACTTGTGTACCAAATACATAGCTGCATTGTCATTTTAGCAATATCACAGCGATATCTTGGCGAATATTGGATTATACGCATAGACATGATCTTCGACAAAAACCTTATAAAAACAGTTCAACGACTTAATATCGCATAATCTTGATGAGTGAAACCTGAAATTGCAGTGTCTGGCAACCTCTCTTACCAAAAACAGTTTTTTTTTTTTTTTGGCGTGTGAGGTAGGGTTCAAAATGCCTTCGCACTTACAGTGGTGCTTCCACTAAAACAATCCCTCCTCCTCTTCTGGGGATACTCCCTTCCCGGGACGGCTATCTGCATTACTTCGGGAAGGGCCCAGAACGACGTCCCGTTAGGGACCGTTGTCTACTCTCCCACGTCTGGGTACACCATATTTGAAGCCAGCTTCATGCTATTGGCTCGTCTTCTCATGTATCATTTCGTTGTATTGTGTCAAGGTCGACCTTCTTCCTGCGGAGTACACATTCAACGTATCTTCTTACAGCGCTCCATTTCGTCTCGCTTTCGAGCATTGCGTCCACAATGTTGTCGGGTGTAAATTCGCCAATTTGCTCTATCAACATGTTCTTCTCATCTTGCCATTTGATGCAATGGAAGAATGTGTGTTCAGCGTCGTCACTCATTTCCTCGCAATAAATGCAGCCAGGATCAATCACCTTGCCCATGCGGTATAGATATTTTCGGAAATAACCATGACCCGAAAGAAACTGGGTCAGAAAATAGTTAATTTCCCCAAAATTTCTCCATATCCATGTCTCTATAGACGGAATAAGTCTATAAGTCCATCTTCCGCTTGTTTCCTCGCTCCTTTGCCATCGCCGTAGTTTTTGAGATCTGCGCTACTAATGGCGAGATTTTCTCTCTTTGTTTTCCACGATCTTCTTCGCTCAAATGCCAGTAGTTCAATAGGTATCTCACCGACGATCACGAGGACCGCGGCGCCCGATACGGTGCGGTAGGCCGATGCAACTCTTAGTGCTGCTGTTCATTGCACTGCTGCTAGTACTTTCCGCTTAGATTTAATCTCCAGCGCTTCTCCCCATATCTCGCTTCCATACAGCATTATCGAGTTTGTCGCCGCCATAATCACTTTTCGTTTGGCCTGTGTTGGTCCGCCAATATTTGCCATCAGTCTGCTTAACATGCCGGTTAGTTTCGCTGTACCAAAAACAGTAGTGTTGTGTTGCTCATGGCATAATTCACTTATGCACACATACACAGTTGGTCAATACTACCCTTCAGCCAGGATTACGACCTAGTTTTTCACACCACTTATGTTGTGTTTGTTAGTTTTTTCCATAAATGGCGGAACCTTCAGTTTAAAGTCCACTCCGACTGATGGATTTTTGAGAAACTTTTCATGACAATTTTATTTTATTTACTCTCAGAGTTTTTGTCAGTAATCTGCTGAGATTTTCGGGGAAAATTTTTTTCATATTTCGGTTATATTGGAAATGTCTGAACTAGGGTTTTAACCGTGGTCTCACATCTAATAAACCAACACACTACCTACTAAACTACGGCGACTACCGTCCAATTCATAATTTTTAATTGCAGGCCAGACTAAGTCGGTTATTATTCGTGGATAGATTTATTCAGGATCTTGTTCAAAATAATACGAGGTTAGATTAGGTTAGGTAAGGTGGCGGACTCACTTGAAAGAAAAGGTCCCAATTGAGCCAGCATTTAGGCCCAAAGGCGCCTATAAACTAAACAATTACGTTTCCTGGATGCAATGGCCCTTAAAAAACTATTTCTGTGTTGTTCTTGACCCACATGCGACAATTTTTCTGATTGATGTAACGACAGTGTAAGAAAGATTTTTGGAAAAAACATTATTTAAGGCAACTTAGTCGGTCCGATGTGGAAACTCATGAGACTTTTCAATAATAATTTATGATCGTGTTGTTTAGAGGAGAGTTTGTAATATTTTTTAAGTGTATATTGGCTTATTAAACGAAATACGACAAAATATTTCTTCAGAGATTTACAGCAAAAATTCTGAGAGTAAACAAAATTACCATGAAAAGTTTCTCAAAAATCTGTCGTTTGGGCTGTAGATCCCTCCATTCCTATATACAATTAAAACACACAGCATACGTGGTGTAAGAAGTTAGGTCGTAGACCTGATTGAAGAGTTGTGTTGACCAATTATGTAAATAATTAAAATATTGTGGCAACTTTGTTACACGGCTTTAAATATTATTAAGAAACATTAAAATTTCAGTTCATTTTGTTTTGCAGTTCATAAGCCAAGAAAGATTTGTATTTAATAAGGGAAACATGATAAAATAAAAAGAAGAACGGAAAGAAAGAAACTCATAAAAGATTAAGTTAAAGCTGAAGAAATTAAAATAAACACATAAATTCTAAATGATGGCCAACAGCAATAATAAAATCAGCTTAGAAGTCTTACAAATCTCCAAAGCACTCAAAAGCGTACACCTGACACCTTTAGCAAGGCATTTTACACGTAGACAGAGAATCGAGAAGAAAAAATGATAATATTGCAGGTTAAAAATTTAAAAAAAAAAGTATTCGCGAAACATAACAAGCAATGGTAGCGCTGTAAGGGAACTTTTCAGCCCAATTGATTCGTAGCTGTAAAACAACAACAACGTTGTGTATATGGAAAATTCCCCAAAGACCTGTATTTTTACGCATACAGTTTTTGATTAATTATTTTGCCACGAAACATAAAGTGACTTACACGAGTTAAGAAATACGAAATACGCTCTGCAGCTAGCACTCCTTTTAAAATGCTAATTTTCACATTCACTGTTTGAATATTATTTGAAGGCTCATTTGTTTTAATATTTGTAAGGCACGCACGACCCATTTTCCTTTACATTCTTTCACTTCGTTTTGCAGTCTTTCATTCATTCATTCATTCATTCACTCAGTCTTTCAGTCGTTCGTTCGTTCGTTCGTTCATAAGTACTTTTGGTCTCTATGGTCTTCAAGGTTGATATAATTCTAATTATTTGTATTTTAATTTAAACAATTTGTTTCGTTTTCTTTCTCTTTTCTGTTTCTGTTTTTCCCCACTTTATGAATCATCACTCATATTAAACGTTTTTCCTTTATTTTTGAATTTTAATTTTAAAAAATATGTTTCAAACCTAAAACAGAATTGTTAATGTCCGTTATTAAGCTTAGAATTTGTGTAATTAATTAAGAAAACAGAATGAATTTTAATAACGAACAGTATTATCTGAACTGCCAGATATGAATTCTTGAGAACAATTTTGTAAACCTCCCACACACTGTTGCTGTTACGCCAGTTAATTAATTTACAAGATTTGTTGTTTGATGTACATGGTGTTTAAGGTGTAGGAAAAGAAATCTTTTTCTTCCTCAATCTATTCTCTAACGTTACTAAACAATGGCCGTTAAATGGTAATCCCTTTATAGCGTCCAAAATAGCTTTAAAAAATTTTCGTTTTTTGAATCAAAACTTCTCTCCATACATGTGTTATTACCACATTTCGAATAATTTTAAGTGAAAAAAACAATCCTTCTAAAATTTTATTATATTTACTATACAGTGGGTTATCTATCGGTTTAAATTTGAGCCATCGGTTATTTCAAATCTGGCAATACTTATGTCATTCTATTCTGTCACAAAATTCAGTATATTATCTCAACTGAACGTTATGAAGGGATTTACGCTTGAGTAACGTTGGGATTTATAGGACCAACGAGAAACTGCATGATGAAGTCGATTTTGCCAAAAAAAAAAATAATCGTTTTCTTCGGATGAAGCTCATTTTCATCTTCAATCAAAATTTTCCGTATTCGGGATTCAGAAAAGCCACACGTGGTCTTACAGAAGTCAATGCACCCATTACGAGTGACTGTTTGATGCGGCTTATGAAGCGGAGGCATCTTTGGCCCATATTTCTTTGAAAATGAGGACAGCGCAACTATTGCGGTCAATGGAGACATCTATCACACCATGATAACTGATTTTTTTGTACCCGCTCTTCACGGTATTGATGTGAACGATGTTAGGTTTCAATATGATGGTGAAACTTGCCACAATCGATTTATTGCGTCAAACGTTTGAGGGCCGTTTAATTAGCCGAAATGGTGATGTCAATTGACGGCCAAGGAGCTGCGATTGGACACTGTTTCTAGACTATTTTCTGTTTGGCGCTGTTAACGAAAATTGTTATGCCGACAAACCAGAGACAATTGAGCCTTTGAAAGTCAACATTTGTGATGGCATTGCAGAGATACGATACCAAACACTCGAAAAAGTGCACGAAAATTGGTCCGATAGAATGAGGTACTGATAGGCCAATCGCGGCAGCCATATGGATGAAATAATAATCAATTTCTAATCGGAACAATTGTACTTCACAACAACAAAAAAATAAATTTGCCAAAATTTCAAACCTTTTTTTGTTTTATTGCATTTTTAAATTTAAACTTTTAAATCACCCACCCTATAATAATTAAACTAAAATTCTTAAGCTTTTATCCACAAAAATACAAGAATACTAAATACATGTTAATTTTTTTTTGCGTTTTTTTTTTTCACTCTTTTCCAGGTCCCATGTCAATGAAGGAAGTCGACACACAAATGTTCAATGTTCAAAGCAAAAATAGCAGTTACTTCGTTGAATGGATACCAAATAATGTTAAGGTTGCTGTTTGTGATATACCACCGCGTGGCATGAAAATGTCTGGTACATTTATTGGCAATACCACAGCAATTCAGGAAATTTTCAAGAGAATATCGGAACAATTTACCGCCATGTTCCGCCGTAAGGCTTTCTTGCATTGGTTTACCGGTGAGGGTATGGATGAAATGGAATTCACAGAAGCCGAATCAAATATGAATGATTTGATATCCGAATATCAACAATACCAGGTATGTGTTGTAAGCGAAAGCAATCATTTCCATATACACAATATTACATACCATACATACATATGTATGCACGAGTATGTACATACAAACGAACAAACAAATTGAAAAAAAAACGTAAATGTTTGGTTCACAATAACAAGCAACAAATTAGGAAAGAATTGATACCGATTGAAAGCTACAAAGATGAAGAAAAAATATGATTTTCCTTGTATTCGAGTGTAGGTAGAAAAAAGTGAGCATTTTCCTATTAATGTAAACATACTTGGACTTGTAAATGTTAATGTAGAACAATATTGTGTACAGTGAACAGCGAAACTATAAAGAATTTAGTTTTCAATCATTTTCAAACACTCTTCTGCCTGTAGCTAGAGTACTTTTAACATCCCTGTTCCGGAAACTATGCATAATGCAGGCTAATGTTAATGTAAACCTCAAGAAATGTGTTTAAAACGATAGTGACCACAACGTATAGATATGGCAGCAGCATTTATTTCGTTCCACACTGTTACGATTGCAGATTTTGAAAAATATACAATGTTGTATAGGACAGGAAACGGAAACCATTTGCTTTTTTTTAATTAAAAACAATTTTTCAATTTTGTTGCTTTGCTGCTGCCATTACTACTACCACTACAAGCACTACTATTTTTGTTGTTGCCTTATGTTTTTGTTATTGTATTATTGCCGTTAACATACTGTTGTTGTTATTTTTGAATCTTCAACACATCGTTGCATTACAGCAGTGACGATGACGACCATGACGATGAAGACGATAATGATGGTTATGGTAGATGATAATGATTTGCGTTCGAACGTTTGTTGTTACACATTCTTTGCATCCATTCGTTCATTTGTTTGTTTTGTTTCGTTTATTTTTGTTTGTTTATTTATTGTTTGTTTTCTTTCTTTCGTTTTTTTTTTTTCATCACATCACAGGAGGCAACTACTGACGATGATGTTGAATTCGATGAAGAACAAGAGGAACGTGAAGCATATGAGGCTGATATTCAAAATGGTGGCATGTAAATACAAACAAAACATGCACACATACTCATTCGTATATATGTTTATATACATTGTGTATGTGTAAGAGTTTGTATACACATATACATGCTCATATATCCTACAGCTAAATAATGTTGTTCGTCAATAACCAAATACATCAACAATGCATACACATACCACTACTGAACACCACTATATTGTATTCCTATCTACAAACCCTACCACCACGACCCCCCCAACCTCTGTAAAATTAACAATTTTTTAAGAAAAAGAAAAGAAATTTGAACCACACACACACACACACACACTCAGACATACGCTTACAGTTCTACAGTTTTTTGTTTTGTTCTTGCATACCTTCAACGAACTTTGTTTCAGTGGAAAAACCAACAACTACAACAATATTTCCATACAAATACAAATATGTACACTGAAACATATGAAATATTAAAATCTTATACTCTACCGCGACCGACATTCAATTAGTCCCGTTATTTCAGTTGCTTATCCTTGTGTTTTTTTTTATTCTTTCATATCTGTTACTCTTTCCATCTTTTTTTTCTGCATGTTTTATTGCAAAATAATAATAAAAACAAAACAAAAACAGAAACAGAAAAAAAAGAAGAAGAAGAAGAAAAATGTTAATGTTTGTAAATCCGCAATTTGCGTGTAATTAATTCATATAAATGTGTGTGTATGTATGGTTACATGTGCGTGTGTACTTATTTACTACCACTTACACACACTCACAAATACACACACACATACATTCGTACAATATAAATAAAATATGAGAGTATTTTTTAAATAAAAATATAAACAATAAAATTAAAAATAAAAAATGTTGATTAAAAAAAAAATAAACCATAATTTACTGTTGTGTTTCTTTTTTATTTTTATATTATGCGTTAAAATATCAAAATCACATATTCTGTAAGTATATCCTATATATATTTTTTACGTAAATACCTATACATACAGAGAGCGTCAAAAGAAAGTGTACACTATGGATAAAATTCTAACAATCTCAACTCAAGTTTTCCACTTAAGGAGAGTGCCCGAAAAAATTTTACAATATTTCCAAAATTTTCTAATTCTTTTCTTCTTGTTTCAATTTTAAAAACTGGCAATAAAATAATTTGAAAAAAAAAATTAACGGTAATTTATTAATGTACATATATTTTTTGAATTGTACACTTTCTTTTGACTCTCACAGTATGTACATACATACATATGTATGTAACAATATTTATATTCGGGGGTAGTTTAAAAATGCTGTGATGAATAGAAATGAATGCTTAGTTCACCAGCAACTTCATAAATTTTTTTAACAGCATGTAACACATTTTTACCTTTAGCATAGGAAAGCAAAATATAACAATAATGTCTCAAATTTTTACATATATGTATCTAGGTTAGGTTAGATTAAGTATCAGGCCCTCTTCAAGGTCCCACTTAGAGTGGCGCATAGGCTCGTTGTGATACCACAATTAATATTCAACCCGAGAATTTGTTTCCTAACAAGAAATAAACCAACTCCCCAAGGAATGCTGCTATTGGAGCAGTCTTTATATCGAAGAGTTCAGTCAAGCTTGGCCGACAATGAAAGGTTAATGGGCATGATCATGGCACTGACCTACGTCTCCTGCAGAAGTCCTCGATAGAATTCTACGCCTATCGTTATGCCGTTGTACAAGAGAGTTGCCCGTGAGACTTACACTTGTGCGATAGAGCTAATTAGTCCTGTTTCTATCCATACAAGTGTCTGAGTCTAGCAATATTTAAAGTATCTTCCTCCTGCCAACGCAGTTGAACCCACCTATTAAACGACAGGTGAAGTGAATAACATTTTCTAACATAAAGCAGCTTGTCAATTGTCACCTTTCAAACATGCTACAATGTTGTCTCATACAATTAATTTTACCAGCGATATTCCGTTTTAGAACTGAGAAATAATTTTTTGTTGTGGATCTTCAAATTTGTTTTAGCAAATATTTTTTAACAGAAACAATTATATTGACAGACTTATGTATTTTTAAAGAAACATTAATCATGTGTTTTATTTGCCAACCCTCGTATATGAGTTAATTTGTAAGTATAAATGTAAGTACGAGTATTTATGAAAGGTGTAGTTTACAGTGATTGTTAATTTTATTAAAAACCGCAAACAAACACTCTACAATTTGGCTTCGCAAATGTGTTAAAATTTTACCCATAAAACACCAGATGTACTTAAATTATATTCAATTGAATTGTGTTATTAACATACCTACATATTGTCTGTATGTATGTGAGTATTATTTTTATAATTTTTTTTCTTTTTGGTTTTTAGCATTTAAATCGAATTGTGAATCCCCTAATATCATACATACATACATAATTGGTCATTACAACCCTTTAGTCAAGATTACGACCAAGTTTCTCAATTTGGTATATGAGTGGCGGGAACTACTGTCTGTCGACTCCGAACGACAGATTATTGAGAAACTTTTCATGGCAATTTTATTCACTCTCAGAGTTTTTGCCAGAAATCTGCTGAGAGGAAGTCGCCGAAGAAATATTTTTTTTCATAATTTCCATGGACATTATGTCATGCCACCCCTCACGTCTAATAAGCCAACACACTACCTACTAGACCACGGCGACTTTCCCTAATATCACATGTTAAAAATTGCTTTTTTAATTCGAAATTTGTTTAAAGAATTACTAGCGCCTGACTTTGATTAGTTATTATATTACATGTAAGACTATAGCTGCACCGATTAATAACACGGTGCGACAGTTAAAATACACCCGAGTAACTTCATAGTCTACGTTGTTCAGTTAGTTGAGTAGAACTCAAAATTACCTTTTTTATATTTCTCGAACCCTCCAAACTTGTTTTATTTGACAAAAACTGTTTTTATTTTTTACTTTACGTACAAATTTGTAGATTACTCAAACATTTCCGACCCGATTTTTAAAATTAGCCGACTCTGATAGTCGTGCAAACGTGAAATTGACACATTCTATGATAAACAATCAAGATCCATCAAAAATTCTGAAAATTTTTGAACTAAATGTTCATTTGATGAGATGACATATATAAAAAATATCACTCGACTGTTAGACTCTTTAAATAATAACTACGGTAATTTTTGTCCGATTTGATCAAATGATAACTCAATCTCTTCACAAGAAAACAAACTTTAAGAATATTATCACTTGTCCTATATTTTTTTATTAAAGTTTGCTACTATGAATGGACAAACTTGAAAAAATATGAAAAAAATTTGAATTTTCCAAGTTTACCTTATCAAATTTCATAGTATATTAAGTCGAATAATAGATATGTATGTGTATACCATATTTTATGGGCAAATCTCTCGCCTTTCTAACAAGATTTAAATTGTAGAAATCGGGTCGGAAATGTTTGTGTAATCCAGAAATTTGTGCGTAAGGTCAAAAAAAAAAACAGTTTTTGTCAAATAAATAAAGTTTGGAGGGTTCGAGAAATGTAAAAAAAATATTTTTGAGATCTACTCAACAAAACTCACAATCTACACTATGTCATTAATAGGGTGTATTCAATTTTTTTATTTTGTCGCATAGTGTAATTAGTTTTCTAAACAGGGTAACAATTTATTTCCCTTCTAATTTACACCATAACAAATACCTATTGGCAAGAGCATTTTTGCAGTTGACGGAGCTGTAGGAGTTGCTTAACGTCATCCTGCACAGTCTTATCAGCTTCACAGGAATACCTAGCTCAGATATTGCTTCAAAAATACGATTCCTTATCGGCCTGTCGAATACTGCCTTATACTCGACAAAAACAATTGTGTTCATTTGATTTTCATGGGTCAGGATTTGGCATAATATGTGCGGAATGCTTTAGCCAATGAAGATGACGACGATTGAGTCCAATACAATATCTTCTCTAATGCTGTATTTGGTGTCGTTAACACCGCGTATTATTATTAACATTTTCATATTCAGTAGGTTGTTCAAATGCAGCGATGTTCAAGTCTTGTTTCCTATTTCGTTCATGAGTGGCGATGCACTTGATCACCGTCACCTATTACTACAGCAAACCAAAAAACGATAACCAGTTAGTTACAATCGTCCATCGTTAACATTATTCTCAAATCTTTTGCCAATAAGAGAAGGTATACCGAAAGCCATGGTCTGCTTCTCCACTTTCAGAATGAAATCCAGTAAATTTCCGGCAGGAACAGATTTGATTTCTCCCGGATCCTAGTCAACGTAATACGAAAATGTGTCCTGCTTTTCGTATTATCCAGGTGACGTAGCCTTTACCGCAAGTTTATATGCTCCGTTAGAAAACATACTCTGATACCAATATTAGGCTTCCATATTTATGCAGCCTTTCGATATACGATTAAGAACTTACTAATCATTTAGCACCAGGCGCCCTTTTAATATGGGAACAAGACCAATTAATCGTAGTATTTAGTCCAAAGACCTTTAACTATACAACTCTTCGAATCACTTCAGGTCTATGGGTTCAACGGTTGTATTCTATGATCAATTCCTTTAATATCCACTAGTGGTCTTTTCAGGTTGTATACTATCCCAACGACTGTATTTAGTAATTCGGAGCGCTTCATTACTAATACGCATTCGCCAAAATGTGCTCTATTCAAAGAAATTCTCTGGCAACGATTCCCCAAAAGTGCCGATTAAAATTTCTATAAAAAATTCATTGTTCCTGTGGAGAATTTGGTGGAATTCCATGGCACGTTAAGCATTTCATATGCATGATTTGTCTTTACGTTTCTGATCATGATGTCATAACGAACTACCAATTAGTATCGGACTTAATCAATCAGCTTTTTTAATAACACCGTAGGGACATCTTTGTGTCTGTATCTACTCTCGCGGGTCATAATTTCTTAATGGACTTGAGGATTGAGGATTTGCTAATGATTACTGCAGAGGTTGAGAACATTTGCCAGTGTCCGTCTCTGAATTGTCGCCAACTTCTTCCACTTGTATCACGTTTTCCCGATGGTTAATCGTTACTTATGTTTTGATCCATCATTGTTTTTATTAAACTTTCAGTCTGGCTTTTAATTTAATTCTAAAGAAGTCAAATGAAACGCCAGAGCTGATCAGAACTTGTCGGCTAACTGTAGGGCATCGATTTATGAGGCATCAGAATAGGCTGCTATATGTGATCAAGCCAATGGAAGACGCCGTAGTCTAGTAGGTAGTGTTTTGGCTTCTTAGGGCATTGATTTATGTGGCATCAGAATAGGCTGCTATATATGATCAAGCCAATGGAAGACGCCGTAGTCTAGTAGGTAGTGTTTTGGCTTAGGTGTGAGGCCACGGTTCGAACCACAGGTCAGACATTTTCGATTAAGTTGAAATATTTAAAATATTTCTTCGGCAACTTGCAATCAGGAGATTTCTGGCAAAAACTGTGAGAGTAAATAAAAATTGTCATGTAAAGTTTCTTAAAAAAATCTGTCGTTCAGAGTCGACTTTAAACTGTAGGTCCCGCCACTTGTGGATAAAATTAACACTCACAACATACATAAGTGGTGTGAGAAACTAGGTCGTAATCCGGAGTGAAGGGTTGTAATAACCAATTATGTATGTGATCAAGTTAGTTTTGGTTTTACCAAATTTGCGATTCACTCCTACCCAATCGAAAGATGCGTTATTTTCTTTGAAGCACTCTTTATATTATAAGGCCATCCAGACAACTCTAAGCGTTAGGCATTCGCGGCAAGGCTAAGTAAAGTATTAACCGATATTGTTGACTGTTATTCTGCAATTGTGCTAAGATTCATGATCTTACCGGTCGAAAAGTTGCCAGCTCTTGCTTTAGCGTCACACAGGAATGCACCAAGTGTTGCATAGCTTCAGCTCGACTTTTTGATAAGGTAACGTAGCGTTATGGTTAATGTAAGAGGTTGAAAAATATGTTCATCTTGGTTTTAAAATGAAAATGGCTTGTAACTGCGTATTACGTTTTTTTGTTTACGTTTTAACGATTCTATTTAATTTATAATACGATACTGGTATGCATATATTTTACGTTCTATAAATTAACTTGATAAGAGAGAATCTTGATCTGACATGATTATTGAGAAGCAGGAAAATATGTACATACATACATGTACCTATAGATATATAAGTATACATATATACATCTGGATATGTATATGAAACAAACAATAATAAAATGTCATACAAGTAATTTGTTTTAAAATGCCGTTACAATATAATGTTATTATTATTATCATCCGTTTCCGCTTGAACTCAGCTCACCAATAATATGTCGTACATTTTAAATTGATTGCTTTTCAAGTGTGGTTGAGTCATCATCAGCTCTGTAATAATCATCAACGCCACCATTACCGCTATCATCGGCATCTGAGCAACAATAATAATATCACTGCTCTCAAGGTAAAATTAACTGACCGTTCATTGCATAATGCAATTAAACAAATAAAAAACAGAATTCAACAAAAAAAAAACATAAGAATTAAAGTAAAAATAAAATAATGTGCGGTTATGCAAGCAGATATTTTTTCGTTGATTTTTCTCTTCTGGTTTTAATTTTTTTTTTTAATTTAACGCTATCAATTCCAAATCGTATGTAAATAATCTTGCGCATCCGTAAACGTTAATTTATTTACAAGCATATAACGGGTGATTTCTCTGCTGTTTGGTTTTCTAGTATAAAATAAAAGATTCGTGACATGTGTCAATGCCATAAATGCGCACTAGGGCTTGTCTTCTCACTATGAATAGACTAACAAACGAATACTTACTTTCTTAATTGGTCATTACAAACCCTTAGCCAGGATTACAATCTTGCTTCTCACACCACCCATGTTATATACTTATGTTAATTTTTGAGTGGCGGTACCAACAGAGTTTTGAGAAACTTTTCATAACAATTTTGTTTTACTCTAAGAATTTTTAGCAGAAAACTACTAAGAGAAGTTGCCGAAGAAATATTTCATTTTGTTCGAGAGGTCTGAGCCGGGGCTTAAACCACGGGCACGCGTCTTATAAGCCAATACACTAACCACTAGACTAGGGCGTCTTCACGTTGCAAATCATTGAATTTAATTATCAGAATTATTAATATGGCCATTCTATAGTGACCATAATCGGTACGTCAATGTGTAACCTAACAGAGTTTCAGCACTTAGTGTAAAGAACTGCCAGATTCTGTTCAAGAGTTGTCAATGGTGAGCCACCCGTCATCGCAGGACTATACTTCTTCAAGAACGGAAAAAATCGGAATTTTACAGCCAATGGAGCAAGGTACTGTGCTATAATTACTTAGGTAAAATTAGATCTAAGTGGCAGCTCTGATCACCAAAGAACACTTGAGTACAGCGGTCCGTTGTGACACCACAGGTAAGCGCAACACCTGTACTGACAGAATTCCACTTATCTCATCGAAGAAGTTGATCAGCGCAGTGGCTGCACTTCTTACTGATGATTTGCTTTTTGTTATCAAAATGGAAGAATTAGACTTGGTTTCAAAAAGATTGTGCCACATGCTACATGGCATTTTCATATGACTATTAAGAGCCGAAGTCGCCGTAGTCTAGTAGGTAGTGTGTTAGCCTATTAGACGTGAGGCCTCGAATCAAACGAGAGGTCAGACATCAAAACAAAAATATTTCTTTGATGAATTCTTTTCGGCAGATTTCTGGCAAAAACAATGATAGTAAATAAAATTTACCGTGTAAAGTTTCTCAAAAAATCTGTCATTCGGAGTCGACTTTAAACCGTAGGTTGCTCCACTCATGTATAAAATTAATGCAATTAACTAAACTAGGTCGTAATCCTGACTAAAGGGTTATAATGACCAATGATGTATGCATGCGTATTAAGACCTGATTTTGTAAACTCACGTTTTGGAGCAGTCCACTGACCATCGAGCTTAACCGAATTTCACCCCACTAGACTATTTTTTGTACGAATAACATAAAATCTCTCATATACCTATGTATGTACATGGACAAGCCAACCAAAATTCCAGCTCGTGAAAACAACATTACAACTGCCGTTAGTGAGATACCACCCAAATTTTCGTAAAATAATCTTTAAAAATAAGTGGCAGGCATTCGTTTATCCCAATAAAGTCTTTTAAACCTCTTTGCAAATTTTCTGTGACCAAACCGAAACTATTTGAGAATCACCCATTAAAATTATACATACATACATATTTATCCATACTCATACAATAATAATTTATTAATAACCATGCTATGCATACCACACTAATATTAAATATAAAAAAAAACTAAAAATAAAAATCGAAATAAAACATTCATACTTATTGGAGAAAGTCCATTAAAATAGATGGCCTGGTTAAATTAATAACATATTAACTGATATTAAAAATGAATATAATTTTTCCATGTAAAAACAATTTTACTTTTTTATTTATTATGTTCATACACTCTATTTGAAACAAACAAACGTAGAAGGATTTTTTTCTTTTTTTTAATTTAATGTCATTCTATCCTTTCGCCTGCTCTTGGCTGTTGATCTCTCGGCCGATTTAACTCCAAACACTTCACGTTGTTGGACGTTTCCGTTGCTCTTTCGGTTCTTCTTCGCTGAACATACATATGTACATATCGCTCCTTTATTGCAACATAGTCATATCTCAAAAAAACTTGAACTTGGCAAAATGCGATTTAAGTTTTCAAGACATAAGTCCTATGATCTAATTGCCGCAAACACTTTTTGCTATAACTTCGGTTCAGCTTGGGATATAAAACTTAGACCTCTCGTCTAAGAAGCCAACGCATTACCTACACTAGACTTTGGCAACTTCTTCCAAATAAAATCTTTTAAGTGTGAATAGATACCGTTTTCTTTGTAATGCATAAAGCCATTGTTACTAAAATTTTGAGAATTAGAAGAACGCTTAAAAATTTATTAAAGCTTACTGCAGAAGTAATGTTTCAAACGTAAGGTCATTATGATCGACATAATTACATAATACATACATAATTGGTCATTACAACCCTTCAGTCAGGATTACGACCTAGCTTCTCACACCACTTTTTATACATGAGTGGCGGGACCTACAGTTTAAAGTCGACTCCGAACGACAGTTTTTTGAGAACCTTTTCATGGCAATTTTAATACTCTCAGAGTTTTTGCCAGAAATCTGCTGAGAGGAAGTCGCCGAAGAAATATTTTGATGTCTGACCTGGGATTCGAACTCGGGCCTTCAGTCCAATAAGCCAACACACTACCTACTAGACTACAGCGACTTCGATCGACATAATTACTCATACATAATTACTCATACTCATACATAATTGCTCTTTATAACCCAGTAGTCAGGATTACGACCGCTTATGTTGTGTGTGTTAATTTTATACATAAGTGGCGGAGCCTCCAATTTAAAGTCGTCTCCGAGCGACAGATTTTTCAGAAACTTTTCATGGCAATTTGATTTACTCTCAGAGTTTTTGCCAGACATCTGCTGACAGGGAGTCGCCGAAGAAATTTTCTTTCATATTTCGTTTTGTTCGAGATGTCGGACCCGGAGTTTGATAAGCGAACATACTACCTATTAGACTGCGGCGACGTAATAATTGAAATACTGTGCCAGAGATTAAGAAGATAATAAAGAAATTTGAAGAGTCTGAAAGCGTTATAGATGTGGTCAGACTTGTACATTATCACAATGCACTGTTGAAAATATCGCTTCTGTTAGAGAAAGTTTCGTGGATAATCCAATTTTACTATTTCCACTGTTCCCAGAATTTGAGCTCATTCTGGTGCATTTTACATTTAGGTTTTCACCATCATATCTAATTGAATTTTAGAGCAACATGCTTTTAAAGCTCGGTTTTAATTTTCTTCATCAATGAGACTCATTTCTCACTCGATGATTACGTTAATATGCTAACTTGTCGCGTAAGGGGCTTGGAAAACCCAGACGAGGTGGCAGCAAAGTCGTTGCATTCGGAAAAATGCCTTTATGATGCTTGTTATGGTCTAGAGATGTCATTGGGCCGGGACAAACCACAGCGCTCTTCAGAGACAACATTGTCCAAGCCATGCCTGTTTTATGTGCCTGTGCTTTTCTTTCCTCTTGACAACATGCCAGGCGTGTCCTCTATTGCCAAATAGGAGCATTGTAAATGCAAAAACTTTTAAAAGTCTGTACTAACCCCAAAGCTTTTAAGTATTCTTTAAACATACGTACATAAGTTTCCATTTTAATAGCTTTTTGAAAGCTTTCTCAACGAATCAGTTGTATTTTAAATGTATTTGTTACTTTATTAAAATAGAAATATAGAATAAGAATGATTACCATTGTATTCTTATAGAGGATAGTTAAGCAGCACATCTTGGCGAGCCAACTCCAATAACATAGGATCATCGAAGAATTTGTTGATAGAGACATCCTCCGATAAACCTTTACGTCTACGTGTTTTAATCATAAATTCGCGAGCCAAATGTGAAGCTTGTTGAGGTTCCAAGGGGCGTATAACAATCGATTTATCTAAAGGATCGCCAGGCACAATTTGCCAATGATGGAATACGGACAAACAAAATGCTTGACCTTGAGTATGAGTACGTAAATCGGTTTCAAAACCGAATGAATCAATGGCGGGTATAAAAGCTTTAATCGTGTAAAGAGGTGAACCAGAAACAGGAGCATCCTGGGTAACATGGCCTCTGTAATAAGAAATTAAATTAAATTAAAAATTTTATTCATTTTCTCATCGCTAAAGATTGTTAACAAACCTTCTTCTTGCCAACACAGTATAAACTGCTGAGACACAGTCAGCAGGTGCCTGTACTTCAACAAATAGGTATGGTTCCATTAGCCTAGGCGTCGCCATAAGAAATGCTGAGTAGGCCACTCTTCTGGCAGTGGGTATTACTTGGCCACCACCTCTGTGTAATGCTTCATTAGCTATTACAGCATCAAGTATTTTGAATTTAACATTCCTAATGGGTTCTTCGCACAATGGTCCTTCCCTGGTACCCCACTGGAATCCCTGCACTATTGAGTCTTTAACAGAGGTCAACAAGTTTTTGTCAACCTCAGAGGGTAAAGTGTCATCTACCAAGATATTGGGACCCGTGTTGTCGGGACCAAAAGCCCATATAGATCTGGCGGCCAATAAATCCCAATCGTAATTAACTTGGAAGAATTCACCCAATCTTTTCTTATTCCAGTTTATGGAAACCACTTCATTTTCTATGTCTTCGGCCAAACCCTTTTCCAAGGGCTCGGCAATCATGGTAATTTTGTTCTTCTTGTTGGGTGTTTCAGCAAAACATTTCAATGAACTCGTTTCAACGACCGTTTCACAAAATGCCACCACAGGATCGGCCACTTTTATATCGATTTCTGAGTACATCTTACGCAAGTCATGCATAACACAATCCAAATAAAGTTCTCCTGTACCCAAAATCACATGTTCACCCGATTCTTCAACACGAGTGGAGAGCAAGGGATACGATTTGTTGACTTTACGCAAACCATCTAACATTTTTGGTAGTTCAGAAGGATTTACCGGCTCTACAGCAATTTTAATAATGCTTTGTGTATTAAATTTTAATGGCCTAAAGATGTACAGGTCCTCCGTGGCTTTAACATCCACAATAGTAGATGTTTTGACAATACACTGGTCAATACCCTCAATTAAAACCCAATTACCAGCGGGTACGCGATTTAATTCAACTTTATAGCGGGCTTCATAAACCCATAAGCGACCAACTTGTAAAATTCGTGAATCTTCTTCATCCTGTAAGGTATAGTTTTCACCCAGCACACGAACTTCTTGGCCAGCGTGCAAAGTACCGGACACAACACGAGCCAAAACCTAGGAAAGAGAAAATAAATCGATTAATACAAAATGATTAGAGTTTAGTAGGCAAAAGCTTACTTGAAAGAATGTACAATCATCCGTGGGATACATTTTCGAACTGTGTACCATTAAAGAACCATTCTGGTTGCACTGTATCATATCAGAATACATTTCACCCTCCTTGGGACCCGTAAAGATATGATCAACTTTGGTTTTTGCGTTATCCAAAGGCGAGCGTATATGTTCAACACACATATTAACGAAACCACTAAAGTCACCCAAAAATCGATTACAAACTAAACGTAAAAGGGGTCTTATATTCGATTTCATTTCTTCTTTGGTTATACGAATATTCAACTCTGCCAAGGTATCTGCCAAAGTCGTGTCAACATCACCAACCACTTGAGCTATAACCTTATACATGGGCTCCAATATGAACTCAACAAAACTACGTTGAGCTGAGTTGTGGGGAGGCTTTTTAGTGAACTTACGCCTGCAAAACGAAAAAACAAAAATTTATCAAGTTCTTATAGTGTGATTAAAAAGCCTTACGATTTACTGTGGAAATACATATCGCCCCATAGACGTTTAGCAAACTCTACGTAGTTAACACCTTCATAAGTATCGGCATATAATTTTGCAAACGATTTCAATGTGAAACAGAAGCCATACAAAGAACTGGCAAAACAAACATTGCCCAATATGGGAGACACTAGAGTAGTCTCTTCTGCATTGCCAAAGGTGCTTAACAAACTGTTGACCTCCTCTACGATATGCTTCAATTTGAAATATGCATCTTGTGGAGGTAATTTCAATTCTAAGATCAAACGATCAATCTAAAATAATAAAATATTATGATTAAAACATCTGGAAATGTATTATAAAGTTCATATATGTATACCTTGTTAATACACAGTGTTATGGCCATCTTCTCCTGTACTGCATGCTTCAATAGCCGCTCCGTGTTAAGCATTACACCCTCAGCGGCATCTACAAACACTACGACACCATCACACATACGCATTGCCGCTGTAATCTCATCCGAAAAGTTGACATGACCAGGAGTATCGAAAATATTCATTAAATAACTTTTCTGCTTTACATCTTGCAGCACTAAAGTGACGGGTGTGGCCTTAATGCTCACACCACGTTCCTGTTCGGTAAACAAAGTGTCCGCATAACGCAATGAACGTTCTTCATTCATTTCAAATTGTGGATGGGTTTGACGTATAAGACAGTCCACAAAAGTAGTTTTACCATGATGCAAATGGCCTATTAAAGCTACATTACGTATTAAAGGCGGAGTATCCATTAGGTCAGCCATAAATTCCATATTATAAGTGGTTTCGGGTAATTCTTGTTCTTTTATTTGGAATTTCAATTTTTTTACTGGCTCTATAAGTGGTTTATCCAAAGGCTGTGCATCTTCCTCTTGCACAATTGTCTCTACATCGGGTCCATACACTTCCACCGCTGTTGGATAATAACGTTTGTCTTCATGCAAAACGACAGCGGTAACTTCTTTGTCTTCGTCTTCTACATGGTCTTCTTCTTCGTCCATAGCTTCGTCCTATAAAAAATTAAAAACCAAATTAAAGAATTGCAAAAATAAGGATCTGGCTACATGCCGTCTAATTTTCCGTAGGATACTTTGTGCAAAACAACAACAATGCTAAGGAACTTTTTCCGCCATACTTACATCGTGATCCTCCTGCTGGTCTGGTTGACCATATATACTTTGCTCATCATCCTCATCACTATCCAAATCAGGACCTATATAGTTGCCAAATTCATCGTACAAATCGGAATCCATATTTCAAATACGTTTCAACCAAATATCTACCAAATGGAAAAAACACGCGAGTCACACACACACTATAAACGTTTACAAATGCAATCCAAAATCAAGTAATTTTAAAGACTTTCGTTGCAAAATATGTTTTAAGAAAGAAAGTATATGTTTTAGGTACGTAAATTAACGTTGCCTATGTTATTTTATAGGTTTTTAATTAAATTTACCAGAATTAAAATTTCTTAAAAACGCGTTGTAGTAAATCTATCAATAAACAAATTTTAGTGCTGATTGTCAAATTCTGCCGGCCATTAGGTATGTTCAGTTAAATACTAGTACATATGACGTTTAACAATACGTTTCAGTGTTGGACAATGGCGGTGGTTTTTCTTTTGTTTTCATTTTAAACAATTCATCGAACGGATATTTAAAAAATATACTTGTGTTATATTAAAAATATATAAAATTAAATAAAAATAGTTAAGAATAAAAATATAATACTACCTCATTTACTGCACGTTATTTTACACCTTCTTTATTTATTTAATGAATATTGAGCTGACACCAAGTGTCATTTCAGTTTAATTAATCAAGATTTTTCAACTAAGAAGTCCATTCTAGGATGGGAAGTTTGCCCACTTTCCTTATTGAATACTAACTCGTGCTCAACAGTCTCGTACCGTTGACTGGGTTCCAGTGGTGTTCGTTGGCTTTTGTACCCAGTCAGTGCCTTGGACTCATCTTGCTTGTGCGACAGCTAAGACTGGAATACATTCCATTTATTATGCAGCCTGTATCTTCCCCAAACTGGCTCCCGCCTCACAAACTTCTCATCCCCAATGAAGGTTGAGGAAAAAGGGACAACTTGGTAATTCTGAATAGTTTCTCCTAACCAAACATAACTCAAAGATCTTTATAGTAGTTGAAAAAGAGGTTTGGAATAGTTTATAGAAAGTGAGAACAATAATGTATAGGAATTTAAAAGAAATCGATATAAAGTTCCTTTTGTTGTGGCATCAATTGAAACGGAATTAAATAGAGCTTATTAGACAAATAGGCTTATTAGCACAGGGTACAATTAGTTTGAATCGAAACTGAGTTTAGATTACATATATTCGATTTTACTTCATTTTAGACACTCACTATTACAGAAACTGCAAAGGCAACTAAATATTTACGAGTGCATATACAGTAGATATAAACAGATATCGCAAATTATGTTGGAAAACAAACAAACCACCCATCTAGAGAGTATCTATCTATGTATGGAATGAAATGCAGAAACAATAGTAATAATAAGGTAAGGAATCCTAAACAAAAGGGAAGATAAAGAGAGGCAAAAACTCTTCTTAAACCAAATGGGTTTGAGGCAATCGAAATTGCAATAAAAAGATATTTAAGTCATGCATCACAGAATTCAGTAATAATCTGAGGTTAGTGACATAATTTTTAATAGCGCACTTTAGACTCAAAATACGCTTGTTGAGAATGAGGATCATCTCGAATCAGCATCCTAAATTTTGTCAGGGCAATTGGCTTTGAGGAGACATAGGGATATCGTATATAGATTCACGATAGTAGAATACATCGTATGGTCGCGGTATTATGGCGCTTCTTGACGTCTATAATAATACTAATAAAGAACTATAAATTCTTACCTTTATCCTGCTAGTTATTTTACATTTTTAATTAGATTTAATGGGGTTTCTATAACTAATCGCATTGAAAAAAATGCTTTTGAATACAAACTGTGGAGGGGAAAGTTTTTCAATTGCTCATTCATATGTACAACAGTTGAATATATGAACTGCCACAGTGAGAATTCTTTTTTTTTTGTCACATGCATTCTATTATTATTATTATTTTATTTTTGTACATAAAATAGTTCACACAATATGGTATAATCGGCTTTTCCCAATTAAATTTCTTTACATGGTTCAACCTCACTTCGCTACGACTCTTTTGAAATTAGAATTCTTTTTTGTCGCAAGTATTTTTCATTTAAAATATTGTTCCCGGGAAACAAGAAAGTACCTGAGTACACTATAGCTAAGCAAAACCAAAACTCAGGTAAAAAACAAACGTATTTTTTCATTTAAAAGAATAACTGGAAAATTCTCCTTTTACTGCTGAAGGCACCAACTGAAATACAATAGCTGCAGGTAACAGAAGGGATGCCTCAATATACAAAAACATTTTGAATGTTTAAAGTAGGAAAACAACTGAAAATCTCACCATTCAACATTTTGCGCTCTTAGCACAATGATATCAAGAATCTTTATAATTTTTCTCATAACTGCAACTGTCAACTGTTTAAATTATGACAGAGTACCTAGAATTGTTAAAAATAAAACAGTCGATTATCGAGTGTCCTTAAGACAAATTTTAAGATTGCCAGAAGTCAATCGGCCACCATTTAATTTATTCAAGTCGCGCGAAGAATTTGTTAAATTTGCCGAGCAGAATATAAAAAATTACAAGCCTTATAATTATAAACTGTACAGACCTTATAATCCTTCCAAACCAACTTTTATTTATGATAGAGATTATGTGACTAAAGTGTTAAGTTCATTGGGTTTGCTAAAGCCGTTACAAAATCTACCTTCAAATCCACGAAATACTTCGGAATCTGTTATTACAACAGGTACGGAAAACTTAAACATAAAAGTGAATTCTTCCACTGAATCACCAAAACCAGTTAATAATAGTTTTATAACTACGGAATCAAATGGAAGAGAAACTACCACTACTGGTAATAGCAATGAGGATATTAATACAACCACAAATAGTTATACAGAACAAACTACTGATGCTGCAGTTTCCATAACTGAAGATGCGGAAAGAACAACTGAACTAACAACAGAAAGTTTTGGATTTTCAATTTACACAACTGAAGGAACTAATATTCCAAACTATTCCACAACGGAATCAGTGACAGGTATGTAGAAAAAACAGAAATTTCCACAACTGAAATACTAAAACTGGTAAATTGTAATCCTTTGTTGACAGAATCAAATCGAATAGAAAGTACAATAAATTCTAATACAGAGGAAACTATTCTTACAACCACGGATAGCTATACAACACTAACTCCTAATACAGAAGATTCCTCAACCATAGATGAGCGAACAATAGTACAGTCTTCCACGGATAGTTTTGGTATTGAAAACACCACAGAAACATTAAGCTATTCCTCTACGGAGCCAGTAGCAAATGCAGAGACCCAATATACAACAGAAGCCTCAACAACTGAACGCATAGAACCGAAGAATGAAAATGTATTACTTACAGGCTCGAATCGTGTAGAAACTACTACAACTAGTAATACACAAGATGGTTTCAATCCAACTACTCCTGATGTTTCTGCATTCATAACTCATTTCGGACATGTTACAACATCAATTGCTAAAGATGCGGAAAGAACAACCGAACTAACAACAGAAAGTTTTGGATTTTCAGCTTACACAGCTGAAGGAACTAATATTCCATACTATTTTACTACGGAATCAGTAACAGGTGCGTAGAAGGATCAGAAATTTCCACAGTTTATATGCTTAAGCGACCAATTATTATTTTTTGTTGACAGAATCTAATCGGATCAATCAAACTACAACAGGTGCTAAAACGGAAGAAACTATTCTTACAACCACGGATAGCTATGCAGCACTAACTCCTAATACAGAAGATTCTACAACCGTAGATGAGGGAACAACAGTACAGTCTTCCACGGATAGTTTTGGTATTGCAATCACCACAGACATTTCAAGCCATTCCTCTACGGAGCCAGTAGCTACCGCAGAGACCCAATATACAACAGAAGCCTTAACAACTGAACGCATAGAACGGGAGAATGAAATTTTATTACTTACAGGCTCAAACCGTGTAGAAACTACTTCAACTAGCAATACACAAAATGGTTTTAATCCAACTACTCCTTATGTTGCTGCATTCATAACTCAGTTCGGACATGTTCCAACATCAATTGCTGAAGATGCGGAAAGAACAACTGAACTAACAACAGAAAGTTTTAGATTTTCAACTTACACAGCCGAAGGAACTAATATTCCAAACTATTCTACTACGGAGTCAGTAACAGGTACTTAGAAACAACAGAAATTTCCACATCTGATATTCTTAACCGGAAAATTATTATATTGCAAACACCACAGACATTTTAAGCCCTTCCTCTACGGAGCCAGTAGCAAATGCAGAGACCCAATATACAACAGAAGCTTCAACAACTGAACGCATAGAACCGGAGAATGAAAATTTATTACTTACAGGCTCAAATCGTGTGGAAACTACTACAACTAGTAATACACGAGATGGTTTTAATCCAACTACTCCTGATGTTGCTGCCTTCATAACTCAGTTCGAACATGTTACAAAATCAATTGCTGAAGATGCGGAAAGAACAACCGAACTAACAACAGAAAGTTTTGGATTTTCAGCTTACACAGCTAAAGAATCTAATATTGCATACTATTCTACTACGGAATCAGTAACAGGTACTTAGAAACAACAGAAATTTCCACATCTGATATGCTTAACCGGAAAATTATTATTTTTTGTTAACAGAAACAAATCGAATAGAAAACACTACAGATACTAATACGGTAGAAACTATTTATACAGCCACAGATAGTTATACCACTACAACTTCTGCTCCTGACGCAGAAGATTCTTCAACTGCAGATGAGGAAACAACGACAAGCTTTGGCATTGCTACAACTACAGACATTCTAAGCTTTTCCTCTTCGGAGCCAGCAACAAATGCAGAGACCCAATATACAACAGAAATCTCCACAACTGATAGCATAGAACCAGAGAATGAAAATTTAGTGTTTACAAACTCAAATCGTGTAGAAACTATAACAACCAGTAATATAGAAGATGTTGATCCAACTAGTACTGGTGCATCAGCTCCCATAACCCAGTTCGGAAATTCTGAAGATGTTGAAGGTACAGCCGCGCTAACAATAGAAAGTTTTGTATTTCCAACCAATTCAGCTGATGTAACTAATATTTCCAACTATTCTACTTCAGAATCAGTAACAGGTACGTAAAGACATTAGAAATTTCCACAATTGAAATACTAAAACCGAGAAATTGTAATTCTTTGTTGACAGAATCTAATCGAATCAATCAAACTACAACACATACTTATACGGAAGAAACAATTTTTACAACCACAGATAGTTATACATCACTAACTCCTAATGCAGAAGCTTCTTTAACTGTTGATAAGGAAACAATAGTACAGTCTTCCACGGAAAGTGTTGGTATCGCAACTACCGCAGATATTCTAAGCGATTCCTCTACAGAGACAGCAACAAGTACAGAGACCCTATATACAACAGAAATCTCCACAACTGATTGCATAGAGCCAGAGAATGGAAATTTGGTGTTTACAAACTCAAATCATGTAGAAACTACAACAACTAGTAATACAGAAGATAATGTTAGTCCAACAACTGATAGTTATACAGAACAAGCTACTGATGCAGCAGCTTTCAAAACCACAACAGAAAATTTTCCAACATTAAACGCTTTGGATATGGAAAAAACAACCGAGGTAACAACGCCAAGTGTTTGGACTACAATCAACAGAGTTGACGGTACTGATATTCTAGATTTTTCCACTAAAGGACCTCTAACAAGTCCAGACACCACAACTTTAAGCCTAGAAACGGATAATGCTTATTTCATGTTTACAGAATCAATTCAAATAGAAACTACAACAGCTACAAACACCGAACAAAGTATTCCGACAACAAGGGATAGTTCTACAGAACAAACTGTAGATAGTTCTACGACCTTAGCTCCTAACCTAACTGAGGAGCCAATAACTGAGCTAACAATGAAAAGTTGGGATATCGAAATGACTACAAAAACTGATTTTCTAAAATATTCTACTACAGGATCCGTTATTTTTACAAGTACGGTGAACCCAAACGATACAATGATTTCTACGATCGAAAGCTTAACTACAGAAACAAATCGAATGGTAACTATCACAACTGCTAACGACAATAACGACATTCATACATCCACAAGTAATTATGAAGACCAGACTAATGGTAAATCTACGAAAACAGCACATGAAGCAGAAATTTATACGACATCAGGAGTGGTAGACGTGGAATCAACAACGCTAGAGTTTGATATTGAACCTATTAGCCAAGTATGCGAAGAAACAACTGAAACTGAAAACTTTCCAGAAAAAATAGTGCAATCAGAAACTGTTGCAACTGAACAATTCGAAAATGTAACGTCCACAACTGAAACCAGTGAAATTTCTATTGATGAGACAACGGAATTGAATGAAAAACCTACAGTCAACATTCTTAATGGCAACACAACTGAACAGGAACCAATTGTGTTTGCAACCACAGATAATTTTAACGTGGAAGATTCAATAGGAACAACTACTCACATAAGTACGGAAATCGAATCGTTAGCGGATTTACTACAATCTACAATTGAAAGTTCGAATGAGGTTTTAACACAAGCTTTTGATTCTACCAGTACTAAAGATATAACAGAGTCAACAACCAACGTTATGCTTGAATTGTGGAACATGAGCACAACTCCACTTCTAGAAGATATTACGACAGAAATGTATGAAGTAAGTTCAATTTCAGCACTGATGGACAATAGCATCACTCAGAATGCTTTATTATCGACAATAACTGAATTGCCCACTTTAAGCACAACGGAAGGTAATGACGAAATTACAACAGAAATATCTCAAATGGAATGTACTACGGAAATAATTGAACAAGTTGAGGAAACAACTATAGAGACAGAGGCAACAGGCGAGACATTTGAAAAATCTACAACCGAGCTCATGCCAACAGAGATTTCGGGTATTGAAACTGCTACAGAACAAATTCTTAAAAATAGTATAGACAATGATAAAGGAAACGTAACATCACGAGTTTTATTAATTGACGACACAACTGCAAGCAAAACAGTCGATAATATTCTCGAAACATACAACGAAATTGTACCTGTGACATTTGAACAGTCCACAAATCAATTAATGGATGTAAATACAACAGAATTTTATAAAGAGAATACAACAAAGCAGATTGATGCAACCACAACAATCTCATTGGTTGACAATCCAACGACTACAAGCCCTATTATAACTACAGAGCGCCTAATCAATATAAAATTGAATACCGTTGATAATAAATCAAATGAAGAAACCTCTGTAACGCCATCAAACCATTTGAAAAATATGGAAAATCCATCAATAGAACCATTATATAATAGGCAACAAAAACTCGCTATCAAAAATCTTAAAGAAAGTTCTAAACGCAAAGCAAAGAAATTTAATTATGACACAGATGTAATGCCCTCTTTAGGGGATTACGATTACATTTAATGAAAAAGGGCTGCGAACTCCACATTTGACAAATTTTATTGAAAGATATTAATTCTTAAGTAAAATATAATTAAAAATAATTAAAGAATTTTATTTGTTTTAAAATTGTATGGTTAAGCTCAGAAACAATTTTAAGTTTCGGAAACGAAGTCCGTAATTTCTTCTGAACTTCTTTCGTTGTAAGCCATAATCGAATGGCGAATAATTAAATGAGTTGAATCCAGTTGAGGTCGAAAAAGTTTTAATTAGACTTTCGTAGGAGGCTAACGTAATACTTTGGAAATAAAAAAAAAAAGTTATTCCATTTCATATTACTAAAAACAAATGAAATGCAATTGTACTGTGTGAAGTATACACTAAAATAATCACTTTTCCTCTTCTGGGGAAACTACTTCTTGAGACCGCTTTCTGTTCATTGGTTCTTTGCTGGCAAAAAGGGCAATGTCTTGCGATTTATTTGGTAAAAATCTAATGAACCTGTTTTAAAGAGAAGTTTTAGAGCGCACATGTTCTGATTTTATTTATTTTATCATGCGTTCTAGACATTTTTGTGCTCTGAAAGATACTTTGGTAGCCTGCAGGATATGCTGTGTGCTAGTCTATATGTGAGGGATTGTGGATTCGATTCCTACCAGAGACTCTGGTCCAAGGCACATCTAACAGGTAACCGCAAGTGTACAACAAGTACAACAATGCAAAAACAACAGGCATTTTGTTTTTGTTAAAGCGTACGCGTAATGTCAAAAAAATTAACCCTTAAACCTCTATAGGAAATTAATAAAAGCAATTAAAAAAACTAAATACATTTTATATATTGAAATTTATTTTGATTTTTATGTCATGCTTAATTACACAATAGTGCAGCACCTATAAATTAAAAAAAAATTATTCCATGCAGTCAATAACATTTCCACTTTATCTAAAGAACATGTTTTTATATGGCCATTGATAAAAATGGCAGATGCTAACGTTATTTGTTATTGGTCATAGTTTTGGCACTTAGTTGGAGAGACCGAAATCTTTTTTTGGGTAATTCATCAGCCTCGTCTAAATAAATATAAGCCCAATTCACGATCTAGTGTAAATGGTCTTGCATCATTGCATTTGCAAAATGGTATAGTATATTTTTACACTACAATAACAAAATATACAGAAATACTCTTGCTACAGTTTATAAAATAAACAATACTCAAAACCATAGTTTATATTTACTCAACATTTTGCAACACTTAAGCAAACTGACAGCTGAAAATTTATTTATTAAAAATAATAAATTTCGTTGGCAAATGGTGACCCAAAATATAAAAAATAGAATAAAAAGGAATGAAATTTTAAATAGAATTGTTCATACCCTCGATGAACATAATCTCTTCGGCAGCCTCGTCTATTAAAGAGTCCAATATTTGTTCCTTCAAACTTCCATTAGACATTTTTATAAATTGTTAACAAATATCATAAAATTAAAATCATATATTTATTTTTTATTTTTGACAATCAGCTGTGTATTTGTGTTTTACAATTAGTGTTGCAAATCCAACCAGTAAAATTTGTTCACAATTAATAGGAAATATTTACAATTGCATAAATACAATTGCAAAAATACACGAGATTGTGAATTGGGCTATAAATATAGTAAATCTAGGTTGTAGTTTAAAAGATATATGGATTTAGTGTTAAAAGCTTAAATATTATTAATCATCTTGCAAAAATTTTAATAAAATTGGCTTTGAAATAGTAATCCTGAAGAATTTCTAGAGTGCGTATCGTTAAGGATACATCCGGTACATATGACGGTTTATAAATGCGAAAATGATTATCGAAACAAAACAAACAAAAAAACAACAAAATTTTGACATTTAAAAACGCGTCAGCTGTTGACATAGGTTTACCTGTTAGATTTGCCTTGCTCTGGTCTGTTATACTTCACCGGACATACGGTTATGTGTGCGTATTGTCGTTCTTTTTCGGCTACACGTACTTGTTGTTGGCTTTGATTGACGAAAATCAAAAAATTTTGATTTTTTCATTTGATGACTTTTTATTTGATCGTCTCCTTTTAAACGTCAATCACACGACACCTTATACATACGCATTTATTTCAAAATTATTTAATCCTCTCCAGCGCCTAAACTGATAGTAATTTTTTTATAATTATTTAAGTCTGGCATCACCTTAAACAGTTAAAGCTCTGAACAATTTTAACACTGAACGCACTCTATATCAAAACATACATGTGCGACATTCGTTAAAAATTAATAAACAGAAAATGTTTACTTCCATTAAACCTTAAATAAAATGAGTTTGTCGAGCATTAAAGCCAAAGAGACTAAAGGCAAACAAAAGGTTTTACCAAAATTAAAAACAATTTTGGCTAACCCCAATAAAACAAAATGGTAAGTAGTTGGATCAACTGCTCAGCTACTCCACATATTAAGATTTTCGTATATCCTTCAGCCCCGTTCTAAATGACCAAGAGATGAAAGAGTTCAAAGATATACTTCAAATAGCCATAGGGGAAAGTGATTTACAGCCAAGAAAATTTGCTACAGCAAAGAAAATTTGCTTGGGTTTGGAAAGCTCTCTACGCAACATAAACAATGAGAAGAGTAGCTGTGTCTTCATATCGCTGAGCATAAAGCCCAATCACGTAGTAAGTCTAATAGCACGAAATGCCGAAATTAAAGATGAAACACAACCGGTATTTGCACAGCCAAAGTTGGAAAATTTTATAGAGGAATTGTTTGGTATTAGGGCATTGTGTATGGTCTTGCCCAAGGATTTAATAAACATTAGCAAGGCGTTAAGTGATTGGGTAGAGAATAAAAGGAAACCCAAAAAAGTATTTGCCATTACCACAACATCGAATAAAAAACCAATTTTGAAGAAAAAACCCAAATTGTGTAAAATTGAACATGAACCTGAAGTTGAAGAAGACAAGAAACCAGAAAAGGAGAAGTTAAACAAATCTTGGTCGGGTGATTATATATCCTTTGGCAAGAAAGGTCAATTGGTTGAACCAAAATTAAATGACGATCAAGTAGTGGATGCTTTAACAGAAATTATGGATAAAATACCTACAGCTTCATTAAAACCAAAACTAAATGATAATGTTGTGCCTATGGAAGTTGAATGTGAAAGGGTAGCAGCTGTAACTAAACCGAAAGAAGAATGTGGAGATGAAAATGCTTCAGATAATTCAGATGATTTTCTTAAAACCAGCGAATATCAAGCATTAACTGTGCACAAGATTAAAGGTAATTCGAATAAAAGTGAAAAAAAGAAACGTAAAAAAAATAAAAACAAAAAGCTGAACAAATGAATTGAAATACAGTTTTAACTTTATTTTAGGAAAGTATTCTTCATTTTATCAAAAAACAAATTATTTTTAGAGATTTAAGAATTTTCAAGCACTTTCAAGTCTAGAAGGTAAAGTATAGCATTCGTTACACAAAAATTTGTAGAATTTCAGTAGTTAATTTACATACATATGTATATACAGTGTAAAATGTTTAAATTTAGCCATTAATTTATTAGAGAATGAAAATATTTTTAATCGTAATGATTTCCTGGCGATCTAAGGGGAAAATATAGGAACACTTTATGGTAGCTTTTCATTTGCCAGCCTATAATATTAATTTGACTTTGAATTGGGCATCAAATTAGTTTTTTAATGTTCAGTAACAGCCGATGATTTAAAACTATTTACACCAGAATAATTTTCAATTAATAAAGTTTTATAACGTCTTAGATTTACGCTATGGCCTTCTTCACGATCAGCTGCCGATAAAATAACAACGCGGGATATCACCAAATGGGAGGGATTTTGTTGACTAAAGCCTCGAATAACATCAATTTCATCGCCTACATTGAGCTGTTAACGAAAAACAGAAATTAAATTAAAACACCATCATTAAATACAAAAATGTATTATGACTACCTGAACACTTTTCTTTGACAATTTTTTGCCGTTAACACGTATTTTGCTTTCATAGAAGATATTTTCAATTTTGCTAAAATAATGTGAAAAAAATTTATTCAAGATTACGTACGTTTCCACAAATGTCACCCACACTTACTTTCTCGCTATACCTAGACCGGCTTTCAGCACTAGATCTGCTCTAAGGGAATTCACTTTAGTTTTTATTACTTTCGAATCTCGTTCATCTTTAAATTCAGGATCTGCCTCATCTTCACTATCGGAGTCCTCGTCTTTTGACCCAGATTTTCGATTGTATTTCTCCAAGGGCTTTGACAAAGAAAATTTCCTCAATGTGCTGTCATTGGTAATATTTGGCAGCAGCAGTTTTTTCGTTAGTACTTCTGTGTTTGTTCCATGTGTTGTTTGCAGGAGGGGTGTTTTCGCAAATGAAATTGTTGCAATCTTTTGTTGTAATTGTCTTAAAATTTGAGGTCTTAACATGTTTCTACTGTTTATTACTTAAAAATTAAATTAAGTTGTTATGGTTGTGCAAAACTTAAGCGATAACCGGTGAAAACATTGACAGCAAAATTTGAATCAGCTGTGCAGACTATTGCTGCACAGTGGTTAGAGAACACAAAATACATATACCGTATATAAATTTTTTGTTTTGATGCTTAGTTTTCTTAATATAGAAGTATAGGGTTATCCATTTCGTGGTTTCAAAAGTAAACGTAAATAAAACACATATAAAATATTTTTTTCATGATATTTCTGTTTTATTGTAAAATTTGAACGTTGACATTATGTGTGAAACACTACATCATTTAAATGACCTCCACGCCAAGTGTTGCAAGCATTGATTCTTTTGAGGTAATTTTCGACCACTTTTTGACACATATTAGGCGGTATCTCAGCCATAACTTGACGAATGTTTGTTTTTAAGTGCTCAAGAGTTGAAGGTTTATCTGCATAAACACGATCTTTAGCGTAGCCCCACAAGAAAAAGTCTAATGGTGTCAAATCGCTTGATCTTGGTGGCCAGTTGATATCGCCACGACGAGAAATTACGCGGCCGGGAAATGTGTCTTGTAATAAAGCCACATTCGCTCGAGTTGTGTGGCATGTGGCACCGTCTTGTTGAAACCACATATTCTCCAAGTCGTATTCTTCAATAGCAGGCACAAAGAAGTCGGTTATCATATGACCATAATGCTCCGAATTGACGGTGACAGTCGTTCCATCGTCGTTTTCGAAGAAGTAAGGTCCAATCACACCTTCGGACCAAAGAGCGCACCAAACAGTGACTTTTTCTGGATGTAATGGCCTCTCTTCAAATACTTGAGGATTCTCAGAACCCCAAATACGACAATTTTGTTTATTAACATACCCACCGAGTGTGAAATGTGCTTCATCGCTGAAGAAAATTTTGTTCGATACGTGGCTGTGGCAGAATCACCATTTTTGTAGTAGGTTTTGATAATTTTTATGCGTTGTGTGATAGTTAAGCGATCCATTTTCGTCAATGTCAGACTTTCAACTGAAAAGAAAAAAATTGGTTTCACAACTTAGTTTGACAGATGTCGAATTCCAGTCCCATACTTTTGAAACCACGAAATGGATAGCCCTTCCATATTAAATTTTGAGTTGTTAAACCAAAGAGTCAAAAGTGGATTAAAAGAAAAGGAAGCGGCTGATAAGTACAGTACGTACAGTCTCAACGATTTTTAAAGATAAATCAATTATAAAATTCAGATTTCAATTTTCTGCATGTGGAAAAGTAATAGACTCCAATATTAAAAAATTACGACAAACATATGCTCTATTATCTTACAGAAATGCTGTTATCGTTTAACCGCACTTAGTTTATTATTCCTAAATTGTTTCATTTAATTTATTATTTGAACAGTTATTTCCATTTTTATTTTTTATATATTGAGTTTAATAATAATAAATATGCTTTCATTTATAAACTTGTTGCAGTTTCCAATAAGCATTCGTTTGACCGCAGTATTCAAAAGTTCATTAATTTATGCCATTCGTCGTTGAAACGTTGGTTTAAATTGAAAATATTATTAAAAAAAGAACAAATTAGTGGAAAAATTAAAGTTAACTGTTTAAAAGTGGGCTCAGTGGGCGTTTAAATGACGCCTAAAGGGTGCTTAATCGATAATCAAGAGCAAAGAGGGTATTCCACAAATTGCTGGAGTAACAAAGCGTTTTGAAAAAATGATAAGAAATTACCTGAAACTAAGGAATTAAAGCCCCAACGAAAAGAAATTCCAAAGAAAAAAATCGAAAGAATAGACAAATTTAACATGTTACCACGAAGAACCGTTTCACTTTTTCACGTCGAACAATAAAGAAAAACTTGATTTCCGGTTACTATGAGATCTATCGCCTTTGTTCATTAACCCTAGACGGTTACTCTTCTATTTTGTACATTAAGGTTACTCTTCGTTGAATCAACGAACACTTTCACCCTAATTGGTTACTGTTCGTCGAATCGACGATGCTCATTTACTCTTTATCCTATAATTCTCTTATGTTTGACCAAATTTCGTTCTTTTTATAAATAATGTTGATTGATTACGAAAGCTTGTAGTGAGTAAACGTACCCGGGGCACCCATTTTTTTAATCCTGGATGGTCATTTTTGTACAGTAAGGTTACTCTTCGTCGAATCGACGAACAAAAAAAAACATTTTTTTTGTTTACTGACTGCAAGCTTTTATTATCAAATAACGTTGTTGAAAAAAGAGCGAAATTTGGTCAACCATAAAAGAGTTATATGATAAAGTGTAAATGAGCTTCCTCGATTCGACGAAGAGTAACCGTCCAGGGTTAAATGAAAAAATGTAGCTACTTGGTAGGTGGCCCGTATGTGATCTCCAATTTTGGCATATTTTGTTTTAATTTCCAAAGAGAGAATTTTCCGTCGAATGATGCAAATGAGTTAATTGCTCCTGAAAATTAGCATCTCAATAGATTTGTTCATGCATTGTGGTATGTGTTATCATCTTGTTGAAACCAAATATAAGGCGAATCCTCGACGCCCCTCAGGCAGTGCATATTTCAGCTCTAAACTGAATCTACCTGTTCATATCATCAAATTCGGCAATTCTGTTTGTTAAAGCTTTGTTTGAGATGCCTGTGTTGGGCCACACGTCTCATACGTTAACACACTACCTACTAGACTACGACTTTACTTTCGTAAACAACCCTTTAGTCAGGTTTATGGCCTAGCTTTTCCCACCACCCATGTTCGATCTACAGGTTAAAGTCGACTCCGAACGACAGAATTTTGAGAAACTTTTCAATTTTATTTACTCTCAGATTGTTCATCCGAAGACTACGAAGAGGAAGTCGCCAAAGAAATATTTGTTCATGAATCCTTACTTTTTAAAACGAATATATTAAGAAGAACTGTACCAATTAGAACATCGTCTAAATATGAATTAAGTATGATAAAGTATGAGAAAGTTTTATTTAACAGCCACAGGTACGCATGTACATTATCTAGTAAAAGTTAAGGTTTTTAAGGATATTACATATGGTATTTAAAATATATTTGTTAATAAAATTCGTTGGTTTAATTGTTATCAACTTATAATATTTGTCAACTAATTTGCATTAAAATTAAAAGATAATAAAAACATATTACAATGCACTACCAAACTTCACATTTATCAGCAGACGGATTCATTTTACTGCCCGCTGGACAATTAAACGCTTTGGCAAAATCTTCACTATTTGAGACAGCACCCAGTACTCGATACTTATCAATTGCATGCTCATTCGTTAACTCTTCCCAATAGTCGGCCTCCTTATACGATGCACACCATAGTTGGGCAAAACCCAAAAAGAATAATTGTTCCGGTGATAAATCTAAGCCAGGCATTTGTTCTTCTTTATAAAATGAAGCAATTGAATCCAATTTTTTAGTAACATTCTTCGTATAACGGCGATAAGCCATTAAAGCTTCACGTATACCACCACTATCGGCTATATTTTCATCTTTCGTTAAGTTGCCATTAATATTGCGATTAATCTCTGGTATTACATACTTTTGATAATGATCCACATAGCAATTGGAACGATCTTTGAAAATTTTACTTGATTTCGTTGACCACCAATAGTTACTCTCACCCGTTTCATCATAGTTTGCACCCACCGTATCAAAACCGTGTGTAAACTCGTGTCCAATTAAATAGCCCAACGTGGCATATTTCAATGAATTTGGCCAAGCCTTATTGTAAACGGGTGGCGTTAAAGTGCCTGCCATTACATAAATTGAATTGTCCAGATTATAATAAAAGGAATTGACTTGCATGCCCACCAAAAGATCCAAGGGTTTACTAAAATTACCCAAGTCTTCATAGTGCAGACCATTGAAACGTTTCATATACTTTTTGAATTTGCGCAGATTTAAATAATTGCTCTCATATGACCCATTAACGTATTGCAACATTTTTAATTCCCCTATTAGACGTTTCGTAATATTTGGATCTTCATATCTGCCGACAGTCTCAACTATGGTGGACTCTTTGAGCAGAGCTGCCTTACGAGTGGCTTCGTCTAACCAACTGGCATTTTGTAAAATGATTCGTAAACTTTGACGAATTTCTTTGATCATTGCCGTTACCTCCTGACGTAATTCATCATTGAAATACAACTGAAATAGAAATAAAAATATTTTTATTAATAATTATTTGAATTTTGTCCTGAGAAATTAATCTTTAATTTTGGATCATATATATAACGTACATAATTAGTCATTTCGATTCCGAACAGATTTTTGAAAAACTTTTTCATGACAATTTTATTTACTCTCAGAATTTTTGCCTGAAGTGTGATGAAATGTTACTCGTTACAATTAGTTTTTTGGAAATACCGCGTTAAAAAATAAAATTCGCCACAGCTGTAATGTAAGGTACCTTCTACATTAAAAAATTATCATTGTAGTACCCTGTCAACGATACGGATCCGTTCGATACCCTAACTGACAAATATTTTCTTGTAGTTTTCCTGCTATTTACGTCGTGTGCGGACAAATGTGAACATAATAAAGGCGATATATCTCTAAAAAAAATTCAGTAACTGTAATAGTAAGCGCAGCGCAAATAATAGTAGATGCCCAATGAACTCTAGAAGATTAGTATGGCGGTTATCACGCGAGGTGTTAGAAATCCAGTTAATTAGCCTGCAATGTCAACTGTTCACACTTGTTATTAGATTCGTATATCATCAGTAACCATCCGACATATGTAATTTGCTTATATCCAAGGCAAAAACAACAACAAAGGGAGGCGCAGATGACATCAGTCAATCTTTTTCAAATTGAAATTGCTAACATGGTGCATACAATGTTTAATACAGTATATATGTTTTTTTTTTGTCTTGGACCGGAGGCGGGAATCTTCGAAAAACACTTTTGTTCCAACAAAAGAGTGCCGATTCAGCATCACTAGTGCCTACGTACTAAACCCACCCCTTCGCGGGACTGCCGTAAGGTATTACTTTGCGGAGGGCTGGTTATCATTACTAAATCAAATTTCGCCTCCGTTCCTCCAACCTTCGGAGTTCCAGCAAATCCAGCCCATTCTCTGTCTGTATTAGCTCCATAGAATCCTCTTCCTTAAGCCGATTAGGTCCAAAACTTGTTTCCCCGGGCCATCTAAATCTGGGGCAGCATGTTAGAATATGCTCCGCATCTTCCTCCTCACCTACACAGTTTGGGCATATAGGGGAAGTATCATGTCAAAATCTGTTCAGGTACTTCCTGAAGCATCCATGACCAGTTAGGAACTGGGTCACGTAGTAGTTCATCTAGCAATGTTTGTTCTCCATCCAAGGGGTTATATCAGGGACCAGGTGAAATGTCCATCTTCCCTTTAAATTGTTCTCTCATCGTGACTGCCATTTGTGAATGTAATTCCTTCTTTCCTCCGCTTTTATAGCTGCTGTTTGCAGGGACCGAAAATAACTGTTATTTTTGAATTTTTGATTAAAAAAAGCAACTGCAAGGAAATGTCGGAGAACAAAACCAAGTATACCATTTTGATTGTCTTGAACAAAATTTTTATAAAATGTGATGCTTTTTAAAAATCTGATTTTTATTTTTTAGAAAAAAAATAATAGTTATTTTTTGATTTTTATTTTTTCGAGCAAAAATAACAGTTATTTTTGACTTTTACTTTTTCGAGCAGGAATAAAAGTTATTTTTTGACTTTTATTTTTTCGAGCAAAAATAAAAGTTATTTTTGACTTTTATTTTTAAGATCAGGAATAAAAGTTATTTTTTGACTATTATTTTTTCGAGCAAAAATAAAAGTTATTTTTGACTTTTATTTTTTCGAGCAGAAATTAAAGTTATTTTTTGACTTTTATTTTTCCGAGCAGAAATAAAAGTTATTATTGTTTTAATTCATGATGAATTCATAATATTTATTAATATTTATAGCAAAACTTAATTCTAATAATTGTTTAACATAATTTACTTTAATTGTTTTAAAGAATTTTTTAATAAATTTTATGAATTCATCATGAATTAAAACAATAATAACTTTTATTTCTGCTCGAAAAAATAAAAGTCAAAAAATAACTTTAATTTCTGCTCGAAAAAATAAAAGTCAAAAAATAACTTTTATTTTTGCTCGGAAAAATAAAGGTCAAAACATAATTATTATTTTCTGACTTTTACGATAAAAGTTATAACAGTTACGGTCCCTGGCTGTTTGTCCTGCATACTCGAGACGGCGAAAGTATGTCCGTCTCGTTTCATCCGCCAATATGTCTATGCCAATACCAGTATCGCTTTATCAGACAATGTCCTAAAGCTTCTCATCTGTCTAATCGCGCTTAGACGAGACGCCGAGGATAGTTTCTTCCTTGTCTTCCCCACGGAGAGTGCTCCCGACCATATTGGGCAAGCATATAACATTATCGACGTTACAACCCTCGATATTGTTCTCCTCTTAAATGGATTTGCTTCTCCAATATTTGGCATCATCCTCGTCAGTGCTCCCTGGGTTCCATGTGGTAGAGCATAAACATTACTTATTGTGCGCCCAACAAGCATCATAGATGTAATTCTCTGTAACAATAATTTTTTTGTCTGAAATTGTTCAAATTACCATACAGCTACACTAAGGCTCAGATCATAATTATATTAGGTAGGTAGAGGTGGCTGCCCATCCAAGAAAAAGTCCTTGGATGGACTCACTTAGGCCGCATTGGCCCCATTGTGTTACCACAGTTATCCGTTATCGCCTAGTCCCGGAACCACTCGGAGCTCCTGATGAAGCGATTTAGGCTGCCAATGTCAATCCTTGACAGTTCCTCCAGATCATCCATGTAGTAAGTACCCAAGTACTTCCTTCTCCTTTGGCAAAGAGCCGGGCATGTACCCAGCAGGTGAGAGACAGTTTCCTCCTCTTCCTCATCTCTGCAGCTTCTGCAGAAGTCGTTAGCAAGGTGTCCAAGACCAATGCGCCTCGCATGCGTGCCCATAATGCAATGCCCCGTAATGACACCGACAACTACACTTAGCGCGCCTCTTTGGAGTTTAAGTAGACTCATTGTGCAGTTACCAGGAATGCCACTGTGCCATTATTCTACCACTGTGTATATTATTCTACTGGAATTAATAAACATCGAAGAGAAATTGGCAATTCATTTGGCAGCATACTAGCTAATAAGAAGAGGTGACGTGGTATAGTTGTTGAAGTGGGTTATAATCCATCCAAGAGGCTACAGCATTTTCACAGTGGGTTTTGATTTTAGACAACAACAAGTGGCAAAACTGTTACTACGTCCTTAGCTGAAAGAAACTTGACTAATGAAACTGAACAATAAGAATTGCTAAGAAAATGCTTTGTTACAATCCTATGTTTCTTAATGAATGAAATAGAAGATACATTGTATACACAATTACCATAGAACACAGAAAAGATACCTTCCGGTTATTATTTGTGAGAACAAGTCTGCTTTCGGTAAACCTTTTTCCTAACTTCATAATTTTTCAGATTGTAATGTTTGGGATGCACTTTTTTATATCCGGTATTTAAGCCCCCCTTCAACTTCTAAATTTTCAAAAATAAACTTTTCTTCCTATTTCAATGCATTTGTGTAAATTCAACAGCGTATTTGCTATTTTTCTACGACATGTTATTGGAATTTGTCGGATATAATTATTAAATGTTACATGAAGTTGTTAATAGACTTAATTATAATTCACTTTTGTTAGATTATAAACTAAACGCGTCACTTTTTTAAGTTTTATTTCATATGAATAAATATAAAATAGAAATAAATTATTTTCACGGAACGTAATTTTTAATGGCACATGACTTACGTACTCACCTTCATGTATAAGTGATCAAAAAAATATTGCATTGATGATCTAATACTGAAGAGGCAATAATCTCTTTGAAATTTTTTATCTTTTAAACGAGCGTCCATGTGATAAAGGAATTTAAGCGAAAGATAATTTGCAGCCGCTTCTGGGTACTTTCTACAGATGTCATTGATTTTATCGTACAGATAGGCACATGGAGTACAGCATTCCTCCATGTCTTCGGTATAATTTCCCCAGTCTTTATCCATCCAGGCAATTTCATTATAAACTTTCCACTGTTTTTTGATGGCCTCAATTTCATCTGACTCCATATTACTGGTCAAAACCACACACGCGTAATCATCTTCGCTGATCTGCTTTACAACATTAAGGATGTCTTTTAGGAAGGAAAATATGTCGTTTATAATGGAATCAATACGACTGTCATCGACACCATAAATTGTAAGAATTTGACGCATACGCTTTTCGTTTTCTTGGTAAGCATTCGATGAAATATTGTCAATGGTATCATGATGCAATTCAATATCGAAACCAAAGTCAGGCGTTTTAAAGTATGGCGGAAATGGGTATTCGGGTAGAATTTCTTCATTAAGTAAGTTCTTGACGCCATAATTGCTCATATGAGCACTCATATTTAGCCAATGAAAGCTATCGGAATTCCACTTTGAATCTAAGGCTGGAAAACCACCAATTTTTCTAACAACAGCCAAATAGTCTTCTTCTGCAGTCATGGGATACAGATCGGCTTCCAGACATTTGTTATGGAAATTTTTAGCCAATTCAAATTCGCTGGCATATTCTGGTGCCACATCGTCTATATCAGGTCGCTGCAGTAGATTCTCAACGATATCGTTCAATTTGTATACGATATCCAAAATATTGTTACGTTTACTTTCGGCCGATCGCGGTTCGATAACATTTTTCCAATTACCGCAAGCATATTCATAAAAATCGTCACATGGATACACGGAACGATTCATATACGACAGCATTTGTGCCGCATAATTTTTGCGATAATCATTGTCTTTAAAAGAGATTGTGTTGACCGCACTAATATCACCCAATATGCTGTGTATGATATCATTATCGCTAGCACTTATCGTTGAGGTTTTCGCTTTCAATTGAACCGTATCTGTTAAAGTCGTCGCCTCTGTTGTCTCCGCTGTAGGTTTCGCAAGACACACGTTTATTGTTGCCAGTAGTGCTAGAGAGCCATAGAAAAGTAAAATATTTCTATTGCTTGTTGTATTGATCATTGTATTGATTTCAATTCTTCTCGTTATTGTGTTAAATTTGTTTTTTATTGATCATTCTCAACTTTGTTTTGATTATTTTTGTTTTTTTTTTTCTTTTGCTCTTCCAAATAGTGCAACTCTTCTCAATCGCAATTCAATTGAAACTAATTTTTAATTTCAAATGTGTAACTGTTATAAAAGCATTTGTTTTCTATTTGATCACTATGTATTTCCGTATAACGGACGCGTTTGTAATATTTATACTAACTGTGTAATAGAAAAATTACAGTTATTTGCATGTAGTAGCACGTGCTTTGTTTATGCGGTGGGATAGTCTAACGAATTGATGAATGAGATGTTTGCGATGTTTTATTCTTCACGCACGCTTTTATTCTAATAAGATTCGTTAGTATTTTTAGTTCCGCTCTGTTCCATTTAACAGTTGAGCTCATACTGTTTGATTTGTCGGAAGATTGTTTTTGAAAAATGAAACAAACAAAAAAACAAATAAAAAAATCTTATTGTTTGCAGTAAATTGTTAATTATTATTTAAATATTAATTCTTTAATCTCATTCTAGAGTAAGTTGTGCGTTTTTTTCCAACGAGAAGATGCCAGATTGAATTACTTTCACTATTCCCATGTTGGTAATGCTCATTACCTTAATACTCAGAGGTTATGGCGTCATGTATCCTTATTTGATTTGGTTATTTGCACTCCTTCAAATTCTTTATCAATTATAAATTCAGGGTTTAAATTTTTCCGGCGCTTACCTTATAAACCAATGAAGATAATGAAGTCCAAGTCGCGGTAGTCTAGTGGGTAGTGTGTTGGTTTTTTAAAAGTGAGGCCTCGATTTAAACCCATGGTTCTCATAACATAATGAATGAAGTTGCCGTGGTCTAAAGGCCCGAGTTCGAATCCCAGTTCAGACATCAAAAACGAAAATATTTCTTCGGTGACTTCCTCTCAGCAGATTTCTGGCAAAAACTCTGAGAGTAAATAAAATTGCCATGAAATGCTTCTCAATAAAATTTGTCGTTCGGAGTCGACTTTAAACTGTAGACCCTGCCTCTCATGTATAAAATTAACACACACAACATGAGTGGTGTGAGAAGCTAGGACTGAAGGGTGCGGGCTTCTTGGGGACGATTGCTGTAGAATGTCTAATGGTGAAGGTATAGCACTGGCCATTTTATAGTCACCTAGCAGCAACTCGTTTCCTTGTCGTTCGCATCTTGAGATGTCCACAAACACTACTCCCTCTTTTCCACCTTCCTATAACCTATTTTCATAAAAACATGCACAATGCACTGCATGAGTAGGGGCCATACCCTGAGTGCTGGTTTCACCAAAAAAAAAAAAAAAATAATACTACACTACTGTCTAATAGTAGTATTTGACAATAAAATTGAGCAATTTTGCTTCCAATATAGACATACATACATACATAATTGGTCATTACAACCCTTCAGTCAGGATTTAGACCTAGCTTCTCACACCACTTATGTTGTGTGCGTTAATTTTTATACATGAGTGGCGGGACCTACAGTTTAAAGTCGACTCCGAACGACAGATTTTTTGAGAAGCTCTTCATGGCAATGTTATTTACTCTCAGAGTTTTTGCCAGAAATCTGTGGAGAGGCAGTCGCCGAAGAAATATTTTTTTTTCATATTTCGTTTTGATGCCTGACCTGGGATACGAACCTGGGCTTTACATCTAATAATCGACTCCAATACATATGTATAGGCGAATGCGAAAAAAAATTTATTATAGTTTTAGAATTCGTGGTCCGTAATTTCACCATTCAATAGCATTGTTAGGTAGTTAATTTATCAACGTTCTACACGGTTGTCATATCATATTATAGAGACAAAGCTTTACTATATTTTTTGCATTATTGTCTCGTCTATTATTTTAGTTTTATTAATAAAGTTCTTTCAGGTGTTTGGTCTACTATAGCAGGTCCAATAAAGAATACTCTCTGTTGACATATCGAGCCATAAAAGCAAAAATATCTCAAGCGACATTACATTACATGTATTCTAAAGAATCATTACAGTAAGAATCATTACAGTAATGATTCTTTAGAATACATTACAGTAATGATTCTTTAGAATACATGTAATGTAATGTATTCTTTAGAATACATTACAGTAATGTAATGTAATTACAGTATCATAACTCTTTTTGAATTCTAAAGAATAATTACTCTACTCTTAATACACTCGTGTTACGTTGTTTTTCTTCCGATTGTGTGCTATGCAACACTACACTACGGTAATCACTCGATGTACGTCGCAGTTGGTTCCAAAAAAAGGCGACGTAACTCGAATTTCATATTGCTCATACTACAAAGTAGTATGTTTTTAACAAGGAACTTACAAATGTTATAGTAATCCCTCGATTTACGTCGCAGTTGGTTCCAAAAAAAGATTCTAAAGAATCATTACAGTAATGATTCTTGGGAATGTATTACTCTTTCCCTATTAACGGATTATCACCTACAATCTGGCAACGTAAATGCAACGACTTAGAGGGTCTTAGAAAAGATCTTTTTCAGGGGGAATTTCAGTTTTGTTTTTTTTCTCATGTAATTTTCGTATTAAATCACGCGTGCAATTCTATTTGAATCTTATTAAACTTATTTATTTGAAACCAGACTACAGATTAACTTGAACTGCTTATTAATTATTTCGTATACGAGTACTAAAGTACAAACAATATTTATTTTTAAACAATAATTTTAATTTCATTTTTTTTGTTACAAATACATACGATAAGAGTTTTTTTTTATTAATGAATGAGTTAATTTTAAATACAATTTATTTTTACAATTGAAATTGATATGATGATTTTTTTTTTTAGAAGAGATAATTTATTTTCCATATTTTTATTCCAATGGATCTTTCTTTTCGGAATTTACAAAAGATAAATGATAATAATTTTATAATCTCTTAAACTTATATCCTCTTAGTAATCTTCTGATAGTCTTAATTTTAAGTACGATTGTAATAATTTTAAATTACGTTTAGAATAATTTAAAACCGAACTAAAATATATGTACGTCTTATCTATTATAAAATGCAAATTAATGGTATGGTTCAAAAGGTGTTGGCCTCTATTGATGATTGATTCATATTCATATAGTATCAACATTTATAGAATCGGGCAATATATCAACCAGAAAATAAATGTTTGATTAATTGTATATACATACCATATACAATACAAATATAGTATAGTATGTATTTTTATTTAAAAATTTTACTTTATTTTATACCATACATGTGCTGCTAAATGTTGGGGTAAAACATTTACGTCATGAATTTTGGCGCAAACAATGATAAGATTTATAAACATTTGACATTAACCAACATGTTAAACATTTCTGTTTAATGCTATTTATTCTGTACGCTTATACACTTAATAACTACACACAATTCCTGTTTTATTTACCTAATCTGATTTAAAAAAAGTACCAGCAGCATTGTCGTATTAAATAAATATAAACATTATTAGGTATAGTAAAAATAAATCCATTATAATGCAATTAACTATCCACTTACTCATCTTACTTAATTGGTCATTACAACCCTTCAGCCAGGATTGTGAGACCTAGCTTTTCAACACCACTTATGTTGTGTGTGTTAATTTTATCCATAAATGGCGGCTTTTTGAGTTTTAAGTCAACTCCGAATAACAGATTTTTGAGAAACTTTTCATGGCATTTTTATTTACTCTCAGAGTTTTTGCCAGAAATCTGCTGAGAGAAAGTTGCCGAAGAAATGTTTTAAATATTTCGTTTCGTCGTCATATCGACTAACTACTAGACAACGGCGACTACTATCTATGTATAGAAATATGACGTTATGATTGCTTGACTTAGTGTTGTTCAACCTTCCAATGCAAAACGAATTTGCCAAACTTTTTAATATTACGTTGGAAACCGCAACCTTTTAGATATTGGACGGTGACTAGTGAAATATGTGGATTACATACGGTAATTAAATTGATACTGCGCAAATAGTGGACAAGATTTTATTGGCGGTTTTCCTGGATGTATAAAGTAATTGTTAGGTATTAAGTTGGCAATCTTAACAAGCTGCAGTTTTGGTCAGGGGTAGAACCTCTCGTGCTCGTTTTGTGGGGACAGTCCTAAAATTCCAGGAGATTGACTCTTGATTTATTGCCCCTGTGAATATTTATTACGTGCTAACGTTCTCAGTATGGAGAACAACTTTAAGATTACTCTTGGCAACAGGCGATAGTTTGCTTTCAATGTAAAATTGAGTAACAGAAATCTCCTTCGTGCGAAGAAACTGCATGTTGCTGTTGCCTTAATAGAGAAAGAGAACAGAGAAAAGTTTTAAATAATATCTTCGGCCTAGTGTGAGTTGGTAAAGATTTATGCTTGACGTTGTTCGAAGCATTAAAATTAAGCGGCTATGCGGGATTGAAGAGAATATTCGGGCGAGACGGGTTTTTTATACAGGGATTAGTGGGCATCGCCGTAGAGAACAATCTTATCTGTAAAGGTCAAATTAATGAAGCCCTGCCGTGTGACCAACCGGCCAAAGCGCTCGCGAAACAGAAGTGCCTGGAAGCAAGTGTTAAGACAATCCATAGCCCGACGAACGTTAGGTAAATAAATAAGTGTGTGGCGAGGAATTTTTACCAGGCCCCCCAGGTAGGTTCAATAGAATTGACCATTCAATGGCTTTAACGTAAATACATTTAATATATTTCTTCTACTGAAAATTATCCCACTAAAAATGCCTAAATATGATCAGAAATATGATCAAAAATAAAATCCATCCTTCCAATATGAGAGGATATCTCCAAGACTTGTGACTGATTTTGAATTCTTCACAGTGGTCAATGGTTTTACGTAGCACTTGTCTCGTAGATACCATATATTGATAAGTTGGTGGAGCCAATGGCACGTCTATTGGTTTAATTCGATGAGTATTTCCTTCAAAATTGTAACTAAATAGCCTAGGTGTGATACTTTCGTGATTATAAATGTTCACTATGAAGTCGCCTACTACGTGTGGCTTATTAGACGTGAGCCCAATGTTTAAACCCCAGGTCAGACATCCCCAACAAAACGAAATATGAATATTTCTTCGTCGACTTCTTTTCAGCAGATTTCTGGCATAATTTCTGAGAGTTAAATATAATTGCAATGAAAAGTTTCTCACAAATCTGTCGTTCGGAGTCGACTTTAAACTGTAGATCCCGCCACTCATGTATAAAATTAGCACACACAACATATGTGGTGTGAGAAGCTAGGTCGTAATCCTGACTAAAGGGGTTGTAATGACCAATTATGTATGCATATACGAGAAAAGCCACGACCATTGCTTCAAGTAATCGATTATTATGGTCTACCACACCACTTACCTTTTGAAATTGAGTACAAATTGATACAAGAGACGCCTTTATTTTATTCTTTATATAAAACAATGTTTATTTTTACAAATAAATTATTACAAATTAACAGTTATATTTCATTGTAAAACAATTTACATACATACATATGTACATACGTATATAAACATTAATTAAGTTTCAATGACAAACAAAAAAAAAAAAACTCGTAACAAAATAATAATTTTTTTTTAAAACATAAAAACATAAAAATTAAAAACAAAATTTAATTCATTAAACTTAAACTAACTTAAACTTAAATCAGTGCTATCAGGGGTAAGCAGCTGTTTGTTTGTTGAATGGTTTCCCAAGAAATCTTAACGTTATTATTTGCTGGGCTATAAAATAAGTGTTTATAATACATGGTGCAAGAGAAGACAAACTGAGACAGGACAAAAGCTTAGACGAAAACGGAAGAAGAAAGACAGATAGAGGGAGAGATAGAGGCAAATAGTAAGTAAGAGAAGAAAATACACAGAGTTTAAAGTTCTTGACATAATGTCCTTGGCCGTGCTTAGAAAATATTACTACTGAAGCGTGCTGAAGACGGTAGGAGAGACTGCGTTTGCGTTGGTGCTGATGAAGCCTGGTTTGGTGGCAATAGAGTCTGTTGTGCAAAATTATTTATGCCGTGATTAAGAGCTAAAACTTTATTAATTATATTAAATTCAGCTAAATTTTGATTAAAGCTATTAAAACGATTACTTACTAATCGTTGATTGTTGTATTGGAAGTTACCTGCAGGTGAGTTTTGTTGTTGCTGTTGTTGCTGCTGTTGTTGATAATATGTTTGGGCATTCTGTTGTAGTTGATTGCTAAATGCTGGTATTAAATGTTGTCTGTAAAAATTTTGATTATCAAAATTATTTGTAGAGGATTGTTGTTGTTGCTGTTGCTGCTGATTATATGATGAGATTAGATTGTTGTTGTTTGGTTGCGTCTGGCCTTGATTTACACCAAAATTTCCCGTACCACCTTCTTGGCGAAATAAACGTGCTCGGTTTTGTTGCTGCTGTTGTTGTTGTTGTTGTTGACGTTCTAATATTGCATCGGTCACATATTGTGGTACAAGAGGATTTTGTTGTTGGAATTGTTGATAATTACGCTGTGGTAGTGTCTGTACCAATGACAATTCGGCTGGTGTTTCTGGCAGCAATGAAGCAAATGTTGGTGCAATATTCAATTGATTCGAAGGTTGTATTTGAATGCTCGATATACTGGCTGCTGCTTGAGCATTCGATTTGTGTAAATTTTGTAAATTTTGCAAGTTTTGCAATTTCTGGAATACATGCTGTATGGGATTAATGTCTTGTGGTTGCTGCTGATGTTGTTGTGGTGTTTGTACAATATTTTTTGCAAATCCTCCATTACTGTTGTACTGCTGTTGATGCTGTCGTCCATTAATATATTTGCCATTTGATTCCTTTAATGGTAGTTGTTGTTCCAAGGACAGTGCTGGATAAATGGGGGCAATTTTTGATTGTGTCGAGGGTATAAATTCAATAGACGGTCTAATTGTAAATCCTGGCTCTTGTTGTTGTTGTGGTTGTTGTTGCTGTATTAATGGCAATTGCTGTGGCTGTAAAAGATTATTGTTTAAGGCTTTAGTTTTGGCATAAATGATTGGCACTTACTTGGTTGTTGTTGCCCCTTAGTTTAGTTTGTTCTTCCAAAAGCTTCAATTGTCTCAAAATGAGTTCTTGTTGTTGTTGTGCTTGAAATTTTAATTGATAGATTTGCTGTTCCAGTTCACGTTGTTTTTCAATTAAATAATTGTTGACATTGGTGCCCTGTTGTTGCTGTTGCTGCTGCAGTTGTTGCAGTTGCTGTTGTGGTTGTTGTTGATTTAAATTTGATGTTAATGGCTGTTTCTGAAAGCAATTGAACAAATAAATGAAAAATTGCGTTGAAATGATTTCAAAAGGACAGAGAAGCAGTAATTTATTATTGCTTACACTATTACCCCAAAATGTATATAGTACGTGTGGGTGTATGCATGTATCAGAACTGAGCCTTAAACTATAGTCTAAAGGATTGATAAACATATTTGTTGTATGTTTGCCTCACTAAACTATAAAACGGATGTTGGGTTGATATTCGTATATAATCAAAGAAAAAGGTCTACATACACTACTGTACACCACTTTTTTTTCACAATAATTTCTACGTTATATTTTTCTCAAATTCACTTTTTCTGCAAACATTCTTAATTTAACATCTTTTTCAATTTGGAAAAAAAAGCCGAAAAAATCTACATACAGCGGTATATGTAGACTTTTTTCTTTGACTGTATTCTCCGAGAGTGTGTTCATATAAAGCTGTACTTGTTTCCTTGAAATTTCGAAAACCTAAAAAGTCGATTGCAGGCCTATTAACGTCAGATTTTCATGCAACAAAATTACTAAAAACTTCAATTATTTTCGGAAAATTTATTCCACTTTAATACTTTAAAGAAGATTTAAATTTTTTGTTCAAATAAACCTAAATATTCAAATATTCCAAAAAACCAAAGCTAATTAAAAGTATGAATTCATTCAAATGAAATTGGTTTTTTAGCAGAGCAAAATAATGTTATTTTAAACGTTTAAAAACTACAGTTAATTATGTATATAGAGATGTATTTACCGTTATATAATGACCAGATGTTGGAACAATATTTGAAAAAATATTATTCACCGTTGAGGTACCAATTGTTGCCTGTGTTGGCAACGGCGGCAAGCTATTGGCAAAATTTAATGCCGACGAACGATGAGCATCTGCGGGTAAAACATTCAATTTTGTTATTGTAGGTCCAAAAGGTGGCTGAAATATCGATGAAGTCCTTTGGGTGCTGGAAACTATAGAAGCTTTCGTTGAGGCCGGACTATCAATAATGGGTATAACTTTCTTAGCCGAACCTGATTCATCCAAGTCCACCGTAAAAGCACTCACCAACGGAGCAGCTAGTATACGTATATCATCTTTGGCTACCACTTCAATATTCTCACCATCCTCATTGTGGGTGGGACGTGGTGTGGTTGTTGTAGTTGTGGTAGATGTTGTGGTTGTACGTTTCTTAGTAGTTTTAGGACGCGGTGTTGTTGTTGTAGTGGTGGTGGTCGAGTATACTTCCGTTGTTGAGGCTACTTTCGTTTTTGAATTGCGTATTTCAAATTTAATCTCATCCACAGAATTTAAAGAGATTTCATTTGCTTGCACATTATTACTAACACTACGAGCAGCTTGATTATTATCTTTTTCATCATCGTTCACACTAGTAGCTACTAACGTAGGTGAGCCGAGATTTTTATGATTTTTCTTTTTTGTTTTGTCTATGAAAAGCGCCAATGGCTGCTCCTGGGCATTGTTCTCATCATAGGTGGCAGTGAAAAATTGTACCGAAGGAAAAATATCACTGGGGCTGGTGCTCTCCTCTAAAATCTCCTCCTTGGTAGGTTCGGTTACAGGTACAGCTGCTGTACTATGTATGCTAATGATGGTTGGTGCTATTGTGGTCGAGTCGGGATCATCGTCGTTTTCATTATTCTCATCTTCAATAGCTTCTTTCTCCAGTTTATCTATGGCACGTAGTAGAGCTTGTCTTACGGAAAAATCTAATTTTTGTATGGCCTCGCGTGGTATAATCTCATTGGTTTCCGTTGAACTTTCATCATCTGCCCGAGCATGATGTGAGGCCAATAGAAATAGTAAAAGGCAGGTAATATGTGTCTATAAAAAAAAAGGAAGCAATAGAAGAAAAGTTAATTACTCTTTGAAATTTAATGAACCATTGCCATGGCATATTTCCATTGAACTATTTACTTAAAAATATGTATGTACGTATGCATTTATACATTTTTGGTATGTAAATGTGCACATCTTTCAAACAAACAATTAAAAATATTTTTCCTTATGCTTATGCTAATTTGTGGTAGTTTTTTACAAAACCAAAAAGAAAATATGTATGTATTGTGGGATATACATATTATGCGATTTGTTACACTTAATTTGTCTTGTGCCACATAATCTTCTAAAACAACACACTTTTCATATGAATTAATATTGGATATAAGCGGTTATTAAAGGTTTGTGGTAAATGGAAATAAAATTCACTGGTGTGGTTAAAACATTTAATGTTACAGTGAATAACAAACAATAATGAGTCAGTGATGTAATATATCAACAGAGTTAGATACCCTACGATTATGAAGCCAACTCCTGTAATATTTCGTAAGTCTTAAAATAGATGAGAGTTATATGAGGATGAAGAGACTATTCGTACTAAAATATTACATAGATACATGCATAATTGGTCATTACAACCCTTTAATCAGGAATACGACCTAGCTTGTCACACCACTTATGTTGTATGTTTTGATTTTATACATGAGAGGCGAAGTCGATTTAAAGTCGACTTCGAATGACTAATTTTTGAGAAACTTTTCATGGCAATTTTGTTTACCAAAATATTAAGAAGCTTTAACCAGGACACCATGGAATCTACTTAATTGGTCTTTACAATCCTTCAGTCACCATTACGACCTAGCTTCTCACACCATCCATGTTGTGTTTTTTAATTTTATCCATGAATGGCGGGGCTTTCGAGATTAATATCAACTCCGAACAACAGATTGTTGGGAAGTTATCAAGTTAGTTTTATTTACTCTCAGAGTTTTTGCTAGAAGAATGCTGCGAAGAAGTCGCCGAAAAACAATTTCTCATATCTTGTTTTGCTTCACATGCTTTAGCTGGGGTTTAAACCGGGGGTTCGCCTCTAAAAAGCCAACTACGGTGTTCAATGGGTAACGAAGCAAAATGAAAAATGTCATCCTCTACATTGAAGCTCATTTACATTTCAATGGCGTAGTGAATAGACAAAATTGTTGAATTTGGGGTTTAAAAAATTCTTATGCCTGAGAAACAAATGTAGCCATAACGAACGGCTGTCAGTTGCATATTTTGGTCACGTGGCGTGAGTGGTCCTTGCTTTTTTCAAGACGATGCTGAAATTGTAGTCTGTAAAAGATAATCGTTACACCATCATAATAATGGAGTCCTTGTAGCCTGAACTGGACGGTATAGATTTGGATGACATGTGGTTACAGCAAGACTATGAAGCCTGTAGAACCGCACATGGCTAGTAAGATCATGCGATTTAACTGCGTGCGATTTTGTTCTTTAGGGTTTTGTGAAACCGCGGATTTATACGATGAGTATACTTAATGGGAGCACATACATACATCCATACATAATTGGTCATTACAAGTCAGGATAACGATCTAGTTTCTCGCACCACTTATGTTGTGTGCTAATTTTATTCATAGTTTCGGGACCTACAGTTTAAAGTCGACTCTGAACAACAGATTTTTGGGAAACGTTTCATGGCAATTTTAGCCAGAAATCTACTGAGAGGAAGTCGCCAAATAAATATTTTTTCATATTTTGGTTTTGTTGGAGATGTCTGACCTGAAGTTTGAACCGTGGTCTCCGTCTAATAAGCCAACACAGTACCTACTAAATTTCGACGACTTCAGCTTTATTTTTCTTCTATACGATCCAATAAAAAAAATTCATTTTTACTTAGACACCCTATAACACTAGTTTTCCTTTTTTGTCGATTGGTTAGTGGATCACATATTAAATTACAGAGATAATTTGTTGTCTTTTATAATGTAAACAGACTCAAATCTGATGTCCGTAAACTTACTTCGGCTATTGCGTTATTGTATGTAAAGCATGGCGGTAGTATTCTTAGTATTTTCTAACATTCTTACAAAAAATTTTCCATGTAAATTATACCGCAAATCTTTGTCGAATTTAATCCTCTATGAAATTTTTATTGCTCTCACGTTTTTTGTTTCTTTTATTTTTTGCATTTTATACACTTAATCTCCGCCGTGAATTCATTGTAAATTTCTAAGGGAAACAATTTTTTACAGCTTCTTTAGCCACAAAACACTCCGTTTATAAAACGTGAATATTGTTTAAAGCTGTTGTTAATTTTTGTTTTTTGGTTTTGTTGTTTCACATTAATTTACTTATGTATGTATACATAGTTCTGGTATAATTTTCTTCATTTAATGACTTTACTTTACTTTAATTTTTCTTTTTTTTATGTTTTTTCCCTCTATTTTGTTTAAAGTTAAGTTTTCATTTACAGAGACTTAACCACCTGTTAGTGTTTGTTGTTGTTGTTGACTGTCACGTACAAGACCATTTTGGTGTACTTTAAATAATCAGTAAGTCAGTAAGTCTGTATTGGGTAAAGATTTTCTTTTAATTCACTATTTATGCGCATTAATGTTGAAATTGTGGCCGTTGGGTAGATTTTTTAAAAATGTCTTTAGTGTCGGTATAACGCTGGAATGTTCAAAGGATACATTTGAGATGGTATTTTGCGGTTTGTAGCCGTATTTGAAACATTACTTGGATAAGTTTACAGTGTTGGGTAGTTATTTGTAGAGTTTCTGTTTAAAAGAATGTTTATGAAAATCCAAAAAATAACGAACGATTTTAGAGCAATATAGCATAAAGTTCTTGAATTTCTTGGAATGTCTTCCTTAAGCAGTAGGTCATACCATTCATGGTTAAAATTAATACACACAACAGCAGTGGTGTGAGAAGTTAGATTGTAATCCTAACTAGAAGGCTGTAATGATCAAATAAGTAAGAAAAATACACAAGTCTTCCTTTATAGGGTCGACATAAGTTCCTGGTTAAACATAAAAATAACGCTTTTGTCATCAAGCATTATCTACCTACCTGTCAAAATTTGGGTTTGAGAGCTGTTCATGTCCGACTGCAGAGTGATTTGAGACGAAGTGGAAAATACTGAATTTCTTTTGTTCGTTAAAATCGTTAACACTTATCAAACCTAAGCTTGATAAACACTGTGCTTATATTTACATAATTAATGAATAATACTAAAGAAACCACTTCTTTCATAAAGATATTAAATGTTTTGGTAGCTCCCTAATGTTCTTTCTTAGACGCTTTTACATATTTGTTATTACTGCTATTGAAACTTAAACTTCTTACTCATTAAAACTTCCTAGAGCCTAAACTTGATAGTCGTCAGAGATTAAATTGTTTTTTCTATAAAAATCGGTTAACCGAAACGGAGACCCATCATAACATTTTTAAAAACCAGTTGGCTACCTGTTTAAGATTATAATTAATTTGTACACATTTTTTATGTTTTTTTTTTTTTTTTTAATAAATACTTTTAAGTCTTCTAATAAATTTTCAATGAAAATAGGCACATTTTAAGAGTATTAAAATTCGTTATTCCTATATACAGTGTTGCAAAAAATAATAGAGGCAACGCCTTCTATTTTTCTTAGTTTATATATCACAAAAATAAATTTCATTGTGATTTTATTAGTATAACAGATTTACACTAATTTAGATTCTAATGTTGGTCTAGGGGGTTTAATATTTTTTAGGGACTACATTGTGGTTTAAAGCTGGTAGATATCGTCTAAATATAAGGTCAAGAAGAGTTCGACATACTGAATTCAGTATAATTAATTAATTCTCATTAGTTATCACAATTTGTGGCACACTTTCCTCTGATTGCTGTCTTTACTATATTCCACAAGTTCTCTGGATCTGAAGACAGTGTCTAATATATTGATTTTATTATATTTCAACCATTCCTTAGTGCACTTTCAATTAATATACAGCGAAGAGGCGTATTTTCTTCGATATAATATAGCGTGTAATATCAAAAGATTACAACATAATGCGTTACTTTCTGAATGCATTGTATACGATATAGTGAGTTAACATCACATTAGGAAAATGACTTCAAATAATGTTATGACGGCCACTAAGAGAGGTTTTATTATTCGCAATCGCGATCTTCATACTGTAACGAGACTAATTAATGCAGTGTACAAACCCCAGACGAGGTAATTTTTTTACTATGGTGGTAGGTTAATAAATAGTTAAAGATTGTAAACAATATCCTTTGTTAATGAGACTAAAACAATATTATGATGAAGTGTTCTGTTTATGTTAATGATCTTACAATAGGCCGCGCTATTGTCATACCACAGGTTTTAAATAAAATGTGATTTTAAAGTTTTATTGCTCGTATCATAGAATGTTCCAAAAGTAAAGTTGTTATTGTGATACATTTAAAAAAATCTGACTAATGGTTTTGATAGATCCACAATCGGTTTCGATAGGTTCAAAATATTAAATCAAAGCCTTTGTTTTAATAAGAAAAATAGTTCACGAAGTACTTCTTCTTAGTAAACGAATTGTACGAAAAAGATTGTTGTTGCGTTGTAATAACTTGTATAATGGGTCAGTCAGATAGAAATTCGTATGTACTTTGCCACTCCAAAGAATGTGCAACACCCCAAAATACCCTAATATGACTATTAAGCATGTCAAGAATAAAATAGCCTCTTTGAGTCCCAAAAATAATCAAAAAATATTGAGTCAACTTTATTAATTTGGATACCTACTTTACGTAGAAGTTTGTTCCAATCTTATACATTCCATGAAACAGTGATCTTAAGGTGTTATAAAAAGGAAATGAGCTGTGACCAGGTATGGATATAATAATAGGGTTTAAAGATAATATTTGCATAACGTACTTCGTTTTTGAAATAAAATATGTCACTGTTATATTTTTACATACATTGTGTATGTACAAATTGTTTTTAAAATTTATTTAACAGAATATTCCTTAATATATTAATTTCATATACAGTGGCTTTATTATTATAAATGAGCTAGAATTCTTAAACTTAAATTGAATCAGTAAAGTATTCAAAGATTGCAATGCAAAGTCACATTAGAGGTATTATCAACCTCAAAAAAAATTCATACTAATTTTAATAATTGCGATAAAAAATAACCACCAGAAACGTTGATAAATTAGCTTAAAAGACTTTAAATATATAAACATATTTTATTGTTATCTAAACCACCAGTAAAAAAAAAAAAATTATATGAGCCGTTTATTTTGATAGTGGTTTAAGTCCATTTTTTTTTAAATTTAGTTAATGATAACAATAATCATAATCCTATATAATTGAAAATTAGCTAGTTAACGAAATGGGAAAAAAATGATTTTGAAACTGGTTTAAGTCCATTGAAAGAAATAATTTTTTTCATAAAAGATTAAAAAACACTTGCGGCGAACCTGTAAATTGGCTTAGGATATGTTGGATGCTATTTATAAAAAGTGAAGCCTATAAAATGTTTTAGAAAGAATCTATGGGAGTGGATACAGAGTTCAAAATACCTGATTTGTTACCTTGTCAGTGAAGGCCAAGAAACTTCAATAAAATAAAATTAACACCATTATACAAAAATGTACGTCCCATTTCAACTCCTAAGTATAAGGATATGATGGAGTTACTAAGGTATGTATATACTACCTAAGCACCATGAATATTTTAACAACCTCACACATAATCTAAATGACGAGAAATAATATGGCAAAATCTTTAATATTATCATTAATAAATAAATGTTAGTTTAATTTTTTAATAAATGAATTAATATTTATTTTTAAGTACATGTTTTTCTAATTACATAAATAAAAATCTGTATCTAAATTGAAAGCTTCCCTATTTATTTTAAAGCTATTACGAGTACATTCATCTACATCAAAAATAAAATATTTACAATTTCTGTTATTTAATATCAAGAACTTACCTTAAGAACCTAACTAATTAGAGGAATCACTAGGTATACAATTCTTTTGGATAATTTGTTCAATATTATTGTGTATCTAAAGTATTTTGTTTGCTAATAAACCCCATATAATAATTATATTGGAATTATATAAACGTATTGGAGTAACTTTAAGTGAAAAAATTGACATATAATAATATTAAACAAAGAACACAAAGTGGACTTATTCCTTTACACAAACAAAAAAGTCATTTTATTAATTTTGAAAGTGGTTTAAGTCCATTTTAGGTTCTGAAACACAACTTATTTTTCTAGTAAAGTTTACAAAAAGTATTGCGTTATATATTCTAACATGTTTAAGGTTACAAAGCCATAAAAACAACTTTTTGAAACTTTTCGAAACAATTCAAACGCAAACCCTTAAATATCTTAATATAAGAAAAAATGGACTTAAACCACTTTCAAAATAAACGGCTCATATTGTAAAAATTAACAAAAAGTATAATCCGTTAATTATAAAGAAAAAAGGAGGAAAAAAGTAATTAATTGACATACTTTTCATAAAAATTTATTTTTTTTATTTCGATTGTTACACGAATATATCGTTACAAAATGAAAACGAACACATTTTTTTATTCTTTTTTAATTGCTAGTAATTTTGATAATATCAGTCTTAGAGCTGCAATTTATCAGTCAATTATATATTAGGGAATGATATATCGAAACAAGCAAAACGAACTCGAAAATAAACAATTAATTTGGGCCCTTCTTTATTAGTGCAGCGGTATGTGTATACATATTTATAATGTATTTAGATAGTACTTATACATACGGTGACCATTATTTCCATGAGAAAAAAGCGGACAAATATATAAAATTGAAAAAAAAAAATTCATTTATTATAATTAATATTTTATATAAAGATTTTTAAAATACAGAAATAAATAGGTACATATAATATACACATGCTTAAATTTATACATATACAATGAGCGCCAAAAGTGAGTAAACACCACTGAAATAATTCACTTTCTTAGGATAGCGAGAACAGTAAATGAGAATAGTCGAATAAATTTCCAAAAATAAAAACGTTTATTTATTACTTATAAAATGTTAAAACAAAAACAACAATTCAATTATTGTTGTGCTACAAGTATATTTTTTATAATAGAAAATTTAAAATTAAAGTGGGTATTGACTCACTTATGGCGCTCAGTGTACATACACACGGATATATTTATGTATGTACTTTACTTCTGATATTTCTCTACAGAATGTATGTTTTTTAAGTATTGAACCTGTTAGATAAAAATGTTTTAAATTCCGAACAGTCCATTTCAAAATTGCATTTTATGGTCAATAGAGATTTTAAAGTTTCCAGTCCCATTTGGAATTTGTCGGAAGACCAAATATTGTTAGATATAGAAAAAACTCTTTCTGTTGGTGCGTTAGACGCTGGCAAAGCAAATGAAAAATCTACTAATTTCAGGATGTTTTTATAAGGAATATTTTTCGTTTCAAAAAATTTTAAAATTTCAACCCACTTTTTATCGGATGCTGATTGTTTCCATATTTCTATTTGTTCAGCATTGGCATAATTTTTTATATAAGTGAATTTATCAAATATTTTGTTATTATGTATTTATATTTAAATCATTTCTGATTTCTGTTACTTTTATTAACGACTTTTCAACTGAAGACCAAGATGAAATTGCATTTAACAATATCCAAGCAAATCCCTCAATTACTTTAAAGAGTCATCCCATTGGTTCAGGTAACTAATAAAGGGTCTGTAAAAGTTTTTAACTTTTTCCTTAAACATTTTTACATCAAGTCCCTTTTAGTGAAGAACTGAAATAGAATTTTGTACTTTAAGGGCCATTATTACAACTTTCCGTTAAACTTGGGTTTAGTAAAAGGTACCTTTAGCTAAAGGGAACCGTAAAGTTACCCTTAACTTATTTTCGTTATTACAACTTACAGATAAAATAAAATTAAAATATGGCAGTGCCGGAGCAAAGTCTATAAAATTGATCAATTAAACAAGTTTTTTTTTTAACGCAGTGGCAACAAAGGACTTTGTTTTTTTTGTTGTATATGCTCATTTTGTTTAAATTTGAAGCTGCCATATCGAAAATAGTATATGATATGGCAAGTTCAAACATAAAGTGACCTTTAAATGTTAAAGGTAGGATGATCTTCCCTTTAGCTTAACGATCACTTCTATCTTATTGGGTACTCATAATAATGAAAAACAATTTATCTGCCTGTTAAAATCCTCCCTTTAGTTAACGGCAAGTTGTAATAATGGCCCTAAGTGGTAAAAATACTTCATTGTGACGTTCTATTAACTTTGATTTAAATTCTTTTAATATTATAGCCGCTTGTTACTTTCTAAACGCAAAATATGTATATTTATTGAAGACACTAGCTTGACTGTGTATAAATAATAACCAAGACATAGCAAAAGGATCATTAAATAAGATGATATCTTGTTGTACTGTATTTACGCCTGAATGAATAAATAAATAAATAAAAAAATTAAACAATATTGTTGGGCATTTTTCTTGTTAAAGAAAGTACTCTTTCAATGGTAAAAGCACTTCCATTATTCACCCTAAGGCTGGCATTAAAGTTAACCAATGTCCCAATAGTTTTTTATACTCTACATCAACGTTATCACAAATTTCTTTAAATTTTTGTATAAATGTAAAAATATGAATATAGTTTAACAACTACTAAGCGTTTTTATCGAATTAGAGAAAAAAGTGGACATAGGCGGACATTTTGGAAAATTAATACTTTTTAGAAATTACGTATCGTAAAATAGTGGACAAATAGCGGACGCAAAAAAAATAGCGGACAGGAGGTTAAAATAGCGGACTGTCCGCTATAATAGTGGACGGATGGTCACCGTACTTATACAGTATCGGGATAAAACTAACTAATCATAAAATTTTACTCGATTGATAACAGTAAAGATATATTTATTTCAAACAAGCTTATTTTACTGTTATAATTAAATTATATTATTATTTGTATCAGCTCCTTCGTTAAGCTTTGCTATCTTTAAATTTATGAAATGGAATGAAATGTGTGTGTTGACTTTTTTATTCGTTTAAAAAACTATAATGTGCGGAATATAACATCGTTCAAATGTCTACTAAAGGCTTCTCTAGGTAAAGCGCATGAAATGTCCCATTTTTCATGACTCTAGCTCATAAATCAAGCTGAATTTGTCCGATTACATGGGTTATGGTGTCTATGAAGGCTTATTGCAAGCGGCTGCAAATTAAAAAAACCTAACTGGGTCAAATTCCATGATCTTGGTGGCCAGTTCACATCATCTTCAAGTGAAACGACCATGCTCCGCAACCTCCGTCCTCTTGTCCAGATCCTTAGATCAACCAATAATGCTCGCCTTTGACAGTACTGGGCTAGCTAAGCTTTTTCTTCTAAATCTTATTATATTTAGGGAAACTAAAATTTTTACCAGCATACATACATACATACATACATTATGTATGATAATGTATGATACATTCTTCTTCTCACACCACTTATGTAGTGTGTGTTATTTTTATACATGAACGGCGGTACCTACAGTTCAAAGTCGACTCCGAACGGCAGATTTTTAAGAAATTCTGGATGGGAATTTTGTTTTATTTACTCTCAGAGTTTTTGCCAGAAATCTGTTGAGAGAGGCAGGCACCGAAGCAATATTTTTTTTATATTTCGTTGTGTTGAAGATGTCTGACCTGGGGTTTGAACCGTGGCCTCACGTCTAATAAGCCACGTGGCCTCTCTAGTAGACAGCATACTATTACTATTACAGAAAATAATTTTGCTCTATAGAATTCTAATTTTGGTCAACATATATGTTTAATTTAAAATACACCCTGTTGTTTTAGTTTTTGGGTGTAAAATTAATATCGAATTATAATTACTTTTTGTTTTATGCCCATTTATTATGAATACACTAGAGCCCCGACTTGCGTCGATCCGATTTGCGTCGTTTCGATTTGCGTCGCTTTTTAAAAATTGACAAAACTCAGCTTGCGTTGTTGCAATTTCAACTCGCGTCGATTAAATTTGCGTCGTTTCGTCCCCGATTGGCGTCGATTCGATTTGCGTCGTTTGAATACCAACTTGCGCCGTTTAAATTTCGATTTGTGAAGCTACATACGTTTAATTTTTTTCTTGCAGCATTGAGTACTACCATTTTAGTATTTGTATTGTGGTACATATTTAGAATTTTTTTTGTATTTTAAAATTCTTCTGTTTATTGTTTTGTTATTTCTTTATAATAATTAAAAAACATTTGTTGAACTAAATAAAAATGTTGCTTTCGTTTGAATTCTTGGTCCCAATAAATTAAATTTCGATGCATTTGTATAGAAAAAGTTGATTCGATTTGCGTCGTTTTGATTTGCGTCGCAATTCTCCAGTCCCCATTAACGACGCATGTCGGGGCTCTAGTGTATTGTGATGTATGTATGTTCGGAATAAATAACTACAATACGACTTAAAAAATAAATTAATTTTTATTAATTGCTTAAAATGGTTTCATCTTGGCATGTAAATTAAATTATTAATAACAGGTTATCAGTGAAACTAATGAGATAATGATTTAAATTAATTTGCAAATAATCCACAATGACACAATGAATGACCAGTTTATCGATCAATTCATTTTAACCATAAATTTTATTAACATTTTTTCCACGTTTTTTTCTTTTTTTTTTTTTTTTTGGGTTAATGTTTTAATCCATCATTTTATCATAATGATGGACAATAAATACTGGCTAAATATTTAAAACGCCATACGGATATCTTGATAGTGTGACGAATTTATTTCAATTTTTGTTTTTATCATTGATAATACGTAATATTTTACCATAAATTGCATGGTTTTTCGATAAATTTTATACAAATTCAAGTGGAACAGAATATTAATGTGGCAGAAGGTATGGCTATTTAAAATTTTAAAGTGACAGGCCAGAATATCTTTTAAGCTTTGGAGTCAATTTTAATTATGGAAAATTGGTTTTAAAAAATCATAATTTTTTTTTTCGAGGGCATATGATTACTACGATAACCAAGCAAGCGAAATAGCACACAGAAGTGATTGTAAAATTATTTATGAAATTCTTGATCCGTTGGTTATACTTTATTGATGGCTAGAGGTAAATTTGAAGAGCTCTTTGCAACATATTTCAAAGAGACTTTGAGATTATAGGTCGTTGGAGCATGACCGTTGGACTGAGAATAAACCCGGGCAAGGCGAAGAAAATGTCCGAAACGGAAAAATATTCGACTTCTGGATGAGATAATATTATAAAAAATGTAGGTCAAATAAATAGGAAACGTAAATTAACATGGGAGAGAATTTTTTGTAAGGACAGACATGACATAATAGCATGTAGAAGGCTAAAAAAGATGGTCAGACCAATAGTGGCCTATAAGCTCATTATCTGGACAGACAGCACAAAGCTGAAAACTCGTCTTCAAATTGAGTTGAACAAGATACAAAGGCTAGCTGTTGTTAGCTGGAATCAGCGTTGCCAGAATGATGATTTTATCATATTTTTGATGATTTTTTAACTAAAATATGATTTGATGATTTTTCTCCAAAAAATATGATTTTTTTTTTTCAAAAATATGATTTTTTTGTATATAGATACTTTACGTTATAAACAGTGTAAACAAAATGTTTTAAAGTACAAACTCCCAAATTCAAAAAATGTATTCTGAAATGGAACGTTTATACTTAAAAATATTAGACAATTTTGTAAAGCCACATACATTGGCTACACTGATTTCAATATTGAGGAAAATATTGAAAATAAAGACGTTTTTTTAAACGCCGAAGATGTATATTTAGGAGTATTTGTAAAAAAAAAAGATTTCTGAAACAAAATTTACCAATAGTGAATTAACTGAATTCACTAATTACTGCCTTTCATTTTACATTCAGTTTTGTAAACAATTAACCAAACGTTTTAATTTTAAAGATACTTCCACATAATATTATTAATAAGAAAGTTTCTTCATTGTCTCCACTAATAGAAAGATTTCCAAATTTAATTAATGAAAATGATTCTCAAAAGCTAGACGATGAATTTAGAGAGCTTCGTCACATAGATTTCAAACAATATTTTCAAACCTTAGAAAATATTAATTGTGAAGATTTTTGGGCCAGAGTTTCTAAAATAACTCGTGTTGATAACCATTTAGTTTTTCCAAACATTGACGAAATTTGTGTCCAGTATACTTTGTCTTCCCAGTTCATCTGCAAACGTTGAACGAATTTTTTCTAAAGTTACTTTAAATAAAACTAAGTACAGGAACAGGCTTGAAAATGCAACATTAGAAGGTATTTTGTTTATACAGGATTATTTACTAGTTAAAAGGTGTTCCTGTTATAATCTTAAAATTGATGAAGAAATTGTAAAAAATATGAAACCTTCCCAGTATTATAATTAAATTATTATAGGAAACTACTAAAAGTTTTACAAAACTCTACTTTTCTATTATCTCATTTTTGTACCTTATAAAATTACTACTTACATATCGTCGGCTGGCCTGCAAAATGGCCTATGTGCCTTTTGGGAAATTTATTTTATTCGCCCATTTTTAAGTCTTATTTATGGTCCATCTCTATAGCAAAAATTTGTCCAACGTCTCCGCTGGTTCCAAAATTATTGCAAAAATAAAAAACAAAAAAGTAGTTTTGTATGACTTTCATATAAAAATTATGTTGTTTTTTAGGTCTTCTGAAAAGTTGTTGAAAATTACATAGGCCAATTTGAAGGCCAGACGACAATATGTATGTATGGATTTTTTAAAATTAATTTTAATTAAATTGAATTGTCTTTTATGTATAACATACATATTTATTTTTTGTTTTGTATGTATATAATAGTTTTGGTAAAACATGTAATTAATTTAAAATTGTTTGATTATCGGGTTATATCATATCCTCAAGAATAAAGTTAGTATATGATAACAAAACCCAAAAACCAATCAATGTAATACACTTTTATTTTGAATTGTTATTTATTTTTTAATGTTTTACAAATAAAAGTTAAAAAGTGATGATTTTTTCCCCCAAAATATGATATTTTTTCCTTAAAATGATGATTTTTCACCAGAATCTTCTGGCAACGCTGGCTGGAATGTAGATATATACATACATATACACTGATATGCTTATAAAGTTGCTTTACTCTTACTCTTAAATAACACAAATTTGTCAAACTAGACCTAGCGTGTACTGGAGCGAAATAAAGGCACATAAAATACTTACGTTATATTCTGGTTTCCAACTCTTTCTACTGACAACAAACTTGAAATATATGTTTCCTCACGTGTTTTCTTCCATTCGCAATTTACAACTTTTGAAGTGCGTCAAATAAATCGCTAACGGGTTTGTATTACTTTTCATTTGTTTTATTGTGTGGACGTATATTCAATGCTCTAATTCGGCCAACCCAGTAGGCTGTTACCTAGCTGTTGAACAGTCGATGTTCCACAGCCTTTCTTTAAGGTACACTTTGAAGAGTTTTAGTTTTGGAAACAGCAATGCTGAACAATGTAAAATCAACAGATTGTCTTGCAGAAGTTTGCGTAATTTTTTCGATTTCAGTTCTGACAAGTTGTATCTTTAATGCACAACGGATAAATAGTCTAAAAGGATTGGAAATTCTAGACAGTCTCGTTGGTTGTTGATTGAACTCGGTGGGGGTTTTTTATTCGGCAATTCAGTACTAGAGACATTTTTTCATTCGATTTTTAATGATTTTCTTGGAGGAGCCTTCCTTAGTAAACGGCCTGTTGCCAATGTTATAAAAAGACAAATTTTTTGAATTTTGTTTAACCAGTGTTTTAATTGAAAGTTGTCATAGTCTAGTTGGTAGTGTGTTGGCCTATTAGACGTGAGGCCACGGCTCAAAGCCCAAAGTCTGACATCTCCAACAAAACGAAATTTTAATCGGCGACTTCCTATCAGCAGATTTCTGACGAAAACTCTGAGAGTAAATAAAATTGCCATGAAATGTTTCTCAAAAATCTGTCGTTCGGCGTCGACTTTAAACTGTAGGCCCCACCACTCACAAATAAAATTAACATACAAAACATACATAAGTGATGTAAGAAGCTAGGTCGTGCCGTTGTGTTTCAATTTTGCAGGCAACCATTCTGCTATTTAAAATTAAAATCGAGTATCAAAATGTAATAAAAAGAAATATCTCTTGGCGTTATGTACAAACTTCCTATAATGTGTTGAAAAACTTTTGGGTACAGCTAATTCAAGTAAAAGTATACGAATAGAAAACAAAATTAATTCATCACATGTACTATTATTAAGAAGCAATAGTTCACGAGTAAATACGTTATAATACTTCAATAGATTGGTTAGTGTAACGTCTGTTTTTCGCATGTAATATTGTAATGTTATAATGTGGGATTAAATTATTTTTTTTTTTCGAAACAATGTATTTAAAGGTTATAGGGGATCAACATCAATAACACCCTATGTATACAATATGAGCTTCATTAAGAAGTAAGTGTTTAAATTTGATGAACCCTTTTGAAGAAATTTGTAATGAAATGAAAATAAATTTATTATTATATAAGATATTTGAAATTTGTTATAATAATTGGATAAAAAACGAATTAAAAAAAAAGGCAAACCAAAAATACATTTCTTAACCAAATTTCAGTCTTTAGGCCGCTTAACTCTTAAGCAACCTGCGCCTGCTGGTTTACTTGGAACTGGAAAAGATCTTTGTGCTACATCTTATTAAATATTAAGTTGCATACATACATAGATGTGCAGTGTTGCATGAACATCAGCATAACTTTGTTAATTTATTTTTCATATGAATTTGAAATTTGAATATTTTTTTTGTAAAGCTTCAAAACGCTAAAGCAGTTACAAAAGCGAGAAATGTTACGGAAATAAGTGTTTTTGTTTTTAATCTTTTCATAAACTTGATTTTAAATAATCTTTTTTTTGTTTGTATTTGTTTTTGTTTTAATAAACTTATGGAAATATTCAGTAGGAAATCTTATTTTAATTAATAACCCAAAAGCAATCAAAACCTATTTTTGTTTTCATTTAAATTGTTTAAAACTGCATAGTTATTAATGCTAATTTAAATACTGTGTATCTAATCTAAGCTAACTTAAATTAGAACTGGAATAAGAACACAAACATGCCGATGTAGAGTTAAACAACAGGTTTAGCTAATTTTAAGCTTTGACTTGAAATATTTCAAAAATATTGTTTTTATTAAATTCCTTAATTCTTCTTTAATTTACATAGAATTTTATAAATTGACCTTAACATCGTCTTTATTATTGTTTAATTGGATATTTCTTTTGAAATTGCTGTTTGCCTTGCTTATGTTTTATGAAGTAATTCTATAGACATGAATAGATATTATGTTACACAAATTACGCCATTAGTTATCATAATTATTGTCTTTTGTTTAAAATGTATCAAGAACGTTTAAATTTGTATCAAGTTAAAGTATAAAAAGTCTTAAAAGGCCTGAATTAATTTTGTTAAATTGAATTTCCGCCTCTTAACTAGAAGGGCATTGTCTCTATGTATGTGCGTAGCCAGCACTTCATAATTTGATGCCATCTGTATTAGTTTTAAAAGGAGAATCTAGTAGTGCATATCCAGGTTAAGATGTAACTTACCCTTGAAAGTAGTTCTCGAGTTCTCGGGAATTACTTCAATCATTAGCGCCTGTAGTCGCCGTAGTCTAGAAGGTAATGTTGGATTATTAGACGAGGTCGTGATCATTAGACAGCTCATACATCTCTAACAAATCCAAACATGAAGAAATTTTTCTTCGGCAAAAACTCTGAGAGTAAATAAAATTGGATTGAAAAGTTTCTCAAAAATCTGTCGTTCTGAGTCGACTTTAAACTGTAGGTTCCGTCACTCATGGATAAAATTACCAAACACAACAAAAGTGGTGTGAGAAGCTAGGTTGTAATCTTGACTAAATGGTTATAATGATCAATTATGTATGTATCAGAGATCAGCAACGAGTATTCAAAACGATGAGTAGATTCGAGTCATACTTATAATTTCAGCTACTTATACGCAAACATACTTATTTTAATATCATACTCATACTACTCATATTCAAAGTTAGAAATACTCATAGTACTCATACTTAACAATACGCACGATGTTGTTGATTTCAACTCTCCATGCTTCAACATATACACGAAGTACAAAATAAGTATGATTCGAGTACGAACACCACAATACTCGCGAGAAACTTGTGTGTGTGCTTTGCTTGCGTCTTTGTCTTTTCTTTTCTCTTCTTTTGTAAATGCAACAATAACTACTACTATAAATTTTGATGAATGATTCGAGTGACTCGAATCATTCGTAAGTATTATAAGTATTTTTCTAAATTAATGAATCTGAATGAGTAGGCGTATGAATCAAACAATGAATCGAATGTTGTGAGTTTGATGTCAACGTTGTACTCATACTCATTGCAACCTATACTTATAAATCAATGTTGTAGCGAATACGAATGAATCAGAGTAGTTGAATTTCAATTCTGTTGATTCACTCATACTCAAAATTGCATAAGTGCTTATGAGTAGCGGAAAAACGATTCATTGCTGATCTCTGGTATGTATGTAATAGCGCCTAGTGACAAATAGTATGACAAGATATGTCGATAAAAAACTTGGAAAATATTGTTTCAAATGCCATACTTGCTCCAAAATTATGAGCTGCTACATTGAAAAAATGTGCTAAACGCTAGCGGGGCTTTTTGTCAGACTACTTACTTAATTGGTCGTTACAATACTGCTTCTCACACCACCTATGTTATCTGTAGCGTAACCTACAGTTTAAAGTTAAACATCCTTTGAGAAATTTTTCATGGCAGTTTTATTTACTCGCAGAGTTTTTGCCAGGAAAATATTTTATCATATTTCGTTGAACCACGTCCTCATGTCCAATAAGTCAACACACGCATTTGTGATAGGTATTATACATAAAGTTTGCGATTGTCATAATAGAAGGAGAGTAGTGCTATTGATATACCAGTGGAGTTAAAACTTGAAAGGTATGCATTAGCCGCTGTATAGCTTAGGTTAGGCATTTATGGACAAGGACGGACGCCGGAACTACGTTCGTTAGGGACTTAATCGCTGACTGGCTATCCGAGAAAATGAAGAGATTTTAAGGGAAAATCCTGTCACTCAATAAGTATTGTGCCGCCTTAAAAATTGTCATGATCTCTGCTTGGAAAACACTGCAGCGATCAGGCAGCCTATAACAAAGTTTAATATTAGGACCCTTAATAAAGATACCACAGCCTACATTGTCACTCATCTTTGAGCCAGCAGTGTAAACTTCAAGGATTCCCATTGGCAACCTCCGGTTCTTCAGAAATGTGAGCATTACAACTTATTATTAACATTGAACTTATAGTGGCATCGTCATTTCAAATGATAATTTTAATTCCAAGGATGTAATTAAGTGAACTAGTCATTTATTATGTTTGTATCTTTTCTAATGTCATTACCTTAGTCAAGGTATAATAACAAAATACGTTTTAAAGTTACCATAATAATCATTATACATTTAAAATTTTCTTCTCCACACTTTGTAACTATGATCTCATGACAGATTTCAATAGAAAAATCGATAATAAATAGAATTTGTTATTGAGATCTTATTGGAAATTGAAGTGTGCTAAGCGTGCCATGACCTTTACTTCATGAACGAAAATATCTTTCAACAGTCATTCAATAATTTCAGCCAATCGATAATTAAATTTATGTTATAACAACGATTCATCGATTGCAAACAACCTTGACTTCATGTAGTTTGAAATTCTCATGCACATTTTGTAAAAATAAATTATTTTCTGCAGATCAAAAGATGTTTAAACTTCCACCTTCCAATTCTCATTTAAATATTGAAATTAACGAAATGAAATGTAAAGCAAAACAACACGAAAATATGAAGAAGATGAAGAAATCATCTTCAATAACAAAAATAATTATTTTATTCAAATGAGAAAAAAATAAGAGAAAAAGAAACATTAACTTCATGCCATAAAATTATAAGATTTGCCGAAAAATACCACAAATTCTGCTACATGAATACATGAGTACATGAAAATGCTTTGAAGAAAACGGCAATTGGTTACATCTTCATATTTTATTGGCATGATTATCAACTGAAGTGTTAAAATTAGGCAAGAGGGACGACTTGTCTATGCCAAACGTTTATTTGCCAAGCATTTTTGTTGAACGGAAAAAACACCAAAGAAATCCGAGATGCTGTTAAAATGCAAATGTTACTACTACTGGATTACAGCAATAAGGCAGCCAGTTGAACATTCAGACATACTGACTTAGCTTACGTTGTTTACGTACGTATACAATGGCTTGTGCTAACGGTTTTAGTCAATTGAGCATAAATCATTTTTATTTTTTTGTATCTTCTTTTAATGTTTTTGCCTTCTTCTTCTCATTTTACGTATCTTAACGATTTGACTGTAAAGTTTTACCACAACCATTGCTGTCATTATTTTTTGTAGCAACATTACACTTGTAATCATATTCGTATTATATTCATATTACTGCAGTTGGTTGGTAGCACATACTACTTTAGTATCTTAAAAAGCTAAAAATGTGGAAAATGTATGAATATTTTAAACAGACAATTTAAATTAGGTTTCATGATTTCGCAAGATTTTGTTTTGAATTTTTAATATAAAAACAAGTAAATGAAGAAAAAGAAAATACTAATAAGAATGAAGTAACTGTAAAGTTAAACATGATATGGTCCATATTTCTCAAAAACTTTTGTCCCATTTACCGAAGTTTATCTGATATTTATTATTAATAAGAAATCAGGTTATATTGTTGCTTGTTAGCACCAGAGAAAATTTACTTTAAATATACATACAGATTTTGGTATAGTATATTTGTAATAAATTTTAACGGATACATTTTAAAATTTTATATAATAATTGGTCATTACAGCCGTTTAGTCAGGATTACAACCTAGCGTCTAACACCACTTATGTTGTGTGTGTTAATTTTAACCATAAATGGCGGCACCTACATTTTAAAGTCAACTCCGAAACGATGTTTGAGAAACTCTTCATGGCAATTTTGTAAAACATTTCTTATGTAAAACATTTCTTTCCTTCACTTTAATATTGAAGTCACTTTAGGTAACTAAGTAATGTCGCTGCGTTTCTTTATTTCCTTCCGCTTCTTTGAGCAACGTATGGCTGTAACACAACATACATATGTATGTTCTTCCAGTCTGATTAATCAAGTTTTTCCAACTAGGCAGGCGATTAAACTACTGTGACAGCTCATAAATAGAACTGTAACGCTCTGTGAAAGTATATTAGATGGTGCTAACTAGTCGTCTTTTTCTTGTTGATTTTATTTTCTTCGGGGAGAGACAGCTGTCAATGGCTTTCCAGTCGGGTTATTGAGTTTGAACTTATTTAAGAATCTTAATTTTAAAATTACGACAATCGTGATAAAGCTCAGATTTAAATCCAGCAATTCATATTCATAATTTATATTCGGGAAACTAGGTCCACAATCCTGACTGAAGAGTTGTAATGACCAATTATGTATGTATAATTCATATTCGAAATCGAGAGGAAAATAACACTTTTTGTTAATTTTCATCAAATGCCACAAGTATAAACATAAGACATAAATAAATACGCAATTGGTGAATAGATCGATGGATATTTCAGATAGTTGATTTTCTTAGGTTAGGTTAGAGGACGTGTACTTGTCAACTGTGACAAGTACAGTACCTGGATATCGAATTGACCCATTGTACAACGTCCTAGCTTCTCACACCACTCGTGTTGTGTGCGTTAATTTTATACATGAGTGGCGGGACCTACAGTTTAAAGTCGACTCCGAACGATAGATTTTTGAGAAGCTTTTGATATCTGACTAGTCGCCGTAGTCTAGTAGGTAGTGTGTTGGCTTATTAGACTGAAGGCCCGAGTTCGAATCCCAGGTCAGACATCAAAACGAAAATATGAAAATATTTCTTCGACGACTTCCTCTCAGCAGATTTCTGGCTAAAACTCTGAGAGTAAATAAAATTGCCATGAAAAGCTTCTCAAAAATCTGTCGTTCGGAGTCGACTTTAAACTGTAGGTCCCGCCACTCATGTATAAAATTAACGCACACAACACGAGTGGTGTGAGAAGCTAGGTCGTAATCCTGACTGAAGGGTTGTAATGACCAATTATGTATGTTTGATATCTGACCTGGGATTTGAACTCGGGCCTTTCGTCTAATAATCCAACACACTACCTACTGGACAACAAATACTTTTTGTCTAAAAATTTCAAGGCATCGCCAAATGAACACAATAGAATCACACATGGGTGTGATACGAGCCTAGCCAATCATGTTATCACACTGGTATGTACATAAATACAATACAAAAGACATCAACACAGCAAAATATATCAAAGACCTTAAAAGACTCAGTAATAAATCATAATTTATTTGTTTTAAATGTTTTTAATTTATTTATCAGCCAATTATTGCTATAGTTTGCTAACAAAAAACTCTTAAACAAATGAATAAAAATAAAAAAAAAATAAACAAAAGTGATATTCATTGTAGTCTCATAACTTTTGTGGGGCAGTTTTAATTTATTTTTTATGATATTTTGATATGAAATTAATGAGATTGATGTCTTTCTGTTAACTACTATTAATAAATTTACATTCTTTTTTTTTTACTTTCGGTGCATATTTTATTTAAAGTTTTAAACAAAAGAAATGGCCATTATGACATTGAAATTATTTAATAAATTATAAATAAAATACAGTCTTTTTCTCTCTCGCACATTTTCGTTTACTTTTTTCTTAATTTTTTTTTATTTTTCATTCATTCATGTGAATTCAAATGATGGCAGTTTTGTGAATATTATTTATCAAAGTTATGATTGTATCGTATTTATATGAATTTAATTAAAACATATTTCATTCTTTTATTTATTTGTTGAAGGATTCGACTGTGTGTGAATTTTTTTAAAATATTTTATGACTTGCTTTTGATATCTAATACGGTCGAATGATTTTATTTTTAATTAAAGAAAATTTCTTAAAATTTAGTATGAAATATGGGACAACTTTAGAAAATGGTGGTAATATTGGTTAGAAAGCCTTGTTAAAGTACAACTAATGACGTATGTATGTTGCTTATTGCAAATTGATAGTAAATAAAATTGCTGCGAAAATTTTCCCAAAAATCTGTTGTTCGGAGTCGGACTTTAAAATGTAGGTACCGCCACTTATGGACAAAATTAACACAAGCAACATGGGTGGTGTGAGAAGCTAGATTGTAATCTTAACTAAAGGGTTGTAATGACCAATTAAGTTAGTAATCAAAAAAGAAGTTCTCTCAAAGTTTACTAGAAAAAAATTGCAAACAAGGTGGTGGTCACCATATTAAAGGCATTTTGTTCTGTTTAAGATCGTTATGATGATAACAATTAAAAGCAATTTTAATTTAAAGTGAATAGAGTGCACAGATTACTGAAAAAATTTATTTTTATATATAATAAAACAAAAATATTATTTTAATTTCTTTAAACAATTAAATATTTTATAATCACAAATAATTTTATTGTATTCCCTTAATGAGTTAATGCCATTTGACGAAATTACTTACAAAGAGGTTTAAAGTCTTTAAGACTATTGTTATTTGCCTTTGATATTAAATTGTTATACAAAATAAGATTTAAAATTTTTAATTGAGAATTATGTTGAATGTTTAACGTCCTACGTATTATTTGTATTAAAATCTAAGCTTTTCTGAAACAACGGCATAAGTCCGTGTACAAGCCCTATTGTTCAGTATAATATAATGGTTTTACACCATCATAAAATACAATTTAATTGCTTTAAGCCTAATTTTATAGTTGCTCTTCCATTTAAAAGTTTTTGTTTGCATTGGTGTTTTGTAAATTTTAATCAAATTTCTTACCCAAACGATGTGTACGATTTGATGGTTTAAGAGCTTGAGATACAAATTTGTTAGCAACTAGATTAGGCCGTTAACGATAACAAAACAAATGCAAATAAATAATGCTTTGAAAACATTAACATAAATTCACACTTATTTAAATTTGTCCAAATCTGTATACCATATAGTGTGGCTTAATGCTTACTTACCAGTTGTCTTAGTTTGATTAAATTTTATGGTTGATAATCAGTTAAAGGCTTAACTACGCCATAAGTTAAATGAATAGTATGCGTTATTTTTATATTATTTACAGGTTTTAAGTCCATTCTCATTATTAGTTTTTAAATATAAAATTTATTGAACAAAAGATCTCATCATGTTGTACGAATATCTTGACACAAAGGTTGACAATCAGTTTTATTATCTGTATTATAAATTATTTTATTATGCTATCAGATGTTAACTGAATAATTGTGTCGTTTTTTTATATTTCAAAAGATGTTATTACCCGATTTAATATGAATAATATTTAAATTTTGATTGATTTTATTGTAATCAACGGCGGTATCATGTTACATTTGATGAAATCAATGCAGTTGTGATTCAATCATTTTAACAGCATTTCATGAGATTTCAATCAAAATTAATGATAATCCTTAGTAAATGATATTGTTGTTGATGTGATTATATGTTGGTCACAAAAAAAAAACAAAAATTAATTCCAAAATAAATTATGGGTTTATAATACCACTGACCTCGGCCTGCTTATCATGCAAACATGGAGTTGACAAGTTGTCAAGTTTATGTAGACAATATGTCTACGATTTATATTTCTATGGTTTCTAGTTTTAATTTTGTAATATTATCTTAAACTACTTAATAATAAAATGCACCATTTATTCTATGACTGATACAATAAATATTAACAAAATATTGATAGCTTTGAGCTCTGTCAAGTGTAATAGTAGGTTTATTGGTATTCAATTAAGCTATTGTATTAAGATCAGTGTTATTTGCTCAAAAAATTTCATTGTGAAAATAAAGGATGCCTTTTAAAGGACAATTTATTCCAATTGTATTTATCATAAATTGATTCCACAGACATCTGTTGATTTTTAAGGATTTTTGGTAAGATTCACGTCGAAAATGATGTCTCTGTTTTCGGAGCTCTCCCCATACCATATCAATTTTATGACAGAGAAATTAAAGTAACTATTTTATAGGCTTTAAAAATGTTATGTAATTATAATTGACATTGTAATTGACATATTCCTATTATCTTAATTGGCCATTACAACCCTTCAGTCAGGATTACGACCTAGCTTCTCACACCACTTATGTTGTGTGCGTTAATTTTGTACATGAGTGGCGGGACCAACAGTTTAAAGTCGACTCCGAACGACAGATTTTTGAGAAGCTTTTCATGGCAATTTTATTTACTCTCAGAGTTTTTGCTAGAAATCTGCTGAGAGGAAGTCGCCGAAGAAATATTTTCATATTTTCGTTTTGATGTCTGACCTGGGGTTTGAACTCGGGCCTTCAGTCTAATATGCCAACACACTACCTACTAGACTACGGCGACTTCCCAATTGTCAGATTACTATATTAATTTTGCTGATATTGCTTAAAATGAACACTTTATGACCATGTGATACAATTAATTATCATTGGCATAAAATTATTTTCCAGACAAACTTTCTTTTGCTGCGAAGATATTCTTTCTTATATTTAAGATAAGTACTTACAATATATCCATAGCGTGGTATAATGTGAAATTATTTCAATTTTTTTTAATTATAAAACATTCGATTCAGAAAGTCCTCTGATCCTTACGTCAAAACTTACGTCAACTATTGTCTAGTCGAGAGAAAAAAATTAAAAAAATGAATTAATTAAATTCTCTTTACATTAAGATTCGGTAGAAAACAGGAAATGTGTTAGTATGTAGGGGAATTCATTCCTTATTTCTGGTAGCATCGCAGATAAAGTTACCTCTATATGCCATTCACATGGGAATTTGTTTGGTTTGATATCTGTTCAGCCGTAATATAGATATGACACCAAGTTCAGATACCAAATGAAGAAAACTTAAAAATATCTACAATATCCGGAGAAAAAAATAACTGAAAAACAAGAAGGTTAATTGATATGTCTTGGATAGGCTATTAATGATCAGAATTACAATTCAAACGGAGTACTATTGACGAAAAAGAGTCGTTTGTTAACATTTATTAAGGCAGAAACAATTTTGAAAAGTTGTTATGATTAAAAAATTCCTGGCTAAATTTACACTTAGATCTGTATCAAACTGGCCATTTAGACAATTGATTTTTTATCAATGATGTCTTGATTCTTATAAGGAGAGAATGCCAACCAAAGATCTCAAGCCCTTTCACGTACACCTAAGCTATCATGTAGGCTTGTTGTACGCTCACCATTAGGTGAAGTCTCTTATATAAACACAAAATTCCTTAGCTTCTTCCAGTCGAGTCCTCTGACACGAGTTATGTCTGGTGTAATGTCTTCTTCGAAATATTAAGAATGTCATAAAAAGTGTACCAATTTTTTAATGTCTTTATAGCATGCCCTGCAATCATCACTTTTCACCACGACAGTACGGTTCAGGTGAACTTGTAAGGAAGAGTGTCCCGTGAGTACGCTCATTAGTGCGCTTATGTATTCCTTATATAGTTTTCAAATATAGGATCGCCCTAAAATATTTTTGTAATTCTTCCTACTTCCCCAATAGTCTATGTGACGTTTTTGCACACTCTTGTAGTATGTAATACTCTGGTAAAAGTTGAAATTAGTGGAGGAAAATTGTATAAAGAGATGGAAACCAAATTCAGCTTTTAATCCTAACCTATCCTTGTGCTTGCTACCCCACTCAAGTAAATTAATATTTCATACACAACAATATTACAGCGTGATTTGGAATTTTTTTTAAATATTTTTTCTGTAATTTTTTCACTTCTTATTCATCAAATACTCAACAAATATTCGGAAAAGGAAACTTGCCTTGATTAAAATATTCGACAATTAAATGTAAATATCTGACAAAATCATATTATTACAAAACATATTCCATCTAAAATTCAACAGATGCAGTATTGTAAATAAGAAATAAAATTATTGTGGAAGTAAAATCACATGAAAAAAAACTTGAAATATTTTTTATGAATTTTAAAGAAAAATATTTTTACTGATTACAGGCTAAAAAAACAAAAAAAAAATTATAATGTTTTTCTTTCCTATGTTTAGCTCATTGATGAAAACCTAAAAGCAATGTCAATGGCATTATATGACTATGAAAATTGAAGTTTCACTTTAAACACACACAATACAATACCCCTTATAGTAGGTACTTGAAACAACATTGTAATCAAGTAAACGTAACTTTCAGCAAAAAAGACAAAAAAAAGTTTCTGAAAAGAAGAAAAAATCAAAAAAGACTAAAGAGAGACAAGTTAAAAAAAAATGTTTAGCTTGTAATGCAACAGCTTCTTTTGCTTCATCTTCAGATTAACAAAATTTTACACTCTACAAAAGAAGCTGTTGATGACACAGACGATGAGATGCATGTTTCTTTGCTTATAGCATTTGATTGGACTTTATTTTCTTTTTTATTTTTTTTTTCTAACATTTTTTATTGTATATTGATGTGTTTAGTCATGAAGTTTGTGATGTTGCTGTTGCTTTCAAAGCTTTTATTGTGGCGGCCAAAGATATTTTTATTTTTTATTTTTTTGTTTCTGTTTTTTTGGTTAACTATGATGTAAAACTGTTCGAGAGTTATTATTTAAAAAATTAATTTTTTTTTTTGCCTGTTTACATTATGATGGATTATTTATGAGGTAATGCCTCATTCACCATGTAGCTCGTGGAAATAATTCGCATGTAAAATTATATTTTTGGCCATAAAAAAGAAAACTAATTTTTTTTTTTTGTATTTCAGTCAGGAATTTTGTAGTTTTATGACTTTTCTTTGTGAAATAATTTTAGAAATTTAAAAACAAAGAAAAAAAAAAAACAAACAAATATTTTATGGTGTGTTAAAATTTTTTCAAAAAGAAGACCCCACAAAAGAATTCTTTGACAAATTGAAAGACTTAAGAAAAAAACCTCTTTGTTTAGCTAACAAAAGATTTAAGCGACAAACTTTATTGTTTAAGTTTTTTGTTTTTAATTTTATTGTTGTTTTAAGTGTTTTATTGTTTTATACTTCTTTTTTTTAATTTTGTTACTTTTAATTCAACACTTAAATGGTTTCTGTGACAGGAAGATGACACAGTAGCATTATTTTGTCTTTCATTTAATTTCTGAACAATTCAATTTCAATTCCAGGTGTTGTACGCTGCCTTGATAACAAGACCAACTCTTCATTTAACTTGGCTTATTTTTTTCTCCAGTTCACAATAGATACGTAACAACAATACAACAACAAGGTAAGTCTATCTTATAGTTTATATTTAACTATTTAAGTGGTCTTAAGGGCATTATTAAAGTGTGAATGCAACGTATAAAAAAACATTTTTATTGTTTAATGTTTTTAATTAAATTAAGATAAATATGTAATTGGCCTCAAAAAATTATAAACGACATGACATTTGCATTACACCAACTAAATTATATGAAATTAGTAATGCCCTTCAGCAGCATATAAAACAAACAAAAACATTATTTTGATAATTTTTTTTTTTTTTGGCTACAAAAACCTTTTTTTTCTGTTTTTGCAACCAACTGTAACGAATGTTAAATTTCCTTTGAACAATTAAATTATAAGCGTAAATTTAAAAACAAAGCAACAAAAAAAATTTATTAAAATATGTTATGTTTGTAATTATGTTACACATTTTGAAAATTGTGATAAGACTATTATTTGATTATTATCTTCTGAACTAAATTTATTCATTTACAATGGAGGTAGTCTACGGATTCGGTTTTTTATTCAAAAATTATTGTAGAGCTGTGAACATTTAGAAGCATACTCTTAATGTTAAAATGCTATAAGACAGCAGAGATTAAGTTTACATTAATGTTTGTATTTACTTTTTGAGTTGATATAATCATATTTTTACAAACTATGAATGAGAATATAATAATGGTAGCATCATTTAAATTAAAAACAACAAATGCAAAATGATAACTAAATCTGTAATAATTTTTTTTACTTTTTTTAATTCATCTTCAATTCCATCTGAAGAATAATTAGTCCAATCTAAAGTGTAATATCACAATGGGCCCTGTGTGTGGCCTAACTGAATTGGGGGGCAACCACTTCTAACTAAAATCTAAAATAGTTTGCCATTTGTTTCCTTAAGGGCGCGGTGCTTGTAAAGTATAAAATTGTAAAATGTGACGATGAATACGATATGTATACATGTTGCCTTAAAATTTTAAATCCGTGTTTTACCCAACACAACATTTAGATCCTAGTAAATGCCAAAGGCCGTAAAAGCCCATTGAGATTTTTTTTGTTTTTCTATATTTTATGCCAAGATTGTACCCTATGAAGTCGTCATAGTATATCAGGTAGTATATTGGCTTATTAGACATAAGGCCTCGGTTCAAACCCCAGGTCAGACAACTCCAACAAAACGAAAAATGAAAAAGTATTTCTTTGGCGACTTCCTCTCTGCAGATTTCTGGCAAAAACTCTAAGAGTAAATTAAATTGCAATGAAAAATCTGTCGATCGAAGTCGCTTTTAAACTCATGTATAAAAATAACACACACCACATAAGTGGTGTGGGAAACTACGTCGTAATCCTACTGGAGGGGTGTAATGACCAATTATGTGCGTATGTAACCCATAACTGCATCCAATAGCTTTATATGGGTTTTTAAAATTAAGTTGCGTCACTGTAAAACACCCGTTTAAGAACATGTTTTTCCCTTGCCAATGTACAAGTAATGTGTACACATTTTTCTATGTCGATTTCAATTTTCCATTTATCAAATCGCGAATACAAATTTCAGTTATTTGCAGAATACATCTATAGTTTCCGTGAATGCTTATAAATGCCAATATTATTGCACATATGTACGTATGCATATTGTTGTATATAGTTACTAGGAATTAAAGTACTGTCTTATGCGACTCCTTGTTATATCGTATGTTGTGTGCTTAAAAAACTATTTACATATGTATCGGGTCTTTTATTAGGCGCTTACTATTTTAAAATTTAAAATCAAAAGTTTTAATCCTATTAAGGACCTATTGATGTCATTATGTGTGGAGTATAACATCATTCAAATGTTCGCCACGGCTTCTCTAGGTGGAGAGGATCCGAAACACCCAATTTCCATGTCTTTGGCACATAAATCAGGCTGAATTTGACCGATGACACGTCTTAAGTTGGCTTTGAGAACCGTTGTGGTTCGTGGCTTATTTGCATACATTTGCGACTTACGAAAATCTCACAGAAATAAGTCCAACGGGGTCAAATGGCACAGTCCAAGCTATCTTCACATGAGATGCCCATTCTCTCAAATAGCCCGTGCAGAATATCCACTGTGGCATGAACTGTGTGACACGTTGCTCTATTCTGTTGAAATGATATGTTGTTGGCGTCCAGATCATTCAATTCAGACCAAAAGAAGTCGTTCATCAGTGGTTGTCGATGACAGTAATGGCTTGGCCAACGTCGTTCTCGAAGAAATATGGATGACGATGACTCCACCAACCCAAAATTCACATCAAACTGTGATTTTTTTCGAGTTGTATTGAATGCTCTTGGATTTGGTATCGTTCCTAATTCTAGAATTAATGAAATGGGTCTCATCGCTGAAGATGAGGTTTTATGTGGTACATTGCACGTACAGAACACGCATTTTAATCAAACAATTTTATCATTTGCACGTGTTAGTGAATGCTACATCTGTCCATTGTAATTTGCCAAACTGACGCAATAAATAACAACTAATTCGACGTATATATGTAGCTCCAACAAAATGGCCATTATCAACTGTTAATGTTCGGTAGTCGCTGTTAGAAGACCCGATTGATTTAATTTATAAAATAATATAAAATATAAAACTTTATCACAACTCTGAGAAATATAAATAAACAGAACAAAAGAGTATTTTTTTTTTAGAAAGTGAAGTGCATCATTCAGATAACTGATGAAAGTGAGAAGAAACCTTACAGCGTCCTTGAACTACTTGCTTTTGAGTTTAAGTTTTAACGTTCCATTAGTCGCCGTGGTCTGGTAGGTAGTGTGTTGGCTTATTAGACTGAAGGCCCGAGTTCGAATCCCAGGTCAGACATCAAAACGAAAATATTTCTTCGGCGACTTCCTCTCAGCAGATTTCTGGCAAAAACTCTGAGAGTAAATAAAATTGCCATGTAAAGCTTCTCAATAAAATTTGTCGTTCGGAGTCGACTTTAAACTGTAGGTCCCGCCACTCATGTATAAAATTAACACACACAACATGAGTAGTGTGAGAAGCTAGGACTGAAGGGTGCGGGCTTCTTGGGGACGATTGCTGTAGACTGCCTAATGGTGAAGGTATAGCACTGGCCATTTTATAGTCACCTAGCAGCAACTCGTTTCCTTGCCGTTCGCATCTTGAGATGTCCACAAACACTACTCCCTCTCTTCCACCTTCCTATAACCCATTTTCCTAAAAAACCTGCACAATGCACTGCATGAGTAGGGGCCATCCCCTGAGTACTGGTTTCACCAAAAAAAAAAAAAAAAAAAAAAAAAAAAAAAGTGATCTGAAGATTAACATAAGGAAAACCAAATATGTGCGGATAGATTCTCGCAACTTTGCTGTACTGCAAGAACAGGTAATTCACAACATAGATTCCTTCGGCAACGAAGGTATGATATCGAATAAGATATGAAGATCGAATAGCATAAACATCAACACAAAGTAAAAATTCTTTGACCGCAGTGTCTAATATAATACGTAGCTGTTACATTTCAATCATGGCAATGATGTTCGAACCAAGCACAACAACTTTGTTTTGAAGACGTCCTACAAATTTTAAGGAATGAATAATATTTTAAAAACTTTCGTTAATACCCCCATCTAGTTCTTTTTAATAATTTTGAAAAATCAAAGGAAGAACAAGAAAAAATCCTATAATACTAAAATGATACCGAGAAAACTGATTGCAGAAAATCGTACTGCAATAACGAGGCAGTTGAGTGTGCATAATTACATAAAATCCATGAAATGAATAATAAATTTATGAATGATGATTAAGAAGCATGCAAACTTGCATTTACATAAACCTACCAAAAAAAAAAAAAAAAACACATGCAGAGTACATAGAAAATATACAGCCGTTAATAGTATGAAAATCAAATATGAATGAAATTTGAAAATTTTTAAAACAAAAATTAGTTACAATATAAGTACATACATATTTATTTATGTTTTTTGTTTAAAGTGTGTGCGTATATGCACACATATGTAAGCACATAAGCAATAATGGCATTAATTTTCCATTCAATGTTTATTTATCTTGCCAAGCCAAGGCAGATATAGTGGAACAATAAACACAACACTTATAGGCATTGTAATGGCAGACATTGAGTTTTGTGTGTAAAAAATTTAAAAATTAAAAAGATAAAAACAAAAATAAAAATAAATTCATACAAAAAAGCGTAAAAATTTATTGGTTAAAGCATAAAGTTTTCCGGAGAAATTTACAAATAAAAGCAGTGGAATATAAACTCTGTGGCTGATGGTGTGTATTTTGAAACATTTTAAAAAATTTTACAAATATTTGACATTTAAATAATGAAACAAAGAAAATGCCAATGACTTACATCAATATTTACATGCTACAATGACATGCAGAAGGCTTGCAGGGAAATTCTGGGGATATAATCCAGAAATAATGGACGGGATGTATACCATGATGGTCAAACCAACAGCGACCTTTGGAGCCATTGTCTGGGCAGACAACTCAAAGCTAAAAATAGCTCAAAGGGAGTTGGAAAAGGTACAGAGATTAGCGGTTCTTAGTCTAATAGGAGCAATTAAAATCTGTTCTACAGCAGCATTGGAAAGTCTTTTAGATTTAAGACCGCTGCACATAGTAGAGAAGACCAGAGCTTTGGCGACAATGAGGATGAGAGACAAGTCTAAAATAAAATTTAAAAAAGGATTTCACGATTTGATGAATCCAGCGGTTTACAGTTTTCCTGGGGAGAACCATTAGACACTATTATTTTGGCAAATGATCCGCATCGAGACTTTGTTATGAAAGTGGGTGGCGCAATCTAGAAGCCACATACTCTTTTAAAACAGAGACCATTTTGTGGTATACGGATGGGTCAAGAACAGATCTGAGGATAGCAGCGGCAGTTTTTTGATCCCAGAATGAAATATGTATTCCAAATGCATGAGAAAACTCGTGGGTATTTTGTAAGGCGAAGACTATTCCATCGAAAGGTGAACTTGGATAGGAGGTACATAGGAATGGCACATAGCAATATAATTTGATAGTCAGGCCCCTATTCAGACGCTAGGCTCCTATGATTTTAAATCAAACATAGTATGGAACTGTTTGGGAAAGCTAAATAAATTAGATATGAAATATAGAGTTGCCCTTTGCTGGATTCCAGATTATGAACGAATTCTCGGCAATAAGCAGGCAGATAAGCTTACGAAGAGGATAGTTTCCACACCAATGATTGTGCCAGAAGCTTTCTATGGATTGAGGAGAATATTTGGCAAATTCCACCGAACGAAGAAGGAGAATATAAAGAGGAGCAAATACTGTTCTCAGAACAAAAAGCTTTAAGGATCCTGTGATGATTCGAACTAATCATCTGAACACATTTTTAGAACATGTGAGGTATTAATGTGTCTCAGGACGAAAAACTCGGGAACATATCAGATGCTAGGCAGGAAATTGTTCCTATTCACAACAAGCATCCTGAAGTTTTTCAGGGCAATAGGCTTGGAGAAGAAAAGGTATAAGATTATAAGAATACTTTGTAACTGCTGCAACTAAGAAAACAGCATCGAAATGATTTGATCGTTTTCGATCTGATAATTATGATATTGAAGTTGTACTTCATTCTGGTTCACAATTGTCAGAAAATTGATAAAGTTTGGAGAAAAATTGTAGAAGACTGACATATAGACAGCGTGAACATTGTATCAACAAGCATGAACTGTATCAACAAGCATGAATTAAGAAAGAAAAATTTATGAAACGAATAACCAATTAAGGTTTGCTGCTCAAATGAAGAATTATACACCTGAAGCCTTCATTATTGGAATAAGAGAAGGTGTTTCCAAAATGATAAAGTCAAGAAGAAAGTGTTAAATTTTTTGGTCAAACTTTACGACCACCTTATATTATTGCCTTTATATTCACTGTCATATACAATTTTAAAATTGATTTTAAAATTTATTTTAGTTATGTAAACTTCATTAAATAAAGAGAAAAATTAAACTATGAAGCGTCGTAACCGCATTTATCCATGAATATTAAAAGGAAAAAACAATTAAAAAAATTATGAGCAAATATTTCCATCATTCATTATAATTACGAACAGTGAAACGCACTTACATAAATCTGTCTTTATTACCATCATTCAATTGCAGAGTTAAAGATTTCAACCAAGATTTGCCATTATTATGTGGTATTATTAAAGAAAACTTAATATATTTATGCGTACGTCCAATGCGCTTATAAATCTTTAAAAATTTCTTTGCCTTTTACGAATAAGTCCTTTCCAGTTTTACGGGTTTAGAAAGAAAATAAAAAAACAGAAAAAATTGTTAAGTAATGTAATTAATAAACAAAACATTCACAATTTTAATTTTTTATAATTATTTCAGCATTTTTTGAAGATTTGTTTTAATTGAGTTTTTCTTGGATAATTTTCTTTGGCCGGCGGTGACCCACTTTAAAGACATTCGAAATGTTGATAGTGATTTGATCCGTATATGAATATATGTGGCATGATTACAAATACATATAAATTAATAAGGTCTATGAAATATGCAACTTAAATTAAAAGAGAATGCCTAAGCTATTTTCAAATATAATGACTGGACAAATAATGAAGTTAAGAGCAGTTAAGACTGAGGATAGGATACCCTACACTTCCAAATAGTTATATGCAGAAAAAATTCGCTAAATCTTTTAATTATAATAGGCTTTGATTTGTGGTTTACTTAAGAATATGCACTTTATGCATCGATCAAAAATATTTTATGTTTTCACCAAATTCGATTAATCCAAGTTCTGGTCTAAACATTTTAAATAATTTCTCGCATTGTAACTCCTTTTAGATGTCTACCGCTAAAGTCATGCCACACGTTTCATTTACGCTTAAATCTAAAAGCTTATTGGCAAAGTCTGGTTCCGATTTCTGGTTAAATCTGTCTTAAGCAATAACAGTGTTTGAAGTCCATTTCGAAACATTATTTAAATGTAAGATGGATGGATAATCAAAGTTTAGATTGCAGTGAAAACTATGAAAGTTAGTTAATCCAGATCTTAGGGTATTTTCTTATGCATTTTCCTTTTGGCTGTTACAAAACAAATTTGCCATTCTTATTATTTCTCTGCTTTGTTTCAGTTTCACTAAACAAGTTTTCCTGTTCTGGAATAATAGGGTTACCATCAGTTTCTCTCTTTATTTAATTTTTTTTTCTTTTTTTTAAATTAGGCAAACGCTATGCAAAAATATTATGTCTAAAGGGGAAGATAATCATCTTTGCGGAATGAGAGCAGCAATATTGCTGATCACAACAATTTAAAATGTTTTAGGCTAAGATATTTAGGCATTATTCAAGCATGTTTAAATATTCTTCGGCAATGTTGTCAATTTCTGTTCTAGCTATGCTTCCTTAAAGCGCTAGAATTTTAAATGTACCATGAAAAAATGGTTGTCATATGAAGAATTTTGTTTTGGTTACTTTATAAACTTTCGCTGTTAGAAACTATGATTATGCCTTATGTTTGTAAACCAGCGTACCATATTGAGGATTAAGCAGTAGTATACTGTTCCCAGTTTTAGTAGGGTTAACTTTCCTTTTATATCAGACTTTCAGTTAAATTTTCTATCGCGATAAATACCTTCTAGTTGCCTTTGAACGGTGGCACACTTCTGGGTTGTAAAAACGAATGGAAGGACAAGTTTCTCTCAGTACAATAAACATTTCACAAATCCATTTGTACTCATTTCTCTTTATTCTCCTTCGTTTTAATCACATTCATAGTAAAAAAAAATGATTTTGTAGGTATCGCGTAAGGATATGACCAAAAATTTCCATAATCGATGTATAAAACAAATAGAAAATCAACTCAAATATAGTTCCCTGCAGCATTCCAGTTTTGATGGGCTTGAGGCTATTTAAATAATCTACCTCCTTAATAATAAACGAGAAATTAGTCAAGTAACTTTATAATATTCTTTACTTAACTTAAAGGTACGTGAGCATTTAAGGGGTGATTTTTTAAGAGCTATAGGAAAATTTTTCAAAAAAAAACACATAAAATTCAGAAAAATGCATGAAACCTTTATTTGAATCGATAGTACGGTCCATATAATTTAATGTTTGAAGATTATTTCATACAAATGTTGACCGCGACTGCGGTCCATCCGCTTAGTCCAATTTTGGCATACTCTTTCCAACATTTCGGCCGGTATCTCACGAATAAATGCTTCAATGTTGTCTTTCAATGCGTCAATTGAAGCGGGCTTGTCTGTATAGACAGGAGCTTTAACATAGCCCCACAAAAAATAGTCTAAAGGCGTTAAATCGCACGATCTAGGCGGCCAATTGACCGGTCCCGAACGTGAAATAAAATGTTCATCGAACTCGCCTCTCAATAAGTCCATTGTTACGCGTGCTGTGTGGCATGTGGCAGAAGAAGTACTGTCCAATGATGCCAAATTCAATGATTTGCAAGCGTTGTTCGTTTGTATGACGATTCATGGTTAAATTATAGACCAAACTGAAGATGTTTGACAGTGAAACAAAACACGAAACGTGCGTGAGCTGTTTAAACCAGTGTTGCCAAAAAGATAATAGCTAAGAAATCACCCTTTAGTTCATGAATTAAACCTGCAGTGTAGTGGTGAAGAATTCAGGATATTTTATTTTTAATTCAAAAACCAAAATGAAAATTTTCTGGAATTTTCTCGAATTTGAAACTGTATTGATCGGCTTGCTATAGTATTAATAGTTTTATTTGTAATTGGTTTTAGTCGTAATTTGGAATATTAATCGTTACATTCTAGAAAAAACATTTCAATACTTCCAAGAGAGCATCATCTTTGACGGAAATATTCTAAAATCGTTGCGTATTGTAAAACTTTCAAATAACTTTCAATAATATACTAAATTATTTTAATCCATTCTGTCTACCTATGATAACCACATTAAAAATGATCTGCTAAGAACAAATTTGCTTTAATTAAGCATTTTGAATACTACTTAAATTGATCACAGCTTTTATGCTAAAATCAATAGAAATCAGAACATGTTTGTGAGAGATCCGTATTAAGAGAAGTTAAAGCGAAGTTAAACTAAGCAAAGCTGCATTAATTCTGAGTTAAATTTGTATCAAATCGATCCATAATTAAAAATCACTCAAAACTAGGAAGTATTTAAGAAATCAATCTAAAATAAAATGAATTCAAATTTATTTTTCTTTTTTTAATTTTAGAAACTTTAAATCATGATTTCAAATAACTCGCACTACCGCTAATAATGCAATTTAGTTTCATTGGAATTTAAATTTAATTTCTAATTTCAAAAATAAGTACATTGTACATGGCAATAAATAAACTGCGGTATCCTACTGTTTTATTTATTCATTTCATTGATAATAAAAACAAAATTATTGGTTTTATAATTAAAATTTAAAAACGTAGTTCTTATCCAGTAAAAACCTTTCCAATATAACCTCTCAACTTTTATTGGCCTTTTTCCCTCAGAGTACATTTTATAGTTGATTGTCAAACTTTCAAGCAATAAAATTTCATTTCAATTCACTTTCATAAATGCAACTTTAATTGTAACATCCATTCATTTTAAACATTATAATTATTTACCATTTAGTTAAGTAATTAATGAAATAAATTTTAGTAAAAGTTTTCCACACGAAATTAACATCAATAGGAGTACGTATATATGAATACAATATCCATTCTTTTCATGGTTTTGTTTTACAATCATAATCATTCATGTTTAACATTAATTGTGGGAGTTGGTTGTTTTATTTGATATTTTTTTTTTTGTTTTTTTTTTTTGTTTACCTTTACGATCATTACATGAAATGTTTATTGTGGTTAATTTCCGTATAATCTCCATTATGATTTAATTTTTTAAGATATGCAAAGATATGTTGATGTTTAAGCGTGTGACAATAGTCCAGTCATTTGCAGTAAATAAGTTTATTTTCAGTTTAAATAACTTTTTTTTTATTACCCAAAATCCATTTGAATTTTATGATTGCATGGTTTTAACTATTTTTTGGTAAATATGGATTCAGTTCAATATCACAATCATTCTATAATAATGATCATTATCATTCATCTTGAAGAGTAAAAATAAATTATTATGACTTCAAATAGTTTCCAATTACAGATTATAAGATTAAAATGGTGTCTAAAGTAATTTGTAAATGTCTTATTGAAACATTTGAGATTCTAATTCATAGTGAAATATAAATAAACCAATAACATGTTCATTATTGTTATTTATTTTTATTGATTGTTTTTGTATTAGTAATTTTTAGAATATGTTAACTCAGATATTTACTCAATCAATCAATTAGACTACATGGGTATCCAAAAAATGTTCCAAATACATAATTGGTTGTTACAACCCTTTAGTCAGGATAACGACCAAGTTTCTTTGTAGTCTAGTAGGTAGTGCGTTGGCTTATTACACGTGAGGTCACGTTTCAAACCCCAGTTCAGACGTTTTGAACAAAATGAAATCAGAAAAAATTTTCTTTCGACAATCTCCTCTCAGCAGACTTCTGAAAAAAAACTTTGAGAGTATAATTGCTCTGAGAGTAAAATAGCTCTAAGAGTAAAATTTCATAGATAAAAATTAATACACACAACATTAGTGGTGTGAGAAGCTTGGTTGTAATCCTGTCTAATCGGTTGCAATGACCAATTAAGTAAGTAAGATAATGTATCTCATGCTGAAGAAAAAAAGTTTATGGAGGCGATGTGATAATTCTTGTCGAACAACGAAATTGTGTAAATAATTGGGAAAGACCGTCACATAAGCACTGTAAATGTTGCTAGGAAACTAGACATTCGTCACCACTCACGTGGCAAGCCTCATGTTTTGGGTAGCAACTAAATTAAGAGCGAAACGGAACGAAATCAATATAATTCTGAAGCGCATGGTAACGGACGATGAAATAAGTATTCCGTATGACAATAATGTGTAAAAAAATCATCGATGGATCAAAGTAAAGCTTCAGAGACGATATCAAAGCCAAGTTTGATGCCAGAAAACGTAATGCTTTGTGATTGTAAGCTAATTGTTTATTTTAAGCTTCTACAAATTAGTCAATCGATTGTTATGGATGTCTACTGTCAACCAGTGGTGTTGTGCTAATTTTTTTTTACCGGAACGCGTATATATAATTATAAAGACAGGGACGATCCTGGGTAGGTGGCCGCTCTGTGCAGTCTCATGTCCAAAATTTAACGACGGGGGTGATTTTCCATGATAATCCTGGCGGCGGTTTTTTTTTAGGTCTCATGTCCCATATTTAACGACGGGGGGAGGGAGATCTCCCCCAATTCAAATTCTTAAGTAGTAATTAGTTCGGGTTTGGGTTCACGTATTTGTTTCGTGTTCCGGTTCAGCAGAAAAAAACGTTCCGGACTCCGGTTTACGGTTCGGAAAACAAGCCGGTTCGTTCCGGTTTTAGGTCCGGTTCGGGTTCGCTTCAAACCCTTGTTTATAAAAATACATATAAAAATTCGTCAAAAATTAGGAAAAAAATCAGCAATTCTTTTTAATTTTTTTTTTTTTTCAAAACGTCAGCCAATTCTAGTTATCAGAAATCATCTTTAGTTCCGGAACGCGTTCCTGTTCAAAAAGGAAGTACCGGAACGACGTTCCGGAGCGTTCCGGCTCGACAACACCACTGCTGTCAACCATTAACGAAATTGAAGCAAGCAATGCAATAAAATGGCCAGTTTTGATCAACAGAACGGTGTTGTTGTCAGAGCACAAACATTTTTAAAGATTCGGCTGTAAATAAGCGGTTTAGCTGGTAAGTTATAATACATCCACCATACAACCCAGAAATTGAAACTTGAGGTTATCATTTCTTTCGATCTTTGCTGCAAATAATATAAGTTTTAATTCCCTAGAATCCTATTGAAGTAGACTTTCACTTTCACTTACACTAAAAATGTTAGTGTACTCAAAAAAAGTTCACTAAAACCCAATTTTTTTCGTTGTGTACTGATCTTTTTAGTGTATTTTGTACACAAACACTAAAAAATAGTGTTTGTGAACTCTGTTCAGTACGTTATGTTAGAGTTTGCGTACATGTTCACAAACATTAAAATAGAAACGAAAAGTTTTGCTCTCGTTGTAGTGAATGTGTTTGTGTTCTTTACCCACGACATTCAGTACAGTACATAAACGTTGTGTACTTTAGAGTATTTTTTCGAACACTGGTGTTAAGCAGAAATAGACTTTTCGCGAAAGATAGTAACATTGGAATTCAATTGTTATTATATTTACTGCATATCTTCCTAATTTATTTCAATCCAAATTTACAAATTTATGAGGGTAAATAATTTTCCTTAAAAACTATGATTAATACTTTTAAAATTTTTTTAACTTAATTTTTAATGTTTTTAGAGCATATTTTACAACCTGGGTATTGTTTTGTAAACTTACCAAATGCATATTTAATCAAATAATCCAAACTGATTTAAAGTTAATTTTTAGTACTTCTTCACAATATGATTTTTATTATTTTCGGTTTTAAAATTTTATTTTGTTTTGCTTGAACAAAAAGTTTCACCTAGAAAAAGAAGCAAATATGTATTTGAAAGAAATTTTAATTTTTTTTTTATGAAATTTTCTTTTTATCACAAATATATTAATTAAATTAATTAAACAACACTTTAGTTACACGAATTTTACAGAAAAAAATCAATAAATAAAAGTTGTTAATTACTATTTATTATCAATCTTATGTAGATTTTTTTGACGATTTCGTAAAAAGAAAAAATTTCTTTAAATTGTAATCGAAATTCAACAACACTGGCAGTAAAAAAGAATTCAAATTTATAACAGTTTTTTTTTAAGAAAAGCGAATGAATTCAAATTAAAAGTCAACCGTTTGAAACAACTCGACCGTTTGAATGTTCGTTGCAGACTGAAAGTGAGTCTTGAGCGGTACTTCCCTGAAATGCGGTACAAGAAGAAGCAAAAGAAAAACTTTAAAATTCATACATAAAAAATCATGAAACAATCATGAGGTTGTTTTTTCATTTTTTTCTTCTTTCTGACTTTAAAATTTGTATATATTTTACTGTTGTTATTGTTATTGTTGCTATTATTTCAACTATAAACTGAAGATGTATGAAATAACAACAGCAGCCTAGCCATAGCAGCACACCATGGCAATAACATCAAACATAGCATTTAAAAAAATGCCTTTTGTTACTGTCTGTTACAAAGCCTACATGAATGAAATGTTTAGCAACATGTTGCTAAGCAGGTATAGCATATAAGAAGTAAAAACATTAAAACATCAACCGGTGTTTTATCTGCTAAATGTGCTGTTGCGTTAAATGCTGCGCGCATGTGCAATTGAAAGCAAAAGTGATTTTTTTTCTTATATATTTTCATTGTTTTGCTTTTAAAGTTTATTTTGTAAATAAAGAAGTTTTAGTAAGAAAAAGCGAAAATAAAAATAGAAGCAGTAAAAATATGTTAAGAAATACCTAAATATGCAAATCTTTATACATACTTTATACACTATTGTATGCTTGTTCATGCTGTAGTTGCTATTTTTAGATTTGCTAATCACGACATTCATCATCATCATCCACACCACAACCGATTGTTATGATTATTGTTATTAAAGAAAGCTGCCAATTTTTAAACTTTTTAAATATTTCAAATGAAACCCTTTAGGCTTGGCAGTAATTTTTTTCAAGTATTAAATAAGTTGACGTTTTTGACTTTTCGTGCTATTGACAGTCAAATATGGCATGATGTCTATGGGATTTTTTTCTTTTCGAAATAAATTTATTTATTTCGTTTTTTCTTTTTGTGCTAACTTGAACTCTTTCATTATCAATTACTAATTATTGTTAATTTAATACAATATTTATACATATTTGAGACCCAAAGTTAAATTATGTGTTTAATGTGTGTACAGTTACATTGTTTGTAGATTGCAGTTGGAGAAACAATTAAATGCAATGAAATAACGATTAATAATAATAGGTCTCTTCGTGCTCTAAAATTGAAAAATCGAACACTTCACCTTGAAGCTTATTTGATAAGGAATATGAATACTTAATTGGTGATTACAACACTTTAGTCAGAATTAGAACCTAGCTTCTCACACCATCTATGTTGTGTGTGTTAATTTTATGTATGAGTGACAGGATCTACAGTTTAAAGTCGAGTTCGAACGTCAGATTTCAGAAATTTTACATAGCAATTTGATTCACTCTCAGAGTTTTTACCTAAGGACTGTTGAGAGAAAGTAGCCGAAAAAAAAATTTTTGTTATTTGATTTTGTTCGAGGTGTTTGGGTCTGATTTTGAATCACGGGCTCTCGTCTAATAAACCAGAGCACTATCTACTAGACTAAAGCAACTTTTGTATTACCTGATGATAAACTAAGTCGGTGGCGGCAGTTTTATGATTTGTTGAACTATATTTATGAGGGAAATATAAAACGCTACCAATATCAGATGATAATTGAATAAAATATGAAGGGGCATATCTTATGCTTGGCATATCAATAAATTTTATGTTAGAGTATCTCCCATACCCTTATTACTCAGGCAAACTTCAGCAACAGACTACAAGTATTTTCTTCTGAGATGCTTTAACACCGCAGAAAGGTTCTGGTTTCATCAGCGGTGTGGACGGCAACCTCCGTACAAGCTGGTCTATGTATTTATTGCTGCGATTCCCCACCTGAGCGCTTAGCTGATTCAGCTCTCCATTCTAATCTTCTGTCAAGTCATGTTCATAGGAGCTGCGATCTCGAATGAGAGCTTGACTGTCAGATACTATTGCTATGTCTTGTCCTCTGTACTTCATCATTTATTTATTTATTAATTACAATACAATTACGAATTATATTACTTGTATTAATTACAAATATTTAAAAAAAAAATAAAACAAATTAAACTTTTTTCTATTTCAACATTAAACACACCTATATGTAACTCAATATGCGTTCTGTATCAAAAATATGAAATTATAAAACACCCCACATAAACGCATCACAATCACTTTACTTCACTCTACATCACTCTCTCTAACAAATGTTACATACCTATCACATACTATAACCGAGAAGGAGTTATTTTATCGCACCAAGACCCAGCAAAATCCAGAAGATCTATCTAAACAACAGCAATTAAAACAACAACAACATGTGCAACTATATTTCTATTTCTTCAACATTAAATCCTACAAAAAACAAATAATTATTAAATAAACAAAACCCCATCCAAAATTCTTTATACTTAAAATTAAAACTGTAATATGAAGCGTTTTTATTAAAAATTTACATTAAAAAATATATTTATTAAAAAAAAGAAAAAACGCAGACACTGTTGTACATTTCTTTCTTATCACTTTAAAATTAAATATTCTTATAGCACAAAAAAAAAAACAACAACAACAACACACATTAAAAAGGCATTGTATTTTCACAATACATGTTACAAACCTATAGACCGATCGTATACAATTCATTTCACAATGCAATTCATAACTCCCAGCTATGCATGCTCTCAAATTTTAACACACACACATACACATTAAAAAGCATTACCTTTTCACAACGCACACACAAAAATACCATTTACATTCTGTGTAACATATCAATCGAACAATCAACATGACCGGCTGTAGCGTAGGCATACTCCCAAATTTGTATGGGAAAATTGATCCCGAACATACATAAACATACTACTCCTGTCTTAAAACTATATGTGGCCTCTACTTACTCTTACTTCTCATTCTCTTTGTGAAGCATTATCTAAAATTGTAGAATTTACTTTTATTATCTAATGGGGATGGAACTTTAACCATTCGTTATGTCAGGTGGCAATCTCACTGATAAACCCCGTGTTAGAATTTCCTCCCATTAACTGTTATACCACGTAACCACTTAATTTCACCTGAGGTGTTATGTGTTACGTTTTATAACATTTATGGGTCGATTATGTATGTCATAGTTTATTCGTATAACTATTTGTGTTAAAAGCATCGATGTTGATGAATAAAAAAAAATTAACTGTTCTGATGTATCGATTATCGATGTAACGATAACATCGAAACTAAATATTAGGCTAGTGTAAGTGTTGTAGTTTTGTGACTTATTTTAATTGCATTTCGAGTGTGAGTAAGTTTGTCTTATAGTTTTATAAAGTCTGATTTATTTATGAAAATAAAAGCAATTCAACGTTGTTACCACATACCATTTTATCCTTGAGCGCTGACATAAAACAGATTTTTAAAATAACTTTCCCATAACAATTGTAGTAAAAAAAAAACCTGGCCCTTTTTGTTTTTTTTTTTTTTGGGGCCAATAATAATAATTTATGAAAAAGCGGTATTATATTTTTATAATTGTACATATAATTTATTTTTCACAAAAGAAAAAAAATACGAAACTTACATAATCAATGATACTTTAATATGATTTTCTGAAGATGTATTCAGGCTTTTTGTGTGTGTGTGTGTGTTTGTGTTTTTTTTTTTATATTTTATATGTTCAAGTTTAATCCCTGTTTTTCTTAAATTGTTTTTTTTATTTTTATTTTGAAGCAGCATTATTTTATCATGTCTTTCGGGTTGTTAGTCGTCAGTTGTGTTGTTGTTGTACGAAATTGTTTTTGGTTATTGTTTTCAAAGCAGGTTGGTATGCTGACAAAACCTTTTCTTTTTTTTTTGCCAAAAAGATGTGCCACAAGATGCCACCTTACCACATATTGAAGTATCATCATTACCATCATCATCATCATTATCATCGTCAACATATTCCTTTATTACAAAATTACTTTAAAAAGTTTGTAAGAAAATTTTTTGTAAAACTAACTAAACCAGCATCATCTTCATTATTACGAGAGTACGGTTGTCATTGTATTGCATAAAAAAGTTTTAAAGCCGTTTTACTGGTTGTTAAACGACTTGAAACAAGTCTTAATGAACAGACAATTACAGTTGGCTGGCTGGAAGATTCGCTTGGCCAAAGTTTTATCCCCGTCTATAAAATAATACTTTTTATTCATTTAGCCTTTATTTATTTGTCTGTCTGTCTGTCTATTTGTTTGTTTGTTTGTTTATGTTATTTTGTTGACTGTGTTCATGTTAAAGTTGAAAAATTTTACTAAAGGCCACATTGTATATTGATTCCTACTTATAAAGGTTTTTGGATTTGGGGACCAAAGCTTCCAAATGCACATTAACGTATTGAAAAAAGTAATGTATTTATTTACTGGCTTTTTATGTGAACTCTAATGGCCATACTCTTTTAAAAATTTATTTTAAAATAAATAAGGTGTGGCATAACAATATTGTTTTTCATCTTTTTTTTAATTTGAATTCCGGTAAAAACAAAGAAATTTGTTTTCGCTTTTCAAGCCGTTAGTTGTTGAATAATAAATATTTTTTTTTATAATTTATAATCACTAAAGCAATGTGAATAGTTGTTTAAAAATATATTTATTTGTTACAATGCATTTAAAGAAATAAACAAATAAGTTTGTAATGTAATAAAGATTGGACATTTCTATTCAATATGTTCTATTGCCTAAAACATAGTAATCTACAATTGTCTTGGGATAAAGAAGAGGACCAATCACCATCATCAACCAATCACGCTATAATTCGCTTCTTAACAAGAAAAGACCAAAAATATGGGGAAAATCGAAAGGATTGAGGGACTCATGTTCAGAAGTTGGAAATACAACAAGAAAGACCAGATTATCAAAAATAACGATGGTTACCTCTATCGTGAATGTTAAGTAAATTGTTTGTTAACGTGAAAATTTGATTTTCCTTCACGTGAAAATTTCGATTATAAGTTCTACACGGATTTCAGCAAGGCTTTTGATAAAGTCAATCATGTACTTTTGAAGAGGAAACTTTATTTAATGGGATTTACTGATCTTAGTTTAAAATGGATTTACTCATATTTAACCAACAGAAAACAAACCGTACTTTTTAAAAACTGCAGCTCCAGAAGTATTGATGTCCTTTCTGGTGTACCTCAGGGAAGTCATCTTGGACCGCTTCTGTTTTCATTGCTTATTAACCACTTACCTGATATGATTCACTATTCCAACATCCTAATGTACGCTGATGACGTGAAAACTTTCCTAAGTTATCGCCAAATTTCCGATCAGAAACTTCTTCAAAATTACCTAAATTCGTTTCATTTATGGTGTATTTAAATTTAATGCAGCTTAATCTCAAAAAAAGTAAATACATGAGATTTGAAAGAAAGTATCCGATTCCTGCAAACTATGCATTTGATGGATACGAGCTTAAGCTTGTAGATAACTTCCTGGATCTAGGAGTTCTACTTGATCCCAAACTAAATTTTATTCCGCACATAGCTATGACAGTAAATAAAGCTAGAAGCGTACTTGGTTTTATAAAACGGTGGGCAAAAGAATTTAACGATCCTTATGTCCTTATGTTATAGGCCTTACAAGGGATGTGTAGAGCGATTTACTACACATCCCTTGTAAGGCCTATACTCGAGTATGGATCCATAATATGGGATACTCTATATAAAAAATATTCCGACGTCATCGAATCTGTACAAAAGCAATTTCTGTTGTTTTGTCTCCGAGGACTGAATTTTAATCCAACAAGTTTACCTTCTTATTCTGCCAGACTAGCATTAATCAAACTTCCGACACTTAAAAGCCGCAGAACTATGTTAAATATCTCGTTCATATTCAATGTAATTCTGGTGATATTGGCTCCAGTTTTTTAATCCATAATATCTCATTTAATGTTCCTCAACGTCCGTCACGTCATTTTTCCCCGTTATCAATACAATTTTTTAGATCCAACTACGCTGGTGCTGATCCAATAAGGAGAATGTCTTACGAATTTAATAAATTGTATATGCTAATTGATTTTTCATTATCAAATAATGTTATAAAAAACAATGTAATTAAGTATTTAAATTCATAGTTTTTTAGTATGTATTATAATATTGTAACATTACTTAATTGCCTGCAAGGAATACTTCCATAGGCAAACAAAAATAAAATAAAATAAAAAGTTCCACTTAAATGGTTGTCGCCATACCATAATAGTGTGTGTATGTTGGCTTACTAGGCGAGGACTGGAGATCTGTCCAGTTAAAAATTTATAATAAAAAATGTATAATCCGGTTACTGTTTGAGAGGGACTATACTCGTTAAGAAAGCATGTGTTAGTCTAACGAGTTATAAACAGAGATTGTTCTTACCTCAAGACGGGTATTTTATTTGAAATGGCTTATCGAAAAAAAAAACGTAACTTCAGCCTATAAGGTGTACAAGAAGAAGAACCAAAAGTTCACTTGTAAGTGCTGTGTCAAATGTGAAAGGAAACGGCATTTTAAAGAAAGCCACGGTTGTAGTCGATATACAAAGAAAAGTAAAATAAAATATAAAGTAAAGAAAATTTTTGGGTAAAAAAATATTACCATATTACCATACCTTATTTCTATTCACCGAACGTCTTCAGTGTTAGTTCATGAACTGGATTGCGAAAAAGTTTTGCCCGTCTTTATATTGTTTTTCGATGATTATAGTCTTACTAAAAACTGTTCTTATTCCACAGAAAGGTTTTAGCTCCATCAGCGGCTTAGAAACTTCTCACCCATTTAAGCATATCTGTCCACTCATTGTCCTAAATTCCCACATAACCTGATATCCAAATAATCCGGAATCTGTTCTTGGAGTATTGTATGATAAAAACGTATTAAATGCTCATTTAATTCATCCAATCCTTTTTTTCATAGATACAGGCTGTAGCAGCATAACCTATTAGGTAGTGTGTTGGCTAACTACGCGAGAATTCTTGAGTTCCCTAGATTGAAATATGAAAAAAAAAATATCTTTCAGAGACTTGTTTGTAGCAGTCTTTTGACAAATAAAGCTACTCAAATTTATGTACAAACTGATCATGACCAATCGCGGATAAGCATAACACACACACTATGGTTGGAGCGAGAAGCTAGGTTATAATCCTGACTAAATTGTTATAGTGGCCAATCACTATCACTCCATGGGAGGTATGTGAACAGCACTGTTGCCAATTTAGCTATTTTCTCGTCAAATCTAGCGATTTTTAAATCAATTTGCGGGAAAAAATACGATTTAGCTATTAGCTATAAATCTAGCGATTTTTATGTTGCTACAAAGTAACACTCAAATAACGATTTTTAAAGAAAAGAAAAATATAAACAAACAACGCGAATTCTTTCTACAATATTTTTGTGACAAGTGTTTAAGTGAATGAAAATTAAAGTATAAAATTAAGTTGTAAGCTTTTAATAATATTGTCAAAAACTATAACAACTTAAGGAATGGGACCTAAATATAACCAAAAATTTCGCCGTGAGTGGCTAAATCACGAAAAATTGAAAACGTGGATGGCTAATGACGAAAAAGACGAAACAAAAGGATTCCGTAAGTATTGCAGATGCTCCTTGTCTGGAAAACTTTACGACCTATTAAGTCACGCGGAAACTAAAAAACACAAATCAGCCTCATTGCTTAGGGGATTATGTTGGAAAAAATTAGTTTTTCCCCAAATGCAAATATTGTTGACAACGTTAAAATGCAAGAAGCCGCTTTATCTACAATTTGTATGTCAACATATTTACGTTGAACAATGCTATTGATCACTTTAGTGATATGTGTAAAAACAATTTTGATGATGCCAATAAAATCCATGTTAATAGAATCAAATGTACTGCAATAATTAAAAACGTTTTAGAGACCCATACATTAAATATACGAGTATGTACATAATTTAAAAAAAAAATTTAATTAAAATTTATTGCGAGTATTTTTTCAGAATTAAGCGATAAATCGTTGTCTTTTTTACATAATATTAAAATTCCAAAAAAATTAGCTATGTTTTAAGTAAATTTTCTTAAAAACTTTTTAAAATTTATTGTTTTGGCGATTTATCGCTAAATTTTTAAATTTTTTTAAAATTTAGCTATTTTCTAGCTATTTTTTAGTCGACTTTAGCGATATTTTTTGGAAAAAAGTTGGCAACAGTGGTGAACAGTATCAGATTTGGTCTTTCGCTAATTGATTATTCTTATAGTTTCCACCTTTCTTCCTTAGGGACATTATAACTTACATTCCTGCGGAGATTCGCTTAATCTTTCTTATCCACTTATGCAACTTAACCGAGCTTAAGATGATCAATCTCTCATAAGAAGGCGTTTTTCACTCAGTCCTCAGAAAATGGATGATCTGTTATTCATTTCATCCTATTTTACATATTTCCACTAACAATCTTTTTCTTACGAAAGTTAGCATTGAAAAAAGAATTTATAAATTTTCTTTTGAATACGAAATTATCAATAAAATAACAAACAGTTCGTTTTGTGATGTCACCTTAATCCCTACGTATGTCTGTACGAATATGAATGAATTTTTCCTGGTAATATTTGTTACAAATGCACGCCAGTATATGCTATCCGTATATATGTAAACCACAAAAAGACACAAATTTTCTTGCCAAAAAAAAAAGTGAAAAGAAGAGAAAACAACAAAAGGTAAAGAAACCAAAATTGAAATTGGGCGCGCGAAACCGCTAAAAGATATATGAGTAAACAAAACGGATGACGGTATTTTCTATTTGCATTACTTAGTGTTGTTGCGGTTGTTTTCTCTCGTTTGTATTTCCACTTGGCATGTACCAGACATAACATCAGTGATTCAAACTCTGCAGTGGGAACATTAGTGTGGCTTACAATATAATACTATCAGGGTAGCATGTTGCAATATTATTGTTTTCTTCAAATTTTATTGCATTTCATTTCGTTTTTCTTCAATTTCTATTTTTATTTTCTTTGTTGCTGTTGTAACTTTAAAAGTTTCGTTTGCCAATAATCTGTCGGGTAAATATATTTACAATATAGTTTACAAAAAAAAAGAACACAAAATAACAACATTTGTTGCAATACAGACAGATAGACAACAGATGCAACCAATTAAATGACTAAAGAAAACGAAATTAAAATGACGACACGCTCAAAGCTTAGACGAAAGGTCGTCTATTAAGGTTACCAGAAAAGTAGAAAATGAAAATAAATCCAATGTATATAAGATTGATTTTCTTTTCGTTTTTGCATAAGAGAGTTTAAAAGTAAAAGGAGAGTATTTACTACTAAAATTGAGCATCAAAACAAAATTTATAAATGAGAATACATACATACATACATAATTGGTTATTACAACCCTTCAGTCAGGATTTCGACCTAGCTTCTCACACCACCTATGTTGTGTGCGTTAATTTTATACATGAGTGGCGGGACCTACAGTTTAACGTAGACTCCGAACGACAGATTTTTTGAGAAGCTCTTCATGGCAATTTTATTTACTCTCTGAGTTTTTGCCAGAAATCTGCAGAGAGGAAGTCGCCGAAGAAATATATTTTTTTTTCATATTTCGTTTTGATGCCTGGCCTGCGATACGAACCCGGCTTTACGTCTAATAAGCCAACACACTACCTACTATACTACGGCGACTACTATATATGAGAATAAAATATAAATGAGAATAAAATCACAAATTTTTGTATCATTATATTATTAGTTATGTACGCTAGTCATCGTAGACTAGTAGGTAGTGTGTTGGCTTATTAGACGTAAGGCCTAGGTCAGACATTTCGAACAAAACGAAATATTTCTTCGGCGACTTCCTCTCTGACGAGAACACTGAGGGTAAATAAAACTGCCATAAAAAGTTTCTCAACAATTTGTCGTTCGGAGTCGCGCCACGCATATATAAAATTAACACAACATAAGCGATGTGAGAAGCTAGGGCGTAATCCTGACTGATGGATTGTAATGTCAAAAAAAAAATTATGTATGTACGTATGTATGCGAGAAGTTTGCTTGGAAGATAATACATTTAGTGAATGCCCAAAATCCTATAATAAGTCCACAATGTGGTGTTGAACGTCCAACATATGTATAGCATAGCTGATCCCATACACATCTAAGTTGAATAATTACTTTGTTCATCTTTGTATCAAGATGAACAATCATTACTCTGCTCCTTTTATAGTTGCACCGTTGTCTCTCTAAATGTATTCTTAACTTTTCTACAGGGTCTTCCATCAGCGACTTTCAAAATTTGACAGTTAATAAGGTTGTTGAAGCTATTTCTGTCAAATTTTGTAATTTTAGTTAGTCTGTTTAGATAAATCACCATGGATGACCATAGACAACGATGTGTGTTCACTGTTCGGCAGTTGATCTTAATTTACATTGAAAAATCATCTTCAGCCCATTGAGGTCCTTTTCCGGATGAATGGGTGCGTGAATAAACAAAATTGTCGAATTTGTGACGATATTAATCCATTGTAGCCACCATAGTTTAATATGTAGGTTTGTTAGACGTGAGGCCACGGTTCTAGCCCCAGGTTCATCCATCTCCAACAAAACGAAAAAAGAAAAAATTTTTCTTCTAGTACTTCCTCTCAGCAGATTTCTGGCAAAAACTCTGAGCTTAAAAATTTACTTTTGGATAAAATTTTTACAAACAACAAGTGATCGTAATCCTGACTGAAGGGTTGTAACGACCAATTATGTACGTATGTAGTATTAATCCTCATGAGATCCAAGACCGTCCAATGCATTCCGAAAAAGTCAGTGTTTGGTGTGTATTTTGTGCTGGCGGTATCAACTGTCCATATTTCTATGAGAATGACATTGGCCGTGATCGATAATCACCACTTATTATGGTCTGAATGGTGGATGATCTAGACACCAACAAAATATGCTTTCAACAGAATGGCGCAACGCAAGTTTCCTGTTATTTATTGTACATACTTTCCACAAATCGATTAAACAAGTTGTTGCTGGCATTTTATTTACACATACTGCATAACAACCTGCACCTCCAGTTGCCAGACTGCCTTTTTTCCTTTTTTTTTTCAACAGATTTTAATGATGGGCTTTCTTTCTTTATATCTTTAGTATGTTTACTTTGGTGTAAGACTATTTGAAAAAGGCCAACATTTTTGTTATTTTTTTATTTTTGTTGTTGTAGTTGTAACTTTGGCGGTCATTGCTGAGGTTGCGTTGTCTTCTTTGTTTTTTTTTTTCTGTAAGGCGTAATCAGTCATCTCTATCCCATCTTCATTTTAGTTTGAAAATAAATTTTTGTTTCATTACTTCATTTCAGTTACTTATTGCTCTTTAGCGCTGAGTGTATTGAAAAGTGAAATTTTTGCAAATATTGGCTTATTTGCTTTGAGCCAACATGTTTATATTTACGCTGTCATACATATATCAATATGATCATAAAGAGAGAGAGAAAAAAAAACATTAAAACGGAAATATATACTTGAACAGTTTTTTTTTCTTTATACGTCTTTATCATTTAATTTTTTCTTTGCCGTAATGCAAGCCAATAATGAATTTTTTTTCTTTCTTGTTGTTGTTGTGTTTCTTTATCAACGAAAGCGTGCAGAAAAAAGACTTCAACTTCAGCAAACGAAAGATGTTTCAGAAGAAAACAAGTAAATGTTCGTGAGACTAGCAACCACGAGTAAATATAAACACTAAAATATATGTACGTCTCTATATAAAGAAAACACTGAGGGAAATAGTCGTAACATAGTTGCAATCAATTTGTGGTTCTGATCACAGAACTGAATTAGAATTAGAACTCCTATTAGAGTGCGTACCGTTCCCTTGTCAAACTCAAGTAGTTTCCTGGTTTTCCTGCTGTCCTCTACTGGACACAGCAGTTTTGAAAATCGACAAACAAGTATGTTAAACCACCCTTGGTTTGTAGGGGCGCATATATCCCCTTTATCGTCTCCTCCTCAAACATCTCCGATTCTTTCCGTGCCAGTTTGTCTGCCTATTTGTTGCCCTTTATGCCAATATGGCCCGGAACTCAGTAGAGGCGGGTGTTGTATCAACGTATACGGTGTAGAGGGTCTATGCAATTCCTAACGCCCTTTGATTAGACGAGGTGGGATTCCAGCGCTTAGATAGCTGTTTGATTGTCCACACATATGATCCGATAAAATACGGAATAAAATGTCCATTAAAAGGCTGTCACGGCTCAAGTGACGAGCCATTACTCTTTTCATGAAATTTTCCATGACTTTTTCACAGAGATATAGTTGCATCTCACCGACCACATCTTGGATCTCTGATTTGAGTTCAATTTTGACGCATAAATCAGAGATTTCTCAAAACCCCATAAAACAAAAACGTGTTGCGTTAAAATGCATGATATTGGTACAACAAAACATTTAAAAAACACGGCGATGTGGCAGAATTGCTACAAACCACAAATTGGCTGGCATGGCTAGATCTCAATGTCACGTTGTACACTTTGTTTAGGGCTTTAGCTTGCATTTGGACTTATGTAATTTATTACCTCGATTTCATTAAGTCATTATTTGATCTTGATTTTGTAAAAATTTTATCAAATGAAAATACAATGTTTTTTTCTGTCAGTGTATTGGTATGTTAGCCAAACTCGCTTTGTATACATGTGTATTGTATGTTGCTCATATACATATGTATATACTCATAATTGCGCAACATCTCTGCCAATACATATGCATGTATAGAGTAGTATATAAGGTGTGACATTGACAGTTTATGTGAACAATATCATCAGTTGCATAATCAATATTTTGGGACATTGGCAGACGTAAAGTCAAAAGAAGATGAAATAAAAACATCAGCAGAAATGTGCATTAAATATTTTTTATTTTTGTTGTTGTTGTTACTGTTTTCTTTACTAGTTATTCATCATCTGGCTTTTTTAGGAACTTAAAATTTTTTGTTTGTTTTTTTCTTTTTTTTAATTTTATTACCATGGGTTGGGTACGAATGAATTTTAATAGTCTTTTATTTTTGGAATTTTTAAAAATCAGTCTGGGCTGAAGTTGTGGTAATTGTTGATATTTTTTATAAAATTGTTTATCAACAAATACATGTCTTATGTAAATTATTATCAATTAAAATTAAATATACTTGGATACCGTCATGGATTTACGGGGATTCTATTTTTGGCCTCTGTTTATTTTCTTTCATTATTTCTGTTGGGAGCATACCATCCACATATTTTCATCCTTTGTAGTTTAATTCCCTACAAGGCACTCTTTGGTTACCCTCAACGTCTTATTTCTGGAGTATTTCACACAACCACTATCTTTTTGATAATGTCGGGCTTTAAATTCAACTCCATTTCTAGGTTTGATTATTTCAGTATGGATTTTTCGAGCAGCTACTGCCTTCAAAAAATATATTTAAGCTTGTGTCGCCGTAGTCTAATAGGTAGCGTGTTGGCTTATTAGTCGTGAGGCCTCAAACCCCAGGTCAGACATCTCCAACTAATACGAGAAAATATTTCTTCTCTCAGCAGACTTCAAGCAAAAACTCTGACAGTAACTAAAATTTCCATGAAAAGTTTCTCAAAAATCTGTCATTCAGAGTCGGCATTAAACTGTAGGTCTCGCCACTTATGTATGAAATTAACACACACAACATAAGTGGTGTGAGCAACTAGGTCGTAATCCTAAGGATTGTAATGAACAATGTCAGACATCTCCAAGAAAACGAAATATGAAAATACAATTCTTCGGCGACTGCCTCTCAAAAGATTTCCGATAAAAAAAATTCTGAGAGTAAATAAAATTGCCATGAAAAAGTTTCTCAAAAATCTGTCATTCGGAGTCGGCATTAAACTGTAGGTCCCGCCACTTACGTATAAAATTAATACACACAACATAATTGGTGTGAGAAACTAGGTCGTAATCCTGGCGAAACGGTTATAATTTATATTTCACTAGCTGACCCGGCGAACTTCGTCCCGTCCAAAATTGATTTTTTTTATTGCCCAAAAGTGCTCACATTATATATTTATTGTAATACGCTGCATAAAACAGTTATATAAAAATAACTAACTTACTATAAGTGTGGGGATGTACTTATAGTCGAAAGCGTTGTAGTTATAAACCATCGATTAGCCGACTTATATGTATCTCTTAAAGGGGGAGGGTTGCCACACCCATTTTTAGTGAGTTTGTCGATATCGATGCTACGAACTTACCCACCAAATTCCATTCGTCTACGATCACTATGTCCCTAAATATTAAATTTTAAAGGTTTGCCACGCCTACTTTTTGCAATGTCGAATTTTTTTTAAACCATCTAAACCTGATAAGCTTTCGAATGGTTAAAATCGGTTCAGTAATTTAAGAGTTATAGGTATCACTTGAAGGGGGAGGGTTGTCACGCCCTTTTTTGGTGGGATTGTCGATATCGACTCTACGAACTTACCCACCAAATTTTATTCGTCTACGATCAATATGTACTTAAATATTCAATTTTAACTATTTGCCACGCCCTCTTAACATTCAGGGATATGAAAAATAGATGTTGTCCGATTCTCAGGCCTACCCGATATGCACACAAAATTTCATGAAAATCGGTCGATCCATTTCGGAGGAGTTTAACCACTAACACCGTGACACGAGAATTTTATATATTAGATTTTATTTTGTTGTCATTATTCGAACAAAATTTCTTGTAAAATATAATATATGTTGTATTAGCTTTTGTTGTCGTACTTTTGACCGACACTGTAAGTTATTACATTTACGAAAAATACATTTTTTATTATTTTAATTTGTTTTTTATCTGTTGTTTACAAGATTAATGATTAGAAACATTTGACGTGTTATTAGATCAGATATAAAAATGATCAGTCACTATATAATGCTCGAATCATAACAGTAATTCTCTCAAATACAATGCGCAGTGTCCGTCTTGTATGGCCTATTGTTCCACGATTTTTTTTAACGATTTTCTGCGCTAGTTAGGTAATTGGAAACATATTTTTTTCCTTAACTTATGACTCATAACTAATAGAAAAAATTAAACGCTTTATTACAGCATTCAATAAACAAAAATAACAAAATACAATATGGAAAGAAAGTGTCCGTTAAGACAAATAACAAATTGTTGGCACTTTGAATAATTTGTTGTTTTTTTATATTCAACTATATGGCTCTGTAGTGAACAATTGAATAGCTGATGCTAAAAAACAAAGACAATTAATAAAAACCACACATTTGTATACTTTTTTAATTAAATTTTTTTTATATTTTTTAATTACATACAAATATAATGAAAAATATTATTATTTTTATTAAAAATTTATTAAAAAAAAACGCAATCAACGTAATTTGACTGGCCATAATTAATTTCACAGATCATTTAATGTTTAATTACAAACGAACAATTTTTTTTTCGATAAAAATTACAGGATAAGCGTGAGAAAGTCTGCAATTGCTTGCCGATTTTCTTGGTTTTCTTTTTTTATTGTTTCCAACAACCAAGCGAATCCAGCGAGTAACAAACAACGCTCTTTTCAATGTCTTTGTAAGAAGAGGGTGTGATCGTTAATTATAGGAAAAAACAATAATTATCCGTTAAAAAGAAAAAGACTTCTTGGCTTTTATACTCGTTTTATGAAATTGTAAGTACTTTTGTACAATGTGGAAAGTAATAAATGAAACATTTTTGGAAGCTTTAGTTTGTCTTTGGATTTTTTAAAATTCTAAATGCTTTCTTAAGTTTCGATTAAGGGGAACAATATGACATAACTGGGTCAAGTGTTTTGTTCAGACAGCAAGCTCACAGATCACTAGGTATGCAATAAGGACCTGTAAAGGGTGGACATATGCATGACTATTAGCTGCAGATTTTTATGTGAGAAAGATGGGTCACTTTGTTAAAACATTTACAGATCACTAAGCCTACAATAAGTACCTGTAATGGCGGACGTATTCATCACTAATAGGTGCAGATTCTACTGTGAGAGAGATTTGCCAATGGGGCAGTTAATCGCCAATTGTGTACCACATGGACATAGGGGATACAAGCTGTACTATACGCATATACAGTGAATCACAGTGAAAATGGCCCACCAGTATTTGGTTAATATTTATTAAAAAGGAAACAAATAAAATAAATATTTTTGTTTAAAATAAAGTTTGTTTGGTATTCAATATAAGGAACTAAAAATTCTTTTAATTAGATTATTAATTCATTGATTTTTTACATCAGAAACAAAACATACATACATAATTGGTCATTACAACCCTTCAGTCAGGATTATTGACCTAGTTTCTCACACCACTTATGTTGTGTGTGTTAATTTTATACATAAGTGGCGGGACCTACAATTTAAAGTCGACTCCGAACGACAAATTTTTATTTGAGAAAATTTTCATGGCAATTTTATTTTGCTCTCAAAGTTTTTGCCAGAAATCTGCTGAGAGGAAATCGCCGAAGAAATACATTTTGTATTTTGTTTTGATGTCTGGCCTGGAGCTCGAACCCTGGCTTTACGTCTAATAAGCCAACACACTACCTACTAGACTACGGCGACTTCAGAAACAAAAACATTTCAAACAAATTTCTCCAAGTTACACAAAAAAGTTAGTAGAATCCATTCCTAATCGTTTAAAATCGGTAATAAGTCAAAAAGGCTTTCCTACAAAATATTAAAAATTAAAAAAAAAACGTTATTTCTTTAATAATAATATACTGGGCCATTTTCATTGTGAGATAAATTTGAATGAATTAATAATGTAATTAAAAGGATTTTTTAGTTCCTTATATTGAATACCAAATAAACTTTATTTTAAACAAAAATATTTATTTTATTTTCTTCCTTTTTAATAAATATTAACCAAATATTGATGTAATTTCATGGTGGGCCATTTTCACTGTGATTCACTGTATGTGTTGAACTAGTCATGTTGACATTTTTATTGAAAAATTCTTGATATACTAATATGCTGTTTCTGTAAAACAAGTGATTTCTCAGATGACCGTCTGTTTGTATATTAAACACAAATAAAATTAAGTGGTTTTGTATTTCAATTGTCTTACAGAAACTGCACATAAGTCTGTAATCGACAGCGTTTTGAGTGGTAAAGACCATCTTGGCCCTTAAACAACCTTCATTTCATACATGTACACATTCATAATTGGTCATTACAACTTTTCAATCAGAATTACGACCTAGTTTCTTACACCACCACTTATGTTGTGTGTGTTAATTTTTTACACAGACGGCGGGACCTACGGTTGTAAGCCTTTTCATTAAGTTTTTCATAGAAATTTTATTTACCCTTAGAGTTTTTGTCAGAAATCTGCTGAAAGGCAGTCGCCGAAGTATTATTTTTTCATATTTTGTTTTGTTGGAGATGTCTGACCTGAGGTTTGAACCATGGCCTCACGTTTAAAAAGCCAATGCACTACTTTCTACGGCGATGCCGTATCAGTTACTTTTTTTTTATTTTTTATGAAACCAGCACTCAGGGGATGGCCCCTACTCATCCAGTGCATTGTGCAGGTTTTTTAGGAAAGGTGGAAAGGGTTAAGATGCGAACGGCAAGGAAACGAGTTGCTGCTAGGTGACTATAAAATGGCCAGTGCTATACCTTCACCATTAGACAGTCTACAGGCAATCGTCCCCAAGAAGCCCGCAGTTTCTCACACCACTTATGTTGTGTGTGTTAATTTTATACATAATTGGCGGGACCTACAGTTTAAACGACAGATATTTTGAGAAACTGAGAAGAAATCGCCGAAAAAATACTTTTTGTATTTTTTTTTATTTTTTTTGATGTCTGGCCTGGAACTCGAACCCTGGCTTTTACGTCTAATAAGCCAGCACACCTACTAGACCACGGCGACCCCTACTACCGCTTAAAGAGTATTTAACAACAAAATATTGTCAAACACTTTGATAACAAATAAAATTCTATTATTTTAAGTTTATTTGACCGCAGCACAGTTGTTGCAAAACATATTGCTCACACTATACATCGAACAACGTTATCCATCAAATCAACAAAATTGAAAAAAAATTGTATCTTTCATGAACAATTACGGATTTATTATTAAGCCTTAGAGGTGAAAGTGTTGTAAGTTGTTGATAAAAATTTAAAAATATTTTTGTTATATTGGGAAGTAAACTACTGATAATTTTTGTTTAAATGTTTTATGTTTATGCAGAATTGCTAATTAAATGCATCTTAAAATGTAGGATTCTTTTGACAATCCACACTATGAAAGTTAATTGCAGGGGGCATTTTAACATAAGTTATCGGCCATCACAGTTCAATAATATTTTTTGTTCATTTTCTGTATTTGGACCTGTCTTCAATGTATATTGATGTCAATCAGTTCGAATTGCAGCATGCATACTACCAATCTCATATAAGTTCCTTACATGGATTAAAATACATGCGTGTGCATATACACACTCTCATTAGGGCTAAATATCAATCCAAATAACAAACCCTAACATAAAATATATTGTGTCGATAACAAAACAGTGATTGATGACATATAAGTAACTTCTTTTTCTAACAAGTAATGGTGATTGATGACTTTCGTTCTGCTGCATATCTATTGTAATGTAAATTAAGGTAAATAATTTTAACAAATTCATAAAAGTTTAATAAAAACCAATTATTTCGTTCAATTGGAATGAATTTCTAGTTGCAGTTTTGGCTGTTTGATTGATAAGGTATATGGCATATTACCGAGGAGTGTGTCTCGATGGAATGGAAATATAAGGTGAAGAATTTTGAACTTGTTATGGATGAAACCAAATTCCAAAAGGATAAAGAAATTGATGAATGAGGAAACAGAGTCTTTCGAACGAATGTAAGAGCATATGTTGAGGAAAAGTTCTGAATGTGAAAAAATTCGGAAGTACCGGGTTATCCATTTCGTGGTTTCAAAATTAAACGTAAATAAAACACATAAAATATTTTTTTCAGATATTTCTTTTTTTATTGTAAAATTTGAACGTTGACATTATGTGTGAAACACTACATCATTTAAATGACCTCCACGCGAAGTGTTGCAAGCATTGATTCTTTTGAGGTAATTTTCGACCACTTTTTGACACATATTGGGCGGTATATCAGCCATAACTTGACGAATGTTGGTTTTTAAGTGCTCAAGAGTTGAAGGTTTATCTGCATAAACACGTCTTTCGCGTAGCCCCACAAAAAAAAAGTCTAATGGTGTCAAATCGCATGATCTTGGTGGCCAGTTGATATCGCCACGACGAGAAATAACGCGGCCAGGAAATGTCATTTGCAATAAGGCCATATTCGCTCGAGTTGTGTGGCATGTGGCACCGTCTTGTTGAAACCACATATTCTCCAAGTCGTATTCTTCAATAGCAGGCAAAAAAAGTCGGTTATCATATAACCATAACGCTCCGAATTTACGGTGAAGGTCGTTCCATAGTCGTTTTCGATGAAGTAAGGTCCAATCACACCTTCGAACCAAAGAGCGCACCAAACAGTGACTTTTTCTGGATGTAATGGCCTCTCTTCAATTACTTGAGGATTCTCAGAACCCCAAATACGACAATTTTGTTTATTAACATACCCACCGAGTGTGAAATGTACTTCATCGCTGAAGAAAATTTTGTTCGAAAAATTGCCGCCCACCGCCTGTTGTTCAAGCACCCATTCCACGTATCTACGACGTTGTGAATGGTTAGCTGGCTTCAGTTGTTGCGTGAGCTGGACTCTATATGGATGTAGGTGTAGATCTAAATGCAAAATACGCCATAATGTGCAGTAAGACAGTCCTAATTCCTGGGAACGACGAGGAATCGACACATTTGGGTCTTTGGCAACACTTTCACTTACAATAGCGATATTTTCAGCGGAACGAGCGAAACGATGATGCACAGGCCTTTCAATATTTGTAACCACTCCAGTCTCTTCAAATTTCTTCACAATTTTGCCAATTGCGTGCGTAGTTGGACGATTATGTAAACCATAATCTCCTCTTAAAGCACGATACGTGGCAGAATAATTTTTATGCGTTGTGTGATAATTAAGCGATCCATTTTCGTCAATGTTAGACTTTCAACCGAAAAGAAAAAAATTGGTTTCACAACTTAGTTTGACAGATGTCGAATTCCAGTCCCATACTTTTGAAACCACGAAAACACAAAATTTGAAAATTTTGAAAACACAAAATTTTAGTTTGACAAGTAATTTACACATGTAGTAAAAAGCGCTTCTTTCATTATTTATTTATTGAACATTAGAAAAAAATTTGGAAATGCACAAAAGACTCAGTCAAAAATGCAAAAGAGTTCCATAGGAAGCGAAAAAGTGCCATCAAGATGTGACAATAAATAGCTTAACGTACCTGAACTGAAACAATTATATCTTTGGTTCAAATAAAATTTAAAAAAAAATTACTTTTACGCTTGGTTGTTCTAAAGTAGAATGTGTAACAAAATTTTTTCATGCGCTATCCTTATATACTTTACATCCCAATAAGCCACAATGAAAAAATGTTTTTAATAAAGAAATTATTTTTTTTTTTCGTTGCCGTAAGATAAAGTCCACTGAGTGATTATTCTATACCTCTAAGCATCATTCTCCTAGTTTTGTATTACACCAAAAGCTAGGTAAGTGGCACTTATCATTATTTTTCCCATACATTTTTATTTAATGCAGCTCTGAAACATATGTATGTAAATGCTATGAATATAAAAGACAATGTAAATTCAACATGATTTATTTGTCATTAGTTAATTATTAAAACACAAAAAACGATATTTACACCTTCAGAGATGCCACGAATTTTATGCCAATTATCTTGGAACTATCATATTATGTACGAGAGTCTTTGATTAATCATTAATTTTATTTCTTTTATAAAATTTAATCTTCTTTCTTTAATCGTGTTAACAAAAAACTTGTGTTGTATGTGTTAAATTCATTTTAATTTTGTTTCTGTCTATTCGACACCCACAACGGATTTGTGTAACAATGTACACATGTATGTACCTATGTACTCTTCATTATTCAATTAAAAAAAAAAAAAAAACAAAAATATTTTTAAAAAAAATTTACAGTAAAACAAGAATATAATAAATAATCATGAATTTTTAAAGAGATTTATTAACAATACAACTACGTAGACATATTTTTCGTTTATTTTTAACTGTGACGAATTTTTCTTTTTTTTTTTCATGGTTTTAAGCATTGTATTTACAATAAATAGTTTAAATTCACATTGAACGCCTACAGCGAAATATTGGCACGAATATTGTTTAATAGACAGATACAGATACAGTATGAAAACAAAAGAAATACTCAATCAAGATAAATCATACGAATACGATTTATTTCTTTTCATATTTGCTGAAGTTGTAAAAGGTCAAATGTTGAATGTTTACCACGACTGGATGGATGTTCATGTACATATGATTCGAATAATAAATGAAATTGACTGTAACATCAAAACATAGTAAATGTATCTGAAATGAATATGTTTTTCACACTATAATATCAAAAAAAAAAAAGCATGTTTTACAACAATGCAATTGAACATAACAATGATACAAATAGGGAAAAAATTTTTGGAAAGAGAGGAAACTAATTTAATAACAAGCATTAGAAATTGTTTAAATTTCCAAAAAATTATTATGCTTCAACAACAACAGAAAGAGTAGAATTTGCCATTTGCCTGCCTATTTATGTATGCATGGCAATTTATAAATTTTGTATTGCATGGATGCTTTAATAATAATTCCATGCAAGAGTAAAAAATTTAAAGTTATTGCAAGCTTAGACTTTAAACAATTAACCGAGAATAAATTGAATAGTTTTTCTTTATTTTATTTTCTTGTCTTGTTACAGACATTATATCTTTTACACTTCGTTTGATTTAACTTTCCAAACAAATGAAAGTTTCTGGAAAAATACATTTTAAATGCTATTCTCTAATTATTCCCAAAATATTAAAAGTTATACAAAATTAACCTCTTCAGGGACGATTTTTTTATGGTGACAAAAAATTAAAATTAAATTTTGTTTTCTTTTTAAATTAATTAACTTTATTTTAATAGGAATTCAAAAAGCAAAAAAATGAAAATTCACAAGAAGGGATAACGTCCACATTTGTGGCCACTGAGCGTTAATTGTAATATATGTGTGAAATGCTTTCATACATTCCGGGCATATCAGGCATATATATTCTTAACATTTCTCACAAATGTAGAGAGTTCGTCTTATACAATTTTTGTCGTGACATCTGGGGGGATTTTTCCGTTCCTTGTATTTAGGATAATGACTTATACCGTCCAGTCTGATTCCAGGGTTAACTTTAGTGCAGCTGTTAGATTTTTTAGGTAGTGATGGTAAAACTTATTATATTAAATAAATCTGATATTATTTTTTTTTTCAAATATTAACGATTTCTGGATATAACCAATAAAACAGATTGCCAAAGAATTATTTCACATTTTTTTTAAGTATCCAACTATGCACCGGAAATAATATCATCAGTGCAGACAAACGGTAAAATTTTTACTTCTCTTGTTAGAATATATGGTAGTCAATAAGTTATTATCAAATTTTTGTTGTTTTTATTATTATTACAATTATAATTAAAAAAATCAAACGTCCACATATGTGGACAAGGGCGTGAAGAGGTTAAAACAATAATAAGGCTTCGGTATAAGCTATAGTCGCAGCGAAAAGTTTTAAAATTTCGCTTAACGATCTTTTATTAGGAATATATCCAAATGATTGTTTAAAGTCCTCCTGTATGAAAATACCAATGTAATCCTATGAAAAATATAAACTATGCTCATATTGAATCACGTTTTAAAAAGATTTTTATATGTACGTGATATGTGGATTGCGTAATAGTCATATGCATCATCGTTTAAATTCCCAGAAAAATGGGTTGCTAGCCTTTTAAGAACTGGACATGACCCTACTGCTAAAGCCTATTTTTATAAACTTTTTATGAACTTTTTATATCTTCTGGTTTATAACCCAACTGAAATCAAGTAAAACAATCAAACTGAAGAAGAGTAAAAGTTTTTAGCCTAAGCAGTTGACTGAGTTTAGTCAGATCACTAAAGTTACCTGTTGTTCGTGAAAATACTAATGTTCGTAAGTAAAGTAGCCAGGTGAGGATTGACCGCAGGGTACAAGTAATAAGATTCTTTATACCCCATCTAGGGTAATGAAGTTTGCTGAATGTTCACTTTGTTGATCGTTTATTTTTTTATAAATTTATTCGAAAATTCCTTCACTTTTCGATCAAAATTTTAAGAACTTTTACTCCAGAACGTGAGATTCTTATATGAAGGTGTGAATCCTTAGAGAGGAAGATGTGTAAGAGGTGTGAATCCTTAGTAGGTTGGAGGAAAAAAGATTAAGCAAAGGTCTCATGCTCATTGGCATACACGTAAATCATAAAGTTTGACGATGCCGTAGTCTAGTAGGTAGTGTGTTGGCTTATTAGACGTAAAGCCCGGGTTCGTATCCCAGGTCAGGCATCAAAAATCGAAATAAAAAAAAAAAAATAAATATTTCTTCGGCGATTTCCTCTCAGCAGTTTTTTTTGGCAAAAACTCTGAGAGTAATAACACCTGCCATGAAAAAGTTTCTCAAAAAATCTGTCGTTCGGAGTCGACGTTAAACTGTAGGTCCCGCCACTTACGTATAAAATTACACATGACACACAACATGAGTGGTGTGAGAAGCTAGGCCGTAATCCTGACAGATAGGTTATAATGGCCAGTTATGTATGTATGGATGTGTACATCATAAAGTAGGCTTGTTTATGCGCTCACCTTTACAGAATACTAATTCTACTCTCTAAATTAAGTCTATATTTTGTACAAACTTTTTCAACTTCTTCTACTTCAGTCCTCTTAGAGAAGTTGTTCTGGTGTAGTATGTTGCCTCAATTATTGGAATCTCGAAAGTCACGAAAACTGGACAATGAAATAAAAAGCGTTCTATGTTCTGCATTTATTATTATCTACAGCGCTTATACAGTTTATAAAGTGGCCGTAGTAGTAGACAGTGTTAGTGGACAGTGTGTTGACCAATTAGATGTAAGACCGTAGTTTAAATCCCAGCCAAGATATCTCACATTCGGTGAAGAAACTCTGAGAGTAAATAAAATTGTTATGAAAAGTTTCTCAAAAATCTGTCGTTCGAAATCATCATTAAATTATACGTCCCACCACTCAGGCATTAGATTAACACACACAACAATTAAGGAAGTAAGCTTAGGTGTACATAAAAGATGGAGTGTTCCGTAGCGATTTTATCGCCGTAGTCTAGTAGGTAGTGTGTTGGCCAGGGTTCGAGCCCCAGGCCAGACATCTAAACAAAATACAAAAAGTATTTCTTCGGCGATTACCTCTCAGCAGATTTCTGGCAAAAACTCTGAGAGTAAAATAAAATTGCCATGAAAAGTTTCTCAAAAAATCTGTCGTTCGGAGTCGACTTTAAACTGTAGGTCCCGCCACTTATGTATAAAATTAACACACACAACATAAGTGGTGTGAGAAACTAGGTCAATAATCCTGACTGAAGCGTTGTAATGACCAATTATGTATTATGTATGTATGTTCCGTAGCGATGTAAATCAGTGTTCTAAAGACGGCTTTGTTCAGTCTTAATATAATCATGATTCTTCTCCCATCAGGATCGCTCCAAAATATTTTCGCAATTTTGCTTTCCACCTCCATTTATTCTCTGATGACTTTATACCCAGTTTATGAGTACTGTTCTATTCCTTGGAGTAATTGTTAATCGCCTTTTAACATTCTAGGACAATCACTTATCCTGTCATTTGACTATCAGTGAAAATATTTAAATTCTTATACATGTATCAATACAATCCGGCTAAGATAATTAATAACGATTCCAACCTGTATGTTAAAATTACTCTGGTCAGTTAATCATGCTTATCTATACCATAAACGGTAAAAAATTTAAAAAGTATCCCGATTTATAAGAAAGTTTATGTGAAAATAGCCCGATGCGAATGTGTCATACCATTTTATATTCTCGCTTGTTTCAAACGCTATGGAAGAAGTAGAAGAAAATAAAACAATTGTAATGTAATTATCACATCTATATATTTATAAACACTTTATTAAACATTATCTTGATGCATTCTTTTGGTTTTTATTACTTTTAATTTTATATTTTGTCTTCTTTTAATTATTTTTGTTTTTGTTTCTGTTTGTTTCAGTATTATTATCCTCTAATATAAAATCTATAAATATTACAAAATAAAGTTTTTTTATTAAAATAATATTCATACAAAATATAATTATAATAATAATACAATATACATACATACATACATTCATATCTATAATAATAAATTCAATTGTAGTAGTTACAATACATCAGTAAAAAAAAAATTCAGTTATTACAAACAATATCGAAATATACAAATCTAAACATTTATAAATATTTTCTTATGGTATGTATTGTATATGTGTGTGTATACCGTAAGGTAATATGTTATATTTTACTTTCTTTTATTTCATTTTGTGTATCTGTGTGTGTGTGTGTGTATGCTTATATATGTATGTATATTTTTTTTAAATAGAAATGTATATAACTATAACTATGTATGTATATTTGTTATACTTATAAATATAAATTGAATACAATACATTGACAAAAATAATATCTATTATTTATTTATGTATGTGTGTGTGTGTGTGTGTGATGAAATTATGATTTTATTTTCAATTGCCGAAATTTATTATTCTTCTAATGAAATTGAGAATGTTAAAGAAATGCTTAATAGTGGATTACAAACAAAAGAAAGTAAATGAGTGTGTTAAACAACTTTAAAAGCCATTTTATTTATAAAAACTTCATCTCAAAAAAATATCTAGAATATCTAGACCTATTCATATCCGAATATTGCAAATAACGGTCTACATAGAGATCTTTATATCACTGTAAGCAAACTGACCAAAACAAAATCGAATTAAACAATATGGAATTAAAAATTGCCTAATGTCTATAACTCTCCTCTCCACTACAACAACTTGTTGAATGCCGCATACATATCTACATAACTGAGGAGTTCAATAAATAACTTTAAAGGTATAGAAAGAGAGCTTTGTAGAACTATAACCATACAACAAGGGTCTAATTCCTAACTTCAATCTTAATCAAAATATTCTATTCAAGTAATTGATATCAAGAGATCGAGGTTAAAATCTCTCCGTTACCAGTGCAGCAAATTATCAAAAAATTTGTTTCATTAGTAAACTTTTCAGTACTAGTAGGGAAAGCTATACAAGTTTTCCAAAATAGAGCATGAAAAGTAACGCCCCCAACTGATAGCTGTTAGAAGATTGTATGTCAATATCACTTAAGCTGGATTCACCCATTTTTTCGAAACAAAAATTTTGTTCAGTTTTTTGAGAATTTCTTCTGAAACGATTCACCCACTTCGAACAATTGTTCTGTAAAAACAAGGTTACCATATAAAATATTTTTGGAAACGATGAGTGTTAGTTTTACAATTAGGCAGCACAGTAGCAAATGATTGCAATTCGTTTGTTTTCTTGGCTTGAGTGTGATCATATTTTTTATTGTGTTACAAAGAAATTGTAAATTAAAACAAATCTTAGTGAAAAAATGGATAAACGTAAAGTGCTATAAAACAACCGCTCTGTATCTTATTATACATACATATATCAAATGTACATATAATATGATGTGAGCTCAGTTTAACTTTATTTAAAAAAATAAAATATCTGGCAGCACAGTACGATTGTTTCAGAACAAAAATTAAAATTAAACCAATTCGAGCTGAAATTGTTCCGAAGCAATCTTACTCTCTTTCGCTCTCTCTTTCAAAAAGAGAAATGTCAAACTACATACAAAAAAAATTATTTCATAACAAAAATTTTGTTCCGAAACAATGGGTGAATGCAGCTTTAGGATATCCATTGGGATTGAACAAGCGGAAGAAATGAAACTTGAACAGGAAATATAGAGAAAGAGACATAGCAATATTATATGACAGTTAGGACGAACTTATAGCACTCTGATCTTATGAGGTCACCTTAAGATTTGAATTGAATGCTTAATCAGCAAGGCTTGGCTAAATTCCAGGTCAAGTAGTAACTCGCGGCAATGCGCAGGCAGATCAGGGTGTAAGAATGGTTGTTTTAATGACGTAAATTAGACCAGAATCTTTCTATAGATGTGCAGAAGTTGTAACACTTCTCAAGTTGTACTCACTTCTCAAGTTGTACCACTTATCAGACTGTTGAGAAGTAGCATCCAATATTTTGCCGGTCATCGCAAAAGTTTTATAGTAGGTGTGGATTCTAACCTAGTTGGAATATGTGGAACAAACGAACCACTAGAACACGTACTTGGAACCTGTGCGACGGTAATGCAATTCAAAAGGAAACCACTGGATGTTTTTCAAGAATAGATAGAGAGCATCCTGTAGTTTGAACATGCATCAACCTATATAGGTTGATGGGATACCCAAAATAGGTTATAAGCAGTATAGTCGCGTCTAGTTGCGGTACTCCATGAGCTCTACGCAAAGATAAATACTTCCATTTTGTTACAAAAATCAATCGAATACTCAGGAAACTTCACTGTATTTTGTGATAAATCGATATAACATCGAAGCTTCTTTGCCATGCATTGCATCGAAAAATATTACTGTTTTTCCTACTGTCCATCATTAAGCAGCACGACCACAATTTTACTTTTGGTTACCCAAAGTCAAGACATAGGCAATAGTTTTGCTGATTGTGGTCATACAAAGCTTAGAGGAAAATATACTGACTAAGAAATACTGCACTGTTGGAACAATCATGTAAAAAAAAATTTTTCATTTTGCACTGGTAGGACATGAGTAGGTTTAATGATTTCTAATAATTAAAGAAAATTTTTCTCAAAGAAAGAAAATAATAATAAAAGAATAATTAATAAGAATTAAAAAGGGACTTCCTAGTCTTGTTTACTGTTTTTGAAATCCAAAGTTAGTTCCGATTTTAAAAAAATGTTCTTTTAATCCTTTCAATACATGAAATGGAAATTAATGAATAAGTTGTACAAATAAAACTATTGGAGTGTATGTCGAAAACAGTATGAAGTATACGTATGTAGATGTACGAAATGCTTTTATTTAAATATTTTACCCATTTTTAAGTTCATTTATCTCTGTTTATCAAAATAATTTTTTTTTAATAATTTTATGGTATGAACATACACATGCAATGGTTACATAAATATCGCTTTCTTTCAAAATTGTTTACTTCTATTTTATGTAAGAGGAAACGTTATAAAAAATAAATAAAAAAAAATATTTGAGCACATTAATGAAGGATATATGTATATAGTACGTATTTTATAAGCCATAAAAAAATTTTAGTTTTTTACTTAATTTGTTTAAACTTATATAAGTATTCTAATATATAATTAAGTATATATGTATCTACGTATAAAAAATAATAATTAACAGAAGCAATATAATTACGTTGCATAATTAAAAAAGAAAGAAAAGAAACAAATTCTTAACCGAATAGTATTTCTATCGAAACGAATAGATGGAATGGATAAACGAAACAGTTTCAGTTTCCTTTTCAGTATTATATTAGAAGTTTTATAAGTTATTTCGTATGCCTTCAGACCAGAGATCAGCAATGAATCGTTTTTCCGCTACTCATAAGCACTCATGCAATTTTCAGTATGAGTGAATCAACTGTATTGAAATTCAACTGCTCTGATTCATTCGTACTCGCTACAGCATTGATTTATAAGTATAGGTTACAATGAGTATGAGTACAACGTTGACATCAAACTCACAACATTCGAAATGTGTTTGATTCATACGCCTACTCATTCTGATTCATAAATTTAGAAAAATACTTATAATACTTATAAGTGATTTGAGTGGCTCGAATCATTCATCAAAATTTACAGCCTTTGTTATTGTTGCATATACAAACAAAGAAGAAAGGAAAGACAAAGACAACAAGCAAAGCATACACACAATCTTCTTGTGAGTATGTAGTGTTCGTACGCGAATCATACTTATTTTGTGCTTCGTGTAAATGTTAAGTAGAGACGAGTCGAAGTCAATAACATCATGCGTATTGTTAAGTATGAATACGACGAGTACTTCCAACTTTGAGTATGAGTAGTATGAGTATCATATTAAAATAAGTATGAATGCGTATAAATATCAGAAATAATAAGTATGACTCGAATCTACTCATCGTTGTGAATACTCGTTGCTGATCTCTGCTTCAGACCAATAAGTTTCGCCTTGGTCTGGAGAATATCGTTGATATATTCTTTAGCAGCAAACTCGGAGTCAACAAACTTTAGTAGTGTACAGCACACCTACCGTAAGGATAGATCGGTAAACGAAATAGTTAGCAATATAGAGAAAGTTTTTGCACTCCTTTTTACATATAGAGGAGGCGTTCAACAATATAAGCACTGAAACAATACACCCCGGTCTGATGAACATTGGCTCGAGCGACGTGATAAATAGATGATATGTTATCATCTGGGAGCATTCAATCTTCATTGGGGTTATGCTTCGCCAAGAAACGGATAACTAGAGGCACACCGCAGGAGGGGTTCAAGCTGACGAAGTTGTGATACAGGTCACGGGAGACCATCTTTCAACGATCAGCGAACTCTTGGAGTCGGCACTAGCAACTTTACACAGGAAAGCGGAGCAGAACGGCTTGGGTGTGAACTCAGTTTAAATGGAACTTGTCTTGTACACTCGGAACTACTATGTCCGGAGCTTCACCATTCCGAAAGTGGACGGATAATGGTGGCAAACACGCCACTAAGGGAACTGACCGGTTTTAGCTCGGGGTGGTTCAAACCCTCCACTAACTGATTATGACAAGGGGGCTTATCTCGAAATTGGGTGACACAATGGGCCATATGGGCCACCGAGTGAACTAGCCTGTGAACGACAAGCTACCCGCTAACCTAACCTAATATTCTTCAACTATTGCTATTTCATTGTTTACTTCGATGCACAGCTACAATAGTTGCGATAGAAGTGCCATACTATTTGCTAATCTAACTATTTTACTGGCTTTTAGACGTTTCTTCGTTATTTATTTTGATGGACAGACAATAAACCCTATATCTGCAATGACTGGAAACTACTCTTCGAAAATTAAAAAGAATACGAAACATTTTGATGCTGAAAACATTTATCCCACAAAGAGGATGACGTCAAAAACTAAACTTTATTGGAAGGTGAGCCACGGCCACCTAAGCCACTGCAATTAATTACCGTTCCGGATAATAAGAAGGGATTACAATGAAAGGAATGCTTTTTTGATCTTTATCTATCAATTGCCAACGCTTACTACAGTGATATTATTATGTCCTTATCTCGTTCTTATCTACAAAATTAATGCAAAATTGAAACACAAAATGGAATAATTTCAGAGATTTTTCTAAAAGATGTCATTGCAGTATGATTACAACACATTCTTTAGATAATGTGAATGCGCATTATAAGACCATACGTAACCAGTTGATCGCTACAATTTAAACTACACCACAGTTGTAGGATTTCTTTGTCAGTTGATAATGTAAGTGAAGAATCCAGATCCTTGCTCGGTAGTATGTACCATCCTTAGGAAAGGATTATTACGTGCATATTTTACAAATTCAATCCCCCGACACTTTTGTTTATTTAATTCTTTTTTAATTTTAAACAAAATCGCTCTCCATCTATTGGTTTAATTTGAAATAATATTTTTATTAATAATTTGAATGAACTGCATTAGAAAATAATAAATTATTAAAGACTTATTACATGAAAATTGTAATCATATTCTGTCAAAAATCAATTTCATTTTTTTAATATGTAGTTTAAATTGAAACTTAACAAATTGAAATCACTGCAAATTAATTCACAGGAGATTGATTGGATCTCACGCCATTATTAAATTGTGAAATAATAATTTATTGATATTCACAGTTGATATATTGGAATTAAGTTGTATTGCATTGAAGGTTTAGTAAAAACAATAAATGGTTTTGGGTTGTAATTTTTGGTTTTTCCACAAAACCACTAAAACAAATCACTCCACCTAGTAAATCTCATTGATTTTAATAGCTAATCGAAAGAGAGAGAGAGACAGAGAGGGAGACAGAGGTATAAAATCAATAATTCCTTTCATCGACTATATTTTACTTGCAATTTTTCCATATTCTTTAACGTTTCTCTATAGTATTGTATTGTATTGTATATATTCATATCAGGTCGTTTCTTTTACCAATTAAAGCTTCTTTCAATGGATTTTAATTTCTTTTCAAATTATTATCGATTACTGCCTGTATTACGCTCAAACATTTTCTTTGTCTGGCCGATGTGTTATCGATGAGTTGTTCGATAAATTGGCTGGTTTCGATTTCTGCATTGGGTGGTACATCCTGGGTACACGATATGTACTTATTGAAGATGTCCGAATTCAATGAAGTTGAACGATAACTTTCATCGCGCTGTAGAAGTTTACTTAACGATTGAGCTGATACTAAAAGTTTAGTTTTGGTCTTTTGGTAGGCGTGTATTTCCTGTAAATTCATGTAATCTGTACTTGAGATATCGATGGTTTGTGCTGTTTTATCATCGGGCGCTGTACTGATGGGCTTTTTTGTCAGCATCATGCGTATGTGATTTTTACGTTCTGTCACAAAGTTGCCCAATAAATAGCCTGTAAATGAGCAGTGAAATTGTGAAATTGTAAACCATAACATAGCATAGTTATTCAATCTTTTTATTTAAACATTTATTTTACATTTCATTAGTTTTCCATTAGCTGTGCTTGATTTACTTACCTGATATTAGAGTAAAAAATGCAATTGTTACTACCAAACTTACGCAGGTTCGTTTGGTAACATATTCTCGATATTCTGATACATTGTTGGCACGTACAGCTGTTTCATAACTCAGTACCTGATGCATTTTTCCAGTTCAGTGCTTAACTACTATTACAATTTCAGTTTATCCTGATTCCTGATCCACAAAATTTCTCTTTGTTTTTGCTGTTTTTGTATTTTATTTTGTTACGAGTATTGTTGTTGCTTGTGAGATTTTTCTTAGAATTAATGTTTGCGTTTTGAGTTGTTTCAGTTATTCACTCTCTTGTAAGGTTATTGAAAATACAGCAGCAACATTTTAGTCTTTAATGGAAGTTTCTTTGTTGTTTGTTTGTTTATTTGTTCTTGACTGTTGTTGTTAAACTGCAACGATAAAAAATGTTGAAAACTTTTTAATTTTATTTATTAAGATTTTGTTTCAAAGGTATGCAAATGGGATTACTCTGGAATAAATCAGTAGAAATATGTATGTAATGACTCTTGGCGTATGCTTTAGTAAAGTGAATGTTAAACAGTAAGTTTTTGAGTTCATCATCGTTTGCCAAAAGACTACTGAGGGCAGGTCTTCGAAAGAAATATTTTTTGATAATCTTTTCTTTTGAGATATTCAAGCTGAGATGTAAGCTCTCGTCTAGTAAGCCAACATACTATCCAGGGGAGTCCAGCACTCATCGTCGATAAGTTAATAATAAATAAATTTTTAATAAATAAATAATAAAGGGTTATTTATTTGAAGTCGCCGTAGTCTAGTAGACGTAAAGCCCGGGTTCGTAGCCCAGGTCAGTCATCAAAACGAAATATTAAAAAAAAATATTACTTCGGGGATTTCCTCTCAGCATATTTCTGGCAAAAACTCTGAAAGTAATTAACCCTGCCATGAAAAGGTTTCTCAAAAATCTGTCGTTCGGAGTCGACGTCAAAATGTAGGTCCCGCCACTCACGTATAAAACTAACGCACACAACATGAGTGGTGTGAGAAGCTAGGCCGTAATCCTGATTGAAGGGTTGTATCTATTTAGCGACTTCAAAACTCTCGGTCTCGCAAGTTTGAAGCGAAAAACTTGCCATTTACGAATATAGTTTAAGAATCGAAGAACGCATGAAAATATTTAAATCTTAGTGCAAAAAAAATAATTCAAACCCACTATTTTTCGAGAATTACGTGGCTACCATAAGGCTCATTATAACGTGTTTTATAAAGCGGAAATCTCGCAACCATTGTTAAAATGCCGATTGAATGCTATTGAATGATGAAGAGCAACAGAATCTCTATGCCTATTTTTCGAAAAAAATTTATTTGTCAATAAGAGCAGTCCCTTTGAGATGCAGTGGAAAAAATTACTGTAGTCGCTGTAGTCTAGTTGACAGTGTGTTAGCTTATTAGATGTGAGGCCACTGGTTAAACCCCAGGTCAGATATGAAAACGAAAATATGAAAAAATATTTCTTTGGCGACTTCTTCTCAACAGATTTCTGGCAAAAACTTTGGGATTAAAAAAATGCCATGAAAAGTTTCTCAAAAATCTGTCGTTCGGACTCGACTTTAAACTGTAGGTCACGCTTAACGTATAAAATTAACACACACAACATAAGTGGTGTGAGAAGCTAAGTTGTAATCCTGATTGAAGGATGTATGTATGTATGTATGAATACGCAAACGAACAGCATTCCAGAATTTCATGTAGAACAGCATTTTGTGCCGAAATTTGCCTTTGATACCATAAACCTATTGGAAGCCATCAACGTCGGCAATTAATTTTACGTTTTGCAGCAAAGATCACGCGATATGACTATTATTTGTTCGAATACGTGTTAAATTTTGTGTATAGAGGCAAACAAGCGATAATTCTAGCTTTGGAAAACAGCATTATGGTTACCATTGATGAGATACCGACTGAAATGCTGGCAACAGTATACTAAAACTCTAGAGTTCACAGACGTAGACAGTTCAAAAAATTTTCTGACTCACTTTTAATAGTACAAAATAGATTCTAGTTTACTGGCCACGCCAATGTTCGAATTCACTTTAAAATATTTTGCAAGCAACTATCGCTTTAAATACAAATCTGGATGAAATAAAATGGTGGTTTTCAAATTTATCGGATTTCAAAAGTTGTTTTTTTTTAAGAAAGTAAGAATCAAAATGCGAATATTGAATATTGTTCTACGAAAAACGATTGTTCAATCCTTTACGAAATAAAATAAACTATAATTGAATTAGATTTTATAGGGTAAACGGATTGGATTTCAATAAAATGACAATAAAAAATAATTCTTTTGATTATCGAAGTATGTATATCCATATTATTATCCATATTAGCACTTCTTTGAAACAAAATCTAATTACATTGCAATTCAATATCGGTATGAAATAAATAATTTGTACCAACGATCACCTCCGCAATCATTTCACAAAACGTTTCATGCCCTTTCCAATACTATACAACAATAGAAATTTCTTTTAATTATTATTTCAGTTGCTTACAATGAATAAATATTTTGCACTGTAATTGCAACTGCAATTCAAAATTCATTGAATTGTTTCTTCGAAAATGCATGCTGCCGATTTTTGACTGTCAATCATGTGTCATCACTGTCTGTCGTGTGCATCACTCATTACCGCATGCATGCATATCCCATTCACATTTGTTAGCCACGTTCACTACAGCTCACAGCAATTGAACTAAAACCGCACAAAAGTAATTTTTAGTTGTGCATTCCAACATTGTCTAGCTTATCTCTTTCGAATTGTTGCAATTTATTCATGCGACATTGCAAATCAAATCAAAACAAAACAAAAACAAAATATCAGCATCAGCAATACTGCTGTATTGTATCATTGTGCGAATGTTTGTCTAAGTCAATATCATTTCTTTTCTCATTTTGGGTCACGTAACTCTGAAGGCGTTGAATTTACACATAAAACTGCGGCTAATAGGAAAGGAAACAGCGAAAAGAACAAAATGAAATAGCCAAGCAAGCACAACTGGAACATAGAGACATTAAAATTAAATTCCGTTGAGTAGACTTCATTTCAGACATGAATAATTGGATGACAGTAAACTCATATGCCGAGGCAAATTTAAAGATTTTTCTAAAATAATACGCAACAAGAAGTCTTTACTTTCTTCTTTTTTCAGAGTTGAGTTGAGTAGTGAGCTGTACAGATTGGAATTATTTATTTCGCCCTCCCTTTTTTTCAAATTTCTTTAAAAAAATAAACCACTTTTCCCAACTGTGATATCCAGGTGGTCAACAGCTACTTGAGGACCTTCGGACGATTATCACAAATCACATTATACGAGATCGTCAAGTATACGGTGAATTCAGCACATTTTAATTTCCACTCACACAAAAATAAATAAGAACTTATGTGCGTTGAAGCCCCTGTAGTCTAGTAGGTAGTGTGTTGGTTTATTAGATGAGAGGCCACAGTTCAAATCATAGGTCAGATGAAAAGAAATATGAAAAAATATTTCTTCGGTGACTTCCTCTCAGCAGATTTCTGGCAAAGTGAATAAAATTGTCATGAAAAGTTTCTCAAAAAACTATCGTTCGGAGTCGACTTTAGACTGAAGATCCCGCCAATCATTTTTACCGATAAATGCTTATTAGGAATGCTAAGATTTTTTTCCCCCAGAAGAATATCGAACTTACAACTATCTGATAGCACTGATCGAAGTTTAGAAAATAATATAGCAATGGGCTGACCAGGCATTGTGAAGACCATAAAACTCTTATAAACTGAAATCCCACAGTCAATAGAATAAAAGGTAGGCCAGTACGCAAAAGCAACTAGACATAGTACATTTGAAAGCAGACAGAAGTGGAATAATGTGTTGGCTTATTAGACTCCAGATCAGACATCTCCAACAAAAAAAATATTAAAAAAATATATCTCCGGCGATTTCTTGCAAAAACTATGAGAGTAAATAAAATTGCCATGAAAAGTTTCTCAAAAATCGGTTGTTCGGAATCGACTTTAAATTGTAGGTCCCGCCACTCACAAATAAAATTAAAACACACAACATGAGTTGTGTTCGAAACTTGGTCGTAATACTGACTGAAGGGTTGTATTGGGCAACTATGTAACTATGTCGTACTAGAGGTGTGCACAAGACATATAAAATTGCACACTATTGCATTTTTCTCAAGACCGAATATTGATTGTAGCTGCAAATATAAATAAGTGTGAAGCAAAGATAGAGTACAAAAAAACAACTGCACTCGTAAACCATTGTACAACAGTATAAAAGATAGTTGTGTGAAGAGTGCAACAAAATTATTTTACTCTTCATAGTGTCACAACGTGCATTTCTATTTTCAGTAAATGCGAAAGAAAAAATGTTTTCTGTTTTTTTAAAAACAAAACAAACAAACAAAAACAACGAATATTAACATAGCACTTTGAAGAGAGATTGTTGTTGAAAGAGGTTATGGCGAAAGCAAAGAATGTATAGAAACACTTATGTACGCATATTTTTCAACGAATACACTACTGAAATTCATTTGACAATACTGAAAATTTAGCTTCAGTAGTGAAATATTCTCTTACAACACAAAGCTTAGTTCCGTTACTTCACGGACAAATGAGTGCTGTTGTATACATTAAATAAATGAGAAATACACATTTCAGTGCACTCGTAAAATCAAGAGCAACAGAAAAGAGTACACTACAGTATTGCATTCGGTGAAGGATAAGCTAACAGAATGTCTTGTGCACACCTCTAGTACGTACATATGTATCATGCAAAAATGATTGAAGAAACTTTGTTTAGAACATTGTACGACCTAAAGAAATAAATATATATGTATATGCATGTATGTACTAGTATATACAACTTACATATGTATAACAGTACATTTTTTTCATTTTTTTTCATTATATTTTTATTCTTCTTTCAATAAAAATATTGAAAACTAGAGATGGATGATATTTATACAAATTGCTTTGAACTTTACATTGCCTTACACGTTACATTGCAATGCTTAAAATTACATTAAATATTGACAACTTTCTTTCGCCTTTTACTATTTATGAAAACTACAACAGAAATGTTGCAAATATTTTCATTATTAAGTTCATTACGTTCATTATTATCCTTCATAAATAACAAAAACTAAAAAAAAATTAAAAGAAAACAAAAAAAAAAAAAAACAATTATAAATGGTAACTTAATTGTATTTTCCTGCCAAAATGCTTTAAAACTTAGATACAAAAATGACAAAAAAAATACACAATGAAATTATGAAAATCTAAATATATTTCTAAATACATATATTTTTATTTACAATTTCATTAAGAAAAATATTGTAGGAAGAAGGTAACATAGTCTCCACACTTTATTTCAAGGATTGGTTTTTATTAATCATCACTTATATACATAGTTTACAAGTATGTTGATCACCAGCAGTAGAGAGGAGTTTTCGACAGTATTCCAATAGCAACTAAGCTGATAATCAGACGTCGGCACCAATGCTCTCTAGAGCCAAACATCTTCGGCTTTTTACACACATAGGACACGAACATCAACAATATTCGTTAAAATGAGCGTAAAAATGCATTCAGTGAAGCAGGTTCTCGTCGCTTCTTTTTGAAATTTTTTTGTGTATCAATTATACACCCAAAGAAAAATTTAATTAAAATGTGAGGAAAAACTGGGAAACATAATTTGTTTGCTTTAAATATATTGAATTTCAGATACCTGAAATATGTAATGATGACTCTTGCTGCAAATCCATAAAAACTTGTACGAAAAATACCAATGGCATTAAAAAGCATAATATTTGTTCGAACACTGTTTGAAACAAAAATTAGTAACAATTTTCCTCTGGGTTATACACATGCTTCTCACAAATACACTCACATTTTATCATGTTCATTTTGTGCCGACGTCTGCTGATAATGCGTTACGACCTCAATCATTCTCTAACGACTTAAAAGTTGTAATGAGCATGTATGTGAGATAAACATTTATTGCAGCTAGATTAAAAAACATCTACCTTGGAAGCGCTTACATATATAATTGGTCAATACAACCCTGCAGTCAGGATTACGACCTAGTTTCACAGGCTATTTATGTTATGTGTGTTAATGTAATAAAACCGACTGCAGACGACAGATTTTTGAGGAACTTTTCATGGCAATTTTCATTTACTCTCAGAGTTTTTGCCACAAATCTGCTGATCGGAAGTCGCCGAAGAAATATTTGCTTCATATTTTGTTAGAGATGTGTGACCTGGGATTTGAACCGTGGCCTTACGTCTAGTAAGCCAAACACACTACTTACTAGACTACGGCGACTATGGCTTGCTTGCTCTTACTATAGTTATTAAGCAGAAATCTCGCCATGCGCACTTTGAAACTTGATCTACTTATCAATTGTAAGGAAACCGTAAACTTCTCTAATGTCAATTGACACTAGATCGACCAATTCATCAAGAACGGTTCTTCTCACTTTCCACACTTCTCCCTATTTCATGTGACATGATGCACTGCGAGATGTCAGCGGATGTGTGTAATGGGTTAAAACAAAATCCTTAATGCTGAAGAGCCAATATTCTCAAATACGCTGTTACCTCAATTCTTATCTTCAAATTTTACTTTATGGGACTATCTTACAGCTGCAGCACCAGCTGACTCTGTAGACCATCTGATCAATGATACTGTTCTAATTAATACATTCATAATTGATCATTACAACCCTACCCTTCAGTCAGGATTTCGACCTAGCTTCTCACACCACTTATGTTGTGTGCGTTAATTTTATACTTGAGTGGCGGGACCTGCAGTCTAAAGTCGATTCCGAATGAGAGATTTTTGAGAAGCTCTTAATGGCAATTATATTTACTCTCAGAGATTTTGCCAGAAATCTGCTGAGAGGCAGTCGCACGAAGAAATATTTTTTCATATTTCATTTTGATGCCTGACCTGGGTTACGAACCCGGGCTTTACGTCTAATAAGCCAACACACTACCTACTAGACTACGGCGACTACAATTCTAATTACAAGCTTAATATCAGCACTGCGCATGGTGGTGTTATGGAAAATGTCGGTACCTTTAGGTTCTGCATATCATACACATCATAAACTTTGATGTCATCTAACTTAGAGATCTCCTCCAGTTCTCGATAATGCTGTTGATATATTGATTCTATTAAAATCTGTCATTCTATCACTAAGTTTTAGGATTGTTGAAAATCTTTTTGTATTTCATTATAAACGCGTACCTAATATAGATATAGATCTGAATAAAATATAAGATTTTGATATTTTATAGGAGCAGGACCAATCGTGTCAAACGACAGTTATATTGTCGTAACAATTCACCACATTTATGTTTGTATTGTAACTAGTTTTGTGGCAATATCAAGCTTAAAATGATTTGTTGTAAAATGCTATAAAATTTATTCGCTTCCTTCGAGTCTAATTTTTTATTCATTTCTTCCTTAACAATATTGCCCTCATATTTTTTGGAAAAATTTATTTCAATTCGCATCACAATTCAACAGTGCTACTAAACCTTTATTCTTAAAGTATTAAAGCGTTAACATCGCTTTTTGTTTAATAGGGGAAAAAAATAATAATCGATTATTAAATAAGAATCTATTCAATATTTATTTTTATCTGAAAACATGTAAAGGTTGTAATTTTACATTTTATGACTAACTTTTCCTAACTCCATAAATTTAGTTCGCACTCATAGTGCATGCTTATATGTGGGTCTGTTTCAATTGCTATAAAATTTGCATTTTTTTTTTATTGAAAAATTACCAGGTACATACTGGGTTAAGTTGTAAATGATAGACTTTAGTAAACAAAAACAATGTTGCGTAAAAACACTAATAAAAAACGTAAAAAGTAAAAATAAAATAAAACAAAACAACAAAACACTCAGCAAACACAAACAAGGTTATAACCCAACTATAAAAGGATAAAAGAGAAAAAGGAAAGGAACACAAAAATGAAGGGTATTTCAAATTCAATTTTACTTTTTATATGTAAATTTGAGGGGATTTAAGTTTAATAAATTATAAATGAAAATTAATTTAAAGTCGCCGTAGTCTAGTAGGTAGTGTGTTAGCTTATTAGACTGAAGGCCCGAGTTCAAATCTCAGGTCAGACATCAAAACGAAAATATGAAAATATTTCTTCGGCGACTTCCTCTCAGCATATTTCTGGCAAAAACTCTGAAAGTAAATAAAATTGCCATGAAAAGCTTCTCAAAAATCTGTCGTTCGGAGTCGACTTTAAACTGTAGGTCCCGCCACTCATGTATAAAATTAACGCACACAACATAAGTGGTGCGAGAAGCTAGGTCGTAATCCTGACTGAAGGGTTGTAATGACCAATTATGTATGTATGTAAATTATAAATGATAGTTGGTATATGTTCCGCACGTGCATACTTTTACATGGTAATTCTTTTGATCAAATTATAGATAATATTTTAGCACAATTGTAACTTCATCCTAAGATTTTTATGCCGAAAGTTGTTTTTGAAAAATGCTATTATTGGTGACTTATTTTGATTTGAGAAGTCGCCGTGGTCTAGTAGGTAGTGTGTTGGCTTATTAGACGTAAGGCCTAGGTTCAAACCCTAGGTCAGGCATCTCCAACTAAACGAAATATGAAAAAATATTTCTTCGACGACTTCCTCTCAGCTGCTCTTTGGCAAAAACTCTGTGAGTAAATAAAATTGCCATGAAAAGTTTCTCAAAAATTTGTCGTTAGAAGTCGACTTTAAAATATAGGTACCGCCACTCATGTACGAAATTAACGCACACAACATAAGTGGCGTGAGAAATTAGGTCGTAATCCTGACTAAAGGGTTGTAATGACCAATTATGTATGTATGTACAGCTGCGTGCAACTAATTAAGGACACGAAGTTACATGTGAGTATGAAGCAAAAAAATTCAATTGGTTAACATACACAGTAAACATAAGCAATTTTGATGATCTCTTCGCCGAAACAAAGAAAGCTTTGGAGGCCATTCCAACCAGTGTATGTGAAAATCTGGTTATCTCGATGCCTCGCAGATGTCAAGCTGTTATCGACAACAATGATTTTGCAACAAAATATTGATTTTTTTTCTAATTAACATGTTTTTCATAAAGTTTACGGTGTGTCCTTAATTATATGCACGAATGAAATCAATATTCTTTAAAATATGGCTCACAGCTTTATAAATAATAATAATAATAAGAGTTTAATTAACTAAACTTGGACAAATTTTGACAATATCATACAACCATTTGAATTTTTTTGCTTCATACTCACATTTAAGCTTCGTGTCCTTAATTAGTTGATGTAATCCATCTTGGAAATATCCCACAAACAAAATAGTCGAGATTTTATTTCATGACAATAAGTACATTTCCAGTTGTATTCTCAAAATAAAAATTCCTCAATCACACTTCCAGTCTAAAATTTATAGTAAAAAGTCACATGAGAGGAACTTAATGTGCTGTGGTAATATGCCCGAATCCGATTGTTCCCATTATGCTTTTCGAATTTTAAAGGATATAGGGTTTTAATCTTCCCCAAATTATTGATCCAGTAAGACTTTCACTTCTGCCTATCCGGAAAGAATAACATTAACAAGGAACATTACAATAATAAGGCTAATCAATGCCACTTTTTAAGAAAGAATAGTGATGAGTAGTCAATGATTGAACCGTTTGCTCTATTGTATAGAAATCCTGGGACCAGATTGTAAATCACCTGCCTAACTGGGAAAATTTGATTATAAAATTAAAACAAATCAAAGCAATCTTTAGTGAATTGGAGGAGGTAGTTTGCCTCAGCCCTAGGTTATCTTGAAAATATAGTGTGCTAATCAATTTCACGACTTGACAATTATTGTTATTGTGGTGTGGTGGTGTGCCGTGCCTTGTACGGCGATCATACGATCTGTGCAACTGCCCTTATACTTTATAGTGTGTCCCTATAAATTTCCTCTAAGCCTAATGCCCTAACAGACCTCAGAATGCTGTTCGGTGTTAACAATAACAATTACCTGCTTAGCGTCCAGGTATGCACCCTGGTGTTTCCTTCTGGTATGCATTAAGGCGTCACAGATTCCGAGAATGTGCTCTGATGACTTATTCGCATCGTCACAGAATCTTAATATTTTGCTCCAGGCAACCTCCATTTCGAATAAGTGTACTCAGAGTCTATAGTGTCCTGTCAAAAGACCGGTTTTCAACCTCAGGTTAGATTAGGTTGGAGGACGTGTACTTGTCGACTGAGACAAGTACAGTAACCGGAGGTCGAATTGCCCCATTGTATGACCCATTGTACAAAAACCTCAGGTTATTTCTTGATAGTTTGATACATGACTCAGATCTCCTGTTATTCCCCAATAAAAGTTTCGATTGCCTCAAACCCATTTGATTTTGAGAAGAGTCTTTTCCTCTCTTTATCATACTTTTCATGGGGCATACGCACATACATACATACAAATTTGGTCATGACCAGAGATCAGCAACGAGTATTCAAAACGATGAGTAGTTTCGAGTCATACTTATTATTTCTGATACTTATACGCATTCATACTTATTTTAATATGATACTCATACTACTCATACTCAAAGTTGTAAGTACTCGTCGTATTTATACTTAACAATACGCATGATGTTATTGACTTCGACTCGTCTCTACTTAACATTTACACGAAACACAAAATAAGTATGATTCGCGTACGAACACTACTATACTCACAAGAAGATTGTGTGTATGCTTTCCTTGTTGTCTTTGTCTTTCCTTTCTTCTTTGTTTGTATATGCAACAATAACAAAGGCTGTAAATTTTGATGAATGACTCGAGCCACTCGAATCACTTATAAGTATTATAAGTATTTTTCTAAATTTATGAATCAGAATGAGTAGGCGTATGAATCAAACACATTTCGAATGTTATGAGTTTGATGTTAACGTTGTACTCATACTCATTGTAACCTATACTTATAAATCAATGCTGTAGCGAGTACGTATGAATCAGAGTAGTTGAATTTCAATTCTGTTGATTCATTAATACTCAAAATTGCATGAGTGCTTATGAGTAGCGGAAAAACGATTCATTGCTGATCTCTGGTCATGACCAATCAGTCAGGATTACGTTCTAGCTTCTCACATCACCCATGTTTAGTGTGTTAATATTATACATGAGTGGCGGGACCTACAGTTTAAAGCTGATTCCGAACAACTGATTTTTTGAGGATCTTTTCATGGCAATTTTTTTACTCTCTGAATTTTTGCCAGAAATCTGCTGAGAGGAAATCGACGACGAAATATTATTTTTCTTTATTACGTTTTGTTGAAGATGTCTGACCTGTGGTTTGAACAGCAACTTCACGTCTAATAAGCCAGCACACTACCTACTAGACCACGACGACTTTTGTTCAGCACAACCTTACAAAACTCCGCCCCTCACTCCACAGAAGGAGATGTTCTGGTTCTATCAACAGTTCCGCTCCTCGCAAGCTTATCTCTTTCCTCATTACCGAGATTTCCCACATGACCGGGTATCCGTCAGAAGGTAAACTTACTGACACGACCTAGCTGATCCAGTTTCCCCAGCCAATCAAATACTATTTTCGACTTAACCATGTAATGACAGCCTAACTGACATATAGCTATGTCCTATTATTTGTCGAGAAACATAAAATGTGACTATAATATTTCATTAATTATGGGACGAAAATTATATTTTTTCTTCTTCGAAAGTACGTATTTACGTTTTTACCTGACATGACATATTTTATGTAACATAATTTATTAATTCAATGACGGCAAGAGTAATGCATTAACTGGCCATATACAATAATTGGTTGGCCAACACAATTTCCATTTCTAAACAATATTTGCAGTGTAAGTACCTATACATATATGTATATGTATGTATGGTCTCGTATGTATAATAAATTATGTACTTTACATTGTACATATATGAATGTGTCTATTCCAAAAAGTACTTGGCAATGGTTCAGTTACATGGAAATTTAGGTCAATTGACGATACTTTTTTGTACGCTGTAAACGTCATTGTTATATAATTAATTAAAATAACGTATAAATAACTCGAAAAAAAAAATGAAAATAAAAATAAATAAATTAGATTAGATTAGATTATCACAACGTTAACATGAGTAATTAAAATGGAAACAGGCAATAACCAGGTGTATTAAATAAATTACGTATCACTTACTCACTTACTTAATATTTAAATACATAAGCATTTGAATAAACACAATATTTAATAATTAATGGAATCTTTATTAAAACAATAAATGTAATGCACAAACAAAAATAACAAATAATTTGATTATTAATGAAGAGTGTAAATAATTGTAATTAATCCTAACCATGAATTGGCAAAATAATATCTGATGAATTGTTTTTTTTTTTGGGAATTCATATTTATTTGCATAGAATTTAATAAAATGTCTTTAAATTTAATAAAAAAAAAAAGTAATAATTGGAAGCAATTATACAATTACTGAAGATATAGTTCATGTTTTGCCATTTAAATGTCAAAACAAATGACTTGGCAAATAGAAGCTGTTAAGAAGTCGTTTCAAATAAAAAAAAACTCTTGTATTTATTAACTGTTATAACAAATATTTTCCATTAATTGCGTCATTTACTTTCAAGTTTAGCGCCATTAACTTTTCTTTCATTTTTATGACACTCAGACACTTGATGAATGAAAATTATTCCTAAACAAGTAACAGATACAACAACAACAAGTTGTGTGTTAGAAGATATGCCTTGAAACAGGAGAATGTAAAAAGAAAAATAATAGCAAATAGCAGTAGCAGTAGCACTCGTAATTTTCCCTGCACATATGGCGTTTAAAATAGTTGATGGGGGAAGTACGCAGAGAGGGAAATTGGAGAATAAAAAAAATAAATATTTTTTATATGGCCATATAACACTAAAATTATGTTATTACTCACTATATCCACCACCATTGTAATGAGTGTCTTTTTTCATGTTTTGTTATTTGTAGTGAATTTTTGCAGGAAAAAAAAATAGAGATTCCTGTGGCCGGTTTCAATTGTCTAGCAATGTCTGCAATTTCACCATAAAATGGCTAAAAAATGAACAAAGCTTTGATAATTTTATTACCAAAACTCCTGCTGTAGTGAGAAATATGTATGTGTTTCGTTAATCCAAAAAGTAATCTTCAGCAATGAGGCTCATTTCTGTCCAAATAGATATGTCAACTAACAAAATTGCCGAATTTAATATGAAAAACAACCAGAGAAAGATACACTGGTATCACTGAACCGTATTTCTTTAAAATCCATAATAACCCTAACGATGCAGTCAATGGAAGAAGGAATAGTAGGATTCAAAAATCTATGAATTCAACTTGGTTACTATGTGATTTAGACAGGCACTATGCACGTGATAAACCAATTGAGAGGTTAGTTGAATCATCAATTAATCTCTTTTTTTAATAATATCTTAGCCGTCAAGTTCCTGCCACATCACCCCACTAGAATGTTTTTTTTTTTTTGAGGAGATACATGTCGCCACTCTGATACAAGGATAAACCAGTCAAGATTGTAACCCTAGAAGCACTTTTACAGGTTTTAAAAATTTTTATGCATTTTGCACAATTTTTAACAGTATTGATAAAACATCGATGTTTCTTATTCGATACATCGAAGTTAAAAACTTAATACAAGTGATTTTAGAAACACAGTATGTGGTAAAAAGTTTTGTAAATACATTCTTAAAAAAAAACTCAAGAGGAATTCAATAAAAGCCAGGCTTGTATTGGCATAATCGTGGCAAAAAGAACCTGTCCTATAACGACGCCATAGGCTCTATTGGAATTAAACCCGTTGTTCATGATAGTAAGGATCAAATCAACCAAGACAGTGGTTAAGTTAATAGGAGATAAGACTAGTGCGCAATTCATCAGGAAGCATCGTTACCTCACAAATCGATAGGCTGGCTGCATCTCCCTTAACCGTCACCTAGACGTACCAGTAAGCTTTATGATTTTGGAAATATTTTGCTACGGGTATAACTTAAATCACCGTAGTCTAGTAGGCTTATTAGAAATAATAGAATAGTAGGCTTATCGAAAATATGAAAAAATATTTCTTCGGCGACTTTCATTCAGCAGATTTGGGGCAAAAACTCTGAGAGCGTATAAAATTGCCATGAAAAGTTTCTCAAAACACTGTCGTTCGGATTCGATCTTAAACTGTAGGTCCCGCTACTCATGTATAAAATTAACAAACGCAACATTAATTGTGTGAGAAGCCAGATCGCAATCCTAACTGAACGGTTGTAATGACTAAAGTAAAACGAACAGTTTGGTTGCTACATGTTCTTTTAAGAAGGGGACATTTAGTGGTATACACTAAATAGTAGTAAATTATTCAGACACAATGGGAAAACTCACGAGATGCTTTATCGAATGAATGCATTATCGAATGAAGTACTCAATAAACTTGAAAATGAAGTACAGAGAACAAGACGTAGTAATGCTAACTGACAGTTATGACGCCATTAAAGTACTCAGCTTCTATCAGGTTGACTCGACATTAGAATAAAAAACAAGGCAGGGCTGGATCACAGGTCACATGGAAGTAGTTTCCATTCCGGCATTTCGTATGTCCATATTTTCATATTTGAATGTCTATTCTAAATTCAAGTCAAAAATAGAAATGCATGATGCACTCCTGTGACTGTTGGTTTAAGAAAGCGCGGTAATCGAATATTGTCATTATTTTACGCTCCGAAATCACCTGTTATCGTTATTACCTGAGTGAAAAAAATTGGTATCCAATGCAAAAACGCAATGAAGATTGTTTTTAACCACATGATATTGCTTAAGTGTGGCATTTACCACAACAGCATACTGACACAAATAAGTTGATGTCGAATCATGCTCGAAATATAATACAGAAGTTGTTGCTATTTTTGAAGCTGAAATAAATTTTTTTCACCAAAAGGATACTAAAGAATGAATGAATTTTTATGTACTATAAATTGTATTATTATTAAAACAAATTGTTTTTCAGGAAATAATCGTTTTTAATACACAGTATTCTATATCTTACTTACTCTTTGAATATATTGTCATTATGCCTTAAAATATATTGTCATTATGCCTAACAAAACCATACGGACAAAAAGTATGTTATTCAGTGGAATGCATATAATTAATAAATCATAAAAAAAGTCTACTTTTTTCAACCATCTGTACATTAATATTGTGCAATACTAATTGTAAAGTAAGAAAAAAAAATCAAATACTATTCACTCGACTACAGAAAGTAAATCAGAGAATTAGGTTTACAGTACAGACGGCTTTGCAAGAAAGAATTGAAAGAATTTCCAGATTAATGTTATAAGTGCAGTCAGCAACAGTGTGATACTGAAATGAAAACATTCAAACGTAATTCAATTTGTTAAAATACTTTATGTAGTTAAGAACTTTTTTATTTTTTATTATATTTGTGAATAACACAGGCAGAGAAAGCATCAAAAATTGATTAACACAGGAACAAGGCCATAATTTTCTAAAGGTTTTCGATGCGCATAACTGAAATATTCATCTCCTTAAGTATAGAGAAGACATCCGAACAAAACTATGCAAGAAACCTTGTTCTCGGCTATATTCGAGTCCTGAATTATTTTTTTTTTCCTCTGAGAACTCATTGCAGTATCTGTAAGTGTTATTCTTACCATTCAAAAGCTTCTCTCAATTATTGCGATATCGTTTTTGTTTTGGAAGTAGTACTGTGCAGACCTTTACTTCGACCTGAAGTATGCTATTTATTAGATATTATAGAGTGACAGTCTTATTGAAATCATATCTCTTTTGAGCATTCATGTGGCAGCACACGACCGATCTCGTCTACTAGCAGCATGACTTCGCATTAAAGTATGACTGCCTTAGAACAAAGTTGGAAACCAGCAAGTAAGTCTAATAAATCTTGTTATCATTTTAATATCAAGTAATAAGAGTTTCGTTAGACTATGTAGAAATGATGAGCCTAATGAGGGAAGTCAACGTCGAGCCCGACATAGACGTTGGCAAACGCCAGGTAGTTTGATAACAAACCCTCCACCTAGCAGCCTATAAATACGTTTGGGTAATGGAGAGCCTAACGGATGTAAGAGGTCTGGACATCTATTGGGAAAAGGTTGTCGGTAAACACATACCTTAATTGTGTGTGTCTACAATGGATGCTCTCGCGTTACAAACGAAACTCGACTGGTTAGATTTTTCACGGTTTTAAAAAAAAACTTGGTTACAAAAGAAGAGGTATCCTACGTGTACGTGTATTGATATTTGATAACAGTTCGTATTGTGGTCAACAATCCCACATAAGATTTATCCGATACTCATAATAGGAGATGCCTTACTGGGTGTCATTTTCGCAACATGATTTCTAACCTGCCGCTGTGTGAAACACACAATAGTAGTATGGTAGGCGGAGAGATATTTTAAGATTAATCCCAGCCTACCTCCATTCTCAAGTTTAGAAGCGAATCCCAAGAGATCATCATGTCAAAAGACCTCTTCACCCTGAGATTGTGAAGTACCCCTATCAAAATAAGATTCAGAAAAGTTATAATCAATTTCACTCAGAGCCTAGAAGTCTTCCTAGGATAAGATAAAAGAGTGTTCAGATCAAAATAATCAATCATGTCAAGGTGTATGACATAAATTGGCTTTACGATAAGTAAGCTCTATGGAAGCTAGTTAGGGATTACAAACAGGACTTTTGTAAGGGCACTAGGAAACACACCCGTAATTTATATGGCAATAGTTCATCCCTCTATATGAAGGGGTTTTACATTGATCATAAAGAAAATTAGATGGGCCTTATTCGAATACACCTTTGCCTTAAGGAAAACCCATAATAAGAAGTGGAACGGCCTTAAATTTCGCGATCTCGCTAGACAGTTGACATCACCTCCAGAGATCAGCAACGAGTATTCAAAACGATGAGTAGATTCGAGTCATACTTATAATTTCAGATACTTATACGCATTCATACTTATTTTAATATCATACTCATACTACTCATATTCAAAATTAGAAATACTCATTGTACTCATACTTAACAATACACATGATGTTGTTGATTTCGACTCTCCATGATTCAACATATACACGAAGCACAAAATAAGTATGATTCGAGTACGAACACCACAATACTCACTAGAAGGTTGTGTGTGTGCTTTGCTTGCTGTCTTTGTCTTTTCTTTTTTCTTCTTTTGTAAATGCAACAATAACTAAGACTGTAAATTTTGATGAATGATTCGAGTCACTCGTAAGTATTATAAGTATTTTTCTAAATTTATGAATCTGAATGAGTAGGCGTATGAATCAAACAATGAATCGAATGTTGTGAGTTTGATGTCAACGTTGTACTCATACTCATTGCAATCTATACTTATAAATCAATGTTGTAGCGAGTACGAATGAATCAGAGTAGTTGAATTTCAATACAGTTGAGTCACTCATACTCAAAATGGCATGAGTACTTATGAGTAGCGAAAATACGATTCATTGCTGATATCTGATCACCTCCAGGTGTGATGATAATGCCCTCAAATTGCTTGTGCAAAATATCGACATGAAATATGTGGCAAGGAGCATTGGCCTGTTGAAACCACACATCATTGGTATCCAGATCCTCTAATTCAGATCAAAAAAATTGGTAATCATCGACCTTTAATATTGGTCTTTTACAGTGATGGCCTGAGCAACGTTATCCCCAATGAAACATTGATCGATAACGCCGCCAGCCAAAAAAACCCACAAAAAATAGTGACTTTTTCAGATAATCAAACACTCCAGATTTAAGACTTCATCATGACCAATTGTTCTACTGCTGTTGAAGATGTCTCCCAAGCTCTTTTACGGGCCCTCTCAGCTAGGCTGTTCTAGGGTCCAGAATCACACCATCATTTAGATCGTAAACAGAAGGCCTGTACTACGTCCCAAATTCTTTTTCCTTTTCATTAAATAAACAGCATTCATCTCTGGATATATTTTTAATTTTCAAATTCTTATAATTTTGAAACTTATTTCCTCTTTCTTTAATAATGAAGACACATGGCCACCTTACTAATTTAGTAACACTTGTACAATATATGTACATTCGCTGAGGCAATTAGTTTATACCGGTAATACAATTTCAATTTCTTTTTTTTTTAAGTTTATGATCATATGGACTATAGTTGACATATTGTCCTGCAAAAAGTTTTTGACAATTCTAAGATATTTCTACTTCGAATCAAAATCGAAAGTTTTCTTCTTCTACTATTTAAAGGAAGTCATGGAAAATAAACTTGAGTAGCAATTGTTTAGAAAAGTTTTAAGCACAAAAAGAGTAGAAAATAAGCATGTGTTTGGCAAACAAAAATAGCAAATCTAAGAAGACAACTTAAAATAAAATACAAATCTTTTTATCTTTTTTCCCTCAAAATATCAAATAAAGTATGTATAATAAAATAAAATTAATTTAATTTGCTTCTTTACATCAATTGAATAAAGTTTCCTAGAATTGCTGTAATAAAATTGAAAATCATATTAATTGAATTACATTGAAAAGAAAAATTTTGACATTTTCCTTTAAACCGCAAAGAGTTCCCTCGTAGCCTTTGGAGAAAATAAATCAAATTAAAGAACCAGAAAAATTGTTAAAGTCTGTCAAACACAATGATGCCATACATTTGCAGAACTTAATTATAATAATCGACTAAGAATTTCCAAAGAAAAAAAAGAGATTTTTATTGTATTTAATCAGAGAGTTGGAATAAAGGATTAATGAATTCGAAGAATTTAATGTTTTGCAAAAAAAGGCAGAAGACAGTATAGACACTAAACAAACAACAACAAATATATCAAAGACCACTATGCCCTGAAACTGTGAACCCCTATCAAAATTAGGTTCAGATAAGTTCAATAATCAATTTCACCAGACCCTAGACGTTCTACAGTATTCCCTCGATTTACGTCGTAGAATGTTCCGGAAAAAGGCGACGTATATCGAAACGACGTAAATCGAATTTCATATTGCTCAAACTACAAAGTAGTATGTTTTTAACAAGGAACTTAAAAAAGTTACAGTAATCTTTCGACTTACGTCACAGTTGGTTCCAAAAAAAGGCGACGTAAATCGAATGACAACGCAAATCGAAGTTGAAGGGTACAAAATTTTTGACGACGTTAATAGAAACAACGTAAATCGAGGGAATACTGTATTATGAGATAAAAGAGTGTCCAGAGGAAATAATATGCCATCGGGATATGACATTAATCATCATTATGGCATGTAATCTCTATGGAATCCAATTAGACATTACTAAGACAAGAATCAAACTTCGTAGGAGTTGCCATACGTAGAATAAATGAAACATAAGTAGTACGAAAGGTATCGTTGCCAGTGTATTGTAGTAAAAACCTCGACGTATACAGTAAGCATAAAAAACAAAGTAATTTGTACACTCTATATAAAAAAACTTGATTAATATTCGATGAAAGCTTACGATCGCTATTTTTATTATAAATTAAAACATTTTTCTCCAGGACTATAAATAAAGACAAAAATAAGAATTTTCGATGCATTACGGCATTTACCATCTTCTCTGCGAATATATTAAGGAAGTAGACAAACCCTTTTGTATGACAAAGCAGCTGCTCTTTCTTTTTTCTGCAGCGTACTTTATGGCTTTTACCACAATCTGTAACACACTACAGTAGTCTGAAAGGCGGAGAGATATCTTAAGATCAAGCGCTACGAATAAAATTATACTGCCTACCTTATGCTCAAGTTGAGTGCTGAATATCCGACAGGTCCTATGTGATTTGGAACACCCCTATCAACTTTAGGAAAACTTGTAATAAGTTTCACTCACAGCCTAGAGAACCTAAGATAAGATGGAAGAGTGCCCAGAGGAAATAGTGTGTCAGCACTTTTTGGCTCTCAGATTTTTTGGCAGAAGAATGCTGAGAAGAAGTTGCTGAAAGAAATATTTTATGTATATTTCGTTTTGTTCGAAAGGCTCTTACATGAGGGTCTACAAACGAAAATCATAGTAACAACATACATACATAATTGGCCATTACAACCCTTTGGTCAGGATTACGACCTGGTTTCACACACCACTTATGTTGTGTGTACAATGGGTGAATTCGACCTCCGGGTACTGTACTTGTCTTAACTGACAAGTACACGTTCTCTAACCTATGTTGTGTGCGTTAGCTTTATACATGAGTGGCGGGACCTACAGTTTAAAGTCGATTTTTGAGAAACTTTTTATTGCCAATTTTATTTATTCTCAGAGTTTTTGCCAGAAGAATGCTGAGAGGAAGTCGCCGAAAAAATATTTTTTTTTTTCATATTTCGTTTTGATGTCTGACGTGGGGTTTGAACCGTGGCCTTTCGTCTAATAAGGCGACACACTACCTACTAGACTACGGTGACTTCTAGTAAGATCATAATCATAAATTAAATCCAATACACGAAACCAGAGGGCATTCTTTCTAAACATCGACAGAACGCCCTGCTACAATAGACCACTCATGTACAGTGTTGGAAAAAATCGATTAATGAAACTAATAAAACTAAGAGAGATAAGAAGAAGACAGTAGTAATGATTTGTGACAGCCCCATGTATCTCAAAGAGTGGTGATTGCCATAATCTACTGGATAGTTCGTTATGAGTTCAAACCTCAACTCTGACATCTCGAAAAACATACATAATAATAAACAAATCATTACAACCTTTCAGTCAGTATTACGACCTAGTTTCTCACACCACTCATGTCGTGTGCGTTAATTTTATACATGAGCGGCTGGACCTACAGTTTAAAGTCGATTCCGAACGAGAGATTTTTGAGAAACTTTTCATGGCAGTTTCATTTACTCTCAGAAATCTGCTAAGAGGAAGTCACCGAAGAAATATTTTTTCATATTTTCGTTTTAATGTCTGACCTGGGGTTTGAACCCGGGCCTTACGTCTAATAAGCCAACACACTACCTACTAGACTACGACGACTTCGAAAAAAGAAACATGAAAACTCTTTCGACGATGCTCTGCCCAGAAGTTTTCTGGTAATTGACAAAAAGAAGTTGCTCAAATCTGTTATCGCACAACGTCGGTGCAGCGAGAATATGGTTCGTAATCAGAATTGTAACGTCCAATAATATCTGTATGTATGTATGTATGTAATATAATGTAATAATGACTCAACATTCAGTTCATGGATTTGATATGATCTTGACTGGTGTTTTCTAATCGTCAGTTAATCACGTTTAATGCTGCTCACAGTGGTGGTTTCATTTGACAAGCTGATCAGGAGTAAATAAGTGGTGAGGCCGTACTGTAGGACACTGCCTATTATTATATTATTATAAGGGCCATTATTACAACTTGCCGTTAACTAAAGGTAGGATTTTAACGGGCAGATAAATTGTTTTTCATTATTATGAGTACCCAATAAGATAGAAGTGATCGTTAAGCTAAAGGGAAGATCATCCTGCCTTTAACATTTAAAGGTCACTTTATGTTTGAACTTGCCATATCATATACTATTTTCGATATGGCAGCTTCAAATTTAAACAAAATGAGCATATACAACAAAAAACGAAGGCCGCTGTTGCCACTGCGTTAAAAAAAACTTGTTTAATTGAGCAGTTTTATCGACTTTGCTCCGGCACTGCCATATTTTAATTTTATTTTATCTGTAAGTTGTAATAACGAAAATCAGTTAAAGGCAACTTTACAGTTCCCTTTAGCTAAAGGTACCTTTAACTAAAGCCAAGTTTAACGGCAAGTTGTAATAATGGCCCTAAGAACTGTAAGGTTCATAGTACAAGTTGGGATGATGAGCATGTACCGCAACCGCTGTTGCAGCATGTGTATGATGAGCTGTGGCTGCGGTTTCTGCTGTAATAGCGACATACGTACTCGCATGATACCATGCTGATGATTGTGATGAAGTGCATGATGAACCACGGTCGCATGTGTATGAAAGCGTTGAGGAGAGGCATTATAACTAGCCGCTTGGGCTGAGGCTAGAGATGGAGTTTAGTTTAAATAAGCAAGCCAGTAACTTTAACAATCAGACTTGGTCTGGATTTGTGTATTTGTGTGCAATAAATGTACTTGCATTTAAATAAAGATATTGTAACCGTAGCTAGTAGGTCGTCCTTGGTTAATCAGACATCTTGAACAAAACGAAATATAAAAAAATATTACTTCGGCGACTTACTCTCGACAGTTTTCTGGCAAAAACTCAGAGAGTAAAATAAAATTGGCATGAAAAGTTACTCAAAAATCTGTCATTCGGAATCGACTTTAAACTTTGAAATTAATACACACAACAAGGGCGGTGTGTTAAGCTGGGGTTATAATTTTGACTAAAGGAGTTTAATGGCAGTAAGTACACAACATCAGGTGCTGTCTTTTAAAAAAAATTAGGTTGTTTTAATTGCTCTAAAAATTATTAAAGTTAACATGAAAAATCATTTGAAATCAGCCCACACTCGAATCAGTTGTCAATGATTTTTGTTAAAAATTACATACAAACTAATCGAATAAGTAATTTATTTATTCTCTTTCTCTCTCTCTCTCTCTCTGCTTTCTATAAAAAATTTTAATTGTTTACATTCTTCACACCTAACGCCCCACTGTTATCATTATTACTCATGCCAAACGTACGTACGTAATAGAGTGTGTCTTGTCAGTTCTTTCAGCACAAGGAAAAGTAAATGGAAAAAAACTTAAAAGAAATGAAATAAAATTAAATTAGAAAACAAATTCATGTTGGCTAGTAAATGGAATTTGATTTTTCTCTCATTTTACGGACAGCAGTACGTTTAAAACTTTTAAATTCACAGAAATTTAATAGAAAACAGAAAAAAAACTATAAGAAAAGAACAACAAAAATCACACTTACAGTTCTGGCATCAGTTCCTTTTTTTATTAGTTTCTTGTTGGTATATTTGTTGTTATTGTTATATATTGTGTTGTTGTTGTTGTTTCTGTTTTTACAACTACTATTCATTAGTTCGTAAGAGAAATCATTAAAGTGGGTGTGTATATATAAAGTTGTATAAATATTTACTAGTATGAGTGAGATTATATTAATAATGTATGTATATGTGTATTAGTAGCAGTGTGTGTGTATGTATGTATTGTATAACCAGTTTTGTTTTCACTTTAATATTCGTTCCGTATTGTATGTCACCGAATGACAGTAATTTCGATTTACTTCGAACACTTACTACGTTCACTAGTTCGTTAATTGAATTCCTTTTGTTCGTGTGCTTGTTTGTTTGTTTTCCTCAATTTTTTTTTTTTTTTTTTGTTTTGTTTCTTTTCTATTTCATTTGTTTTTTTAACTTGTTGTTTAACTTTAATTTACAAATATTTGGGACAATTTCTCAAATTTCTTTCTTTCATCTTTTTTTCCCATTATTTTCTGTAGTTGTAGTTGTTGTTATAAAAGAAAATTTTATGCGCGATTAGTATGTAGATGTTGTTATTCTTGTTGATTTTTAGTTTTTTTTTTTTTTTTTTTTTTTGTTATTTATTACATACTACACACATACATATGTATATGTATTAATAGTTGTATTTGTGTATATACATAGAAAATAAAACACGCGTATATCCGGTCTCTGCTCCTTCAATATTTTTATTGTGTATTGTACTTCAGCGGTTCTTATTGTAAACTGAATAGTATTGCATATTTAACGGAGACTTTAAAGCTTTCGTTTGTCTATAACCGTTACTTTTGAAGGTGAATATCATATTGTTTACTCTCTGCTCTCTCTCTGTGAATTTTATTTGTGGTGAATATGACGTTTAGAGAAGAGAGTTTCGTTAACTGTTATTTTTATTTCTTTTGTTGTTGTTTGTTTTGACAAACATTAAAGCTGAAGTAAAACAATTTTTTATTCAAATATTTACTGTTTTAAATGTCGTCAGTGCGTTACACTACAAGGTATTTAAATAGGTACACAGATGTCAATTATCTGTTTAAATTATAATGTAATATTGATGTAAATCTTGTATAGTGAATATATAAATGGCTTGATACTATTTATTGTGTCACACACAACCTTCTTTTATAGATTCCTTAGGTGGTTTTAACCAGGGAGTGATGTAGCGAAAGGTAATATGTATGCTGCCTAATTGAAAACTGTATCAGCCTTAGTTAAAGCACAACTGCGATTGTACGCATCTTTGTCTGCATGTTCTACTAAAATTCGATTTCCAAGAGGGAACTATTGCTCAACTTAATATAAAGCAAAGACCATGGAATTGATGAAATCAGCAATATGATGCTTACAGAGATATTCTTTTTATTTCCAAACTACTTTACCATGTTGAATATTATCCTCAAGAGTGAAAGGTTACAGTCTTATAAGTTTGTAATGCTACTTGTCACAATATTGAATGGAAGCAGATGTATTCCAAACCATCAATTTGCATTCAATAGGAAACCTTTAGATTGGAAAAAGTCACTCGAAGAGAAGGAATACTTGGTCTCCAATTTTATATGCGTTTCTTAGGCAAAACCAAGTTTTCCTTTTAATATTCTCGAGTTGTTGGAAAATTCTATTATCGGCCGCAAGTTTATCATTAATGCCTGGTATTATTGTAAACTCTTCACAGCCGATTGCTGCCGGTGTGTCACAGAGCAGTACATTGGAACCCATCTTACATTTAATATACATATACTTTGAATATCCTATTGAGCAATCACATACAAATTTCTACTTTGCTAATGACACAGCTTTTCTCTGCTTGCATGACAATTAACTCGATGCATTTAGTTATCTTCAGGAATATGTTTTCTATTTGGAAAAATTTTTAAAGATTTGAAACAGGTGTCACGTAAAATTCGCATCACGATGGGAAGCATACACCCTGTTCAGACAACGTCTGTCTTGACCTTAATTCGAAAATACATCTTTAGCGATAAGGTTCATTTCTGTATGAATGGATACGGAAACACAGAAAATTGTCGATCTTGGAAAAATACCAATCGACATGAGATTTAAAAGTGTCCAATTAATCTCAAAAAAGTCCCTGTTTGGTTTGGATTTTGGACTGACGGCGCCATCGGTCCACATTTCTTTTAGAACAACTTTGGCCAGACAATCATTGCCTACGGCAAACATTATAGGGCACTTATTACCAATTTCTTTAGGCCTGATTTGGATGATCTGGACACCAACAGCATGTAGGCGCTATGTGCCACACATCTTATGCCACATTGAATATTCTATACGAGCAATTTGAGGTAATGGTCATCTTACGCTCCACCAAGAGAAGATGTAGTGGGTATTAAAACGATCTTATATTCCATAAATAATGGTATCAATAAGTCTTTTAAATGAATCAAAAATTTCGATGATACCTCACACACATTTGGTTTAATTTAAAATTAAAGACAGGAAGTGTTTAAAGATTCTCCTTTAGTAAGAAAACTACATATTTCCTCTATCCTTGCCTAATAAACATGGTATAGATTCTATCAAAATTACAGCGAATTTTAGTGGAAGTTGATATTTGTTACCCTATTTGTATAACGCATTATATACTAATGAGTTATTACAAACGGTATTTAAATATGTTTGTTACACTATTAGTGAATGGATTGTTCAGAGGCATGTGTGTGTGGTATGTTACAAACGATTAGCTTTAGTTGTCGTTACTAGATTTTCTGCTTTGATGTCTTTGTTTATACCTCTCCCTCTGTATTTTCACTTTTTTTGTGTCTTTTGTCTTAGCCTTTTTAAAGTTTTTCTTTCTTATTTGCCTTTTGATGTTGAAAATCCTCTTAAAATAAAACTAAAGGTGTTGCAATATGTAAACATCAAGAAGATCCAGTTACTACTTCCTCTTCTGTACTGTTCTGTGCTGTTTTTTTTTTTTTGTTTGTTTTCTTATTGATTTAATGACTCTTTTTGATTTGTGTATACAGTTCACTACTTTAGGGGAAAAAAAGAAAGTTTTTTCCTTTTGCTTTTTGGCTAAAATAGAAAAAAAAAAATCATTGTAAAGTTGGCAGCAAAAACTATGCTTGTGCAATCACAAACTATTCAACTGTCGTTATTGATTGCTTTAACTTTTACAAAACAGAAAAGAAAATAAAAGAAAAATTAAAATTGTCCCCCGGATTTTGGTAATATTTAAATTGCCTTTGAAATATTGACAAAAATTTTAGCTCATCAAAAGCCGAAGAGAAATATAATCAAATAAAATCCAAACTTTTATAGACATTAACGAAGTAAAACTATGAAAAGCATGCTGTTTAGTTTAATAATTTACGATTGGAAATCCAAATTCAGTCAAATACATCAAATCCATTATTTTCCATTTGAAAGAATTTCGTTTTTTAATTAATTTTCGCATTTGGCAATTGAATTAAAACAAATAATCTATGTGATATGTTTTGGGTATAAAATTCGAGTCTTTTCATGTCCTAACGCTAACGATAAAAGGGGATTATTTTGAATTTCCACCATATATGTATGTACGACAGCTGAAAAACAAGCAATAAGAGCGTATAAGCGTAAAATGAAATTCTCTAAAGTCGACAATGAGATTTTAGTTGTTATTCTAAACCACAAGAACACATATTCGACCCCTACGATACCCCATGATAATATGATACTACTGGATAATGAAGAGCGTGTTGTTGGGGATTTATTTAAACACAGCATATTCAACATGTAGCAAACCAACTTTAGAAATTTAAAATAAAAAATACAATTTTGTAATAAAAACTATGAAATGAATTAAAAATTTAAAAGGAGAAGAATCACATAACTTGTATGTATTTGTAAAAACAGATTTCTGGCAATTATAAACGTCGCCGCCTTATTCTAGTAGGTAATGTATTGGCTTATTAGTAGAGAGACAGTGCTTCAACCTACAGCAAAGACTTCTCGAACAAAACGAAACGTGACAAAAGAATATTTCTTTCGGAGACTTCCTCTCAGCAGATTTCAAACAAAAACTCTGACAGCAAATACAATTACCATTAATGGATTCTCAAAATTTCTCGACTTTAAACTGTGGGTCCCGCCACTCATGTATAAAATTAACCCACACAACATAAGTGGTGTGAAAAGCTATGATGTAATCCTGATTGTAGGATTGTAATGACCTAATGTGTGTGGATGTGTATGTATTGTAAGATATTTATTTGCGACCATAAACGAGTGCCTGTTTTATAAATTTTTTAAGATTGTTTCATGCAGCTACGTCGTAATGGATCTATCCATCCATCTACCTGTTGTCTTCCCTTTACTCTAACGATTTTCTCCCATATAGTGGCCAGACCTATCGCCTCATGCCATGTGTAGCTTTCAGGTTTCCTATGGTGCATCTACCCGTTGTCTTTACTTTACTCTGGGCAAACGAAGTAGGTTTTCTCCTATCTAGAGACCAAACCAGTCGCCGTATACCATATGCAGTTTCCATTTTTCCTATGGGTTGACATATTACCTTCCGTCTGTCTGTTTAATTCACCTTAGGCCGCTAAATTTTTGTTTACATGTGTGTGACATATGCTGACAATATGACATATCAGTTGACTACTGTGGCGTTGGCCAACACCAAATCGTAGATATTCCATACTTTTTTCAATTCCAAGTTTGGTATCACAATAATTTCCAGGAATTTCCATTTCCTCAATTTTTCCACAAGCTAATTCAATACTTTTAAAATGGTGACATTTAAGTATTTTGGACATTGTCATATGTCACGGATCTTTTTTTATACTGAGAAAATGTACATTAAAAAAGCAAAGAACAAAATATTGCTCGTTATACGAGTTTCAATATAATTTGTAGTTAAAAATAACTACAAAGAAAAAACGTTTTTCATACAATATGGACTCAGTAAAGTGTACAGGTACATTACATACAGTGGCTTACATCTTTGACAGCCTCTTATGAGAAGATGTTCAAATGGGGCTTTATAAACTTAAAAAAGTCTCCGTAGTCTATTAGGTAGTGAGTTGGCTTATTAGACGTGAGGTCATGGTTTAAACCCCACCCTAGACATCTCCAACAAAATGAAATACGAAAAAATATTTCTTCAACGATTTCCTCTCAGCAGATTTCTAGCGAAAAACCTGTCGTTCGAAGTCGACTTTAAACTGTAGGTTCTGCCACCCGTGCATAAAGTTAACATATACAAGATAAGTGGTGTGAGAAGTTATTCCATAATCCTGCCTTAAGGGTTGTAATGATACAGTCAAACTCGTTTATAACGAACTCGGTTATAACGAATTCTTGGTTATTACGTACATATTTTCAAGTCCCAACATTTTAATAACAATTTTCATACAAAAAACATCGTTTATTACGAACTAGTTTATAACGAATTCTCGGTTAAAAGGAACTACTTTAAATGGTCCCAGTAATTAAATTTCATACATTTTGCCTTTTTATAACGAACCCTCAAAAATAACTTTGAAGTGTGGCAATAGTCTCTACTTTTATTTAATATGGCAGCATTAAATTATAACTCAACATCTTTAATCAGCTGATAGGTAAAAAGAATTAAAACGTCAGTTGCTAAATAATTTGAAAATGTCTAAAAATAAGAAAAAATCACTGTCTGTGATTCAAAAAATTAAAATATTAAGTGAAATAGATGAGAAACGGAAATCTAATAAAGACATATGCAAAGAATATAACATAGCAAAATCAACACTATCAACAATTTTAAAAAACAGGACAAAAATTGAAAATTTTTATAAAAAAAAATCAAAAGTCGACAACAAAAAAAATACGAAGTTCAAAATATGAAGCGGTGGAGCGGGCTTTGTTGATATGGTTTCAACAGGTACGTGCCGAAAATACACCTGTTTGTGGAAGTTTAATGATGGAGAAAGCCAACAAATTAGCAAAAGACCTTAGCATCATGTTTACGGCAACAAATGGCTGGTTAGACCGCTTTAAAACTAGAAATGAAATTGTTTTCAAAAAAATATGTGGAGAGTCTAATAGTGTCGAACCAGAAGCCACAGCAAATTGGACAAACAATTGGACTACCTCCCCTTTTGAGAAAATACGCAATAAGTCACATTTATAATTGTGATGAATTTGGCTTATTTTATAGGTGTTTGCCCGATAAAACACTAGCATTTAAAGAAGATAAATGCTTTGGTTCAAAAACCTCAAAAGAGAGGCTAACCGTTTTAGTTGGATGTAACGCAGATGGCGATGTTTTAAAAATGTTTATGAGCTTCCTTTGCAATATGAAGCAAACAAAAACGCTTGGATGACATCAGAATTATTTTTGAACTGGTTAAAGAATATGGATCAGTATTTTCAAAAACAAAATAAAAAAATTGCTTTAATTCTTGATAACTGCACTGTACATCCATCTGTAAACTTAGAAAATATTGAACTCATATTTTTGCCGCCGAATACTACAAGTGTATTGCAGCCATGCGATCAAGGCATTATTAAAAATCTGAAGCATCACTACAGGAAAATAATTTTAACAAAATATCTTACCGCAATTGAAATGAAACAAAAATTAGATGTTAATGTTTTAGAAGCGTTGTTTATGTTAAAAAAGGCTTGGAAAAATGTGAGCCAAAGTACTATTGGCAATTGTTTTCGTCATTGTGGTTTTGAGCAAGATTTTTTGATTTTGAATGACAATGTGAATGAAATGGCATTATCAACACTGTGGGAACAAACAAATGTGGAAGCGCTGTCTTTGGAACAATATATAAATATAGATGAAAATACTTTAACGTCGGCGCCCCTTTCTGATAGTGAAATTGTGGAAATTGTAAAGCCTCCATCTAATGATAATTTGAGTGATGAAGAAGATGAGATGGAAATAGAGGATCAAATAACTAAAATTGAAAATGTGCATATTTTTTTGCAAAAAATAAAAAATATGTTCAATCAAAGTCTTATGCAGAAGAAGCAAATGACCATTTATATGCCTTGGAAAAATGTATATCAACAGAAATTATCAATGCTGCAATACAAAGAAAAATAACAGACTTTTATATGTAAATATACATAAATGTTTATATTTAATTACAGTTTTTTGAAGTTATTTTTGTTATTTAGTTTTATTTTGTTATTTAATACTATTTTATTCAATTTTTCACTGAAGTACATATTTTTGGTTTTTAATAAAAAGAATATTTTTTGTTTTTAATAAATGAAAAAAATTATTTGTATTTTATATTTTCTTCTATACCTTCACCCCGTTTATTACGAACTTTGCCTATAACGAACTATTTTTTCTGGTCCCACGGAGTTCGTTATAACCGAGTTTGACTGCATATAGCAATTATATTTATATTTTACTAACATTTTATTTAATAAATTATTTTATTAAAAAAAAAAATTCTTGAAACAATGTCTCTTTCAAAACCATAGAACAGTAGACGTTCAAATATAATTTTTCTTTCTTAATCTTAATTTTATATTCATTCTTTAAAGGACCTTATTTTGGTCAACGTAAAATGTTGCCATAGTGAATATTATTGTGGAATGTGCTTTTGTTTTTCGTAAACTTTACATTGCTAATTTGCTTGACAAATAAATTGAAATAAATTTCTTATGAACGCAGATAATAGACAAACACAATTAATTTTAATTAATTTAATGAAAGCAGATATTTGTACAGCATATTACCATAAACAACATTTGCGGTGTGGATTACATACATACCTAATTGGCCATTACAACCCTTTAGTTAGGATTACGACCTAGTTTCTCACACCACTTATGTTGTGTGCTTTCATTCTATACATGAATGGCGGGACCTACAGTTTAAAGTCGATTTCGAATGACAGATTTTTCAGAAACTTTTCATGGCAATTTTATTTATTCTCAGAGTTTTTGCCAGAAATCTGCTGAGAGGAAGTCGCCGAAGAAATATTTTTTCATATTTCGTTTTGATGTCTGACCTGGGGTTTGAACCGTGGCCTTTCGTCTACTACGCCGACACACTACCTACTAGACTACGGTGTGAATTGCATTCAATTAATTTTTACATTTCCTTTAGTTGTTAATAAAAATGTTGAAAATGGTTTAACGGCTATAAGAAAAGAATAATTGGTTTAAAGTTATAATTTTAACACTAATAATCATCATAATCGTTTACTACATATCGAAATGAAAAACGATAAGATTTAGAAAAATATGTGAGTTCATCTTTATTAGTAATTGAACATAAACACACTCCAACTAAATCCATAATTTGAAAAAGTGAAAAAAAAAACTCAACAAAAACCTTTCCTTTCATCATTTAAACATCATCTTATCATTGAATATTTTATGCTTCCCAATATATTGAAAATTAGATCTGAAACAATTTATCGCCTGTATATTGTTTGATTTTCCTATTACACATGCATTTACTCATGAATGTTTAAACATACTTCAAATACTTTCAAAAACCGTATGCTATACACATACTTATACAGCTATTATTTTCATTTGTCTTATAGATTTCGTCCATAAAGGACAGCAAGACTATAACAAAAAAAGCTTTCATATACTTGAAAAGTAAGTACAACAACAAGGGTATTATAAGAGCCGGTCTAATATAAAAATTATGTTGTTCCTTGTAGCTGGTAGATGATAAATTCAATAATTAAGTTATAAAACCATTAGAAACGTGCATAAAATCAATAAAAATAGAAATACATATACGGATACACACACATTCATATGAAATACATACATACAGTAACAGAGAAAATATGTGAAAGAATGTTTTAATAAAGTATTAGTGTGAGTAACAGATATTGTCCTACGGTATGAAATGCTTGCTTGTTTTGAAAGAATGTCTAGCATACTTTGAGGTATGTTGTGGTATGAGTGTTATGGAATTATTGTATGAATTAAATATCACTCATACAACATGGGGCACTTTAATATAAGGGGTAGTTAAAATAAATTCATTTCTTTTTTAATTTTTTAATTTAAGGTTGTATAAAAATAATCAAAATTAAAAATTGTTTTTCAAATTTGTATTAAAATTTATAAAAATCGATGTGGGTGGCATAAGAGGAATAAAATTTGATAAAAAAAAATATATTTTTTTTGACAATATAGTAATTGCTTATTTAGATATTATTTGAGCGCATGTTAAAAATGAGAAAATACAATACATAAAACGGAAACGTAAGCTAGGCGGCATATTAGACGTAATTATTGTCGTCGTTGTCGAAGACATAGCTCTTTCTGAGCCGATAAACAATCATGTAATCATTGTTTTGATAGTATTAGAAAATTTCTATATGCTTCATCTCTTTTCTCACATTCAAACTGCTAATTTCGATCAATACTATCGACAGTTCAACAGTTTGAAGAAAAAATCGCCTAAAAGCGGCCAGCTTGAGTAGTGCCTGAAGGGAAAATTCATTCGTGCAATGGGCGCTCAAGGAAAATGGTAACTGGTATTGTTAGCGAAATAGTACCAATTTAGGATAGAAGCATTATTATATACATACAGAATTGGTCACTACAACCCCAATTTTGAAACCACATACTGTCCATTTCAATTGCAGGCAAAAAAAGTGGGTTACGGCCCAATGACATCCTTAGATCATAATGTTTAGAATACATAGACACATATGTATGTACATAATTGGTCATTGTAATTCTTTACTCAGGATTACAGCCAAGTTTCTCACATCAACTATATTGTGTGTGATAATTTTATACATGACTGGGAGGCTTACAGTTTAAAATCGACTTTTTCAACTTAAAGTCACAAATTTTTTTGAAGAACTTTTAATAGAAATTTTATTCACTTTCAGAGTTTTTGATAGAAATCTGAGCTGAGAGCTAGTCGCCTAAGAAATATTTTTTCATATTTTGTTTTGTTGGAGATGTCTGACCTGGGATTTGAACCGTGGCCTCACGTCTAATAAGCCAACACACAACTTACTAGACTACGGCGTCTTCAATCACTATTAAATAATGTATACAATTCTATACAATAAACATGAATATTTTTTACTACATCTCCATAACAAATTTTGGTGCTGTTAAGCCATATATTCTTGTTTTTTTTTTTTTCTTTTGGTTATTCAAACCATTCATTCATTACTTCATCGATGTTTTAATAAGTGACAGAGTGATGGATTATGTTTGCATGTACAAGAACAAAAACTTCGACATAAGCAGCCATCAACAAATGTAGATTGATTTCAATTAGAAATCCAATGTGATAAAGAAATATTTCTATGATCTGATACTGATTTTTGCATACAATAAGATGCAATACACTTGAGCATTAAGTATTCGCAAATTTTTATCAAAAATATTACAAAAAGTCTCCCGTTTTTACTCACTCTAATCATGTAATTATTTGACTTTTTTTTTGTGTGTTTAAGTGGTTTTTTTTTAAGACTTGGTTTGTTCCAAAATTATCTGTAGCTAGTTTGTATAATTCTATGATGTTAAAAAATGTATAGAATTAATGCTATTGACTATAAATTTCTTCATGTGCCTTATGCTGTTACCTTTAGCTTCATTACACCCCATTAATCAGAATTACAACCTATCATGTGAAGTGTGCTATAATTTTACCAACAGTTTAAAGTTGATTCCGAACGAAAAATCATTAAGAAACTTTTCATAGCAATTTTATCTACTTACAGAGTTTTTGCCAGAAGACTGCCAAGAGAAAATTTGCCGAAGAATTATTTTTTCATATTTCGTTTTGCTCGGGACATCTGAATGTCGTTGTAGTTTGCTGTAAGACATGTAACGAATCTGAAAATGTTTAATCTTAACCGGCAAATATTGTCTGAGTAGACAAAGTCCTACAATTACTCTCGTTGTTCAAACACAATTCGTCTTCTTTGTGTTCGGATGTAGGATTTCTTATCAAATTCCTTTCTTCTGAAAGAGCCTGGACCGATTGCAGCTATCTTTCTTCTCATTTATGTTTGACATTCTACGCATTTTAATTCAATTTATTTTTTTTTTTTGTTTTTCCCGTATTTAAATTGAGGTCATCTATTGTTTTAATTGCTTTAATTTCTCGTTTTTCTATACTCATTCTGTTTTCCATTTTTTTTGTCCTTATTTATCCATGATCCATTCTAGTTCTTCTATGTATTGAAATAGGAGACTTTTTTATTATAATCACTTCAGATGCCAACACCCAAAATGCTCGAAAGACAATTAAAAAGTTAAAAAAGAATTTTATATCTTTCTACTACGGATACTTTTCTACACTATTGCGACGTGATGTAAGGACAAAAATTTAATGCTTTTTTTCTATTGATATTGAAAATTTCTTTCTCTTTCTTTTCGAAATCATCATATTTCAGCAATCCATAGCAAACTAAGAGCACAGTGGTTAATTATTGTATTTAAAAATGTAAAGATCCTTGGATTTATAAACTTTAAACAATATTGAGAGCACCATTTATGTTTTCAGTTTCATTAATTAATCATTTTCCTGGCATTTGAATGAATGGCATGCATTTTTACAATTCCCAAGTATTTTAACACACACTGCTTATGTATATATGTAGGTATGTAGCGACTTAATCATAAGGCCCCTGAAAACTTAGTTGCGTAAATTTGTAGATGATTGCACTTTCTAGTGAATACATACTTCACATACTTCATATACTACATACTTCATGTTTCTGCCAAATGGCAATCAACATTTAGTTGCGTGAACATACAATATTAGGATGTTCCAATCGTATACGCATACCTCTAGTATGTATACGATACAATACGTATGTTAAACTTAAATCTGTAATTTACTTTAGAAAAATATAATTTTTGTTATTCATATTGAAGTTGTTAAACTGTATGCCATTTTAATGGCGCCATATGTTAAGAGTTTTTTTTTTTCAAAAATATGAAACTCTTAAGGATTCTGAGAGTGGGTTTTTTATTTCGTTTTGTGTAACAAAACCCATCAAATTTTGTTAACAGGCTAACCCTAACAAACACAATGAACTTGTACAGTGTTGGCTGAAAGTATTTTAGCAGATTTGAATTTAAAAGAAAATATTATTATAACCCCGGCTATATTACATCTAAAATGATATTAAACGGGAAAAAATTGAATCCCGCTAACCAAATTTGTTTTTTTTTTTTCTAAAATAAAATTGCTTTTTAATATCAGCTCACAAAATCAAAATTTTCAATTCCATAGCATACATGGCAATCTGCCTTACATAATAAAAACTTTTAGCAGGTTAATCCACTTATCTTCTTTTAACCATAGGCTTCCACAGGCTGTCACTGCTTGGGGGACGACGTTATAGTGTACGATTTTCCTTCTCATACAGTGTAGCGCTTATACTACTGTTGTTCATTTAATGGTGCCAAATAACTCGCCATTTTCGCTTTGGCTGTATTGAATCGCCATAGCCCTAGTAGGTAGTGTGTTGGCTTATTAGAAGTGAGGCCACGGTCCAAACCCCCAGGTCAGATATCTCCAACAAAATGAAATAAGAAAAAATATTTCTTCGTCCACTTCCCCTCAGCAGATTTCTGCCAAAAATAAATAAAATTGCCCTGAAAAGATTCTCAAAAATCTGTCATTCGGAATCGACTTTAAACTGTAGAACCCACTACTCATGTATAAAACTAACACACACAACATAAGTGGTGTGAGATGCTAGGTCGTAATTTTGACTGAAGAATTGTAGTGATCAATTATGTATGTGTATATTGAGCACCAAAAATTTCGGACTTCATTCACGACCGAAGAGAGGGTTTTTAATACTTTAATTAGCACTCTGTTTATAACTTGATTCAGCATTTCTGGACTTTAAAAGTCGCCGTAGTCTAGTAGGTAGTGTGTTGGCTTATTAGACGTAAAGCCCGGGTTCGTATCTCAGGTCAGGCATCAAAACGAAATATGAAAGAAAAATATTTCTTCGGCGATTTCCTCTCAGCAGATTTTTGGCAAAAACTCTGAGAGTAAATAAAATTTGCCATAAAAAAGTTTCTCAAAAATCTGTCGTTCGGAATCGACGTTAAACTGTAGGTCCCGCCACTCACGTATAAAATTAACGCACACAATATGAGTGGTGTGACAAGCTAGGACATTGTACAATGGGTCAATTCGACCCCTCCGGGTACTGTACTTGTCACAGTTGACAAGTACACGTCATTAGATAGCATAACTGGATGACAATAATATATTAGGCTATTTCCGAGTCTATAGCTTATAAAAAGCCTTAGTATCGATGCTATCTGTCTTGTTCTACACTAGAACCAGCTCTGTAATACGATGTCTGTAAAAAAGAATGTCAAATGTCACGCTATCCGGGTGTAATCGCCTCTACTCTATTGCATCGTATTGCACAGCATTATAGGAGTATGTATTATGGTCCCCATGAATCACATCTGTTTAGTACTTAAGTTGTCCGATAGAGAGTGTGAACTTCACTACTGATATTTCAAAAACAGATGGTTACTCTTAGTTTATCTACAACAGAACTGGACAGGCCTTATAAACATACAAAATTGCTACGAGGAATTACGATCCAAATATTTGATAGAAAGTTAAGTCCATACGACTACTGAAAGTAAAATAAAATACACGCTAATACAGTATTCCCTCGATTTACGTCGTCTCGATTTATTTTGTTTCGATTAACGTCGTCAAAAATTTTGTTCCCTTCAACTTCGATTTGCGTTGTCATTCGATTTACGTCGCCTTTTTTGAAACCAACTGTGACGTAAATCGAAAAATTACTGTAACTTTTTTAAGTTCCTTGTTAAAAACAGATCGGGTCCGCAATCTAACGTTTTTTTTTCAACTAGTGCTTATTTCGTGAATGATAACACTTAGCTCATGTCTGCTTTGACAGATAATTAGTTTTATCCTTCCGCTGAACGAATATGGTTGTGTATACGCTTGAACAACGCTGGGAAATATTGCGACATTACTTTGAAAATCTTGGTAATGTTGCAGAATGTGTGCGAAAATTGCGTACGGATTTTGAAAGAAGAGAAGCACCCTCAGCTCCGTATGTTCGTTATCTTGTGAAAAAAGTGAAAGAAACTGGCATCCTCATCGATAAACCAAAGCGTGTTACGCTGACAAGCCAGAGATAATTGACACTTTAAAGGACAATATTCGTGAAGCCATTGGTGAAATACAGCTGCACCCAATCGATAATGTGCTTAAAAATTGGACCAATCGTGTAGGCTACTGCATGGCCAGCCAAGGCAGTCATTTGAATGAAATTATTTTCCATTATTAACCGGAAGGATTGTACTTTCAAATAAAAAAAGAAATTTGAGAAAATATTCAGTAGTTTTTTTTTTAAAGCATTTTCAAAAAAAAAAATTATTTGGCGGACCCTATACTACTTTGTAGTATGAGCAATATGAAATTCGATTTACGTCGTTTCGATTTACGTCGCCTTTTTCCGGAACATTCTACGACGTAAATCGAGGGAATACTGTAAAAGGATACACGCAAAAACAGAAGATGTTATAGTATCTCAGAGTAGAAACCTAAAAGTCAAAGTCAAAAATATCGGAAGCACACAGGAATGAGACTAGATTGAAATCTAACAAATGACTACGGATGGAATTGCTTGAACAAAATTTGTAATGATCCAGGGATTCTTAAGAGAAAGAAAATTTCTTAAAAATATTCCGATAAAGACTTGCTGTGAAATACTTCAGGCTTCATATTTTGAAAAGCAATTTCCCTCATTTATAATTAAAAATTTCATTTCATCTGATGTATGAAACTTTTGTTTCTCGCTGTAAAAACTGACAAAATGAAATATTTTTTGGTATCAGTGACATTTGTCATTATAGTTCTGTATGTATGTGTGTGTGTGTGCGCATAATTCGCACAATGTGTGTATGTGTTTGTATGTCAATCTACTTGAATAATAAAACTCAAGAGTTAAGTACCTGAGAATAAACTTACACGTACGTACGCAAGTACTTTCTTTCCATGCTTTTGTATTACATTATATTCAGTACTTCGCTTTGCTGCTGCTACTGCTACTGCTGCTGTCGTTGTTGTTGTTGTTTGTGTTGTTTTTGAACATATGTGTACATTTGTACTCTTAAAAAAGAAATTCAAGTTGAAAATCTTCTAAAGTGTATATCTCATGTGAATATTTTTTCGAGTTTTTTTTTACACACCCTGCACTATCCTAGTGGGGTGAATGGGTATTAAGAGAAATTTGTCATTCCATTAGTAATTTTCGAAAGGATTAAAACAACAAATGGAACTCCATAAAAGGGATCGCTTTAATATTTAATATTTCATTGTGCCAATATTATATTTTGTAGTTTGTTTCAAAAACTTATCAATCTACGCTTAGGTTTATAAACGTGTTCGTTAGGGTATTCAAAAATCGTGTTGACTAAATTATTGTATTGTCTTTTGCTTTCTTTACGCTTTTCTGGCATCTATTTTCAAATAAAAATAAAATGATATTCATACGGCAAAAGTAAAAAAAAGAATTAAAGCACAAAACAATACGTAAAAAATTCCATACAGTCGAAGACGACTAAGTGGTAACCTACACTATCAATATTTCATAGTGTAAAATTGACGACAACATACCCAAGCATAGCAAAAACATTACATTTACTACAGTCGTTTGTAGAGGGGTTACGGAAGTCACCATTGATTCACCTCGTAATTGTATAGCCGTAAGTCCTATAAGTATACTGCAAAAGACATACAATCACTGCAAGTTTTTATTAATTGTTTTTTATTAAATGTTTGGACAGTATTTTAAGGTGAGAGTTGACTAGAACGCCCAGTAGCAGAAGGAGAGATAGGTCGCCTAACGGTACCACTTCGCAGTGTAATCAACTGCTTGGCTAATATCCCATTAGTCGCCTTATCTTAGGCGAGGTGTGTTACCGCAATGCCTTTTGTTATTCGCAGAGCTTCCTCGACTACTTCTACTGCAAAGTATTGTATACACAGTCGTAATTTGTTATTACAATCCTTTAGTCCGGATTACGACCTAGCTTGTCAAAGCACTTATGTTGTATGTGTTAATTTTATACATGAGTGACAGGACCTACAGTTTAAGGTGGACTCCAGACGACAGATTTTTGAGAAAATGTTCATGCCAATGTTATTTACTTTCGGAGTTTTTTCCGGAAATGTGCTGAGAGGAAGTCGCTGTCATCAAACGGTATAAATATGTCATTGCCTTATAGTTATATATATTTTGAAAGACAATAATTGCTACTAGTCACTGCCACCATATACCCTTAAGTACAGACTTTTTAGGATTCCTTTCTATATAGAACGCAGTAACAATGATCAAGGTGCTCTACACATATGTATTCCATTTTTTAGTCCACATATCTTATAGTTCACGTAATTGGGAACAATTAATTCGAAACTTGCACGACCTTCGTAGTCTAATTGACTCTTGAATCTAAGATATTCGATAAATTCGGATTTATATAACTCTTCTCTTAATGTGATATCTGCTAGATTTAATGGCACTCATGTCAAATCAAATACACCATCATGCATTACGTGTGATGATAGTGATCCCTAAGTGAACTTCTGATGATTTGAAGTCGCCGTAGTCTCGTATGTAGTGTGTTAGCTTATTAGACGTGAGGCTACGTTTTAAAACCCAGCCCAGGCATCTCGAACAAAACGAAATATGAAAAAATATTCCTTTCGGCGACTCCCAAAAACTATGAGAGTAAATGAAGCTGCCATGAAAAAGTTTCTCGAAAATCAATCGCTCAGAGTCGACTTCAAGCTGTAGGTCCTACCACTCATGGATAAAAATTAACACACACAACATAATTGGTGTGAGAAGCTAGGTCGTAATCCGGTATGAAAGGCTGTAATTTAAAATTTATTAAACTACTTAAATTAAACAATATTTAAAATATATGCGAGTGTTACATATGCTTTAACAAACTAAACAACCCACTGGCCATGGTACTAAGGTCATGGAGAAAAGCTGAAAGAACTTTGAAGAATAGGACGTGCATAAAACTGAAATACGAACGTGATAAAATGTACTTTTTAATTCCCATCTTTACTCAGGGCAATGATCTGTGTTGACATTTGAAACAAAAAAACCAAAAGCAGAAAGCAAAAAAAAAACAAGAATATGGACATTTTATCTAATAAATGCTCATAAAAAGAAATTATTTAATAATACTTATGTCAAGCACCATTCCCATACATTCCCACACATTCCCATACATACTACTATGTGCGTACTTTTAAGGATAAATCATCATCTTGCGGATGTTCAACAAATCAAATTCATTCCTATTCATAACGTCTCATAAGAAGGTGAATTGGCATTCTTACAAAGCACAAAGAGCGGTGATCCTTTGATAAATTGAATGAAAACTATTGGGTATGCCTATTGCCTTAATCCTTTTAGAATTTTTCTTTCTTTTTTCTTTATTTTTGTAGAGGAATAAAAATAAAAAATATTTTTGTTTTTTTTACGGAATTATGAATTGATTTGAAATTGTATTTTCAAACCGAAGATTATTTAAAGGAAATAATTTTTAATTTCAATGGAACCGACTTATTTTTTTGTGATATTCTTTGAACATATTCTGGTCACAGGCTGTGCAGATGAAGCTGTTACCATATCACCCAGCCTTCTACCCAAATAAATTGGTATTATATAATATCCTTTGAAGTCGCCATAGTCTAGTTTGTAGGATTATTAGACGAGAGCTCGTGGTATAGCCCATGGCTCAAACATTTCGAACACAACGGAATTTAAAAAAATAGTCCTTCGGCAATTTTCTCTCAGTAGTCTTCTGACAAGAACTCTGAAAGTAAAATAAAATTGCCAACGAAAGTTTCTCACAACAGGTCTCAGCACTCATTATAAAATAAACACACACAACATGAGTGGTGTAAGAAGCTAGGTTGGAAGCTAGGTCTCGCCACTCATGTATAAAATAAACGCACACAACATGAGTGGCGTAAGAAGCTAAGTTGTAATCCTGACTAAACAATTGTAATGACTAATTAAGTAAGTAAGGATATCCTAAATAAAAATCATAATTAGCCTTGCCTTATATTTTTTCATTTAAAGCCGCCTCTATACTCAACAAAGCCTATCTACAAGTAGCCTTCAACTCTATTTTTTTCACCTATGTTGCCTAATTTGCTAATGTTTAATTTCCTATCCTTTCAACTTAGTTAATGTTCATTTCACATGATGTGGAACGTCTCTAGACACTTCATGGACTCCCTCTTTTTCTACTGTCCAATGGATTAAATGTGAGCTCATCAATTAAATTGCCCAGTATTATTTTGCTATCATGATTAAGGCAGCTATCAGACGCTAACTTCTGCCAGACACTAACAAAAATGGTTCTTTAATCTCACTGTCCCTATCTTTCGTTGGGTCATGGACACATACTACGCTCAGATAGAATTATTTAGCCCTGATGCGCTTTGTGGCGAGTCTAGACAATCATAAATCTGCTTTCAAACTTGTGTTTGCTATTACGGCGGCAATACGTTGTCTTAGGGACACCGTGACTATTTGTTCTTATTTCCTGAATGGCATTAACATCACATTTTTAGTTTTTCCTGAATGGCATTCACATCACATTTTTAGTTTGTCAAAAAATTAATGTTTTAGTGTGGACATTGACTTTTGAAATAATGAATTGCCTTCCATAAAAATTTGTTATTGTCTATAAATGTATGTATTCTGCCTTTTCCAATACAATATTGCCTGTTAACGTTTGCCTTTTAACAATTTGAAATAAATTGTCAGAAACAAATTTTTTTCAGGTCATTTAAGTCTCTGTTTCTCCATGATTGTGTGGTTTTATTAAAGGTATACCGTATGTATGTATGTACATATACAGAGAGATCTGAATATCCTGCAACTTAATGTAACAATAAAATAAGAAATGTATGTACATTGTACATATGTGTTCTAAGAATTTATATAGAACATGTTTACATACATTTTGTTAAATATTTACATACATTGTTGTCATTTACATACGTTACATAGGCTTAAGAGTACCACTTAATATTACATTGGCCTTAAAGCTGCTCCGCACTTTGTCATTCTAATTGTGTTTGCTACAATAGAATATAGACAGATGTGATAAAAATTGTAGCGGTGTTCCCTGTTACTATTCTTGAAAGAAATAAATAAACACATTTACTTGTAAGAAGTTATTATAAAAAATTAAAAATAAATAAAAAAAAAAAGTTTAATCGTGATACATGAATGAATAAAGTTTTCAATGAAAGAAAAATTCTTAAATATAGCAGACCCCCTTTAAAGGGCAAAATCCCACTTAGTCTAGAGTTGAGGCCCATTGTGATATCATAATTAATATTCAACACGGGTATAAAACATTCCCAATAGGCAACTAATCCGACCCCAAAATTAATCTTATTCTGCCAGCAATCTTAATATTAGAGAGTTCAGCTAAGGACGATAGAAAATGAGAAGTTAAGGACCTTCATCTCTTCATGGCAAGAGCACATGAGAAAAACGACAGTTTCTTGTCCCCTTCATACCCACAGTTCCTATGGAAGTCAGGGAAATATCTAGTCTGTCGGCATATTTTCCTATAGGACAGTGACCCGTGATATTATATTGCAATACAACCAGTTCTCTTCTTCTACATACAAGTCCAGCAGGGTCTATCAATATTACATGTACCTCCTGCTAAGCCTCTCTATAAAACCAGTAGAGAAAAGCTGTGATAGTGGGAACAGCTACAACCGGTGGCATGTTGGACACAGGACCTTATCTTTTCTTTTCCTATGTCCTCGAATCCATATAAAAACTATCAAAGATTCGAAATTTCCATGAGAAATCCCCGAATCCCTAACACTTGGGATAACTGAGTAAATTAAGAAATGTTCAGAGAAAACTCGACCATAAGCATTGCAGCGCTTTCGAAATGGCCGTGATTTCCGCCAGGAAAACACTGCCGTGGTCAGACAAAATTCAGTACCAGAAGCCTTAGTAAAGAACCATAAAAGAATGTCTATGTATTGCCACATTATTGTCACCATCTCAGCCTTCTGCTTGAATGGAAGATCAAAGGGAAGCCAATTTAGTGCCTGAATTAGAGCGTAACAGAGGGTTAGCTGTCTGCCAGACTACAGTGACATTGATTTTTGCAGGCCATCTATCAAACGTGTACACCATAAAGCAGAGTCGACTCCACCAGGGCACAATGGAGCCAATATGTGATGGCAGGCTTAGTTAAATGCGCAAAACAAAGATTTTAAACTGAAATTTTGATATTAGATCGAGTGAATATGATATTGTTACGTTTTTACCCTTTTAAAAACGTTAAAAATATGAGTTCGTAGATTGCAAATAAAATTAAAATAAATTTGTGTTTAGTTTCAAATCAATTCTTTATTGTTCGCACAATTCCGTATTCCACCTTTCACGATTTGGCTTAAACAACAACAATTTGCTTTAATTGTTATTATTCTTTATACTTCTTCCGCGTACACAATAACAATTGTTCAATAAATCTTTATAACAGAGATCTTCAAACCACAATTATTCTCTTCACACGCAACGTGTCTGCACTCACACAATACTGACTGAATTCTTACTGAATTGCCGTTGCCTGCTCTGTCTTGCCTTTTATATCGCAGGGTAAGCAGTCTGATGAATGCACTTGAAGGAGAATGTCTTTGCCTTCGCGAAATCTCCATAAATGTAAACAAGTTGTTTATTGTTATTTGTGTATTTTGTTTAGGTTTGGCCTTGCAGAGTTGTTGTTGTCTGTTTACTTCTTTGTCCCATTTTTTTATACTGCACTGTTTTTTATACTGATGTTGTTGCTATATTTTTGTTTATTTGTTGATCCTGTAAACAAGTCCATTATTTTTGTTTATGGAGCTGTTTTTTTATCATTTTAAGAACACCATTTCCATTTTTGTAACAATATGCACGTCTGTTAAACAAAACTTCGTAAATATTTAATAATTTTGCTAAATGCTCACCTCTTTCACGAAGAAAAGAACCATCAAACGCTTTAGCTTCTGACATATTGAAATGAAATGCTATTAATTTGAATACAACTGCTGTTAATTTTTTACTTTATGAATGTGTATGTATATGGCAATAAGTATTTGTGTACATAAAATTTTTTTCTCTTGTTCTCATATTAATACACTTACATATGCATATACAAACATATTAATAATGGTATATAAAAATACACATATTTATGTACATACGAGTATATTGAATTTCCTTTTCTTTTTTCTTATTTCTTATAATGCACTTTCACTTACTCATCTTTTTTTCATTCATTTTATATTGTTCTTGCCTGTACATTTGTCAGTGAAGCCTTGACAGATTATTTACTCATTCATTCATTCATTCATTCATGCATTCATTCATTTAGCCAGACCATCGTTTAGACATTCTTTTATGGCTGATTTTCAATAACATGCTCATGACAATATCACAGAAGTATTATTTGTATGTCAAAGATAACACACAGATATATTCGTAGAATTAATAACGTTTGCCAATGTACCAGCTGTATACGAAATTACATGAATTTATTGTTGTCATAGCATCCATCAACTTACCATGTGTATGAATGAGAAATGATTTCTCCAAAAAATATTCAATTTATCTCGTACAGACATAAAGAATTTTTTTATCGAAATTTTTATTACAATTCAATCAGTTTCCGCTGGTAATAACACATTAGGCCTGATAAGTAATTGCCGAATTTGGTGTGAACAGCAGCTAGAGGCAGTCCAAAAGCTGATACAGCATCTTTTAAGGTGTGGTTTGGGGGCCAATGTTTTCAAGAATGCTTAAAAGCGCAACGTTACATTCAATTGAAGAGGGTACCATGCGATAATTACTAATACGTTTCGGTCAAATTTGTAAAATTAGTCCTGATTAACATGTAGTTCCAACGAGACAGTACCACAGGAAACAATGCCTGCAATACCATATTGACAAGAATAATTTGTGAGCAATTAATCTTAGGTTAAGGTGAAGTCGCAGTATTCTAGTAGGTAGTGTATTGGCTTTTTAGACATGAGCCCGCTGTTCATGCCATTCATCATTCAGACATCTCAAGCGAATCGAAATATAAAAAAAATATGTCTTCGGCGACTTCCTCTCAACAGTCTTCTGGCAATAACTCTGAACGTAAATAAAATTGGCATGAAAAGTTTTTCAAAAAAATTTATAGTTCGGAGTCAATTTTAAACTGTATGTCCCGCCACTCATGGATAAAATTAACACACACAACATGGGTGGTGTGAGAAGCTAGGTCGTAATCCTAACTAAAGGTTTGTAATGATCAATTATGTAAGGAAGTAAGTATAAAGCAGTCCAAGTTCATGCCATTTTACTCCTTTAGTCTACTTTTTACGGGGATGCCTGAAGCATCTTGTATGCAAAGACAAGCCAGCTAAAATTTCAGCCATGGAAGACAACATTACAGCTCTTCGGCATTCAATATTTCAACAATGTTTTACTTTCATCGTGTTCAGTAGTTGGCATTTAATTTAAAAAAATATTTATGAATTCTAATTAAAGATACAAACAACATCTAATAGAGTCTATTTGCTTGGTTCTATATGATGCTGCAGCATTCCACCTTCTTTATGATTGCATAATTTGAAACGAATTTTTTATAAATCAAAATAAAATTATTTTCAAAAGTTTTTCTTTAAAACTGTCATTTGAATATTTTAAATTAAAAACATAAAACAACTAATAACGTTGCATAATATCCATTTAAATGCCAAAAAAAATACCCGATGTTTTTATATGATTTAGTCAGAGCAGATACAGTGTTGAGTACAACAAACATTTTGTAGATTTTATTGTTAACATTTCAACCTTTGCTGCCCTCAGGTAACATGTAAACTGCTTCAAGTACACAATTACAAACATTTTGTGAATTTTGTAACATCCTCATGCAAATCCCTTTTGTGCACACACGTGCGGACTTGTTCTGGTAAATAACTGTCGTCAGTATGCACACAAGCACAAAAACTCCTTTAAATTTTATTAAAAAAAAAAAAATATTTTAAAAATAAATTATTTTAAGTTATAAAATGCCAGTAGCAAGCAATTAAATGAAATATAAAATGTTTCAATATTAAATCTACATTAAACAAAAATAACAACAAATTATTCAATTTCAAAACATAAAAGTTAACTACTTGCGTATTATTCATGAGTAACTATGGAAGTGGACACTATTGAGAGAAAAAGGGACTTGAACGTAAACCTATTTACTCGCAATTTATTTTATAATTTTCTACAATACCATTCATACATACATATGTATGTATCTATACATATATATTCATATATATTCATATATTCATATATTCATAATTATATACATAACATTTATTTATTATACAATATTGATAACTCATTCCAATCAAAACAAGCAAAAACAAATTTTTCTCTGTTTAACCATAGCAACAGTAGTTATATTACAAAATAAGGGACTAAAAACATTAGGTGTAGTAAAAGAAAATCCATTATTTGTGTATGAAAGTAAATACTTGCTTCACAGTCATGTCATAAAATAGTCAAATTTTTGGAAAATCGTGAAAACATTCAGAAAATTTGTCCGATCATGTGTGTTTTATTACAGATCATCTTTTATTACAGTGAATGTTATGTTAGCAGAGACTGTTAAGTTAACATAATGCAAAATTTTGGAAAGTAATCAAGTATTGGAAAGTATCAAGTATTTTTACCAAATATGACCTCATTAATCGGGAAAAATTTGATAAAATTTAAAAAGAAGGTTCTTCGGACCTAGTGGGCTGGTTAGCTATTGGATCAAGGATTCCAAATCAGTTTTTGTGGCGGTCGGGAAATCTTTGGGACCGGAGCTATAGCTGCAAATTAGCAAAAAAAAAAAAAAGCTTTATATAAATCGGTCAAAATCGCATAAAAATGAACCTAGTAGGGGAAATGGACCCGGTGGGCTGGACAGACATGGTCTCAAGAATTCCAAAATATATTTCCTTACCGTCGGGCGTTACTTGGAACCGGAGATATACGTGACGAAACAACAAAAAAGTGTCCTATGTAAATACGGATAAAAATGAACTTAAAAATTTTAATAATTCTCATTGAGTTAATATATATACATACATACGTTTATATACATATATAGAGACAACAAAATTTTGTATTTTTCACAAGTTGCATTTGTTAGATAGATGACTCGTATTTTTCGATGGATGGCTTGAATTTTTTTTTGGTCAAGGACTTGAATTTTTTGGAAGATGACTTGCATTTTTTTCGATGACTTGCAATTTTGTGGTCGATGACTCGAATTTAATTTTGGTCGATGACCCCAACTTTTTTTGATGACTTCCATTTCTTGAACGATGACTTGCATTTTTTGGTTGATGACTTGCATTTTTGTGGCCGATGACCCGAATTTTTTTGGACAATGACTTCAACTTTTTTTCGGTGACTTCCATTTCTTGAACGATGACGTGCATTTTTTGGTTGATGACTTGCATTTTTTTGGTCAATGACTTGCATATTTTAGGTCGATGACTTGCATTTTTTTTGTCGATGACTTGAATTTCTTTAGCCGATCACTTGAATTTTTTTGGTCGGTAGATTGCAGTTTTTGGTCGATGACTTGCATTTTTTGGACGATGACTTGCATTTATTGGTCGATGAGCTGCAGTTTTTAGTCGATGACTTTCATTCAAGTACAAGTGATCAATAAAATAATTACAAAGCGAAATCGATCTTAATAGGATAGAAAATAGAAATTTATTAAACAATTAAAGCATAAATAGACGTTGGATAAAATTATACCACAACGTATATTTAATTCAATTTAAAATAATTGTAAGCCACATCACTTTAAGCTTTAATAAATTTTAATAAATTATTCAAATCACATACATACATACGTAGTAACATTTTTTCTATAAACAAACAAAATTCTCATCACCACTATGCCGCCAGTACTGACACACAACACTTATCCCCAATATTAATTATTTATTTTTTATTTTAAAACCATTCATGTGTGTAGCATAGTGTTTGTGGTACAAAACACTCTTTTTTGTTTTCTGCTTTTTCATTCAAAAACATGCCCATGGTTATGGTATATTAACTTTGATAAGAATCTTTGTACATATACATATCTACTACCAGTAGTCAGTAGTATTCGTATGTTTGCAACAGTTGTTTGCAAAACGAAGGTACTGAATGACAGCTCATAGATACAGAGTAACATTTTTCAATCGAAGAGATTCAGTGTGGTGAGTTTCTTGAAATTGAGAATTGAGGGATAATTTTAAGAGCATGTACTTGGGATGAATTAAGCTTTTATTAGCATAAATTGTTATATACAATAAAAGCTATCATTTAGGATTACCATGCACAATTTTAATACAAAAAAAAAAATAATGGCATTGGGAGTATGTAAATACTGTTGACAAACGAATCACAATAGTTGACTTGCTAAATATTGAATGAAAAGTTTTACAAAACTATTGCTGATTCTGGAGAAGTCATGGTGAGAGATTCCTTCCGATACGTGCACCCACAGGTCTGCTCATATCAACATCTGCAATCTCCTTTTCTTCCTCGTCATTGCTGATTCTGCAGAAGTCATTGTCAGAGATTCCCACCCTCCTGATGTGTGGCACCCACAGGTTTGCCCGTAGCTATATATCTGTAGTCTCCTTTCTTCCTCGTCGTTGCTGATTCTGCAGAAGTCATTGTAAGAGATTTACAAATGAAAAAGTTTGTCTGAGAGCGTCTGTTTTCCACTTTGCAGAGGAATGCTAATCCCGTGCATTAATTTAATTGAAGTTTCCGTTTTGTCAACCTTTGCAATCACGTCGAATTTGTTGTTACCGCTAAAGTGTCCATGCCTACGATCCCATAAGAGGGTAAACGACAAATGTCTAGCGTTCTTAAACAATGTCTGATGTAGTCTATGCACTCTCTTTAGGATCTACAGGCGGCTGTACTGTCGGCATATATCTCGATATACTATAATACTGGATTCAAAGTAATCCGGTGGTGTAAAGAGAATATATACATATTTCCCATATCCGAGATCGTCGCGTGATCTATATCCATCTGTTGCCGAAAATATATTTGGCAACAGAATTCTAATTTTTTTATATATGATTTGTAAACATAATTTTTTGGATATTACTAATTAGTTAACTTCAGCTGTACATATTGAAATATTTTAGTACATTATCTAAGGAATGTAGTAAAACCAGTTTTAATTTTTGTCTATTATCCCATTTTCCTTTTCGTATATTAATTATTTATAATAGCTCTCATTAGTACTTGTTTAGTGAGAGATGATCCCGTTACTTCACTTTGTACAATTGCTTTAAAGTAATATTACTTAAACTTAGTAAATCACTTGTGCTTTGACTTTTTATAAGAACAGTTTACTTTACTTAAAATATAAATAAAATCTATATTTAAAATACTTTTCATAAATTCCTTTGCATAAAGTCATTTTCTTTTCTTAACTACAACATACATTACTTCAACATATTTATTGGTGCCGAAACCCGGGAATTCATAAGTATTACATATAAAATTAATACAAGAATTCCTTATAAATAAAGTTTTAATAAAAATTATAATAAAAAGAAAACTGAACTATTTAAAATTCTATAAAATTAAAACTTTATAAAAGTGAACTATTATTTTTAAAAATTTGAACATAAAACCTGTGAACAATGAGTGAATTAGACCTAATAATAAAGGAACAACGCAACCTGCTGAAATTATTAATTAAGCTGGAAACTGGTTTCGAACAAAAGGAGAAAAGTGAGAGGACAAGCGGTTTCTTAAATTCTTTAGTCCAACAACTCGATAAAATATTTGGTAAGTTTGAATCTCAACATGATAAAATAGTGCGTCGAATCCACGAGGAGTCTCTAGAAGATGATGATGTTCCATACATGAAAGAAGATCTCTACTTCGAATTTTCGGAGAAATATTTGTGTTTTAAGGGAAAATTATTGGACTCTAAGGCGGACAACACGCTGATAAATGGACCATTGTCAAGTACTTGTGTCCCAACTAACGGTCGCCCTGATATTACCGTTAATTGTGATGCTAAGCTGCCTAAAATTTCACTGCCAAAGTTTTCTGGAGAATATATGGAGTGGATACCATTTCGCGACATTTATTCTTCTGTTGTTCACAACAATGATTCGCTCACCAAAGTTCAAAAGTTTTATTATTTAAAGGGTACGCTTTCTGGCGAAGCATTTAATTTAATTAAAAATATTTCTGCTACTGATGCAAACTATGATTCGGCATGGAACATTCTAGAATCCAGATATCATAACAAGCGAATGCTTGTTGGCAGTCTAATATCTAAACTTTTTCATATTTCCAAATCTGATGGTAGATTTCAATCCATTAAAACTTTATTGGATTCTACCCAGGAAATCTTGTCTTCACTTCAAAACCTCAACATAAACACCCAAAGCTGGGATCCTATTCTTATACATCTAATAGTTCAAAAACTCGACTTCCAGACACGAAAAGATTGGGAACAATCTTTGAAATCGTCTACTGAACTATCTTCTCGTGATGAACTATTTGCATTTTTAGAAAGAACTTTCCGTACATTGGAATCGATTAATGATGATGCTGCATCGTCATCTAAATATAGAAACTCGAAGAATCATAAACCTTTTAATTCCGCTAAAAGGACATCGTGTAACTCTGGCAACTTTTCTGAACATTATACAAAATCATGCTTATTTTGTGATAAAGGACATTCGCTTTCGAAATGTTTTAAATTTCTATCCCTACCTTTGGATTCTAAGAATGCTTTTTTGTTAAAAAGAAAGGCTTGCCGTAATTGTCTTGCTGTTGGTCATAATCAAGAGAATTGCAGCTCACCATATCGGTGCATTATATGCAAACATCCACACCACACTGTTCTTCATGCAGACAAAAATCATTCGGAAACGTCTTCTGTTCCTGCTATTTCACTCAATTCTAAAAATAAAAGCGTACCAGATGCTACTGTTCATAGTGCAGTTGCTTATCAAGCAGTATTATTATACACTATTCGATTACTAGTTCGAACTGATAAAGGTTATTTTCCATTACGAGCTCTTTTGGATCCAGGCTCACAAGGAAGTTTGATTTCTGAAGCTGCAGTTCAACTGATGGGTATACGAAAAGAAAGATCATACTGTAAGATAATCGGCATTGGTAACAGTGGTGAAAACGTATCGAAATACTCAGCTAATATTGATTTATATTCTCGTAAACGAAAACTTGTATTTTCATGTACGGCATTAGTTTTAGCTAATCTTTCTTCGTATACACCGGATCCTTCCTCTAAACTTATTTCGTTGCCTGATATTGATCCTGAAAATTTGGCTGATCCACTTTTCTTCAAATCTGATCCGATAGATCTAATTTTGGGCTCAGATGTCTGCTCTATAATAAAACTTCCCGCCGAATCCTTTATTCATAACAATTTATTCTTCCAAAATACTCATTTTGGATGGGTGTTTTCTGGAAAAAATGGTAACATTTCTTGCAACAGGCTGCACATACTTAACGTCAAATTGGAGACATTATTGAAGTCGTTTTGGGAACAGGAAGAAGTTAATACTAAAAGAAAGATAAGTAGCGAGGAACTGAAATGTGAAAACTATTTTACAAATACAGTTAATAAATCACGATCTGGTCGATATATAGTACATTTACCGTTTAGATCCCTAGTAGAAGATAACACTGCACCTTCTGTTCCGAATAATATCATTAGTGCCTACAGACGGTTGCGACAATTGGAAATCTCTTTTTCGAAACGACCTAATTTTGCTGAAAGATATAGGAACTTTATGCGAGAGTACGAAAATTTAGGTCACATGACCAAATTTGGAAAATATCCCGAAGATGTCAGACCTAATTCCTATTTCTTGCCTCACCATGGTGTACTAAAGGAGAGCAGTACAACTACCAAACTAAGAGTTGTTTTTGATGGAAGTTGTCATTTGATTAACTGCAAATCATTAAACGAGGAACTCTGTCCTGGACCTGCGCTTCAAAATGATTTACCAGGAATTATTACAAAATGGAGGAGGCACAGAATTGCATTCAGCGCGGATATTGAAAAAATGTTCCGGCAGATAGATGTTTGTCCAGACCATAGGAAATTTCAGCAAATACTTTGGCGACATGAGTTAAATGATGAAATATCTATTTATGAGCTGAATACCGTAACATACGGTACTACTTCAGCTCCTTATTTGGCTATACGTGTTTTGCAGCAACTAGCATATGATTTTAAAGACGACTTTCCACAAGCAGCAGATGTTCTTGTTTCCGATTCTTACGTAGATGATGTTATTTCGGGTGCAGATAATCTTGAAAGTGCAATTAAGTTACAAAAGGATTTATGCAATCTTCTGAATAAAGGATGTTGCAATTTACGCAAATGGATCTCTAATTCTTCTCAACTTCTACGAGAAATTCCCGAAGAACATAAGGAAAACTCTAAAACTTTACAATTTGATAAAGACAATGTGGTGAAAACTCTAGGCATCCAGTGGGATACATGTGGTGATTTCTTTTCATTTAAAATAAACCTTGATGATACTAATTCTTTTACTAAGCGAACCATTCTTTCAGAATCTGCTAGACTATACGATCCTTTAGGATGGCTTACACCCTCCACCATTGTAGCCAAGTCTATTTTTAAAAAATTATGGGAACATAGTGTCGATTGGGATACTCCGATACCTACTGAAATAGAAAAAGAATGGTTTAAGTACAGATCGTCATTGGAAGATCTTGTAAACTTGAGAATTCCCAGATGGATAAACTGGTCTCCAGGAGTGAAAACAGAATTGCACTGCTTTTGCGATGCATCAACTTTAGCTTATGCAGCGGTAGTTTACCTTAGAGTTATTACTTCGGAAGGTATTTTCGTTAATATTTTGCAAGCAAAATCTAAAGTCTCTCCTATTAAAACTGTTACTATACCGAGGTTGGAACTATGTGCCGCTAAACTTTTGATTCAACTTACTGAAGATATCAAGAATTCCTTGGATATTTGTAAAATAGAAAACATTTTTTATTGGAGTGATAGTACAACTGTTTTAAGCTGGATTCGGAAACCTTCATCAACCTGGACAGTCTATGTTGCAAATAGAGTTGCAGATATACAACGTTTGAGTAACCCCCTGCAGTGGAGATATGTACCTTCCAATTTAAATCCAGCCGATTGTGCATCTAGAGGCATTTTAGGTCAAAATTTAGTAGCAAACGATATCTGGTGGTCTGGTCCAAAGTTCTTATATGAAGCCCCTTCTTCATGGCCTAAAAGATTATTAAACTTACAAACTTCTGAAGAAAAGAGTCCGAAAGTTTCTACTAATATTAGTATTGAAAAAGCCTATCCTGATTTGTTATCCAGGTTCTCGAAATTAAGGACATTGCTTCGAACTACTGCGTTATGTCTACGATTTGTAAATAATTCTAAAAATTCTCCTTTGGAAAGGAACACTGGAGCTATATCTATCTCTGAAATTAACAATGTTTTATTGCGCTTAGTTAAAATTACTCAATTGATAGATTACCCGAATGAATTGAAATTTCTTTTTAAAAAACAAGAAATTCGTCACAGTCCTTTATTGAAGTTAATGCCATTTTTGGACGACAACGGTATTATTCGTGTTGGGGGTCGTCTACAAAATTCTGATTTTAACTATAGCCTTAAACACCCTATAATTTTGGCAAAATCTAATCCTCTTTCAAAACTAATTATCTTGGAAGCCCATGAGAATTCCCTTCATGGTGGAATTACTTTAACGATGTCAATTGTTAATCGAAAATTTTGGATCGTATCTGGGACTCAGCTAGCTAAAACCATTATACGTAAATGTTTACAGTGTTTTAAATATTCGGCAAAAAGTTCACAACAAATTATGGGCAACTTGCCGTTGGTGAGACTTCACATTACTAGACCCTTTAAACACAGTGGTGTTGACTATGCTGGACCATTAAATGTTAAATCGTCTACTTTAAGGTCCGCTGTTATTACAAAGGGCTATATTTGCTTGTTTGTGTGCATGGTCACGAAGGCTATTCATCTCGAAGCGGTTTCAGATCTTACTACAAACTCTTTCTTGGCAGCTTTTCGGAGATTTGTTTCTCGCAGAGGCGCATGCACTGACATCTATTCAGACTGCGGTACAAATTTTATTGGAGCATCAAAGGAACTTCAAATTCTTTTTCATAGGAACAAAAAGTCCTTGCCAGAGGAGTTACAGCATGCTTTAAGCCTAAATTATACCAATTGGCATTTCATACCTCCGGCCTCGCCAAATTTTGGTGGATTATGGGAAGCTGGCGTAAAATCCGTGAAGTATCATCTAAGACGAGTTGCCAATGACCGACTACTTACATTTGAGGAGCTAAATACCTTACTTTGTCAAATTGAAAGCTGCCTCAATTCTCGGCCTCTATGTCCTTTATCATCTGATCCATCGGATTTTAACGCACTAACACCAGCACATTTCCTCATTGGCGAACCACTACAGTGTGTTCAAGAAGAAAACTTATTAGCTCAAGGGGAAAACCATCTTTCACGTTGGCAAGCTATCGAGAGAATGAAACAGCATTTTTGGAAAAGATGGTACAGAGAATATCTTAATCGTCTTCAAGCTCGGCCAAAATGGCTAAGAAGCATGAAAAATCCCAATATCGGAGATTTGGTACTAGTAGCAGATGACAGATGTGGACCAGGTCAATGGCTTCTTGGAAGAATTGTTGATACACATCCCGGAGGTGACGGAAAAATAAGGGTGGTATCAGTCCAAACTAAAAATAAAATATTTAAAAGACCCATTTCTAAAATTTTTCTCCTTCCAGAAACTTCCAGTGAATCCTTTAAAGAAGTGTCAGAGGATAATCCAGAAGCTTCTGTGAATGTAAAAGACGGAGCCTAAGGCAACGCTGTGAGTCGGAGCATAGCGGAGTTTCTTAACTCGACTAAATTACTCCCAACGATAGGCCTACTATATCCTGTTTTGAAAACATTCGTTCTCCAGGGGGAGAATGTTGCCGAAAATATATTTGGCAACAGAATTCTAATTTTTTTATATATGATTTGTAAACATAATTTTTTGGATATTACTAATTAGTTAACTTCAGCTGTACATATTGAAATATTTTAGTACATTATCTAAGGAATGTAGTAAAACCAGTTTTAATTTTTGTCTATTATCCCATTTTCCTTTTCGTATATTAATTATTTATAATAGCTCTCATTAGTACTTGTTTAGTGAGAGATGATCCCGTTACTTCACTTTGTACAATTGCTTTAAAGTAATATTACTTAAACTTAGTAAATCACTTGTGCTTTGACTTTTTATAAGAACAGTTTACTTTACTTAAAATATAAATAAAATCTATATTTAAAATACTTTTCATAAATTCCTTTGCATAAAGTCATTTTCTTTTCTTAACTACAACATACATTACTTCAACACCATCAGTGTATATTAGGATAACGTTATCTGGTCAGGCATCTCCAACTAACCGAAATATGACAAAATATTTCTTCGGCGACTTCCTCTCAGCAGATTTCTAATAAAAACTCTGAGAGTAAATAAAATTTGCCATGAAAAGTTTCTCAAAAATCTGTCGTTCGGAGTCGACTTTAAACTGTAGGTCCCACCACTCATGTATAAAAATTAACTGACACAACATAAGTGGCGTGAGAAACTAGGTCGTAATCCTGACTAAAGGGTTGTAATGACCAATTATGTATGTTATCTGGGAGGTGTAATCCATTATCATAAGAGAATCTATCCGATATTTATGTACATTGAAAAACCATGATCGGAAGCAGCAGTCAGTACACAAAATATTCTTATGACCATAGTTTTTATACTTCCTTGCGTTCGCAGCTATTTGTTTCACATACATGAGCGGTGATAGAACAGTAAAGAACCTGGTTTGATGACATCTTTTCAACAAAACCGCAATCCATAAAATAAATTACAAAGTCGTCCAGCTAGTATAAATTTTTAGGGTTTGAAGCTTAAAGCTCTCTTATCACAATAAACACGTATGCCGCCATATGGGTTTTGGATTGTGTTTCCATTTCGAAGTTTATTCTTTATGGGATAGGGTGAGAGCTACTCCATAGGTACTAGGAGTAACAACTTGAGAAACTTTCTGTTTCCTTGTAAATATAGTTAACTTTGTCTTGGATGGGGTAACTTCCAGTTTACGTTTGTTGCTCCATTGTGATAGTAATTTCAACGTATATTTGTATCTTTGTCTGTGGTTGTTACTGCCATTTCATTTGGATAAGTGATAATCATGCGGCATATTTTCTTCTTGTCTTTTATTAAAGTCTTAAGGATGAAATACCTTAGCAAAGGCGAGAGACGATCAAAGTATTTTTGAAGTTTTTCAGAGATGGCATCAAGATCCGGATGTTTTATGACGCCGGTAAACGTTAACGGTTTACCATTATTGAAAGCATCCTTAATGTAGAAGTCTTGTGCCTGATACGAGGGATGATCAAATTATTCTCTCAAATCTTTGAATTTGAAATCTTACATAATACATAATTGGTCATTACAAACCTTCAGTTAGGATTTCGACCTAGCTTCTCACACCATTTATACCGGGTTATCCATTTCGTGGTTTCAAAATTAAACGTAAATAAAACACATATAAAATATTTTTTTCATGATATTTCTTTTTTATTGTAAAGTTTGAACGTCGAAATTATGTGTGAAATACTACATCATTTAAATGACCTCCACGCGAAGTGTTGCAAGCATTGATTCTTTTGAGCTAATTTTCGACCACTTTTTGACACATATTGGGCGGTATCCCAGCCATAACTTGACGAATGTTGGTTTTTAAATGCTCAAGAGTTGAAGGTTTATCTGCATAAACACACAAAAAAAGTCTAATGGTGACAAATCGCATGATCTTGGTGGCCAGTTGATATCGCCACGACGAGATATTACGCAGCCAAGAAATGTCTCTTGCAATAAAGTCATATTCGCTCGAGTTGTGTGACATGTGGCACCGTGTTGTTGAAACCACATATTCTCCAAGTCGTATTCTTCAATAACAGGCAAAAAAAAAGTCGGTTATAATATGAGCATAACGCTCTGAATTGACGGTGACAGTCATTCCATCGTCGTTTTCGAAGAAGTAAGATCCAATCACACCTTCGGACCAAAGAGCGCACCAAATAGTGACTTTTTCTGGATGTAATGGCCTCTCTTCAATTACTTGACAATTCTCAGAACCCCAAATACGACAATTTTGTTTATTAACATACCCACCGATTGTGAAATGTGCTTCATCGCGGAAGAAAATTTTATGCGAAAAATTGCCGATACGCACGATACGTGGCTGTGGCAGAATCACCATTTATGTAGTAGTTTTTGATAATTTTTATGCGTTGTGTGATAGTTAAGCGATCTATTTTCGTCAATGTCAGACTTTCAACTGAAATGAAAAAAATTGGTTTCACAACTTAGTTTGACAGATGTCGAATTCCAGTCCCATACTTTTGAAACCACGAAATGGATAGCCTTTTATTGTGTGCGTTAATTTTTATACATGAATGGCAGGACCTACAGTTTAAAGTCGACTCCGAACGACAGATTTTTGAGAAGCTCTTCATGTCAATTTTATTTATTCTCAGAGTTTTTGCCAGAAATCTGCTGAGAGGCAGTCGCCGGGATACGTGACCTGGGATACGAACCCGGGCTTTACGTCTAATAAGCCAACACACTACCTAATAGACTACGGCGACTCCAAGTAAGTTTCAAATATTTACCAGTAGAATCCTTTTTTATAGAACTTGGAAACAGTGAACAATACATGAATAATTGAATACATAAACAATCGATTTCAGTATCAATTCTAAGCCAGAAATTCGTACTTAAAGTGTACACCACACTATTCATTCCCCTGTTTTCAAATGATAAATTTATAAGTAATAAGTAAAAGCACAATACATAACATAGTTGATATTTTAATTAAAAAGTGCTTTTATCATATGAGCATAAGTTGCTGCCCTGTTCAACTCTATCGGCCACATAACGAACTATTCGATAAAGTTGTAGATACAACTGCTGTAAACGAAATTTAGCTTATAAAAAGCTAATAATGTTGGTTTACATTGTATGAAAAGCTTTACATGACTTTTATCTGCAGACTTGTAGTGCAAATACAGTGTAGATGAAAGCATATTTAAAACTTACAGGAAACTTTACTTTACAGGAAAATTCAAATTTGAAAAATATTACAAACTTGGCCTAATAATTTATGGTAGACAATAACTATTTGGTTAACTAAATGTAAACAAATGTAATTTTAAACACGATTTCTGTTTTCCTGAATATTTAAAGAGCCTAACTTTCAATTTTAAACGCTTAGAACCTGCATATGTACAATGTACATGTTCTTCAGTTGAGGTTGCAATTTCTTGACCCTCATATTGATTGTTGTAGACACCAAGGAAAGCACATGTGTTTTTTGCTTTACATTGCACGTGCCATTTAAGCACATATTTTTTGACCAAACTGGAGGTTGTTTAAACATAAGGAAGGAAATTGTGAATTTTTACCTCTGACCCACTTTTTCATGTGACAAAAGAATTACAATTAAACTAATGAAAGTTATTGTTGTTGGTTGTTTGTTTTTTTTTTGCTTTTGTTCTTGTTTTTCCGTATCGGTCAATAGTTTATTTACCTTTTTTAAGTTTGTTTTCAATGGACGAACAGTACAAGAATGATTGTTTTCCTGAAACAAAGAAACCCAACAAGTTGTTTAAATTGTTTGGTAGTCTAGGTAAAGTCTACAACGAAAACTAAAAAAATCAATGCGATTTAACTTTAATGTCGAAACAACTAAATGACACCAAAATGTTCAAATTGTAATTGAACCCATGTGGTTTGTATGGTACTAATTACGGATACGGATATATTAGTGATCAGAACAAAGAAAAAAAGGTTTCAAAAAAATTTTAATTTTTAATTATACGAGCGTTTGATTTCAGTGAAAATTTCTGAGAAGACAACATAATAATTCATATTTGAAAGTAATTACTAAAAGTGGTATTTTTTGTTCTGTCATTTGGAGAAAACCGATCTTTACTGAGTTGCGAATTCACGAATAATTAAGTCAGAAGATCCTCAAGTTTATTTCGTATTTAAAGTATTTTCTTTTACATAAAAACGCGGATCAATAACTTCCTGAATTTCATTGTGGGCCGTGTTAGCACGCAAAATAAAGAATTTTCATCAAGTTCAAGTTTCTACGCACGAAGCATTTGAAGAATTTCACAATATGGTGTTGGCCAATCATAGATTGAGCGTATGGGTGTTATAAACATCTCACATGGTTTATATTTTGATTGACGGATTAGATATAATAAATAAATATTATAAAAACTTTTCGCAACGTGTATAGTGTACACAAAGGCAAACATATGTTAACAACGAAGGATTAATTTTAGCATCGTTTCGAAACCTCAGACATTGTTCCACTATTCATATCAAACGGCCAACAGCAATAATCATGCTGCACTAGAACGGGTTATAGAATGCTGAGGTTTACAATTACCCCCATTTGCCCATGAAACATTTAGGCTCCGTTTGATCCTGAGGTAAAATAGCCCAAAGATGTATACGTTTAAGGACCCTTCGCTAAATCAACACACTTCATCAGCTCTTCTCTAATTAGTTCACTTACAATTTTTCCCCTCAATGTAACAGTGCTCTGGAACCCAGTACTATTTAATACTGTATTTATCGAGAAACAATGTGAATGACTATCACACACATTCATACATAATTGGTCATTATAACCCTTCGGTCAGGATTACGATCTAGCTTCTCCCACCACTTATGTTGTGTGTGTTAATTTTATAAATGACTGGCGGGACCTACAGTTCAAAGTAGACTCCTACCGACAGATTTTAAAGAAACTTTTCCACGGCTAGTTTATTTACTCTCTGAATTTTTGCCAGAAATCTGTTGAGAGAAAATCGCCGAAGAAATATTTTTTCGTATTTCGTTTTGATGTCTGGCCTGGTGTTGGAACCGCGACCTCACGTCTAATAAGCCAACACATTATCTAGTAGACTACGGAGACCAGAATGACTGCCGTCAAGATGCTAATACAGTTAGTGTCCTCAGTATAGCCTAGCTATCCACATAGTATATCACCCGCTTCTAATCGGTTGCAATATTTTCACAAATTAGTTCCATTGGTTTTGTGATCGCAAAGACATAAATCTGGAAAACACTGCACTCATTGGAAACCTAATCGTCATTTTGACGATTTTGTGCTCCAAAAATATCATATTGACGATGTGACGATTTATGCCCTTATTTTGACGATTTTTAGAAATTAAAAGTTTACGTTATATTCTTTACTTTAGTACATCAAAAGCCACTTTAAGCTTTGTATTTACTTTGCAGTTATTACTATAGCAAATTTAAGTAATATCTTATGTCTTTTTCATCCCTTGAAAGCCAAAAAATTACAACCTCTGCACGAAGTGAGTTCCACATACGAGTAGTTGGACTAAAGAACGAATTTGGTTGTAATGCAATCTACCAATACGACCACATACGTATATATGTGCTCGCCGAGAAAGGCGAGTGATACGTAGGAATACATGATTCTTGGGAACAAGTCCCAAGATAGAACAGTGAAACACAAACCACATTGCAATGATGCTCTAATGAATCAATGGAGTTCGATACCTTACCGTCATTAACGGGCAACTTCGCCCTCTTTTGTACGCGGTCGAGAAGTCTCAAAATAGACGTTGAGGCACAGCCCTATAAATGAGAGTTGTATTTCATTCTCTTTCGGATATGAGTGGTGTAAATAGTAAATAAGAAGGTCAGATGAAGTGAAGTATCTCTTGCACTCTCTTAAGAAGCTAAGGCACTGAAAAATGTGTCGGTTCTAGCGAACATCATTATTTTTACGATTTCCATGAATGTCTTTGACCATTTTGACGATTTTTTTTTTTCTAATATTTGACGATTTGCTGCTTTATTTATCTGGCAGCTATGAACCTAACATGGATTTTCAAAGGGCGTCCGTTAAGATCATATCTAGTTTACCAATATTTACTCTCAGAAAAAACGGCTGAAAGCATCCTATAGAAATAATTTACTCTTACTCGTCAGTATATTCGGACAAGTGATTGAGAAAAACGAACAGATAACGAATTACAATGACAAAATGTGGCTGATTTTGTAGAAATTGCCGTATGCCTTTGACCATGTCACCCTTGGTTTGCATTTCATCTAGCGATATAAAACTTTCAAAGTAAAACTTAGGAAATAGTGACACGCATAATTCTCTTAAATACAATTTTAAAATTCCGGCTACGAAAGTGATATCAGAAGCTTCGACAGTGTCAGCTAAAAGATCTTCACCTCTCTCGAAGGCGAAGCGTGAATCTAGGTATCGTTTATATTAACATCGTTCTGCTTCAAAATATTATCATGTCCAAATTCTCCCATGGTGATAGCTCCTTTACTGCTGAGAATAATTTCGAACGAAGTCTGTGCAGTGCTTTCAGAGGCACTTGCTGTCCTTAGAAAACAATGAAATCGTATATCCTTTTATGCCAAACCATATCTCTCAGCGTCCTTTTCTAGAATGGTTTCATATGCTAACACCATGATATTTAACCCCATAAATAAATATTTTTCATGTTGTGTTTTCATTTTACATTTATTCAAGCAATTTCCACTTAAATCCATGGTTTTGTTGTTAAACTATTTATTCGATTTTCAAAATAAATTAAAACCGTGTGTTTGAAACAAAATAAAAAAACAAGAGAATGCATGTTTTGCGGTTAACCAAACCACAAATTGTATGTCTTCCATGTGTGGGAAGACAAAGCGCTTCTAAAAGAATGACTAACCTAAGGTTTCAGGCAATCAATATTTAAAGAATCTTTCTTAAGGTTTTGTTTTTCACTTTTCCAATTCACGTGTCAAAGTAAAATTCTTCATTGAATTGTTACATTCACCCTTTCAAATTGTAATAGATTTCTTAAAAATATGAATTCAAAACAAAAAAAAAAAAACAAAAAACAAAAAAACATGTACGAACGCATGTAAAATAATTATAATTTGAAAATGTGACATTTTCATGTTGTTATGTTGTTTGATGGATCTTAAGGTTGTCAAAAGTTATGACGGTTATTCAATTCTCTCTCTCTCTCACTCTCACTCTCTTGCTCTGTTTTATTCCAATGACCGATTTTAAATGTAAGCAAGAAGAAGACCAAGAAAATGAGAAATACTAATGCAATTAGAGGCATATACCTGATGGTTTGAGCAATTTTCGAACAGTTCCTCGCGAACTCTTGGATAACAAGCATTGGATACAAATTTAAATCTGGAAAAAAAAACGGAATTTTTCAAAAGAAATTATTTTCCACGAAAGGACATACCTATATATTGGTTGAAAAAGGATATATTGGATCAAAAAAAAATCATAAAAATAAAAATATTCGAAAAAGTTAAATAAAGGACTTTAACTTAACACAGTTACCCAACGTAAAATGAGTTAAGGACCAAAGACTTTCAGTCAGTAAAATGTAAATATGCAGTGGCCATAAATATTATTAATATTTATTATTTTAAGAAACCTTAAAAGTGTGAAAAATATATACATTTGCCACACTATTTTTAGTGAAAGCTTTAACGACATTCAAAATATTTCATAGAAATTATAAAAATCAAGGACGTATTAATAAATAAAGCCACATTTAAGAAACGGTTCAAACATTTGAAGCAATTAACCGTGATTTTAAAATTCAAGTTGAAAATTTTATTGAATATCAAAAGTTTTATGTGTTTGTGGTATATTTGCAGTGATCTTTATTACACAAATTTGTGGCTTTCTAAAGAAGTGATTTAAGGATCTTTAAATCAAATAAAAACCAATACATTTAAAGGACTGCTACTGTATTTAAAAGTCAATTAAGGCAACCTGCTTTAAACCATGATACGAATATTTCGGTTACATTCTGGTTTATATTTTCATGCTTTATTGAGACTGGTGTTCACATCTTAAATACCGCCAAAAAAGTTTTTGGTGCTCTAATTCCAAATCCGAACACAGGATTGCTCTTTCATTCTTTTTTCCTTAGAAAAATATATAACACAGTTTTGAACAACATTCGCATGGTCTACGGGCGAATTTATTTTTTCCGAAATCTCGTTGCAGCATATGAATCTTATCGTTCAAAACCTTTTTTGTCTCGGAGATATTCATCTTAGAAGTGCATAAAAAAATCTGCATTGAAAATTTAACTTTTAGATTCCGATTAAACGTAGCAAAAGCCTTTAAAAACTTATAGTCTGGTTTCCGATGTAAAAAATTTTATCGGTCTGTGTAATCGTCTTTTACCAAATATGCTGATCAATGTGTTTCAAAACGTGTTATTAAGGACAATGATGACACAATTGCTTAGGAATATCATAGAGCAACCATTCTTTCAGTACTTAGGAATCATTCCCACACGTCAGGATTTAAAATTTTTTTTTTATTTTTTTCTATTATCAAAATTTTTTTATTCGTTTGAAGGACCTACTGATACTATTATGTGTGGAATATAATATCATTCAAATGTCCACCATGGCTTGTCTGAATGAAGCGCATCCATGACTCTGCCACACAAATAAAGCTGAATTTGAGCGAAGATGGTTTCTGGTTTTTTCGCACAATTTCGGTGTTCAGTTCACACGTAGTCAAAGTGGATGATCTCAGTGGTTCGTTCATCCCCTCCACGTGACCATGACCATGCCCTCAAATCCCTTGTGCAGAATATCCAATTTCTATTAGCTGCGTGGCACGTATCGCCTTCCGGTTGAAACCACATGTCATTGATGTCTAGTTGTAGTTGGTAGTTGCTCACATATCATACTCACCTTTGACTTCTTAAAGAACTATTTATCGACGACGCCACCAGTTCAAAATCCATATCAAACAATGACATTTTCGCGATAAATTGGACACACTTGGATCTCATGTGGAGATCCAATGAAAATGAAACTAGTGTTAGTTAAAATATATAAAATCATAGCAAGACAGACTGAATAAATGAAACTAATTTAACCGATGTAGATTTAACGTTATGAACTGAAAAAGTTCGAAAATCTCTGTAGGAAGACCCTAGAAAAAGAAATTCAAGGCAATGGACGGAATTTTCATCTGCGAATGACTATTTTGTATACAAAATCGCTCAATTACTTCTACGCGAAACGGAAATGATTACAGCTAAATCATGTTGAGCCGGAGCAAATGATTGAATATAATTTTTCTATGCTTTAGGTGAAATAAATGAAAGTTTTTCTCATACTAATAAGAGTTTATGAACATTGATTGTACGATTTTTTTTTAGAGACAAAAATTTCTATGTGAAAACTTATGGAATTAATGAGTACACAAAAAAAAATCTGGAATTCCTTGCAATGGCCTATTACTGTCTTAAATGCTATTATTTTGCTAGTAGTTCTTAACACTTTATTAAATACTTTTTTAATTTTTAAATAAGCTTTTCGTATCTTTAGAATTCTTTTTTACTAATTACCAATACCTGGCAACAGAACAAAGATCTGGGAAATTTCATGATATGGATTGGCATGCCAGGGTATATAAACAACATTATGTATTTGCATGGTGCCATTCAATTGTTTTTTTTTATAAAGTGGCAAGATCTGGCCAGAAACATGAGGACACTTTATGGTTACTTGAAGAAGATTACATTCTTTCCTGCAGACGCTTATTAATCTAAAAATATGGATGTTTATAAAGCCGTTAATAATGAAAGAAATGTTTCTTTTGCCCCAAGTAAAAACCGCTTGCCATGCTCTAAATTGTTTTGTGTACTTTAATCTTTATCGCACCCTCAAAATTTGCTCAACAATTAATGTTGAGTCCGCAACAAAATTCTTATTACAATTTACTTGCTTCCTTGCCAGGGTCAGTAAATCTTTTTTTCTTTAACTGCCATACTTAGTAAAACAGTGTTTGTATTCTCCTGGACAGGGCAGATTCCATATTTTGAAAATTTTAATTATATTACGTGATTCCTATTTATGGGAGAATACCATAATTTTTTCATATGCACTCCTTACATTTGAACTGACAATACTATGCTAAATAGAACCACAAATTTTATGTACCTTCATGACATTTTATTATTAATGAATTACATGAGTTTTATTGTATAAAATAAAATATTTTTCTCTTCAGATTCAGATCCTTAAAGGAAATTATTTTACGATACGAGAATACAAAGTAAAAAATTAAAAAAAAAAAATTTTAAATTAAGTTTAAAGAAAATTTGAAAAAATGGCTGACGACGCGGAAAAGGGAAAAAATGATGAAGAAAACTATAACATTCAGTTTGCCGATGAATATGTTTTAACGGATATTGAAAAGGGTTTTATTTTGGCATGCGAACGTGGTGATATTTCTGGTGCTAAACTGTAAGTATTTACAGTAGCAGATAAAAATAAATTCATTAAAAAAAATAAATTCACTTTCAGTATAATTGAGGAGAATAAAGGAACCCCGGAAAAATTCAATATAAATTGTGTTGATCCCATGAATCGCTCGGCCTTAATATCGGCCATTGAAAATGAAAATTTTGATTTAATAATTGCTTTACTGGAGGAAGGCATAGAAGTGGGTGATGCTTTACTGCATGCAATTTCTGAAGAATACGTAGAGGCCGTAGAGGAATTATTACAATGGGAAGAGACACATCATAAAGAGGGCACACCATATGTAAGTATTACTTGGCCATAGATTAGCTGTGTTTGTAAATACTAAAGAATTGTTTATTCATTTTGACAGAGCTGGGAGGCAGTAGACCGTTCTAAATCAACATTTACACCCGATATCACACCTTTAATCTTGGCTGCACATCGTAACAATTATGAAATTTTAAAAATTTTACTGGATCGTGGTGCCACCTTACCAATGCCTCATGATGTCAAGTAAATTTTTTAGTTGTTAAAACGTTACATGTTTAGTTTCCGTTTGTATATACTATGAATGCTAAGCAATTCAATGTATTTTTTATTAATGCTTGTCTTAATTTTGTTTAATATATACACACAATGTGTGCATAGTTTTCTTTGCTTATCTTACATTTCCGTAAAAAACTAATGGTGTTGAGTGTGCTACAATTTAATTTGCTAAACATAATTCTATAAAAAACTAATGGTTCCCTCAACATTTTACTTTATTCCTTCATTTAGATGCGGTTGCGATGAGTGCGTTACATCACAGGAATCCGATTCATTACGTCACTCGCAGTCGCGTATTAATGCTTTTCGTGCTTTATCGGCCAGCTCGCTTATTGCCCTTAGTTCACGTGATCCTGTTTTAACAGCCTTTGAACTGTCCTGGGAATTGAAACGTTTACAGGCAATGGAATCAGAATTTCGTGCAGAATATGGAGTGAGAAAACATGAAACACAAACATATTTTTAAATTTTCATTTATTTTATTTCAAATACTTGTATAGGAGATGCGTTCTGGTGTACAGGAATTTGTAACATCATTATTGGATCACGCCCGAACATCAACAGAACTGGAAGTGATGCTAAATTATAATCATGAGGCAGCTCATGACATTTGGAGTCCAGGTCAAAGACAAACACTTGACAGATTAAAATTGGCCATAAAATATAAACAGAAGACGGTAATTATTTAATTTTGTTTTTTTTTTCCAATTACATATGATTTGTATTTGTTACTTTGAACCGGGCGTTTTCAGTTTGTTGCCCATCCCAATGTCCAACAGTTATTGGCTGCCATTTGGTATGAAGGTTTACCCGGCTTTAGACGAAAACAAAGTTCACAGCAGATCATGGAAGTATTCAAACTGGGTTGTATGTTTCCAATTAACAGCATGAATTATTTAATGGCTCCTGATTCCGATGCTGGCAAATTTATGCGAAAACCATTCGTTAAATTTATTTCACATTCCTGTTCGTACATGTTCTTTTTGAGTGAGTATCTTTCTTTCTTTCCCCGTTTGAGAGTGTAAGCTTTGCTGGGTAAATACAATTTCGTTAATGTATTATAAAATATGGTTCACATTTTATAATCACAGTGTTACTTGGCGCTGCTTCATTGCGTGTGGTACAAATAATGTTTGAGTTAGTAGCGTTTCCCTGGATGCTTGAAATGTTAGCGGATTGGCGTAAACATGAAAGAGGTTCACTACCGGGACCCATAGAATTAGGCATTATTACCTACATTTTCAGTATGTAGCGTTAATCTGATATCACCATTTTTAAAACATTTGCACCTCAAGAAATCTTTCATTATAGGTTTAATTTTTGGCGAATTGAAATCTTTATATTCCGATGGTTTGTTTGAGTACATTATGGACTTGTGGAATATTGTGGATTTTATATCGAATATGTTTTATATGACCTGGATATTATGCAGAGCTACTGCCTGGATTATTGTGCATGTAAGTACAATTATAATGTTGTCCTAGAACACTAGCAACTTACTTTTGTAAATATTTCTTCTAAATTAGCGTGATCTTTGGTTTCGAGATATAGATCCATATTTTCCGCGTGAACATTGGCATCCTTTCGATCCCATGTTATTATCTGAAGGTGCATTTGCAGCTGGCATGGTATTTTCGTATTTAAAATTGGTACATATTTTCTCTATAAATCCACATCTCGGTCCGCTTCAAGTCTCTTTGGGTCGCATGATTATCGACATAATAAAGTTCTTCTTTATCTATACATTGGTATTGTTTGCATTCGGTTGTGGTCTCAATCAATTGCTATGGTATTATGCTGAATTGGAGAAAAATAAATGTTATCATTTGCACCCCGATGTAGCCGATTTTGATGATCAGGAAAAAGCCTGCACCATATGGAGACGATTTTCAAAGTAAAGTTACAGCACGTAACGTAAAAGGAATAAATTTAATTTTTTTTTTTTTTTAATATTTTTTAGTCTTTTTGAAACCTCACAATCTCTATTTTGGGCCTCCTTTGGTTTGGTCGATTTAGTATCTTTCGATTTGGCAGGCATTAAGAGTTTTACACGCTTCTGGGCTTTGCTTATGTTTGGTTCTTATTCGGTAATCAATATTATTGTCTTGCTTAACATGTTGATTGCCATGATGTCCAATTCATATCAACTTATTTCCGAGCATGCCGATGTTGAATGGAAATTTGCCCGTTCCCAATTGTGGATGAGCTATTTTGAAGATGGCGGCACTGTACCACCACCATTTAATATGTTCCCATCGGTTAAATTAATGCGTAAAGCATTTGGCAAGAATCCACCAAAACGTACCAAGAGCTTTTTGGTAAGTAGCTTTTTCATGCTTCTAAATCAATTTTAAAATCGTTCACTGAGGTAATGCGAAACGTAAATATTAACTTTAAATTTCATCATTATTTGTGTAGCCATAGTATCTACGCCAATGATGCAATATTTTTTAGAAAACTATTCCCACTAAGATTTGTACATCATGAATTTAGAGACTAATGAGAATAAATGAACGTCATTTATTGCTATTAAATATCAACACCTAGTGGTTTAGAAAACATAGCGGGAGCAATGTTTTAATAAACCAACTCTTATAAACGTCATGAAGTAAAATGAAGTAGAGTGTGTAAAAAATCATCAAAAAAAAATGTAAAATATTTGGATTTTAACGAACCTTTACAGGTCATCTCTGTAAAAAAAAAAATAACAAACCAATTATATCTTCAGATAATAATTCGCATTGTGGCGATGTACAGATCTAGGAAAATATTTTCTAGTCTCATTTCAAAATATCAAAAATATTTTTTTAAGAGACTGTTTTCTTTTCATTCAGTTATTATTACTTTTCAATACACCCACGTAACATTAATGCAGGGGTTCATATCAGTATAGGCGCCATGAAATTTTTGCAAAAACTAAAAACAAAACCATAAGCACGTATTTCTAATCGTATTTCGTTTGTTATTATTGTTTGTTGTCGTTTTTTTTTCTAGCGTAAATCAAAAGAAAAGGCCACATCTCTGCATGAACGTGTGATGAAACTATTGATACGCCGTTTTGTTACGGCCGAACAACGTCGCCGAGATGATTTCGGCATAACCGAAGATGATATCATTGAAGTGCGTCAGGATATCAGTTCATTGCGTTTCGAATTGTTGGATATCTTCACAAACAATAACATGGTCGTGCCGGATATTGAAAAGAAATCAGCAGGTGCAGGTTGGTAACCCATAAAAATCGATTCATTAAAGTGATAAACTTTTAAAATTTGTTTAAATTTGTTTAGCTGCGGCTGGTAAGAAGGGTAAAATTATGGAGCGCCGTATATTAAAAGACTTCCAAATTGGTTTTGTTGAAAATCTAAAACAAGAAATGACCGAAAATGTAGAGGCTGGCAAAGATATATTCTCCTCATTGGCTAAAGTTATAGGAAAGAAGAAGTCACAAAAAGGGTAACATAAAATTTATAAACGTTTAGTATACCAACTGATTTATTTTGTTTCGAAAATTTTTATAGTGAAAAGGACTGGAATGCTATTGCTCGCAAAAATACTATAAGTGCCAATCCCATTGGTTCCAAACGTTCCTCAATACAGAGACATACGCAACGAAGCTTAAGAAGGCAAATCATTGAACAAGCTAACGAGGGTCTCAAGATGAATCAGAATCAACTTATTCGTAAGCAAATTTTACAATTTTTGCAACAATCTTGTATTACTTTATTGGCCTTTTTTTAGAATACAATCCACAATTGGGAGAAGTTACAAGAGCTACACGTGTCGCTTACGTCAAATTCATGAAGAAGAAGATGGAAGCTGATGAAACATCTGTGGAAACAACTGCTGCAACCGCCACAACAGCCACAACAAAAGATGAAAAACCGAAATCAGATCTCAAGTCCACAATGAAAAAGACTGAGGTATAATGAATCTCTACAGTTTTAAATGGCGTCTTAATAATGAAATATTTTTCCATATACAGTCGAAAAAAGATGCTCCTGCCAAACCGGCAGATGGAAAACCTGCGGAAGCACCTGCAGCAGCACCTCCAGGAGACAAATCCAAAAGTGATGCTGCCAAACCAGCACCTGGTAAGCCACCTGGAGATGCAAAGCCTGCCGATGCAAAGGCTGGTGATGGTAAACCTGCGGCACCAGCACCACCCAGCAAACCGGATGCCGGTGCTGCCAAGCCTGCTGTAGCTAAACCTGGTGAGGAAACTAAGCCGGAAGCAGCTGCCAAGAAAGAAGAAACAACTAAAACTGATGCTGCCAAACCTGAGGTTGCAGGCACAGCTGGTGCTGCAAAAGCTGCAGCACCGGCAGCTCCTGCTAAGCCAGATGCCGCAGCTAAACCCGCAGGCGATGCAGCGAAACCAGCCACTGATGGTGCTACCAAAGCCGCCGATGCTGCTGGATCCGGAGCGGAAAAGAAACCCGATGATAAAAAGTCTGATGATAAGAAACCTGACGAAAAGAAGCCTGATGATAAGAAACCGGATGATAAGAAACCGGATGACAAGAAACCTGCCGCAGCTGCTCCCGCCAAACCAGCCATTAAAGTTGGACAAAGTAGTGCTGCTGCTGGCGGTGATCGCGGTAAATCGGTTGTTACTGGTCGCATGATATCCGGTTGGCTTTAAGCATCATTTATTTACTTGTAATTAAAATTTTTATGCGCGTATTAAGGCAGTATTTTTAATAAAATTACCAAATTTGATTGATTTGATTGATATTACCAAATTGGTAATTAATTGGAAAACGTTTAATTATTAATTATTTTTTCAATAAAACAAACTAATTTTAAAATTAAAATCGTAAATGATCGTGTTTCTAATCAAATTTAATGGCTTATTGGTACGGAAAAATGTTTGCCTTTCAAAGATCGAAGTGTTTATTTTCACAATAACAATAACAGCAGATTATTCACGACCAATTGGACTGAAATATTGAAAAAGTCTTATGAATATATGGCTCAAGAACACCCAAAAAATATGAATACAACTTGAAGAGCCATGCAGAGGTTGATATTTGTTTCGACAGCTGTAGTCTAGTAAATAGTGTATGGGCTTGCTAAACGAGAGTTCCTGCCTTTAAATTTACATAAAACAATATGTGTGTGAAATATTGTCGGCATTTTTATTAATTTCAAAGACCTATTTATTGAAGTCATTACATGTGGAACATATCATCCTTTAAATGTATGCCATAACATCTGTGGGTGGACGCATCCGAAAGGGCTAATTTTCTATAAAATAGTTCTAAAAAATTTATCGTTCGAAGTCGACTTTAAACTGTAGATCTCGCCGCTTATTGGTGTGAGAAACTAGAACGTAATCGAAACTGAAGGGTTTCAATGACCAATGAAGTAAGTAAGGAAGTATAGGAGAGGACGAAAGCGTTTCGCTATGGTGTTAGAGTGTTGATTCTTTAGAGTATAGTCAGCGCTTGGGTTATTCTCTAGTTTTTACCACAATGTGCTCCAGTAAAATAAACAGATTTGTTCCCGAAAGTCTAATATTTATACAAAGCAATCGCATATCGTTCGGAATCGACATTAAACTGTTGGTCCAATCACTTATGTATAAATCGTAACACACATAACAAAAGTGTTGTGAGAAGCCAGGTCGTAATCCTGACTGAAGGATTGTTGAATATCATATCATCGTAGATAGATATCATCCCGATAGATATAGATATTCAGGTGAAAGAACGGATGAGATATTTCTGCGTTGGCAGACCAGACAGTACAGACTAGTAGGCTATGAGACACAGTAGAATGGCACAGTAAAAGAATTGAAAAGTGAATGGATACGATGTAGATTATATTATAATACAATGAATATACACAATGAATAAATGTTGTTTATCAAACTGTGGTTATGAAAATAGAAATGAATTCTTTAATGAATTCATACTTTTTATTCCATATTTTATACACATTTTATTGAAAACTGTTTGAAAAGTAAAGATCACATTAAACTCTTCTGAACTTTATGTTTATAAAACTAATTATGGACATATATTTACGTACATATGGGGTCATTTTTTAAGAGCTATAGGAAAATTTTTCAAAAAAAACACATAAAATTCAGAAAAATGCTTAAAATCTTTATTTGAATCGATAGTACGGTCCATATAATTTAATGTTTGAAGATTACTTCATGCAAATGTTGACCGCGACTGCGCCTCAAATGGTCCATCCGCCTAATCCAATTTTGGCATACTCTTTCCAACATTTCGGCCGGTATCTCACGAATAAATGCTTCAATGTTGTCTTCCAATGCGTCAATTGAAGCGGGCTTGTCAGTATAGACAAAAAATAGTCTAAAGGCGTTACGATTCGCAGCATCTTTGAAGAAGTACGGTCCAATGATGCCACCAGCCCATAAACCGCACCAAACTGTGACTTTTTCTGGATGCATTGGTAGCTTTTGCAATGCTTCTGGCTGATCTTCACTCCATAATCGACAATTCTGCTTATTTACGTATCCATTGAGCCAAAAATGAGTTTCGTCGCTGAACACAATTTTTCGATAAAGAAGTGGATCTTCGGCCAACTTTCCAAGAGCCCATTTTGATAATAAAATTCAATGATTTGCAAGCGTTGTTCGTTTGTAAGACGATTCATGGTTAAATTATAGACCAAACTGAAGATGTTTGACAGTGAAACAAAACACGAAACGTGAGTGAGCTGTTTAAACCAGTGTTGCCAAAAACATAATAATAGCTAAAAAATCACCCTTTATATGATCGAAATCAATTTCTTTTAGACTAAGCCTCGTCTTTGAGTCTTGTTTACTGTCGTCAAGCTAGAAAAAAAACTATTGTTTATGTGTGGTTGCCTTGAATAATTAAAAAAAAATGGCAAACTAAAACAAAAAAATGTTTGAAACGTTTGACCTTAAACAAATGTAAAAGCAAAAATAATAGAAAAAAAGCGAAACAATTTGAATGATATAATTTTGCAAGCCTTCAAACTGCAAACTACCCGTGTCCAAACATTGCATGTGTATGTCGAGTGATTGGTAAAATGCGAATAATCGCATTTCCTACAATCGGCTAAGCCAAGTTGTATGCTCTTCCATGCATTGGTCACATCGCCAATTGAATTTGTAGTAGACTTTAAATGCATGCCCGTATTTGAAATCTCAAATCAATAGAATCAACTGGGCAGAAACTAAAGAACATGAGTAGAATTTACAAAAAACAAATCGAAAACGAAAAGAAAATGTGACTTTTTTTCCATTTGGGGTTGTTTGTTTAGTTAGTTCTCTTGTTCCAGGGGCCGACCAAATGAAAGTCTTTAATATAATTAATTACAGACTTGAATATATCATAGTGCGTGAGAATTTGTCAAAACAGTTCTTCGCGAACTCTTGGCTAATTAACATTGAAAGAAAAAAAATTCCCGATTTTTTCAAGAACTTGGATATAATTCAAAGGATATATAAAGGATTAAATGGATAAAAGGATACTTTGAAGAAAAAAAGGATAATAATAACAGTGAAATAACATTTCAAAAAATTTAATTGATGAAACTTAACACTCGTGACAAGGAATCTTTAGAACAAGTGTTGAAAGAAACCTTAAAAGTGTTTGAATTACAATTTAGATTTATCCATTGTGTTGAAAATAAAAATCAAAAACTTCTGCAATTAAATAAATAGTGAATTTAATACAATTAATCGCTGAATATAAAGTGGATTTCTAAATAATATGCACCATACATTGTATTGGAAATATAATACTGAGTGGATAAACAGTGATTCAATACCTTATGCTGCATTAATAGTGTTATATTACAGGTGGGACCCATTCTATCCTATAAATATACGTGCAGCTGAGAATAAGTTTTCATTTTTATTAACTTTATTTAATTAAAATGTTTGTGCTAGAATTTAAAAAGTGAAGCTATACTCGAATTCTTATAATACACTACACTTCCATGTATATTGGATCTACTTCTACATATGAATGATATTTCAGCTTGGGTCCTTGTTGACTGCTTTCCTCCGGTTTTGTTATATTTAAGGTTATATTGCGTGCTGTTCTAATGCTGTAAACAAGTCTAGACATCATTTGTTACCCTACGTCAGCAGTCTTTCTACCACTAGCTTGGGTATACAAATCATTATACTATCTGGCTCTGATGCAATCAGGCCCTAAAGCTTATAACAGAAAGGTGTTCGTCATGTGGTGTTTTTCAGACGAAACTCTTGACCCTTGCATTGCTTGTTGGATGGCAGGGTTTATTCTGAAAATTTCTTGATTTACTCAAACAGCCCGGCTAACATTAAGTCTCAACCGAGGATTTTTCAAGGAACTTTCGCATTATTCAAAGCTACGGACGACATGGTACAGAGCATAGCTATTTCGTTTGTGTCAGTTAAAGTAGGTTTTATTCTCTCGTTTTAAAGGAATGCCCAATTACGTTGGCTGCAGGACCGTAGGCACAAAGAGGCTGGACTGGCATGGATAGGATAAGGACTGATTGACTTCTATATTTAAATCGCATCACCATTCATCAGCGCAATAGCAATTTCACATGTCAATGTGCTTCAGGCTTAATATGTCGGCTTCTACAGAAGTAGGGTATCTAAACAAGAGGAAGAAAATATCCTTTACTTTATGTGGCAGTATCCTGCTCTTGCCATGAAGAGGACCTAAATGCTGGCCTAACTAGGACACAACCATTTAGCGTTGATGTTCTTGAAAAGTTGTTTCTAAACATTTCCGTTCAAGTTTTTTGACGGAAATTCAAAATGGCATGTGCATCAAATATCTCTCATGTTCTTATTCAAAATAGCTTAAATAAAAAGTATACGAAGATTTCTACGCATTTTAATACAAACTTCGAAAAAGTGATCTTCCGAAGATTCTACTCATGTTCTTCTTTTATTGAATCTCCGTTTCGTCAGGAAGGCGTTTACTCATGTAAACTTTTTGTCATGCAAACAGCCATTGATAGCTAGCTGTGCCAAGGTGTTGAGTTGAATTGTTATTTTTGTAGACGAACTTATTACATTTTACTGGATGATCGAATGTTTGATTAAATGCATATGACTACAGAAACTAGCTTTGTGATCAAAAAGTAAAAGCTCTATAACATCCTTTGAGGCCACTGTCCGTATATGTAGAAACACACACTGTTGCAGTGATAGACGTACATTACGACCACAGGACTTTAGTTTACATTAAGATATTTGGCCATTACAACCCTTCAGTCAGAATTAAGGCCTAGCTTCTAGGACTTTAGTTTACATTAAGATATTTGACGAAATCCATTATGATATTTTTTCGAAGGTTGAATGAAGTTATGTTATGAAAAAGACAATGTTTTCCCCAATAGTAATAGAGATTTCGGAGTCGACATTAAACTGTACATGATACAACATAAGTTGTGTGAGAAGTTAGTTCATAATCCTGACTGAAAGGTTCTATTAACCAATTATGTATGTAAATATGTATTACAGGCATTAACAAATATAAATAAAATCTCTACAAAAATATTTAATTCTAAACGGCGTTAAGTATATTTAAATTGAGTTAAGAAAACCTTAAAAGAAAATTCATTACAATATTAGTTCGTTATAAATGTATTCCACTGTAAGTACAATTGAAATTTCTTGTCATTCACGTGCTGAAAGACAAACGATAACCGTTAAAAACATCGACATTTTCTACACAATCAATAGGACTGAAAGCAAATTAAATAAAAAAAAAAAACAAAAACAGAAATTGATATTCTAAATGGATTGGAAATTGTAAATCAAATTTTGTACCCAAGACACAATTGAAGTAAAAGTCACATGTCACAAATTAAGTTTATTCAATGGAATTAATTGTCATTATTTGGTAATTAGAAGTATGTATCTTTCTTATTTCATTTCAACTAAATTTTAATTGCAGAAAGAAAAAATATTGTACGCATACGATAAGTGTAATTTAATTTTTTTGAATGGAAATTATTATTTTCTTAAGAGTATAAATCTACCCTTCGGTCAGGATTTCGACCTAGCTTTTCACATCACTTATGTTGTGTGTGTTAATTTTATACATGAGTGGCGGGGAACTACAGTTTAAAGTCAACTCCGAACGACAGATTTATGGCAATTTTATTTTTATGTACTCTCAGAGTTTTTTCCAGAAATCTGCTAAGCGGAAGTTTTCATATTTCGTTTTGTTGAAGATGTCTAACTTGGGGTTTGAACCGTGATCACACGTTAATAAGCCAACACTCTACCACCTACTAGACTGTGGCGACTTTTCAAGTGTTTTCTTTCTTGAAATACCAGATACCAATGCTCACAACAAACCTATATATAGACAGGACATACTCACCAAAAAGCCTAATTTATTTAAAACCGCAAATGTGCTCTAAAGTTGAACAAGCAAATGACTAATACTCTCTCCAATTGGCTCCGCAGTTAGCAAGTTAGTTTTCTGCCTGGAAAGCCTGAATTAATCAAATAATCAGTTTAGTAATAACCACGAAATAGGCGGTGAAGTGGCGATATTTGTTATACCAGATATTCGTTTATATTCGACACTTTAATCTATTCCTCAATTTAGATTGCAATTCTCTGCAGGAAAATCCTAGTTAAAACCTGGGGTTAGGTTTAGGTTAGAGGACGTGTACTTGACAATTGAGACAAGTACAGTACCCGGAGATCGAATTGACCCATTGTAAGGAACATCCTTAAAATGGAAGGATAATAGAGGGGATAGAAAAAAGGAGAGGAAGTAGGAAAGGGAAAATGGGAAGCGGAGGGATTACACAGACCAAACAAAACAAAAAGGGAGAGCGCGACTACACTAATGAAGCCCTAGCACCTCTCAACCAGCACAAGCTACTAATGAATCTTGAATGAAGCCTTGATGTCGGCTCTCGACACAGAATTCAAACCCTCGAAGAAGCTCTTGTCAAGGGTCATCAACCTCAACTTACTAAGGGCTGGGCAGTTACAGAGGAGATGCTCGACAACTCCTTCTCATCGCAACATACCATGCAATAGCCCGGCTAGGATCTGTTCCAGATCCCCGTCAGAGACCTAATCTCGCAGTGCCCTGTGATAAAACCGATAACTATCCTTAAACTGGCCTTATCCAAGCCCAGCAGCCAACCTGTTCGCACACTGTCTATAGCAGGCCATAGACATTTAGAAATATAACTACCTGATCCGTTCCCCCAACGCCTCCGCTCTTCCCCTCTGACCCATCCATTGATGAGGCCGTAGTGGTGGCAGATTGGGAGGTCAGGACCAAATACTAAATCGCCCTCAGAAAGCGAATCTAAACTAGCGAGAGCATCCGTCTCATTGCCCAGTATTCCGCTATGACCCGGAACGCAGCATAGACGTATACGGTCCGGTCCAAAAGTCCTCAACGACTCCTTGCACTCGCGAACGAGCCTTGATTTGCACCAGACCGACGCAATGGCCCTTAGGGCAGCCTGACTGTCAACGAAGATCATGTAAGTTTCCGAATCCGAAGTGGGGCCACCAGCTATGGCCTCAATAGACTTCAAGATTGCGAAAATCTCCACCTGAAACACGCTGCAGTCATCATTCAACCTGAACTGAAGTTCAAGACCGAGTTCCTTACAGAAAAACCTTAATTTTGCCGTTATTCACTGTCGTTGATATGCCCTTACTTTACTTACATTTTCGTATTCTGTTCAATCTGTAAAGATTTTTGAAACTTCTTTATAATTTCGATACAAATCTACACTGTAATCGTGTGTATCTTTTTTGTTTCTTTGGCTAATAATATTCGCAATCGTTTCAATCTCTATTGCAGATAACTGTTATTAAACCAGAACTAATTAAAATTTAAAATTCATTTATAAAGAGAGAATAAAACAGTAAAAAAAAAATAAAAATGTCTACCGATCCGGAAGTGGGGAAAAAGGATGAGGAAAACTATAATATACAGTTTGCTGACGAGTACATCTTGACCGAGGAGGAGAAAGCCTTTATATTAGCCTGCGAACGTGGTGATATTGCTACCGTTAAAGTGTAAGTTTGAACACATAAGTACTAAAGATACATACATATGTATATGTATTCTGATGATCATATAATCATACGATTATTTTAGCATAATTGAAGAGAATAAAGGAACCCCGGAAAAATTCAATATAAATTGTGTTGATCCCATGAATCGTTCTGCCTTAATATCGGCAATTGAAAATGAAAATTTTGATTTAATTGTTGTACTGCTGGAAGAAGGCATTGATGTGGGCGATGCTTTATTGCATGCAATTTCAGAAGAATACGTAGAGGCCGTTGAGGAATTGTTACAATGGGAGGAAAATCATCACAAAGCAGGAACTCCTTATGTAAGAATCCATGGTTACTTGTAATATGTATATACATATGTAGTAATGTGGTGTGAATATTTTTCTTACAGAGTTGGGAGGCAGTAGACCGTTCAAAGTCAACATTTACACCCGATATCACACCTTTAATCTTGGCTGCACATCGTAACAATTATGAAATTTTAAAAATCTTATTGGATCGCGGTGCCACCTTACCAATGCCTCATGATGTCAAGTAAGTTGGAAAGGAATTTCTTAATGCCTTTATATTCAACAACATTTTGTTGAAATGTAAAACATACATTACAGGTCATTTACATCATAATGTCTCTTTGATTAAGCATAATTCAATTCACAAATGGCATAAAAAACTTATTCACCCTCTTACTGGCTTACCAGTACTTCTCATAACGAAATTTTGTTTTTTTTTGTAAACATTTTAGATGTGGTTGCGATGAGTGCGTAACATCACAGGAAACCGACTCATTACGTCATTCGCAGTCGCGTATTAATGCTTTTCGTGCTTTATCGGCCAGTTCGCTTATATCCCTTAGTTCACGTGATCCCGTTTTAACAGCCTTCGAACTATCATGGGAATTAAAGCGTTTACAGGCAATGGAATCAGAATTTCGTGCAGAATATACAGTAAAAACTATTTTATTTTTTAATTTCATATGATAAGTACAAAATCTTTAATAAATTGTTTATATTTTCTTAAGGAAATGCGTATCGGCGTACAGGAATTTGTAACATCTCTGTTGGATCATGTAAGAACATCAACAGAACTGGAAGTGATGCTAAATTATAATCATGAGGCTGCTCATGATATTTGGAGTCCAGGTCAAAGACAAACCCTTGAAAGATTAAAATTGGCCATAAAATATAAACAAAAGACGGTAAATGTTTAACAATTCACAATGCAATAATTACTTTGGATTTAAAAATATGTTTCTTTATTTTGTACACTCATCCAGTTTGTTGCCCATCCCAATGTCCAACAGTTATTGGCAGCCATTTGGTATGAAGGTTTACCTGGCTTTCGACGTAAACAAAGCTCCCAGCAGATCATGGAAGTAGTTAAATTGGGTTGTATGTTTCCCATTAACAGCATGAATTATTTAATGGCTCCTGATTCTGATGCTGGCAAATTTATGCGAAAACCATTCGTTAAATTTATAACCCACTCATGCTCGTACATGTTCTTCTTGAGTAAGTTTATACATCGGAAAACTATGTTTCTAAATTTATTTTGTTTTAGAATGTATTCATGATTGACTAGCATCAGGGCTAGCTCCATGTGACATTATTTCAAGTTGATTTTTTTCAAATGTAATAAATTCTGATGCAACCTATCTACTTACGCCATTCGAATTCATTGTTGTGTACATGAAAACTTTTGTTGGGATTCCTTGTCCCATTCCTATTTATTACGTTTTTCTAAGAAGACTTTTTCCAACTTAAATATGGTCGTACATTAATGGAAATCCAAAAAGCGTAAACAGTTCTTCTCTTATAAAAAAATTTTTCAGTGGTTGTAATACAAGAAAATATTAAAGCATTTCACTTGAGAGTATAATCCTGAACATGCTAACGTAGGCAAGGAACCAAATATACCAAAAAGGAAATATTCCACTTGCTCGTATCAATCATGATATGGGTCCCCAGTTTTTCAGTCATCCGAATGACTGATTGTTAACGAATAGATAGTCGATCCATTGTCAGTTGTTGTGGTTCTTACGGCTCGATAGGTATGTGGAACTTAGGTGGAACGTCCAGTATCCTTTAAAAGAAAATCGATTACGCTTCTAATGGGCACTGTTTTGTTTGGGCGCATACCGTAACTAATGGGTTACCCATTTATATTTACTGTAGAAGTCACCGGGATGAATAAGATGCAGAATCGATGTAACTCCTTTTTTGTGACTGTACGCTCTATAGGTTGTTAGACTTAGGGCCATTATTACAACTTTTCGTTAACTAAAGATTTTAACGGGCAGATAAATTGTTTTTCATTATTATGAGTACCCAATAAGATAGAAGTGATCGTTAAGCTAAAGGGAAGATCATCCTACCTTTAACATTTAAAGGTCAGTTTATGTTTGAACTTGCCATATCATATACTAATTTCGATATGGCAACTTCAAATTTAAACAAAATGAGCATATACAACAAAAAAACGAAGTCCGCTATTGCCACTGCGTTAAAAAAAAAATGTTTAATTGAGCAGTTTTATCGACTTTGCTCCGACACTGCCATATTTTAATTTTATTTTATCTGTAAGTTGTAGTAACGAAAATCATTTAAAGGTACCTTTAACTAAACCCAAGTTTAACGGCAAGTTGTAATAATGGCCCTTAAGCACCTTGTTGCAAGTCTAATCCATGATTTGGATGTTCTCAAGGCTATGTCACAGGCAAATCTCGTCTATTTGCACTTTCTGACTTAAAATATTTTGCAAGAGGAAAACGAAATTATGTCACCACTTACTGTATATCCATGGCGATCTGGCGTCACCTGAGAGTTCTCTTTGTCTCTTAGTAGAAATTCAGTTAGGCTCCTTGTGGGTGTAATTGCTGAGCTGTGTTATACAAATTATAGCTATTGTAGGAGTTAGTATTTGAATGAGAATAAATGAGAAGCGGTGCAGCACTTTCTGTGTGAAGTTTCCGCTCCATCATAAGTGCACTTAGGTGCATGCAATTTGAAAGAAGGGGTTGCCTGGGAAGCGTAACAATTCGGATTGTATTTGGCAGGAGTACTCATTGCTATTAAGGGACCCAAATGAAAACTACGTGGGTATCACAATTAGGCAAAAGACCTCCGTATGAACTATCCAGGACAACTTCAAGGTGCCTCGCGTAACCGGATCCAACTGAAACTAACAATCAATTATACATTGACGAAATATATAGAGTTTAGCAATTTAGTAAAAATATTCATATTTTTTGAGCATTATCTCAGATAAAGTCGTATTTTTTATAAATACAAACATATTATTAATAATAATAATAATCTTTAGTCCGTATAGAATCCTGCCTTATCTCAAGACCTATGTAGTGTGTATTAATTTTGTGTTTGAGTGGTAATACATACAGTTTAATATTGAAACCGAATGACAGATTTGAGAAGCTGTTTCATGGCAATTAGTTTAATTTTGTTCTTTATCTAGCAGCCTGCCAAGAGAAATAGTTTCCTTTTTTTCAAGAAGACAAAGCTGAAGTCTCCGTAATAAAGAGGGTTCCTAGCCCATGGTTCATAGCCCAGCTTTAACACCTCTCACAAAACGAAATGTGGAAGAAATATTTCTTTTGCTAACTTCCACGCAGCAGTCTTCTAGCAAAAACTCTGGGAGTAAGTAAATTTGCCGTGAAAAGTTTCTGAAATCTGTCGTTCGTAGTCGATTTTAAACTTTAGATCGCGCAACTCATGGATAAAATAAACACACACGATATGAGTGGTGTACAGGTTGCAATTCTGAGTAATCAATTGTAGTAACCTATGAGATAAGTTAAGCAAAGCTAAGGTTAGAACTCACGAGTTTTCGTCTAGTAAACCAACACACTTACTCACACTACCCACAACGCACTAATTTAGAAGTTGCATACAAAGACTCCATATTGTTTCATCTTTGATTGATGATTGATGATTTTGATTGATTAGATGGCAGATAGACTAGAGATATAATTTTTTCTTTACATAAAAATTCAAAGAAGTAATTCCATTTATTTGATTTTATTTTGTTTAAATTAATAAATATTTTACATATGAAATACAATTTAATTTAAAAGTGCTACTTGGAGCTGCTTCATTGCGTGTGGTCCAAATTATGTTCGAATTGATTGCGTTTCCCTGGATGATTGAAATGTTGGCTGACTGGCGTAAACATGAGAGAGGCTCATTACCTGGTCCCATAGAACTTGGCATCATTACCTATATAGGAAGTAAGTTCAAGTTGTTGAATAAATCTTTATCTCGCTGCATAAAAAAGCTGATCAAATACTTTTTAAAGGTTTAATCTTTGGTGAACTAAAAACATTATATTCTGATGGTTTGTTTGAATACATTATGGATTTGTGGAACATAGTAGATTTTATATCGAATATGTTTTATGTAACCTGGATACTTTGTAGGGCCACTGCTTGGATTATAGTGCATGTAAGATAAATAAAAATATTTTCAAAATGTACCAATTTAAATGGAATTTTCCTTAAACAGCGTGATCTTTGGTATCGTAATATAGATCCATATTTTCCGCGTGAGCATTGGCATCCTTTCGATCCTATGTTATTATCTGAAGGTGCATTTGCAGCTGGCATGGTATTTTCGTATTTAAAATTGGTACATATTTTCTCTATAAATCCACATCTCGGTCCGCTTCAAGTCTCTTTGGGTCGCATGATTATCGACATAATAAAGTTCTTCTTCATCTATACATTGGTATTGTTTGCATTCGGTTGTGGTCTCAATCAATTGCTATGGTATTATGCTGAATTGGAGAAAAATAAATGTTATCACTTGCATCCCGATGTAGCCGATTTTGATGATCAGGAAAAAGCCTGCACCATATGGAGACGATTTTCAAAGTAAAGTTAGAGCACTAGTATTAACGTAAAATTAATTAATTTAATTTTTCAATATTTTTTAGTCTTTTTGAAACCTCACAATCTCTATTTTGGGCCTCCTTTGGTTTGGTCGATTTAGTATCTTTCGATTTGGCAGGCATTAAGAGTTTTACACGCTTCTGGGCTTTGCTTATGTTCGGTTCTTATTCGGTAATCAATATTATTGTCTTGCTTAACATGTTGATTGCCATGATGTCCAATTCATATCAACTTATTTCCGAGCATGCCGATGTTGAATGGAAATTTGCCCGTTCCCAATTGTGGATGAGCTATTTTGAAGATGGTGGCACTGTACCACCACCGTTTAATATGTTCCCATCAGTTAAGGTGTTGCGTAAGGCATTTGGCAAGAATCCACCAAAACGTACGAAAAGCTTTCTGGTAAGTTGCGAATCTTTTCAGTTTGTTAACAACTCTAGTGTGTATCTTATAATAACCTCGCAAACCTTCTCTGTTTTGGTCGACAGCGTAAAACTAAAGAGAAGGCCACAACTCTGCATGAACGTGTGATGAAGCTATTGATACGCCGCTTTGTTACAGCTGAACAACGTCGCAGAGATGATTTTGCAATTACCGAAGATGATATCATTGAAGTGCGCCAGGATATCAGTTCATTACGTTTCGAATTGTTGGATATTTTCACAAACAATAACTATGTGGTACCGGATATCGAGAAGAAATCAGCTGGTGCAGCTGGTAAAAAAGGTAAAATAATGGAGCGGCGTATATTAAAAGACTTCCAAATCGGTTTTGTGGAAAATCTAAAAAAAGAAATGTCGGAAAATGTTGAAGGCAGCAAGGATATATTCTCTACATTGGCTCGTGTTATGGGCAAGAATAAAAAGGGAAAAGGGTAAGAGGGTGAAAGGAAGAAATATGATTATATAACTCTTTGTTTGTCATTTAATTTCAATTTCAGTGAAGTGGATTGGAATTCAATTGCTCGCAAGAATACTATAAGTTCGGATCCCATTGGTTCTAAGCGTTCTTCAATGCAAAGACATACGCAACGCAGTTTAAGACGCCGTATTATTGAACAGGCTAATGAAGGTCTTCGAATGGATCAAAATCAACTTATCGGTAAATTCTATCAATTAATTGGCAATTTATTTATGACATTAAATTAAATTCGATTGCTTTTGAATACAATTTTCAGAATACAATCCACAACTGGGCGAAGTAACCAGAGCTACAAGAGTCGCTTATGTTAAGTTCATGAAGAAAAAATTAGCAGCTGAAGAAGGTATTGCTGCTGAGGCTGTGGCATCAACGACTACAGCCACAACAGCTAATGAAATATCGAAATTAGCTATTAAGGCCACAATTAAGAAAGCTGAGGTAAATAAAAGAAATCCAAGAGGACTCTTGTTTTTATTTATTTTCGTACATTTCGAATTCCAGCCTAAGAAAGATGCCGCCGCAAAACCTGATGCTGATAAAACGGATGCTGCGAAGCCTAATGACGCTAAGCCACCTGCACCAAAACCCGCTGAAAATAAACCTACTGATACCAAAGCAGCTGCACCAGCTCCACCTAGTAAGCCTGATGCGGATTCAGCTAAACCGGCTGTAGCTAAGCCGGGCGAAGATACTAAACCAGAAGCAGCTGCGAAAAAGGAAGAAACGGATAAAACTGATGCTGCTAAGCCAACAACCGAAACAAAAGATAGCGCCACAAAATCTGCTGCACCCTCAGCTCCCGCAAAACCTGATGCAACCGCTAAACCTGCCGGTGATGCTGCAAAACCTGCAACAGATGCTGCTACCAAGGCTGGTGGCGATGCCGCCGCTGCTAGTGCTGATAAGAAGGCTGATGACAAGAAACCAGACGATAAAAAGCCAGAGGAGAAAAAGGCTGATGATAAGAAGCCTGCAGCAGCTCCTGCTAAGCCTGCCATTAAGGTGGGCCAAAGTAGTGCTGCGGCCGGTGGTGATCGTGGTAAATCGGTTGTTACTGGTCGCATGATATCGGGGTGGCTTTAAATAATTTTGAATTTTGATGTGAAAGAGAAGATAATTCCATTTCATTTACTTTTCCGGCGGCATATTAATGCACAGGACATTTATGAAAATAGGTACATACGAATCTGGACTATTTATGACAAAACTATGAAAAAAAATTTATTTAATAGGCCATTTACACTACATCGAAATCTAGTACTTATGAGATTTCGAGCGAAATCTAGTTGATTTCAACTAGATTTCCCATACAAAACGAAATCTACAAATCTAGTAGATTTCGGCAAAATCTACTCAAAATCTAGCAAAAATAGAAATGCAACTATGTGTTTTGCCAAATAGTACTTAAAAATACAACGCTGCGCAGGAAAAAAATGACAGTTCAATTTAAATTCATTCATTCTGCTAAAGGGTCCGCCAAATAACTTTTTTTTTATTTATTTTTTATTTTCTCAAATTTCTTTTTTATTTGAAAGTACAATCCTTCCGGTTAATAATGGAAAATAAATGATTATGCGTTTTCGCTTCGCTAAGTGGGCCTGCGATCGACTTACAGAAGATGCCGATTTTGGCAAAAAAAATCGTCTTTCCAGATGAAGCTCATTTTGATCTTGGCGGGTATGTAAACAAGCAAAATTGTCGCATTTGGGGCACAGAAAACCCGCATGCATACATTGAAAAGCCGACGCACCTAAAACGAGTCACTGTTTGGTGCGGATTTTATTCCAGAGGCATAATTGGGCCACCTCGGAGCTGCGATTTGACACCATTGGACTATTATTTGTGGGGTGCCGTCGAAGATAAGTGTTACGCCGACAAGCCAGAGACAATATTCGTGAAGCCATTGGTGAAATACAGCTGCACACAATCGATAATTTGCTTAAAAATTGGACCGATCATGTAGGCTACTGCATGGCCAGCCGAGGCAGCCATTTGAATGAAATTATTTTCCATTATTAACCGGAAAGATTTTGCTTTCAAATAAAAAAAGAAATTTGAGAAAATATTCAGTACTTTTTTTTAAAGCATTTTCAAAAAAAAAGTTATTTGGCGGACCCTTTATTTAGCAATTGTATGTAGTAATACACTTAAATTATTTTTTAAATTTTATATTCTACAAATGCTGACGTTTTTTTTGCACCAACATTATTTCTGTTTGAATCTTATTTGCTCTTGATGAAAACAATAGTAAATGTCCCATCTTTTTCATTTTTATTTTGTATTTGGAAATATTATTATTATTTGGAAATATTATTATTTTCTTTTAAATTTCAGTCAGCTGTTTTTGTTATTAAAATGAAATGTTGCTACTGTCAAAAAAATCAAGTGTAAACGGTCTAGATTTTGAGCTAGATTTGAAATCTAATCTACTAGATTTCGGTGTAGTGTAAATGGCCTATAATGCTCAATAAAGAAACAATATTAAATCTGATGAAATAGTTACTTCATAAATATTTTCAATATTCAATAAGAAACCTTTCAATAAGAGTATGAAATGGAATTATCTATTCTTTATATTTTATTTTTATTAATAAATCGTATTAACTATTGTATTCATTAGAAAAATAACACAAAATAATTGATATTTTAGAAATTACAATTGATTTAATATTGAATTAGTTAAACAGTATTAGTTATACATATATGGTTGGATGTTACTTAATTTATTTAATTGTTAATTGGTTAATACTATTTATTTGTTATTATTATTATTATTATTAACAAGAAAAATTAAAGGTGAAAAACACAATTAAATTATTTTAAATTATTACAAGCGGAGTGATAAAGGCTAGTGTCACAGACCAGCGTTTCTGGTGGGAATCGAGCTATCCCTCACTCTAATAAACTAGCACAGTACCTACTCGACTACCACAGTACCTACTCGACTACCAGGGCTCCCAGCACTATATATTTTTTATTTCTTTAGAAGAATGTCTTCTTAATAATTTAACTTTAAATCTTGTACAATCATTTTTTAAGTGAAATTTGTAAATGATAAGAGTACAGCCTAAAATTTTCCTTTAAATTAAACGAGGGTTGTCCATTATAGCCAAACAAATAACAAAAATTGTTAGAAAATTGTTAAAAAATTGTTTTTAAGGAGTATAGTAATGTTTTAAATGTTGAAGACACTGTAGTCTATTGTAGTCAAGCTCAAGCTGTGACATCTCAAACAAAAATCGAAATATAAAAAAAAATTTTAACGAATTCCTCTCAGTAATCTTTTAGCAAAAACAGGGAAAGTAAATTAAATTGCAATGATAACATACATAACATAATTGGTCATTACAACCCTACAGTCAGGATTACGACCTAGCTTCTCACACCAGACCTACAGTTTAAAGTCGACTCCGAACGACAGATTTTTGAGAAGCTTTTCATGGGAATTTTATTTACTCTCAGAGTAAGTCAGATGCCTGACCTGGGATACGAACCCGGGCCTTCAGTCAAATAAGCCAACACACTACCTACTAGACTACGGCGACTAATGCAATGATAAGCTTTTCAAAAATCTATCGTTCGGAATCCACTTTAAACTGTAAGTCCCGCCACTTATGGATAAAATTAACTCGCGCAACATAAGTGGTGTAACAAGCTAGGCTGTAATCCTGACTAAAGGGTTGTAATCAATCAATTAAGTAAGTGCACTTGGGTTATTTGGTCTGATCCAAATACATTTTCCAGGCCTATAAAGAATTTTAATTTTTAACATGAAGAGATTTCTACAGTGGTCGATACAAATGTGCAATGTGTTGAATAAATAATAGTGGATGTATTGAAATTTTCCAACCAAGTTCTCTCAGTCTATGTCGGGTTATCAAAGATGTGTGTGAACTAATGTTGTCAATTTGGAACAAACGAACGAAACTACAGATTTTTGAGAACCTCTTGATGGCAATTTTATTTTACTGTCAGAGTTTTTGTCAGAAGACTGATGAGAGAAAGTCGTCAAAAGAAGTATTTTTTCACGGGCTTTCGTCTACCAAATCAACACTCTACCCACTAGACTGCGGCGAGTACTATCCAAATGTACGCTGATGGAATAATGGCTTTACACCATCAAGCCATCATATAAATAGTTATTAAAACTTAATTTTAAACGGATCTTTATTAAAATTAGACTATCGTCGTTTACTTACTTACTTACTTAATTGGCCATTAACAACCCCATTAACGGATTTCAGCCTGCCGTAACACATCCTTCCAGGTGGCTCTACTTCTTGCGCACCTACGTCAGTTGGTTACACCAATCGATGACAGGGCTTCCTCGATTTGGACCATCCAACGCAAACAAGGTTGTCCTCTTCACCAACTTCCGCAGATCCCCACATCAAATACCCGACTCGCCGAAGCATCCTCCTCCTCGTCGTTTTAACAAGTCAACAAATGGGTCGGATAAATAACACGCTTCTAGTAATCACTATCTCTGGATAAGCAATGCTCTACCGATTATAATAAGGAAAACTAACCAATTTTTTGACGAGAAATTACTTAAAAATTAATTGAAATTAATTAAATGGGGGTAAAAATGTATCTATTTTGAATGGCATTAATTGAAACTTAACACATTCGCGATGGGGCATTGGTGCCTTCGCTTACTGTGGGTACGGGGCCGTTTTTTATCAATTGTCGCGCATAGGTTTAGAAAAATTTTTATTTAATTAATATTTCTGTATTAAATTATAAAGAAGAGAGAATAGGACTTGTTTATACACAAAAATTATTGATCGCTTGATTTCTTCATGAAAAGTTGGCTATATCACTCGATTTTATTAAAATCGATCAGGTCGGGCATTATGAATAGTAGAGATCATTTCCTGGTTCGCATACACTTTTAAATTTATTGTTAAAATAATCTATAATTTCTTGCACTTTTATTAACCTGTGTTCCGTTTAATAAGCACTTGAGTTATCGGAGAAATGGAGGAAAGTACAAATTCGTAAAAACCGATCTCTACTCATGGTATTACCGAAAACTGGAGTTTCTAAAAGTGGGTGTGTTGACCAATAATTATATATTTTATTTTTTCTTACAAATCCTATATGTAATATAAGACCACATACTTTTTTCATTTCCGAAACTGTGACATCGACCCAGTTACATCCATGTTCATGTTTTTTATACTTTAGGCTATTTGCATTATGATATCGATTTGTTTCGTAAACGATTTTTTCAATTAGGATGCCACATCGGCAATGCTTTGAGGATTGTTTGGAAAGATCTTCAGTCCAGAAGTTCCTTCAAATTGCTGATTTCATCTTTCTAGATCAAAATCCAATCAATCCGTATCACTTTCTTCAACTTCTAGTTCTTCTTCTTCACTTGATGACGATGAATGCAGACGTAATGCAAATGACTACATAAGCAAAGGAAAATCTTAAATGACGACTTTAGGCGTCATCCGTCGCGAATGTGTTAAATATGCAACGAACATATTATAGATCAGACGTTTAACATTCATTATAACTGCTATTTAAGCTTTCATTTTAAGTAATACGAAATAACTTTTTCATATTCAGCTTACACCTACACAAGCTATTTATAGCGTTAATTAATTATTGTATTTCAATTATCACAAAAAGTTATGTTTACAACACTTCAAAACCTACTATTGGACACCAACATAACCTCAATGTCTAACTGATGCTATCATATGTAAATAAAGGGTAATTTTTTAGCTATTATCTTTTTGGCAACACTGATTTAAACAGCTCACGCACGTTTCGTGTTTTGTTTCACTGTCAAACATCTTCAGTTTGGTCTATAATTTAACCATGAATCGTCTTACAAACGAACAACGCTTGCAAATCATTGAATTTGGCATCATTGGACCGTACTTCTTCAAAGATGCTGCGAATCGTAACGTAACTGTGAATGGTGAGCACTACCGTGAGATGATATCCAACTTTTTTTTTGCCCAAAATGCAAGACATGTGGTTTCAACTAGACGGTGCTACATGCCACATAGCACGCGTAACAATGGACTTATTGAGAGGCGAGTTCGGTGAACATTTTATTTCACGTTCATGACCGGTCAATTGGCCGCCTAGATCGTGCGATTTAACGCCTTTAGACTATTTTTTGTGGAGCTATGTTAAAGCTCATGTCTATACAGACAAGCCCGCTTCAATTGACGCATTGGAAGACAACATTGAAACATTTATTCGTGAGATACCGGCCGAAATGTTGGAAAGAGTATGCCAAAATTGGACTAAGCGGATGGTCAACATTTGCATGAAATAATCTTCAAACATTAAATTATATGGACCGTACTATCGATTCAAATAAAGATTTCATGCATTTTTCTGAGTTTTATGTGTTTTTTTTTTTTTGAAAAATTTTCCTATAGCTCTTAAAAAAATCACCCCTTATTACGATGAAGAACTTAAGTTTATGTGAAACTTCAATACGATAAAAATACTTTTTCTTTCATTTTTTTTTTTTTTGATACATTTTTTACAACTCAATATTATTTTTTAGAGTGCCTGTGATTATTAATTTATTTAAAATAATAATTTCATAGTACACCTACTTATTTCAGAAATATCAAATGTTTTCTTTCAAATCCAGACAATGAACTGAAAAAATATTCGTTTTAAAATATCCCTACTGATACATTTGTTATGTTGCTAAACATGTTGCCAGAGCATCAATATGGTAGATAATTGGCAGCGTAAACAACCTGTTGCTTTGAAAGAAAAACACACACACACAGAAAAACACTCGAACGTTAAATTGAAGAAACGCTTGCGCATATTTATGCAAATAATTTAATTATGCAAACTGAAACAATGCAAGAAAAAAAAAACGAAATAAATTAAAACAAAAATAACAGACAGATATACAATGTACAATGGATATGTAGATAGATTTGAAGTCTAAACATTTTCTTGTATTTTTGATTTTAAATTATAAAACCAGAATTATGTTGAATATTCAAATTTCAAATCATATGGTATGTGTTTTATCCACACAATATGAAGGATTTGATTTAGTTGCGTTTGCAGAAGAAGTGTTATCCTTTTGTGTAAGTGTATTGGAGAAATAACGCTTGTGCCTGTGTATGTGTAATGTTTAACAAAACAACGCTGAAATCAAATAGAACAACAACCAACGACAAACGAATTTCAATTGGTAGTTTCTGTTGCAATTTTTTTTTTCTTTGGTTTTGTATTGTAATATGCCTGCCCGTATAAGCCACTGTACGTACCATACATCTGTGTTTGTATGCGTGTATAGATTGTTAATATGCATGATAATGATGATGACGAAGATGTTAATGTTTTTTCTTATTTTTTTATTTTTCTTGTTGTGGTCTATTGCCTTCTTTTTGTTGTTGCTGACAATGCCGCTGCTTAGGGCCATACCTTTTGTCATTTTCATATAAAAGGACATTTTTGTAACAGTTTTTAAGCATAATTCATTCGAACGTTCACTAAATAACGTCCGATTCATAGATACACAGTCTAAAGAAAAACAAAAATATTCTATTTTACTTACAAACACCAGTACCAGAAAGTAGTGACTTTGAATTGTGATCAAAACAACAACAGCAAAGCAACAAGAACTGTCACAGTCTTCATAATTAGAAAAATCCAGTGTCCTTTTGTTAAACTTTTAATTGTACAATAAACAAACAAAAAACAAACCAAAAAAAAAAAAAAATATTAAAAATGAAACCTTTCGCTTGCATGGATTTTCTTATCTATTCGGTGTTGTTCTGTTGCATGGTGGGATTCACAAATGCTGGTAAGTGTTGCCTAAGAAAGTGCCTCAAAGGCATTGAAACATCACAGTTCCAATTATTGCAAATCTATAAAGAAAAGATTATGAAACTAAATTAATTTTTTAGTAAATGAAACGAATATCCAGTTACAGATCTGTTCACTTAAGCTTGAATTTAAAAAAATTCTAAGTGTTTAAACAGTGTGTTTATCAATACACAGTGCTTTGAGAGATTGACTAAAATTATTCAAAAATTAATTAAAATTAAAACTAAAAATTATTCAATTATTAATTAAGTCAAGAAACGTTCAAATTTATTTTTATTTTTTTTATTTTCTAAGGTTTTGTGTATTTTAATTACGGCTGTTAAATTTAATCAGCTAAGAAATATCGAAAATAACACAAATTTTGAAATAAAATTAGGAAAGTTTATTAATATCATATAATTAAACGATCTATTATTTTAAATTCAACGTAAACAGGGCATCTGTGTAATGTCTCCCCAACTTTGTTGCCCCGGCTAACCTTAATATGCTGTTTGGTAGCACTGAAAATCAGTTCGAGTGTAAAACTTGAAAAACTCGCATCTAAAACGCATTAACACCGCTCGTAAACGTCATCACAAAATCCACATATTGGACTTCAAGCTATGAATATCCTGTCCAAATTTTCGTTCATTGAGTCTACTGTGCCCGGTTTGAAAGCCGTTTACTATTCTACAAATCGTGATACAAGACTCCAAATTCTTCACTTATAATTGCCTAATAAAAGTGTAGATTGTCTCAATCTTGTCTGGATTAAAGAGCTGAGTCTCAGAGAGATGTTATAACTTTTCCCCAAGTATACCCTTCTTAACTCCTCATTCCATACAATGAAAAGTTTGTGACACCATCAGCGTTGTAAAAACTTTCTCTTAGCAATCTCATGAATCAGCTCATTATTCTGAAGTCAGGGGAAAAATTGCATTTACTTAAAAAATATTGTATTCAATACGGTGCTAGATCATGCCAAATAGAAGATATTGAATTTAATTGTTTCTGTGGATTCCAATCAATGGAAGATATTCCAAAATATATATTAAAAATTGTTTTAAAATTGTTTTAATTCGTTTTCCACAGCACTTTTTGGAAACGAATAGTCCTTTTGAAAAATATGAAAAATAAAATTTAATATTCTATCATGTCATATGCCAAGCTCGCGCAACTTACTCAAGAAAATATTCATCAATTCTATACATAGGTTTAAAGTACTAGAATTCCCCTATGTGAATTCCCCTTGTTGGAGTATTGAAGATGACTAAACGTCCTGAGCATACATTAAATTATTGCAAAATGTTCTACGGAACAAGAAGTCATTAATAAATATTCATAACGCCTCAATGTAATTATCTTAAGGGGCACCTGGTATAACAGAGATATTTTTCGAACACTTCTGATAAGACCAATAGCTAAACAGAACAATAAACACCACATTTTGTCCATAAGCTAAAAATCTTTACTTCCTAACTTCCTTATAAATTCTATTTCCCTGTGTAAAGAAAGAATATGATTTTAGAACAGATGTAGTGAACTCCAAAAGATTAGTTGTGTTTTTTTTAATCGTTTAAAAATTAAAAAAAAAAACAGAACAAATTAATAAAAATTAATGAAATATTTATTTGGGATCATAAATGTATGACTGCCTATGACTTGTTAAAGATTATTTAAGTAAGATCAAACCACATGATCTTTATAACCAATATACTAATCCAAAACGTAGGTTTAAATGCTCACAAAACTTTCTCTCCATGATTCATTGTATAGCGTGCTATTGTAAACCACAAAGCAGGCAGATTCAATTCTTCTTTACTGTAAAGCTGTAATTTTCAATGTTCTGAAAAAAGTTCGATCCCATAATGCTGTCCGTTCACAAATTATAAGGGATGATTTCTTAAGAGCTATAGGAAAAATTTTTCAAAAAAAAAAAAAAAAAACACATAAAATTCAGAAAAATGCATAAAATCATTATTTGAATCGATAGTACGGTCCATATAATTTAATGTTTGAAGATTATTTCATGCAAATGTTGACCGCGACTGCGCCTCAAATGATCCATCCGCTTAGTCCAATTCTGTCATACTCTTTCCAACATTTCTGCCGGTATCTCACGAATAAATGCTTCAATGTTGTCTTCCAATGCGTCAATTGAAGCGGGCTTGTCTGTATAAGTCCATTGTTACACGTGCTGTGTGGCATATGGCACCGTCTTGTTGAAACCACATGTCATGCAAGTCAAGCTCTTGAATTTTGGGCAAAAAAAAGTTGGATATCATCTAACGGTAGCGCTCACCATTCACAGTTACGTTACGATTCGCAGCATCTTTGAAGAAGTACGGTCCAATGATGCCAAATTCAATGATTTGCAAGCGTTGTTCGTTTGTAAGACGATTCATGGTTAAATTATAGACCAAACTGAAGATGTTTGACAGTGAAACAAAACACGAAACGTGCGTGAGCTGTTTAAACCAGTGTTGCCAAAAAGATAATAGCTAAAAAATCACCCTTTACTTGACAGTTCAGCACTAAGGTTTATTCACACCAGATTCGGCATTTTTATTTGCCTACTGTGACTTTCTTGGTTCTTTCTTTTTTTTCTCTTTTCATTTTGGTCAAATGATTAGTTGCACTTGTATCGATTAAAAATTGTATCGATTACAAATTTTACGGTTTATCTGTCAATATAAATAATTTTCATTTTTAATTAGCTTAACGCAGTAATATTCAATTAAAAGCATACTTCCTCTGCGGATAATGTTACACTTAAGGACTTAAAGTAAGTCTGACAGCGCACTAAAAATAGACAATTTGTTTTTTTATATGAAACTTTGTGAACAACTTGAAAAATTTTATATTTTATGGAATTATTGTTAATTAATGGAAATTCCAAGAATAGATATCTATCTATATGTATATTAAATCGAAAATAAATTGCGGTACAGTGTATCACAAAATTACCAGTGGATCATACCATTATTTATACCATTGCTTGTTATTGAAGTCAACGTAGTGAAGTGAGTGGTAGTGTGTTGACCTATTAGAAGCGAGCCAGTGGTTTAAACCCCAGCTCAAGCATCTCGAACAAAACAAAATACAAAAAAAATATTTCTTCTTTAACTTTCTCTTAGCAGTCTTCTGCCAAAAACTCTGAGGTTAAATTAAATTGCCATGAGAAGATTCTCAACAATGTTTACCTCCACTCATGGATAAAATAAACACACACAATATGGGTGGTGTGAAGAACTAGGTCGTAACCTTAACTAAAGGGTTGTAATAACCAGTTAAGTTAGTAAGTATTACTTGTTTAATAAATTAGTTATTAGCCAACGAGTTGGAAATTATCATGGATTGTGTCAATAACTTGACAATTGTAAGAGATCAGTTAGTCTTTGTGTAAAGCAAAATTCATTATTACAATTAAATACACACCACTATCATCTATTCATGACCTTAAGATCAAAATCTAATTTTAAAGTCTTCGGATTTCGGAGTTAAAAATATTTATGTCCCCGTGAATCATTAAAATTAATGCACTTAATGGTATTTCTTTAAACGATAATTTCGTGTAATCCTCTTAAACATTGTTACAATTTTACTACGAGTTTATTGCATGTATGTACCTACACACACACACTCCTCTGACGCAAACGGACACAAAAATAAATTTCCTTTTGTATACAAAACATACATACATACATGCCGTAGTACTACTAGTACCCCTTGTATATTTACAAACGTTGATAGTGTTCCCCTTTCTATTTTTAAAGATCTTTTGAAAAAAACAAAACTAGGTGTACAGCAAAAGAAAATATTTTCGAAATATGAAAGCATACATAAGCATAGATTTTAATTATTGCCAGAAATGACACGTAACGTAAACTAAAGAAGATTATGGCGACACTAGCCAGCCATTCAATGGGGAAAAGTCGTAGTTTGGTCGTTGTTAAATATCCTGTGACACCAATTCACAACAATCACCTCAAACATACAACATTCCCTATGCGCAACACAAATATGCACACAAAATGATGGTATGAAGGGTGGTAAAGTGACAACCGAACTTAATTAGTGTGTGTTAACGTTACAATTATCGACTCAGTCAGTATACTTTAATTTTGTTATGCTGCTGCTGAATTTTAAAATTCTCTACAAACATAATAGAAGAACACATCCGATGAGAAGTTATGCGGAAAAAAATATTTGAAAAATAATTTAAAATAATTTGCAAACAATTTAATGCAGAGCACAAATAAGCCCTAATGTCCCTAAACGGAGGTATATTGGAAAATTATGTTAATTTTCTATTTTTCAAAAGGAAGAATGAAGGAAAGAGCATAAGGAACAACATACAGCTTTAACATGTTTACAGAATCAAAATGATTGGAAGAAGACATTACTTTTGGAGCTGTGTGTGTGCCTGATGGCATGCAGATTTACGTTAACTTTTGTTGTCATGAAGGTGTAGTATTTGTTTATTGTTTATACTATGTACGTATATTTTAGCCTAAGGAGCGATTGATTGCTATGTCTTAATAGACCATTCAATAGATTTATTTCAACATAAGCTTTTTCGTATTTTTGTATAATATGTCAACAAACGTTTATTTTTATTAAAATATCTTAGGATTTAAAATTTGGATTGGGGGCATATAACTAACTTTACATGGAGTTGAAAAATTCGTTGATTTTCCAATTAATGACTTTAATAAACTGAAACAGAAGAAGAGAATGCTTAAAATATGAAACGAAACGTATGTGACAATAGACATCAGCAAAAAGTCTTTCTTCAATAAAAGCGCCAACTCAAAAAGGAGCTGTTTTCGTTGTGGTAGTTTTCATTTCAAAGATGCACCATGTTCTGGCAAATACTATTGTGAAAAAAAACATAATTTTCTCCTGATTCTGTTTAACATGGAGTATACATACATACATACATAATTGGTCATTACAACCCTTCAGTCAGGATTATGGACCTAGTTTCTCACACCACTTATGGGACCTACAGTTAAAAGTCGACTCCGAACTACAGATTTTTTGAGAAACTTTTCATGGCAATTTTATTTACTCTCAGAGTTTTTGCCAGAAATCTGCTGAGAGGAAGGAAGTCACCGAAGAAATATTTTTTTTTATATTTTCGTTTTGATGTCTGACACGGAGTATACATATTGGTCTTAAATACCAGAGATCCCTATTCTAAGACGATGGTTTTTTAAGTTTGCAGTGGATACTCACTTATCATTGTATTCAAATCTTTAGATTATCTGAAACCCGTTTGATTGAGAAGAGTGTATGCCTCTATGCATCTTTCCGTTCGCTAAGTTACTCTTCCAAACTGCTCTTCCTACTCCACAGAAGATTTCTGGCCTCATCAGCCGCATGGATACTACTCCTCTCGCAAGCTTCTCCGATTATTGCCTCGAATTTCCCAAATCACCTGGGATCCCGCCCTAACTAGCTAATCCAGCTTTCTACTCTCATGTCGACCACAGGAGTTGAATGCTTGGATATCCACCTAACTTAAAGTCAGACTTCGCGACCTCTGTACATAATGTTCAAGTTGAATTTGAGCACTTCTCTCGATGGCGTCAACTTCTGTTTGGAAAAAAATCACGAGCTTCACCAAGAGCTCAAAATATTTGCTTTGAAACCGAACACCACCGCTTGTCCCCCATTTAGTGTCCTTTACGCAACTGTATACCACATAATAGTCGCTGTCTTGAATGTAGCATGTAGCAACCAAAGTACTCTTTTCACTCTTATTATTCAGTTTCGTTGTGAAGCATTTGCCAAAATCATAGAGTTTACTGGTACAGTCTATGGGATAGTTAAGGATGAACCTATCAGTCATTCAAATTGTCAGATCACGATGCCATCTGATGAATTTCGCGTTAAACCTGTCTCCTATTTTTCTACCCATAGTTTCTATGGCTCTAGTACTTACTATCATATGCAACGGAACTAACAGCGCCGTTATAGGACAGATCAACATTAATATGGTTATAGCAACGTAAAGCGGTCCCTGGTTCTTATCCACTACACCTTAGCCGTGTTCAAGAATATATTTACGCGAATATCATTACAACCCTTTAGTCAGGATTACAACTTAGCATGTCACACCTCTAGTGTTGTGTGTGCTAATTTTATCTAAGACTGGCGGGACCTACTTGTTAACTTGGACTTTATTTTACGCTCAGAGTTTTTGCCAGAAGACTGCTGAGAGAAAGTCACCGTAAAATATTCTTTTTTTCATATTTAGTCTTATACGGGATGTCTGTGCTGGGAACTCAACCACAAGCTTTCGTCTAATATGCCAACACAATATCTAATAGTCTTCGGCGATTTCAATAGTTTGCATAAGTATTTGTATTAAGTTTACAACTTTTATTTTGTCGAATAAAAAAATCGATCCTCTATCGATGTTGATCAATAGAAAAAAAAACATCGAATTGTTGTGATGACCTGTCTAAAGGGTCAATACATACATACATAATTGGTCATTACAACCCTTCAGTCAGGATTATTGACCTAGTTTCTCACACCACTTATTTTGTGTGTGTTAATTTTATACATAAGCGGCGGGACCTACAGTTTAAAGTCGACTCCGAACGACAGTTTTTTTTTTTGAGAAACTTTTCATGGCAATTTTTTATTTACTTTAGAGTTTTTGCCAGAGATCTGCTGAGAGGAAATCGCCGAAGAAATACTTTTTGTATTTTGTTTTGATGTCTGGCCTGTGGCTCGAACCCTGGCTTTACGTCTAATAAGCCAACACAATACCTACTAGACTACGGCGACTTCAAGGGTCAATGACCACTAATATGGCTGATCCTGATGGGTTTAATACAATAACAGGCAGAGAGGGGGCATAAACGGCACTTGTTCTTTTATATTCTATATTGATCCACTCAAATACATATTTGAGGCAAGTCATTGTCAATTTAATTTTTTTCCTTAAATTTTTTGTTTTTAATGCATTCAACTAATATTCCGAGAATAGTAAAGCTTCTGATAAAAAAAAAATGTATTCACTTTGATTTAAATTGACGCATTTTTTTTAAAGTTGAGACTGTATGGGGTGTAGGCTGAACTTCTAAATAAAACCAATAATAACAACAGTTTTTAAAGAAGGAGAATATCTAAGTAATGTTTCAAAAACAATTTTTCCACAATTTCACTGAGACAATCATTTTCATTATCTTGAAATTATTTATTAATTTTTGTTTCTCGAAAAATACAAAAACGAAAAAGTACCAAGTGATACCAAGAGATTTTTGTTAATAGTTCCCCAGAGATAAATCTATTTCTGCTTTAATTATTTACAAAGAAATAAAGCAAAGCATTTGAATACAATTTCGTACTTTTTAAGCTTCTCAACGACCACGTTAACAGGAAAGTGTAACGTTTCGTGTATTAAAACTGGCAAACCGTTTAAAATTCAATTTGAATATTTTCTTCAGCATTTATCTTTTGTTGTTGATGATTTTTGTTTTTTCCCTGCTCCATCCCTCAGAACTGGAACAAACGAAAAATCGTCGTGGCGGTGGTGGCACATCGGGACTTTTTGCCATGCCTCGTGTAGGTCGCAGTGATCCCAGCCTAAATAGCATTAATTTGCATAACACAGATGCTGTTGCTGACAATGCGGCAGCAGCTGCCGCAGCCGCCTTAGATGTCCTGTATCCCTCGGCTACATTTGATGAATACGAAGGTTTGTATGATTTCATTACTTATGTTTTATTGTTTTTCGTTGAATTATGTACTTTTTTTTTGTACGTTTTGTTATTTTAAGTTTTCTGAAAAAAAAAGAGAATAAAATAACAATGTATGGAATATATTAACCGCAAATGATTTTTTATTTCCGTTATTATTTATTGTTGTTGTTGTTGTTTAGAATATCCAAAAAGTGATGTTAAACGTGCCGGTTTGATTGTTTATCCACGCATTGGACGCAGTGATGCCGAAGTACGTAAATGGGCTAGACTATTAGCATTGCAACAGGCTTTGGACAAGAGAGCTGGACCCAGTGCCACCACAGGCGTATGGTTTGGCCCACGCCTTGGCAAACGCAGCATAAATAGCCAGCAATTTCAAAAGAATTCTGCTCAAAATGAGGAGTATTAATTCAATTTAACTCCGCAAATGGAACCAAATAAAAAAGACGGACCTTGGCTTAATCCCTATAACTCTAAAGGAACTACAAATACATACATAGTATATACAATGAAGAACAACAAACATATATTCTATACATATATTAAATAATAATGAATAATAATGAGTTTATACTATAACAAAGACAATGTAATATAAATAAATATTCTAAATCGTATTACAAACCCTACCACACCATATGCTAATTACATGTGCAATTGTAATTTGCAAAGAGATCAATTTTTGATTTATTTTTTTAGTTTTAATTCATTCTTTTTAAATTAAAATATAATAAATATTAGTATCGTATCTTAGTACCGCATATGAAATGAATTTTTGTAAATCCTGATATATTTCGAGTTGATGTTTAATAAAAATAATTTCAAATGGGCTGGTGTAGGCTTTCATTCGCTATCATTTGCATGGTATTCAATGAAAGTCTTGATAATATATACTATTTTTTTCTTTTTTTATAAATTAAAAAAACATCACACTCTCATACTTTAATGCGTTAATGTTAACAAAATTGTAAAATAATTATTAAAAAAAAAATTGTAAATAATTTATCTTTTATTGTATGTCTATTCATATTATATTGCATACAAGTGATATTGTTATTTTGTCGAAATCTTGTAAGAAAAGTTATCTTAAATTTAACATGAAAAGGAAAAAAAAGTAATGACGTACATTAAAAATAAATATCTACAAGAAGAAATGAAAATGCTAAAATATTCGTTTTTATTTTCCACAAACTATACACCAATGATTCGGTGCCTAAAAGGATATGATCTAGAGTACCTTGAGTATAATAGGCCGTAGTGCAGATGCAGATAATACAGTTGTAAAATATAAGTAACTAGCTGTACCCTGCGCGTGTTGCTGCGCCACCAACTAAAATAAATTTGAAGGAAAGACATTACACGAATGTCCAATTAATTTTGAATCATTTTATCGATTTTGTTTCCCGTTGTCCTTATGATTCAGATGAACGTGCTTGAGTAGTACGCATTCGATTAGTTTCTAATCTTACTTTTCGTTGTTCAAGTGGTTCAAGCGAACGGGTCTCAGCGGCATATATTAGAAGATTTTCCAGTCTCAATGCTCGTCTGATTCTGAGGCTCGTAATGCTCTTTTCTTCCGTGCTTGAGGTGTAGAGCGACCAATTGCTTGTCATTCATTTTGAATAATTTTCAGTGACGCCATCCATCGGAAATTAATCGCACCAACCTCCGTCGACTCATACGCAACAACTTTGTTAAAGAATGCACAGTTTACGATTTAATTCATTTTGAGTAATTTTCAGAGGCGCCATCTATCGGATATTGGTCATACCAAATTAGAAACCTTCTTCGGCTCATGCGCAACAACTTTGCTAAAGATCATAACATGATCAAATGCACAGTTTACGATTCTATAAGGTACATCCGCCCACAGACCGGAAATAAAAAATCAGACTTCACAGTGTTACCCGCCTGAATATTCTGAAGATTCCCTGAAAATTTTATCAAAATCGGCCCAGCCGTTTTAGAGTCCATACGTTACATGCATACACACATCCACTTTTATATATATAGATTGGATTTTGCCACGCCCCTCCGCCCACAGACCGGAAATAAAAAATCAGACTTCACAGTGTTACCCGCCTGAATATTCTGAAGATTCCCTGAAAATTTTATCAAAATCGGCCCAGCCGAATAAGTCAGCAACCACAGCGGTCCTCAACATATCACATGTCATGGATCAAATCCATGTCCGTGACGGGCATTTGAACGATGTTATAATCCACTCATAATGGCATCAATAGGCCTACCATGAGATGTTTTATTCAAGGCCTCTACTTTACTCCATAGTGTAGATAATCCAATAGGGAACTAAAATGCTTGAGTAGGTCGTCCAAAAAATTTCAATTTTACTTTATTTAAATGCATTTATTTGTTATGTTCTTTACAGATAAAATGTTGTATTCAAATCTACATCTCAAAAAAAAAAGAAATTAAAAAGCCATCAAAATATTACAAACTATACATCTAATGTTTTTGTTGTTGCCGATGAAGACAGCTACTTTGGATCGTTCTGAAATTTGCGTAATTCATTTTGTATTGCCTCTATTAGGGGTGCTGTGGAGAGATCGCGTACGGGACGTGATGGCATATTGTTGCTGTGAAAATCAACGGGTCGATGAAAGGGACCAGCACTCATAGGCCGGACAAGAGGCGAATGAGAGCCATGAGCACTACCACCACTAGCCCAAGCGCCTAATGTAGGTGAAGGTGGTTGTGTGGAATGATTTGATTTCGAGGTTTTTTCGGGTTGGGCTGTGGACGGGCGATTATGGAGAGCCGCATTTTTAATATTGCAACTAAAAGAGATGGGAAAAATCACACACTTAACTAATAAGAAATGAAAAAATGTTTTGTGAGAAAGAAAATTACTTGGAAGCTCCTGCCGATGAACCACGTAATTCACGTTTAGTTGGTTTACGCTGTTGCGTAAAGTCTCTGTTAGGCAATGGCATTGGTAGATCGTCTTGACTGGAATACATTTGTAAAGCGCCCTCTAAAAGTCCCTCATAATGGTTACGCATTGCAGCCGGATCTCGTGTAGGACTATAATAATCCCTTTTCTTATGTGTGTATGCCTCATTATCCTTTTCATCTACGGAATGAACAAGTGTTGGCCGTTTTGACAAATGAAAGTGAAAAGTCGAAAACATTATTTTTTGTTGGAAGTTTAATAGGAAAGATTTCAATAACGTTGACGTCGTTCGTAATTACCATTGTCTAGAATATCATCGGCACTCAAGCGTTTCTTGTGACGCTCCCACACAATGGGGCCAACAACGCCCGGATCTGGATTATCACTCTGAGAGGCGAAGCGTGAAAATTTCTGTGGAGCTTTAGGCGTGGGGAAACTCTCAATGTTTGGTAATGTCGGCGAGTCCAATACATCTCTCGAGGAATGTTTTTTGCTCATAGTTTTGCCAGATTTACCTGTTATTTGATGTACATTTTCTATGTTGTCATAGTAGGTAACAAAAACCGGTTCTAGAACACGATTCAGTGGTTCGGGCAATGTTGTTTTTGGAAAAGCTTTAACCGATTGCATGGACAAAAATGAGCCTATACTACCGGAATCCGATGATTTCTCAGCTGGCTGCAAAACACGTATAATTTCCTTATTAATGGCTTCAGAAGATGCCTGCAATTCATCATTGTCTTTTTCAGTGTAAACTGTCTTCTGGTGTAGTAGTTTATTGCGATGATAATTGTTATGATGATTGTAAGCTTCATTAGCTCTCTCAAAGTGGGCATAGCTTTGCCTGTCCATTCGCACGTCAGCTTCATCACCCGAGTAACCGCCTTGACTTTGAACAGGACTAGTTTCCAAAGATCCTACACGATTTTCGGATAAATAACGACGTTTAGGTTTTTGTCGCGACTTGTCACGTTTCTTCTCTGAAATCACGGTAGTGTAGACAGCATTCTCTTGTGCTTCTGCACGATCATATTGATTTTGCCTTCTTGCCTTGTGACGCTCAAAAAGATTGGCAGCTTTTTCATCGAGCATCCGTTGAACATCTGCCGTTGGGGGATTGATAGGACAGTAAACCGATGAGTCCGAAGTATTATCGGAAGATGTAATCGAAGATCTACGTGTTTGCTGTACTGGTGGTCCTGGAAAATGTATACGCGGTTCTCGCGTACTGTGGCCATTTTCGTTTTCAAATGAGAAGTTTTGTATGCCCACACTACGCGACTGTGTTGTTGTGCGTTCGGTGTCCAGTACTGAAATTGTGGAAGTCGGTCGTGCAGATTGTGTTTCCGATAGCAGTTCATTGCGACTAATTGTTCTGTTATATACAAAAAAATGATTCAAAATTTTCTTTTGGAATCTTAATTGAAAATTGAAAATTACCTGTTCGCCTCTTGATTCTTATGTCGGACATGAGAACGTCCCATTAAAAGTAATGCTATGAGCAGCAATAGCAGTAACAGTATTGCTACAGAGCTTACTATGACCAATATGGGATTATTTTGTAAGGAACCTATAAAACCATCTCTGCTACTGTGGGTTGCCGGTGCTAAAGGTGTGGCTTGAGGTTCTCTTAAGTATGCTGAAAAGTCAATAGACATCATCAGGGCTTAAAAATATATTCGACAACATTATTATGAATTAAACTTACGTTCTGCTTTCATAAAAATTTCTTTACCCATTACCGTCGCTACTTCAGATTCACTGACCAACTTCATATCATTGGCGGCCGTAACTGCTAACACTGGACGACCATTAACAAACACTGAATATATCAGTTCAGTTTGATTGGCTATCGGACGTTCATCCCTGCAGAAACATTCAAAACAGAAAAAGGTTATTACCCTGCCAGACAAATGATGTCATGTTCACTTACAATTTTTCATTGATATCCTCATCGTATAAATTATCCGCCATGGTGGGGTCACCCATATGGCCCCTTTGTTGCACATCATCCTCTGTGAGTTGCGTGATATTATGAATGACAACACGTACCTCATCTGCACGAAAACTAATTGCGGTAAGCTTTTGTGGTGCAATTACTGGCATGGCATGTGGTCGAAAATCAGGCGGCATTAAAATTTGTTTCTCTAAATCGGCATTCTGCTGTATGAGTTCCCAAGGTATTACTGTGGCCACATTCGCAAAATTATCTGACGATGCAACATCCATATCGGATGTTGACGTTTCATAATCTGTTGTCGTTGTAGCGTACTCCTCGAAGGTTTCTTCTGATGAGGTCATCAGCTCAGACTTTTTATTAATCGGTTGGAAAGAGTGTGGAATTTTATCGAACTGTTGTTGTTCCTGTTCATGCAAATCAATCAATTCGGAATCATAATCGGTGGGATCTATAGAAGAGAGATTAAACATTTTGAGTTTAACATTTGAATTATGGAAATAAAAGAGTACCTTTTGTAGTTTGATCGTTATGTCTTCTATCTCGATTGCCTGTTACTGTAATTCCCGTTGAATGTTGTGCCCCATTAATGCCTAAATGTCTAGTTTGTTGCCTATTTTTTTTTAAGAAAGTAATAATAGAGTTTAATTTCTTGATATTTATCTATGGTTTGCTACAATATTTACATACCTTGTAAAAGCCAAACGATAAAGTCTGGCCAATTTTTCCTCCAGTATGGGATTATCTTTGTGGGTGTAAAATCCAGACATGACTGTTAACAGCCAATAGCGTCTATCGGTTGCCGAGTAATTTAGTGGTGGCATATTGCCACCCAACCAATTACCATCTATACCCACAGAACCTTCGCCGTAGCAATCCAGACATATGGGTATATCAACTTCCTGTAAACAAATTTTGGAAAAAATAAAAATTTATGTGAGTAATTAAGAAAATGATTTCATAATGAAGCTTAAGTAGCCCATGAGGCTTGTGCTAGCAGTCTATGACATGTAGTCTTTCGTTTTCTACAAATATTATACAAAAATTATAAGAATGAGAACCGCATAACACAGTTTCCCTTTATACTTACATTATTACCATCTACATAAACGGTGGCTACAACGGTTTCCGTTTTCACAACCACATCCTTTCCTTTACTTATGCCGGTGTGAACTTTTTTTAAATAATCAGGTGGTCCATCACCAGAACCCGTCCAAAAAAAATCCTCCAAATGTACCTCTTCACGCAATTCCGGGTAGTCATCACCCAAGTCATCATCTACAAAAAAAAAAAAAATCTCATACAAAAACCGTTAGATTGTTATTAAAGAAAATACAGGAAAATAAACAACCTGTAGCTGTTTTACTTTTACAATATTTACATAATTGTATGTACATACATATGTATGTATGTAGATATATGTATGTACGTATTTATATATGTTGCTATAGAAATTGAGTTGTTTTCTTTTCTTTTGCATTTTTTTTTTTCTTAAATTCAGTTTTTAATAAAACTTTCAAACCATGTTTATTGACAAATCGTCCATTAGTTTTATTCGTGTTGCCAACGTTATGGAGATAGTTTTTCAGAACAAATTTTTTTTGTTTTGTTTTATTGCGCTAAAACTTTGTTTGATCAATTTAATAAATGAGGTCTTGTTGTGAAAGAATAGATTATCAATATACCAATCTTTTTTTCTTTGGAAATATGGCAGACTTTATACACATGAATTAATTGCTACACCCATATAGTACTATACAGGTATTCCCCGACTTACGACCGAGATAGGTTCCTGGTCATCGGTCGTAAGGCGATTAAGTCGTAAGTCGAATTTCATATAAAAAAAATTTTAGAAAAAAATTACACACTGGACTACTAACTTTGAGGGTCAGGAGAAATGAAAGTACCCAAAATTTATATTTATATTTACTTACATATATGTTGGTGGACAAGAACGCAACATATGTCAAACTGCGAAATTCGGAGGTGGATCGCTCATGGTCTGGGGATGTTTTCGTGGAAGTGAGTTCGGTGTGCTTCCGCGTATCAAAGATATTATGCGTGCCGCAGACTATATTACCATATTGGAGGATTCTTATCTTCCAAGCTTGGATATATTCGGAATCGAACGCGGACAAAGCGATATATTCATGCAAGATAACGACCCGAAGCACACAGCAAAAATTACAAAGAAATGGTTTTTAGAAAATGGGATAAAACTGCTTGAATGGCCTCCCCAGTCCTCAGATTTGAACCCCATAGAACACCTTTGGGCGATTTTGAAACGAAAGATTTTTGCCGAAAAAGACCCTCCAAAATCTTTAGAAGAATTATGGGAACGTGCTCTTCTAGCGTGGGAAAATATAAATCCAAATAGTTTGGAAAACCTCATAAAGAGTATGCCAGAAAGAATAAAAGCAGTGAAAAAGTCCCGCGGAGGCCATACAAAATTTTAATTTAAAAATAATAAGTAGTGTCCAATAAGCGACAAAAGTGTTCACACACAAAATAGTTTTAAGAAGTATTATTTTTATTTACTTGATTAAAATATTTTGAATTAATTTTATTTTTTAGATGTAAGTTTGATAAATCTTCTCAAATATATTAATCTATCTTAAATATCTGAATACATTGATATTAAAAATTTAGAAATTCCTGCGTAAAATCCTTTTGTGAACAGTTTTGTCTGCTACTGTATATACATAAAATTTATATTTTAGGAATTCCCCGCAACTACATAATTGTATTCTTTAAGTATTTTCTATGAAAAAAATTGGAAAAAAAAATGGTCGTAAGTGCGAATAGTCGTAAGTCGAACGGTCGTAAGTCGGGGACTACCTGTAGTTGAATAGTCTTCTGTTATATGCTAGCTTTGGAAACGATTTTCCAACCGACCTATGTATGAAAATGATTTAATTAATCATCAGACCAATTCCATATATTACGACGCAAGTGTTGTCTGGCAAACTTTAATCTTAACAAACATTCCTTTTAATATTTACAAAAATTCTTTATCTTTCTTTCCCTCTTTCAACTATTAGCCGACATTTTTAGTGTCCCAAACAACCGTGGCGGTATTTTTCCATCTTACAGGATGTTACTAATTTATCGTCAATACCAATAGCCCAGAAAGCTAGCAAACTACTGCAATACGTTCTACATTTTGAAATAATTAATCTCCAGCTTGTGAATTATCTTGAGTCTACCAACCTAGTCATCGATAGGAAATACGATTTCCATACTTGCAATACGAATAATCAGTTGGGATTACTTTCAGAAAACTGGAACCAATACATTTCGATAGCTTTAAACAGAGTTCACTGCATCCCATCTCGTATATAGGCCTGTGAACCACAGACAATGTACAGAAGAGTTATAAGGTGTTATTAACAACGACTATATTGGTTTATCGGTCGTAAGGCGATTAAGTCGTAAGTCGAATTTCATATAAAAAAAATTTTAGAAAAAAATTACATACTGGACTACTAACTTTAACTTTCGCAATGTGGCTTGTGTTTCAAAGGAATATGGTCGATGGAAGTAGTGCTCATGTTTCTCATATGCACATTAATTCGTGGTCGATTAGCCAGTAGCTCACATCATACACTGCAAAAAAAATAGTTCATTAGCGGCACTGCCACCCATATGTGAATCGTTCATCCTGTTCACGTTTTTTCTATTACTCACAACATGTCACTTACAAAATAATAGAATCAAATATATTAACCAAAGGCACCACCCTCCGTTTCCCTCTTCCACACAATCCATTTTCCTGGTTTCAAGGCTATGCTCTACATTAGTAAGGTCGTCTTCTATATGTTAGGAGCTCATAGGAAAGTTGTTATAGTTATAACTACCTGAAACTAATATTCTGCAGTTAGGTCACAGACTGATAATGAAACAGAAGCAGGAGTGCTTGGCCTCGTTTTGTACTTTGGAGAGAGGGTACAGAGGAAGGGACATTGTATTACTATCTGACAGTAATGCCGTCATCCTAGCACTTAGGGTTAACAGGAAATGATTATAAAGTTGATACAAAATTATTAGGAGAATTTGTGGACAAGCTGAATTAGCAAGGTAGGAAAAATTTGATCAACCTTTAGTGGATTCCAGGTAATACAAGACTGCACGGCAATAAGGAGACAGTTGAGATTGCCAAGAAAGGAGTTTCTATATAATGGGCGAAGAAATTTGGACTTGTATAATTAATACAAACGAAGAGAAAAAGGGGTCAAGTCTATTGTCCATCCAGATAGGGTTGAGATGGTCTAAACTTTCGCTAGCCATAGACATAAAAGTTGAAACAGATTTGAATCTTGCGCATAAAGTATCCAGGAATTGTTTTGGCATATCAATCGGCATTCTGATCGGGTATTGTAGACTCAAAGAATTTATTCAAAAGGAATATACTGGAGACTTAACACATACTAGGAACTAGGACGTTCAATTCGACCTCCGGGTACTGTGCTTGTCACAGTTGACAAGTATACGTCCTCTAACCTTAGCTAACCTAACACATACTAGACCGAGGGGTACTAGAAAGTGGGATCGTTTGATAGATGTACTGGACCCAAGACCACCACTACCTATTATAATACAGCGATATTAAATAAGATTTCTAAATTGCTCAAAATTTTATTGTGTTAACAGTGTATACGTTCAGGAATATTTGATTGTTTAGTTTCAAATAAACATTTGGGCAATTCACACAAGCAGTTGTATCGTTGTATGGATTATACAACAGTGTATGCTTGTTGTTGATAATTTTCATGTAAAAATCCGATACACTTATACACATTTTTTTCATATGCTTTTGAAAAATTGTATTGGTTTCGTGCTATCAAATTGTTTGAATGCCAATAAAATACATATGGAATACGAAATACACAATACAGCATAGCATTGAGCGTTCACAAACAACCAAATGTATTCAATACAACATACACGATACAAAGTCATGTGAATTGCCCAATTATTAATAAAACCCTAATTAATATGAAACATAAAAAAATAAATCACACACGCATAACGACCAAAGGTCAAACTAAAACAAATGAATTGAAAATAAATGTCAAATCTATCGAATCTATTACAATAGAACAACGTTTACAATCAACAAGTACATATTTATAGGCATACGCAAGTGTTATTATGTACAATGGGTCAATTTCGACCTCCGGGTATTGTACTTGTCTTAACGGACAAGTACACGTCCTCTAACCTAAGTGTTATTATTGTTGTATTTATGGTCGACCACTTTGTATTCTCCATTGACCTCTCCAGCGAATTGTAAATAAATTTTGTGGTTTAGCGTGTGGTCATGAAAAGCTAAAAGCTGTTAGCTTCACATAAAAGATTTTGAACCGTAAACCAAAAAAATCTCTTTCAAGATTTGAGAGTTGTAATGTGATATGATGCAGTTGGCTATTTGAGCAGTATATTCGACAGGTTAGAATATCGCGCCGTATTAATAAATTCTGTCAAGCATACGCATGATTGAGGCTGATATAGAAATTCCATTTTATGAATATAAAACTGAATGCCACAGAATACCAAACTAAGTGTAATCAACTTTAGCGTGAAATAAGAAATTAGGCGACAGCTCATAGTTTAAACCCCACCACTCAGACATCTCCAACAAAGCAATCAGTTTTCTGAGAGTAAATAAAATTGTCTTGAAAAGTTTATCAAATCCAGTTTGTCGTTCGTAGTGGACGTTAAACTATAGATTCCTCCACTCAAGATTTAAATTAACACAACATGAGTTCTTTCATTTTCAATCAAACTTTGGATGGATCTTTCGATCGTTGCAAACTGTCATTGCTTGGATAAATTTACAATTTTTCCAATTATTGCCAGAGATCTCCATTCATTTAATAATTTGGTGACTAATTTTCGGTCGGTGATTGATATCTCAGACATCTCAATGAAAAACGAAATATGAAAAAATATTTCTTTTGGGAACTTCGTCCTCAGCAGCTTTCTAGCAAAAACTCTCAGAGTAAATAGAATTGCCATGAAATGTTTTTTAAACCTGTTGTTCGTAGTCGACGATAAACTGTAGGTCCCGGATGGACACACCACATGGGTGATTTGAGACTCTTTAAGTGTGAAATTCCAAAAACAGAATTTCTCTGGAATTACAATACATGTCCACATTTATTTATGCTGTACCTACTACATTAACCCAGTGAATTATAAGCTTCGTTTTAATAATAAAATAAAATGAAATAATTTTTATGGTTTTTTTATTTTTCAAACGTGGAACTACGATAGCTACATGTAACAAATTATTGCAAAGAGTAAACGGAATACAGTCAAAGAAAAAAATCTACCTACAACGCTAAATGTAGTCTTTTTTCCCGGTGATTTTTTTCAATTTAAAAAAGATTTTAAGGCAGTCACAATTAAGAATGTTTGATGACAAAAACGAATATAAAAAATTTAACCTAGAAATTATTAAAAAAAAAAATACAAAAAATTAGCGGGGAAAAAAGCCTACTTACAACGGTGTATGTAGACTTTTTTCTGTGACAGTATTTTAGCCAACACAATTTCAATTTACATACCATAAGAGCAAATAAATACACAAATAAAACTATTTTATATGATTTTATGATGTTTAACGTACCATGACTTATTTGTATCAGCGGCAAACCAACTTCCACAGCGTGACAATTATTAAAGAATTCCACAGCGATTCCACAAATGACGAGCACTAAAGCTTTTACAATATCATGGGAAAACATTACAGTTCTTTGGCCTCGATACTCGATTTAATTTATTTGTTTAAAACAACCACTTACACTTGAAATTTGAAACTTTGTATTAAAAGTGATGCGTTCTATTATTACAGTTGTGTGACGTGAAAAATTTATAGAATGTCACGAAGTCTACGGCAGAAGTAATTGTAACTGCAAAATTGTAACTGTTTGTCGTTTGTTTCCTCAATTTAATTGCCATAACGCAAGTATGTGAATAATTTGTTTTAGCAAATACATATGCAGACTTTTACGCTTCATAACAAAAAGTTCTTGAAAAGAATTTTTTAAAGCCTTTTGCCTAACACTAGTAAATAATTTTTAAAAAATAAAAAGTCTTAAAGTTAACACAATTCAAGTTGTCAAAATTATTTTAAACAAGATTTCACAATTCAGTTGTTCACATTCGGTATCAAAAAAAAAAAAAAAAACTCTTTCCGATTCCGTTTTCTAAATATTTTTCAATTTCTAACTCTCTCCGTCAAATGTTGTTCGAAAACTGATTTCCTCAATCACTCAATAGTATACCATTGACTTGTTTTTAGTCGTTAATTCGATATTAGTGGCGTTAGTGGTATTAGTGGTGGTTGTTTTTGTTTTTTGTTTATTTCACTTATAGTCTGACTTCCTCTTTCAAATAAACAATAAAGTTTTCGCTCTTATTGTTTGAGTTGTTTCGAGTTTAGAATGTTTCTCTGTTTGGGCCGTATTTAGTGTGGTCAGTTACCTGTGGCAACAACGTGGAAAACAATACAACAAAAACAATTTACATTGAAATTCTAAAAACATGCCTGCAAATCAACAACAACAACAATAATAATAAAAACCAACAATTATTTAAATTGTGTGTTTAACTACGGCCAACTTCAGTTTGTTTATCTTTTTGTTTGAAAGTTGTTTAAAGTTTTTTTTTTTCGAAAGAATTTCACAAATTCAATTATAACACTGTTATCGTTTTATTTCCGCCAAAAAATTTTATTATTTGACTTGGAAATTAATTAGAGAGTATGTATTATTTGAAATAAATCATTGATCGCTGATAGGGTGCAGACACCCTATTGCCAGATATGGCATTATTTGCCACAAGCGTTTGTAATAAAAACAGTGGTGTTCGACAAGCTGCAGAGGACAGCCTGTTTTGGTATAACAGTAGCAATGAAAACCTGTCCCACAGCATCCCTGTCCGTTGAAAGAGATAGAAACGATCAGTGCTTTGAAGACTATGGTAGATAATGGGAGACAGGAAATTCAGCAGGGGACTTCGTGACTTAATGATTCTAGTGGCTAACATCCCTCTTCTTAACTGTCCCTTGGACAGAACCAGCAAAGAGACTGGAGAGAGGAGCTTTCACGCCGTTGATGGGGCCTGGACTTTTCTGTAGAGTGTAAAGAGGTGTTTGGAATGGTATGAAGGAAAGATAAAGAGAGGCAAATGAGCTTAAAACAATCGAAACGTGCGTTAGGATATGAAAGTAGGAGGAGATTTTAAAAGGACACTTTAGATTCAAAATACACTTGTTCAGGATAAGGATTGCATTTAACCCAACATATAGATTCTGTGATGATGACAAGGAATCATTAGAATACATTTTTGTACTTTCCATCTCCTACTACTTTCCCAGTGCCGCGATTATGTCCTAACGGTAATACTCCAGCCATGGCATCAAACTGTAAACTAATAGCATTAGGAGATTGAGCACGTTTCTACGTCAAAAAAATATTCTTCAACAACAACAAAATGCATGTAATAATAAAAATGTACTAAAATGTTTAGAAATTGAAATGTTTTTTTCTTTTTTTGCTGAAACCAGCACTCAGGGGATGGCCCCTACCCATGTAGTGCATTGTGCAGGTTTTTTAGGAAAATGGGTTATAGGAAGGTGGAAGAGAGGGAGTAGTGTTTATGGACATCTCAAGATGCGAACGGCAAGGAAACGAGTTGCTGCTAGGTGACTATAAAATGGCCAGTGCTATACCTTCACCATTAGTCTACAGCAATCGTCCCCAAGAAGCCCGCACCCTTTAGTCCTAGCTTCTCACACTACTCATGTTGTGTGTGTTAATTTTATACATGAGTGGCGGGACCTACAGTTTAAAGTCGACTTCGAACACAAATTTTATTGAGAAGCTTTATATGGCAATTTTATTTACTCTCAGAGTTTTTGCCAGAAATCTGCTGAGAGGAAGTCGCCGAAGAAATATTTTAGTTTTGATGTCTGACCTGGGATTCGAACTCGCCAGGAAACTAAAAATCTGTAACCAACTTCTGAAAAAGAGGAAAAATGAGTGAATTCTTTAATAATTTATAATAATTTAGATCCGAAAGTACAAAAAATTATAAATATTTCGACAAAGAATTTTCAATTTGCAAGCATTTTGAGGATAAAAAAAAACATAAAAAAAGAAATTATTAAAAAATTCGTTCAAAATAATTTAAATTTAATTAATTTTTGTATTTTTTAATTTTTTCGAATTTTAAATAGAAAATGACACAATGGCAACATTGTTGAGTGTATAATGGTAACCAGGCATATCGGTGAATGCCTCCACTTACATATGTGAAAATTACTTATTCTAGACATGCACCATCTAAATCACGATATACAGTACATGGATCTATGATAATATAGTACCATTTCGAATAACGGCATCTTGATTAGTTTCGATTTTATTCACCACACCGGATAAATTCACCACATTTTTTAAAAACTCACCACACTATAAACTCACCACAACTACAAAATTCACCACACTTCAAAAAATAAAATTAAATTTTTTGCCTCCAAATCAGCAGCAAGCTGACACAACAACAACAAAGCATTATGTTTTTGCTTTCGTTTTGTCTGAACCTGGGGTTGAACCGTGGCCTTTGGGTGAGCGAACTAATAATAGCACTACTTTTACTAACTTTACAACTACCATACTAACACCACTACCACACCACAACATACGCCATATGTTTTTTGTTTTTGTTTTGTCTGACCTGGGGTTGAACCGTGGCCTTTTGGGCGTCTAATAAGGCTTGTTTGTCAAAAATAATAGAAAAAAATTTTTGCATATAATCACGGATAATAGAGGTAATCACGGTTAAACGGTGCAGAAAAATTTAAGTCGATCCAAATTAAAATTAAGTCGATGCAAAAAATTTTCTTTTTCCATCCCGGATAATTGATGTTCCCGGATAATCGAATCACGGATAATCAAGGTCCTACCGTAGTACTGAAAAATATACAAAAGTACTGAATTTTTCAACACTGCTGTTGGCACACACAAAACATCTGTGAGAGACAACTATTAACATGGTTAACAGGTTATATTGTGGTTAACAGTCATGGAAGTGAAAGTTTTAGTTTACCAAACAAAAAAAATTTAATTGCAGAACTTTTTTTAAAACTGTTAACTTAGTAGCTAAGGACGTATAATACGTCTTTTGACCACGTTTATCAAACTGAGCAAACCCAATAAATAATAGGTGTATCTGAATGACAATAATTCTGAGGCGCCAATAAAAAAATTAATTTTTGCCATAAGGAAGGACAACTCATTTTACAACACTGCAATCAAACGGTGCCAATATAGTAGGCGAAACCAAAATTCAAGTTATCAATAGAAAGCATTTCAGGATGATTGTTAGGAATTCAAAAAATATAGAACTTCTATATCCGTCAGTTCAGAAGTGCTAACAACATAACTGACCAAGAAGGAGTTCAAATTTTTATCTTAAAATAAAACTGTGTCCAATATAAAAAATTATTATTATTATTGCCATGGTAGTGGTGCCACAGAACTGCTTATAATTCATCCAAACTTATTGCCCAGACAAACTTCAAGATGCTACTCAGCATCAGCTATGACAATTCCATGACCATCATCTGATATGTTCCACGGTATATCCTCCTGGGATGCATTAGTGCCTCACAGATTCCAAGAATATGTCCTGGTTTCCAGAATTGCAAGTGTGGAAAAACAGAAAAAACGGCGAAGTAGACTACTACATAACCCAGATGCTAACCGGTCATGGATACTTCGCATGCATCTACGAGGAAGAGGAAATGTTAGACGATGCCGAACACACTTTCTTCGGCTGCAGACGCTGGGCCGAAAGACATCAGGGTCTCGAGGCTGAAATCGGCATTATTAGTGCCACAAACGTCGTGCTGAAAATGATAAACAGCAGAGAAAACTGGAACGCAGTTAAACAATTTGTGCACTATGTCCTGCGAAAGAAAAAATATTATCTAGACGGAGTAGAATAACAGAAGAGCGGAGCCTGGACGCAGGCTGACAATGATTGAACTGGCACAGGTGCCAAAAGGGGTCCACCTCGAAGTAATGCAACCGTGGTTTCAAGGTGGAATGATACCCCGGTGAGGAGACAAGGCGGGTTTTTAGTCGGTATACCCAGTGGGAGAGTCCGACATACCATGTATGGTGACGACCTTCATGAATGCATAAAGCATTTTCTCTCCTTCCCACAAAAAAAAAAAAAATAAAAAAAAAGAATATGTCCTGATGATTTAGTCTTATCATCACAGAATCTATCTATATAGGTATGTATGTATTGTTTTCGATACCACATTTGATCTTCTCCATACATAAGATCTGCAATCTGAACCAAACAAGTTGTATTTGCTTTCATCAGTGAATAGCACAAAACCTTCCAAAATGAAAAATCATTTAATTCAAGTTCCCTATGTATGGAGAAGATTAAATGTGGAGCTGCTTGCCAAAAACATGAAACCCACAGTTTAGTACGGTGGTGGGTAGGTAATGGTTTGGGGATCATTTTCTGCATTTGGGCCTGGTGTATTACACTTTATCGATGGTACCATGGATCAGAATACATACGTATCTTAACACTTTGAAAGAAAGTTAGCCACTTTATAAGCAGAAACATTGTCTTGGTGAAAACTTTTATTTTTACCAAAATAACGACCCTAAGCATAAGGCTTACAATGTGCGGTCATGGTTACTTTATAATTGTCCACATGTTATGGATACACTTGCCCAGAGTCCAGACATAAACCCAATCGAAAATCTGTGGAGCTATCTCGATCGTAAGATTCGAAATCACACAATAAGTTCCAAGGATGACTTGAAAAGAGCTCTTCAGGACGAATGCGGAAAAATTGAACCAAGTTTTTGCGAAAAACTTGTGCGCTGTATGCCAAATAGATTGAAGATGGTGATAAAAAATAAAAGCATGCATACCAAATATTAATATTAAAAAATTACGAAGTTATCTTTAATTTTAGTGTGGTGTACGAGTTTCGCTTTGACATAGAAATTGCTACTATTTTACATATCGCTCCTTTATTACAACATAGTCATATCTCAAAAAATTAAAAATTTGTAGTTACTTAAGCAAAACTGCTCTTTTAGACCTTCTGTACATGTTAAAAAAAAAAAATCAGTTTTATATCCCAAGCTGAACCGAAGTTATAGCAATTAGAAGTTAGGCAATTAGATCATAGGACTTATGTCTTGAAAACTTAAATCGCATTTTGCCAAGTTCAAGTTTTTTTGAGATATGACTATGTTGCAATAAAGGAGCGATATGTTTTTAATAAAAAATTTTTTTTTTAATATTAACTTGAAGTTTTTATGTTTTGTTAAATTACTTAATACAATGAACTAATAAAATATAAACACTTTTATTTTTTAAGAGTTTCTTATTTGATGTTATAAGATAGTTTAAAAATTAACATAAGGTGTACGAGTTTCGCTTTGAGCTACTGTACTTCCCTTGTCAGTCGAACCTTAAGGCGCCTGGAGACGATCAAATAATACATATGTGTGAGTGTCGTGTGATTGAAGTTTAAAAGGAGACGTTCAAATAAATTCATCAATAATCATCATTTGCATTTGCCTAACCTAACTTTATACAATACATACAAACCGAAATAAATAGATTAGGGTATTCAATAGAAAGAAATCATAAATATAAATAAATTGTTTTTATTCCTTTTATTATTTCAAAAGTCAAAAAATGTTTGAATATGATCTAATTCGTACAAATTAAAGTTAACATACAAATAGAAGAAGAAGGAAGGAATAAAGTATTGAAAGAATTCATTGGAAATATAATAATTAAAAGATAAAACGAAAACAAAAAAACATACAAGTAATTGGGGGTTTCATTCATACAATATCTGTTTGTTTTTGTTTCTACTCTTGATTTAATTTTTTTTTTAGTTTTTTTGTTTTTTTTTATATTTCTAAACATATGTATGTTTGTGTGTGTGTGTGTACATAAGTAAATAATATTAAGAAGGGTATATATGTATATAAATATGTATGTATTATTAAACAATTTTAAACTGGTTTGTTTTTTTACTAGCAAACATAAAAAAATGACAAACACAGTTCAACATTCATTTGTATTTTGTTTAAGCCAACAACTTCATTAAATGAACTTATTTTAATATTATTTATGTATTCTATCTTAAAAAAGAAATAAAAAAAAATAAAAATAATATATATTATTTCTAATAAATTATAAGAATAATAATTATATTATGTATCAAAGTGAATCTTCATATCAATGCAGACACATAGTTTGCAATATTTTTTGTTGCGGCTGTCGTTGCCGTTGCTGTCGTTGACGATGATGATGATAATGGTGATGATGTTGGATGATCATAAGTAGAATTCGTCGCATTATTTTGCTTCTCACTGTACTGGTATTGATGTTGGCGTGTTATTGAATCAAAATCTTCGTCTTCAACTTGGTTGTCTGCAGTTTTAAAAAAAGGAAAATCTAGTACTCCATCCAACTGTTCAATTATATCATCCATGGTGTCACCTTCATTGCACGCTTGATCGGCTAAGGCTATAGCAATTGTTTCGTTCGCGTTATCACCAGAAATTGAACCGCCAAGTGTAGGGGCAGTAGTGATGTTTTGTTGTTGAGCAGTCTGCTGGACTACGGTACCTTTGGAAGAGACTGTTATTGCCCGTTGTAGTGTAGCATTGCTAGCATTAAATATGTTAACAAATCCTTTTTTGCCTCCAGCACCTGCCGTATTTGTAGGCACCATTACTAATTTGCCAGTAGTGCCGCCAGCCGAACCACCAGTTGTGATAATTTGATTCTGTGTTTGCGATTGACCACTGTTTGATGCAACAATAGTTACCGTTTTGGGCACAGCAGTTATTGTAGCCGGATTAGAAGACATTTGTACTGTCACCGCTTTGCCGCCTAAAGTTATTGTTTTCTGATGAACTCCTCCACTCGTGTTGATATTCGTAAATTGCTGCGTTTGATGTGTTGCCAGTTGCTGTTGTGTTGCATTGTTTCCGCCCGCCGTTGAAGTTATTGTTATTGGTCTTACGGCACTTGTCTGTACATTTCTTAACATTTTCATGCCAGATTGTGTGTTGACCTTATTGAGGGTAGTTGTGGACGCTGTAGTTGACGTAGAACCCACTATTGATACTATATTGGAAGATGAAGCATTTGTTACCACACCTCCTGAAGGTATCGTACGTATACCAGCTCCCGTAGTTACAATAATGATTTGTTGGTTGGTTAGCTGTTGACCTTGTTTATTGGTTATAACAAAGGCAGGCTTTCCCGATACATTTGAAGTCATTTTTCCCACTTGTAATATGTTGGAGTTCTTCATAATGACTTTACCTCCACTTAGCGTGTGGGGAGAGACCAGTTTCACTAAATTTCCGGGAACGATTTGTTTTTGTTGGCCTGCTGCTCCGGCTAAAGATGTTGCAACATTTCCACTGACTATAAATTGAGTTTGCTTGCCTTGAACACCGGTTACACCTTGAGTTACTTGGGCGCCGCCTGCTGCTGTTGTGGTGCCCTTAGCCATGTTAATATTAATTTTAGGAAATGTCTGAACGGCTACACCACCACTACTGGTTTTAACCAACTGAAATTGTACATTAGAACCGAGAGTTAAAGGTTTCTGTATAATGTACTGTTTGCCTCCTATGGTAGTTGATGTTGTGCCAGTGCCACTGGTAGAAGATATTGTTTGATTTCCTGTAATTTGATTAACAGTTGTTACCTGTCCCGGAGTGCCTGCAGTAGTTTTAAGTACGGCAGTAGTGTTTACTGTGGTGCCTGCTGTACTAAAACGTAAAGCTGGAGAACCTGTTGCCGATACCAGGCGCACTGTACTATTGGCAGAGCTGGTGGCCACCATAGTTGGCTGGGAAACGGTGTTGACTACTCTTAATCCTGCCGTGCTGACCGTAGCTGGTGAACCGGAAGTTATAACCATTTGTTGGGAAGTTATAGGTGATACCATTGAGCTGACCGTGGTGGTTAGAGTAGTGACCGGCCTGGAAACCACAGATGTTGGTCGGAATTTCTGCAATATTGTAGTAATATTAGAACTAGTGTTGACCACTGTTGCTTGAGCTGGTGATTGATTTATATTGGCTCCAGCTACAGAGGTAATAGCATGGGTCGTGCTTGATGCTGACCCGGCTGATGCAGTTACCATTGTCTGGGGTTGCTGGGTTTGTGCTATATAAATTCCACTACTTACCGGTTGAACAGTATTAATCTGGGTTTGTTGTTGGGTGATAATTGGTGATTGTACCTTATTAACGACGGTAGACTGATTGTTAACCACATTATTACTACCTCTTACAGGTACAATAGGCGCATCAATGGCAGCTGTCGTTGCAATAGGCGTAACTCCAGCTGTAGCTGCTGCGGCTGGTACAATTGGCACAGTTGTTGGTGTTTGTAATCTATGGAATTTACCACTGGATCCAGTATTCGGTGCATTTAACACCTGGGCTGCTTGATTACCATTGGCCATTACTTGTGGTGTCGTACTTTGTGATGTTAATGGCGTTTGATTAGGATTAACTTTGACAATGCCTGAAGGTGGTTCAATTTTCTGTATTTGCAGCTCATAGGCCGATGCAAAGGTGGTGGCCGTCCAGCATATTTCTAGTGCATGAGTGGAAGCTCTCACCAAAGCCACTTTAACTGCATATAAAGGACGATCTACTTCCAAATACCAAAGATCTTTACAGCATACTTGATTATTCCACGCCTTCCGATAGCCATCACGTCCCGACCATACGTACAAGCGGCTATGGATACCTATCGCACAATGGCCAGCTCTGGAGCGTGGTACATTCTCTTCCACGGTATCCATGGTTACATTTTCCCATGTCATCGTATCCAAATTCAATACGGCCAAAGTATTTGTACACTTCCATTCTCTTTCCGTGGTGGCTTTCGAGTCGTTTACAACCAAAGGCACCCATCCACCAAAAACATACATCTTATTGTTGATCATAGTGGCACTATGCAAAGAACGAGGCAAGGGTGCTCTGCCGCGTGTAATAGGTTTGGACCAGGTCATAGTGTCTATATCCAAAAGCCACAAGTCACCCAAGCGACAACCACTCATGCCACCATATATGAGAAGATATAATTTTCCAGTAGTTTTACAGGTGAAACTTACCCCAGTATGGGACTCTCGAGGCGGTGGACTTTCACCATAAGTTTTCGGCACAATCCATTTTCCATTATGGCTGTGAGCTCCTCTAGTCTCTAAAATATACAGATCATTTAAATATTTCGGAATATTATTTTTGGGATCGTCCGATTCATTTGCCAAACCACCAAAGAGCAAAATACGTTCTCCCACCAAAGTAAAACTATGGCCCAATCGGGGACAAGGAGCAACATCGTTGTCTGGAGCTTCCGGCTGCATTTTACGCCATTCCCATTTTGTAGCTTGCAGCTCATACAGTTCATTTGAATACTTGCCATATTCAATCATTCCGCCAAATATAAACATGCGCGTGCCTTCGCAAACAAAACCGTAAGCTGCACAACCAGGTGGCACATCTCCCTTCATGGCCGGCACGAACCATTGATTGGTTATGGTATTATAAACATGCAATTCATCAACGATGCCTTCATTACCGCCACCAAACACCACCATCAATTCCTTTATGTTTATAGCTCGGTGGCCATGTCTTGGCCGTGGTTGGGGTCCTGTAGTGTTGAAAACTCTTCGCCAGCGAAACTTTTGCTGCCACTTATCCATGTTTAAGGAATCGTTTTCCATTGAGGCGTCGTCGCCTGTGGTACTCAACTGCATTTCGGATAATTCACTTTGTGTTTCTGAGTTAGAAGATTGTTTCATTTGTCCCTGTTGTATTATATTTGTTGTTGCTGATATATCACTATCTTTTACCGCGTTGCCGTCACCATTATTGGAACTTTCCGTGTTCGTATTTATGGCCATATTACCGTTGCCTTGTCGTCTTTTTCTCTCCTTCTATTTTGTCTCTTACTTTGATTCTTCTTGTTTTAATTTTATTTCTGTTTCTATGCGTATGTGTGTGTGTGATCGTTAAGAAAGCATAAAAAATTTTCTCCTTCACTGTGGCTACGCAAATTCTTTTACGCGAAATGGCAACATTTGTAAAACACTTCACTACATCTATTATATGCAACGATTAATAAATTAAATATTTTTAATAGTTCTTTATTTTATAAATTTAACTGTTTAGAAAACCATAGAATAGGCACCAAGATTGTTTGTCCCGTTTTACTTGTTTTTTTTATTATTTTTTGTATCTTTCTTTAGTTCAACTTCCTTTGATTTATGCAAACGCGAAGAAAATAAACAACAGAGCGTTAAAACGCTTATAAGCCGTTGCTAAATTTTTAAGTCGCTTGAAAGCAAACCATTTGGTGTGGTAAGGAACTAATAAGGTTTATAAAATATTGGTTATTTATTAGTCTTGTAAATATTACATCTGCAAAAAAGTTTTTTTTTTATATCAAATTTTTGTATATTTTTAAAATTGTTTTATAGTCTTATATTTATTAAGTTTATTATTATTTTTTTAAGTATTTAACTTTGTATTTTGCCGGTTTACACAGTCGCACTTTTAACGGCGTCGTTTTATATTTCACTGACTTTGTATTATTGGTTAATTGTTTGCTTCTTATTTCGATTATACATTTCGCGTCGATTTCGATGCAACCATCATCCGTCAAAACTCCTTGTTAGCAATACAATACGTCTATAAGTGGCAATGCTACGAATGACACAGCATGTACCATACAGCTAGGCGTCTCCATCGCTAAATACGTAAACGCCAATAGTTAACGTTTAAATAAATTCCATTCAAACGTTATTCAGCAACGTAAACAGCATACTTCAAATATTGTGAAATTTAATTAATTAATGAAAAGTTTAGAGAATCATTGAATGCCAATAAAAAATAAATATTTTACAATTAAAAGAGAATAAAAAAAACTTTTATAAATATATTGTATTATTAAAAAATTAAAATTATATTTTAAATGCCGTAAGTGTGTCTGCTAAAGCATAACATACATAACAATTTCATATTATAAGTTTATAAGTCGTAGATTTTTAGATTTAAATACAAAATTAACTTCCTCGTGGAGTGCACCGGTAGTCTAGTTGGTAGTGTACTAGACTATTAGCGTGAGGATCATGGGTTCGCTTCCCACCAGAGATTCTGATATATTACGCAATACGGCACAAAAGATCTAAATTGCTCGGCTCGCAATAATTAGATATAATTCCTAATTGTATAGTAATAAAGAAATAAATACATACATAAAATAAACTTTCTCATGAACAGAATAGTCACTGTAGTACAACTTAACGAGTAACGCTGCAAGCTGTTAAAAACAGATATTGAAATAGGTTTCAACTGAATACATGTCTCTATAAAGGTTAAATTAATTTCAATACACCCTGTTGTTAAAAGCGTCTTCTAATTACGTTGCATTAGACGTTCCATGTAACACAATATAGATTCATTACGTATTAGCATGGTGTATACTGAATACTCGTTTACGTACTTGGAATTGATTTTTTGCTGGCTATATATTTATGGCGCATGAGTGATATTGGCCTCTAGTGTATGTATAATACATATCATCTGACAGTGACAATAACAACAATTCTTAAAAATTGTTGACGTACACACAAGCCATTGATAATCATTCACAATAAAATGTTACACAATTCTCTTTCTATTTTCCAAACATATGATATGCGCATATTTGTTTATACAATATTAAAAATATTAAATTTTTTATTGAACATAGAAAGCAAATTGTGGTAAAAAGAAATATAAATGAAATTAATATAAACATTCAGTCGCACTCATACGTATGTATGTATTATGCATGTGTGTAATATCAAATATACATATATGTATACACATAGGCCTTTAGAGTTTAACACACATAGTAAGTATTTGCATATGAAAGTTTCATTATTTCGGCAAAAGAATATAAATAATTCGAAATTATTTATGCAAATAATAAATTTACATTCAAAACAAATAATCGGGGCATTTCTTTGCTCTACCCATTCAAAGTTATTGTGAATGGTTGATATTGTGAGTTATAAATTTATGTGGTATTGAATTTTGACATTTATCCTATTGGTGTTGCTCTCCCTATAGGTAGACTCTTCTAACAAATTTCACTTTACAGTATACAGCATTGGAAAACGCAATATGCGATGTTGTTTGATTACTTCTTGAGCAACTGAACGAACGTAATACTTCACAGAATGTTTCAGAGAAATTTTTTAATAATTTGTAAAATTTGGCAATTGTTGGTTATACATTTCTAACATTTTGTTACCAAGTCTTGGATGATTTTAACATAACAGTGGATAGCAATTTGAATCAAATATTTTTTTGGGCCGGTAACCACTTCTAAACTTAGTTAAGAGGTACCGTAAGGTACGGTGCTATATCAAGTTCTTTTTTAATTTGTTTAAATAATCTTGTCTCTTTAACATCCAATCCTAAATACTCGTTTGATAATTGTTAATATGATCGCTCCCGCCAGACCTACATCCAATCTTCAAATTGGGGCGTGCAAATAAAGTCGATTTTAGAGCATGATCTGTGTTGTTTATTGACTTATACCAGCAACATTAATAATATGCCGTCTGCCACTCAATGTTTGTTTAGGAATTGGCTAAAATGATTCAAATTAACGAAATAAAATGATTCATAAGATACATATTCATGGTCAATAAATATAGTTGGCACTTACAAAACGATAGACACGATTAAAATCCAAAGTGGGCGTTGGTAAAGCCTAGTGTTTAAAGTATCTGACAACAAATCTAAGCTTCTCAGGTTTGAATAGAGCTGATGACAAACAATTCATTACGTTTTATCAAAAAAAAAACCATCTAGAAGCTCTGACTAAGCCGTGGTAAGTCAAAAATTAGAACATATGTACATAAGGATGTCAAAATAAAAGGCTCAATAAATAATTATTCGGAAAAACTTTTGAAAACTAATTTTTCCTCGTTTATCGCTTCGTAATGTTTTCAAACGAATAATTTTTTACACTAATAAATAATATGTACATGAATTCCGTACTCTGACTTGCCGCGACCTTGAAAATGGTTTTTGACATTTTCTTCTGTTTTCAAATTCGCTATTGCTTCAAATTTTTTTTCGTATTCTTTTTGATTTGCTCTTGCAATAAAACAACTTAAGGCAAAAAATTACACAGAAAAAAAAGCAACAAGCACACAGCACGTGTCTGTCCTAAAGAGAAGTTTTTCGTCGCAGGATTAAATTAATCAAATTGGAGAAAAATCGCAAACACAATTGGAACCCGTTAGAGATTGTTTAAAAGCATACGGAGTTGATAGGTTAGTCGTTTGGAGGAGAGTAGTTTTAATTCAAAATTTTGCACAGAAACAAAAACAAGCGCGCACACATACTTTTAAACACATTAACGAGGCGAGGGCAGAGACACAAACACTACCGTCGTCAGTCATGTTTTATTTAATTGGTTTGGGTTTAGGAGATCCCAAGGACATTACAGTAAAAGGCCTTGAAATTGTAAAGCAATGCACAAAGGTATATTTAGAAATGTATACATCCATATTGGGCTGTCCCAAAGAGGAACTGGTAAGTAATAGAAGTTCTGTGTGTGTGTGTGTATGATTAACGTAATGTTGGCAATACTTTTTTTTTTGGTGGTACCAGGAAGCGTTTTATGGTCGTCCTATATTGTTAGCAGATCGTGACCTCGTCGAACAGGGTGCTGATGAAATTTTAGCTGGTTCTGGCGAAGAAGATGTGGCATTGCTGGTAGTGGGCGATCCATTTGGCGCCACTACACACACTGATTTTATTTTAAGAGCCAAAGAGAAGAAAATCCCTTACAAAGTGATACACAATGCCTCTATAATGAATGCAATCGGCTGTTGTGGCCTTCAATTGTACAAATTCGGCGAAACGGTATCAATCCCATATTGGGACGAGACTTGGAAGCCCGATAGTTTTTATGATAAAATCAAGCTGAATCGACTGCACAATATGCATACACTGTGTCTGCTTGACATTAAGGTAAAGGAACCAACTCTAGAATCTTTAATGCGGGGGCGAAAAGAATATATGCCGCCACGTTTCATGACCGTAGCCGAAGCTGCCCAACAACTAATGGTCATAGTGGATAAGAAGGATGCACTCGAGCGCAATACAATTCTGAATGAACAATCTCTGTGTGTAGGATTGGCTCGAGTAGGCCATGACAATCAACGTATTGTAGTAAGTACGTTGCGCGATATGGCTGCAACAGATTTAGGTGGACCTCTGCATTCGATTGTTATACCTGCTAAAGAAATGCATCCCTTAGAAGTTGAATTTCTACAACAGTTTGCCACATTAAAATTAGACAATTACATTCATTAGATGTGTAATAGAGAAATTTAAGATTTCATTTTTATTTTTCATTGTAGAAACCTAATTGCGTATTCCAAAAAAAAAAACAGCAATCTGTCAAGATACCTTTAAAAGGTTTATTTACAGGTTTGGTTAAGCTTTAAAAGTAGGATTGTTATCCGCCACTGTCTCTTAACTTTAATTTTATTATTATTTTTTTTTTTCTATGAATTTTCTTTAACAATTGCAATAAGAAGTGTTTTCTATATTACTTTTTGCCGTTTAAAAAAAGAAAAGTTGATTACAACAATTCTGTTTGGCTTTTTTTTTGTAGTTCTTAACATAGAGTCTAGGTGAATAATTTTATTTCCAACTTAAAAAATAGCATTTAAAAGTAGTTGAACAGAGTTTTGAATTTAATTAATAATTTTATTAGTAACATTGTGGATCATTTATAAAATGAAATTGAATCTAATATTATATTTTTACATTGTATGTTGTTTAATTGAATACATAATTGATTGATTGAATCCTTAAAAAAAAAAAACTAAGAATCTTTTAAAATAGAAAATAAATAAAATAATGTTTGATGTGAGATCCTGAAGAAAATATAGTGCGTTGTTATTGGTATTCGGCTGAAGTAATCAAATTTTATTAAAAAACACGTTACACGCGATTTATGCGAAAACTTTTGCGACGTTGTTTTTGTTTAATTCTCTTTTGATACAACTTCCAAAATCGCTTTACGTTAATGCGATGACTTTTTTGTAGCATGTCTTTTTTCAAATTTTTCGAGGGAAAAAGAATATAAAAAAAACGAAATTAGTTTAAAAATAATTTGAAAAAAGTTATAAAAAACAGAAAACAACTTTTTTACCCCTCTGTTTTTTTCTAAACCGCTTGCCCACAAATAAAATGAGTCGTCGCAAAAGTTGTCGTGTAAATCGGGTGTTACTTGGTTTATAATGTCTAATCAGAAGGATAAATTATGTGAGAATATGTATTTAAAAGCGAAACAAACAAAAAAAAATTAATGTTATATCGGTAGTGCAGCATTTATTTCATATAAGAATTTTATAAAAGCGAACTCAAAATCTTATCTATCTGGTTCAAATGCTATGATTCTTAAAATTTTTTCCCAGTGAAATTATTTTTTTAAGATATGTATGTGTGTGCGTGTGCAAACATTTATGTAGTTGCATATGGATCTGAAGATATGCTTGTGGTGATTTTTAAACATTTTTCTAAGTGAGTATGAAAAGGTAAAAAAAGCTATTGCAAAACTATTTTACAATATATTATGTTATGAAGAATATTAACGGACAACAAATATATTCGTGATATATGTATTCATTACATTATAAAGTACAACTTGTGGAAATTTTTATGGTAAATATGAATATACAAGTATAGGATAGGATAGAATCTTTGACAAGGTCCAATGTATAATGCAAGTTTATGAGGACTTATCAGACAATGGTATTAAGCCTCAGGTCGAATTATTTTCATGATATAATATTCTACATCGCCGTAGTGTAATAGGTAGTGTGTTGTCTTATTATACGTAAGACCACGGTTCAAACCCCAAGCCAGACATCAAAACGAAATATTAAAAAAATATTTCTTCGGCGAGTTTCTATCAGCAAGTTAATGGTAAAAACTGTGGGAGCAAATAGAATTGCTACGGAAAGTTTCTAAAAAAATCTGTTGTTCGGAGTCGGCTTAAAACTGTGTATTGCCCCTAGCACGAGCTTTACTTATGGATTGCACATTAGAGGGAAAGATAATCTACCCTAGATTCTCCCGGATTACTTATAAGTTTTATTCTTCTTGTCTTGTCAATAATACGGTCTAATTTGGTTTCTCGCTATCATGGAAAATATATTTTTTTTCTATTTAAAAATGACTACCAATTGAAATATCATCATCCACTACACCTGTTTATATTCAAAACAGAAATGGTAAAGCGAAAACCTCATGCAAATTAAATTTAGTATCGGATGCATTAAATATACATATCTCTAAAAACGTAAGTAATACTTGTTGATACACTAAAAATCTGAATCTTGAATTCTTTCGCTTTCAAAACTAACAAAGTCTATGTAGATTTCACCGATTATCATTTACAAATTATTTATTAAATAAGTAGCGTTTGTATACATTTTATATTTTGCCAATTACAAGAATTAAGAATTTTCCTTTTAATAAATAACTTAGAAATATAATCCCCTCATACGCCTGCCAGAACCTTGACGATCGTAGAGGACATTAAATTTATTAACGAAATGATTCATATCGTTGCAACCCTTTGTCATCGAACCCAAATAGCTAATTAAACCCACATCGTTACATTGTGTGTAAAATTCTTCCTGAAAGGCGGCCCCTTGCATTACTGGCAAACGATGGCTTAAAGCGTAAATTTCTCGTAAGATTTCTTGATTTGCCGATAATTTACCAGCCTCCACATCTTTTATATATTTCAGAACTATTTTAATACGTGTATTTAACATTTTAATAGCACTTTCCTGAGCCACTAAATGTTCGGCCACATAGGATTTTTCACCAGTATCGTTTGTTGACATTCTTGCAACATGATCCACCCCAATGCGTTCAGCTTCTTCCGTAGCCAAGGTATAAGAAAGAGGCACAAATAACATTTTAGCTTCTCCACGTACTATGTCAATAACAGATTCGTATAGTTTTAAAGGCAATTGGTCAACGCTGCGCGACAATGGATTCAACTGCAACATTATAGGACATTCATTTATTTCTGCTATTTGATGATGAACTCTTAAGTCCTTATCGGTGGGTTGTTCTCCAGTCGTATACCAGCCAATAAAGTCCAACTCACTGAAAACCTATTTCGAATAGTCAAAATGGAATTATTAATATAAATGTTCGTAATAATTGTATTCATTGAACCCACCTGTTTATATTGATGTTCTTTGGTCATGTAATAGTCTCGATTGATGAATACATCTTCCTCTATGATATCCGTTTTCAATTCGAACGAATTCATAACCTCTATATTACGACCTTTTTGTTTACCAATCAATGCCCCATACACTTTACAAGTTTCGCCAGCTTGGGCTCGAATACGTGTCCAATGCTCTGAGATATTCATTATAACCAATGGATGTAGAGATATTGTTACCGAGGGTACGGAACTCGCATCAGCCATGACATTTTGACCACTGGATACTCCAGAGTTTGCTTTAGATTTTCCACTAGACTCACCGGTTGTATGAAGGTTGGTAGATGAGCCAGCCTTAACATCTAAATCCACATCCATTTGCTCCATTTTAATACAATATTTTAGCTCTGATGATCAAATACGAATATAATTTTATAGGAATTTGTGTTTTTGAAAAGAAATTATTTCGAATTTATTGTTTAACAAATAATGAAAATTCTTTTGTTTTTACTTTTGCTTCTGCTTCCCTCTCTCTCTCTTCTAATGTTAGCAAATGTCATTTATTTATTCATATGGTAACCTTTATAACTCATGTAATGTGGCAGCACTTTAAACCATTGCTCTATGAAAGTATGGCATGCGCTCAAAAGTAACGGTTTACGTTCATTAGTAAAAAAAACAGTGTTGTGAAATAAAAATATGAAAATCAACCATTTTGTGTCTTTCTTATTGTAAAAAGTGAAATAAATTTAAATCTTTCATGATTAGAGTTAAAAATTTAATTGATTTTATAAATTTATTGATTTTATTGTCGTAAAATGAGAAAAGTTTGTGAAAATGTAATAATTTATCATGTAAGCAACTTTATTCATAAAATGTGAAGTGATTTTAACTCCAGAGCCGTTATATTAGTCGATTCGACCGACAGTGCACTTATTTTCATATCCAGCTTGAAGTCTTCTGTATTCTCATACGTTGGTATGCTGGTCATGTGAGCAATCTTAATTTTCAGTAAGTACCACCTATTTCTTTAAATAAAAAACTTATGATAGCCGTATCGGCTGTTTACATACATATAACAAATATCATGAGAATAGAGTTAAAGTATGTTGTATTAGGGCTTCCAATTGAATACTTTCTTGGAAGGACCCCTAGGGGTAATAGGGGAGATTGTAAAATCTTTAGGTTACTATCGTCCATTCTGGGCCGTTCTAGGGCGAAATGGGTCCAGTGTCTGAGAAAAAAGTGTCTTAGGACCTTCTTAGAATTTCTGTTTGGGCATTGTGCACTCAGGGTGAGGTTTAGTTTATCGAACACTGGCATCCCCAGTTTCTGTAGATGATGAGATAATTGAGAGAAGACTTAGGGAGTTGAAAACATCTTGTGCGTCTATCAAAGCCTTTAAAGACACTGACCAACGACCTGGATTTCTGAAATGATCTCAGTGAGGGAGAGGTCTAGTTTATCGAACACAGGCATCCCCAGTTTCTGTAGATGATGAGATAATTGAGAGAAGGCTGAGGGAGTTGAAAACATCTTGTGCGTCCGTCAAAGACTTTAAAGACACTGAACAACGTCCTGGATTTCTTAAATGATCTCAGTGAGGTTACAACTGCTAATATCTGTTGACATTATTTTCTAATATCTCTTTTTCCTGTTTTTTGTTTGTCACTTCCTCCTTTTTATATATTTGGTTTCCGATGCATAGGAAGATATTCTCAATGAATCTTTTTCTTGGCTCTATCTGGGTGAAGGAAAGAGTATATGTTAAACCACATTCGTAACCTAAAGCACAGTGAATGCGAATGAAATTTACAATTTTTACATAATTACTTATAAGGGTGTACTTAGTATAGTTGTCGTTTTAAATATAATTCTATTATGCCTGTTCAAAAGAAACTTTCGTTCCTTGGCATCACAAATCTTTTTAATGTTGGAATATGCCGTCGCCGTAGTCAAGTAGGTAGTGTGTAGGGCTTAATAGACGTGACGACACGGTTTAAACCCCAGGTATCTCGAACAATACGAAATATGTAATATATTTCTTCAGCAACTTCCTCTCAGCATATTTCTGGGCAAAAACTCTAAAAATTGTAATGAAAAGTTTCTCAAAAATCTGTCATTCGGAGTCGACTTTAAAGTGTAGGTCCTGCCATGGATAAAATTAACATACACAACTATGAGAACTAGGTCGTAATCCTGACTAAAGTGTTGTAATGACCAATTGTGTATGTACGTATATGTATGTCGAATATCTAGTTTGTCTTTTCTTAATCATTATCATATCTACAAAGTAATTTTCAACTATATTTAGATGAATATCAAATAATATCGTATTATCCAATAGTTTTTTGACGGTTTATATAATTAAAAAGTTGTATGAAATGAGTTCATTTTAATACCAACGCTGTTAAGTAGTGATTAGAATTCGTAATAATTGGTAATTAGATTGGTTTTTCTTGAAGGTTTACCTAATAATCACTATTGCGATTGTTTATGATGTTGGAAAAACATTTTAAATAGTTTTTTCCCTTTTCCATTCGCTGGGGAACGATTAACCACATTGGTCTATTGCTTTTAATTTTATTAAAAGAATTTAAATTTTGTTTATTATTTTACTTTTGTGGCTGACTATATTTTGTTTTTTTTTCAAGTTATTTTCAATTATTACCTACAGATGATGACCTCGTGGCTAGTGCTTCTGAATTTCCTTTGCAGACCATTTAATTCAGTTATAAATTAAATGTATGATAATAAATATACACAATTTTGCTTGAATATGATGTAATGTGTGTGGTACAGGAAGTTATGAAATCAATTTAGTCCTTTAAGTCAAAAGTTACGCAAAAAGGTAACTTTTTTGTCACTCTTATGTACAAAAAACCAACTTCTATTCAATGTTTGTTAATTCCCTTTAGAACCATTAACTAACTGGAACTTGAGGGACCTTCATTTTTATATTTATGGATTAATTTCAATTTTAATTCCCTTTCCTTTTTTTTCAAATGATAACAAAAATTTATTATTTTTTTAGAGTTTTGTATATTTTTTTTTTTTTTTTGTAATACATACGCATTTATTTATGTAAATTATGTATTATTTTTTTTTTTACGCCTTAAATGCTAAAACAATAAGTGTTAATTCTTATTTATCGTATTTTGTGTTATAGTAGTGGTAGTAGTATATGAATTAAAATAAATATTTACAGAAATTTAAAAAAATTTTGTTTAATACAATAAGTATTATACCAGACCATATAAATGAGATGAATTTCAAAAATTGTATGGAACAGTATAAAACAAAGCGTATTACTAAAATATTTTTAACTATTATTGAGAGTTAAAGACGTTTATTTACCGCGTTTTAAATTATTTTTCATTTTGTTGTTGTTTTTTAATTATACATACATACGACGATATATAAATTGTAAATGCTTAAAAATTATTGTATTTTTTTTTCTCTTAGATTTCTTGGTTTTTTTTTTGTGTGTTTTTGTTTTGTTCAAAAAGAAGCCTTAAATTTTACAAGCAAAACTTATTTATTAAATGTTAATAACTATTTATGTATAAAAATAAAAGAAAATTAATTTAAATAATTTAATTAATGGGAGAATATTTAAAAAGAAAATTAACAAAAAAATAAAAAATTAATTTGTTAAATATTAAACAAGGAAAACAGGCTTTTACAACAAGCAGTTATTATTATTATTTTTTCTTAGTGATAAAAAATTAATTTAATGATATTTTTATAACAGTTTTTCTTTTCATTTCTTTAAGTTTTTTAACTTAAGCGGGCCATAATTACATAGACAGTTGGTTATAAATGTGTTTTATAAACTAAATAATAATAGTTTTGATTTCTATTTCTTTTTATATTTTATTTTTACTAAGAATCAATATAGAATTTTCTTTAAGAGAGATATATGTATGTAATATATTGTTATATTGTGCTTGATAACTCCTTAAACAGTTTTGTTATATCATATGTCTTCTTTTAATCACTTTTCGGACAGGAAAAAAATATTGATGAAAATCTATCACAAATTTATAAAATTTTGTGTTACTATGGTTGGTTCATTTATTCTTTATTTACAATAATTATAACTTTATGCAATAATTTTTAAATGATTTATTATACTATTTTAAAATTAGAAGAAAAAAAAAAATTTTAATTTTACAATACAGAATAAAATTGTTTATAAAGATCAAATGAAATAAAAAAAATTTCATAAAAAGTAACAATTGATATTCAACCCACACTTTTCTATTACAAATAGAAAATATGTAAATCATGTTTTAAAATGTGATTAAAACAAATCTATTTCCATTAAAAGAGATCTACAGATATTTTTTTTTTATATAATTTGAATTTTTATATAATTTTGAATTTTAAACGTCATTGTTATTTTTTTTATTATTATATATTACAATTCACTGTATTCTTTTTAAAAGAAATTCTAGATTTTGTAGGATAAAAAAAGAAAAAAAATTTCTAAAATTAAAAAAAAAGATCACATTCGGAACCCAAAAAAACAAAAAAATATAAAAAATTATATTATAGGCTTAGAAACTTTTCTAGAGGCGGTTTTCATTTCAACCAAAAGCAAAATAACTGTTTTACACCCACCCACTTAATCCGTCTTAAATATTAAATTTAACAAAAATTATAAAAACAAAATGAAAAATAATTAATAATAAAAGAAAGAAAATATAGAAAAACCCCTGAATACAAATGTTCAATAGTAAGTAGACTCGTAATGCCCAGAATGATGATATAAATGATGTGATGACGTTGGTGAAGGCTGATAATGATGTTGTGTCAGATGTGTATGAGTATGACGATGACAACGTACTATAGCATGAGTAGTAGAGGTTTGTGTATGATGCGGATGATGATGCAATTGAAACCAATGCGCTGCATAGTGTTGCCACAATAAATTTCAATCTTTTTGCTGATTACCAGCTGTGCCACCATGTTGTGTTGGCTGATGATGCCCATTGTGTGTAGGCTGTCCTTGAGTCGCCGGCTGGTGGTGATGCTGCTGTTGCTGCTGATGATGATGGTGCTGCCCTGCATGATTGTGGGCCATAGAACTGGCAGCCACCACTGCTATTGTAGCTTGTTGTGGCAGATGATGGTGATGCAGACCAGCCACATGCGAATTTTGTGACATTTGTGGATGATGTGGTTGTGAGCTGCCATTTGTTGTGTGACTGCCATGTAAAACACCATTTGTTTCATTTTTAATGGTCGTATCACGTGGCAGCAGATAAATGGAACCATCAGCGGCTTGTTGCAAACTATATTCAGCAGGCGAACAGGGATTGCCCTCAGAATCACGCAAGTACTAAATCAAAACATACATATAAAGTCTGAAGATTTTATAAAGTATTCATCACTTACTTGGAAAATGTGGCGATGAAGAGCTCCAAACTTATTCGATACCCTCTTACGTTCGTTGAACAAACGTTCTCGTTGTGCTTGCAAATCATCCTTACGGCGACGTACTTGTTTTACTTCATCCTCCAGTGATAAAATCTGATCCAATTTACGTTTGCGACAATTTTGAGCGGCTACTTTATTCTTGCCACGGCGTCGTATATCGCGTATCAACGACAATTGATTTTCACTTAAGTCGTATTTCGACAAACGCTCATTAAACTCATCCATGGGTAAATTAATGATATCCGTTACTGGTATGGGAATGTTCATAGACCGAGCACGTTTCTCATCGCGTGTCAAATAGTTTTCTTCCTCACCGCCACTGCCGCTACTATTGTGAGCCGACTTTGACGATTTAGTGGAGGAGGATGAGATAGAGGTTTTCTTGTCACGCTGCTGGGGGCGTGGTAGAGATCCCGTGCCCTGAGGCAAAGTGTACGTATGATTATGTTGCACAATTTCGTGTGGTGTTCGCGGAGTGCGCATAGAGAAATCTAACGAGTAGGCACCACCATACGCATGGTGTTCTTTACTTAAAGTTGGGCCACCCATGGCACCACCCTCTAAGCCATTTGCCAAGCTATTTTCATGTATAACAGTTATAGACGGATAAGGTTCATATTCATATTTAATTGAATGAGCCGGACCATTTATTACATCGTTGGTCGACACAGCAGGATTAGCATTTGCTGCATTTACGCCAGGCTGTTCGTTAAGGAATCGTTTGCCAAACATATGATGTTTCTTTTGAGCAACGGGAGGTTGACGAGTACCATCATTTAAGCGATTGTTAGTGTTGTTATTGTAGCTGTAATCATAGGGGCCGCCATATTTGCCCTGGTGATAATCTTGGGCGGAATCACTGCCCTCTCCCCATTCACCATCCGATAAGGAGGGCACACGTTCGGAACCCATGGAACTAACAGCACTATCGCTGGAGGCATCCAGACGATCAGTGCCAGCTTGACCAGCAGCCGAGTTCATTAAATCAGTTGTCATGCCAGAAGCACCAGCTGCGCCAGCAATGTTAGAACTGCTCATGGATATACCGCTGGTCGAACCCGATGCTGAGCCAGAAGCAGTATTACCATGACCACTGGAAATGCCTAAGACTGAAGAATTATTGCTGGTGCTATTGTTGACATCAACCATGCGGCAAAAACCTAAAAAATAATGAAAAAAAATTATTGTTTTGGAGATCACTACAAACTACAATACTAATTAAGACTATCGAATTAAAGTGGGATTTTACTTTTTTACGCAGATAAGAATTTTATTTACTTTCAAAATAGAAAGATTTCTTCTATTGATTAGACAATCTGGATATTTTTAAACTACATACTTAGAATTAAAGTAATTTTGCTAAAGGTAAAGGAATTTTAAAATGTTTCTTATCTTTATTTCTAATTATAATTTAATTTCTTTCTTATTCTAATAGTTATAGATTTGTCAAGTCATTTCAGATCTCAAATGACTTGCAAAAAAGTGCTTTCATCATGATTTAAAAATAAAGTTTTAAAAGTAAGTCTTAGGATGGGACTGAAACAAACTAATTTATACAAACATTTTATTAAACAAATTTAATGTGCATACATCGTACATATATATTTTATGAGAATTTTATAGGTCAGAAGTTTTTTTTTTTATTGGCAACTTAAATCTGAAAGAAAAAGAAATGCCACAATTTTATTCTTAATTTTAAAAATATTTTCTCTTTATTTGTAATTTGAAAATTTTAAAGCATTTATTTCCGAAATTTCTTGTCTTTTATCGTCTATATCGACGCCTCCACTCTATAACGTTCTAAGTGTACTTAGAACGTTTTTAATGTTCTTGCTTTTTAAATTCTACGTTCTCTAACTTAAATACTGTCAAGATTTGGTTAAGATCCGTCGATCCGTTCCGAAGTTATAGGGAAAAATCTACTTAGAATACACATATAGTTGTACGTCGCGTGAAAACTTTGAGAGCTCATAACTCAAAACACACTTTTTCGACTTAGAATGTTATGGAACGGAGGCGTCGATATGTATGTACATCTATAAAATTATTTGCTCTATTCCGAGTGTTTCTTTATATTGTCTAATCACTGAAGTTCAAAAATATGACTTGCGAAAAAAAAAAAACAAATTTTGCATATCAGCATGAGTTTCATAAATAAATAGCCTGGTGTTTTTTTTCTATCGATGTTATCAGTTTTAAGACATGTTGGGTTTGAGTCAAGGTTGTATACATAGATTTATTTAAAATCTATTTAATTTTTTGCGTAAATAATGATGTAATAGAAATAATTTTAAAACTGGTATGAAATTTATTTTATTGTTGACAATAGAATCAATCGTTTGACTAGGTTGTATCCATTATCCCAGATCTATAGCATTATTCGTGTTAATCCTGGCTTTACCACCGTTTGCGAAACTTCACCGTACTTCGTCTATGATCTTTTTCGCACATTATTGTCGTATGTGATTATTCGCTTCAGAAATTCTTTGAATATCCAGCTTCCTAGCAGTTTCCACGCTACTGACGTGGCGGTCTTTCTACATTTTTTTCCATAATTTCATCCCCTTTTTTTTTAGTGAATGGTCGATCATAGCGGTATGCATCTTTAAATTATCGGAATTATCCGATATTAAACGGACAAATCGTTGCGTTGATGTTTTGGTAATTACTCAGTCGTCTCCACATACCTATTTCAAAATTTTTTATCTTTAACAATTTTATCTTTAATATAATATATTTTATTTAATATATAATATATTGGAAGTCGCCGTAGTCTAGTAGGTAGAGTGTGTTGGCCTATTAGACGTGTAAAGCCAGGGTTCGAGCCCCAGGCCAGACATCAAAACAAAATACAAAAAGTATTTCTTCGGCGATTTCCTCTCTGCAGATTTCTGGCAAAAACTCTGAGAGTAAATAAAATTGCCATGAAAAGTTTCTCAAAAAATCTGTCGTTCGGAGTCGACTTTAAACTGTAGGTCCCGCCACTTATATATAAAATTAACACGCACAACATAAGTGGTGTGAAAAACTAGGTCAATAATCCTGACTGTAGGGTTGTAATGACCAATTATGTATGTATGTATGTATGTATAATATATTGCTAAATATACTAGCAAAATATTTTCGGAATTTCTAACCATTTGTAAATTTTTTTTAGAAGTAAAGAGGCAACAATATCATGGTTTTCCCCGATAAATACGATTTAAATTTCCATTAGGGAAGGGAATACCCCCACTAAAAGCCAGAGAATAAAATACTTCTTTAGATTAATTCATAGAGAATTTAAGAATTTATTTAAATTTTATGTCAGAAATATGGATTTCAATACATATCCCAGCATTTTTAAATACATATGTATGTATGTATTTATTTTTCAAAAGTTAAAAGTTGCGGTAAACCTTACATTAAAGCATTATTTTTAACTAAACATTTAGTTAAAAACATATGCAATTTTATACAAAAATAAAAAATGCGTTAAAATAATGTTAACAAGTAGTTTTAAAAGAAACACTTTGAATTTTTATTTTACCTGACCCGACCAACTTGTTGATATTCTTTTATTTAATCTGTTGATTCTCTTGTTAAAAAAATTCACTTTTATTCACCACAAAACGTTGAAATGAAAAGAAATTAATTGAGTATTATTTTCTTTGAAAAAAAGAATTCAAAAAAAGAATGACTCAGCATTTTAAAAATAGTAAACAGCGCAAAATAAAGCAAAAATAAAAAATTAAATAAAAAACAACAAATAATACAGTCAGTACTACAACGACGGTATAAAATCATACAAATGAGTAACAACAATAGTGATGCTTAAAATTATAGGTACAGCTGAAAAAACAATAAAATCAAGTGTATTCCTCATGGAATATTTTTCAATTAAAACTGTATTAAACCGTTTGGTATTTTCCTTTTCTTAATTTTTTAAACTGAATTTGTTTAATTTCATAATGACTAGATTTTTCCGCAACACTGTTTACATATAACACGTTGGAATACGGTTGTTTTTTTTTTCTGTTGTTTTAATTTATTAAAAAATTTGCTCTTTGTTATTTTTCCTCTTTAATGCAATATAAATTATTACTCAATACAAGTTGGCAGAGAGAGAGAGAGAAAGAATTTTGTTTTCTACTATTCTACGCTCTAGAATAAGTCTTGTTTGGTATGATTAATAAAAAAATATACTAACAACAATGCAACACGTTAATATTTTACAGTAATAACAATATGATATTAATGAATTATTATCTACAAAATGTGTGGCCTAAATGTACGAATGTACACATCTATGTATGTATGTATATAGAATATGAATTAACAAAATCTTAAAGAACACCAACAATCAGATCATGTACTGCAAAAACTAACACCCGAGAATATTAGAACACTGTGTTTTCGTCTTTCAAATATTTCTGCTGCGATGGGAGAAAAGATGACACATTGGCAAAAAATTTAAATTTTATTATTATTTTTATTACAATATATACTGTGTATTGTAATTAAATAAATATAAACATTAAATGAAATTGTTTTCACATATAAGATGTAACAAAAAGCATTTATTTGTGAAGATAATTTCCTTAATTGCCTTACTTATAAAATATCTCGTAAAAAACTCATAAGCTTTCATAAGCTTATAACTAGGCGAACATGTGGGTGCCAGGTATGGCCCATAGGATGGGAACATTATAACCTCGAAACCTAAATTTCAGAGTTTCACTATTGGTGTGTGTGGCGTCCGGTTGATGGATAACAATTAGTCTTCTATTGGAAAATGGTAGCCGTTTAAGGACGCTTACTTTTTTCAATTGTAGGCAGTATAGATTCAAATTAAGTACTGAATTTGATTTAAAAGAGCAGCCTAATCCTTTAAAATAGCCGTTTAAAATGACATTGTCATAAGTGAGATAATTTACCATCTTTGGGCATATCCGCAATTCTATCCATTAGAATTTGAATATCGAACTTCTTGTCAATCACTAGCCTTAATTAAGAGGTTCCAAGAGGAAATTTTAATTAAAAAAGGGCTTAAATAAAAAATAATTGGAATGTAAAAAAGTTTTTTTTTACTAAATACGAGGTCAGATTCGGAATTAGAAACATTTAGATGACCTGGCTTAGTTCCTTAAAAGCTGCTGAACAGTTTTTATTTGCAATTTAAAAATAACAAGCTTTTGACCTTTGTTAATCCAGAAGCACAAAGTATCCGTCCGTTTTTTTAACTGACAATAAAGTTGAAAAATATGTGCTTTGGTCCATTCGGATTGAAAGCTATCAACTGCTGGTTTGTTTTGCTGTTTTCTTTAACTTTTTTTTGTGCAAGCACTTTGATAGTCTCAACTTGATACGTTGTTACTTTACTTCAAAGTACAAACCTGCTCTAGTGGTTTAGTTGCTTCTAGAGCCTCCGAATGCAGTGTGTTTTATTAAAAAAAAACTTCGGTATATAATTATTATATATTATTAAAAAGTTCGAAAGAAGCAAAAAAATAAAATCCTAATTAGTTTTGCTTAAACTTATATTTTTATTCGCAAAAAACACAGAAAATATTGATATATGTATGTAGGTATAAATTTATTTTTATTAATAAAAAAAACAAAATATGTATTTTTTATTGCGATTTGGAAACAAATGTTTATTGTCTACTGTAACAATAATTTTGTCCGGTACTGTAAATTGGATTGTTATTTTTTTCCCGGTATAATAAAACTTAACAGACCCTGTTTAATTAAAATCGCTTCATTTTCCACCAGTGCTTCAATATACGATTTTTTCCGTTACAAACACTTACGAAGAGTCGCACTGTAATTTTCACCTCTTTTTTTGTTTTTGTTTTGATAACAGATTTCCTTTTAATTACCAATATTTACATTTGCATTTAAGAACAGGTTCTCTAAAAATTCTCCTATTGCTGATTGTACTCCTTTTTTAGTATTCTCCATATAATATAACACTTGCATTTTTTACAGTTTCATTGTTTTGCTTTTCTATTTCTCCAATAATTATTTTTTATTTTCATGAAACTGGAGCAAAAACCGTATCCATTTTTTTCTCATAAACACTCACACAATTATTGGAAACATAAAAATAACAACAACAATAATGATGTATTTTAAAATATTAAAGCTCACCTGTTGATTTTCGTTTTCTTTTTATATGTTCTCTTGTTTGTTTGTTTGTGTGCGGTTATAATTGTTGGTGTTGTTGTTGGGAATATGACTTGTTTACGATTTATTTCAAGGCAAATTCTCAGCGTATTTTTTTTTTGTTTTCGTTAATAAAATAAAGCATTAATAAATAAATGTAGCCTTTTTTTCTTTTCTTATCTCATGATTCTTGTTCTTTTTATTAATGAAAAATACTCAATAAAACAATAGCCAAAAAAAAAAAAATTAATTTTTTAATTTTGTTTTCATTTGCTTCGAGAGTATCAAGTACACTGGCACTTGTTTGTTATTAAATATGACCACACTCAACAATGGCAACACTGTTATTATTACTAATTATAAATTAAAAATTTGCGGTGTTTTTTTTGCTCTCTTGCTGTTGTTGTTTTTGCTTGAGTGCGGGTGATTGTGTTTTCTTTCGTTTTCTAAATTGCACGTATACACCACACTCACGAGTGCTTTTCAGGCGCGCAAAGACTAGTCGATTCAGTTAAAATTATGATAATGATGATGATGATGTCGTTACTGACGAAAGAATATTTTTGTTTTAATTCTTATTTATTATTCCCGTACTTTTTTCTTTTTATTTTTGTAGCTGTAGTTCTGTTGCTATGAGTTAACGAGTATGTTGAGTTAAGTTAAGAAAAAAAAAATAATAAAACTGCGCGGTCGACTTGCGGTACTTGGTTTAATGTAACGCCATCTTTCTTACTCACTCAAATAACAACTAATTATTGACAAATATATTTAAGCACATTAAAAAAATAAGCTTTTCTTATATATATATTCATATATTTGTATATACATATACATATGTATTGTTTTTGTTTTCACAAATTATTGAACTTGTTTGCTTTTTCATTTGTATTACGTTTGAATGATTCTATTGCTCGTTGTTACTGTTGAGAATAATTCTTGAGTGCAAAACAAAAGAGCTTTTACTCATTTTGTATGATTTTTTCTTTGCAAAATAGCTTCAGCAATATTACAACAACAATGCGTATTCTGTTGTGAGCAAAAAAAAAGGTTTTGCTATCGTTTTTTGCTTTTGAATTCTTATCGCTTGAGTGTATTCTTTTTTTTATTGTACATTTTTCTTTTCTTTTCTTATTTTATCGAATTTTATTAAAAAAGAAACTGGCTTCTTTTTAATTATGATCACGTTGTAGACAACAAATTTTGTCCCTAAAGTTTAAAGTTCATTCAAGAGTTTGCAATCAGTTATCGATAAATAAGTATGATTTTTCTTTCAGTTTTATAAAATAATCTCATAAACTGAAGTAAATAAATTATAATTTTTTCTGAATTTTAAATTTATTTAAAACCTATTAAAATTGAAACTGAATTAAAATCTCTATAATTCTGTCAAAAGAATAAAAATTAAGTTTATTGTTAGATTTCAAATTAAAACTTAAATGTAACGGTCAGTTATATTTTACAATCGATTGGAATGGACGTACGTAAGTTTTTTTTTCGGGTTTAAAGTTATTTTCATTTATTGAATTATTTATCGATAATGAATTGTAAATATTAATTTATCTCTACTTTATAATAAAATAAAAAATTGTTAATGTATTCAACAAAACAAATGAAAAAGAAGGAAAACGTCCTCATGGCTATAGTGTAGGTAGGTACCCTCATAAAAAATCACAAGGAAAAGAATTTTCATTGAGGGTGCTTTTGTTTAGGCATTTACACTTTTTGGCATTTGTTTTTGTGGTGAATTGAATGGATTCAGGTCAGTACAATGCTTACAAATTTTGCGCATAGTCCATTTTACGCTTTATGAGTGCATAAAAACGATTATAAAAAGAACACTGCAGTCGACTATGAACGGTATAGACAGTACACGCTCGTAGAAACATCCAAATTGTATAACCTACACTTCAGTCGTAGTGTCCACCTGATTCAAATATTCATGGCTTTGGACTGACTTTCTAAAATGTCTTGTTATATTTAATTTTATGTGATGTTTTTGTAACACAGGCTATTCCACTTGCTTGTCTGTTTGCATGAAAAACACAAACAAAAACACTTGAAATTGAAATTGTTCGTTCTACAAAAACAAGCGGATCAGACTAAAACAAAAAACTATAACGTAAATTCTATGTTGAACTGCAAAATATTAATATTAAGAATTGAGCCCATGTCGCCCCAGTCACATGATTGAAATCATTTTCAAGTTTTAATGGCATAAAATTAATATTTAATTTTGCTCGTAATCTAATTTTTGTTTGCATGTTGCTTGCATTTCTAAAAATTTTTTAAGCCATCAAATATTCGAATTAGAAAATCTGAATCTAAATTTAACTCCTTCCTTCCTGCAGGTTCCACATAACTTTTTCGTTTCCGAAAACAATTTGAAATAATGTGTGAATTTTTCTAGAACGTTTCCACACCATCCATATTACTGGCATACATTCGTTATTGACCATTACAACTTTTTAGTCAGAAATACGGTCTGGCCATATTGTGTGCGTTAATTTTATCCATACAGGTTTAACTTTGACTCTGAACAATGGATTTGAGAAGTTTTTTGTTTACTCTCAGAGTTTTTGTTACAAGGCTGCCAAAAAAAAAAATAGATTTTCATACTGCGTTCCGACCCACTAATAAGCCTGAGTACGGCGACTTATAAGAATGTATGTCGGATATATAACTAAATAACAGGCAAGAACTAGGTTACGGATAAAAAAAATGTAAGAAGTAAGGGAAATGTTAAGAACTTCAGTATAAAATTTCGATAGAATGAATTTAAAGGAAATATTTGATGTGCCCCACGGCTATATGCTGTCGAAAGGAGCGCACCAAAGAATTTGCATTAAATTTTGAATTAAAATGAAGCACTTCAAAACACTAGACAAAATAATTCAAAAGGCAGTGAGGTACATATGTTAAGTGCACTACCATAAAAATGGTCATCAGAGATCCCTGAGTCTGAGTATTGTCGGCATAAAGATCGTTAAATGTCTAGCAATTATATGGGATTTATACCAGTACCTCACCCTAATGATTTCAAATTTGGTATTCACCGCGGTTCTATCAAAAAGTGGCCTTTTAGAAGAACTTCGACTGCGGAAAAGAGTGTTATCACAGGTGTTACGGATAATAATAATAAATAAATAAAAAAAAACAGCAGTTTTAAAAACCTCCCACATACGTGAACAATTTTGAATATAGAACATTGGTAATACGCAATAAAGTTAAATTTATTGCATGTATGGATACAAAATTTACTCTTGCATTTTACGAAAGAAAATTAACAAAAAAGAAAAATTGTTTTTAACTTACTGTCATTCACATTCATATCCATTAAGTGTAAATCTTCATCATTTAAAATTGAATTGATAAAACCGTCCGTAGTATGATTCATATCCGAAGAAGCGTTCTATAAAGTGAAATTTTTAAAATATTAAAATAATCGAATTTTTTTTATTATTTTGTTTCTGAAAACTTACCGAATAATACATCATATCATGTTCCATTTTATAAGCGCCGCCACCAACAGCTCCAGCACCTACACCCGAAACATCTGTTTCATGTGAAGAATTGGTCAAATGCATGCTGGAGGAAACAGCCGAGCCCAAATTGTGGCCATAGTGGGGCTGAGTCGAGCACAAGTCACCCAAAGTAGCATTAGGATGTAACATAGCGGCAGCATGATGATGATGGGGATGAGGTGGTGGTGGTGGTGGATATTGAGCATGTTGAGGACCTGTCTGATACGTATAAGGATGGGTGGGATAATGAGAATATGGTGATATATCTGAGACACCACCAACAACACCCATGGGATTAAATAAACTGGCTATATCCTGAAAACGATGTTCCATTGAAACTGTACGGCTAAGAGGCATACGACCCTGCAAGAACAAAATTAAAAAAGGAAACTTTTAATAAGAATCTCAAGATTTCTGTTGATGTTTATACAACGTGTGGGGGTGATTATTTTTTGTGGTTTTTTATTTCAATGAAAGAAACAAAAAACAATCAGGAATACATACAACAAATAATTTCGAGTTCAATAAATATGTAATCAATCATATTGTATTCATTTTTGGAATATATTGTTATTATTGTCTAAACAATTGAAAATTTTCCCAACGTTAAGCAATACGAGAAACCCTTTTTTCTTCTCAAATTAAAACGTGCGCATGCGTAACATAACATTTGATTCGTAAATTTATTTGCTTTCCATTTTTGTTTTGGATGTGAAGTTTTGTTTTCTTTTTCTTTTGAGCATTTCATTCATCTTGTCTACAAACGAGTAACAAAAAAAGATATCATCTGATCTTTTGAACAATAACTGCACAGTGGTATGGCATTTGAGTAAAAAGGTATACACAGATTTATTCAAAAATTGATTTTTAAAATAAATTTTGCAAATACTTTTTACATTTTAAACAATATTTACATGGACGTGTCGCTACATAAGTTCTGGAACAGAAATCTTCCGATAGGGCTGGATTTTCTTATCCATACATGGGATCCTTGTCTTTGAGGAGTTTTGTTTGAAAAAAGAAGATTTCGGAAGCGATTTTCAGATACAGATTCAAAGTCACTAATTTGAAATTAATATGGGTTATGAATGGACGAACATTTCCCAAAAATGTTCATGACAACACCAACATCAGGATTACGATCTAGCGTCGCACACTATCCATGTTAAGTGTGTGTTAATTTTATACATAAGTGGCGGGACTTACAGTTTACAGTTTAATGTCAACTCTGAACGTCAGATTATTGGGAAATTCATGCAATTTTATTTACTCTTAAAGTTCATGCCAGAAAATTGCGGAGAGGAAGTCGCCACAGAAATATTTTTGTTTGTTTTGTTTGAGATGCCAGAGATGGGCTTTGAACCACGGGCATGCGCCTAATAGGCACTAACTACTAGAGTTCAGTGACTTCATTTGTGAATTATAGTGGCGAAAGTAAATCTACTTCTACTGTCTTGTGCATTTCATTCATTAACAACTTAACCAGTTCTTCAACTCCCTGTTTCCCCTATTTTTAAAACCCTGTTGATGCCAAAATACTATCCAATTGAAGTATTATCCGGATTTCTTCTTTCCCAAAAGCAAACCCTTTAATCCATAAGTCCCTTAAAATAATGTTAGATAAAGTTATTCTTGTAAGAACTAACATTTCCACTGTGCAATATGTTAAGAACCAACCACTACATCCATTAACCGTTCTGCCAGAGACCAAACGAGCAGCGTGAACGAACAATGCATCAAACTGTTGAATGTGTATTTTAACGTGGTTTTAATCGTTTCTTTTTTTTTTGGTAAGTAAAATAAATAAAACGTCCAATAAGCTGTTGCTGTTGTTGGTTGGTTGGCAATCGAGAGAAGATCGATCGAAATTAAATTGAATTGAAATAAATTCAAATTCCATACGTTCAATACGTAAAAAATATTGACAAGTGCTCACACAGCTTTGTGTTTGTAACAGACTGTTTAAATACGTATTTTATTTTTTGTGTCTCTTAAAAGTTTTAAAAAATCAAATATAAACCAACAGTCAGGTCTGGCATCCAGTTGGTCTGTAAGACTCCCAGTGAATGCAATAATTTTTTGTATTTTGTATTTGGTTTACTGAAGGTGCCGGTCTGAGTATTTTGTCTGCCTTAAAGAAAAAATCGTGTCGATATGATCGACAGCTTTTTTTTGTCTGAATTGTTGTTAAAACATTTCAATTGAAATGTATTATTTTTTTTCTTTCGGGTTTTTGGTAGTTTTCATATTTAATATCCGTTGGAACGGTTTGAATTTGCATTTGAGAGGGTCATTTAGGGTTAAAACGTTGGCGGATTGGTGGGAAATGTAAATGTTTGTTTAAGAGATTGTCTTTTTTTAGTTTCGTTAAATACGTTTGGTATTCCTCTTAAAATCCTGAAACAAATTGTTTCTAATACTAACTATGAAAGAAAAGGTGCTTAGAAGATTGAACATTTTTTCTTTAATTTTAACATTTAAAGAAAAGTTAGACTGACATGTTATATTGCGTGTGAATGAAAAGGAAGATACACTCGTATCAGATTTGCAGAGATAAATTTGTGTAAAAATTATTAAAAGTTGGTTACAATTTTTGTAAATCACAAGGTTCGAAACAGAGGTGTCGTCAAAGGCGTCAAGTGTTTAGTAATTCAATCAATAGCTGGGAATTTTCTACTGGTACACCTAAAAGGGTATCAATATCTAAATTCAACTTGGAACTTGCTACAAGAAATGCCTTGGTATTTACAGGAACTTAGATTCCTCCCGCTAGAAAATTGTTTGCCTTCAGAGATTGAAAGGAAATGCAGAAAAAAAAAACGCAAAATATGTTCATGCGACATTCACGTTACAAAGAGAAACGTTCTCTTCCGTTCTAATAAATAACGAAACAGTACCTCTACAATGGTACATAAGACATTTCACATTCATCTTTAAAGACCTAACGACTAACTTGATTAGCACAGATTAAATTTAAAATGTGGATATCATGCAGGTCAAGCCTGAAACTAAACTATAGACTCCTAACTTATTGAACTATAGTAGCAAAATTTATCTACTTTAAACAGAGGGAAGGCATAACTATTTTCAAATATTGGATGTCCGAAACAGTTCGATATTTTTTATATTTCAACCTCTGGGTTTTCTAAGCGAAAAACTGTCCAATTGCCTGACGCAGACCTCTACAGGATTTAAATTTATACCATTAAGAGATTTCTGTAGAGGTCAAAATAATTGATTGTATGGAGGCGAAAGGTCTACACTATATGGTTGATGCTTAAAAACTGGGTTCTTAAAATTGTTACCATGATGACATGATGGAACACAATATCTTTTTTTTGATAAATTCCGGGCGTTTTAGATTAATTCATTGCTTTTTTATCTCGTTAAATGTGGATAATGCACAATTCCCTTTTAAACACACTAGAGGAACAGGGCTACCTTTCTGATTGTCAATACCATACATTCATACACTATTGTCCTAAGTGATCCACTTTTTATTGCCTTCATAAATGGTTCGATTTCATTGCGTTTTATCAATGAAAGTAGAAATAGAAATTCGGCCCATTAATTTTTTTATTGTTAATTTATGTGGCACCCTATTATCGAGGTTTCTTCAAATGGTTAATAATTGTTTGGCGATGAATGCAAGATTCGCTAGTAACGTTTTAGAGCTTGTGGAAGTCTACAAGCCAATTTCCTATCGGGCCATTTAATACTCACAAGTATGGTGAAATGTTAATCGAACAATAAATGTTTGGCTTAAATGTAATTCTTTTGTGTCTAAAAAATTTTTGTAGATCCAAATCCACCCACTTGCGGTCAACGAATTAAGAAAAAAATTTTGCTCAGATAAGTTATGTATAAACAAACCTTCACTTACGGAGAGAGTGAGTGAGAAAAAATATTTTTTTCGACGACTTTCTCTCAGCAGTCTCATGGCAAAAACTCGGAGAATAAATAAAATTACCATGAAATATTTCTCAAAATCTATAGTTCGGAGTTGACATTAAACTGCAAGTTCCTCCACTAATGGATTAAATTAACACCCACAATATGTGTGGTATGAGAATCTAGGCTGTAGTCCCGACTAAAGGGTGTAATGATCAATTAAGTAAGCGAGTAAGAGTTATTATAGACAAAATACTGTCGAACCAAACAATGAGTCCTGATTGAGATACTATTGTACTAGACTAGGTAGTGTGTTGGCTTATTAGACGTGAGGCTTTGATTCAAACCCCAGGCAGACGTCTCGAACAAAACGAAAATATTTCTTTCAGAGACTTCCTCTCAGCAGATTCCTGCAAAAATCTGAGACTAAATAAGAATGACATGAAAAGTTTCTCTAAAATCTGTCGTTCGCAGTCGACTTTAAACTGTAGATCTCGCCATTCATGTACAAAATTAATACATATGTATGTACATCATAAGTGGTGTGAGTAGCTAGGTTGTAACTCTGACTGAAGGGTTGTAATGACCAATTATGTATGTATGCATATGTAAATGCACCAACTCGGGTTGTTAAAATACAAATTTTGTTCAGATTTGAAGAGAGAGAAAGAGAGGGCGAAAAATGTAGTCTGTTTTGATTTTTTGGAAAATATTTTCCAAAATATTTTTCAACAATAAACAATAAAGAATTTATCACATCCTAGTTTTTGTGAAATTAATGTGCATAATTTTTTTAAGATACACTTCAATCGAGAAATTGAATAAAGTTCATATCAAATTCAAATTTCCATTGAAATTTTAATTGTTTCGTTCGCATGCCGTGTTTCACTTGATATTTAATTTTTATTTTTTTACATACAATTCTAAAGACTTTATTAGTGTGTTTTAAATATTTTTTTTACTTTGTTTCCGTTTCCATAATTACCTAGAAATTCTTAATTTATAGCAATTATTTTAACAGAATTACGATCGTTTTATTGAGTTTAACTTTAGCTATTGTATTGAAATAAAATTCCACATTGATATCATATATTTTTTTTAAAAATTCAATCATTTCAACATTTTTTGTTTAAAATTTTAACGATTTTTTTTTTTTGACACAAAATTTCCCGACGGTATTTCTAAAAATTATTTTTAAAATTTGAAAAAATTTTAATTTATTTTCTGTTAATTTTCTATTTGCATATATTTTTTAAGAATTTTTTATTATTTCAAATTTAATTTTAATTTTTTGTGTAATTTCTACTTGAAAACGTATTGAAATATTGAAAAAAAAAAGATTCGTTTTGAAAACGTAACGAGACGTCTGACAAATTATTAAACACTGGCTCGTTCATCAAAAATGCTGGTTGTGTTGAGTTTAAAACGGTAAGAGGAGGTGACGGAGTCGAAACATTTATGACGATTGACTGTAAATGTGACTGAATGAAGCTGACTTTGTGGGACTGAATTGTAGGCTACAACGACAACGAGACGACGACTTACTTCATGGATTGATGGGTTGGTATGATGTTTTATGAAAAGATTAAAACACGCAATTGTTAAACACACACACAGATCCGTACACCAATGCATTCATATAAGAATTGATGCCAAAAGTAAAGATGTGGTGGTGGTGTTGATGCAGAGCTGCTGTTAAGTATTTTTGACCAAAAACTGAAACTTAAATTTGACTTGACAGACTAAACTGCAGTATGGCTATGGCTTCAACAATGCTGTCTGTCTGTGTTATTCTTGGGTTCTGTTGCAAGCACATACGTACATACAAACATATACACCTGAAGATGCCACATTTTACTTGAGTATTGGGGTATTTATTTTAAAGTAAATAAAACACTTTTTAAAGACAACAGACAGGTAAAAGTAAGGAATCTATCCTTTGGTTGCACAGACAGGTAAAAAATATTTATTATTGTTCCTTGTGGTTGCTGATGCTGCTGCTGATGAAAGTAAATAAACATTGTGAAGAATTATAACAAGAAATCTTTGTTTTTCCTAAGTTTTATTGTATTTTTTTCTTTTTGCTCTTTGTTTTCTGTATGTATTAGTAGCATAATTTATTTACTTGGTACACACACACATACATACGTAGCTAAAGAAATTTGTACAAGTTTGCCTATTCGGCTACTGGTTTTGGGAGCCTTCATATTAACATTCATTCACACATTCGGCGTATTTTTGTCACCATTAATAAAACTGAAATTGTTAACAAATCGTATTAACGTGTACTAATGCCACACCACTACCATTATAACATACTTTTATTACGTTTCGGTTATTACGTGTTATAAGCCGTGTTGTTATGATGTCCATTATCATCTGTGTGCTGCTCATGCGCAATTGATTGCCATTCAATGAAATAATGAACCAAGTTTCAGTATTTATCACCTGTTTTCTTTAACATATGATATGTTATTAGGCCTTTGTATCGCAAAACTTTGAAATCGTATTGTATTTTCAAAAAGTTTAAAATGGCAGCGTTACGAAGTTCGTATGTTTTAAATTCCCAACGTTACAGACAATGAAGCAACGTACCAAGTTATGATGGTTTCAACAAGAAGATGCTACATGTTACAAAGTATTTGATACAATGTGTCTATTGTGAGGCGAGTATAGAAGCATGCGATTTGGTCTAGACTAGGGTTGTTATGCGTCCTCTTTTTTTGTTATCTGTCCTAGAAATCAGGATCCCGGAAAGTGATACTTTCTTGGCAACATAGAATATCGAAAAAATTTGATTTTTGACCACACTAAGGTATAGCTGCGGGCGCTTTGGAAATAATATTTAAACGCCAAGCGTTCATTTGTCACTCCAAGTAATTATTTCAAACACTTTTCCAAATTTCAAAAATCAAAACGTTTAAAAAAATCACCCGTTAGATTTTTGCAATATTTTTTTGTGTAATACAGTAAACATTCGTTTATTCGCCCTTAAAAACTGTTTCAATGTATTTGCGTGTATTAAAACAGACAAACAAAGACGACAGTATGAATTAAATAAAATTATAGTGTAGTAGGAGTAACGAATTTATTGTATAATAAAGGGGTTGTAAATTGTAAGAAACTTGAACTTGAATTGTATTATTCTGTATAGAATACAATTGTACTACAATCGAATTTTATTAAAGCTTTAAATATAAGTTTATAAAATGGAAATTAAATGTTTTATTAAATTGCAAAAACCAAAAAAAAAAAAAAATTAGTGTTTAAAACTTAAGTTGCTATTCTAAGCTTTAAATAATTACTTAAAATTAATAATTAAAAAAGAGAGAATATCTGTGGTAACATTGTAATTTAAAAGAAAATATTGCATATATGAAAGCGGCTTTTTTCTTTAATCTTTTTTTCGTTTTAAATTTTAGTTTCAAAATATCTTTTAAATTCACCGCTTTCTAACGGTATATTCAAATTTCTAAAGGATTGATTTTAAACAGGACAAAACAATTTTTTTGCAATAGAAATTGCCAAAAAATTTCAGGATAAACAATCATTAGAAGAATTTTCTTTGGCAAAGAAAACATCATTAATCACAAATTCCTATTCAAAGTTACACGGTGTACACTAGGTTTTTCTATTTTAAAAATACTGGACACTTTGGTCTTTGGTTTGAAATGAGAAAAAAGGCTGAAAATTTTAACTCAGCAAGTGGAAAAGTAAGAAAGAAAGAAAAAAAAATCAGTTGTACATAAGGCTTTATTTAAATCTGTGGTTTCATACAGGGTGTTCTAACATATGGAAACATTTAAACTTGTGTAAGTACTTTAACATGGTTTTTTGTACTTGACGTATTTATATGTCATTTCATAACGATTCGAAATAAATTTGAAATAAAAAAATTGTTTGCTTCTTGTTATTTCCTTATTTACATACATACATAATTGGTCATTTCAATTCTGTAGTTAGGCCTTGTTTCTCACAAGCGACAGATTTTTTTGAGAAACTTTTCATGGCAATTTTATTTATACTCAGAGTTTTTTCCAGAAATCTGCTGAGAGAAAGAAATATTTTTTCATATTTCGTTTAATTGGAGGAGACTGACCTGAGGTTTGAACCAACAGACTACCTACTAGACTACGGCGACAAAATTCTTTATATACTTAAATTTAAGAGCACGTTTTAATTTATAATACTCAATCTTACACACGATCCTTTTCTACAACGATCAAACCACACAATTTCAAATCTTCTCAGCATATACACCACGCATTTCACTACTACCGAGCAACGTTACCTTTCGGTATATTTATACTTCATTTATTTTCGGTATGTCAACTTCTAGAAGTTTACTGTTGATTTGTTACTGTTTGTTCTTCTTTTTTTTTACTTCATGTTTCCAGAATAAACCATAAGAAATTATTCCGTCCGTGCAACCATAATACTTTTTTATCATACCTAGACGTAATGCGACTTGAAAAACGTTTATTTTTATATTTAAAGCAGCTGAATATCAATATTTTTCTCACAGTGTAAATTTATATTTTGAAATACTGCCATAGTTATTCCTTGTTTATAAATTTGAATTTTTATCCGAATAACGCTCTCCCAAAGTCGATTAAATTTCTATACAAATAACACATACTTTTGAAATACTTGTCACCTGAAAGGTAAGCCACGCATGTGAACATATTTGATACTTAAATTAACGTGTGTTTATGCAAAAATACTTTCTTAGATCCTGCAGACAAAAAAAAATTTAAATTCTTTAACATATCTATCCCTTTTTCCTTTCCTTACACGCTGAGCCGGGTTTTGTGTCTGGTAATTACATTGGCTACTGTGACTTTATGACTGTGTGGTTTTATTTTTTTTTTCTTTTAGTCTTTTGTTTTCCATGTAAATTTCATTGTGTGGTGTGGACCTGTAACAGTGTGATTTGAGAGGAATTTTTTTTTTGTGCATTTAATCGTATTGTGTGTACATTTTTCGGGAGATACCGCAACAAATCATTATGCGGCTTCAGCTACATGAGTTTGACAGGTACTTAATGACATGATATTTGTTTTGTTCATTCATATGTATGTCTGTCTGTCTGCTTGTCTTAAGCTTGTAAAACGGTTTGACGACATTCTTGATGAGAATGGATTGAAAAAAACAATCAGCAGTAGCGTTTTGTAACAATTAAACCCAAGATTTACTTCTTGCAGACGTACCTGAAAATTACATGTAAGTCAGTGTGTATAAGCGTATGAAGAATTTGTGGTCATTAGAGGTTTTTTTTATTACCGCCAATGTTTTCACCGCCTTTTTTTTTTTTTTTTATAAACTATAACGTGTGACATTTTTCAGTTTGTGTTCATCCGTTTGCTGGACAAACAAGGCATTATTGGGGGTGAATGATAAAAAGAAGTAAAAATTCAAATAAGCATCGATCGAAATCGATCAATTTCTCTTGGAATTTTTTTTATGAATAAAGTTAATCCACACAATATGGCTGATGTGAATAACTAGGACTTAATCCTGACAATAGGTAGGGTTTGTGGGTGTAAAAATAAATTGCAAAAGGATTGAGAAACTATTTTACGTTTGAGATCAATTGCTTTAATTGCAGTAAAAATTTGAACGGATTATTTGCTGGCATAACTATGCGTTGCAATTAAAATAAAATTTATAATACTTTTAATTATTTTGTATCTCACGTTTTATGAGTCCGTTTGGATGACGCTATACAACGTCAGAAAGATAAAATTGCGTACTTATGAACCATCTTAGAACGCGGGTCTTAAATTAACAGCGTTAAAAGGAAAATGCAACATTTTTTATAACGATGGCAGAATAAAAATATATCCAAGGAAAAAATAACAATCAACAAATTACGGGCAAAAAGATCAAATTTTAGTAATGAAACTACAGAATACCAAGAAAGAAAGATCATAACAATAACAAATCAGCAATAAGTTCTAGAAGATGCCAGATTGAAAATAAATAAAGTATAATTAAAGCAAAAGGCAACGTTACCAGAGAGTTATAGTAAAAATATCAACGTAGTTGTAAAAGCATAGTGTAATAAAATTCTTTTTAGGGAATAGAGAACCATACTGACAAATCCGGCGGAAATGTTGCATCGAATTTTGTGGAAGGAACAATGATACAGAAGAAGCAAGAATTTCAAAAAGACTCTGGGACGATTGAAAGGAAAACCATGATTATATTAACACAGAATAAGAACGGCTTGAGTACACTAATGATTCCTTACACGTACACGTGAAGCGTATTGACAGGTAGAAAATGAAGCAGCCAAGGTATGTGGTGAAAACAATGAAAAAATGAACACCTTTTTGGTAGATACTATACCAGGCATAACTCATCTAAGATGAATGGACTGGAAGAAGTTCAGAATTTTTGTATAAAATACAGGTTTTCTATAGAAAGTATGCTTGGTACACATTAATGGTTTTTCGTCATTACCTAGCTTTCGTAAAATAGAGATCCTAACATTTTAGGGAAGATACTATACCAAGCATAACTCATCTAATATAAAAAGGATAGAAGAAGCTAAGAAAGTTTGTATAAAATATAGACTTTCTATAGAAAGTATGCTTGGTATCCAGTTATCGTGTACACAAGTCGACTTGATGGCTTAGATGTATGTACATATGTATGCTGGTAGGCAGGAGACCATGACCAATCTATGGTTGGCCTCCTTCATTTCAACCTACCTACCTATTGATAATGAAAAGTAGCTTGGTAACTAATCCTTTGAAACCGAATTGTGGTGAGTTGGCGAAAATAATGATCAACCAATACCATCATTAAAAATTTCATGCGTGAATATTTCGCCTCAAGAACAACTTATGAAAATAGATTAACTCAGTTACCAATTTTATTTTACCAATAAAAATCGGGGTGTAATGAAAAAACCTTCCAAAAAAGCAATAAGTTTTCGAATCCATATTACATATCAGACGTGTAAGGGTTCATATAAAAATAATGGATTTCTCTTTACTTTACACATGAGATAAAACCCTAATGGGAACCATTATGAATTATTAGTCGATTGTATATAAAATTGAGTTTTTTTTTTGCAATTTTAAAAGTTTTAAGTATAATAAAATTGCATTTTTTTATTAATATTGTAATTTGTTTATTTATTTTTTTCCTCCTTTATAAATGGCTGTTTCAATAAAATTAATTTAATTTTACAATTTATTAACAAAACAAAAAAAAAAAGATAAAAAATTTATTGGAAAGGCAAATCGGACATGTAATCAACAACAGTACCTGTATTCATTTACAGTAAGTGTTTCTTTTTATAGAATTAAATAAATTGAAGTGTCTCCCCTTCTCTTACACAAAAAAAAATCATAATTATTACGATCAACATCATTTGGTGCATTGGGAAATCAATTGTGAGCGTTACCTCTGGTATGGTATGGTCACAGATGCAGTGGCATTTTGCATTAATTGCATTTGCCTGCCAACCTATTTTGTTGCCTTTCGTTCGTTTTATTGTTCCCCCCCTCCCAAAACATTTCATTTCATTACAGCCAAAGGTTTGTCAATAATAAAAAAAACTACTGTGATATTATGATGGCTATAATAATAACTCTTGATTATTTCAGGCTGTCTGTCGGCCTGTCTGACTGACTGGCTAACTGACTGTCCCCAACAATATTCGTTTATTTCTAAACGAATGTTTTTTCTTTTCTTTCTTAATTTTTTTTGTGACGCTTTTCGTAATTAAATCTCAATTTAGACGTGTTGTGGCAACAACAAAAAACTGAGAAACAATCAACAATATTTTCTTAAATCTTGGCTTTATCGTTTAAGCCATGTTCACATTTTGTTTTTTTTGCTTGACATACAGTTGTTTGTTGTTTTTAATTTCATTCAATTTAACTTTTTTTTTTCTGTGTATGCCCTCTTCTTCAACTTCTCATAGATGTGACTTGAGAGTGTCCAGTGAATAAATGATTAACGTTCGTACGATTTAAGATTTCTTTTTCTTTTTTCATTTTCAAATTTTATTTTGTGTTGAAAAGGGGGATTTTTTTCTTATGTTTGCCTTATGAATGGAATGAAGACTTTGTTTGTGACTTCTTCAGTTACTTTTAAAACAATTACGAATTTTTTTGTTTTCCTGAAACCCATCTGTTGTTCCCTGTCTACTGCATTTTTTAGGTGCAAAATGTACTTAATGAAAGTAATTCAATTAATTGAGTGTATTAAACGACATTAATAAGTAATGTTGTGTAGTTGCCAGAAAAATAAAGGAAAAATTGAATAAATTTTTTGTATAATCCGTGGAAAAAATAAAATTTAATGTTGGTAGGGGAATGGATTATGACAACTTAGCGATCGATCCTCACTATATCACATTGCGTATATGACTTTATGCACTTCTATCTGCCAAATATTGCTTGTTTCCGGTTTATCATGGATCTTAATTATTACCATAAAAATATATTAAGAACTTTATGATGAAATTTTTTTTAAATTTTTATTCCAAACGTACACCTAATGCTACATGTAACCTCTAAATTTATTCCAATGTACCCTTTAGTCGGGATTCCAACACAGCTTCTCACACCACATATGTTGTGTGTGTTAATTTTATACAAGAATGGCGCGAACTACAGTATAAAGCCAACTACGAACAACAGATTTTTGAGAAACTTTTCACTGCAGATAAATACAAATTCAATTGCAATACGAGGCAAATATTCCCGGTATTATCCCGATGTAAAGTCCATAAAATAAACTAGTTTACGGTACGAGCAACTCGCTTCCTTCTTTGCGGTTATAAATACGCCTTTTAGCGGTATAACGACCCTTTCGAATTTTAATACGAATATAGGGTTGTAACAATGCAGCTCCCTCATCTTCTCATATATTCTTTTTGCTTTATTTCAGTTTCTTTAATCATGACAAGCTTAAGCTTTTAGGTAAGCAGGTGATTTATCTACCATAAAAGGTTTTTAGATGACAGCAGTTCCATCTCTCGTTGCTTACAAACAATTTGTGCCATAAGATTAGCAATTATGTACTTACATATCTAAGAAAAATTTAATTTTCTATTAGCGTTATTAGGGTTATTTTCGAAAATACTGGCAATATGTGCCTGCAATTATGCATCGAGTTCCGACAATCTGCTGTCGTTAAAATTAACTTGTTTTTTAGAGTTTAAATGGATCATAATCTAACAAATATTTGACTCAGCATTCACGTCTAATCTATTGTCCAGTCTTATTTATTGTTTTGCAGATGACAATAATATTTGGCATTATTAAACAAAATATTGTTTATTGACTCAGAAGTGCCATTGAGTCAGAAGCTTTTGATGTTCTGCACATAAAAATTCAATAATATGTTCTCAGGAAGAAGCATATTCTTTAAGTATAGAACGACTATCCTTTGATTGATACAAAAAATGCTTTGAACATATTTTTATTTTTTGAACTCGAAATTAAGTGGAATTACACGTGAATAAGTATTTAAAAGTAAAACTAGCACAATTGTTAACCATTTTGAAACAAACAAAAAAAGAAATTTTAATTAAAAGTGCTTTTAAATCTCTTACCTGATGATGACCAGGATGAAAACCACCCGAACTGGGTTGACGATGAAAAGCACTATTTACGCTGCCATAATTTTGTACAGCCCCCACACCACCTGCTGCAGCACCAGCACCACCAGCACGTGCATGCGCATGTGGATGATGAGGATGGTGTGGATGATGATGCGGTGCAAAGGGTGCTGAAGAATGTAGCATCATACTTAGATCGGCGAGTTCTTCTTTTGCTTCGTCATCTAAATCAAACAATGGTGAGGGCAGAGAATTCACTTCAATCTCCGATTGTGGCAGATCACTGTCTTCTTCGTCGTCCTCCTCGTCGTCGTCGTCGATTTCTTCGTCGCTATTAATTTTATTCTTGTTGTTGTTGTTGTCGTTGCTTTTATTGTTGTCCTTTTCGTCGTCTATACCGTTGTTGTATTTTTTCTTATTCTTATTCTTCTTTTTCTTTTTCTTCTTATCGTCTTCACCGTTTAGATCGTCTTTGAAATCACCTTCACTTTTAAATTCTTCATCAAAATCAGTTTCAGTTTTACTTGCGGCAGCGGTTGAATTGGAGTCTTGATTGTTGTCTTGTTCTTCTTCCGATTTCAAATGGTTGTTGCTATTGGCAGCAGCTGCTTTGGAAGTACTGGCACCAGTATCTTCGTCCTAAAAAAAGAAACACAAAAAAATGAATATTTTAGAAAAAAGAGGGAATGTACAATTAAAGAGATAAATAGGCCCCCTTTAAAAAGGTGAAACTTCTTCCCAATAAGGGGGGAATTTTCTATAGAAAAGAATTCTGTTAAAATTAACACTCCAAAGGCGAATAATGAAGACAGAAAGTGATGAAAATATAGTGGCAGCAAATGGTTACACATTTTGCAAAGAAAACTAGAAAACATGTTTCCTATTCAAAAGGTATCCAAAGAATATTTCCTGTACAAAAGTAGAGTTAGAAGTATTTCTTTTGGGATGCATTAATGCCCCACAGGTTCTAAGAATGCGTTCCAATAATTCATTCTCATCGTCACATAATCCACATGTTGTTTTCGAGACAACCCCCATTCTGAATAAATGTATCCTAAGCCTTAAAGGCACTGTCAAAAGACCGATTATCAACCTCGGGTTGTTTCTTGATAGCCTGATGTATAACTTAGTCCTCATCTTATTGCGATTTGCCCACAAAAGTTTTGTTTGCCTCAAACCCACTTGGTTTGCCTTTTTTTATCTCCTCTTGCGTTGAACATCATTTTTCAAGCATTCCTCCTCCCTCTCCACAGAAGGAGAGACCTTTCTCGCAAGGTAATTGCCGAGAATTCCCACATGACCTGGGACCCAGCAGAGTTTAACCTTATTCAGTCTACCTTCGATTGAACCTCATAAAATTTAAACTCAAATCTCAACCTGGCTGTCAGACAGTATTGTTATATTCTTTTGTACTTTCTATCTCCATTGGCTTGACAATGCATGTAGTCAATACGTGCACAGCTTCTCATAGAAGGCACACTGAAAATCTTCTCAAATTCCAAACAAACACGCTTAACGTAGTGGACGGAGTCATTTTGGGTACTCATGGGAGACTGATTGGTTTTGGTAAAATGGTCAATGCCTTCTACAGAAGTTGCAGAGACGAGGAAGAAGGATACTGTTCTTCATGTCCGGCGTTATTTCTGATTTTCGCTGATCTGTTGAGGATGGATGTTGGAATATTTTAGTAGCAGGATCAATATCTACTGCAAGAGTTGCAGAGATGAGGAAGAATAGTATACTGTTCTTTATCAATTGGATACATGCTCATACAGTAGAAGACAGAAGCAAGTGTGCTTCAACTATGCATATGACTTACACTGATCTCTCAAGACCAATTGACTTTACCAGAAACTCCGAATGATTCCAGGACTAAGGGATATGGATGAATATGGTATCCTATTGTACTATATTTGATCTATGTTTGTGCTATTCTCTTGGGCTGACGGCTACTACAGGTTTTACTATAATTTTCGTTGCTTTTCTAATGAAAAATTGTCTCCATTGTAAAACTTCTTTCGGAAATATTGTGTCCCCTTTCGTTTTTATAGGAAAACTTAGTTTTCAATCAATTTTTGAAATGTTTATTTTTATCATTTTTTTAGTTTTGTATTGGAAATGCCTATGTTTTGTTAAGTTTATTGGCCAATATAAGTCATTAGATACAATTGCAGCCTAGCTTAGTGGCTTGTATTTATTTGTTCTGCTATTTTAATTGGTTTTCTATCGAAAAAAGTATTCGCTTGCATAACTTAACTATTTCTATAGAGATACAGGTTTAATATAAAGTGGAATTGAACTTACCCCTCCAGCCAATTCAGCAAATTGTATTACGTCGTTAAGTATCTCGTCCAAAGGCAAGCGTATATATTCACCTGAAAAATAAAAATAAAAAAAGAAAATATTCCATTAAAATGAGAAATATTTTGTTTGATAAAAATCTTTACAAATTCCAAAATTGTTAAACAACAAAAATGTTAAACGTCCTTCTTGAAAGAAGAACCGACAGCATTTCTTAGAAGATTCTTGACTTTGTTTTTTGTTATTTTCTTACAACAAAAGAGAGATTGACGGAAAGAGTTGAAGAGCATAAGAATAAGATAAAATTGTGACTTTTGAGTAAAAAAAGAAATCCTTTTAAAATTAAAAAAAGAAAAAAAAAAAAGAAAAACTGCATAAATATTTTGATTGACAGCCTTTTTGTGCATTAAAAAAAATTTAAAATTGATTTTAAAAATTTATTTTGATTTGTCTTGGAAAAAGTATTCTTTCTACATCACTTTTATTTATACCCCTGGAGAGCAATCAATTTAGAAATGTGAAAAAAATATATTAATACACGTAGAAATATTTAGAAAATATTTATTATTTAAAACTAAGATTGAAATTAAAGCATAAAACATTAGCATTTAAAATCTTATCAAATAAAATAAAACACATCATCCCTAAGGTATTTCGAAACAGTAGTTGGGAACTTTATTTTCTTTAAGTCTGAAACATCTTTCTTGCCTGCTGCAAATCTCTTGATAATTAAATTCCTTTTTTCCCTTTTGAAATAGAAGAATTACTGTCTGAATTTTTTTCTTTTTGATTGTTTGTTATTGTTACTGTCGATCATTAATTATAAATATTAAAATAAATATTTATTATGAAAATAACATTTACAATAACATCATTAATCATAGAAGGTACTCATTGTAATTTAATAATTTTATGGTTCTGGATCTGCTCGTCTATACAGCAGGAAGTTAAGCTCTAAAAATTATCATGAAATTTTTTACATTTCTCAATAAAAAAACACATTTTTTTTTTTCAAATAAGTCGTGATTAAAATATTACCGTAAGGTGTTAAAGGCGATTTGTTTATATTCTCATATATTGAGATTGTGCAACAGAAATAAGATCGATGTGTACTACTGTGAGTGTCAAAATCAAGTCTTGTCATTTCATTAACTGTATATAAAGTATAAAAAATTCTTAAAAACAGTACAAAATGTTTACAATAGTTGTAGTGTAAACACAAAATTTAAAGGAAAAAGTTTTAAAACAATTTTTTTTTTAATTTTTTTTAATCATTCTGTTGCAACAAAATATTGTTAAAACAAAATATTGTAATAATTTTCTATTAAACTTTAGATAATGATTACATATTTTATAAACAATTTGAAAAAAAAATCTAATAAAAGTATCGAAAACACAGGCCAACAAAAATAAAAAAAAAGTAATAAACCACAAGCCAGAGCATACTTTTTTTTCTAAAGGTTTTTGATACGCTAAATCTGAATTCGATGATATCTTCGAGACAAAACAAATATCGAAAAATTCAAAAAAGGCTTTGAAAGGAAAGATTAGCACTTTCCATCACTGCAATGGTATTCTAGACAAAAAAAAAAATCAATTTGCCACGTAATATTCACTCAAACATAGGAAAAATTGTGTTATTTCCACTTTTAGGTTAGGATATCTCGAAAACTTAGGGTGACAGAGCTATTCTGGTTTCGGATTTAGTGCACCGAAAACCTTTACAAAAGCATAGTCTGGTTTCTGTGTTTTAAAATCTTGAAGGCCTAAGTAAATAAATAAAATTTCCTTTTTTTACTTTATTTTAAAAGCAGTATTCTCCTATACACGGGATTTAAATTCAACTATTTTCGCAAGAAACTTTCATTTCATACATTCTTTATTCAGATCACATGGTATTTCGTTATCAATATTATCAAACACAGTTTGATAAACGCAGTTTGTTCAAATTTTAACAGGAATCAAGTGCTAGTCACTGGTTGATAGGAGCATTGTTGGCATTTCGTTTAAGAGAGGAAATTTCAAAATCCTTGGTATGGATTTTTTTAAATATCAATTATAACTTAATCTTAATTGGTTATTATAGCTCTTTAGCCAGAATTACAACCTAGCTTCTCTCACTATACATGTTGTATGTGTTAATTTTATCCATAAGTAGCGGGTTTTACAGTTTAAAGTCGACTCCTAACGACAGATTTTTGAAAAGCTTTTCATGGCAATTTTATTTACTCTCAGAGTTTTTGCCATAAGATTGCTGAAAGGAAGTTGGCAAAAAAAATATTTTCTTTCATATTTCGTTTTGTTCGAGATGTCTGGGATGGAGTTTGAAACACGGGCTCGCGTCTAATAAGTCAATACACTACCTAGTCGACTACAGCGATCAATTTACTAACACATGCCAATTGAATTTCCCTTTTTATTACAGCATTTCAAAATTATAAAATTAAACTACATACAATTGTTCTATTTTAGTATAACTTTTCTAAAAGAAAAACTGTCTTTTTTTTTTGGTACTTTTTAATAGAACAATTATCTCTCTATCTTATAGAAATAAATTTTTGCGAATTTTGACATCATTTAATATGTATTCCGTTTATGGTTTGGGATTTCGTGTTTTTTAAATTAAAAACGATTTGAATTCGGCTTTTAATTTTAATAAAAAAAAAATTGTCCTTAAAAATTTCTTAGGAATTCCAGAAAAAAAAACTACGATTTAAGTTCAAATCAGGTAAAAAGTTTAACAACCTTTTTAAACTGTAGTCTTGTAATGTTTCAAAATGTTTATAAAACCTGGAGCACTTGAAATGGTTTCAAAACATTTTTTTTTTCTGCTTAGGAAACATTCTTGAAATGAAGAGAAAAGGTGGCTGTCTGACTGGCTGGCTCATTCATATGTTTATTTAAGCAACTCCGATGGGTAACAGCTTGGCCAACAAAAAGAAAATCAAGAAATTGTTAGAAAAACATGGCTTTTATTTTCATATTTTTTTGACTGCCTTTTTTTTTTATTCATTTGGGCCATATTGTGTGTACGTACTATATTTGGTTTTCTTGTGTTATTTTTATGCTTCAAATATTTTTCGAAAAGAACAGAAAATATTTTATTATTATTAATGCTGTTATTATTACTGTTGTTATTGTTGTTGTTATTGGTCATTTGTATAGCATTTAAACGTATTTGGATTATTTATTTAAGACATTGGAAGGTGATGATCATAATCAGAAATGTTGATTCTTGGTTTTAGACTCGACGGTTTTGGTGGTGTGTTGTTTTAGGCTTAAACTAACTGTTGTTTTTTTGTTTTTCTTTTAATTTTATTTTACTTTCTGCTCTTCTGACCATATTCAAATGGTTATGCATTCTTGGTAACACAATTCACAGACCATGAAACTCTCTAAATAAACACAACAACTCACAAATTTGTTTCATTTCGTATTATTACTGTGTGCTGATCTTTTTTTTTATTTGTTTCGTTGTTTTACGTTGTAATTCGAAAACAAATTGAAAGAAAAAAAATGTTCATTTATTTACCTTTCTTTACCTTTTTTTATGTTAGAAGGCATTGCGGTTATAAGGCGTAAGGTCCTGTAAAGGCCACTGAACATTTGTCACTTCTTTTCAGCATGCTTCTGCTTTTATGCTATTCCCATACAATTAAAGGCGTATTTCCTATGTTTTTCAATTTTATTTATTCATTTTCTAATATTTCCTAAACGATGATTACCAGTTACAAGTTTCTATTCATATTTCCTTTTTTTATACTTTCCCTGAAGTTTATTGTACATCTGCAACTAAATAAGGCTGTGGGGTAAAAAAAACTTGGGTGTACGTACATATGTAGATGGAGGTGGAGTTGATTGGTTTGAAACCCATTGATTTCATGTTTTTTTTTTTTTGGATTGTTGGTAAAAACTTTATTCATTTAGGGTTGTTGACAGGGTCCTACGTATGGATGGATGGATGGAGTATTTTTCCATTTAACTATAGAGTGGAGGTCATGTTTGTTCATTGGGTTGGGTTTAATTGCTGGCTACTCAAGGGTTCACAGATGTGTAATCAAAGCATAGGTAATAATAGACTACCACTTAAACATATTTAACAGGATTTTAATAACACTCATAGTTCCTATAAATATATCGATAACAACAAAATCTACTATTGAACAGTAATTCGATAAAACAAAAATTTGTAAAAGAACGATTACAATAAAATTTGTTATAATAACACAAAAGTTTATAAAAGCTTAAAAAACTTTTATAAAAAAAATTGTTTGATTTGCCACGACAAATTCGATCAAAAACAAATCTTTCCAAAAAGTAGAGATAAAAACAAAATTATATACGATATATTGCGATAACTTGAAATTTTCTATTCAAAATGGATCATCGATCTATCAAAATCAGGATGTATTTACATTTCTTTCTTTAACTGTTCGCTATGCAGTACCAGAAAACTCTATAATTTTGGGAAATGCTTCGCAAAGAGACAGTGTAAGGAGAGAGAAAGTAATAATCTGGTTGCTACATACGCTTTTAAAGGAGAGACCATTCTACAGAATACTGACAGTTCCCTGGGTAACATATTTATTTAGTTGCTTCCCTTAAGGTCACATTCTGCTTACCTCTTTTGAGGCAGCGGCAATGAGCAGATCGATGCAGAAAGGGAAGCCTCCACTCTGCTGATAAGTCCAGAATCTTTCTGTGAAGTGACAAGAGGAATTTGGCAGGATATTCTTAACGAACGGAAGGATGAGATAATCTTAACTTTTATTGGGTAAATACAATGAGGAGCAATTTAAGTTATGTGTCGGACTATCGAGAAGTAGCATACGATTATATACATAATTAGTCATTACAACGCTTCAATCAGAATTATGACCAAGCTTCTCGCACCACTTACGCTGTGTGTGTTATTTATATACAAAAGCGACGGGACCTACAGTTTAAAATCAATTCTGAACGACAGATTTTAGAGAAACTTTTCATGGCAATTTTATTTCCTCTCAGAACTTTTGCCAGAAATCTGCTGAGAGGAAGTCGGCAAAGAAATATTTTTCGTATTTCGTTTTGTTTGAGATCTCTGACCTGATGTTTGAACCGAGGCCTCTCGTCTAATAAGCCAAAACATTACCCACTAGACTACGGCAACTTCATAAGCATAAGAAATATAACCGGAATTTGACCAGGTCTAGTAGGATCAAAGAACACTTGTTTTAGAATAGGAAACAATTCAAGACCAATATACAGTCCCTGTGAAGAGAAGAACGAATCACCAGAACATATTGTACCTACTTGGAATCTATGCGGCTTAAATCAATTTCAGTACGAAACAACTGGGTGTTTATCAAGCACTAGGAGTTGTTCTGAATGATGCGGAAAACATGTATATACATAGGTTGAGGGCCGTACAATAAATCGTCTGTTTGCGGTACTCCACTCCACTTAACGCAAAAATAATTACATTCTGTCTTTATTACATCCATTTAGTAACAAAAATCAATCGATGAATAAAAAACATCAAAGAATTTTGTAGAAAATCGATAAAATATCAATGCATTGCAAAAAAAAAAAAAAAAAAAGAAATACATCATCGATGTTTTCTTTTAACATACACATCGTACATACATATGTATATGATACAAGGTATCTAGGCATTCTCAACTAAAAAAAATTGACAATTTAAAGGAATTTGGACACACAAAGAAACTGGATGTATGAGCGTCACATTAATTACTGCAAAATGGAAAGAAATCGAAGCATTTCTGAACAAAATGATTACAGGCGGTGAATAGTGGATTATGGATGATGTTTAATGAAACTGCAGAAATGGGGGCCTAGCTAGCATTGTTTCTAAGAAATGTAATGCTGCGTGTTTGGTGTGATTGGAAGAGAATTGCTCATAATGAAGTTGTACAACACGGTCAAACGATTGTATCAGATCGCAACTGTTAATATTTGACGAGATTGAAGAAAGTTTTTCAATTAGAACGACTAGAATTTATCAACTGACAACGTCAGACCCCATACATCTCCATGATAATCCACCAGCTGGATCTTGTAGCTTTAGATTAAAATTTGTTTTGATTTCTACAGATATCACTGAATTGGATGAATTTTAGTTGGAGCTAGAGGCCTGTTAAAGAAAATTCAATCGGTTTATCGCTTAGAAAAACTAAAACTTTCTACACTGAGCGAATGTAAAAATATTATCAATCAAAACGCCACAGATTTGGTATAATAAAGCCAATTCCGAATATAAGAAAAAAGTGTTTTGTTAAATCAGATTTATAAATGAACATTTTCGAGAAACCCAACATATTCTTCTTTATATTCTAGAATATACAATAACTACAAACCTTTTCTTAAGTACTAGCAAAAGTAATCCAATAAATTGTTGAAAATGTAATGCTGCGTGTTTCAATAATTAATTAAAATTCGATGGAAAATGATTCTTCTTTATTGTTCTCCTTTAAAGTCTTTAGAAGCGTAACACTTAAAATTTTTTTTAATAAAAATTCGATAAAAATTAATTTTTTTTTCTTTTTTTCTAATATTTCTGCAATAATGCCAAAACGTTGCCAAGTTTTCAAATTGTTAAAGAATTTTTTTTTTGCACTTTCACTGGTCTTTTTTTGTTTTCTTCTATTTTTTTTTTTTTTTTTTTTTGTATTTCTATGAGGAATAAAAACAATTTTTGTTATTATTTCACTTTGTTTGTAAAATATTAAGTAATAGTATTAAAAAACGGTTTTGTTTTGTTTGTGAAAGAAGTGACACTTTTTCATAAATTTTACGTTTTGTTTTGGTAATAGATTTGAATAACTGTTTAAAATGGTTTAAAATTTATTTAAAAAAATATAAATTTTCAATATTTTTTTGTTTTGTTTTAAAATAATTTTTTTTACAAATTTTTTAATTTTTTTTCCTTAAAAAATCATCATTTTTAACGTGAATTATTTTTAAAAAACAACCGTCGTTGTATGGAAATGATTTTTTCCTTTTTATTGCTTTTCTTTTTTTTTATTATTCAACTTCGGGGTTAAACGTAACGTGTCTTTAAGCGTTCAATGTGTGTTTAAGTATAAAAATTCAAATTCGATACAAAATTATCGGGCCATTTTTGTTTTAAATGGCCGATGTATTGAAGCAGTGTGTTAAACAAAGAAACCACCAATAACCGAAACGAATAACGAAAACTCTGTTTTAACTCATACTCTCACTCACATACTCTGGCACCAACATAAACCGGTATCCATTTTTTATTTAGGTAACAACACAGCAACAAAAAAGGAAAGATAGAAAGAGAGAGAGCGAGAGAGGTATGATGGATATCAAGAAAATATTTCCCTAATATATTTACTTACACATGCACACAGCTTTCAAATTTTCAACACAATATCCCCTTTGCGTATGTACATACATACATTTAATGGCTGCAAAGAGCAAGCGCAACACATACAACAACAATACAACACATGCTTTGGCTTTTGTGTTGTAGTAGAGTTTACTCTATGTTTCATGGTATGAAATAAAGGCGGAGTTTAAAGAAAATCTCTCCTCGGTTTAGTGGCTGTTAGACTCAGAGTCAGTTTTTGCCTGTATGCCTGTGTGTAGTAAGTAAGCCGCTTTGTTATGCCAGAGTAGCCAGCCAGTGTTTTTGTAAATTGTACAATGAATGTGGTGGTGTCGTTGTGTTTGTTTTTGCCTTCAATATAAGGTTCATTCGCACCATTTACTAGAGGATTACTGGTTTTGAATGTTTTTACAACCACCATCACAACCATTAAAACTTGTAATAAAAAAAAGTGGCTTTTATTGTTTCAATTATTTTTTTTTTAATTTTTCTTTAAACAAAACAGGTTTTCAATTAAATTTTTAACGAATTTTCTTAAGCTTAAAAAGAAAACAAAAAAAAAAATTCTCTCAAGTCGAACTAATTTTGTTATAAAGAAGCGTTTTTTAAAATGTAGCGTAGAAAACCAAATATTTCTTCTAAAGCCTCAATGAAAACAACAAAATGACAGCCGTACATTTATTTGTTTAACACGCTCTGTCTGTATTGCTTTAATAATCCACTTGTTTTAAATCGTATGCTCTCTTAAGCGTACATTTACCTCCTCATGTGAGTTACCTTTTTTTTTTTTTTTTTTTTTTTTTTTTTTTTTTTTTTTTTTTTTTTTTTTGAAAGAAATTCAATTTCTTGTACAAGAAAACAGAAAAAAACTAAGAATTTTTTTTTTAATTTTGAAATTATCAAAATTATTTCATTGATTACATATTGTAATAATCGATATTCTGCATTGAAAGAAATGAAAATAAATTGAAGATTTTATATTAGAAATTACATTTTTATGCTTCAATTCGTAGTACATACACATGTATTTCGAAAACTATAGTTTTGATTGTAGAAATTTTATATTTGGCACAAAAGATGCAATTGATCGCAAGGAAGCATCGATATTATATCGATTTATCACACAAAATACATCAATGTTTTCTGGGCATCCATTGATTTTTGTATGGAGATACTAAACGATTAGACGATTTATTAAACTGCCCTTAACCGTATAATAGTTCCCCAAAAAAATTCAGACCGCTTTTAGTCGACAGTGAGAATAATTCGCTACTATTATTTTATAAACACCCAGAAGTTCCCTTCTGAGATGCATTAATGACGAACAGGTTTGAAATATCTATTCTGGTAATTTGTTCTCTTCATCATCTAAAACAAGTCCTCTTCAAGTTTTCAGTGCGCTATCAGATGGCCGGTTACTATCCTCAGGCTGCTTGTGGATAGTCTGATATATAAAGTATCTTCTCATTACCTAACAAAGTTTAGATTGTCTCCAATGAATTTGGATTGTGGAGATTGTTTGCCTCTTTTCATCTACCTTTAACCGAATATATCTTTACAAATTTTTCTTCCTACGCCACAGAAAGATTCTGGTACCATAAGCGGTATGGAAGCTACCAGCAATTTGCTCATTACTGCGAATTTCAACACGATCCAGAAATGGGCGAATATATTTTGGGCTTGTCTATTTTTGTTAACTTTCTTAGACAGGCGCATTATAATTCCATGTCAACCTCATTGCTTAAGAGCTAAATGCTCGGCCTAAATGTCTTCTATATATCCTATACAAATGGAATGAAGTAAACTTGCACTAAGAAAAAATCCGGTTGTTTCACCATGAGGTCTAAATAATTCACACTGGAACCGAACACCTCCGCTCCTGTCCCATTCCTTTACTAAAAAGTATATCTAGCAACTAAATTGCTTCTTTAAGTCTCTTTACATTAACGTGTTGCAAATCATTTTCTAAAATCATTGAGCTAACTGCTTCTGTCACGTCATGATAGACCCTGAATCATCACATGTTCAATTTGTTTCATGGCTATCGAAGCCATGGCTACAATAAACACCGGGCTCCAGTGCTGGTTCAGATACTAATTACTCCGGTAATAGCAACGCAAGCCTATTGAACGGTTTTCAAGAAAATACAATACGTTTTACTGCAATAAAGAGTCGATTATTGCGGCATATAGAAAATGTAAAGTCGGCATAGACTAGTAGGTAGTATGTCGAGAACCTCGAATACAACGAAATATGAAAAAATATTATTTCACTGACGGAATAATGACTTTAACCCTAAAATGGCAAAATATTATTGATTAACACGGTTATAAGGAAAACGTTTAATGTTTAATCAAATTTCTAACTGTACTCTTACGAATCTCGAATACATTGCAATACATTTTCGAAAAAGTTTTGGTTTCCATGTTAGAAAGTTAGCATGTTAGTATGTAAATTAAAAAAAAAAATATCTTTGAATTTATTTTGGTTGAATGCACAATACGATTAACCCAGTTTAGTTTAGTTTTAATAAAAATATTGTGTTTTCCTTCTTAAGTTTTTTTCTGTTGAATCATGTTTAAACAACTTTTTAAATACATTTCAGTTTTTTTCTTTTTCTTTTTGCTTTTAATTAATCAAAATTAAATAAATTAGTTGAAATTGTATTTTTTTTTTTAATTACAAATCAAAGGGAAAACAGGCAAAAACCGCCGTCGCTTTAAAGAAAGCATGGTTTTACATGAAAAAAGAAACTTTAAATGGAAAAAAATAAAAAAAAACACAAAAACATGACTTAATAACTCAATTACATAGTGGTGGTGGTGGACTTTATTAACTGGGCCTTACTGTCCATCCAATCCAACAATGTGAACACAGAGCAGCCATTTTTCTGTATTACACTCGCTTACGGTCTTTCTCTCTCTCAAGCACTCACTGTTTTTTTTCGAACCGTAGCTTCTTTGAAGTAACTACGCTGGTTTAAAAAAAAAAAAAACAGAAACAAAAATAATGGCCGAGTTGCCTCTGTTATTTTGTTACATTATCGCTTCCGGTAACCGGTTACTTTTCGAAAATCAAAAAGGAAAGAAACGCTTTAATTATGAAATTTTTTAATGTTATACGTTCGTTCGTTGTACATTGCAAAACGTCAAATAATTTAAAATAAAACACACAAAAAAAAAACACAAGAATTGGCGCTTCTTGTTTTTTTTTTATTTTTTGCAATTTGTTTCGTTTTTTCTTTTTTGTTAAATAAACTAATTCCGCTCTGGTGTTATTCTGTCTGCTATTCACAAGCAAAATTGGTTCATTTTGATTTTAAAGTTTGCGCTATTCATTGTTGTAACACTATGGCTACTAACGCACTGGTAGGGTACGTCATATTTAAAATGAGTCTGTGTGTCTGTCTGGCTATAATTGAATTCATTTTCGAATGACTATTCAAAATATAATTTTTAAAGTCCAACCGCTGCTGCTAGTCAGTCTACTACTAGAGAATAGAAAGAGAAGATGATCCGTCATCACATCGTCGTATAGTAAAGTATCGTCATTCATATTCCAGTCAAAGTGTATAGATTTTTTAGGTATTATTTGACGTTTAAACTCTTTCATTAAACAAATCCCAGTCAATGAAATGAAATAATTGCCATTACACTACCTTATTTAAACGTTATGCGGGTAATTTAAGAAGAACAGAGTCATGAAACAACAAATAGAAAATAAAAAAAAAATGTTTTGAAATAGACGTTTTAAAGAGTTTTGATTGCGATTTTTTTTATTTTATTTTTGAACACATTTTAAATGCCAGCGAGCCAGCTAACTAGGAAGCCAGACAGCTAACCAGCAAGCCAGTCAGCTAACCAGCTAGCCAAGCAGCTACGAAGTTTACCCGTCAGCTACTCAGCCAACTGCCCAGCTAGTTAGCTGGCTAGTCTTTTAGCCAGCAAGCTAGCCATCTACCCAGCTAGTCATCTAGCAAGCCAGCTAGCTAGCCATCCACGCAGCTAGCTAGCCATACATCCAGCTAGCTAGCCATCTAACCAGCTAGCTAGCCATCTACGCAGCTAGCTAGCCACCCACGCAGCTAGCTAGCCATCTACGCAGCTAGCTAGCCATCTACGCAGCTAGCTAGCCATCCTACCCAGCCAAATAGCTAGCCATCCACGCACGTGGCTAGCTATCCCACGCAGCTAGCTAGCCATCCCACGCAGCTAGCTAGCCTTCCCACGCAGCTAGCTAGCCATCCCACCCAACTAGCTAGCCATCCCACCCAATTAGCTAGCCATCCCACCCAACTAGCTAGCCATCTACGCATCTAGCTAGCCATTTACGCAGCTAGCTAGGCATTCACCCAGCTAGCCAGCCAATTAGCTAGTCATCTACCCTCCTAGCTAGCCATGCACCCAACAAGCCATCTAGTCAGCTAGCTAGCTATCCACCCAACCAGCTAGTTAGCTAGCCATCCAGCCAGATACCCAGCCAGCCAGCTAGCTAGCCACCCACCAGCTAGCTATCCCACGCAGCTAGCTAGCCATCCAGCCAGCCCGCTAGCAAGCCATCCACCCAGCTAGCTAGTCATCCAGCCAGCTAGATAGACATCCAAACTAGGCAGCTAACTTGCCAGCCAGACTAGGCAGCTAGCTAGTCAGCCAACCTAGCCACCAGACCACTTAGTTGCTAAAAATAAACTTGTTTTATAATTGAATTGTTCATTGTTTGTTTACATTAGTTGTGGTTATTTAAAATATCGATTACAATTTCAGAAAAATGTTTAACATATTATTTTACGAAATCATCATAAAAATTATGTTTTTTTTATTATTGGATATTAAAAACACAAACAAAAAAAAAAAACAACAAAATTCTTGACCTAAAGGCTACGATAGTGTTTGGAGATGATGATGATTTTGATGAATTTTTAACAATTCACCCCCAATTATGATGACGTTGGATGACGCTGACAATAATGACGAAAGAAATGAGTTAAAAAACAAAAAGCAAGAAAACAATAACAAAATAGACAACAAATACATAAAATTTAACACTATTTAAAGTGTCGATTTGGTTTTATGATGACTACCAAATTATTTTACAAAAAAAAAAAAAAAATATTTTTTTTAAGTAAGTCTAGTTTTCACACCAACAATAACAACAAGTGGGAAGAGCTTTGGCGAATCGTATAAATAAACATTTCACAATTGAAATTTTAAAAGCTAATGTTACATTTTCATAGACTTTATAAAAAAAAAAAAAAAAAAAAACTCATGTCAAATTATGTTGTTGAACTCTTGCTTTTTAATTTGACAAGATGTACGTACCGTATAGTACGCGATACGTGCATGATTATGAAATTCCATTTGCCGATATAAATGCTGAGCGCCAATTTTACTATTGATGCCTTAGGAAAGCAGAATGTGGTTTAATTATTTTAAAAGCAGCAGCAACAAATAAAGAACATTATGTCAATAAAATGTTTGATTTCCGACTTTTTCATAGTTGTATTGTATGTATCGCGTTTTTAAAATGTATGTTTCATGTATCTTATTGTATTGACAGTTCTGCCACGAGGAAAAATAGAGATTTACATAAATTTGCAGCAGCAGTAGCATCGGCTGCACATGTATTCTATTTTTGATAAGATAGTCGCGCAACATTTGCTGCCACTTATGTGTTTAAAGCATTAGTTTTATTTACTTTCAGGAGGAGAGCAGTACTTCTAAGGATATAAGTGTTGCAAAAAACTCTTGAATTTAATTCATTTGAAATAAAATTTAAGGAAAAAAAACAAATCCATCCAATTACGTATCACAGACAAAGTAACTGCGCCATTCGTGGCGGTTAGACTTTACAGACAATATTAGTGTTCTATTCAATAATAATGTCGGCATAAATACAAAAAAAAAAGAACTAAAATTGTAAACGATACACCAGCAGCATTATGTTGCAACATTTCATACGTTGCACTATTCCTTTAATTTTTTTGTTGAGTTGGCTGTTAAGGTTTTTAAAAAAAGGAATAACTTTCCGTCTCTTTTTCTTTTTTGTAATAAAAAAATGAATTTCTGTTAAATTAATTTTGAATGTAATGATGACCAAGTAAAAATCTAGATGCGCTGCTGGTGAATATGAATGCAATTCTTCTTTTGAATAGAGAATTTACCTGTAGACGAAAACTGACCCAATAAGCATACGCAATATAAAATGGAGGGAACGAAAAAGAAAAGAAGAAATATTAATGAAACCTAACAAGAAAAAAAAGTAGCAGCACCAGTTAATACAAATGAAGCAATGAACATACGGATTACATAGTACATAAAAAGATCCTTCAAGAAATATTGCGAACAAGAGATACAAACAAAAATAATTTGAATTTATCTTGTCTTGTAGATAAATATTACAAATATTAACTTTATACGAATAAATATGACACAGAGCAAAATCTATAATTCAATTATCAAATGTTAAATTCCTAGAAAGTCACTCAACTTTAAAATAATTTTTTTTTCTTAAGATTCTTTGGTTTTAATTTGTCTCTACGTTTTCATGTATTAAAGCATAATTGGCAATAATCTCCGATATTTATATGACAACATAAATTAACACAATAATAACGGCGGCAACATAGTCACACATTTGTCTTTAAAATAGAGTTGCCAACACTTTCATTACATGGAATGTCACAAATTAACTACATATCGTAAGTGTTACGTTACGGAGTAATTACCAACTCAAAATCACAATTGTATATGTTCACGCTGGCCACCCTACTTTTAAGTATAGATTTAAGTTTGTTAAAGTGTATAAACCACCCCTGTAATTACGTTTATTATATTGTGAATTATAAAGATTATAAACGAAAAGAGATCTTTACTCGATCCACCCCCCAACCCGAAGGTACGTTCTTGTACATGAAATAAATAATAATTCGATTATTTAACACTAATAATTTTGTATTTTTATTCCCCCAACATCTCGATAAATATTTTATTTTATTCTCTCCCCGCTCACCCCCACATTTTGGTCCTTCGAGCCGGATCATCCCCTAAATAAAATAAAATATTTGCCGAGATTTTATTTACAGATTTCGTCTCGAAGATCACCATATTGTTTTTTCGTTTTTGGATAAACCACAACTTTAGCACGGTTTGAATATATTTTTAATATAAATAATTATTTGATTTGTACAAGGTACGTAAAATATATTTTCTTTTTTCGGTGCTTTAATTAAGAAATTGGTGGTTATTGTGTTTTATAAGAAAAAAAAAAGTAAATATACTTAAAGTGCAAGTGTAAGAATATAAAAGAAAAAGAACCGCAAAATAAAATAAACAAAACTGAAATATACAAACAACACAGTGCATTGATTTAGCCGTGTTGTTATTGTTGTATATTTATAACAGTTGGAAGATTGTCACTAATTAAGGTGCCCGCGTTTTATTTTTTAATATATTTTGCTTTGTTGCGATATTTGTGTCTTATATTCTTACACGAACATAAATATAATTTTATTTTAACATTTTAAATTGAAATTGTTATATTTTATCCCAATAACATATACGAATATTTTTCTTCCGACTTTTTTAAAAATTAATATTTTGATTAATTTTTTTGAAATATAAAATAAGTTTATTTATTTTATATAAGAATATTTGTGTAATTTTTTTTTGATTTATCCCTACCCTTTTGAATTTTATTCGGAAGTTTTCGCAAACCCTTTTTTACCCTTTTGAAGTTTATCGCTAATATTTCTTTAGATTTTTTAATTAAAAGTAATATTTTTCATACAGTTCTGTTTGAACTTTCGGTTTTTTTTCGATAACCCCTATTCTTTGGAGTTTTTCTTCATTAAAATTAATTTTAAATTGAGATTTCCGAACCATTTTTGGATTTTTACTCTATAAATCAATTAATTAAAAACCCCGAATTTTAGTAAAATGGCCGCATTAAGAAATTTAAATGGAAATTATAACCGCTTAAGCGATTTGGAAAGCTTTATTCAGGCTATTCCCCGAGAGGAACATTCGGTTCACTCTCTAGGTGTTCATCGGCAGGAGTTGACCCGTTTGTGGGAAGTCTTTCGTGACAGTTACGAAGACTTGTTGGAAAATGCCGATGACACCAAAGTCTCAACAAAGGACGTGAAGGCCAAGTATATGTCGGGATATACCTTATATTTCCAATTAGTCTCTTTTATTGATGAAGTAATTGATAGCCTTAGGAGCAAGGCCTCGAACCCCCCTATCAATAGTATCCCCATTCACCTTCCCCCATGTGACACCCCAACTTTTTCTGGCGATTATGCGTCTTGGCCAACGTTTAGGGACATGTTTTCGGCCATTTATGGAACTAACCCTCACATTAGTAACATCCAAAAGATGTATTATCTTTTACAGAAGACAGAAGGTGAGGCGAGGGACATTATTCGAACTTGCCCCATGACGAATGATGGTTTCGACATGGCGTGGCAGAACCTGGTAGATAGGTATGAGAACAAACGCGTTTTGGTTAATTCTCAATTGAAAACCCTTTTTAACCTCCCTTCCATATCCAATGAATCTGGCCCTTCCATTAAGAGTTTGCAACGAACCATAAACGATTGCATATCGAATTTGTCGTTGCTGGGCATAGAGACTCAGAACTGGGATATTATCTTTGTTTATATTTGCTCCACTAAACTCCCCGAACACACCCTAGGTCTTTGGGAGCAGACTCAAGGGTCTTGCTCAGACCTATCTAAGTGGAGCAAGATGGATGAGTTCCTGACTGCCAGATACCGAACTCTCGAATCAGTTTCGGATATTATCGGCAGCCACCATTTTTCCCAAGGTACTGCTCAGATTAATAATCAGAGCAATTCTAGTAATCCCCGAAGACACAGAATTTATGAGACTGTGTCCCCTAACTTACCCCAGAGAAAATGTCCAGTTTGCAGTGAGAATCATCCCATTCGTTTGTGTTCGGACTTTTTGAGAATGACGGTTAGTGCTCGCTTGGCAACCGTTAAGAAACATAAATACTGCACCAATTGTTTGGCAGCCTCGCATGAGCTCAAAAGATGCCAGAGCTCAAATGTTTGCTATATTTGCAAACAAAAACATCATTCGCTACTTCATAGTATCGAATCTTCCCCCCGGGAGGAACCGAGGACTGGAACTAACCCCGCTAACTCTTTTACCCCACATAGTTCTCCAGAAATCCCTCGGCCTTCTAATGCACAGAGGCGGAATGAAGTGGAGAACGGCCCATCTACATCCGCTGCTACTCGATATTTTCAGAACTTCGCTACCCGGCTACAGTCCACCCCGTCTTCAACAGTTCTGTTAGGAACTGCCCAAGTAAATATAGAAGTAGATAATGCGATATTTTCAGCGAGAGCTCTGATAGACCCAGCGTCTCAAGCTACTTTCATCTCTCAAAAATTGCAACGGAAGCTAAATCTTCCAACCCGTTCGGCACCTGCTGCCACTATTGTGGGCCTTAATGGCGCAGTGGTAGCAAACTCTAGAAAAGTGTGTAATGTTTCGTTACGGTCTCCCATTGATCCATCGTTTCAATTGACCACGGAGGCATATGTTGTTGAAAGGCTCACTGGTCAATTACCTACATGCTCGTTAGCAAAGTATGCTTTGTTTGATGCACCCGATCTCCCGTTAACCGATTTTAAATATGCCCATATGGATTTGCTATTGGGTGGAGATGTATACCCCCAGATAATGCTTTCCGGATTTCAAAGGGCTCACAAAGACCCTTTGATCGCCCAACAAACCGTTTTCGGTTGGGTTGTGACTGGGAAAATACCTCAGTCAAATTCGTTTCCTTTTAAGCCTGATTTGAGTCTTGGTCCTTCTCGTTCGTTTGCTCAAAATGTGAGATCCGATTGCTACAGAGCCCCAAGATTAAAACCTAACACGAGAAAGTTATTGGGGAATACCCTTCCCTAGACCACGCGCGGACCATGACTCTATTTTATTCTTCCCCTAACCAAGTCATTTTTACCCTATCCTGTCGTTTTAAGTCCCAACACTTATCTTTTCTCTTAAGCATCAACTGGATTCCGAATTTTTGAAATTGTCAGACGCCAGCACCGCTAAAACTCTGGGTTTTACGTTGGAATGCGAGCATTGAAACATTTTGCTTCAAGCCAGCTCCAACGCCCTATTTCTCTATAGTCACAAAAACGTTCTGTCTTGTCTCAAATAGCCCAAGCTATTTGACCCCGTTGGGTGAGTGGCACCTGAAATAGTAGTTGCTAAGATTATTATGCGACAAATTTGTAAAGACAGAACAGATTGGGACGAATCTTTGGAACCCAAGACGTTTAACAGATGGCTTGAGATTGTTGATGATTACTCGTTCATCGAAAGGATTAACATCCCCCGTTGGGTTAAATTAACCCTCAGTATGAAGTTTAACTTCATGCAATTTGTGATGCTTCTAAGAAAGCATATGCTGCCATTCTGTATAGTAGAGTCCTAACCCCGTCTGGTGACTTTGTCACCCACTTACTCGCAGCCAAAGTAAAAGTTGTGCCTGTAGAAGTGTCAACTTTACCCCGTTTAGAGCTCTGCGATGCAACTCTATTGGCGAAAAATGGTATTTTCACTTCGTAAGAAGCTGAATCTTACCTTTGTGGGACAGATTCGACTATCGTTCTGTCCTGGTTTCAAAAACCCCCGTGCCATTGGCCAACTTTTGTGGCATGTCGAGTATCGTTTATCGTGGACCAGGTAGGCACTGACAAATGGAATCTCCCTATGATGGCTTTTTACTCATCAAGGAACATATCAAAGAGAATATTGTTATTGTCGATCATGTTGTTATTCGTTATGGCATTTTAACCCCATACCCATCGAAAATTTTGTGAACTGATTTATTTCATCCCTGATTCGAAGTGCGAGTGGCCGAAATTCGAACTGCCAATGGCGTTCTAATACGGCCAATTGAGAAGCTCGTGCTGATCCCTAATTAAGAGCAAAACTAATTCGTTTTCTTGTTTTTCTCTGTTGCGTGTTTGTCGTTTAATTCCAGATAGTGCAATACCCCGTAGGCTAATTGTCGAACGCCTAACAAACACCTTGGAAAATGGTGGTAAAAAGAAGGAACGGACTAACACAACGCAAAAGAAGAGCGCAACCCACAACCAGGCTCTCATGATCAGTACCAGCTAAAACGATATTTCCCATACCATACCAGAATTTCTGTAATTTTATGCGCAAATAATATTGTAGTATTAACCTATATATACACCCTGAATTGTAATTTTTTTGATCTTTGGCCAGGTGACTTCTCGGTCTTCTTGTTGCAATGTTGCAAGGGGGGCGGGATGTTCACGCTGGCCACCCTACTTTTAAGTATAGATTTAAGTTTGTTAAAGTGTATAAACCACCCCTGTAATTACGTTTATTATATTGTGAATTATAAAGATTATAAACGAAAAGAGATCTTTACTCGATCCACCCCCCAACCCGAAGGTACGTTCTTGTACATGAAATAAATAATAATTCGATTATTTAACACTAATAATTTTGTATTTTTATTCCCCCAACATCTCGATAAATATTTTATTTTATTCTCTCCCCGCTCACCCCCACAGTATATAAAAATTGCTTACAATCTTACATCGTAATTAATTTAAAACTTTGAGCAGCAATGGCAAATTATGATGTGAAGACACTACCTTTAACCCTTTCCACTCCAAGCATTTTTTTCCTTTTATTCCACCAGTTTTCCTCATCGTCACTACTCTCAAATTCGTTTTCCTCTATATTTTCGGCTGTTGGCCTTTTGAGCCATTTTGTTCTATTTTTTTTATCCATGATATAGGCAGGATTATTTCTATTATATTTATATAATAAATACACGATAATGCATACAGATAAATTGTTTACGACGCGGTGCGTATCACAATGCAATAACAACTATAGCAGAATTATTATAACCGTGCAATCGGTGACAGTTGTAGAAATGAGCGCTGTTGCCACGTTTCGTAGTAAGTGTGAGATGGCTTTATCAATGGCTTTATGGCCTTATTTATCTTTTATGGCTTTATTTATCTTTTTTTAAAATTGTAATTCCACTCGACATTGGAGTGGAAAGGGTTAAGCATGGAACATACATAATTGGGCAGGATTAAGACCTAACTTCTCACACCACCCATGTTGTTTATGTTAATTGTACTCTTGAGTGGCGGTACCTGCAGTTTAAAGTCAATTTCGAACGACAGATTTTTGAGCATTTCATGTTGTTTGAAACGTCTGACCTGGGGTTTGGTTTAGTCTCGCGTCTAGTAAGGCAACACACCGCCTGCTAGACCACGGCGACTTTAGCATGGAAAGTTTCGCTAATTTCTACGATCCCAAAACCGGGTATAGATAATTTAAGAGGGGAGTCATACAGGCCTGCCTGTAAGCCTGTTATGAAATCTATCCAAACTCTTCAAGGAACCACTAATCAACAAGTTGATCCCTATGCTAAATGGCGGCGGGTGTACAGCAAATCAGCGATTTGATTTTAGAAAAAAAAGCATAACACAAACGAAAAGACAAAAATATTGGTAAGAGCCATAGGAAAAACTTTTGACGCTTCTCAGAAGTTTGAACATGTAATCTCGAAGTCAAGACAATATTTGCCACCAAATGACAGTCACCTGCGTTTCTTAGTTGAACGTAAGTTTATGCTTAAGGGAGGCGATTACGTAAATGTGTAGCAGACTATTAAGACCACTGGGAAGTATCTTGGAACCTATTATAGAAATTCGTATTTCGACTTGACTGATTGTATGGCGTTTTTAAGCATCCATAAGGACACGTAAGAGGAAACGAGAAATTCAATGCAGGAATAATTTTTTTAATTGAGACCAACACTCAGTATTGGAATACTGGATAGAAGAAAGAAAAGCTATTGAGTTACGGATGGAAATCGAATTCCAAGTCTATGTATTTATGCAGATTGCATGCACCGGATGAAACAATGGATCATAAAGGTGATGAAGCAGATTGCATACATATGTATAACATTCACACTGGGTAGAGGGTCTACATAACTGTTTAAAAATAATCATATAACAACCTAACAATCTGAGTTTCAATACTTGGGTAAAAATCTCGACCACCGGCTGACATTAAAGACATACAAATAAGCCAAATAAAGTTGATAAAGGTGATGCAGTTAAATTTGCCTCTTAACGGAAACCCGTTTATTAGATTTGAATGCAAGCTTTTTCTCTATAATGCCATTTGGAACTTCTCTGGAGTTATGAGTTCATCTTGTGAAGATCAAATTTAATTTGAAGAGGTCTTAATAGAATAGTACAATTCTGATTAGATTGGGATTTTACGCAAATAATTATTTTCATGAAATAATCGACATTTCGGGACATTATAATCATATTATTTTGTGAAAAAACACGATAAAAAACAATTGTCGATAAATATATTCCAGTAATTTGGCAACCATAAATCTTATTTTGACTCTCAATATTGAATTGTTTTCTTACAGAATTTTAAAAACCAAATAAAAACAGAAAAATCAATGGACAATTGAATTGAAATATAAATAAACAATAAAATCGTTTTAATTAAAATGAAATTCTTTAATGATAATGATATTCAATCCAAAGTGACTGTTTAAACAGATTAAAAATTATTTTTTTTTTTGTAAGAAAGATAAACACAAACACCAGCCCTGCAAAGATGATTGAATTTGAAAAAAAAGGAAAACGAGAAAAAGAGTGCTTGCAATGGAAATGCTTATAAAAATGAAAAAAATTATTTTTTTTCTAATTAAACTTAACAATTTTAACCCAATGAATTAAATTTAAACAAATGAATAAAACTGTGATGGTGGTAGCACTGTTATTGAGAGAAACAAAAACATGATGGAACTAAATTGATAATCATACTGCCAATTGAGTAAAATTCACCCACTGAACAGACTTGTTTGACAACTTGATAAACAATAATACCTCGAAAAACAATAACAATAACTGCGTGATTGCCAACAATAGACAAAAAAGGAGAAAAAAAAGAAGCAGATCGATTACAATTGGTAACTTTAAAGTAGAGAGACAAAATCATTCGGTGGTTAAAAAAGGGGAGCAAAAGAAGCTGAGAAAAAAAAAAACTAATAATCAACCATGGATGAAGATATACGTGAAAAAAATAAAATAATAAAAACAACACTGATAGTAATAATGGGAAAACAAATACAACTGTGATGTATTGATTACAAACAAAATCAAAAAAATAATGAAAAATACCTACTGAAGTAAATATTTCCTCACCAAATAAGAAAGAAGAAAAAAAAAGTGAACAATAATTCCATTTTTTTTTTGATACTTAATTATCGTTATTATTGTTATTTCTTTAAAGATCTTTTTTTTTTATAACTATTGTATGTATACATACGTTGGTAGCTGTATATGTGTTCAATAGTTATGTAAAAAGATTTATTTTTTGATTTTGATTTTCGTTATGTTTTCTTTAAGGTTTGTATATAAGGATTCTTTACAAATGCCGAAATTATAACGATCAACAGAGTATTTTTTTTTTTAAATTTTGTAATAATCTGAAAAAAGTACACGTTTTTTATTTTTTAAATCAAATATTGCTTGTCATTGAAAATATTAAAAATTAAGAAAAAAAAAAAAATAGAGAAAAACAGAAAAAAATAAGAAATCCACTTTGAAATGTAATAAAAACCCCGTAGAGAGGTTAGAACGGTTAAAACTAAAATTCAACACAAAAAACAACAACAATTTTAATTAAAATCAAATCTAAAGTTAATAGGAAACTACCACAGTAGCTTAAATAATAGTTCAAAAGGTCAAGTATTATTCCATATTACAGACTTCCAATCCAGACAAATAAGAACCCAAACAAGAGGTTGAAATATTACAATTTTGCAATCAAATGCAACCAACCAACCAAGTAATAGCGGAAACTGCAGTGAAAAAGTATGCAATTCTATAGCAGCGTAAGTAGGGTCCTTAACGCGCCATTAAGCTCTTACAACGGAGGTATGGAGAACAACTGGAGAAACAAATGGAGAGCAATTTATAGCGCTCTATGCTAACAATAACTTCATTCACACGACAATTGTCAGCCGGCCAAGGATCGTCAACCCAGCGAAAGTTGCATCAACCGGAAGTTTAACGACAGAGCTATTACAACAACAACAACAAAAACACTAAACTTTGCACAGGTGCATATAACTTATCCCACGTGTACATAGGACTTAACCACATTGAAATATAGCGCAAATTCTGAATGACTTGGTCATTACAACACTTTAGTCAGGATTACAACCTAACGTCTCACATCACTCATGTTGTGTGTGTTAATTTTATCAGAGAGTGGTAAGACCTACAGTTTAATATCGATTTCGAACGACTAAAGTGTTGTAATAGGCAATAGTTTATTTTTAAATAAACAGGCGATTATATGTGAGAATGAAAATTTTTGTTAAGGCTTAACTACAATTTCCACAAGCACGTAATATAGGCTACGTCTCTGACGTATTGTATTCTTTTCATATGGTAAAGCCCATATCACAGAATTTATTTATGTAAACAAACAAATATTGTATAAATATTGTATAATTATTTGCAAAACTTACATGGTCCATAAGGTTTTCCGTCTGTTAAATTATTAAACTTCGTCGAATTTAAATCGTTTTTGTAGTTCACCTTTGTATCTCTCGACAGAATATTCTTAAAGTTCAATTTCTTTACTATTGCCATTGCAAGTTCAAAAGACAAGACAATAAATTCTATGGCCAATAGTTTACAAGCTACGTATTTATTATCATTTTCTTTTGCGTACGACCCCACAGTGCAGTAGTATTGCCAGCACCAATAAATTAGGATTTTTTTATTAAAACAAAAATTTGTTTCCAACAAGTTAAAGAAAAACATTTAAATTATGATTTTATATTTTAATTTATATAAAAAAGAAAAAAAAAAAAACAATATTATGTTGAAAAAATTATTTTTTGCAATTAAAATTTCTTTTTGGATTTTTTAATTGCGTCACACCAGATTTTAATTTTTTAAAATTTTTTTTTTTGCGAATAAAATTTATCAGAAATTTTCTTATCATTGTACGTGAGTAATTATTAGAGATACGCGCCGCTTATAAGCGATTTATTATAACTTTTTAATAACAAAAACATTAGGAATTTATTAATAAATTTATTTACAACAAACACTACACAAACAAAAAAAAAAACATTTTATTGTTAAAATTTATTAACAAAACACAATTTAAATAGTTTACAATGATGAAATTTATCGTAAATATTGAGCAGGGTTACCATAATATCTAAGATTATCTCTAGGAAAGTTTGAACCTGAAAACCTTTTGGTTTATTAAGGCTGATAATAAATTTCTAAAACTAGAGCGTAAAATCCAGACAGTGCCCTGGTAGTCTAGTGGGTAGTGTGCTAGACTATTAGCGTGAGGGTCGTGGGTGCGATTCCCACCAGAGACTCTGGTCTGTGACACTACACCAAGCACATGCTTGAAGTTACTCAGCTCGTATATAATTAAATATAATTTGTAATTGTATTATAATAAATAAATAAATATATAAAAATCCAGAATTCTAAAAAATAATGCTTGCAGAAGTTGTCAGAAAATAAATGATGTACATATAAATAGAGTGAAAGACATCACCACCAGTATGATTAACGCGTTGAACAGTTTCACTGGCATTTTACAAATGATTTGGAAAGTTAAAAAGTGTACATTTTAAGGATTGGAATCTCGTATTTACTCCGGGAGGTATCCCACTGTAAACAAATTAAAATCCTTAAAAAATTGGAATTATAATGAATCATGTGGCAATTATGCAGTCGAAAGCAAAGACCAATTGTTTGAAATTCAAACGGTTTTTTTTTAACATCATATTACAAAGTCATTTAAAGTCCCGTAGTCCACTAGGTAGTGTGTTGGCTGATTAGACGAGAGGCCACGGTTGAAAGTAGATTATAATACGAAAATTCGAAACACCAAATGAAGTCGCCGTATTGTAGGAGATAGTGTGTTGGCTTATTAGATATGACATCTGACATCTTTAACAAAACGAAATACGAAAAAATATTTCTTCGGCGACTTCCTCTCAGCAGATTTCTTGCAAAAATTCTGAGAGCAAATAAAATTGCCATGAAAAGTTTCTCAAAAATCTGTCGTTCGGAATCGTCTTTAAACTGTAGGTCCGTCCACTCATATATATAAAATTAACACACGGCACATACACTGAGCGCCAAAAGTGAGTAAACACCACTGAAATAATTCATTTTCTTGGGATAGCGAGAAAAGTAAATGAGAATAGTCGAATAAATTTCCAAAAATAAAAACGTTTATTTATTACATACAAAATGTTAAAACAAAAACAACAATTCAATTATTGTTGTGCTACAAGTATATTTTTTATAATAGAAAATTTAAAATGATAGTGGGTGTTGACTCACTTATGGCGCTCAGTGTATTTAAGTGGTGTGTGCAGCTAAATCGTAATCCCGGCTGAAGGGTTGTAATGACCAGTAGTTATCTATGTATGTATGCATGTTAGTATTACAAAGTTGTTTGCAGAATAAGCAGCGTAAATCAAGAGTTTTTCAACCGCTATAACCGCATAAACTTTTCTTTTCTAATTTAAAGAGAGCAATGAAGGAACAGAGATGCATAGACTTAAAGCTGCACAGAAGAAATGCCACGGAGATTGGGAATTTATTTAGGAATTTAAAATTTTTGACGAACAAATCATTTTCCAATAAAATTTTTAGATGTTTTTATTTCTTCTTTTTTTTTTCAGTGACAACAACAAACAATTTATTTTTATTTCTTAAAACTACAGTTTAAAAAACTGTAGTGTTTTTTCCAACTTTCATTAAGACAAACAATTTGTTTCATTGTCATGTACGGAAATGATTTGAAGCAAATCGATTTTTTCAGAGTTAAAACATGTCCTCGTCCTTAAATGACTTGTATTTCAATTATCAAACAGAGAAAAAAGAAAATAAAAGTGAAAATCATTTGCTATCAATTACAAAATCCAATGCATTTAGTTTTTTTGCGTCTCTAATAATGATGACATTTTAATATTTTTTTTTTGTTCGCAAAAACAGTGTGGCCTTTTTAACATCTTTATTTCAATGTAAAAACTGAGAAAAACAAAAAAAAAATTAATAGTTTTACACAAAAATTTAGGAATTAAATCATAAATATAGTGTCGTGTCCTTTCGTATTCAAGGTGTGTATTGGATAGGCAGGCAGCCACCAGATGCACTTTACTTACAAAAAAAAAGAAAAAAACAATTGAATTTGAAAAATTTTGAAATTTAAAAATCGTGATCTAAGCGGGCATTTTATTTTAAAGTCAATGCGAAGGAGAGTGAGAGAAATACAGAGAGTGAGAGAATTTTAAAACGTTTTCATAAAACAAAACTGTATGACTTTCATATTTTGTCGGCAATGTGTGGACTTTTACTTACAGCGTATTGCAATTCACTCTTTGGGGAATTGAACATGACCAAAGAGGAGCTATGAAAAGGAGTTTTATGCCTTCAAACACAAAAGCTGGGAATTAATTTCACTGGACTAATGCGGGATTTAATAATTTTTTTTCTCTTCATTTTATTGTTCTTAGTTTTATGTGAAATATTGTATGCGTTTTATGTTTATTGAAATCAATAATTATGCAGCATTGTTTGTGAAAATAAAATAAAATCGAATACAAAAGAAAAAATTTCCTGGGAACTTAAAACAACTTTTTATGCCATACGTACAGGATTAAGAATTTTGTTTGTTATTTCGATATTAGACAACTAAAAGGTACAGGAAATTCTGTTTTCTTCACAATAAATTGAATATTTTTGATTAAACTAAAACACACATAAATTCCGATTATCTGTAGATCAGTTTGAAAGGCACAAAAATTATTAAACTGAGTACATTTTACATACATACATAATTGGTCATTACAACCCTTCAGTCAGGATTTCGACCTAGCTTCTCACACCACTTATGTTGTGTGCGTTAATTTTATAAATGAGTGGCGAGACCTACAGTTGTAAAGCCGACTCGGAACGACAGATTTTTTTGAGAAGCTCTTCATGGCAATTTCATTTACTCTCAGAGTTTTTGCCAGAAATCTGCTGAGATTTCATATTTCGTTTTGATGCCTGACCTGGGATACGAACCCGGGCTTTACGTCTAATAAGCCAACACACTACTAAACTACGGCGACTACTCGAATATATTGCTTTCAATGGTTACACTAAAGCCAGAGAAAAAAATTTTCTAAAGTATATTAGTAGATAAGTTTTTAGAAATTCAGAGTCTTACATTTCTGGCCTATGCAATATTGTTTTGCTATGTTTCCCAGCTTTTAAAAATCAATATTTTCTATGGGTTCTAGGAGTACTTTAGATGATTCTCTTATAACAACATTGTATCTATGAAAACATTAGCTTCGTGCAACAAACTTTGATTTAAATTAATAAGGAATCATTAAATAAAACTAAACGTAAATAAGTAAACAAGATAAATAGACAACAACGAAATACACACATCGTGCAGTACACAGGATTACATAAATATGTAAATACGTATAAGTTTACGATAAGGGAACAATACAAAATCATATAAAGATTGTGAAGTTGTCAGACCAAATGAAGGAGTATAGTTCTGAAGGAGTGAATCCTGAAAAGTCATTCAATGATGAGGTGTGTGTCTAGGATTAATAATCGAGGGTTGAATTAGTACAACAGCTAAACAGAGAGCTGGCTAAACTAGATTTGCCAACAGCCGGTACAAGGACCGAATTACAAAGGACATTAACTGAGGGTTTCCAACAACGAGGTATTGACATCGATGCCTATGACTTTGAATAGGATGAGGAAAAGAAAGTCCGTATCACCCGTTCAGTAGCTAGCAATTTAAAAATTGCGGTGATGTTAACTGTAATAAAAGAAAAGGAAAGGTTGGAAAAGTTACTAGAGTCTATTAAGAAGGATAAAAGAACTTTTACAGAGAAGCTGACATCGGAAACACAGGAGAAGAATAATGAAGACCAAGAAGTAAATCGAGTTAACCCCAATATTTTGTTTCTAGATTTCTATGGCCTACTATAGACAGTATGAGAACAGGTTGGCTGTTGGGCTTGTATAAGGCCAGTTTAAGGTTGGTTATCGGCTTTACCACGGGGCACTGCGAGATTAGGTCGCTGACGGGGACCTGGAACAGATCCCAGCCGGACTATTGCAGAGTATGTTGCGATGAGGAGTAGTTGGAGACTGTCGAGCACCTCTTTTGTAACTGCCCAGCCCTTAGCAAGTGGAGGTTGAGGACCCTTGGCAGGGGCTTCTTTGAGGGTTTGAATTCTGTGTCGAGAGCCGACATCAAGGCTCTCCACAGATTCATTACTGGATTGAGATGGTTGAGAAGTGCTGGGGCTTCATCAGTGTAGTCGCGTTCTCTCATTTTTTTGTTTTGTTTTTGGTCTGTGTAATTCCTCCGCTTCCCATTCTCCCTTTCCTACTTCCTCTCCTTTTTCCTATCCCCTCTGTTATCCTTTCTTTCAATGACGCTGTACAATGGGTCAATTCGACCTCCGGGTACTGTACTTGTCTCTGTCGACAAGTACACGTCCTCTAACCTAACCTAACCCCAATATTTTATTGTTAAAATCCACATCTGTAGTCGAGTATTTCAATAAACGCTTATAAGTTTTCAAATTACAATTTAAATATGATAGATTGGAAGAATACTATCGTTTCTTTTGCCCAATGGCTTAAAACATTTTTGTAAGCAATTCCCATGGATTCGATTAATTTCTGTAATAGTTTTTAAAATTCGATTTCAATTTGATTGGTAAAAGCAGATGAACATAAGGGGTGAATTAATTTTTTATTACAAAATGGAGTTTAAAATCATAATTTTTTAAATAACATTCCCCACAATTTTTGTTTTTCTTAAAGAAAAACACTATCTTAATGGATTTATAGGATTTCGCAGAGCGATTACTTTTTTTTGTTAAGCATTTCATGTCTTCTTTTATTAACAAACGACATGATTAATAATTTCTGTTGTGTTTTGTATATTTTCGCTTTGAAAAACATCAAGAAATTTGACATTTTCAGTTGACAGCCTGTGTTACAGAATGAAAAATAAATTGAAACAAACATTGCCAAAGGAATATGAAATAGAGTCCTCACACACCTCCCTATACAGCCGTGTACATATGTATGTATGCATATGCACCTCTAAATCAGTTGGCTCCTCTCCTCATTCATCTATTCATTAAATTTCTATTTATTTTACTGCCTTTCCTTCGTTTGCATGTTGTTGATAGTAAACGTGCTTAATACCCTGGATCAATATAATTTACAAAAAAAAAATTGTAATGTTAAACTGCTAAAAAGATGGAAATAATGGAGAAAAAAGTTTAATTCATTTATATTTTTTTTCTCTCTCTCTCCATGTGAGCTTTAGTCGATGTTATAATAAAAAAATAATTTTTTTTCCGTTTATTTTTATTTTACAACAATTCGTGCTGCTCTGAAAGTTTGTTTTCTTTCTTTATCAGAAGCCAAAAAAGAAGCGGCATTAGCAGAAGCAGCAGTTGCTGTTAAATGTAACACATACAACACCCCAGCAGCAGCGAGCCCAGTGTTTGTGCGTGCCATTAAGTTAAATACTGCAGGTAATTTGAATAGGAGAACACAGTAACAAATCTTAGAAATTTTTAATATTATTTGAGACAATTTTTTCTACTTTTAATCATTAAATAATCATAATTTAAGTAGATTGGTAACAGTTCGTTTTGCTGTATTTATACTTCATTTATTATAGGCTTGGCAACTTCTAGAATGTTCATGTTGATTTGTTATTGTTTTTGCAATTCTTTTTTTATTTTATTTCTTTTAGATGCATGGGAGCTACCAACATAAATCACTATGGTTTGACAGCTGAAAATGTCAGATTATGTTGACATTTCTAATCAGTAAGGTTTCATGAATCGTTTAAAGCCTTTACATCGTTTCCAAATTGTGGAAACATACTTTGAAAAACTATAAAAAATACAATCAATAAATAAATCTGTTCGTGTACTTTAAAGAGCATGTCGTTCAACTTGCAGTCACAGCACAATCAGCCTAGTGAGCAAGCAATTCGTGCAAATATTGGTCGTTTTCTTCTCGATTCAAAAAAACAAAGAAGAAAATATTGCGGCTGTAGCGCAAAGGGTTCTAAAAAACGCCCAAATTTCAAATCGTCGTCATTCTCGACTTGTCACATTGCTTGCAGGCTGATTGGGCTCCTGTGAAATTGACCGAAGTTACAAATTTTTATCAAAGAATTGTGTTAGTGATGATCCTCATTTCTGGTTAAATGGCACTAATAAGCATTTGGTACGGAGACAATCCCCAATCAGTTAAAGCATCACCATAACATTAATTAAAATGGACTGTTCAGTCCGATTTACATGCTGTTGGCATCATCGATATTTATTTCTTTCGAGATGAACAAGAAGCTGCCGTTACTGTGCATGACAAGCGCCATCAAATAAGGCGGACTGAATTTTAATTTCCAAAAATTAATCAGCTAGAGATCAACGATATATGGTGCCAACATGACGTCGCAACATACCATACAGCACGTTTAGTACGAAATGAATTTGGCGACGACTTTCTTTCCAGAAGTGGTTCTGTTCACTGGTTTCCCAGTTAGTTTGCGACTTAAAGCGTATGCATTACTTTTCATGGGGCTATGTTAAGTTATTAGCTTATGCCGAGAAACCAACCAATTTGGTGGCATTGGAAGCCAATAATCAAACCACCATTAACGCCATATGGCTAGATTATTTGAAAAAGTTAATCAAAAATGGGGCGTACCGAATGGTATCTTGTTTAAACAACAAATATCTTCCTGCAATTTTTGTGTACTTTTCCCTTTACTTTATATATTTTAAGCGGAGTGTATTTACAAGCACTCTGGTTTTGCTGTAAGCATTGGTCTTGGTTTTTAATATCGCTTATTCCCCCACCAATACGAACCGTCATTATTTACAAAGAATAGACGTTCTTTTATTCGTCTTGTTTCGTATTTTTTGTATTTGAGAAATGATCGGAGCATGATTTGCTAAAAATAAAATCTAAATCGTATTGCACGTACGGAGAAATGGAATATGTATTGTATCCCCCCACAACCCATATACATACATGCATGCTCTATAGCCATTGCATACGTGTGAGCGCGCGCGATGTATAGAGTAAATAGCCAGGCATATTGCCTGCCTATAGGCGTAAATGAAAAAAAATCACATGAAAAAAACGTCGTACATATATACTCAAGGATTTTCTTTTTGTATATATTCCAAGTTGTTAGAATGGTGTGGTATGGACGGAGTAGAATGCCTGGACACAACAGGGCTTTCTAATGAAAACGGTGTGGTGTGGTCGCTGATGGTGGTGATGGAGGTGGTGGTTTTTTGATGGGTAATTTATTTTCTATACGGATTAGGAGGGGAAAAACTCCTTTTTTACATTGCCTTATCTGCGATATTAGAAAAAATGTTTATTCTTTGTGTACCATTTTCTCTTCTCTTTCTCTTTTTTTTAATATAAATTGAAAGCGTGTTTTTCTATTTATCAAATAGATTTATCGTTGGCCATACCATTTTGGGTCCCCACCCCCCCTAAAACCCGATATCCATTACAGTTTGTTAATATTTTGTTGTAACAGTAAACAATATGGGATATAAAGAAGAAATCTAATATTATATTAAAAGATTATTTATGGTTAAATATGTATGTATATGTTCATAAAGAGAATAGAAGGTTAAATATTAGGTTATTTATTTAGGCCTGATTATGGTTCATTCGATAAAATGCAAAGCAGTTGAGCTAATTACGAGTTAAAAAAGAAAGAAATTGAAATAATCAGGTTAAAACCAAATGCAAGGTAGGCTAATCATGGCTTAGTGATTTAATTTTGAACAATGAACATTTTAAGGATATCGTGGTCCGAATGAAAAAATATTCCAATATTCGTCGATGTATCAGAACCTAAGTTGCCATACGGCATTGCCGGTCTAAAGGTTATCTTAAAGCAGTAAGGTAGTAAGAAACGAAATAGAAATCTTATGTAATAATTAATGATAAGCGAACGATCCTGTTTGCTTTCTATAGGAGTTCCTGCAGGTCCTATGCATGTTAGATATCGTCGCTTACTTCTGATTGATTTATTGCATGATATGCTGTCTTCGCTGTCTATTTATATTACATAGGAACAAATATCGGGTCCGCCATCTAACGTTTTTTTTTTCAACTAATACTTATTTCGTGAATGGTAACACTTAGCTCATGTCTGATTTGACAGATAATTAGTTTTATCCTTCCGCTGAACGAATATGGTTGTGTATTCCCGTTTTCGCTTCGTTAAGTGGGCCTGCGATCGACTTACAGAAGATGCCGATTTTGGCAAAAAAAATCATCTTTTCAGATGAAGCTCATTTTGACCTTGGCGGGTACGTAAACAAGCAAAATTGTCGCATTTGGGGCACAGAAAACCCGCACGCATGCATTGAAAAACCGACACACCCAAAACGAGTCACTGTTTGGTGCGGATTTTGGTCCAGAGGCATAATTGGGCCATTTTTCTTCGAAAATGAGCAAGGAGTGGCCGTTACAGTCAATGGCGATCGTTATCGGACCATGTTGAACGAATTTTTGTTCACAAAAATTGAAGAGAAGGATATTGGCAACATTTGGTTTCAACAGGACGGGGCTACGTGCCACACAGCCGAAGCTACACTCGATGTTTTGCGCCCTGTTTTTGAAGATCGCATTATCAGCCGCAGAGCTGATGTCGTTTGGCCACCTCGGAGCTGCGATTTGACACCGTTGGACTATTATTTGTGGGGTGCCGTCAAAGATAAGTGTTACGCCGATAAGCCAGGGACAATTGACGCTTTAAAGGACAATATTCGTGAAGCCATTGGTGAAATACAGCTGCACACAATCGATAATGTGCTTAAAAATTGGACCGATCGTGTAGGCTACTGCATGGCCAGCCGAGGCAGCCATTTGATTGAAATTATTTTCCATTATTAACCGGAAGGATTGGAATGTACTTTCAAATAAAAAAAGAAATTTGAGAAAATATTCAGAAGTTTTTTTTTTTAAAGCATTTTCAAAAAAAAAAGTTATTTGGCGGACCCTTTACAAGAAAAGTACTCAAGTATAGAGCTATTCCGACTAAAAGTGGATAACTAAGGAGTTCACCTTAAAATTTGATGAACTTAGATTCCATTGATGTCGGAAAAGTTTAGTGTTACTGATTTTACAATCGAACACAGTATTTGTCATGAAAATAAAATGTCACCACTACACCTAATACATTTTCAGAGAGAGAGCATTGTTCCTAGGTAACCACATAAAACGAAGGATGTTATAGACAACGAACGTCAAAAATATGAAACCGTAAGGACATTAAAGTCGCCGTAATCTAGTAGGTAGTGTTTTGGATTATTAGACATGAGGCCGCGGTTCAAACCCCAAGACATCTCCACCAAAACCAAATATAGAAAAAAAAATTCTTTGGCGACTTCCTCTCAGCAGTTTGCTGGCAAAAGTTCTGAGAGTAAATAAAATTGCCATGAAAAGTTTCTCAAAAAATCTGTCGTTCGGAATCGACTTTAAACTATAGATCCCGCCATTCATGTATAAAATTAACACACATTACAAAAGTAGTGTGAGAAACTAGGTTGTAATCCTGACTAAAAGGTTTTAATGACCAATTATCTCGACGATAAGCTGAATTTCAAATCTCATGGTAATTATGTAACAGTGAAGAGGACGAAAATCAGTGCGGCCTTTGCGCACATCATGCTAAATACAGGAGATCCAACACAGAGTAAAGGAAGAAGAATGATTGGTAGAGTAGTTACGTCAAGTTCAGTATGGTCCAGAAGCCTAGAGATAGAACAGAAAAAACAATTTAGCATTGGTTTACAGGCTAACCGCTTTAAGAGTATACTGTTTCAATCGAGCAGTTTCTGAAGATGCCACCAAAGTTATAGCGGTCACAATTCCAATAAACATATTCTCTGAAGAAGCGATGAAATTGTACAAAAAATTTCGTGTGAAGAATGATGACTTGGTAAAGACATTGGAAAGAAAGTGTAAAGAGACGAATGAAAAGACAATATGATGTTGTGAATTCCTATCACAATCAATTTCGTAGCGGTCATGCAATCTATAGAAGCTATCTTTACGGACTTAACAACTCTTCCAATTACCTGTTCTGATTCATCTGAAAAGACTTAAGGCGTTATGATTTCATGTCACAGATTAGAAGCAGACAAGTTGCAGCTGGCAGCAATTGCAATAAAGAAATTTGAGTCCCCTTACGCAGTAGATATAATGCTTCAAACTGAAAAGAACTGGTAGGATGTAGCGAGTAATAACGTTCGAACGATCATTTGTAGGTTGAGAGGAGAGGAGTTAAAATTAAGAAAAGGAAATGCTAATAAGCCTTTAGAGACAGTTTAAGTTTCTCACATACTACAACATAAAATTGCAGTTGCAGTCTCGTCTGAATTGGCTATGAAGTAGTAGAATAAAATTCGAATCCGTTAACAACTGAAGGTTTTCACCTCATTCGTGAAAAAGGACATGCTATAGTAGGCTAATCACCAGCTTAGGAGGAGAATTGATTGATTAGTGAAGTTGAAAGTAATGAAATATTAAGAAGAAAGGAGGAGGTGTTAATAGATAATGGTTTGAGTCAGCTCACTGTTCCTTATTATATTTTTCAATTAATGTTCTTAAAATGAAACGATTTCAATTGCTTTCATAGTTTTTAACAACCAATGTACCCAAAAAAAATAATTTTTTAGTTTTATCTCAAATATCTCAACAACAAATTAACATCTTATCATAATTTATTAAGAAAAAGAAAAAATACTAAAAAAAATTAAAAAATAAAAATATAGTAAAGAAATCTTATCATATTATATTATTTGGGAGAGGGGCTTAATCGACTGGTGGTGATGGGTAAATGGTTAAAGATAATACCTGACAGAATACAACAACTACAACAGACACCTAGAAACCTTTTCAAATGACAACACATTAAAAATTAACATGTTTGATATGAAATTGTTCTTTAATGTTGGCTTTTGCCATTTACCATTTGTTTTTATATTTTTATTATGAATTCGCTTAAATGATTAGATTGTAAGTGGACGACTAATAATGTATTCGCAGTACATGCGTACAACACGTTTCGCGAGAAATATAAATGTTTCCATTTCTAATAATAAATACATATAATATTATTACTATTCAATTACACTATGCGAAAAAATAAAAAAAAAACATTAAATACACCCGGCTAATGACATAGTGTAGGTTGTGAGTTTTGTTGAGTAGATCTCAAAAATATTTTTTTTATATTTCTCGAACCCTCCAAACTTTTTTTATTTAACAAAAACTGTTTTTTTTTTTTGACTTTACGCACAAATTTTTGGATTACTCAAACATTTCTGACCCGATTTCCAAAATTTACATCTTTTTGGAAAGGGGAGAGATGGACCTTTATACATATATATCTATTATTCGACTTAATATGCTATGAGATTTGATGAGGTAAACTTGGCAAATTCGATTTTTTTCATATTTTTTCAAGTTTGTCCATTCATAGTAGCAAACTTTAATAAAAAATATAGGATAAGTGATAATATTCTTAAAGTCTGTTCTCTTGTGAAGAGATTGAGTCACCATTTGATCAAATAGGACAAAAATTGACGTAGTTATTATTATCGTAGTAACTATTATCCCAATTAGTTACGTGGGTTTTTAAGCATGGAAGAAATAATAGGGTCCGCGAAAAGCACTGCTTTTCAGCAAACGGAATTAACAGTAAAGACTGGAGCAACATCATCGTTATAATAACTGGAATTACGTACTATGGTTTGGCAAAAGAAAGATTAAAGAAAGCGTACGAAGATGCATTTGGTTCTAGGCAAGGGTGGTGATAACCTCTCTAATCAGACGCCTCTTGAATGTGAGTATATTACTGCGCCTGTTTGTTGAATGCTGTTAAAACTTGTCGTTTAATTTATGTTTGACAGCCAATGATAGCAGATTGACACTTGGTTGAAGAGAAAGTAAATAAAAAAATGCCTTTCGCCTGCCTAATCCCGAATATTAGGTGAACTTTTCACTGTTAAAAATTGGTAAGAAAAACTTATTTACAACCACTTTGTGGCCGTACATGCACAGAAGATCTCGAACGTTCAAAACACTCAGCAGCGGTCTCTACAACGATTCAAACAATAGACGATCGGAGATTCTAGGTGTGAGTGATTGTGGAAGCCATAATCGTCACACATGAGAAAGTTTTTCGCAATCACAAATGCAATCAATGGCGACGAAAAGTTGAACCACCACAACTTAGCAAAGAGCAACCCGCAGTCAAAACAGTATGATTCTAGGGGAGTTGAGTTTGTCACTGAATATAGTCAACTAATAAAGTCGACTTAATTAGGAATTGAAAGAAAATACTGACAGCAATTAGCAAAGAAAAAAGTTTTTTGTAACAGGACTACGTAAGCCCCAGTTTTTGTGCAAAAATTCATAAATTCGAAAACGAATTGTTTCTCCATTCGTCAAACCTTTTTTCAAATTTAGCCCCAGGTGTATAATAATTGTTTCCAAACTTGAAGGATAGCTTGGGGGAAAAGATTCTGATTGTATAGAGCTCAGACGTGAGACTGTGTTGAAAAATAAAATCATTTCTTACAAAAACAAAAAAAAAATTGTGTTTCATTCAAAGATCACAGAATTGTAAGTAAATATAGTCGAACTGTTAGCATGGATCTCAAATATCACTGTTTGCGGATTAGATAAGATATGTAAAACCAATTTTAAATACAATTTTATAAAATAGATTTGGGTAATTCACACGACTTTGTATCGTGTATGTTGTATTGAATACACTTGGTTGTTTATGAACGCTCAATGCTATGCTGTATTGTGTATTTCGTATTCCAAATGTATTTTTTTGGCATTCATACAATTTGATAGCACGAAACTAACACATTCACACAATTTGATAGCACGAAACCAATACAACATTTAAAAACATATGAAAAAAATGTGTATAAGTGTATCGGATTTTTACATGTAAATTATCAACAACAAGCATACACTGTTGTATAATCGTACAACAATACACTCAATACAACGATACAACGGCTTGTGTGAATTGACCAATTATGTTTTAATACTTAATAATATATGTACGTTTAAAAATTGTAAAAAAAGGGTTATAAAAAAAAAATTGGTATCAACTTACCGGTTTCATTATCAATTGTAAAGGGTATGCCAGCCCATTCGTCACCCAAATGGTCATCATTGTCAATATCTTTCGGATCATATTTGCCCTTTTAATTTATGTTACAGAAGAAATAGAGAAGAAAACAATTTTAAATTAAATGTTCTTGTAAATAATTGCAATTAATTTCAAAAAAACACAAATTATAACTTTTGTTTTGTCTTTGTAACGAATTTCGACAAAATGCTGGTGATTGATTTAAGATTTTGATTTGTGAATAGAATTTGAAACAAAAAAAAAAAAAAAAGAAGAGAATTTAATAATGAAGTATATTTAAAGTGATTGTGTATGTTTAATGATATCAATGAAATTATTCCTTTAGACTACTGTCTATAATCTAATGATAATGGAAATATAAGAAGACACAGGTAAAATCTAGTACTACTAGATTCTGTATTTTGTTATCATATGATGGTGAAATAGATTTTTTACTGGAGTATGAATTATTTTTTTTATTTACTTTAATTTTGTTTTTATTTGATTTCACACTTACATTATCTAATTTTAAAGCTTCTAAAGCTTTCAATTTTTCAATATCGTCATCATTAACGGTAGATTGTTGTTGCAAAGCTTTAGCTGAAGCATCGGCTTCCGCCAATTGGGCCGGGCTAAGACTATAACCCAAATCGACATCTTGCTTCCATAAAACTTCAACTATTTCGCTTTCCTATATAATTATTGTGTTTTATTTTGTTTTTTTTCAATTTCAATTAAATTTTTTTCAAAATATTAATTTTTGTTTTAATGGAAATTTACAATACGCCACCATTAAAGAGTTGTTTTTTATTTGGTTTTGTTTTATTATTTTTTTTTTGTTAATAAATTAATTGAGATAAAGAAAGAAAGAAAGAAAGAAAAAAGAAAGAAAGAAATAGAAATTAAAAAACAATTACGTATTAAATTTAAATATATTTTTAATTCATAATTAGTTAATTAATAATAATACTTAAACAAACAGAGATTTGTAATTTGTTTCGCGTACTTTATAAATATAGTGTTTCATTTTGAATCAGAATTTGTTGCTGTTTTGCGTTTTAACTTCTACACAATCGGTTGTTGAAATTGTAATTATTTTTGATTTTGTTGAGGTAGTTGACTAAATAAGTTAGAGCGATGAAAAAAAATATACAGTGTGTGACAATATTGAATAAATTCCATCCAGTATTTTTGTAAGTGATCAAAGTCAAGAACTAAAATAAAATTCTTTTTGATAACATCATAGTTCAAGACGATCTTTAATTCTAAAAAGGATCTAAAAAGTCGAATACATTCATTTCAATACAATAACATTTGAGAGATGAAAGTTCTGATTTTTCCTACATTGCTTATAACTATTTTGAACAATAAAGTTTGAATATTTCTAAACGACATTTGTATATACGACTTGGTTCCCTACTATCATTAGCGGCACTTATAAAGAGTACTTTTTACCTCTTTTATAGGTAACATTTTAGTTTGACTGGTTAGGTTATTTAATAGCGAGAGCAATACAGTGGGGCCTTGATTATCCGTGATGGTCGGGACCCGAAGCATTCCGGATAATCGATTTTCCCGATTTCGATTTCGTATACTAAAGAGGGAATTCCTCTTTTTCGCTTGTTTGTCAAAATAATAGAAAAAAATTTTTGCTTATAATCACGGATAATAGAGGTAATCACGGTTAAACGATGCAGAAAAATTTAAGTCGATCCAAAATAAAATTAAGTCGATGCAAAAAATTTTCTTTTTCCATCCCGGATAATTGATGTTGCCGGATAATCGAATCACGGATAATCAAGGTCCTACTGTACTTGGAATTAATCATTTTTTTTTTTTCTTTAAAAACTTAGTTCTGTTAGAGCAGCTACCATAATGCCAATTTTAAGAAAAAAAAACCTTAACATCTCTCAAAAATCACTTTAAAAATGGGTATCATGTCTGATTTAGTTTAAGCCAAACCCAATTGTGATATCTCCACTCTATCCTAGATTCTTTCATTAGTGAGGCATGTTTAAAACATGTTTACCTAACAATTTGGTGGATATTAAGATGACAAGAGCAATACTTTTGACTGCAATCTACATTCCTTATCGCTGAAAAGCAGATTGATGCCGACAGGGAATTATTATTCAGATTACCCTACCTACAGTTGAACTCTCCGTAGTCTAGTAGGTAGTGTGTTGGCTTATTAGACGTGGGGCCACGGTTCAAACACCCCGGTCAGACATCTCAAACAAGAAATATAATTAGGCGACGTCCTCTCACCAGATTTCTGGCAAAAACTCTGATAGAAAATTAAATTACCATGAAAAGTTGCTTAAAAATCTATCGTTCGGAGTCGACTTTTTAAACTGTAGGTCCCCGTCACTTATGGATGAAATTAACACACACAACACATATACATAAGTGGTGTGAGAAGCTAGGTCGTAATCCTGACTGAGGGGTTGTAATGAACAAGTTCAAGATCTTACAGTATATGGTGACTATGAAACTTTGGAACATTTTAAAATATTAGAACTTAGGCGACTGATCCTATTAATATCGTATCATAGAAGCATACTTGTGTAAGAGGATTGAAACATGAAATGCATACGAGTACGCAGAAAGACTGTTCGGGTTGTAATGGATGAACACTGCAAGAAAGACATGTGTACCTATTTTGTAAAAAAAAGAGGTTATTTGACCCAACCCTGTAATTTTTGAGAACCACTGTCTAATTATTAGAGTTGAATACTCAACTCGATTTTTCCTATTTATCTCTAATTAAGAATTGTGCTTAATTTCAGTTCCGATATAGGTATACAAGTCTTATAGGTTTTGAAAAAAAGAAAATAAAATCAAAACAGTTTGATTCTAAAAAATGTTTCGACGTTAACGATGCTAAACGCACGTTAAGAGATACTTTTTTAGTATTTAATAAAAATTTGTTTTTAATTTTATTTACGGCGCCCGGATAGTCTAGTGGGTAGTGTGCTAGATTGTAGATTCTATTCCCATGAGAGTTTGGTCTGTTACACTATACCAGTGTTGAAAAATTCAGTACTTTAGTACTTTTTTCGGTACTTTTTCACTTCAAAAATACAGCAGTACCCCCGCGACGCTTTCAGTACCTTTTTATTATATTACATAGGGCCTGTTCGTAAATGCAACATTGCGCTGCAAATATGATTATTTTGCGCTAACGTTGCCAATTACATGTTGCAGATGCTTCTTTTTGCTGATTTATTTGTTTGCATTTACGAACGAAAAAAAACCGCAGAAATTGAAAAATTATTAATAAATTTGATTTTTGAACTGGACGATAAAACAAATGACAAAATGTTGTTAAATGCACAAAAAAGAAGACATTTAAGGAAGAAAATAAGAAACTTTCTGTTAAAACTCTCATTCTCTCTCTCTCTCACTCATTTAATGCATCAGACATTTTTATGATTAGTGTTTTGTGTTTATTTGCTCATAATATGATTTATTGTTGCATTTACGAACATGTGACAGCTGCAGTGCTGCAAAGGTTTGCATTTATGAACGCGATGCTCATTACATGCAGCGCAATGATGCATTTACGAACAGACCCATATTTATGTCTTGCGCTTTTCAACTATTAATGCCATTAGCAACATGTTCAACGCAATGCTAAAGGTAAAATTAGGGTTTAGCCCCGGTTAGCCAAACGTCCGCGGAATGTACATTCATATTCATGGCATATCTTTCAAAGAGACAGTGGCCTGTGAGAATCGCAATAGTGCTATAGACGGTCAAGTAATTCGACGAAAAGGGCAATTAGGTTCTCTTCTTAACCAGATTAATTCAGCGTCATTAGCAATACTGTACTGCCATTATGTTGTCAACGAAGCTGAACTGATGCAATCGATACAGTAGAAGTCGCCGTAGGTAGTGTGTTGGCTTATTAGACGTAAGGCCACCGTTCAAACACCCGGTGAGACATATCGAACAAAATGAAATACGAAAAAAATTTCTTCGGCGGCTTCCTCTCAGCAGATTTCTGGCAAAAACTCTGCGAGTAAATGAAGAAATTGCCATGTAAAATTTCTCAAAAATCTGTCGTTCGCAGACGACTTTAAACTGTAGGTCCCGCCACTTATAAATGAAATTAACGCACACAACATAAGTGGTGTTGAGGAGCTAAGTCGTAATCCTGACTGAAGGGTTTGTAATGACCAATTATATACGTATATACGTGCATTTTGTTTACAAAAGTACCATTTGATGCAAAAAAGTACTCATTCAGTTAGAGTTCAGTACCATTTCGAAATTTCAATTTTGCAACACTGCACTATACCAAGCATATGGCCTTAGTTGGATAGCTCGTAATGCTTAGATATTATTTGTAATTATATTGCAATTAATTAGTAAATAAATAAAATTTTACTTAAGCAAGTATTTTAGCAGTTAAAATAAAGTTTTGGAACCTAGCATTTTTTATGGATTTTTTTTAAATAAATCCAATCATTTCAAGAACAGATTTGAATAAAATTTTTCAAGAGATTGCCTTAAATCTGCAATATTAACTTCAGAGTTCTTTTATGTACATATAAACAAGGCTCCTGAGACCATATATTGGTAAATATTATTTTATTTTGTACCATAAATTCTTTTAAAAAACTTTTATTTATAAAAAAAAATATTTATTTTAATGCAGTATAAAAAATAATAAAAATATATTTTTTTTTATTATTGTATTGTCACCCACTGTAATTTTTTATATTGTTTGTAATTTTAAAAAGCTTTTTGATTTTTATTATTAGTTTTGTTTTTATTTTATTATAATTCTTTTATATTTTTTATTGATATTTTTAATAAACAACTTAATTTATGCACTTTAGAATTTTATTCAGATTTTTTTCCCTTTCTTTGTAGATTTATTTTCTGTTTTTCAAACTTTTAAATACAAATAAAATGAAACGTTATTATTTATATTTTAAAAATTTTCAAACAAATTTTTTTTTTCTTTTTAAAGAAAAAGAAAATTAAAAATTGTTTTTTTATTTTTGTTTTTGTTTTAAACCGCCGTTTCTCTATTGTTTTTATTATTAATTTCGAATAAAAAAAATTGTAGAATTTTATTAAAAAAACGTCTTTAATTGTGAATTGTTTCAAAGAGACTACTTTTCCATTTGTCCCCATTAGCTCATATCGCCCGCTCTTGATTCTGTTTTTTTTGCTTGTTTTGTGTTAATAGAGATAATGTTGGTTAACATTTAAAAAAAAAATAGTTCAAAATAAATTACGACTACAATATATTTGTGTCTATGGAATATTTAAGAGAATCTAATGTTTTTCTCTAGTTTTTTTTTTTTTAAATTTATTTCTTCGCAAAACGTTTGCAATTGTTTTAAAGTGTTTGTTTTTAGCTTTAGATTCCATCATCTTTTTTTAATTTTGCCAGTGAAAATATAATATTTTTTCTCTTTTTTATTATTGTTTTTATTTTTACTCACTGATAAGAAGACAGTTTATATATATATATATATTTTTTTTTTTAATTTCTTTGCCTTTTTATTCCGAATAGATAAGAGACTTTCATTTATTATTCGCTTTTCTTTTTAGTTTCATTTTCTTTAAATTTTTTTAATAAAATTTTTATTAATAAATGAATTTCAAATTGAAAACAAATCCATATTAAATGTTACTAATGAAAGGTTTGAATTGAAATTGTGCAAAAAGAAAACAATAAATTGTTTAAAGTATTTAAAAAAAAAATCAATTTTAGACAGAGTTACCATACCACAAAAATACAAAATAAATAATAAAATTTCGTTTTCGAATTTTATCATAAAAAAATGTATACATGAATTTAAATAATGATGCCGTTCCATATGTACAAGGGTCATGACACTGAGTGTGACCACATTGCAAGCCTAATTAAACCTATTCTAACTTATGCTAAAGTAGTGTGGTGGACATTAATGGATAGGAAATTCTACATTCCAAATTTCAAATAGTCATCACCTACAAAAACGTTCGCTGGATATATCTGGCGATTGTTAGACCGGTTATTACTTATGGTTGCGTTGTTTGGTGGTGTGCCTTGAATAAGAAACGGAACGGAAAATCTTAGATAAGGTTCAGCGGATTGCCTCCTTGAGTATCACTGGAGTGAGAAAGAGAGAGTTGCCCTCAGGCTGCTCTTGACACTATGCTCTGCCTGACTCCGCTTGATTTGTACGTCGAGCGGTGTGCGGTGCGAAGTGTCATACGTCTGAGGGAATTGGGCTGCTGGAAACAGCGCTCGATATGTCACTCCAGAGTTCTGAACGTCGTCTTTCCTGATGGGAGGTATGGACTTTCGGAAAAAACTACCGATTATATTGTGCCTGAGGCTATATTCCTGCCTGGTTTAATAATACTGATACCGGAAAGGGCACAATGAAACGGTGGGGTACTCCAGAGGTAGAGAGGTATACCCATCTTCACAGATGGGTCTAAGTTAGGTGGAAGTACAGGTGCTGGGGTTTTCTGTAGGGAACTCGGTCTTGAACTTCACTGTAGGTTGAATGATGACTACAGTGTGTTTCAGGCGAAGATTTTCGCAATCTTGAAGGCTATTGAGGCCATATCTGGTGGCTCCACTTCGGATTCGGAATCTTAAATGATCTTCGTTGACAGTCAGGTTGCCCTAAGGGCCATTGCGTCAATCTGGTGCAAATCACAGCTCGTTCGCGAGTGAAAGGAGTCGTTGAGGACTTTTGGACCGGACCGGACCGTATCCGTCTATACTGGGTTCCGGATCATAGCGGAATACTGGGCAATGAGACGGCGCATGCTCTCGCTAGGTTAGGTTCGCTTTCTGAGGGCGTTTTAGTAGTTGGTCCTGGCCCCCCGATTTGCCACCTCTACGGCCTCATCAATGGATGGGTCAGAGAGGAAGAGCAGAGGCGTTGGGGGAAGGGATCGGGTTGTTATGTTTTTAGATGTCTATGGCCTGCTATAGACAGTGTGAGAACAGGTTGGCTGCTGGGCTTGGATAAGGCCAGTTTAAGGTTAGTTATCGGTTTTATCATGGGGCACTGCGAGATTAGGTCGCTGACGGGGATCTGGAACAGATTCCACCCTGACTATTGCAGGGTATGTTGCGATGAGGAGGAGTTGGAGACTGTCGAGCACCTCCTCTGTAACTGCCCAGCCCTTAGTAAGTTAAGGTTGAGGAGCCTTGGCATGGGCTTCTTTGAGAATTTATGTCGACAGATTCATTAGTAGCTTGAGCTGGTTGAGAGGTGCTAGGGCTCCATCAGTGTAGCCGCGCTCTCCCTTTTTGTTTTGTTTGGTCTGTGTAATCCCACCGCTTCCCATTTTCCCTTTCCTACTTCCACTCCTTTTTTTCCCATCCCATCTATTATCCTTCCACTTTAAGGACGTTCCGTACAATGGGCCAATTCAACCTCCGGGTACTGTACTTGTCTTAATTGACAAGTACACGTCCTCTAACTTAAACCTACAAAAACATTGCTAGAGATGTGAATTCGATAGGAGGCGACCCTTACGATGTAACGTCTCTAGGCTATGAGAGAATATATCACCCAGGGCCATCGTATCACTAGGGTATAATTGGAAAGCTGGATGGATACTGGATGGAAACTGGATACCTTGACAAGATGCCAAACACGTCAATCGTAACTAAAACTAATACCAGATCGATTTTCTTGATTAAAGTACGGCACAGATGCCTGTGGCAACTTGTTCCTGCAAGAATTGCTTTAATCAGGATGAGTATGGGTTTTCTAGCAGAGATACGCGCGACCATGAAATTTTTGGTTTGGGCTAGTGATCATCTGGTAAATTTAATGTATAGGAATTTGAAATCTGATAGATTCATGACAATAAAGGCAATAACATACAGGAATACGGGATCAGTGATTGTCCTGTGATTTAAGAAGACATTTAACAATTTCTCCAGGCATGGCATGGTACACATTGTAAGGGCACCTGGTCATTAAGGGACGATCGAGAATGAGGAAGCGACTATTGTGGCTAATAGAGACAGAGGTATAACATAACATAACTCAAAGCTTTTCTCCCAAACTGAAAAAGAGAGGTGGAAATATCAAATTGACTATTGTGAATCAATGACAGAGTCGAAGGAAATGATATTCTGGGCCGATTTCAAGAGGAGCACACTAATAACGCCTTACACGTACATCTAAATCCTATTAAGCAGTTCTTTATTTTCCATTTATTTTAACACATTCCCTGCCAAGCTGTTTATGAGAAGGTCTCATTTCTAGGCCACGTGTACCATTTTCGGTACACGATAACTACTTTCATAATCTCTATAAATATATGTTATTTTTTTATTTTTGAGAAAATGTATGTTATTTTCATAATTAATAATATTCAAACTGCAAAATGCACAAAATAACAAGAAAAAATTAAATTTCTTTCACATAGAATAAGAGATATATGGGTGATGTACAAAAGAGAATATATATTTTACTCAAGTTTTATTATACTATTATAATTTTTCACACTTTCTGCGTACCATGGTATGCAGCGGTTCCTTTTTACTGGTCTGCCATTACAGTTTTGTAATTCATGGTGTAATTCTAGAAGGTAGGACATGGTCATCTTCTTCAGAAGATACATCATTATTTGTATTACATAAATATGAAATCAGTAACTTTCTATATTTTTAAAAATGATATTGAACTATTGTTTATTGTATTATATAAAATCGATGCATTTACAACTGCCGTATTCAATAAAAGTTCAAAAGTGCTCCGATAACTAATTACCACGCCACATGTACCGTTATCGGTACATTATTCTAAAATTGCTCTAAGCATCATTACGGTACATAAAACAGTCCTACCAATAATTAAATTTTGGATATAAACATTTTAAATTAAAAAAATTCAGCTTGGCGTAGAAATGAGGTTTAGTGTGCACCGAAAACGGTACACGTGGCAGGGAACGTGTTAAACACTTATTCCACCATTATGTCATTTAGATAATCATCTGGCAATAGGAAAATAATGGCATATGCATCTCAGCTAATTAGTTGACAGAATTATATTGAATTGTTATTGAAACAACGCTAGGAATGAATGCCATTCATCCTATTCTAGCCCACAAAAACCCCAGCTGAAGTCGGCTCTGAGAGTAAATAAACCTGCCATGAAAAAGTTTCTAAAAAATCTGTCGTTCGGAGTCGACGTTAAACTGTAGGTCCCGCCACACACGTATACAAATTAACGCCGTAATCCTGACTGAAGGGTTGTAATGGCCAATTATGTATGTATGTATGTAACCTGCGTCTGTGATTATTTGCTTAATATTTCGCAATATTAATTTCAATTAAAATTTTAATCGAATATTGTATTCAATGTGATGAAAATATTTGATTAAATAATTTCTTCCTCTGTAAACCACCATCTACCACCAAGTAACAAGTAAGTCATGGCAACGGGTTCCTTGTTTCACAAATATTTTTGGGTTTTTCCTTAAGATTTTTAAATATTTTTATAATCTTATGGCTCATCCTACTAATGGCTGTGATTATCTTGGGTTTAATCTTTTGTTAGAATCAAACAAAAATTTTGTTTTCAAAATTTCTGTTTTAATCCTTTGCCTCTTGTACCTGTTCCATGAGGTCTTTTTTTTTGGTTTTGGCATTTGTATGGTTGAGAGTTACTGTAGTTTTAATCTGTTCATAAACGTGTGTTATTTTTACTCAGAGTTTCTTCATTTTTATTTTGTTGGCATTGCTTGTTGTCTTCATCTTTTATTAAGTTGTTGACTTGTCAAAGGATTAAAAGAATGGTTTCGTTTCTTTGTTTTCTGTTGTTGTTTTTTTTTTGTTTTTAACTGAAAAAATTCAAAAATCAATTTTTGCCAAACTGCAAATTTGTCTTACAAACTACATTTCCTTCTTTTTTGGTTTGTTATTTGTATAGAAGCGTTAATAATGCATCATTAATGCTTTAATTTGTGGCATCTTTTTCGGCATGATTTGGCAGAAAAATATTTTAATAAAAACTTGAAAAAAAAAAAAAAAATAAGCACTTACAGTTAATGATTAATTTAAAAAAATTTTGTAGTCGAAAGAGAATTTTTTTTTTTATTTATATTTCAATTGTTTAGATTTTTATTTAAAATGTTTTCAATTAAATTTTAATTGAATTAAAAACGATTTTTAATTAAAATTTTAATTGAATTTGATGAAGCACAGGGATCGAAGTAAGAATTTTTGATTTCTATTAAAATTTTACATATTTCATGATAAGGCGGCTTGCCTCACACAAAGTAACAGAATGGAAAATATGGGCCACCGAGTGAACTTGCCCGCTAACCTAATCTAACCTAACCTAAAAGAAAATCGAAGAAATTTTTGAAAAAATCTGAAGGAAGTTGCTAATGAACTGGCTTGGATACACACAGTGTTAGATTTTTAGGAGCTTTATAAATTAAGAGTTTAGAACTAAATGAACCAAATTTCAATTTGCGAATCACTGCTGGATTGAAACAAAATCGAACCATTTGTGAAGCGCTTGAGTTCAGGCAATGAAAAGTGGATCACGTACAGCAATACGATGAAAAAAAATTTTTGGTGGCAAAGCTAGAATTATACCAAGAAAGATAACGCCATGCTGCTGGTGTGATAATAAGCTTCTACAATATAATCAATCGATTGATTCTGGACATGACTGTCAGCAATTAACGAGATTGAAACAAACAATTCAACTGAAACAGCCTTAATTGATCAACAGAAAATGTGTTGTATTTAACACTGACATCGTCAGATCACACGAATTTTTAACAAGCTGACTGATCACGCTTGGAAGAGAAGTTTTGATGCATTTATCATATGGCTCGGACCTTCCACTGTAGGATTATCATTTGTTTCGATCTCTGCAGATATCTCATAATGGTGTAAATTTAAATTCCGTAGAGATCTATAAAATGTACTTGGATTGGTTTTTCGCTTGGGAAACACAGATTTTTACAGTGATGCCATCAAATGAGGCAAAGTGTTATTGATTTGGTTTAAAAATGATCTTTTGAAATGTGTTCCATTTTTGCTCAAATTTCCCGAAACACAGAGTTGGAAAAAGTAATTTTTAAATAATATTTTAAGATTATTTTCTTCTTAAAAACTGAATTTAAATGTTTAAACTTGAAATTTTTTTCAATGAAATTTTAATTGAATTGAAAACTGTGTTTAATTAACACTTTAATTGAACTTGTATTCATTTACTAAATGAACACCCTCCAGTTCAAAGGCATAACAGTTATTTACAGTTATTCTAATTAAGAAAATAATATTGTAGAATAGTTTTTGAAAGTTTTTAATAACGGTTCAGTGTAAAGAACAAGTAGCATAATTAAATAATCCAAATGTTAAAGAAAAAAAAAAAAAAACTATTGGAAATTGTATTGAAAATTAAAGAAAACAAAAAAAAAAAAAAAGAATAAATTAAATAGCTGTCAGCTTTAGCATGACATAACAAAAAATATATAGACAACAAATACTGTCACAATGACAGTTGGTCTTTTTTTTTGCTCTGTCTCTCTTTCGCTCACTTGTTTTTGGTAGCTCTGACAACACAAATGTCTTAATTAAAATGTTTTGCAGCCCAATAACCATCATCTATCTACTGCTGTTGTTGAAATGTTTAAATTAAAAAAAAAATAAACAAAATAAAATAAAATGTTACAAAAGAGAGAAAAAGAAAAGACACAAACAAACTATATGAATAAATGTTTGGTTTGGAACGGTTGAAAGTCAATTGAATGAAGAGCCTTTTTTAATTCTTTTTAAATTTTATTTGTCATTTTATTGTTACTTGTTGGGCTTCAACAGCTACTGATGATTGGACCTTTTACTTTTGCCCCTTTTTTAATTTCCTTATAACAGCCATTTTTCTTTTTTTTCTTCTGCTTCTTCCTCAAATTTCTATACAACTGTCAAATGGCAGTTTCAATTGAAAAAAAAGGAAAACTTTTTTCTAATGAATTTGTTAAATGTATAGACGATGATTAACTGCAAAAAAACAATCGGTTAAAGCGATCTCTAAAATCACTACAATGAATTTAAAATTACAAAAAAAAAAGCAAAAACCATAACAAATCAACAGTAATATTCTAGAAGTTGACTGACGAAAAATAAATAAAGTGTAAATGGAGTATTTCATCGTCATTATCATAAAGCGGGACGGGATTTAGCTTAATCAATTCAAAATTGTTGTGTATTACTGGCTTTCGGTTGCCAGTTTCGAATACCTGTTATCCTTAAGACGTCCTCTACTCGGACATTCCATCTCGTTCATTGTAATCTACAGATTCTAGTGTATTTAATGTCATAATTTAGAATTCAATTGCGGTCTGTCACCAATACGTGCTACAAGTCGTGCTCATTTCCTTCATAGAGTTCTAGCTCTTCGCTGTTACTTCTTTGTCCATATTTTGTCTCACATACATATGGTCAAAAGTTTTTTCTTTCAAATATTCTTAGCTATTGTTGCTTGGTAGCTGTCATGGAGCCTTTTTCGCACCAGTACACATACATACATACATAATTGGTCATTACAACCCTTCAGTCAGGATTACGACCTAGCTTCTCACACCCCTTACGTATGTTGTGTGCGTTAATTTCATACATGAGTGGCGGGACCTACAGTTTAAAATCGACTCCGAACGATAGATTTTTGAGAAGCTTTTCATGGCAATTTTATTTATTCTCAGAGTTTTTGCCAGAAATCTGCTGAGAGGAAGTCGCCGAAGAAAAATTTTCATATTTTCGTTTTGATGTCTGACCTGGGGTTTAAACTCGGGCCTTCAGTCTAATAAGCCAACACACTACCCACAAGACTACGGCGACTTTCGCACCCATACTTGGTCTAATTATGATTTTTTGAATATTAAGTGTGTATGTTTTTGAAACCAATTTAAACGTGAATATTTTCTTTTGGGGCAAAGTACTCATTATTTGTCATAGATTAGGGTCACATATTCCGTCTTGCATGCTATTTTGAGTCCACTGCCTATATATAGAATGCCCCTTACACTTTCAAAAGTGTAAGTTTCAAGTTGAATATATTGTACTTGTCCGTTGGATTTCATTTACTGACATTTCAAATCCATCTCCTCTGCAGACTTCTGTGAACAACTCTTCCTTGTTTTACGATCCAGTTAGCAAGGTAATAAGTACAGCAGTCTATTGAGGATACATAATGTTTTTTTTTTTTACACGATGGAGTAAAATTTCGCGCATATTTGAAATATTTACTTGGGGCTACAAAAAGAAGCCTCCCGTTTAATTTTTAAAGATTATAACTGTTGCTTCTGCAGTTACGTCATAGGTGGTCCATCCGAGAGCTTCAATTATGCCTGCATTGCATCTATAGAAATTGTAAGGTTACTTTTTAGCACTGAAACTATGGCTGGTTGATCCCTGTACATAAGGGCCTGTACAAATTCCCACAGAAATAGTAAATAGAAGCCTACCGTTTAATTTCTAAAGCCTATAACTGTTGGCTGCAGCTACGTCTTACATGATTCATCCATGAACTCCAATTATCCCCACAAAAATAGTCTGCTAAGATCAAATCACATAATATTAAAGGCCTATTATGAACTGTTATAAAATGTAGGAATAATTCTCCCAATGTTTTTTTTTTTATTCTGGGCAAACAACAACCATAGCTTGGTAACTTGCACCAGGTAATCCATTTTTAAGATGGATTATGACCTTGTTTCCTTCTTCTGTAAGGAGATGTGTATGAGTAGAACTCTATATTATTTATTAGAGGAAAAATAAATTTTCTTTCGAATTAAAATTTTGGCATCTCAGTAAGGAGAAGTGTATTCCATCATAATGAGAATTTGATTTGGTTTCCTGTAAGGAAATTATAAAACGATTACACGAAATTGAGTTGCCTGTAACAAACTTTGTGCTGCAACCGAAGCTTTCAATCTCATTTAAGTATTTCGCTTTCGTGTTGTTGTTCTATTAGAAAAACGTTAACAACCTATTGTGACGGTCTTCTTGATGTTGGAAAATGTTTTCTTTATTAGTTTTTTTTTTTTTTATTTTGAAAAAAAAAAAAGAAAAAAGAAACAATCTATAGAGGGAAATTGTAAAAACGTATTGTTTAGATTAATTTAAAACAAGTCGAAGGAAGAAGAGTCGTGGAAAAACACAACATACAGCAGGGAAAAACACCAGGCGGTTGTTGTAAAAGGAAAAATCGAATTACGTAGAGAGAAAAAAAGAATTGGAAAAAATGAAAAGAAATAATTGTAAAACGAACAACCGAACTAATGAACGAGCGAGTATTACACAAAAAGCAATAAGAAAGCAAAGAAAAAAAAAAGAAAAGAGAAGCTGTAATCAATCATTTGCAATGGAACCACGCCTATGCAACCCGGTGATTAGTCAGCATAAAAGAAAATATGGCTAAAAACGTATCAAGACGTACATACATACATATGTATGTAGACAGCGGCATCAGCAGCAGAAATTTTTAGTGGCGGCCTGGCGGCTTCATTTGGTTGAACAAAAATGAATAAATAAAAAAAAAGAATAAACCACCACCAAAAAGTGTGATGCTGCTGTTGTAACTCCCATCTTATCACGATGGGTTAGACAAGGAGGCCTTATATACACAAATAACCATCATGACTCCTTCTGCAGCAGCAACAGCAACAACAGCCAGATGCGAAACACCCCAATATGTTCAAAACTCAGATCTGATCTCATTTTTTTTCCTACTTTACTGCGCATGTTCCTTAAATATTGTAATGGAATTTGTAAGGCAGTATTATTTAAGGGTTGATTTCGATATGAGTTTTCCATTTATTTCATTAAAATTTTTATGAGTACATATGTAGTTTTATATACGCCAGTATATTAGTTACTATATACTCCATGTACTTTCATTGTATGCTGTTGGATTATACAAGAATTTTCTTAGAAAGCAGTGAGCATGAGGGCTTACTTATAATGTGATAAATTTAATTTAAAGTTCATTAATTTATCTTTCGTCTTGGTCTAGTGAACCAATAACTTGGCATAAAAGTTTAATTACATTTTATATTCAATGCACGGTGCTGTTGTATTGGATGGATAAATTGTGTTTAACAAAAAAAATTATTGAAACATTTAAATCCTGTATAGAAAGATCATTGGAAAGCGTCCATTTTCTTTTTGTTATGAAAGATGCGGTCTAAAGGAATTATGATAACCTGAAATGAATTTATAATATTTCTTTACATTATCCTGGAAAAAGATTCCCTTCAAGTTTCCTGATGTAAAACTGTGTTTGTGAAAACGATTTTCTAAACTCTAAAAGTTCAAATAGAACCCAGTCAACATTGTGAAATTTTAAAAACTTGGAACTTGGAGGATGTATTATGTTTTGTAAATATTACTCCAACTGCACATATGCATATCGTTATTATTATTGATTTGCAGAAGTACTAAAATACTGCGACCAAACGGATCTATTGCACTGGTCCTCAATCTGTATAAAGTTTAACTCTTATGTCTCCCTCATCTTTGTTGAAAAACCTTAGGATGGTGCTCGTTGTCAGTAAGGACAACACTTGCTTTCATCTGATGTTCATTAATGCGACATAGGTTACAAGCATGTATTCTACTTATACGTTCTCCTCATCCTTCTTAATTGGTTCGGTTAAAACCTAACCTTCCTAACTTCTTCACTCATGTTGTGTGTGTTAATTTCATCCATGAGTGGCGAGACCTACACTTTAAAATCGACTCCGAACGACAAATTTGAGAAACTGTTTTCATGGCAATTTTATTTTACTTTCAAAGTTTTTGCCAGAAAACTAATGAGATAAAGTCGCCGAAAGAAATATTTTTTAATTTTTTCCTGAAGTTCGAGAACCACGGGCTAGACTCCTACCACGACTTCTCTCATCACTGCCTCTCTATACGTAGAGCCTGAAGGGATTGTAGTCGCCGTAGTCTAGTAGGTAGTGTGTTGGCTTATTAGACGTAAAGCCCGGGTTCATATCCCAGGTCAAGCATCAAAACGAAATATGAAAAAAAAATATTTCTTCGGCGACTGCCTTTCAGCCGATTTCTGGCAAAAACTCTGAAAGGAAATAAAACTGCCATGAAGAGCTTCTCAAAAATATGTCGTTCGGAGTCGACTTTAAACTGTAGGTTCCGCCACTCATGTATAAAATTAACGCACACAACATAAGTGGTGTGAGAAGCTACATAGGTCGAAATCCTGACTGAAGGGTTGTAATGACCAATTATTTATGTATGAAGGGATTCTCATTCTGTACAAAGATCCCTTGACTTTACAATACTCGCTAAGAAGGCCGGTTATCATTCTCTAGCTATTAATAAATAATCTAATGCAAGACCGAAGTACAGATTGTTTCCGAACGGCCTCCGCTTGGCTATATCTTCCCTTTAACCAGGTATACTTTTCCAGACTTCTCGTCTCATTCTAAATAAAGCTTCTAAACCCATAAGCGGGATGGAATCTCTAAATAAAGCTTCTAGATCCACAAGCGGCATGGAATCTCCTCTTCTAAGAAACATATCTACCGTGAATTCTCCTATCGTCATAGGACCAGGAGTCAGAAAAAGAGTGATCCTTTTACTCCCATACACCGACACAAAGCGATTCGTCGAAGTTATTTTATTTAAAAGATTGCCAAAGCTTAAAATATTGTCAGTTATGACATTATACGGATAAGTGACTGAAAATGAAAATTAAGCACCAGCAAGGCTTATAATTCTATTGGCAGACGGTTATTCGAAAAAAATTTATGTGGCAACGTTATCTACCTTAGTAAGCTTCTTACTTAATTACTGATCGAATATAATAATGACTGTAATCGAATGAAAATGGTGGTTCAATTTGCTGTCAAATCTCTACAGTCTATCAATTTCATTTATCTTGTCTATGCTTTCAAAAACCATCAATTCTATTTAAAATATTTGCTCTACTGGACCCGGAAGAATTTTCCACCAAGCTGTGTTAGCAATACAGTGCCATCTTCAATGTGTGTGGCACATTGACGATGATCAAATGAAATGAAACTTTAAAGTCCATTTCAAATGCAATTGACCACATGATTAATACTCATAAAGAGAAACCCTTAAATATTGAACAACATTTTAGTCTGCCTTTAAACTCCTGTTGCTAAACGCCTTCGAAGAATTTTTATGCAATTCAAATGAAACAAACAGTTGGTGGTGGCTGCCACTGATGGTGTCAACATCGACTTTATTTTTTTAGTTCGTATGATCAATTGTTGTTTGTTGTGGGATCGATCATGTCGCTTCACTTTATTAATGATACCACCATCACCACCACCAGTTGAAGGAAGAGCAATAAAATCTTTCTTGAATTTAAGAACAAATTTTCATTGTTGATGGGTTTTTACAATCGAGATTCATTTGTTAATTTGACTTGTTTTTGTTAAATTGTGAGCTGACAGATAAATGGACAAACTGAGGCACTTGTTGTTAAATGTGGCATTCATTACAGCAATGATTTGGCTGTTTTTTTTTTTGTATTCTTGTTCAACTTTAGCATTACAATGCTTAGCATTTTATGTGGTTTTATTTCTTTTGAAACGGCGGCAGAATCTCAAATAGTCAATCAAATAGAAAGTAAAACAATATTTAGTATCTTAGGAAAAGAAAAAATCTATTTGTCAAACAAATATCACAGCATATAAAAAATAATTAAATCCATCATCAGTGTCAAGTTTTTTTCATTTTTCGAAATCCATTCTAGAATCTGGTTTAATAAGGTAAAATTAGAAATTTTTTGGTGTTTTTGATATGATCAAAAAACCATTTGTCTCGGCATTTTTAAGCGCTCCTTTTGATTTCTGTTCGTTTTCATGTTTTTTTTTTAAGATAACAATCTTGGCTTGTATACTTTGGCTTATTTTGTAACAGATTTAATCTGTTAAAAGGCTTATAATAACACCATCCATTGATCACACCTTAATTTCTTTCTCTTTTTTTAGAATTTATTTATAAACATTTCACTTGTTTAAAATTGTGATAAATAGAAAAAAATTTATTATCTTCTGTTGTTATTGACATACGTCTTTCGATTTTGCGGTGTTTTTCATGTCAAAATATTTTACAAATGTAGAAAAAAATGTGAAGCAAAAATATCATCCAACATATCATGAACTCTTGGGGGATCATTTTTGACAGTCGACAAATCCATTTCTAAATGTTTGGGTACGTGAACAAACAAAAGTGACGAATTTGGAGAACGACACCAATCCACATGAGTTTCAGAAGCCCCAATTCTTGCGGCGTCATCGGTACATAAATCTTTGAGAACGACTTTGGTCACTGTCAGCAGTGAGCACTATAGGTCAATGAGTACAAACTTCTTTTGGCCTGAATTTGACGATCTGAATACCTAAGATATGTAGTTTCACATTCACATTAGATATAATGTACGAGAGATTTCAGAGCATGATCACCTCAAGTGTAGGTGATGTGAACCGAACACCGAGATCATGCGCTTTGATCCTGTTAGATATTTTCTGGGCGAGTTTTCTTAAGTCGGTGTATGAGAATAACATACAAATTACAGCAGTTTTCAAATATAAATTCAACCTGATTTATGTACATATGTAAGCGTCAGAGTCATGGAAAATTTTGCATTTCGATTAAGTGCACCTACTGAAGCAATGGCGAACTGTTGAATGTTGTGATATTTCATACATAATAGCATCAATAGCTCTTTCAAATGAACAAAAAATCTCGATTATATCAAACACACTTTGTTTAATATTAATTTTAAGATGGGAAGCTCTTAAGAAAGATCCTTTATTATGCGATACCATTCCTTGAAATGGCTTACTTCTAAGCCTTTAACTTTAGCCTCAGTAAATCATTGGATAAATTGACTCCAACTTCCGCAGAGTAATGCTAATAGATCATCACTGGAGTGAGCTGTAAGGAAACTACCATATATTGCCTGTCATTAATAAGAATATTATGAGCGGATATTATGGTGGCTCAATGTACTTTCTATAATAGTGCAGAACATATTGCTATTAAGCGATTGTTTTTAGTGTTGTCTTTATATTGATGAACAGATTAGCTAGTGAGCCAATGAGTACTGTCTAGGAACGCCGATTCAGTGTTAACTTCTGGTCCAAAATGCATGCGTTTACGTAGTGATTCATATTGGCATTGTGAGTCGTATTCCAAAATAATATATCAGCATAACAAATGCAGATCACCTTCATTGAGAAATCAGCATTCAGTCAATATATTAGTACAACCGGTTATTTACCGAGTAATTCCCTCAACGTAAGGTTTTAATGCACAAGCAACCACCTATGTAGTTAAATTCGAAAGTCTCTACTATAATGGCATCCAGGACTTTATTCTATTGAACCTCAACCTCTTTAAAGGTTGCGCCAAAAACTCTGCGTCACTTCTTACGAGCTCCTGTCAACAAAGGCAATACTTATTGTAAAAACTGTTTCAACTTTCTTTTTAATTCAAGCTGCAGTATACAACTAAAAAACAGGGTGGCATTATTATTGAAAGTTTGTTGCCATATTTTTTTATTCAGTTGCTGTGGTACATCATACAACATAATGTACATATTTTGCTAAATACCATAAGATTTCTGATTCCTTTTTGTTGTATTTTTGCAATAAAATTATTGCGTGCGAAACAATTGAAACAATGACGTTGCAAACATAGTGGAAGAAGAAAAACAGCACCAATAATTTATTAAATTTATTCGTATTTTAAAATTTATTGCAAAACAAAACTTTATGGACGAGACACAAAATTATTGTTAATTTTAAATTTTTACACCGTTTCTTGTTAACATTAACGTTAAAAGACATTTTGGCATGGAATTATTCATTATTGGCGATGAGAAATAGACTTCAAGAAATTGCATGGACCACTAGTGAAATATTCGTTAAAGTCGTTAAGTATGACGCTAAGGTAAAATATTGAATATTTGATGAGAACCAATTAGTCCCATGTTTAAGAACTACTAACCAGTACCAAACACAATTTATTCATTTCGAGAGGTCATTATATTTCATCATGACAACACTCGACCACTAGGCTATTTAGAAAACTTTGACTGGAAAAGCTTGCCAGAAGACAAAAATAAGAAGAGAGGAAGTTGCCTAAAGAAATATTTTTCCATATTTCGTTTTGGTCGAGATGTATGTACATACATATGTATGAGCTGAGGTTTGAAGCAAGAGCTTGAGTCTAATAACCCAATACGCTACCTATTATACTATAGCGACTACACCCAACAATATTTTTTTTTTTTGAAATGGTGTAGTAAATACTTAAGTATGAAGTAAAATTTGTGTTGGTCGATTGGTAGCAATTAACGGTAAGTTTTCTTTCAACAAAAAGAAAAAAGAACAATGAGACATGTACTGTAAGGTACAAATCGAAATCAAACTTTTTAGTTTAGGATTAAATATCGGCTTTAAAATATTTGTCGTCTTATTAGACAATTTTGCTGAATATTTTACATGATATAGGAGACCCAATTATCCTGTCTTTAACCTTCCTATACCCGTGCCAAAAAATGAAACACCAATACCCGCGCGTTGGTCTGTGAGACCGACAATGGAAAATCCTATATCCTTGGTACTATTTCAAAAAAAATTTTTTGATGCAAAAACGAAGCTTATTACGAATAATGAAGCTACCAGTGATATCAACTTACTGGCACTATTTTTTTTTTTTCAAAAAAAATCGCAATAATAAAAAAATCGGTCTCACAGACCAACGCGCGGGTATAGGAAGGTTAATTTGAGGAACTTGCTTACTGCTCTTTATAGCGCTGTTTTTAGTTAGAAAAATGATCACGTACAATGACGTAAATGTTCAGATGCCATGAAAGCTTCTCCCTTGTGATAAGAACTCCTTGAGCACTATACCACGGAAATCGAAGAAATCAGGAAACAAAATTTTTTCAAATAACTATTACACTTCACATTCGCCTTAGCTGGTTGGGTTTTATATTTGAAATCATAAAAACATTATTAGTCACAACTTATTAAATCTTTCTAAGAAATTTTGATTTTATTGTCCAGCATTAACGTAGTTTTTGGTGGAATGTCTGCTAACATTCCAATCATGTGTGTAGTCCCGGTCATGCGGAAGTTAGCTTAGGTGTTTATTTGTTAAAGGACAGTTTCCAGAACCACGATGAAAAGTACAGGAGATAGAGTACAATCTACTCTCACTTCCATGTTGACATCAAAGGGTCCTATTTTCTTGGCTTCTAAAGCGTACTTTATAAGGCGTGTTTCTTATATAGTTCCTTTATAAGCAATATGATGGATGGTGTGGAAAATACCGATCTCCTCGTAAGTGAAAAAATCTATTTTTCTTTTCGAAATTCTTTGGTGACACTTAATATTTGTCACTCTATATATGTTTTGCAAAACTCCCAACAGTTGTTTAATAAAATAATCGTCGGAATGGTGATGGCTTCGGCTACTGAATTGCGCACAAATTATAGAAATTAATTATTAAAACAAAAAATTGGAAAATAAAAAATTTTAATTCACAAAAGAAGCAAACAAAAAAAAAAAATAATAAAATAATCACAAGTCATCTTGAGGCATGAAGAGGCGTTTTTTTATATAAAATTTTTATAAATATTTTTTTTTCAAAGGAATTCTAAAGGTAATTAAAATATTTAATATTAAAATAGAAATAAAAAAACAAAACAAATTTACGCAAATTATCATTTCTATTAAATGCTTTTTTATTGTTGCAAGAGATACCATACCTGGTGCTGAATAGCTTTAAAATTTAACTTCTTTTAAGAATTTCAAAATAAATATCTCTGGATTTGAACGAGAGAGAGAGAGAAAGAGCGAGAGGAAGAAAAATAGACACGTTTCTTTAAAAATACAAAATTTTCGCGTCTATTTTTTAAATTAAATTATCAATTAAAATTATTTAATTTTTTTTTATTTAAATAATAACAACAACAACATATAGTAAGTGATAAGTAAACAAAATAAAAAAAAAAATTAAATTTCTATTTTTCCTATTTTAGTGATTATTTTTTCACACCAGTAGTGGCGGTTGGAAAAATTCATTTGTTCATTCAAAAAACAAACGTTGAATATTTTAATTCGCACATTCTTTTTTCGTGTTCAATTTGTATAAATGAAAATGAAGAACCAATTGTAGTTTAAAAGAAAAACTACAATTGTTTAGGGGAGAGGTTTCTTCTTTCTGATTGAAATAACGTCTGAATTTGTGTGTTATTGGAATTTGATCAATTAAATTAATTACTTTTTAGTGTGGTGTGTTCTAACGTGGTGAAATTTTGGGAAGTGTGATGAATTTCTACAAAGTGCGGTGAGTTTTCACAAAGTGTGGTAAACAAAATTGAAAGCCACTAAAGTGCCGTTTTTCGAAATATGTACTGCATTACCAAAGATTACTGCAATATCAATGGTGTCTTAACCAGTGTGTGTCTAGAATAAAAATTGTATTTCCTGGCAACATTTATTCTTTATTTCTTTAAAAATTAACTTACGAAAAGGTTTTAAGTTTAGCTAAATATACACCACTTGTGTGTCAAAGAGTGAAGCATGGTTACAAACCGTAAATAATTGAATGCACTTTTAAAAGCACCATATTTTGTTAAGCAACATAAACGTTTGTTTACAGCAACATGTTGTTTAACAAAAGCTTTCGGTATTTTTTGAGTTCCTTATTCGTGTTTTCTTTCTCTCTCACGATTTTCTTTGCATTTTCTGTATTTGCTTATGTTATTTCACTTTCTTTGCATTTTATAAATTTTTTTTACTCAAATAAGAAAAACAAAAACCACAATAAATGCCGGTAAAAATCATATGTTTTCTTAGTGTGGTGAGTTTTGTTTTGTTGTTGGTATTGTTATTTGACATGAGTTATTTGTTGTTTATTCAATGGTGAGTAAAGGTATAATTTATTTGTTTACATTCTCGACGTGGCCTTTGTAAACGAATAGTTAGTATGTGTAATTATTTGTTATTTTATATCACGAAATCAAAAAGAAAAAAGTAAATAAAAACAAGTATTTTTATTACTCGTATAGTATAAGATTATTAAATCATCTAATTTTTATAATGACCAGGCAAAAAAACCAAAAACGTCATTTAATTTAAATTTGTAAATGATTTAAGAAAATGAAAATTAATAGTGAAAGCATAAATGTGAAGGAGTAAAATCGTTAATTTATTTTTTTTTAATATGATATTTGAAAATAGGACAATAGCTCAACTACTAGTTCTTTGATACAATATAATTTTATAGAGAATACTCCCACATTAAGGATATATTTTCGCAGTCAATAGGAGAAGTTATGTAAATCCTATTCGAGTCTAAAATCGAGAGTAAAATTTTAATAGAAACACAATGTTTATTAAGTGAGATCAGCTTACTTCCTGATTACTGATTAAAACGGGCACCTTTTAAGCTCTAGCTTTGGGAGCACATATCTTATCGGATCTCATCCAGTTTTCGCGAAAACGATATGTACCTGTTAACAGACGTTCAATGCACAGATTGTCATGTGGATTTGTTTTTCAAATTCTAATACACAAGACAAGTATTAGAAAAACATCAAAAAAACTCGATTTGTAAGGGCAGGCTAATAACGAATTACATTAAAGAAAGCCAAATTTTAAAAACCGCTTAAATAAATTTGAAGATTTTATCATTGGTTTTAGACCAAAGATTTTGTAGTAAATTTGTAAAATATGTGTATATGATAACTAAACTAAGCGATATTTTAAATAGATTTAACTTTAAACTAAAACTTGGTCTAGTTTTAGGGCCATTATTACAACTTGCCGTTAACTAAAGGGAGGATTTTAACGGGCAGATAAATTGTTTTTCATTATTATAAATAGACAATATGGTAGAAGTGAGCGTTAAGCTAAAGGGAGGATCATCCTACCGGTAACTTTTAAAGGAAACTTTGCAGTTCCCTTTAGCTAAAGGTACCTTTAACTAAACCCAAGTTTAACGGCAAGTTGTAATAATGGCCCTTAGTATTTTTAAATCTTTCGTCTAAATCAGTGAAACAATCAGTAAAAGTTCTTAGCTAATCTCAGATTATATTAGGTTATGTTTAAAATAAAAACCTTAATTTCTACTGAATGTGAATGAAACTCCATTTTCTTTAAAAACTTATTGTCAAGAAGTTTTTATACTATAAATAATAATTTGCTTAACATTGTTTATCATATTTTATTTCAGTTTGTTTTGTTAAAAATTGCTTTCTCTAAAAATAAATAATAAAAAAAAACCGCAAACGTTTGTTGTTCTACTTTGTTAACAAATTTCGTTAAAATTTATTTTTTAAAACATAATTCGGGTTTAAAGTACGGAGACAGACGCACAAACTTTAAAATTTAACACTAACTTTACCATCAATCTGTCAAAATGACTGGATTGTATAATTTTAAGCTCAAGATTTTCTTTTACCTTTTTAATGAAATGAAAAGAATTAAAATAAAATTTTGGAAATGAATTCAACGCAATCTTAGATCTGGCTTTTCCTATTACCCAGAGTTCCAATTCATAATATTTCTAGGTTTCACAGGGCTTCGAAACCTGTAGTTTGCATATTAAGGCCTATAAAAATTTCAATTCGTGCCACATTGAATATTCTGCACGAGCGAAGTGAAGAGGTGGAGATTGTTATTAAAATTGAACTGTTCTGAACTTTTCTTAAGTCGCAAATGTAAGCGAAATAGTCCATAGTTTCGTTAAAAACAGGCATTATAGAAATATTTCTGGTATATTTAGTGTTAATAACAGCCTAAAACATATGCGAAAAGTTGACATATAATACGAAAAAAAAAAAAACCAAAATGATTTCATTTTGTTAAGCAAAAAAATGTTTCATAGCGTAGTAAAGCGTATAGAGTGAATGAATAGAGGCTTAAAGTTGTATTATAAGATGATGACCTTATATAGTACATACAAAACTTTTTTTTGTATATTTTTGTATACAATTATGTAGTACAATAAACCAAGTACACATTCATTATTTAAGCTTTTCGTCTAGTATTTACCACATTCGCATTTAGCCAACAACAGTAACAAAAATTTAATGTTTGAAATAAAAGTGCGAATATTATTTCGATTTCTTTTTTTTTTTTCATGGGTCTTTTTCGCAAGTGCGTGTTGTATTTTAAAGTTCAATTCACACACCACAACACTTACGCAGGTATTGCGTTTGAATATTTTGAAAACGATTATGTTTATGGCGAGGTACATACAAATAGAAACACAATGGAAGCGATTAACTGCAAAAAACTTGAATTGCAAAATATGAATACAATAGGACGACTGTGTTGTTAGCTGATCGAATCAGTTTTGAAACTAAAACGTTTTTGAGCAGTAGTAACAGTTTTTTCAAGGACGACTCTCCAAAAATCGATTTTAAATTCTAAAATAATCACGACTCATTTTGTACAGGATATTTTAGATTCTTGTTTCCCTTTTTGAGAACTATATAAACAATTGAAGTTCACTACCAAATTGGTGGATCTGTAAAAAGTATTTCGGATCCTCTCTGCTTGGGATAACAGAATTAATTGAATTTTTTTTGTAGATTTGTTCCTGATAACGTGGTGAGTATTTTCATCATTCTAATTCAACTGCAAATATTGCACCAGTCTGGCAAAGCCTTTTAAAGAAAATCAAACTTTGTCTATTTATTGAACAACGTTCTGAGAAATTCATTTCATCGGCGACCATCACATGACGTGTACTAAGTAAGGATTTGGCTCTTAATTTATTATACTCAACTTGATTGGTCATTACAACAGTTTAGTGAGGATTACGACCTAGCTTATCACACAACCCAATATTGTGTGTGTTAATTTTATCCATGAGTGGGGCGGGACCTACAGTTTAAAGCCGAATTCGAACGACAGATTTTTAAGGAACTTATAATGGCAATTTTTATTTACTCTCAAAGTTTATGTCAGAAGGCTGCAGCGAGGAAATGGCCGAAAGAAATATTTCTTTTTATATTTCGTTTTGTGCGAGATATTTGGGTTGAGATTTGAATCACGAGCTTTCCTTTGATAAGCCAACACACTACCTACTAGACTATGGCGGCTTCCAAAAATTTATTTACCATTGAAAATTATGCAAATCGGTAATTACACTCAAAGTCTTTAGTATTAATATCGTAGATAATAGGGGCCTATCTTATCGTGTTAGTAGATAAAAGTCCTATCTATAGGCTTACAAACTCTATATTCTCTCTCAATTATATTATATTTTTTTATCTTTTATTCCAATTTCAAGTGTTAATTTAAACACCACAGTTACTGCAGTTTATTGCTCAACTCTTTGGTTCTAATTTCATAGTTTTTTTGAACATGAAAACGAACTCTTGTTTACAAGAACTCGTAATATAGCAACATAGAGTAGCAAAATTTCAATTTTATAAAATAAAAGCAAAAAAAAAAAAACCATAGAAAAACAAAATAAAACGAAATAAATAAATGAATCATTGAACTTTTTTCAACGGGTTCCTCTATTGTTTCAAATTCAAAACTAAAAAGGTACTCTGTCAAATACAAATACGAATGAAAAACAAAGTAAAACAACACTCTCTCACTTTGCATCATAGTAATTAGAATTAGAAAGAGAACATAAATAAAATAATCAAATTGAAATCCAAAATAGAAGAGAAATAAAATGAACTACGAATTGTTGTTATTGTTATTATTCAATATTTAATTTAAAGCTTCTTCTTATCTCTTTCGGTACTCTTTTGTTTTTATTTAAACGATTCGCTTGAAACAAAAACAATTTGTTTTTTCTTATTTTGAAAATACCAAAAGGAAAAACACGCGATATTTATTTTAATTTTTTTTTGTTTCTTTTCTTTATTTTTTTTGTTATTATTTTATAATGTTTTGTTTGGGCAAAACTCAAGTGGAGGTCTATCTCTTTGTTTGGTAGTAAACAATTTTGTTATTGTTGGTTTATTAGAAAGTTTTAGTCAATAATGGATTGAATTTTATAATTTCTTTGACAATTACAAAAAAATAAATTTTGTTTGGCCTACACAAAGTTTAAAGAGTTACAAATAATTAAACAAAAGTTGTAATATGTACTTAATAAAGAAAAGAAAACAAAACCAATTGCTTTTTAATTGTAATCATAAGAAGCATAGGAGAAAGAAAAAAGAAAATGTTTATTAAAAAAAAAATCACTTTTAGAGTGAATGAAGCGACAATGATGAATGGTCCTTCGTAATAACTGATTATGAAATTTAATTTTTTTAATCAATAAGGCACAGATGTAACGTTAATCTGTTAATTGGTAATCCTATCCAAGCAGGTTGCAAAAATGAATTTAAGTATCCAATTTTGCATTATAAAAACTAAAAATAATTCTAAAATTATTTCTTGTTTGAGTTCTAATGCAGAAAAATGTGTCAAAACTTCAATAGCTTTTAAAAATCATTTCTAAAGTCTTTTGTTTCCATTAGAGATTTTAGTGTTATTCGTTATCATTTCGCAGACAGTTCTCCACATCCAATTAAACTCTTTTGAATGTGTGAACTAGTTTTTTTTTTTGCGTTTTTCAAATGTTTTTTAATAACCAACTGCTGCCAATTGGTCGAAGTTTTGGATGATTTCGTAGATTTACTGGGTCAGATTCCTAAACAACATTATTTGCATGGTACCACTGCCCAGCTCAAAAAATGGAGTCTTTTTGGTTGCTTTAGAATGTATTATTCAGGACATTTTTTCAAAAATAGTAATCGTTATAGATGTGAGACCGTGTTTCAAAGCTCAGGTTACTTCTCAAAGAATGAATAAAATTGCTATGAAAAAACCTTCAAAAATCTTTCCTTCGGAGTCGATGTTAAACTGTAGGTTTCGCCACTCATGCAGAGAATTAACACACACAATAGGGGTGGTGTAAAAAGCTAGGTCGTAATCCTGACTTAAGCTCCAAAATGTAGACTTTGAGGAGAACAATCATACAACATATTTGGAACCGGTGTGAGATTAATGCATTTCAGAAAGACCTGGTTGCTTATAAATTACGACTGGTACATTTATGACACCGAGTAGCATCTTATTAGAACGTTATAGGGAAACAAGTAATTTTTTTAGAAAACTTACAATCAGGAGGTGGCCCCTAAATAAGCACAGTATTGTGTTAGAACCTAAACTTGAAAATATATAATTATTTCAGGTAAAGTAAAAGAAACCCCACGAACAATGTTCAGAGCTACATACATGATATTACATCATACTGCTCATAATGCTTAATTCAAAAAAGATTATTTTAAGTTCCGTTCAATCTCCTTTAAATTAATCCGTATTTTAATGTGTTTATTTTATTGCTTTAGTTTAGACCAATAAGTAAATTACGAGTTCATTAAAGAGAGAGTTTATTCATAAAATCTTTAAATAAGCGATTACGGCATTAAATATGCTTAAAAAATAAATATAATTGAATATGCAAATTAAATTAAATTATGCACTTCACATATAGAAACTGGATGGTCTTGAGCAAATTTTTAATAATTAAGATTTTCAGTTGTTATTTTCTTTTATGAATTTCGTTAAATATTTATTAAATTAAAAATTTGTTTTTTTTTGTTGTTGTTGTGGTAAGAGTATTTAAAAAAAGCATTTTCGTTTTTCGTTGTAATAAATTGTTTATTTTTAAAATTTATTGCTAATGACCTTAATTGTCATCATTTTTCTTTTCGTTTCAATATATTTTTTATGAGTGCATTTGACAAAAAACAAAAAATAAGAAAAAACAATTATGTTTTATTTTTCATTCTTATTTTTTTTTTTACAAATATTTCATGAGTTTCACTATATTCGCCATAATGAGTCGAAATTATTTTTCTTTATAAATAATTTTTTAAATGCAGATATCGATTGCTGTATGTATACAATATTTTTTATAAGTCTTATCTGTTTCAATATGCTTAAAAAAAAACAATATTTTTATAAGTATGACTGTATGTATGTTATAAAATACCACATTTCACAATTTAGCTTTTGTTTTCAATACTTTAGACACTTGATCGGTGTGACAATTTGTTGCTGTGTTAATGTTTAATAACAAAATAAAAGTAATTGACAGAGATTGGTTATCAAAGGTTCGATACCCTTGATTTGGTTTCAATATTTAAGCTAACCATATTAATTTATATCGACAGTTAGTTTAATAATGGAATTGTTAACCATTTAAATTCAACATTACGATAATTTCTGTAGAAACTTTTCTTTATGAAAACCATAAACCACAATCTAATCAGTTTATTTTTATGTTTTTTGATTTAATTAAAAAGCTATTATTAAAATCCCTATATCCATTATAACTAAGCAAACCAAATGTTTGCATATTGGAACATTCAAAACCGATAGAAATAGTTCGATAATCTACTTAAAGCTCAGTTTAGTGGCCAAAAAATAAATAAGACTACTTATAACCTAAAAAGCACAGACAAAATTGAACTACAATTGACGTTCTACAAAACGAAACGAACATATTTCAATATTGCGGCAATACTAAAAAAAATTCGGTCCTACGAAGTATCCTACGATATATCTCATTAGAAAGTGAAATATAAAGTCGTTTTTACAGTTTCCCGGTTTAATTAAGGGTTCAATAAAGCAAATGAAAGGATTGAATAATAGCTTCCATGATTGTTAAAATATTACGAAAGGAAGCAGATACAGTACTATTAGTTCTCACACAAGCAATGTGTAACACCAGTAATAGAAGCCCATAATAAGGAAAAAGCATGGCGATAATATTGTAGTTTGAAAGTAATTTTCCTTCTATGGTGTTAGGTGACTATATCGTATACAGGGCATTTATTTAAAAGCAACGGATTATGTTGTAATCTTTCGAAATCCATGCTACATTACATATATCGAATAGAAAAAAGCCACTTGATGCTTGTTCCAACAGGATAATTACCCTAATTATAGTTATATAATTTCAAGATAACATTATTAATGTATTATACTGGGTTGGACGAACTTCAGATCCAAATCCAATTGAGAACTCTTGATACATAGAAAAAAAAAACAGAAATCAAAAGAAAGTGTCTCACAAATTATGATAAGCTTTTGGAATTAATTCAGCCTTCGTGGTATGATACACCAGATTCGGTATGCCAAAATATTGTTGACCATATGCTTAGACGATGCCTATCTGTTTTAAACAACACTAGAAGCTTTACAAAGTATTAACCACTCTAGAACAAGTTTAGAACTTAAATTATTGAAAATGTATTATAAATGAAGTCGCCGTAGTTTAGTAGGTAATATGTTGCTGATTAGCCGAGAGGCCGCGGTTTAAAGGCCATGTCAGCCATCTTCAACAAAATGATGTATGAAAAAATATATCTTTGGCGATTGCTTCTCAGCAGATTTCTGAAAATAGCTCTGAGTAAATAAAAATTCATAAAAAAGTTTTTCAAAAATCTGCCGTTTTGAATCTGTAGGACGCGCCACTCATGTATAAAATTAACCCACACAACTTAAGTGGTGTGAGAAGCCAGATCGCAATTCTGACTAAAGGGTTGTAATGACCAGTTATGTATGTACATATGTAATGTATTATTATTTTTTATAACTGCTTCGAAAAGAAAATGGGGTGTCCTTATTTTTATTCGCAGAGTGAATTTTTGTTTTGATTTTAATTTACTTAAAATTTTAAAATTAAAAAAGAAAAATTATAAAAACACACTGAAATCTGTTTTTGTGATATGTGTTGGTGTCCCTATAATTTTTTACATCACTGTATAATTATAAATCGTATTAAATAATATATTAATTTAAAAGTAAGTGAAATTGACTTTAAACCCAAGAAAACAATGTTCATTATGATTTTTGCGGAAGTATTTCGCATAAGACATTAGTCCATCCAGGAAGCTTCCAACCTCCTCAAAGAGGATGACTACAGTGTCATTTGGAAAGTCAGCAAAGTGAGTTTTACGGAAGCAAGAGTAAGATGGAGGGATTTTGTGGAGTACTATGTTCTTTATAAGAAGTCAAAAGAAAGTAATTATAATACATAAATCTACAACATTTAAGCTAATACAATGTGCTTCATTACTTTATTCAAAATAAATTAACGTGCAGTATTTAAATGTAAGAGAACGTGTTTGTTCATTTTTGTTTAAAACCAAAGTATTTATAAACAAAATTTTAAATAAAAATGCACGTTTAAATTTTATTATAAGCAGAAGACACACTTTTTAAGTGAACATTGCCCTCAATTTATATTTAAATATTAATTTTTGCATTTTTATTTATAGACATTCTATTAAAAACATCCGTACATATGTACGTACATATGTACATAGATTAAAATAATTAAAATGCTTGTGCAACAGTATGTGGTTTATTTGGTAAATGTAAAATAAATAGCCACTAAAAATATTTTTTAATTTATTGTAGTCACTTTATGGAATATAATTCAAGTAAGAAAAATCTTATTAAAATTGGAAACTATCTTTAAAAATACTGATAAATTTATTCGATTCAATCAAAACTATGAAATGTTTTAATTAAATACAAACTATTCAATATTAATTAAATCTGGGAAGATTTATACAAATATTTCCATTAAGTTTAGATACTTTTATTATTAAACAATTATATTTCAGGTATATAATATTATAAAGACATACGTAAATACCGGTGTGGTGAGTTGCAGTAACTGGTGTAGAGTATAATTATTGATTTTTAATATAATGAAATTATAAAATCACCTTGTATTTACAGCAGTACCTACTTTACTGACTATTTGTATGTACATTTAATATATGATAGATTGATTTGTATTTGTTGGTGGTAAAATTATTACAGAAACAAACAAATTTACATATCGAAATGGTAGTCTAGATACAGACTAGCGATTTGGAAGTGCTAGATAGATAGATAGACGAGTAAGTACTTCATGTTGATTTCAATATAATTATTGATTAGTAATTGAGGTACTTATTCTATTCATGTATGGGTGTATACAGTCTGGGACAAAAACATGTCACAAGTAATAACTTTTTTTTGAATTTTATTTTTAATAACAGGCACTTGATTACTATACAAAACCAATATGTGGTGAATTATGATCTCGATTTCTAATTGGATTATAGCTGATAATGCATGTTGGCAATAGGAAAATCAAACACTAATAATATCCATAGAAGAGCCAAGATCGATTAAAGGTGAAAAGATAAATGAAGTATAAAAAGGTATCAAAAAAACTATTGTAAGATTGAAAAGTTCAAAAAATATTAACAAAGATTTTTTATTTGATTAATATGGTTGGAAAAATAATAGTCTGATGTTTTTATGCATCCCCGAATGTCTGCACAAGCGTTAGATTCGCTGCTTTTAAGGGCAACGAAAGCGAACTTAATTTTTGATGTTTTTATGCATCCCCGAAACCCTACACAAGCGTTGGATTCGCTGCCTTTGAGAGCAACGAAAGCGAATCTCATCTTTGATTTTTTGGAAGTCGCCGTAGTCTAGTAGGTAGTGTGCTGGCTTATTAGACATGAGGCCGTGGTTGAAACCCCAGGTCAGAAATTTCCAACAAAATGAAATACGAAAATATTTTTTTGGCGACGTTCTCTCAGCAGATTTCTGGCAAAAACTCTGAGTAAATAAAATTGACATGAACATTTTCTCAAAAATCTGTTGTTCGGAATCGATTTTAAACTGCAGGTCGCCGTCCTGCCACTCATGTATAAAATTAACACACACAACATAAGTGGTATGTGAAACTAGGTTGTAATCCTGGCTGAAGGTTGTAATGTATGTAAATAATAGTTTAAAAGTTTATTATACTGAGAACTCAGTCATTTATGGTCATGTTTATGGAATCAAATCAGAAAAGAATAATAACTTTTTATAATAGCAGTGACGTACTACTATTTCTGAGGTTGCTTAGAATTTTTGTTTGTTTGTTTGTCGGTCTATCTTTTATAGGGAAACCATGGTAATATATTTCTTTAAAAGCGTATTTATAGTTCAAAAGCATTTGCTAGGATTCTATTTCATTGTTCTGAATCAAATTAATTTAAAAATATAATTTTCTAAAGTGGCATTGTATTGTGCAATACTGTTCAATTTCATTTAATAAATATCTGTGTTACAAATTGGTTTATATACCACACAAAGACGGTATTTGATGCTATGCAAGACCCGGTAATTATAACGTAAACATGATAATTTCTAAAACCACAACAACAATTAACAAAAAGTATTTGCAATTTCTGTTTAAGTAAGTATTTTTATATGATTTATAAAGAAAAAAGAAACAAGAATTACAAAAGAGTCTATTTTTGAATACTTCATTCAAATTCATCACATTCATGTAAAGTTATCAATCGGTTTTATAAATCAAAAGTTATAAATTTGGTTTCGCATAAATATATTTGTATATAACAAAGAAAGAAAAAATCCAAAAATAAACTTTACCTCTTTGGTTAATTCCACTGTATTTATGAACGGACTTAGATCCACTTCAGAATTATTAGCAGTTTTATTGTCATTTTCACTGTTGCTATCTTCAGGTTCTTTTTTCACTTTAAGCTCGGCTAAAGCCTGCTCATCCGTTGATAAAGCTGAAACAGTACGCGTATCAATAACACCCATTAGCAAGGCCTTATCATCTTCATCATCCAGTTGTTCCAATTTAATGCCTGCACCCTCATCGGGATTAGGAAAAGTGTCATTTAAAGCCACAGCTCCTTCTACACTTGTAGGAGCTGTTGCCGCCGAACTACCGAATGTGGGCAGAAAAGCATCCAATTGCAAATCGAAAAGATTATTATCTTGTTGGCCATCTTTCAGTGGTAAATTGCCATATTGACTATTCATTATGGGTAAATCATTGAAATCATTGAGATCAGCTAAATTTTGTTCCCATACCGAACGTTGGTCCTGGAAGTTTTCTGAATTCAAAAATAATTCTATTTCGGAAGTAGGAAAATTATTCAAATGGCTAGCATTTGTAGCTCCTGGTGCTGTAACCACAGAACTCACAGTGACCGTGCTAGGATCAAGGGATGCTGAGGCTGTTGTTGTGGTAGTCGAGCCACTTGCCGCACTATTTGTGGAGGGCGTACTCGGTAATTGTTGCATTTCCTGCAATGCCGCCGTTTGATTGGAGCTTTCGTTGGATACATTTAACAAATAGGCTGTAATATTATATTGTGTGGCAAGATGATCGTTTTGTCGATCAAATCGTATTAAATCTTCAATTAAAGGCATCATGGTTTTACGATTGGCATAAGGGTACTCCACCATGGGTACCGCCCGCAACATTTCCAATTCCCAACCGTCGCCATCTCGCAGCTCTAGTTGGGAATCCCAGTTGCGCAGTCTCTGTTGCAAATAATTGTCGGGATCTACATGCAACAGGCTCAGGGCCAAAGCCAATTGTAACATTTTCATCGCATATGATTTTTTGTTCGAAATCATTTTGCCAACAGTATGGTTGAGATCAGCGCGGCTAAAAGAGATGAAAGAGGTCTACGGAGGTCGTTATTTATTTATAGTTGGTGCAGCGTTTGGCGCAAAATATTTTTCAGATTTGGTTATTGTGAGTATGGTTGTGGATGTTGTTGATGATGTTGATGTTATTTAGAGCGCGTAGGCGCTTTCAACAAAGCCAAATTGTATGGAACCGTAAACTGACCGACCTCCTACCCCTTAATGAAATGTGTGACACACACTGTTTTGTTTTTTGCAAACTGGTCTACAGTTCAATAACGTCGTTTTCGTTCGTTGTCGTTGTTGCTGTAGTTGCAGTTGTTTTCGCCTTGTTTGACTGTTGTCGTTCTGGTTGTATCAGCTTTTTACTGCCGTTGAAACGAAAAAAAAAATTCTTTCTCAACAATTAATTTCCAATTGCTGCAACGATGGATGTGACTGTTGCTTTGACGCGTTACGGGTTCTTTCTTTGGATCACAATTTATTTGTAGTTCCTGTTGCGTATGTTTTCTTCACTTCCTAAAGAAGCTTTAATTTTTATAAATTTATATTTTTTCTTCTTTTTCTTTTGTTTTATTTGTTTTGTTGCTGTTGCTGCTGTTTATAATATTATTTAAAACAACAATGACCTCGTTGGCCAACAAATGGCCCCGAGCAGTATTCACCGTCTGTGTTTAATTATTTTCACGACGTTTTTTCTTCTCTATTTGGCTGTTTCTTAATTATATTTGGGGGTCTATTATTAATTTTTTTTATTTCAAGTTTTACTGTTGCTGGTTTGCAAAAGTTTGCAAAAATTTATTAATTAGACACTCAAAAATCTAAAATGAAACAAGAAAAGAAGACAAGACAAAATGAATAATTACTACAAAGTGTATATAAATGATAAATTCGAATATAGAATCAATAGACTATGTGTGTGATAATGAAGAATGAAGGAAAAAAAAGAAAGAATTAAACCAAGCTTTAATGTGTTTGTGTCTTTAAAACTTGGTTAGAGTTAATGAAGTTAAAGAAAAAAAATTTCACCTAAATTACGCTGACCTTTGTTTTTTTTTTTTAAAGATTGAAAAAAATATTCAAAAAAAACTTTTTTTCCAACATAAAAACCCAACAGAAAGTTAAAAACTATTTGAGGATTATATTTTTATAAACAATATCGTGCACTAGAGATATTGTAGAGGTATCGCAACGACTCTGACGATCCATCATTAGTCGCATTTTGTTGAAGACAAATGTTCTTCTTTTTTGTCGATTATGAGTGTTATATTCTTCACTCATTCGTGCTAATTAATTTAACTCGTACTCAACGATAACAACTCTGGCGCTTTTCGTCGTAGTTTCATTAAATTTACAGTAATTTTGAATGCCTAATTCGAGGAATTAATATTGATTACTTGGAGATATTATTTGCGCAGTAAACTACAAATCGATCATAACTAAGCTTGTTTTCAAGTTGAATCTTTGATTATACATACATAATTGGTCATTATCAAGCCTTCAGTCAGTATTACGACCTAGCTTCTTACACCACTTATGTTGTGTACATATATTAATTTTATACATGAATGGCGGGACCTATAGTTTAAAGTCGATTCCGAACGACAGATTTATAAGAAACTTTTTCATGGAATTTTTATTTTACTCTCAGAGTTTTTAACAGAAATCTGCTGAGAGGAAAATTTTTACATATTTTGGTTTGTTCGAAAAGTGAGGTTTCACATCTAATAAGCCAACCACACTACCTACTAGACTATGGCAACTTTAAACTGTAGGTCCCGCCTGTGATGTATAAAATTAACACACACAACACAAGTGGTGTGAGAAATTAGGTCGTAGTCCTGGCTGAAGGATTTTAATGACCTATTATGTATGTATGTATGTATGACTTGCAAGTGTTATAAGTTCAGGCAAGATGAGTACACATTCAAAATCAATATGTTCTTTCAACATTTCTTAGACAATTGTTTTCCTCTTAGCGAAATGCATTTTTTAAGTAACGTCTAATGCAACCAACCTAGCTGGCCTTTGAAGACAAGTACAGTCAATGAAAAAAGTCTACATACACCACTGTATGTAGAATTTTTCCCCACTATATTTTTCCAAAGTATGTTATAGCGTTGTTAAAGACATTTTCATTAAGAATGTTTGAAGAAAAACGAATTTGAAACAATATAACATACTCTTTGACTGTATAAACAAGAATTGTAAACACAATTAAAATTATTTATAATGCCAATTGGAATCAATTCAGGAAGATAGAAGGAGAAATCATGAATCTAATTATCAGTATAGTATTAAAGAAACTAAATAAATGGTGAATGTAATACAACTAAAATATTTGATAACGCACTGTACGGTTTAGAGAACATTTGTACGAGGAGATCTTATTTAATCTTGTACCTGACTGACTGAATGGACAAAAGCAATTTCTTATCAATTTTATTTAATTGCGTTATTTAAATTTACTTTCGTATTACTTAATAATTAACACTTTCTGGCTACAATTTAACAAATAAAAGCTCAATTTTTTTTCAAAAATAAAGACGCAAATACTGTACGGCGAATTAATTATAAGAAATAAACTTTCAAACTTTAAATAATTCAATTGACCGTATAATTCGTTAATCCGTGTTTTTGCAGCGTGAAAAACTTTCCCAATTAATTAATAAAAAAAAAATCCCCAATTAATTTTTATTTCATTTTAGTTTCATAGCACTTTTCTTTTCTTTAAATATATTTCACATAGAATTGCGTTTGAATTTTTAATCGAAACAAGTGATTCAAATGCATTGACAGCCCGCCAGCCACATTACGATAAAAAGAAAAACCCATAAAGTCTGTAAAATTAAAGACATTTAAAAATAAATCATTTCGTCACAGAAAAAAACAAGACAAAGTGAAGGAAGGAATGTGGACACATCTAAAAGTGAAAAATTTAAGACCTTGCCGTATTTGTAATTGTTCGATAAATGCAAAAGAATATAAATAAATACAGCCGTTGTATTAAAACGCAATTTCAGATGTCTAAAATGAGGAGAAATGACTACATATATTACTTACAATTCTATTAAGAGAATCACACAGAAACTAGCTATCATTATCAGAACGAGATATTAAATTAATCACTAATAGGCATAAGAACTCAATTATTTATCGCTTCGCGATTGTCAGTATAAATACGGATATGTCTTCCAGACATATGCAATAAACAACCTCAATGTCCTATTGCAAAATAGGACCGTTTAGAACGCTTATAATCGGCCTGAAATAATGAGCCTTTAGCTATGGAAACGAGGATGCTCAGTTTTTGTTGAGACTAGGATAGAAATAAATTAATTCACATTCTCTGGCAAGATATTTAAATTATTCATCATCGACTTAAAGAGTACATCTGCGCGTCTATACATCTACTATCATGTCAGACAATGGAAAATTCACAATCGCTCGATTTAAAACTCCGAATAGCAACGCATCATACTCAAACAGTCCTTCGGTATTAAAGCGTGCCTGAAATATTCTTATGGAAAAGTGAAACTGGGATACAAAGATGAAAATTCTCAGGTAGGTTATGAATATTCCTTATAACCAGTGCAGGTCCCACCCGTTTCAGAGTGATATTAAGGTCTCATATCGAATTTGTGGATTTCAAACCAGCGATCTAACAGTAAAAGCTGTGCATCATCGTAATACGCATACAGCAAAATATATCGTTTCTGTTAGTGAAAGTGTGGCTGATAAACCGAATTTGTCGATTATACGGCGTTCTTAGGAGTTGGGACTATCTTAGGAAGGATGCATTGTTCAATACTTTGCATTTAGATTTGCACCACCATTCACATAAAGTTCAACAGGCAAACAATGTTTTCCTTACTGACGAAGCTCATTTCTCATCGGTTACGTCAACAAGCAAATTGTTTGCATATATATAATTGTGAAATTGTGAATACTAATGGAAGAACCATTACCATCAATTCAGAGCCCTATGGCAGTATGATAGTCGTCTGTTTTTGGCTTGCTGTTTAAAATTATAAACTGGTCGCTATTTAGTAACAACAAAACAGTGGCATGAGCCACACAACACGACCCGTTTTGTCTTTATTGCATCAGAAGTTTCTGAAAGAGTAATTTTACCGTTTGGTGACATCAATTGGCTGCCAAAATCATGTGATTTGACACCGTTAGACACTTCATAGACCATCTGTATGCGAATAATTCCGTAACGTTGGAGCATATGAAAACCAAAGTTCAAGTTACTGCCAAGATAGCGATCGACACGTGAGAAAAAGTGATCGAAAAATACCGCAAAAGGGTTGACTGCTGCAGCCAATTGTAATAAATACAAGGCCCAAGCGCCTCGAAAATGGATAACGTTTTAAGGATTGTCATTTTTAGCGTTCAGTCAGTCATCAAAGATGTTCTGCTAAATCTCACTAACCTACACAAAACTTTCATATGTTATGGAATAAATTTATTAAGCTGTACATACATGTGATTGAAGAATAATTTTAAAGATTATAAATAATTTAAAAATTTATTTATTTAAGTATATACTATACATACATGAGATAAATTATCATATCCTTGTTAAAAATTTTCACAAGAAATTTTACAAAGTGAAAAACAAAATTACTTTATAAACAACATTAAAAATTAAATTAAAAACAACAAAGAAAATTCCTTAGAATTTTAACAACAAAACGTACAACCATTGCATTTAGCGTTTAACCAAGCACATGATCAATTAAAAAAAATGTTTTGAGTATTTTTTTTTTCTTAATTAAATAATTTTTTTTTGTTTGTTTTTTTTTTTGGAGGTAAGTAAACTTTTGCAGCAAATGGCTAAAGAAATTGCTAAACAGGGTTAAGGTCGGGGACAAAGAAATGAGAAGAAAAAACTGAAAATATTTCAAGGACAAACAATATTTATATTTATGTATTATAAATAAATAAAAAAAAAATTTTTAAATTATTTTCGCTTTTTTTAACACAAAAAACAAGTGAAAGATATGTTTATTCGCGCTAAAATTACTCTCTAAAAATAGAAATGAACTGAAACATGATTGGTGCCTTACAGACCGAAATTAGTGTTAAAAAAACGTTAAACTTTTAATGGATGTTTAAAATAAGAGGGAGAAAAATTGGCTGCCAAATTAATGGTTACGTTCACTTTTGTAGAAAGAGAAAATTCCAGCATAGAGTTTAGTAAACATAAATAAATTTTTCTTTATATTTTATTAAAATTATAGACATACATACATACATAGTATATAAATATGAATTATTAACTTCTAATAGTTAAGAAAATTCATATTCAACTGGTAGATGAGCGGCAGAAATGATGGCAAATCTAAATTTTATTGGTGAGTTCAATAGGAAACTGCTTCCTCTTTCTATGGATTTCACGTAATTTAAGACACTGTGCTATAAATAACGCATAAAAACGTGACTATATGTAATAAATCCTAAATTAATTATAAATATAAAAGCTTTAAAGTGATAAAGCGTTACATATGTATGTATGTATACTGGATAAATGTTGGCTTTGTTTGACCAACTTCCGTAAAAAATATGATATAAAACAGGAAATCCTAAATAAGGACATGGAAGGATCTCTTTATAAATGACACTTTTTTTGTGGCATTGCGTTACAACAAACTTTGACGAAGGATTGGAATTTGAATTTTCTCTTAGAGATTACCAATCACGAAAAAACTACGAAGACTTTGAAGGATGAAGCAGTTATCCTTTATTGTGAAACACCCAAAAAGCAATTCCTTGATAAAATTTGCATTTGCAATAGTTTACTTTACTGCTTTCAAAATTTTGAGCAGCAACAGTCCGTGGATTATGTCAGTGGCAGTTAGAAGTTGCCGTAGTCTAGCAGGATCAATACAATAAAAAGTTTCTGAAATCTGTCATTTTGAATCAACGTTAAGATATGTGTGAAGTTAGCTATGAAAGTTATATTCCTTTTTTTTACAGTAAATGTTATATTAACACAGACTGATAAGTCAAAAAGTGAAGAAAAAAATCGAAGAAATAGAGATAAATTGGAGAAAAAGTGAAATGAATACGAAGCTAAACCTATTTAGCTTCGACTGCTATATCTCCGATCCCAAAGGTTACCCGTCCGTAACAAAACTGTTTTGGAATCCTCACACACAAAGCGCTCAATGGGTTTTTAAAACTTTGTGATTGGAGAAGATGGTTTAGTTGCTAAGTTGCTAATCTTTTAACTATTTTGTTCGTGGTTCCTTCTACAATGTGAATTTGAAAAATTTATAACCCCTCTTGGTACCACGCATCTACACACCATTCCCGAGCCTTCACCAGGCTTTATGGAGTTTATTTTTATCAAAATATGCCAAACTACCTCACAATAAATTCAAATTTACTGTTAAATTAAAAAAAAAAAATAATTGACGAACTTTAATAAAATATTGCTCCTGACAATAGAAAATCCGAAAAAAATTTTAAGGTGTAACAAACATAAACACAAACACAATCTATACTAGAGAGTGTAGGGTACAAACGTAAGCTTTTTAAAAATATCGTGACAGGATTTTAACGGCTTATAAGCAAATATTTTATTTTATTGTAAAAGAAAAACGTTCTTGTTAAAATGAAAATTAATAAATTTGTTGAAAAGAAAAATAAAAAAAAGGAAAATTAAAAATAATATGAAATATAATATAAAAAATAAAATAAAATTAAAAAAATATGAAAAAGAGTTCACTCACCTTAATTTTTATTGTTGTATTTGTGGCCGCTGTTAGTAATGGCGATGATGATGTTGGCTATAACGGTTGAAGAAGAAGTATTACAAGCTGGCTGTAGACACGCTTAATTTTTTTATTCTTTTTATCTTTATGCCAATATACGAATTGGTATGCCAAGAAGAAAGAAGATAATTTTGTTGTTGTTGCTGTTGTTGTTGATGATAATGTTGGTATTGGTAAGAAATTTTGTTTGCAGAAACTGCGTCGTTAAAAAAATCTTGGTCTGTTGGGTGTTTTAATTTATTTTTTTGTACTTTTTTTTTGTTATAAAAAAAACAAAATTATGATTCTATGGTTGCAGCATTTAAAATAAAATATAATATCGTATTAATTGTTATAACATCACAGAGAAAAAAAAAAAGAGTGAAGAAAGAGCAGATAAACTCATAATCTCTCTCTTCTCTAATTAATTGTTTTTATTATAATTATTAAGAGAATAAAAAATAAACAATTTTATTATGTTCTAAAAATTTGGTTGTTGTTGATGCTACCTACTTTAATTGTTTTGTTGTTGTGTTTATATTATATTAAACAAAAAAACCTTGAACTTGGTTATCAAACTTTTTTCATTTATCAGGTTAAGTTTGAGAAGCAATACACTTTTTAAAGCAATCAAAAACAGTACATAAAGGGGTATAAATTAACAAATTTCGGTATCGGTGCTGTTGGTAACGTACAGTGGTGGTCATTTAATTAACCACATCTATCCATTTTGATATTTTTTTAATATTTTCAATAATTTTCTACTTTATGCTCTTATCGTTTTTCTTTGTTCGTTTATTATTAAAAGATTTAAGAATTGTCTAAAACAATTAAATGAAATTGCATAAAATCTAGTCTAGAATTTGGAAAACTAATGACATGTCTAACCTCACATTCTTGAAGCTATCAAGTTGATGAGAAATACCAGACTTTTTATGGCCAAATAGACATAATACGGTATTACAGGAATCCAATGAAAACTATAGTTTTAAACATAACATAATATGACAAAAATGAATTAGTGCGAGGATAAATTCGAATTTAACAAGCAAAGACAAAAGTCAATAAAAATAATTGAGCCAATGTTAAAGTTAACAGAGCAATGTTACGTGTTTACCAGAAGATGCAAAAAATTTTCATGGAAGAAATCACCCAAATATACCTATGTACATATGTACTCTATCGGAGAACATCGGAGTCGACGTTAAGCTGTAGGTACCGCTACTCATGGATAAAATTAACACATACAACATGGGTGGTATGATAAGCTAGGCTATAATCCTGACTAAAGGGTTGTAATCACCAATTAAGTAAATAAGATAATCTTTAGAAAAATGGTCTAGGAAAATTACTTCAATATGGAGACCATATCATATGACCACCACTGTATAGTTATTAATATTCCACATTACTTGTGAATTATGACGTTTGTGGTGAATTTTTGTTTGTTTGTTTATATTTCTCTTATAAACAGAAAATAATCAATAAAATTATTTGATTTAGTTATTCATTTCATTTGTATTATACAAGTGTATTTAACGTATATGTATTTAAATCACAAACATTTTACGTTTTTTTACTGCTTTTTAGAAAATTCAGATTACGAATAATAATTTCTCTTAAAAGTATATCGCGACTATTTTAAATATAAGTAATTATAACTTTGTTTTAAGTTATAAAGGCCATTTAGGCGATTAGATAATGTATATTTGGGAAATAAAAAAATCGGTTATTCGGTTTGCGATAATCGGCTTAAGAACATACCTATGTACTGAGTTTTATGTGTTTTTATTCATAAATTTTTTTCTTTACAGCGTTTGATCATTACAGTTTTGTTTTGCTTCTTTATTTGATAAACAAACTCTTTTTTTTTAATTTTTCATAATTTGTAATAAATTTTGTTATTAATTTCTTTTGCATTGCATCTTAGAAATTGAAATTTTCATCACTTTTGTATTGTTATTTTCCTATAATTTTATTTTCATTTGGATTGCATTGGCTGCGAGCGTGAGTTCTTGAGTGTATGGCACAAACGTGTGTGAGTGTTCATTTAACCCATTATGGTTTTAAAAGCCAGTTCGTTCCGGAAACTCTTCTGAGTGAAGGACTTTTATAGCAGTTAAAAGAAAGCTTTATTACGTTTTAAATTGCAGAATGTATTGTGTTTAAAAGAATTACATTAACCCATAAGTGCTTAATTCTTCAAAAATTTAAAATAATTCATTTTTATTATTTGGTTTATAGATAGGCTCACAGGAAAATAGTTAAAAATAACCGAATACTGAATTGGAGTCCCTGAAAATGGTAATGAAAATGCTACGTTAATATCATTGGCAATTTTTATAGCGTTTTAACTGATTTTTTGGGCAATGCAGTAATAATAGCGTATATAATTTATTAATTGACCTTTTCTATGATAAATTTAACTCAATTAAGATCTTAATTGCTAGCTTATGTATGAACATGGTATTAAGAATAGATTTGCTAACTACTTTTCCAATTTTCGTTAATTTGTCTTAACAATATCTCTCAAACCTTAAAACTTCCAAACCATAATGGGTTAAAATATTGGTATTCTTTATGAATCACTCTCACCATTAAATGTTTTAATTTGACAGATGTTATGTGTTGTTATTGTTGCACTTATTGTCTGATGAATGTATTTTTTCTTTCAAGTTTGTTTTTATTTTTTGCTCTTTGTTTTAATGCTTCAATAATACATTTTCTTTGTTTCTCTATTGCACACTCGCATTCTAAACAAATTTAGGCGTACATATATGTATGTACATACATGCCCATATATAAATTGTTGTAAGTATTTATTATAATCACAATAAAACAACTTCACTTTAGTTAAACGAATAATTTATTTTATTTAAAATTATTTTTTTAATTATTTCTTAGTCATTGTGACAAGCTAATCAGAGAATTTTATTAGATTTCAGGATTTTTTTTTTCAGATTTATTCACCACAAAACAAACACATACATACGCACACACACCCAAGTATTAGAAAAATACAATTTCCCTTAAATCTTCGAATGTATGCGTGGTAATATGAATAATAACTAAGCCACAGGATGATGGTTTTTAATGGGTGTATTTACTTGGCCTTCCAATAAGTACCAACATATGTAACATATGCACGTACACATATGTATATTACTGATAATACGGCAATAATCTTGATTATTTGTTTAATAAAGCAGCAATAACGTGTTTAAGTTTAAAGATAAATTGTTTTAAATAAATTCTATTTAATTTTGGTGCAATAGTCGTGTGTTTCACTTTTTCTCCTTTGTATTGACGAATGCATTGATAAAAAAGAGACTAAGAATAACATATGCTAAGAGAATGGTGTGTTTCGTATATAATAGTGTTGCCATATTACAAAAAAATTAAAAGAAGGCTTATGGGCTATATTATAATAAGAAAGTGATCACATTACTTTCAGTACTAAATTTAAAAAGCTAAAAACAAAATATTCGTTAATAAAATAAAATCATTTTAATAATAGTTCCACTGTGTAATTTTATTTAATTTTAGAAATTAAAAATAGAAAAATAATTTGAATTCAACTTTATTTGCTTTGATTCCCGTTTTAAGATAATAAATTATTAAAGCAAACACAATATTTGAAAAGCGAAACTTATTACAAAGTACTGTATATATTTGTTTATTATTAATTACAATTTAATAAAACATTCTTTTTAATATTTATTAAATTGTTCATTTTATAAATTAATTGTACATATTATATTATGTTTATGGCCCATTTATATTTTAAATTTAGGATAACACTATTCTATATCTATTGGCAACACTATTTGTTATTTCCTTTTCATTAATAAAACTTCACCACTCAACAGCAAGAACAATTGAGAACTTATTTTTTTGATGTTTTTTTTTCCTTTTTTATTCTTCTTCATTATGTGTTTGTTTGTCTGTTTATTCTTTTAGTCAATGTGAATTTGGAAAAAAATCAAATTGTGAACAATTAATTATGCATTTAAGCCAACAAAAAAAAAATAAATAATTGAAATAGAATAAAATTAAAAGAAACTTTTGAAACAGGAACACAAAAAAGATAAAAATAAAATGAAGTTTAAATGAAAATAAAAATACAAGAAGTCTCTGGAGGGAAACAATCATTCTTGTTGGAATAGCACAAATAACAATAAAGACTAGCAGGCAGCACCTTGACAACACTTTTTATGGCATAAATTGTTGGTAAATAATAGTAAATTTTTAGCATATTTATTTATACTTCTTTTTAAATTTAAAGTAAATCAACAAAATTCCTTAAAAATAAACGTGTTTTCTTTGGGTTTATTTTGATGCGTTGTTTTAAATTTTCTTTATGTTAAGCTTTCTTTGCTTTATTTTTCTTTTCACTTTGCACGTTGTTTTACATTTTTTGCCCTTTTTCTTCACTCACTCTCTTTTCAAATTTTTTTGTTTGCTTTTGACTTTGGCTTTTAAATTTCTTATATGCGACGTTTTTTCTTTTCTTTGCTTTTTTATTTTTGCACTTTAAACCGTAATTATCGTTTTTGATTAAAATAAAATTTTGATTTTTCCTTGCATATATTATTGTATTGTGTTTTTTTAATTTAAAGTTCACTTCTGTGTATATTAGAAACGCGTTTTAATGTTTGCTTTGCTAATATTTGTGTTGTTTTATTCCAAAAAAATATCGGTCGACTGACTGATTTTACGAACTTGTCCGTATCTCTCCACCAATTGTCTTGCTTCGTAATGTAATTTCACCATACTGACGCATCTGTTAAACAAAAAACAACTCAAAAGGCAACAAGAAAAAAAAAGCAAAGCAACCAGGGTTGCCGCTTTTTGCTTTTCTAACCAAAATTGGTTATTTTTGTGTTCACTGTGTAGTTTTTCTGATTTTGGTTATTGTTCTTATTGCTGTCAAAAATGTGAATAAATTATTGTGAACATAATTTAAATTTGAAAAAAAAAAAAAAAATTAAAAAGCTATGAATTTAAAATGTCGTTTTTCCTATTTTGCGACTTTATGTTATTTCAGAAGTGGTTACAAATTTTTTTCTTTTCGTTCGTTCGTTCAAAAACAAGCGCTTGTAATAATTCTCACATTCTTCTTTCGTGTCAGGTTTACGTAAATGAAGATTAACCCCGTTATTGTTTATGAAGTTTATGGTGTGTTGTTTGTTTGTTGATGGTGGTATGGCGGATTTTCTTCGTCACTACTTTAAAGATGGGCCCATCTTTAGATGGATCAGTTTGACTGTCCCATGGACAAAAAAGTTGTTTTTGTGGTGACATTCAACGGAGAGTTAGGTTTCTCTGATGTGGTGAATAAAAATAAAGTCCACCACTACACAGTTACTGAAATACACGGTATTACCGACACTACGTACTACCAGTTTGCACTGTGTTATCCACTTATGGTTGGTGTCTAGATTAAGTATAATTAATCTCGAGTAGTGGAGCCGGAATTACTAAATAATAAAGGTACACTCAACAAACGTAGTGTTGCCTTTCCTACAGTAAATCTATTTAATACGCATATAAAAAATTAAATTTATAAAGTATTGTGTATGTAACGCATAAAAAAATAAAATTTAAATGATTTGTAATTAAAATTTTGAATAATTTTTCTTACTGTAAAACTTTTATACAAAAGAGTTTGTGGATATAAATTAATTGTGGAAAAATTAAAAAAAGGCTATGAATTAATTTATTTGGATATTTTTCATCTCTTTGGTGATTTCTTTTTCCGAAGTTGATTACAAAATTTTTTATTTCCTGGCAACCATTGAAAGCAACAGAAAAATATTCTCACTCTTTGACTGATTTACAAAGATAAAAAGCTTTTCTTTAGCTTTGCTCTCTCAACGAAAGTTAGTAAATGTTGCTAGCAACATGAAACAAATGCCTAAAAAATACAACTGTGCCGCAACAGTCTCAGTTTATTGCAATATTTTATCAAATTACAAATTCTCTGTTTGTGTTATTAAATAAATTATTTAAGATAATATAAAGTGTTGTTTAACAACAGATTGTCTTACCTGTGATATATAACGTAAACCACCTCCAATTAGCATACTTTTTGAGTTATTACCTGTTAAAATGTTGCAATTGGAGTTGGAATTAGAATTGGAGCTGATGTTGCTACAGTTTCCAACGCCATTAATCAGTTGATCACTAGTTTTTCGACTAACGCTGTTAACAGCCATTGTATTCATATTACCGTTATTCAGTGCTTCACATAATGTTGTTGGTATTATAGTCATGCCAGGTGTTGCTTCATGCCGATGAAAATCATCTTCAACATCCCTGATGGGAGATAAGGATTCAAGTCGTGGTAAGTCTTCTAAATCAATCATTTTGTATGAACATTAATGGGAAATTGCTGAAAGGGAGTTGGTGCATACAAAAGATAAAAAGAATTAATTGTTGTATTTCAAAAGTCATTTCGATTTTTTTAAACTTTAATATATGTATGAAAACAAAATGTTTTGTGGTTAGCAGACAACTGTTAAAAGAAAATAATCCGGTAGGATCCACCATACTGCTCCTACTATGATTATTGCAGAAAAAATTAGGGAATTTAAATTAATCAAAAAGATAATGCCAAGCTATATATCACATAACGTCAGAAGACCGGTGATCAGTGGTGTTGTGCTAATTTTTTTTTCACCGGAACGCGTATATATAATTATATAGACAGGGCCGATCCTGGGTAGACGGCCGTTCTGTGCGGTCTCATGTCCCAAATTTAACGACGTCAGCCAATTCTCATTATCAGAAATCATCTTTAGTTCCGGAACGCGTTCCTGTCCACGACGTTCCGGAGCGTTCCGGCTCGACAACACCACTGCCGGTGATCCAGATTTAATATGAAAAGGCCAACGTCATTTCACCTCTATTTCATTGTTTTCGAGAAAACTAAACAAATTGTAGCATCAGTTTGTGTGAGGATTGCAAGATCGGCCAAATAAGCTGATATAAAGGGTCCGATAAATAACTTTTTTTTTTGAAAATGCTTTAAAAAGAAACTACTGAGTATTTTCTCAAATTTCTTTTTTTTATTTGAAAGTCCAATCCTTCCGGTTAATAATGGGAAATAATTTCATTCAAATGGCTGCCTCGGCTAGCCATGCAGTAGCCTACACGATCGGTCCAATTTTTAAGCACATTATCGATTGTGTGCAGCTGTATTTCACCAATGGCTTCACGAATATTGTCCTTTAAAGCGTCAATTGTCTCTGGCTTGTCGGCGTAACACTTATCTTTGACGGCACCCCACAAATAACAGTCCAACGGTGTCAAATCGCAGCTCCGAGGTGGCCAAACGACATCAGCTCTGCGGCTGATAATGCGATCTTTAAAAACAGGGCGCAAAACATCGAGTGTAGCTTCGGCTGTGTGGCACGTAGCCCCGTCCTGTTGAAACCAAATGTTGCCAATATCCTCCTCTTCAATTGTTGTGAACAAAAATTAGTTCAACATGGCCCGATAACAATCGCCATTGACTGTAACGGCCACTCCTTGCTCATTTTCGAAGAAAAATGGCACAATTATGCCTCTGGACCAAAATCCGCACCAAACAGTGACTCGTTTTGGGTGCGTCTGCTTTTCAATGTATGCGTGCGGGTTTTCTGTGCCCCAAATGCGACAATTTTGCTTGTTTACATACCCGCCAAGATCAAAATGAGCTTCATCTGAAAAGATGATTTTTTTTTGCCAAAATCGGCATCTTCTGTAAGTCGATCGCAGGCCCACTTAGCGAAGCGAAAACGCAACCAACACAACCATATTCGTTCAGCGGAAGGATAAAACTAATTATCTGTCAAATCAGACATGAGCTAAGTGTTACCATTCACGAAATAAGCACTAGTTGAAAAAAAAAACGTTAGATGGCGGACCCGATACATATGTATTTAGTTGTTGTCTGTGTTTTAGTAAAGTTTTTAGATCTTGCATCGAAACATTATAAGAACTGTCATATAGTGCAACCCTCATTGTAACTGCGCTCATTCAGTTCATACATTGAGGAGGCAGATTGGAGCAGAAAGTGCCACCGTCAATACTATAGAAGCTGGAGTTAAGTAGTGAAGATAGAAATACTTCTAACAAATTTTTTCAGTATTAAAGAGAGCGCTACACATGAAGAATAAATTTTCTCTGTAATGCATTGTGTGATCTACTGACCAATCGACCATGAAAGGATGTGTTCCACAGGAAAAAGCCGTACTACGTGAAAATGACAGGCTTATATATATAGTTTTAGTATTGGTACTATTCTCTGTACTTTCTGTGAAAGTTGAATTGGATAGGATTTTCTATGGCACAAGGCTCTGCTTGTAAACTACCCACATGTTTTCCCATTAGTACCGAATATTATTCTGTCTTCTGCACACAATACGCCATTGACCCTAGCGTACGTTAGATAATGAGTCCTCTCTTTAGAGAGTTTAAAGCTTCAATTCGTCTTTATTACTTAGTCTAGTTGCAAAGAACTCCTCAAACTGAAAGAGTCTACTGTTCTGCTCCAGAGATAGGAATAAAAGCTGGCAGCCATTCGATCCGTCAGTTTACGATGCGCTCTAGTGCAAGTACTAATAAGCATTTCATTAATTAGTAGCTTAAAACAAAGAATATTTGTTATCCGTTTTGTCAAAAGCAAATCAGAAGATTCAATTTTGTTCGCTTCTAAACACCTTATATCGTTGAATATCAACTAACAAGTGCTTAGCGACTACAACTCTCTTCACTGTTTTGATTACAAAAGCAAATAAAAACGTGTTAAACAAATTTATCGTTTCTTTTTACGTTTTTTTCATATTTTTTTTGCCTTCATCTATTTTTGGGGAATTTTTAAGCAAATTATGACTGTGGGACAAATGTAAACATAAAAACAAGATGCGAATGATTTTCAAGAGCGTGTGCTTGTTACTCATGTCGTAGTCGTACTTTGTACGAGAGTATAAAAAATAAATAAATAAATCTACAATACAATACAGGGTATTAATAATTAAACCTGTTTATTTTAATTTTTTTCAACAATTTTCAAATGAATTTGCATTTTTAGTTTAAACATTAATTTGAATAATTTATTGAATTCGATGAGATATCGTATGTGATGAGATATCGTATGTGATTACCGTACAATATTAAGTTATCGATGTTTGTAGAGGGAGTATTGCTCAATAAATCAATTAACTTAAGGAACTATACTTCTTGAATTTCGGTTAATGTCACTTCTTTCAATTGCAGAGGTTTGGGGAAACAATTTTACATTCTTACAGCCCCTTTAGGTAAAGTTTTAAGAAAACAACTTGAGTAAGAAAACTGCCACGCGGTAAATTAATTGAAAATCAAATTTTAATTTAAGAATTTAAGATGATAATATTGTTGGAATGGATTTTTTTTATTATCTGGTAGATAATTACATGGTATTTATTTTCTAAACTTGATTTGAAGTCGCTGTAGTCTAGTAAGTAGTGTGTTGGCTTATTAGACGTAAGACCAGTGTTCAAACCCCAGTTCAGATATCAAAACGAAAATTTGAAAAAAATATTTCTTCGGCGACTTCTCAGCAGATTTCTAGCAAAAACTCTGAGAGTAAATAAAACTGCCTTGAAAAGTTTCTCAAAAATCTGTCGTTAGGAGTCGACTTTAAAATGTAGGTCTCGCCACTCTTGAATCTAATTAACACACACAACATAAGTGGTGTGAGAAGCTAGGTTGTAATCCTGTCTGAAGGGTTGTAATGACCAATAATGTATGTATGATTTGTAACGCTACGAGTTACATTGTCAATTCAACGATTCCAATTTCTGTGTACTGTTTCCACTAAATCTGATCATATGGCATTTTTTCAAAATTAGCTTCTAATGCTTTAAGAGTTGCTAGTTTGTCTGCATAAAGCAATGACTTAATATAGCCCCATAACAAGTGACCCAGAGGCATTAAATTCCACGATCAGAGGGCCAGCCAACAAGATTCCTTCTGGAAATCGTAATTAATCGTTTATTAAGTGCGTAGTATGTCAAATCTTGTTAGAAACAAATGCCGTTGAGGTTTAGTTGATGTTAAGTTGGTTTGATAGCACTCGCTAGTCGCACTAACGCCAGCTCATTGCTCATTTCGAATGAAATAAGAACGGAAAATGCCAACAGCGTGCAAACTATTTCAAAGCAAATAAACAAAACACATTATTTATTCAACAAGCCCTCGTATTATTGTATTCATTTAAAAACAATGTTTGTTAGAGTAGAGATTCACAATTGTACGTGGTTCATAAAATTACAAACAGATTTTATCAAATTTTGTTATTTGCTATTCTAGAATCTTTAATTTAAACAAAAAAAAAAAGAAACATTCAAGTTTGCTAAAATATTCTTCCTTATCTTTGTTTAACGTTGTGGAAATACTGAAACATTAGTTTTTGAATGTTAAAGCGGCGGCGGTATTTGCAATTAAGAATACGGCCAGTAAACTCTTTGTATTACTGCTTGTTCTTTCTATTGCCGCTTAGATAATAACAATTTGTTGAAGGTGATCGTTCAATCAGTGGATCTATTTATAGGATTTTTTTCACTTGAAATCAATAATTTTTATTGAATTTTAATCGAATACTGACCAGCACATTTTTGAGTTAGAGGAAACTGACTTGACATTTCACCCACTAAAAAGTGGTTGATAAAATTAAATTATACTTAAAATTAAAGCGATAAATAAGCATTTTATTTACGACATTTATATTGTTCATCAGTTGTAATGGGTGATTTTTTAAGAGCTATAGGAAAATTTTTCAAAAAAAAACACATAAAATTCAGAAAAATGCATGAAATCTTTATTTGAATCGATAGTACGGTCCATATAATTGTTTGAAGATTATTTCATGCAAATGTTGACCGCGACTGCGCCTCAAATGGTCCATCCGCTTAGTCCAATTTTGGCATACTCTTTCCAACATTTCGGCCGGTATCTCACGAATAAATGCTTCAATGTTGTCTTCCAATGCGTCAATTGAAGCGGGCTTGTCTGTATAGACATGAGCTTTAACATAGCCCCACAAAAAATAGTCTAAAGGCGTTAAATCGCACGATCTAGGCGGCCAATTGACCTGTCCTGATCGTGAAATAAAATATTCACCGAACTCGCCTCTCAATAAGTCCATTGTTACGCGTGCTGTATGGCATATGGCACCGTCTTGTTGAAACCACATGTCATGCAAGTCACAATAGCCCGAATAGCCGCTTCAGTGGGTCGATTAAACTGGCCATAAAATGGAAGAAGCGCGCGATGAACTTTCTTAACAGAGCACGCATTTTGATAATAAAATTCAATGATTTGCAAACGTTGTTCGTTTTTAAGACGATTCATGGTTAAATTATAGACCAAACTGAAGATGTTTGACAGTGAAACAAAACACGAAACGTGCGTAAGCTGTTTAAACCAGTGTTGCCAAAAAGTTAACGGCTAAAAAATCACCCGTTATGATATGGGAGATAAAACTTTGGAGATGTGTTATCTATCTGTACTGAGACAAAAGTTTTCATCCATTAAAACACAAATAGTGAATTTTAAAAAGACAAAGAGAGAGAGTTCTGGATTTCCATTCATGTAATATTGAGTTTTCAATATGACATCGGGTTTCTATGGTTGGATATGAATTTTTAATTTTAAGCATACGGAATTGTTATCGATTGCGCTTGGATTCAGATCGAAAGACATTCTATCGTATGGCCAATTGTTGCTTATTTATTTATTGATTAATTCGGTTAACGCTGAAAAGATTACCTCGACTATTTCATGGTTGAATGGACAAGAAGGATACTCCAATCAAAGCAAAATCGTAAGTCAGTCAAAGCGGTAATACTGTTTATGGATCTGTTTATGGATCTGTCATCTGTTATACTGTCATTGGATCTGTCTTTGGGTTTCGTAAATTTTATTTCTCTGGTTTTAATGTTAAAAGTGTTTGATGTAAATCAAAAGATGAAAATTGTCGATTATGAAGTGTAAATGGAGAGACTGGTTCGATATCTCTCTTAAACCAAACAGTGAACAAAACATCGTTTGGAACCATTTAAATAAGGTTAAGCTTAAAAAGAAAGTCGAAGAATGGGTTCCACGCGAGTTAATGCAAAAGACATCAATCGTTTCTAAATTGCAACGCAATGTAGATGTTTTTGATGTGTAGTGTGACCAGAAAACATGAAGAAAGTAACTTCTAATGAAAATAGTTATGGAAGTATTATGGATAGCCGGCAAAGTCAGTGTTGAGTGTGAATTAACTGCAATATGTTGTTCCAGTAGTCTAGTAGGTAGTGTGTTGGCTTATTAGACGTAAAGCCCGGGTTCGTATCCCAGGTCAGGCATCATAACGAAATATGAAAAAAAAAGATTTGCAGATTTCTGGCGAAAACTCTGAGAGTAAATAAAATTGCCATGAAGAGCTTTTCAAAAATCTGTCGTTTGGAGTCTGTAGGTTCCGCCACCCATGTATAAAATTAACGCACACAACATAAGTGGTGTGAGGAGCTAGGTCGAAATCCTGACTGAAGGGTTGTAATAACCAATTATGTATGTATATACATATGTATGTATGTTCCATAAAAGTCCTTGTAGTCTAGTAAGTAGTGAGCTGGTTCATAAGACGCCAGCTAAGAAGGCTCAAACAAAACGAAATGTGACTAGGTGACTTTCTTTCAGCAGTCTTCTGGCAAAAATTCTAAAAGTAACAGAATTGCCTTGAAAAGTTTCTCGAAAATCTATCGTTCGAAGTTGTCTTTGAACTATAAGTCCCGCCATTCGTGGTTAAAATTAACATACACAACATGGGTGGTATGGCAAGCTAGGTGGTAATACTGAATAAAGGTTCTAAGACTAGAACCAATAATGATCGCAACTTCATCATAACATCTCTGAAAGGAAAGCTAAGTTCCGAAGCTTATGTTACAAACGTTTAAGACGAATCTGGTCCTAATGCATTCAAAGTTCAAGAAATTCAAACAAAACTTGGAGGGTAAACAAAAGATCGAGAAGTTTTTAAAGGATTATGAACATGTCTGATGCCAGATTTTTCTCAACTTCCTGGATAAGAATTCCACGTTGCAAATAAAATAATTCCATGTGCAAAAATATCGAAATATAACGAACAATTTTTACTACTGAAGGAAGTTGAACTGAACTGAAAATAAATAAATTAAATAAATTCCAAGCAGTTCCAAAGAATTTCTTTGTATTTACAATTATTTTTTAAAACACCCTTTTGAGTTTCTTTAATTTTTTCTAGCATATTAGAAAATATCTTTTTACATGCAAATATAAAGGGCATTAAAGATTAAAAAAGTGTCTTAAAATAGAAAATTATTATAATTATTTATTACAGTCCAATTTGGTTTGAGAAAATTCATTACTTTGTAAAATTTTTCATTAATTTTTAATGGGCAGATCATATTTCAAATGACAGGTATAAGTACTTATTACGAGACCGCAAATTAACCTCATCATCACAACAGTGTGTGAGCTTTCAAATGGAGAAGCTCTTCTAGAAAATATATGTACATATGTATATGCAATCCCTCTTTTATTTTTCATTTTCCCTTTCTTTATTTTGCAAATGTTTAAACGAATATTCTAAATTACACCTTTTGTTTTCGTTATTTTGATAATGGCAAGGAAAATTATAACATTGGCATATGGTTGGTACAAGTATTTTAGATTCATTTTCACAGTTTTCCCCCTCCAGTTGCAGAAAAAAAAAAAACTAAGCCAAACCATAATTAACACATCGTCGTCATTTATATTTCCAATGAATTGTGACGCGGTTGAATAGATATTAATATTGAGTTATTGCTGTTGTTGTTTTGTTTTAAATAGTTTTTTCTTTTATTTTTTTGTTTGCTTCTTTTGTATAAATAATACAATTATTGTTTTTGTTATTTGTTTATTGAGAATTTAGTCTTGTTAAATATATGTATGCATGTACATACATACATGTGAGTACATAGATATTGAGTAATTGAGAATTCTTCGCACACTTCGTATCAGGGATGGAAAATGGCACTGATTATAATTTTCATCAATAATTATCTTCAGCTGTAGGACACATTTCTGGATGATCCACATGAGATCCAAGAGCGTACAATGCATCCAGAAAAAGTCACCATTTGGTGTGGATTTTGGGCTGGCGGCTTTATCGGCCCATATTACCTTGAGGACGGCGTTGGTTAGGCCATCACTGTCGCCGACGAGCTTTATAGTTCGATGATTATCAACTTTTTTGTCCTGAATTGAATGATTTAGACACAAACTACATATGGTTTTAACAAGATGGTACTATGTATCTCACAGCTCATTCCACGTTGTGTAAATAAGAAACTCAGTTTATTATTAGATTTCAAACGAAAATGTATTTATTGAAGATTAATATTCACCCTTATTCTGGTTGTCGTCGTCGTCGTCGTCGTTACCAAAAATGATGTCGATAAAATCAGAGTCGACAAAATCAGAGTCGACACAACACAATATCGACGGCGTATTGACTCACAGATTACCAAATGTGTGTCGACAGTCATCTATAACTGTCAATAACGACAAACAGAATACCAATTATAAACTGTCGACGCAAGACGACGACAACCAGAATAAGGATGATTATCTTTCTATGACAAAATGGCTTCTGCACATGAATACGTGTATATATATAACATATTACAAAAGTAACAAGACCGGGTTGTTAACAATAGTATTTTTCCTAAACCGCTGTAATAAAATGTACTGTGCTAAGTTGTACTAAGCACAGCGGTTATATTCTCATCCCTCTTTTCCGAGGTTAAATTAAGAGTATTGTAAACGCTGTGGTTGTGATTTAACTCTTGAAGATCTTCTTAAAATTTTAGAATTAATGTTCGCGTCTGTAGCTGATGTAGTCGCGTGATCTTCGGGCTGTTTTGTAGTATCAAGTTGATTATCTTCAGCGACTTGATTTGAAGGTGTTGTAATTTTAGCCTGAGTTGGACGTATATGCGTGGAGTTTCTGCGATATTGATTCGTTGGATATTCTGAAAGTGCGATTGGAATGCATGGTCATCTCATGTGGAGTAGATGTGAACAGGCCAACGAGATCGAGTGATTTAACGCCGTTTAGGAGCACAGCATATATAACCTATGTCGCCGGTCAAAAGCAGCCTTAGTTATGCTCCAGAATTATGGGAAATGGGACATTTCGGATGATCTCCGTCCACCCAAAGAATACGTGGCAGACATTTGAATGATATAAAACTCAGAAAATTTCTTTTACGATCATTTTAAACGACTTCACTATAAAGAATTTCTTTCTCTGCCCTTTCTTTATTAATTACAAAATTATCTACACCGTCTAAGATAAAATAAAAGTACAAACATATTACATTTTCCATCCCTGAATTGAGTACATATTTAAATAAAATTTTTAACACATTTATCGTACAGAGTGAAAAACAGAGATAAGAATTCATACTACAAATCGTTTTGTTAGCATATGTAGCCGATGGCAATAAACGATGTTCGTTAGTTATTTCGTTATAAAGAGCCAAAAAGTGTAATAACAAAACGAGTGTTTATTCTCTTTTTTATTAATTATTTGCTGCTCACAGAGATATTTTGTTTTAAAAACAAAGAAAAAATAAAAGCAAAACCCTCCACAAAACAAATATTCCCGCAGAATAGGGCGGGAGCGTAAAATCATCGCCTGTTTTCGATTTAAGTTTCTTGTTGTTTCGTTTGGGAATATATTTATTCTCTTATTGTTTAATATTATTATTATTATTTGTTGTTGTTGTTGTTGTTGTTTTCCTTGTTTGTTTTATTTTAATAAGAAGAAACCTATCATTATATAGTTTATTACGTTGTTATTTAAATTATATTTTAGTTATTTCATTTCTAAGATTTTCTAATAAAGCGTTCTTTCTACTGACTGACAAAAACGCAGCTACTGTTGCTACTTGAAACAGTGGAATTATAGTAGAAAATATTGTAAATCATATCATTAAACTGAGAGACAATATTGTGATGGATATTCGTCTTCTATGAGTCATATTGGAATGTGCATGCATTGATAAACAATTTTAATATTTTATCGCCAATATTTTCTCAAAGTAGTCGTTCACATATTCACTTATTTTTTAACGCAATTTAAATCTTGAAGTGATAGGCTCTTGCAAACAATTTGGAATGTCAATAACCTGCCTAATTATACTGTTTTAAGTTAATGCGAAATGATGTCAAAGGTAGTTAAAGAATTATCTTTCTTGTTTATGCGATGCACGGGCATCTTCAGATGCAATTTAGTTAAAAGTAGTATATTGATTGGCCTAACTTAACGCGATTTTTCTTTTTGTTATTATCATAGTTTACTCAAAATATAATTTCCGTGGATTTCAGTTAAATATTCCTCAGATCTTACATTGAATAATGCATATTAATCTTGGATCCTTGCGTCTGACAAAAATAAAATAAACCCTTCTAGGTATATTTCTTAGTTGCAGAAAACTTTCATAAACATTATTCACTAAAACTTAGTGAATAATAAACAGATCATATGACACTTATATTGATTTTATTTCAAAATAGTTAAAATCTTACTAGCAACTTTTGGTAATCGGGTTCAAAGCTAAGCTAAGTTTACCTATCACTTTACAATACATTTTGATATTTAAATAGCTTTAGCCTTGATTCTTCTTTTCAATAACTTATAAATGTTGATTGACAACCCAAAGATAATATCAGGTTTCTAATGTTTACCGCAGTTTTGACAAACGTTAGATATGAACAATGCAAAGAATAGCTTTGGCTTCAAAGACATTCAGCGTTTAGTGCAGAGTAATAAATTTAAAAATAATTCAAACAGCGCAAGTTATATCAGTTAATTAACTCGTTTATAGAAATCGTAGCCGCATAGGAAATACCTTGATGCATTGGCATCGGAGGTTTTAACACTACAACTACTTTATTCAACAATAAGATTTGGTCTTTGGGAACACCTACATACACATTAATGGTCCTGCCTAAAAGTCCTTCAAGAAGACTGTAACAGTATGCATCACTGTAAAGCAACTTGATGAAACTACGGCTGCCTTCCAAAATGTATCAATACAAAGTTTGTATGCAGTTCTACTACTGTATATAAACTATGTAGATATGCAAAGTAACCAAACAAAGCATCAACTATAAATCCGATGCCTGATTGCTTTTTGACTGCGTTAACAATACACATTGACGACGTTTTGAAATAGAATACATTGTATATATTTTGTGCAGCGACATTATGAAACACAATACTTTGTTCAAACACAAAGCAACTAACATTTTGGAAGGCAGCCTACATTATCTTTCCATGTACATCTTTGTTGGCTAGTACTTCCCAGATAACTCACTTGCAGTCACGTAATATATAAAGACGAGTTCTGTTCGACAACGACTCTGAGGTTGATGGTGGGGTGTCACAAAGCCATAGGACATAAAGCCATAATGGCTTTATGTCTCAATCCAAACGGACATAAAGCCATAATTTTGATATGGCCTTAAGTCTCATATCAATTTTAGTGAAATGGGACATAAAGCCATTATGGTTATATGTCCCATTTGATGTTTTGCGTTACAAATGCTTTATTTCACTAAATATGCCTATTTATCTATGAAATTAATGATTTAAAAAAATCCAAAATTTTTAGGCTCCAGGAATTACAGCTGCAAACATTTTGTGAAAGGAAAAATCCTTAGTTATCATTGGAAAACATTTTTTTATTCTTGTGACGCACGCAGGAAAACTTTATTCAGCGAAGCCACCTGCCGCGTCCTACTGGAGGAAAAAATCCCTAAGCGCGGCCGCAGGCCGCCACGCAGAAAAACTTTATTATGCGAAGCCAGATTTCAATACTTAACTTTAGTGTCTCAGGAACTGAAATGAGAGATAAAGCCGCTTTCTAATATTGCTAATGTGAGCTAAGGCCATGATGGCTTTATCAAGCAATCATTACTAAAAATATGGCTTTATGTCTCATTTTCGGAAAAAAATTTATGGCGTTAAGTCCCGTTATAATGAGACTTAATGGCATATGCCCTTATGTCTCAATGGAATGGGACTTAACGTCATATGGCTTTATGTCCTATGGCTTTGTGACACCCCACCGGGTGTGGTGTTGATATGTCCAATGAACGATTTATTTGGTTTAAAACCCAACTTACTCTCTGTATAACTGCGATGAAATAATTTGTTGAAAACGCTGAGGTGTGCGATACCCCTCCAATTAGAACTGTTATACAGATTTCTCTTTTTAGGTGGTTTATTGTAAGACCTTTAAGAATATGTTAACTGTTAATTCTATTTATATTTAATTTTATTCATTCATTATTGACTAAATCCTTATGCTCGAAGTAGTGTTACTCACCACAGACTATGGTGAGAATTGAACCCACAACTCTCACACTGATAGGCTAGCGCACTGGATTATGACCAAGTTGTAAATTTTTATTAAAACCCTGATTTCAATCACTATTTCGATCAGAAATCAAATTCCTAAATCAATAAAACACATGTACTGCATGCTTGTTCTATTGGACGTGCATTTAATATTTTTCAGTTGTTTCAACATGTTTAGTAGATAGACTGACTATATTTACACAATAATATCGTATAACAATCTATTGCTCTTCAGCGAAAAATTTAGTCTGCAGAATTTCAATTATACACTTTTTCTATTTCACAATCCTTAGCCTCAAATATAATCGAACTTCTACTTCTACTTCTATCAGATAATCGACCTTTTCTCGTAATACATTTTGTCTAAACGACTAAAATTTATTCAGAGATAAGAAAACTATAATATTGTGCATAGAATATAAACTTTAAATAAAAACAAAAATAAAGCAAATTGGCGTAAAAAGTTTTCATAATAATAAAACTGTTTGTAGTAACCAATGCGATAGTGGAAACCACGTTCATAAAATAATATTAATGAAGTATTAGATTTCGCAGTCCATAAATAATTTATTTTAATTTTAAATATTATTTTATGAACATACATGCTTACTCAATTGGTCATTACAATCATTTAGTCAAGATTGCCACCTAGCTTCTCACACTACCCATTCATAACATGAATTAAAAATTGTGAATCTTGAAAACAATTACCCTGTACTTAAAATATAACTTTAGAGAAAATGCTTGAAAAACAAATTTTACACCTAATAAGTATTTACACCTCTTAAATGTGTGTGTAGTGTGTTATATCATCTGATTGTTTGTATTTAAAGATAATTCTTAATGTGGGGTGTTCGAAAAATTTTAAATAAAAATTCACGTAATATCCCTTGTAATAATAATTTTAATTGCATCAGACAACAATTTCAGCTTCATTTCGTTAGAAAACTTTATTCGAATTACTTTTTGCTGTGAATATTTGAACCATATTTTTTCCGATTATAGAAAAGGTAGAAAATGTCGCCGGATGTTGAAAAAATTTGTTACTGAGATGACGCTGTAACGGGAAAAATCGCAGCGCAATAATCTGTTCGTTTTCGATCTGATAATTTAGATGTCAAAGATGCAACTCTCTTTTGATCAATCAATCACTAAAAATTGAAGAACGAACGGCACATAATCATTGTGGATATTACTAAGGCATTCATTTCCAAACCGTAATCAATCAATTGAAGGGTGTAGGATAGGATACGAAATAACATGTGTGGGAGTCATATTAATTAACAGCGAATAGTTTAATAGCCGAATTTTCATTTCCGATTCACTGGATCGGAATCAAAACATTTTCAAAGCGAATGATAACAGGCAATGTCAAGTGGGTAACGTACGATAGTTATGTGTTAAAAAGGTCATGCACGATGCAGGGTACAGCGTATCTTATATCGACGCCTCCATTCTATAACGTTCTAAGTGTACTTAGAACGTTTTTAATGTTCTTGCATTTTTAAATTCTACGTTCTCTAACTTAAATACTGTCAAAATTTGGTTAAGATGCTCCGATCCGTTCCGAAGTTATAGGGAAAAATCTACTTAGAATACACATATAGTATTGGCGCGTGAAAACTTTGAGAGCTCATAACTCAAAACACACTTTTTCGACTTAGAATGTTATAGAACGGAGACGTCGATATGAAAGGTAGTGCTGATGAGATTGACAGAAAATTATCACTATACGATTCTATAATCTTCTTCTATCGTTTGACATCTGTTGTCAACAATTAAAATGCTCAGAATTGATTGATAAAAAATGTGTTCTGTTCCATTATGACTCGATGATAAAACTTGCCTGATATAATCCGGACCGTACACTCTCTTAATTGTGTGAATTTAAATTCAAATGCAAAATGCAATTTGATCAGTTTTTCGCCCAGAAATACTACTCTGATGATTTCAAATATAAGAAAAAGGTGTTTCATTTTTGGTCTAATTTGTGACCTGTCGCCGTAATCTAGAAAGTAGTTTTTGTCGCCATAGTCCAATAGTTAGTATCTTGTCTTATTAGAGGTTCAACCCCACCTCTCAAACAAAATGAAATGTTAAAAAATTTGTTTTTCCTCTCAGCAATCTTCTGGCAAAAACTCGCCACTCATGGATAGAATTAACACAGGCATCATGAGTGGTGTGAGAAGATAGGTTGTATACCTGACTAAAGGGTTGTAATGACCACTTAAGTAAACAACTTGTAATCGAACCTAATATTTTGAATTTGTTTCTTGCCAATTCTCAAATAAGCACGCGTTTCTTTCGCACTCATTCGGGATGGCATAGAAGAATATTAAATAAATTGATATTTTGTTTATTTCATTATCATTTTCGTCATACTAATAACATTTCATATATACATACATACATATTGTATACTATATAAACTAGTCAAAAGATCAAGTTCTATATCAGTTTTCTTCTATAATATGTTTTATATAGAAAAGAAAGAGAATTTAAATACGAAATAACATCGACTGGAATCTAAATTTCTTCAAACTTTTACCATTTTGTATACGAAACGAGAAAGAAAGGCAAATGAAATAAATTTTGAAATAAAAATTTCCAATAAGATTGGGATTTTTTTGTTTTTAATATTTTAATACCGGTTTAATGAAGGCGGCGCTTTAAAAATACCAAGCTTTGTTCATAAAATTATTGATGCAAGTAATTATTAAATTTTTTTTAAATTTTTTTATCGCTGCTTTAATGGAAGTGATTTAAAATTTTGCAATATTCTTGATGTATTTTTTAAATATTTTATTTTAAATTTAAATATTTGCAATTGTTATTAGTGGTGTTGTACTACATACATATGTTTGTGCTTATTTGCTACTGTTGTTGTTTTTGTTGTTGCGCCAGTAGTTTAAAAATGGACTTTGTATCTAAATTTAATAATTTTGTATTTCTTATTAATAATCACCTTTAATTTTATTTTGTTCTTTTTTATTATAATTTCTCTTTGTGGGATTTTTGTGTTGCTAAAAACAAACTTTTTCTTATTTTTCAATATAAGATGATGCCCGTTGTTGTTGTTGTTGTTATCGATATTTTTATTTGTTTATATTTCTAAGATAACAAATCAGTTTGTTCTTAGATTTTTGATTCTTTTGGATTCTTTTTTCTTTTTGCTTTTTTTGCAATAATTATAAGACAAATACTTTGTTTATTTATTAATTTATTTATTTATTAAGTATACGTTCTAATTTTTTTTTTAATTTATACAAAATAACGTGTTTACTTTTCAAGAACACTTAGTTATTCACTTGTTTTTTAAATTTTTTCGCTTTAAAACTATTTAAAATGCTTAACTTTTGGTTTTTTTCAAATTGTATTTGTTGTTATAGTTGTTGTATTGAATTCAATAGTTTAGTATTATTAATAAATACCACTATAATAAAAGTTGATGTTGTTATTTATTTATATTATTTTTTCTTCTTTTCTTCTTTTTTTTATATCGCTTTATTTGTTTTTGCCACTATTTTCTCTGGTTTTTTGTATTTTTTTTTCAATTTTTGAAACTCGTGTCACTCTATCTGTCACTGTATTTAATTCGAAAACAAAACACAATAGAAGGAAAAAACAGAAAAAACAGAATTAAAACGATATGACTTGGTCTACACAAGAGCTGCCGTAGTACTATACGCTCAGAAAAAATAATCAACAACTAATTTGAAAAATTTTACTCAAAACGACAAGTGTTTACCGAAGCGTGTATGTTTAAGAGAGTGTGTATGCACGAAAGAGCTTCAAACGTGTTGAGAAACTGATAAAAGCCGTCTCGTTTTGTTTAAATGTTTGTTATTTCGAAAAGAAAAATAATAAAAAAACAAAAATGCAATGCAACGATATGTTGTATAGTCAGTCTATCTAATTCGTAGTTGAATTACATTCATTCATTGCGATAAGAAATGATAACAATTTTTATTTCTTTACTCTTAATCTCTCTCTCAGTTTCAGTCTGTGTTTCTCTTGGTTATTTGCTTTCACTGCTCTAGCATCTATGACATATCGCTAAAAAGTTTTCAATTTGTTTCCTGTCTGTCCCATCTCTAGGGCCTCATGCATAATTATCAGAACTAATGTGGTGACGTGTGAAATTGTTGGAACCTATAAATTATTATTAAAAATTTTAAATAAATTTGCAAGATTTATTCATTGGATTGTTGTAAAAATCAGAAAAAGTGTTCTTCATAGACTATCAAACAATACTTGCACTAACGAAAGATTTTTAAAACGTTTCGGTTCTGAAAAAAAAAATTGCATAGGTGAATGACATTTCTATCTAGTTGGTTACGCTGTAGATGACCCAATTTTAGTATACTTTTTCCGGCATTTTTAGTCATTATCTCACTGATGACAGATGTCGTCTCTGTGGTATAGAATTGTGGTTGATCCATAACGTATCAAAAAAAAGAAAGAAAGAAACAAAGATCAAAGTTTAGTGAGATCAAATCACATGACCTTGGTGATTAATGCTTCAAAACAAAATAAAGGGTCCGCCAAATAACTTTTTTTTTGAAAATACTTAAAAAAAAAACTACTGAATATTTTCTCAAATTTCTTTTTTTTATTTGAAAGTACAATCCTTCCGGTTAATAATGGGAAATAATTTCATTCAAATGGCCTCCTCGGCTGGCCATGCAGTAGCCTACACGATCGGTCCAATTTTTAAGCACATTATCGATTGTGTGCAGCTGTATTTCACCAATGGCTTCTCGAATATTGTCCTTTAAAGCGTCAATTGTCTCTGGCTTATCGGCGTAACACTTATCTTTGACGGCACCCCACAAATAATAGTCTAACGGTGTCAAATCGCAGCTCCGAGGTGGCCAAACGACATCAGCTCTGCGGCTGATAATGCGATCCTCAAAAACAGGGCGCAAAACATCGAGTGTAGCTTCGGCTGTGTGGCACGTAGCGCCGTCCTGTTGAAACCAAATGTTGCCAATATCCTCCTCTTCAATTTTTGTGAACAAAAATTCGTTCAACATGGCCCGATAACGATCGCCATTGACTGTAACGGCCACTCCTTGCTCATTTTCGAAGAAAAATGGCCCAATTATGCCTCTGGACCAAAATCCGCACCAAACAGTGACTCGTTTTGGGTGCGTCGGCTTTTCAATGTATGCGTGCGGGTTTTCTGTGCCCCAAATGCGACAATTTTGCTTGTTTACATACCCGCCAAGATCAAAATGAGCTTAATCTGAAAAGATGATTTTTTTTTTGCCAAAATCGGCATCTTCTGTAAGTCGATCGCAGGCCCACCTAGCGAAGCGAAAACGCGAATACACAACCATATTCGTTCAGCGGAAGGATAAAACTAATTATCTCTCAAATCAGACAAGAGCTAAGTGTTACCATTCACGAAATAAGCTCTAGTTGATGGCGGACCCGATATTAACCTATCACGAAGCCCACCACACAATAAGTTCATAGCATCGTTTACCGTCTTGTTGAAACCACATGTCAACCAAGTCCAAATCATCCCTTTTTGACAAAAAAAAAAAACAGTCTCAGTAATCTTTGCACAGTGCGTTGATCTATTGACTATTGCACTGCGGTCAAATGACGTCACTGGCCTATAAACAGCACAAAACAATGCGTCTTTCAATTCTTTAACAATCTCTGGCTGTTCCTCACGTCAAATTGGGTCCGTTCTCCGCTGAAGATAATTTTCGATTTACGAGATATATTTCTCATACAGCACGTTGTTCTAACTCATGGTTTATTAATGGTCTGACAAATTGGAAAACATGGAAAAAAATTCAGGTGGAGTTGAATATGATGCACAGAATGACATGATTCAACAGAAACGGATCGATCAGGACCTGTCCTATGCGGGCGTACAGGCTCCTTTGCATCTGGTAGTGAAGACCAGAGACACGGAATACGAGATGCATCAGAAATTATCGTGATCTGAGGACTCAAGTGATTGCAAATTTCTTTTTTAACTGCCCTTTGGATAGAAGCTGTAGACTCCATGACTTTGGAAAGTGGTATGCAAAAAGGCGGGATAGTAAAAGTGAAAAGTGTGGTACTGGTTGAGGTTTCTTTTTAATTTTTTTTTTAATAGAATCTAAGGCAATAAGAGAATTGATAATCCGGAATGGTATACTTGGCGGAGGTATAGCAAGGCTTATTATAGGAGCGATTCGATTAACGGCTCAGACCCCTAGAACAGAACGAAATATGAAAAAAAATATTTCTTTCGGCGACTACTCCTCAGCAGTCTTCTTGCAAAAACTGTGAGAATATAATAAAATTGCTGTGAAAGATTCTCAAATCCGTCGTTCGGAGTCGGCATTAATCTGTAGGTTCCGACCCTCGTGAATAAAATTAATACAATGTCAGTGGTGTGAGAAGCTAGGTTGTAATCCTGACTATAGGGTTGCAATGACCAATAATTAAGAAGTAATATATGTATGTATGTATATGCATGTATGTATATGTGGTTGTATTTTTTGGAAACATATAATCGATCTTAGTTATTCAAAATAATTATTAAAAAGCAACGTTAATGTTATTATCCTAAAAGTATGTATGTAAAGTTTTAATGAAAAGAAATAAACAATTTAAACTTAAGCAAATTAAAAAAATTTAATAAAAATTTAAAAAAAAATCAAATTTCAATAATGCACTACAAAAATTACTCTATCGTTGCGCAACTGTTGAAAACCCAAGTATTAACGTGATTAACTGAAGAACAAGTAGATGGATTTGGCTACGGTTAATCCGGACACTGAATCGTCTTGGAATCTCTTACGTTGTCTCAGTGGGAGTACAGCATAAATCAAATTGGAACTTCATGCAAGTAAAAAAAACCTATCCAAGAATGTAAAAAACCTATCCAAAAATGGTGTACTTAGATGATACGAATTAATAACATTTTCTAGGAGTACTTTTGTTGCGATATGTTAAGCCCGAATGTATAGGGATTAGTGTTTCCATAAGTAACGATTGAATGAAACTCTATGCATGCTGCACACTTTATTGAAGATTGTTTTTCTTTTTGCTTTAATAAGGTTCAGTGGATAAATCAGAATTGTAGAGTTGTACGCTAGAAAAACATGTTAATATCGTCTTAGGGAATGGTTTAAGGAGCTTAAGCGCCTTAGAGTCTCTTTCGTTGTCTCAGTGGTGCCACAGCATAAATCAAATTGGAACTTCATACGAGTTAAAAACCTATCCAAGAATGTAGAAAACATATCCAAGAGAGTACTTGGATGATACGAATTAATAACATTTTCTAGCAGTACTTTTTTTACAACGCGTAAAGCCGAGTGTTTAGGAATTAGTGCTTCCATAAGCAACGATTGCCTGAAACTCTATGCATTTCATTGAAGATTGTTTTTCTTTTTAGATACTGCTTTGATAAGGTTCAGTGGATTAATCAAAATTGCAGAGTTGTTCGCTAGAAAAAGATGTTGATATCTTCTTAGGCCGTAGTCTAGTAGGTAGTGTGTTGACTTATTAGACGTAATGCCAGGGTTCGTATCCCAGATCAGGCCTCAAAACGAAATATGAAAAAAAATATTTTTTCGGCGACTGCCTCTCAGCAGATTTCTGGCAAAAACTCAGAGTAAATAAAATTGCCATGAAGGGCTTCTCAAAAAATCTGTCGTTCGGAGTCGACTTTAAACTGTAGGTCCCGCCACTCATGTATAAAAATTAACGCATAAGTGGTGTGTTAACATAAGTGGTGTGAGAAGCTAGATCGAAATCCTGACTGAAGGGTTGTAATGACCAATTATGTATGTATGTATCTTCTTAGAGAATGGTTTCAGGAGGTTAACCCATCCTTCGGATGCATTGCAAATAAAACAATATGTTCTTATTTTTTGTAGAGTTTCTTTCTTTTATTTAATGTTTCTTTTTCTGTTTTTTTATTATAGTTTTCTGTGTGTTTTTGTTATTGTTTTTTTATTATTATTTTTATTCCAATATACACTGTATTAAATTTAAAATATTAATTTTATTCCCTTTATTATTTTGTTGTTGCTGTTGCTGTTGCTTCAATAACTAAAACTTAGTTTTTCTTACATACACATTTGAAATTATTTTTATATTTTTATTATAACTTTTTTTTGTTGTTTAGATATACAATATAATTTTGTTTTTATGAATTTATTTTATTGTTGTTAACCAGTGCTTAAATATTATGTATTGTATATCAAGATTAAATAAATTAAAACTATAAAATATTATACATTTAAATATGTTTTAATAAATGTTTTTTTTTTTTTTTTTGGTTTAATAAAATTAAATTTTAATTAAAATTTACTAAATAAATTAACTAAATTTATAGTTGGCATTAATATACAAAAAGGCAAATAATAATTTTTTTTTTAAATAATTAAACGATATAATTTTTAGTTTTTTTTTTAAAGGAAATTGGACTTGTTTTTTTATTTTATTTTACAAAAAAAAAATGGAAGATTTATTAATATTTTTGGAAATTAAAAAAAAAAAAATTGTTTTTTTTTTCACAAATAAATTGGACGGACATACCTTAAAAATAATTTAGAATTTTGAAAAGAAAATGAGTGAAGAATGAAGGATTAATAATTGAAAGGAAACATTGTTTTATTTGAAATAAGGATAGTTATAAAGTGATAGGCTTGAAGGGTCAATAAATTTAGTTCCTCTTTTTTAAACCAAAATTGAATTTTTTATTCACTTTTTCTATTTTCTAACGTTTCTTTGTAAAATGTTTTTTGTTTTTCATTTATTTTACTTGTAATGACTGTAAAATGTCGGTTATAAAGATTTCGTTTAAATTTTTATAAAGATTTTTATTTTACATTCTATTGTTTTTAGCTTTTAATATTTAAATTTTTGTTTTTTAATCTTTTTAAGAGTAAAATGCATCCAAAAAGTTTTTTTTATAATAATTTTTTGTTGTCTTGTTTTTTCCTTTTAATATTGTTTTCTGTTTCATTAAATGTTGTTGTATGTATACTGTTTTTTTTATTAATTTTTTTCTACGATTGACATTTGTTTTTAGTCGCTAAAAAAATATCTTTTTAGATAGTCTTTCTGTAATTATTTGTTATATTTGTTATGGAATAAACAATAAATTTTTTTGAAATAAAAAACAAGGATTTAAGTTTTAGAAGGTTATGTTAGGTTAGGTTAATGTGGTAGCTTTATGCCAAAAGCTCCCTTGAGCACACATAGCGGCCCGTTGTGGCACCACAGGCGAACAGTTTTAGAAGGAGCAAAATAAAAAGAAATTAGAATAAAAGAATTTTAGCACAGAAACTGCATGTTGCGTCCTGTGTTGTCTTAAGTTTAGTAGCAGACTTACCCAAATTGGTCATTACAAGCCTTCAGTCAGAATTACGACCTAGCTTCTCACACCACTTGCCAAATACAATAATTTACTGATAAGAAAAATGCTTTAAATTGGTTTGTGTCTTGGCTATATAAGTATAATAATATTATGAAAAATTAACCCAATTTAGTATGATTAACCCAGTAAATTAGAACTCTAACCCAACAGTTGGATAACACAACTTTAATTTCTAGAAAAGAAATTAGGAAGCATGCCAATTTTTTTTTTTTTGTAGGATACAGCAAATTGAATTCTTGAAATTCATGAAGAGCTCACAACTTTTCAAAGTAACTTTTAGACTTTTACAATGTGAAAGTTTAAACCTCTTAAGTTTTGAAAGTTAGTATTGAAGAATACATAGTAAATAGTTATCAATTGATGTCCAGATATGCAAACAACTTCGGGGAACATAGTTGCAAGAAAATAATTTGGAATTGAATTATTCGTGGAAAAATATGTTCACGATAAAAATGAAGTAAATATATCGGGTGATTTTTTACCTATTATCTTTTTGGCAACACTGGTTTAAACAGCTCACGCACGTTTCGTGTTTTGTTTCACTGTCGAACATCTTCATTTTGGTCTATAATTTAACCATGAATCGTCTTACAAACGAACAACGCTTGCAAATCATTGAATTTTATTATCAAAATGCGTGCTCTGTTAAGAAAGTTCATCGCGCGCTTCTTCCATTTTATGGTCAGTTTAATCGACCCACTGAAGCGGCTATTCGGGCTATTGTGACTAAAGAGCTTGACTTGCATGACATGTGGTTTCAACAAGACGGTGCCATATGCCACACAGCACGCGAAACAATGGACTTATTGAGAGGCGAGTTCGGTGAAAATTTTATTTCACGATCGGGACCGGTCAATTGGCCGCCTAGATCGTGCGATTTAACGCCTTTAGACTATTTTTTGTGGGGCTATGTTAAAGCTCATGTCTATACAGACAAGCCCGCTTCAATTGACGCATTGGAAGACAACATTGAATCATTTATTCGTGAGATACGGGCCGAAATGTTGGAAAGAGTATGCCAAAATTGGACTAAGCGGATGGACCATTTGAGGCGCAGTCGCGGTCAACATTTGCATGAAATAATCTTCAAACATTAAATTATATAGACCGTACTATCGGTTCAAATAAAGATTTTTTGCATTTTTCTGAACTTTATGTGTTTTTTTTGAAAATTTTTCCTATAGCTCTTAAAAATTCACCCTATATAATATTTCTGAGATAATTAATGGTTTAAAAATTTGCTAAATAGTGATATTTTTGTTTTTAAATTTTAATTTAAGATCAGGATGATGTTTTTTGTTAAAAGCAAACGAATTGAAAATAAAATTAGATTTGCTGTAGGATAAAAATTTAGAATGAAAATCTTCAAATATAAAACCCATTAAAGAAAGAAAGAATGAATAAAAAATATATAAAATATGAATATTTGATGTAAAAATTAAAAAAGAAAAATAAAACGTAATAGAAAAAAATTAGTTGAACACAACAAAACTTAAATACTTTTAAAAATTATTGTAATACATTTAATTTAGTTTTTATTTATTCTTTATTCATTTAATTTTTTTAATTTCAATTTTTTATTATATTGTGTAAAACTTCATTTTTGCAAGTATTCCAAAATATATGTATACAATATATATATATATTTTCTATTTATTACTTAATTTTTTAAATACATTTTTTTTTCTATTCTGTTCTTTTTTTTTTTTTTTTTTTGATTTTTTACAAAAGTATTTATTTTAATAATAATATTTTTTTTAAATATTATGTTTTTAATTTTATAATGAAAAAGCAAATTTTTAAAAGTAATTATAAATATTTTGAAAAATTTTTAATTGAATTTAAAAAAAGGAAATTATTATTAAAAAATTATTATTAAAAGTTATTACAGAATAAAACAAGGGAAGAATCTATGGATTTTAATTATTTAAGCTTTTGTTTACTATTAATTTCTTTTAAAATATACATTTTAGTTATTTGTTTTTTCTTTTTTTTTATTTAAATTTAATTTCTTTATAAATATATGGTTTTCCTTTTTCTTTATATATTACATTGATTTTGTTGTTGTTTTTAAGACATCTATACAATACATACATACATAAATTACACAGTACAATTTACTAAATAATAAATTTATTTTAAAAATTAAAATTAATTTATGAATAGTTTGAGGAAATTTAAATAAAAACATACATACATGTACATGTCCATACATACACATGTATATATTTTTTTTTATATTTTTTATAACTTCCAATTGATTTAAAGAAAACTGCTGACAATTAATTTTAAAGTTTTTTTCTGGTCATCCATTATTTTTTAATTTTCTCCCAATCATTTTAGAATATGTTGAAAGATACAGTATCCGACAAAACTAATGCACGAATTCCTGTATGCTATTGAAACATGTAACAGGGTGTTAATGACCTAGAGAATGATTAGAAGATCGGGATTAAGGGTAATCATTATTGTGGTATAAAACGATAAATGGAATAACCACACCGGGTATCTATTCTATTCAAAGGAATCGAAATTAGAAGTGGAAGGAGTTTGAATTTCACATAAAGGGAATGTGGGAATGTTAGCTTTTTGTAGAATTGTAAAATAGCCTTTAGCCTAGCTTTCGTTATTCGATTTGGCATAATTTTTCCAATTCTTATGTTTATATTAACATACACAATATTTCGAAAATCATTTCTTTCGATTTGAAATACTGGGCTACCATTATTGTAATAAAATGTTGGACATCTCGAATAAGCTAATAAGCTTACAAGGGCAATAAACAGTTTTGATTTTGAACTAGATAGTTGATGTTCCATTTGCCTCTATAAAAATTGAGGTTTATGGTAAAGGGAACCTAGGCACGATGATCGTTTAAACCGATTATATTTTTATTATTCTCTAGGTAACACAAACGCCGCAATACTTAACACAGTTAAAAAAAATTCGAAAATGAATTATTTTAAATTGTTTACATATACATATTATTCCAGCTTATTTTTTAAAAGAAAATTAAGATTTAAAAAAAAATTAAAAATATTCTATTCAAAATTTATTCTATTTTTAAAATTATGAGCAGTTGTAAGACATTTTCTTAATTATATAATACGACGAGTACATATATAATATTAGTTACTCCCAATTTATTTTAATAAAATTAAATTCTAAATGAAATGTTATATTTTTATCAATGATTTATTCCTTAATATTATTAAATTGTTAAATATATATACCATATACTTAAATATTTAGCTATATTACACATACAAAATATGTCTTTATGAGTTCTTAATAATTTTCAATAAAACTTTAACTTAAGGAAATTTCTGAAATAAAATCAAAAATAAAATTTTCCTAAATTAACTAATAATTCTAATATTAAAAGAAATATTTTATAATTCCTATAATTTGTTTTTTTTTCATTTTTTCTCGTTTTTGTTTAATTTTGTTAAGAAAACAAGTGCAAGTAATAGTTGATGTATAAACTAAAAACATACATACTTATTTATGGTGTTTAAATACAATAATTTCTTCTTTTTATTATTTTTGTTTTTGGTATTTTTTTTTGTTTTTGTTTTCTATGCATGTAATACATATAAAATATAAATATAATTAGAATATAATAATTAATAATAAATATAATAATATGATATGATAAATTTAAATTCCAACTACAAGAAATAGTTCGTTTGTCTTACCAATCAGCCCTAGAGTGTATAAAATATTTGAAGTATGATCTCTCAAAATATTTTTTTATATGTTTTGTATGAGTTTAATTAAACAAATATCGATATAATGAAACAAATTTAAAAAAAATTATAGAATTTTAAATAATTCTAAAGTATTGCCAAATGTAAATAATTTTAGAATTTCTTATCAAATTCTTTTCAAAAACCGATCGTTTCAATAAATTCAATTTAATTGTGATCATTAAACACACCTTAAAAATGAATAATGCAGCCTTCAAAAGGGCGTTCCAAATCCCTTGTTCAGACTCAGTATAAAATATAGCGTTCTTCATACCTTTAACATCCATGCATGACAAAAAGTAATTTTAATTTAATAATACAGTACTTAATGGCCTGTGTACTCCTCTATTCTATCGGAGGCTCACCAGGTTCTGAGTGAACAGAATATTTTGATAGAAGATTTCACACTAGAATTTCAAGTACTGGTGCTCTGATATGATCGACTGGGAGGATTCTGTAGACTTCAAAAATGGTTTTAAACTTTGGAATAGAGAAATATGTGAATATTTCTCCGAGAACTTGATCATAGTAGTCATACACCCTGATTACTGCAGTATGTTTCAGTTCAGATAAATCACGCATCTAAAGTGGCCCTAAGAAAGGAACCTTAAACTACTAGAATTTGTATCTTCTCCGACAATCAAGCGGTAATCTGGTTCTTTCAGGTTTAAACTGGTTGGCTTTTGCTGTAATTTCTTCGAGTTTTCAAAAGCCATGTCGGGTGTGTTGCTGATAAACTTGTTAGAGCAGGTCGACTCCTGCCAATTCACAATACAAAGTAGGTACATCTCTGTGTGTCGATTTGACAAAGAACTGTATTGTCCATTGACAAGTCCTTGACTATGGACATGCTTTATAGCCAGTCTCCTCTGGTTTAAATTGGATAGGAATCGTATCAATTAACTATTGAAACTAGATTGTAAGGACATCCCTGTCAGTGTATCGATTCTCGCGGTCGTTATACATACATAACTGGTCATTACAACCCTTTAGTCAAGATTACTACCCAGCTTCTCACACCACTGATGCTGTGTGTGTTAATTTTATACATGAGTGGCGGGACCTACAGTTTAAAGTCGATTCCGAACGACAGATTTTTTGAGAAACTTTTCATTGGAATTTTTTATACTCTCAGAATTTTTGCCAGAAATCTGCTGAGAGGAAGTCGTCAAAGAAATATTTCTTCATATTTTCGTTTTGATGTCTGACCTGGGGTTTGAACGGATGCCTCAAGTGTAATAAGTCAACACACTACCTACTAGACCACGCGGTCGTTATGGAATAGGAAAAAATGATACTTGATGCAATTCTAATACCGCGTGCCCATAATTTTCAAACCATTTCAAACTAAAAATTCCTGTATTTCACGGAAGTATCAACTAATAGGGGCTCCAGCAATATTATGAAGTTGCATTTGGAGTCATAAGGACAACTTATGATTGCACGTGAATCACAAAGTATTATTTCCTCAAAGAAGCTAGTGAAAGAATCATGCATTCTACCGTGAGCAGACCAACCAAAATATGGTTCTCAAACAGAGCAGCAACTAAACCTTCAAAATAGATATTTTTATGGAAATGTAACCAATTATATCCCTGATGAAAGTGGTTGCTATCATTATTAAAAGTTTTAAGAATTTAAAGGATATTCATCTAATGTCAGGAATTTCTCGTAGTTCACAATATGTTCGGTTAGCTTGGTACTCTTAGAACGAAATTTTCCCGGTATTTGTCTAGAGACACAGATAGACACGCCAGTTTATTATGCAATTTGGAATCCTTTTATGTATTTTAATGTTATCGAACACTATTGTCTTAGAAACCAACTATGTAAAGTAAGAAATTATGACCTAGCTCTGCTCGAATAAGAATTCTTCATGAATATACCTGCTCGAGCTCTGAAAATTATATAAATATAAAGTTCCAATATCTTTATGATTAGTAGAGATGATTACACGTATAAATAAGGTGGCGTATGATAAGGTGGCTTTTCTGTTGTTGGGTTGAAGTTTAATTAAGTTCCTTGGACCACGCCACTAAACAATGTTACCGGAAAATATATGGGAAGGCCCTTTAGACAACAGATAGACGTTTCAAAATCACTCTCTTAAATCCGGGTTTTTACAGACAAAATGATCAATCAGAGCTCGTTTGTTGAAAATTCTATTGAAGAGCAAGCAAAATGATTATTTAAATCAAATCATTTACATTTGGAAACAGTGTAAATTTAAATTATTTAATGTTTTAAATTTAATATTTTTGTTCTTTTAGCTGTGGTAATTTTTTGTTGCTGTTGTTGTATATTACAAAGGAACACAATTACAAATGAGGATTTATTATGTATTAATTTGTTTAAATTGTTTTCTTTTTTTAAAAAATATATTAATTTGTCTTTTTATTTTTTCTTTTGTTTGTTAATAATTATTGAAGTAGTGTTTTAGTGTGTTTGATTCAAGTACAAATAATGATTCTTTTTTTTTTAAATATTTTTTTGTTTTCTTTTGTTTTTGTAATTATACTTTTGATTGTTTGTTAAAAAGATGATAATAATTCTATACAGATTTTACAAGTTCTTTCTTTTATTTTGTTTTTGTTTAATTTTATTCTTAAACACCTAAAGTAAATGAGTGTGTGATCGCCCGAATCAGAGAGAAAGTATGAGAACATGAAAGTTTTTTCTTTAAATTTTTTTAATGTGGATTTCTTTTTTCTTTAATGGGAATGTAAATTACTTTCAACCCATTTATACAGTGATATTTGCGAACGTGCTACCCATTCAACATTAGAGGCTACACTACTTAAAGTCATATTTAAGACGTCCATGCCAGGACCTCTACCAAAACGATGCACTAAAGATTTAAGCTGCACAAAGACAAGTGAGGATTTGAAAATATTTTTTATTTCATTAGCAAATATGCCCCAAAATTGTTGCACTTACCTCATCATAATCAAATTTTGTAGCACCATATTGCGTTATGGCCGATATAACTTTTGCAAAAGCTAATGTACCTTGACCCATACGCAATTCTAAATCAAACCATTTAGCTTGCAGGAATCTACAGGCCATAGCACCACCTGTTGGTGTACCCGCTATAGCTTGCAGAACTTGTACCACTTCTTTGGTAGGCAGCATGGTAACATGTGACAGCAGACGATTCTGTAGCCAAGCGTCTTTAGTACGACCTAATGCTCTTAGTAATTGCATACGTTCCACATAACTTTCCGATGTACGCTGTAGCGTTACAAAACGATCCCAACAATGTTGCCAATAAATGTATTCGCCTGATAGAATTGAACCAGTGTAAACGACCTTTTTGTAATGCATAGAAGATAAGAAAAAAAATTATTATTTTTTATGCATTGTGATGGTAAGACTCTTACCTCTCTTAGGTTAGGTGGTATTGCTGTTCCATTGTAGTAGAGAAATTGATTCAGCATCTTTTTTGAATTTGTTATACTATCGATATCTTCCCATAGAACAGATGCCAGCAGAACTTCAGGTCGCATTAATCTATTGTGGAAAAATAAAGACAATTATTAAGTTTTTATAGAAAAGACACAATCCTTTAAACAGTTACACTTTTCATGATAAAAGAAATTCGAAAAGTCTACAAAAGTTATCTATCACACGTTAACATTTCAAATATTTCATAAGAAGAAATTCAATTTATTATTATCGGTTCGAAATCGCCCGATGTCTAATTAAAACTACAGCATAAACGTGCATTGCGATCAAAAAAAAAAAAAAACGATTCCTACCTTATCGCTTCATCGCCTTCATCATTCCAGCCGATCTTCTCGATGACTGTTGACAATTTCATTTTGATAAATTCAGAAAGCATGAGAAAACATTCTGAGTATTTTAATATGCGACGCCATTTTTCTAAGTGACGTAATGCCAAAGCCATAGGACCCCAATTCGTTTCACTTGGTAAATACTGGATCATGTTCATGGTTATTTCGCATGGCAGCAAATTAGCGTGGCAGAGTGTAAAAGCATCAGATAAAAAACCCAAACGATCCTGTAAAAGTAATTCAAATTAAAACTACCGCAATAAAATTCAAAAAGCATACTTACTTCACTCGTAAATTTTTCAGGATCATTTAATAGATCCTCTATGATATTGGCCCAATTGTCGTCATTGTATAAAACGCGATAATAGCCCGTTTGATGGGCATTCACTTTTATCCATTTGACATTTTCGGCAACATTGAAGTTAACTGCAGAAAAAATATTTTTTCAATTATTTCACTTTCATTGAAACAAATTCAGTATAAACTGACTGACTCACCGTCTATATTTTGCATCCATAACGTTTCACTCTGATTATTAATATCGGTTACATAGGTTATGGGAAAAATCCATTTCATTTGTTGTGGAGGTTTCGGTTTACTAGCTGCAGTAGGAGCCACTGTTGTTGTGGTCGATGTCGTTGAATCGGTTTCATTAATGGTTGTTTTATTGTAATTATTGCCATCATATGTTTCGTCATGGATTGCTAAAAATTCTGCTGGTTTAAAGGGTTTTTGGGATATGGTGACTTTATTGCCCAGCTTTGTTACCGTTAACAAAGGGAAACCAGATTGATGAGTCCATAGAGACATCATGTCCTGGAAAAAAACAAGGAAGAGAGTTAATGTTAAAAATAATTTCCATAAAATATTTCCTAAAAAATTGTCTTCAGAAATGAATAATCAAACCGAAGAGGTTATTGACTTAAATTATGAAGTGTACATATAAGAATTCGGAAGAAAAAACCATTTTGCATCATGTAGGATTTGGAGTCTAGATTGCAAGATCATTTGAAAATAAATACAATACAAGTACCTTACACTCTATAGATATTTCTGTCTTAAAATAAGTTCTTATTGGGTTACTATATTGCCTTAACAAATATTAATTCCTTTATCAAGTATTTGTGCTGCTAATTGGGTGCTAAAGCAACAGGTTTCCAACAAAATTTACTTTTGCAATGAAGCTCATTAACATTTGGTTATATTAAGAAGATAAAGAGTGATTCGGAATGTACGTATTATAGTCTTTAGAGGTCGCCGCAGTCTAGTCGTGATCCCGTGGTTCAAAACCCAGAGCAGACATCTCGAACAAAACGAAATATGATAACAATATTTATTTCGGCGACTTCCTGTCAGCAGTTTCAAGCAAAAAATGTGAGAGTAAATAAAATTGCTATGAAAAGTTTCTCAAAAACCTGTCGTTCGGAGTTGACTTTAACGCCACTCATGGATAAAAATAACACACATAATATGGGTGATGTGACAAACTAAGAAATTAGGTTTTAGTCCTGCATAAATAATTGTAAAGGATTATTAAGTAAAATTTCATGCGAAAAAAACGTTTTCATTTAAAAGGACAGTGGGCGATGGGCGTGGTTAGTTTTGACGAAATTCAATGTTCAAAGTTCTAGCACCACCCTTCATAATTTTTGCACAAAAATGTATGAAGCCACGCCACTTTACTGAGCCACAAGTCACGCGTTATACGATTTAACGTCGCTAGTTTCTCAGAAGCCTGTTGTTCGGAGTTGACTTTAATGCCACTCATGGATAAAAATAACACACATAATGTGGGTGATGTGACAAACTAAGAAATTAGGTTTTAGTCCTGCATAAATAATTGTAAAGGATTATTAAGTAAAATTTCATGCGAAAAACGTTTTCATTTAAAAGAACAGTGGGCGATGGGCGTGATTAGTTTTGCCGAGATTCAGTGTTCAAAGTTCTAGCATCACCCTCCATAATTTTTGCACAAAAATGTATGAAGCCACGCCACTTTACTGAGCCACGCGTTATACGATTTAAAGTCGCTAGACTTCTTTTGCGTGGTTACTTTAGAGACCCATTGTGCGATAATAATCCCTTAATGTTGGCGCATTTCCAAACCCAACATTCGTCAAGTTACCGCTGAGATATCGCCCGAAATCCAGGCCAATACAAAAGCTATCATTTAAATGACATTGTATTTCGCGCACAATGGCACGATGCAAGCATTAAAGTGAAATAAACATTTTATCGAAGTCACAGTGTGTTTTATATAACAACCAAAAATTAGATAACCCTTTACAATATATTTTCCTGCGAATGTTAACTTGTTCTTAATGTTAGCAGCACACAAAAGTGTATTTTTCTTAACGTTGGTACTTTTAAAGTTCTTTTCCAACAATACGCATCGAAATACGTAAAAAGGTTCATAATTCCCTAGCAAACTTAGTATTGTCTTGATTGCTGATGTTTTGTTTGATTTCCTCATTCTACAATGATTTCTTTCTGATTTTGAATTGAATTTAATTTTTAAACTTTTTTTTTCGAATTAAAAAAATCGATTGGAAACCTAAATCGTTTAAAATGTACATGATTTATTTGCTTACCTTAATATTCTTAGCACCATTGGCTTTCTTTGTGCAAATAGTCCACAGGTCTAAGGGCTCTGCAGTTTTAAACCGATTCAATTTAAGAAAACCTCCCAAACAACTTCTGAAACGATCTTCTCCTATAGCAGTATGTAACATGGAGAATATAGCGGCAGTCTACGGAAATAAATACAAATTTTAATTATTTTTACTCAATTTAAAATTTGTTTAACGAATCTACACTTACTTTTTGTATAAAGAAATCCTCATTGTTGCCATCATGACTGGTGCCATTCATTATGCTGTCCCAGCCCTGTATGGCATCGATATCTAAAGCGGCTGTGGCCATATTGAGTAGATACATCTCCCTTAGAGGCCAATTCTCTTGTAAAGGTGACAACGTATGAATACCCAAATATTTGATGAGACCCTCCCATAGCCACACATCTTTGAGAACTTTTCTTGATGTTATGCCACCAAAAAATTGACGAACTATTGCTTCGGCAACCAAGAGAGCACTCTGCTGATATTGTTCGGTTGTTATAGATTCGGGTTCAGTGAGAAAAGATGTTTTCAGGGTAACCAAACCCAAAGACGATATTATATTACGATCTAATGAGGGTAAAGCAACAAAATCCACTTTCGTTAGTGGATAACTGACATCCAGCCAGGTTTGCATATATTCCAGGACATCTCTTGAAGTGTGCAAAATAAATGACGATCTGGGCAGTAAGTCTCGCGGAGCATAAAATGTATATGAAGGAGCTCTCTTAATGGTAGAACCTGTTGATTGGCTTAGGGCGGTTAGATTTTTGGTATCCAACTCCTTAGAGGGTGACACTGTCGTTGTGGTAGTTTGATTTCTACCCAAAATATTCAAATTTAAAGAGTGCGTTAAAGCCGTTATATTACGCACTGGCGGTTTTTTCTCCTTTTGTTGGGTGTAATTGTTTAATTGTGCAGATTTTTTGCCACCCGAGCCATAGGGCGGTGTTGGTGTGGTGGGCAAGTAGGCCGCAGAGGGCTGCAATGATTCCCTTTGAAAATCACTAACAACCCAGGCAACGGCATCAGCTGGCAGGGGTGGTGTTTCTATAAAGTCATCACGTAACTGCAATAATACCGGATAAAACATACGTAATCACATATGTTTACTTTTGAAAACAATTTCAACTTACCAAACCTGTGCCCATATAAAAGCCTACATCTTCTGTGGTATGTACAATGGAATTGGAGAGGCCTATATGGAAACGATCTCTAAACACGGACACCCGAAAGGGTGCACGTATATGCGGTTCATCGAAACAGGGGAAGGCTTTGCGGGCGCCATTCGGTCGAAACACGGTGGCAGCTAATAATCTACAACAAAAACAACAACAATATTATAAAAAATAAGCAACAACAACAGTTGCTAGAATATTTATTTACCTCTCAATGCCATTTGAACTTTCATATTGATCCACATAGAAACCTTCTGGTTCGGGACTTAATTTTGAATACCAACGTAAGTTGAGTGTATAATTGGATTTCTTTTTTAGTTTATCTTTTACTTCAATATACAGTTGCTGTCTAGGTGGGTATTCTAAGAATTTGATGATTTTAATGACATTTCCTCTATTGCCCAAAGGCACGATAGCCTGCAATGTCATCACATCACATACATAATAAGGCAACAATAACGTGTAAAATTAAATACAAAAGAAAGTAAAGACAATAAAGAAAGTAAATACAAAAGAAGAGAAAGGAAAGAAAAGAAAACGAACAGAATAATTTGCTTAATAATCAAAAAGCAAAAATAAATCGAATAAAATTGACCTTCTCTACGTCATTTAGATGATTATGATTGTGTTAAAAATATTGAAAAAATGCTAAAGAACAACAAACCCACCTTCTCTGTGACATTCAGATCCTGTATATGTAATACAATAAAATGTGTTTCCTTCTCAATAAATAGATCGATAGTCACTTGACCTTAAACATTATAATAAAAAAAGAAAGAAAATAAAATAAGAATAATTTAGGGAAATCTTAATATTAAATAAGAGTAAAACAAATAATCATTAACAGATATTTGTAACTAAAATTAAAATAAAAGGTGACCAACCCTAACAGAATAATCACATTATAGTCCCGACAATATTCACTCACAGTCGTTGTAGCTCCCAAATTTAATAGCCTTAGTGCCATTATTACAACTAAATGGAGGGCAGATAAATTATTTTTCATTATTATTAGTAGACAATATGGTAGAAGTAAGCGTTAAGCTAAAGGGAGGATCATCCTACCGGTAACTTTTAAAGTTAAGTTTGTGTTTGAACTTGCCATATTATATATTACACCTGTACCTCGATTTACGCGGTAGATAAGTTCCTGGCCAATTCGCGTAAATCGAAATTTACATTTTTGTATGGAAAAACTGCGTAAAGCGAATACCTACTGTAAAAAAGCTTTTTCATTGAAAAAATATAGATTTATACTGTTAATAATTTATTAAAGTATGATTTAAATAAAAAAAACATAAACATTTATTCCATTAAAAAATACTATGTACCTCATTACACAAAACATAAAATTTTTAAGCTAACTTAATCGCTATCACTTTCAACAACAAGTCTTTTTTAGGAATTTCTATGATTTCCGACTCATCACTGGATAAAGTCGTCTCATTAGATTGTTCATTGGTTGAATTAGTTTCAGTTTGATTAGAATATAAGTAAAAAAATTTTTTTCTTCATTTTAAAAACCGCGTAAATTCGAAACCGCGTAATTCGAGTTCCGCGTAAACCGAGGTACAGGTGTATTTTCAATATGGCAACTACAAATATAATCAAAATGAGCAAATACAACAAAAAAACGAAGCCCGTCATTGCCACTGCGTTAAAAAAACTTGTTTAATTGAGCAGTTTTATCGTCGTTGCTCCGGCACTGCCATATTTTTGAAAAATTTAACTTAATTTTATCTGTAAGTTGTAATAACGAAAATATGTTAAAGGTAACTTTACAGTTCCCTTTAGCTAAAGGTACCTTTAACTAAAACCAAGTTTAACGGCAAGTTGTAATAATGGCCCTTAATATACTAACTTAATATAAGACTCTATGCCAGTATCTTTATTTTTTGCGAATGATTTTAAGTTTATTGTGGCGTGTACACTATAGCAATTGATGAACTGAATGCATAGATAATGTTTAAACACAGATTTCGATAACTATCGTGAATTTTATCACAAAGTTATACAATCAATGACAAGTGTTACCTTGAAATGAATCGCCGTTTGCGGGAAGTAATTAAAAGTAAACCCAAGAAATTGCGAAAAGATAATAAGGCTTACATATACCGAATGGATTAACCAGAAACTATACCAGAATCATGCTGCAACCACCAGGAGTTGTTCTCCCGAATTCTATTCTCAAAACTCATAGGTTGGACATGACATAGTGCTTAATAAGTTCAAGTCTCTTTTATACGATTACAATAATTTTTGAAATATATTTTATTATCAGAGAAGATGATCTAAATTTTCATGAATTATTATTATACTTCGTGGGTAATATCTCACGTGTACACATTTATACATACATACATACATGTTAATTCTGTGATGAAATTTTCTCCTACACTTGTTTCTGGTTTATCTAACGCGTTCACACCGGCGCGTACCGCCGGTGACCCGCACTAGACTGCCTTATCGGGCGGCGCGTACCACCGGCGGACCGCACTAGACTGTCCCATCGGGCGGCGTGTACCACCGGTGGTACGCAATTGATAATGCTATTAGACGATACGTAATTCCAAATATTTACGTATTTAACAGTTCGACTGCCGAAAAAATACCTGAGAGTCACGCTCTCTTAAATGCAAAAATTTGATTTTAGGCCGAAAAATATATGAAAATTCTCTAGAAGATCGGTGGCCATTTTGGAACATATAAGAAATAATACACCATACAGTCAATATGCAAATGGTAGGCCAGAGAGTGCTCTTTCCAACCGTGGTAGTGGGATAGCTGAAATAATTTTGTGAGTCGAAATTTTGAATTTTTAAAAAATCGATGTTTGGCCAAAAATTATCTGAAAATTCTCTTGAAGAGGGTCCTCTTTCCAACCGTGGTAGTGGGATAGCTGAACTAATTTTGTGAGTCGAGATTTTGAATTTGAAAAAAATCGATTTTTGGCCAAAAATTATCTGAAAATTCTCTTGAAGATCAGTGGCCATTTGCGAACATATAAGAAATAGTACACCATATAGACTATATGCATACATATAGCTGTACTAATTTTGAGAGTTGAAAAAATACACTATACCGTTGTACAGTTGCAAAATAGCTGCTGTCCGTCCGATAGAGCGAAAAACATTTAGCGCAGCCTCCAGTAGGCGACAAGCATGAAATAAAGCGCCGGCGTGAACGTGTTAAGCAAACTTTATCGTTGTGAAAGATATTAATTCTAACAACCTTTGTGTCCAAATTATTTTCAGAATTTTACCTAGAATAGCGATTGCAATCAATGCAGATACAGCTTTTGTTTGTTGTTTTGCTATCCATATTCCCAAATTCAAACAAATAGCATCAACAATTGACTAAAAATGATTGTTAATATGTCACGATGTCACAACTCGAAAGCCCGACCTAAATTTCCACCAAACTGTAATCCATCTTTTTTTTTTTATTATATTTCTTTGTTTTGCATCAATTTCGATAATCAATATTTTTTTTTGTAAGCAGGCGTTTGGCCTACTAATGATAGCGACAACGCCCTTTTTGAATATGCATTGCTTAAAAAGGTGTGATTGAAGTGAACCTAGTCTATTAGCTAGTGTGCCGGCTTATTAGAGGCCTCTGTTCAAACTGCTGGTCAGACATCTCCAGCAAAACTAAATAGGAAAACATATTTCTGCGGCGACTTCCTTTGACCAGATTTTTGGCAAAAACTCTGAAGTAAATAAAATTACCATGGAAAAGTTTCTCAAAAATTTGTCGTTCGGAATCGACTTTAAACTGTAGGTTCAGCCACTCATGTATAAAATTAACACACACAACATACATAAGTGCTGTGAGAAGCTAGGTCATAATCCTAGCTGAAGGGTTGTAATAAGCAATTATGTATTTATGTATGTATGCGAAAGGGTGAGAAAAGTGGTTGTGTCCTACTCTTCCTGAAATGGTGGCGCATTCTTATGCCCTTTATTGTAAACATTTTCCTTTCCGGAGAGAAGCAAGAGTCTAATAACTTGTGAGGTGAAGCCTTGCGGTTTTATAAATTCAAAAACTATGTTAAATACTTTTCTATTTCCCAGTAGTGGGAGTTAAACTAAGATTACTAGCGTTTTATAGTTAAGATTTATAAACGCTATACCAACCTACCTCCAGAGACTTTGTTTTTCAAAAAAGTTTATAAATTGGGGACTTCGGTTTAACGTTTGTTTGTAGGTTTTAGTATGTTTAGAACAGTTTATATGCCTGTAAGATTCCATTCCCTTCGTAAGATTAATCCTATAGTAATGGCAGATACGTGCCATTAACTGTTAACACCGAAGAATTTTTATCTTAACACTTTTTCTAACAAAGCCTACATTTTCACTTAAACAACGAACCCAAATGAATCGGCACAAATTGTACCAAAAATATTCACAGATGTACCAGTATGATAACGGATTTTTCTGTGTGATTTTCAATTAAAATTAAACTCATTTTAACTCATGGCATCTCCCTTGAATTTGAGAGACCCTACCTAATTCCATCACAAATACATTTTTCCGAATATTGAATTATTTTTATTAAATTTTAATTATTATAAAGAACCTAAATTCGGTTTAAATTGCAATTGACTTACCTTTAACGTCTAATGTTGTCAGATTCGGATGTATTGTGACCATATAGCGTAACGGTCTTATAAATGTTGGCAATGATAAGTTTAACCAGGGGAATGGTTCACCATTAGTCGCAATCGGATTAAATGGTTGTGTTACATTTTCTTCATCCGTTTGAAGACCAGTGGGCAATTTGCGGGCACACGAACAATCTGAAAAAAGGAAATTTTCAAAAAGTTAAATCATTAACCCCTCAAAAAATATACTTTTTATGTATATTAATTGGTATATAAATTAAGATAAATATAAATGAGGGCTACAGACAGTAATTATTTTATTATTTTTTTATTTTTTTTTTCTTTCAATTTTAAATAAAAAATATTCATTTATACAATATGTATGTATGTATATAAAGAATTAAATAAATAAAATTGAAAAATCATTATGCGTTTTATATAATTATTATTATTATTGTACAGAAAAAACATTGTTTTGAACTAAAAATGACATGAAATACAATTGAAAAGTTTACAGACGAAAAAAAGAAAACATTAATTAATAAATTAAATAATTAAACAATATAAATAAATTGATTTTATACATAAATATATACAAACGCATATAGATAATAATCCAGCAAACATTTATGAATTTAAAATTTTGAATTAAGGGGATAAACTTATGAAGATCGGTTTAATTATGCTTTATAGCCTCTAATTAAGGACATTAAGGGCCATTATTACAACTTTCCGTTATACTTGGGTTTAGTTAAAGGTACCTTTAGCTAAAGGGAACTGTATAGTTACCTTTAACTTATTTTCGTTATTACAACTTACAGATAAAATAAATTTAACTTTTACAAAAATATGGCATTGCCGGAGCACTTGTTATCGACACTGCTCAATTAAACAAGTTTTTTTTTTAAACGCAGTGGCAACGACGGTGTTCGTTTTTTTATTGTATATCAACGATTACCATTTCATAGCACAATTGTGCGGAGAGAACTCACACGCATTCTTGTGCTTTATGATTTAGTTGTCGATCAGACTGCGACAAGAACACATGTGCGGCGGATGCTTTATCATTTTTTTCAGAATGACACTCAAAAAATATTGTATGTTAAAAGATGCTTTTGATAATATTCAATGCCTTATATATTTTGCCGCATAGTATAATTTTTTTTAAATGCTTTGGAATGCTTGCTTTTTCTCTATTAATAAAAAATGGTTTATTATTTTTTTATTTTTATTTATCTAAAAACATGGTCTAATTTTTAAGCCAAAGATGGATACCTTTACGATCTTTTAATAAAAAATGGATTTTTTATTTTATTTTTATTTATCTAAAATTATTAAGCCAAAGATAGATAGCTTTACATATGTAAGTTGATAAAATGAAAATCAAAATAACGTATATTACAAACACTTTTCTATGGCTGTAAATAAATCAATTCTCTCAATTTATTTTCTCTCTCTTACTCACTAATACATAACCAAAAAATTTTTGGAAACCTTGTTGTATATGCTCATATTGTTTACAATTAAAGTTGCCATATTGAAAATAATATATAATATGGCAAGTTCACACATAAACTTAACTTTAAAAGATGATCCTTCCATCCTTTCCATCCATCCCTAAAGGATGATCCTCCTTTTAGCTTAACGCTCACTTCTGCCATATTGTCTACTTATAATAATGAAAAACAATTTATCTGGCCGTTAAAATCCTCCCTTTAGTTAACGGCAAGTTGTAATAATTTCCCTAAAAGTATTAAAAAAGTGTTAATTTATTAATTATATTGCAGATATAAATTATATGCCGAGTAACTAAACCAATATGCTCAGGGTACTGTAACAGACTAAAGTTTCTGGTGGAAAGCAAACCTCACAATCCTCATACCAATATAGTACCACACTTCGAACTAAACTATTAGGTCACATAAGGGGTTCATTTGAATAGATATCTTTAATTTACAAATACATTTTAAAACCTTTCCCATGCGTCTTACATTATTTTAATAATTGCGTCTTAAATTAAGTAAAACAAATAAGTTATAGATGTAAGGTAACAATTGCCATATCTCTTTATATGTTATTTTAAGATACTTTATAAAACTGATTTATAAAATATATAATATAATATAATTTTAAAACACATACCTACATTATATTTCAGAAATAGTAGTTAAAACAGTTTAGGCCTAGCTTTTCACATCAACTATGTGTTAATTTTATTTATACATGAGTGGTGGGAAACCTACAGTATACAATTAATTCCAAACGACAGATTATTGAACAACTTTTCATGGCAACTTTATTTACTCTCAGAGTTTTTTGTTAGAAGATTGGTGAGAGGAAGTCGAAATATTTTTTCATATTTCTAGACTCTAATAATCGAACACAATATCTACTAGACTACGCCGACTTCTGGTCGTAGGGGTATACTAATCTAAAAATGCAAAAAACCCTGTTATTGGCTATATTTGAGAGTATATTCTGTCAAGTGAAAGTTCTGAAAGCTCGTTGCAATGAATCGCAGCAATGAATCGTATTTTCGCTACTCATAGGTACTTATGAAATTTTGAGTATGAGTGAGTCAAGAGTATTAAAATTCAACTACTCTGATTCATTCGTACTCGCTACAATATTGATTTATAAGTATAGGTTGCAATGAGTATGAGTACAACGTTGACATCAAACTCACAACATTCGATTCATTGTTTGATTCATGCGCCTACTCATTCAGATTCATAAATTTAGAAAAATACTTACGAATGATTCGAGTCACTCGAATCATTCATCAAAATTTACAGTAGTAGTTATTGTTGCATTTACAAAAGAAGAGAAAAGAAAAGACAAAGACAGCAAGCAAAGCACACACACAACCTTCTAGCGAGTATTGTGGTGTTCGTACTCGAATCATACTTATTTTGTGATTCGTGGAGAGTCGAAATCAACAACATCGTGCGTATTGTTAAGTATGAGTAGGATGAGTATTTCTAACTTTGAATATGAGTAGTATGAGTATGATATTAAAATAAGTATGAATGCGTATAAGTAGCTGAAATTATAAGTACGACTTGAATCTACTCATCGTTTTGAATACTCGTTGCTGATCTCTGATCTGAACGTTCGAATTTTACCATGCAAAACCCTTTTCGAATTTCATCGGAAAGCGGGTGACTCTTAACTACTTGTCATAATTCCTTGTATTTTATCTCATATTAAAGAAAAAGTAATGATTTCTTAATACCATGTTATCATTGAAGTGCTTACATCAGTTTTACTCTTCAGACACTATGATTCAATGTTTGCTGGTTTACTTTCAAATAAATATTATTTAAATTCAATAAAAAAAATAAACATACATAAATATTAAAACTACTTAAAAACATACACACTACATTCATACAGACATACATGTACAATAAATAAATTAAAAAAAAGCTAAAGTTTATTAAAAGGATTTAAAAAATAAAACAAACAAACAAACAAAAAAAGCAAATAATTGATTAATTGACTGTAAGAGAAAGGGGTTGTTGATGCAAGTACTTTAGACCCAATCATACATAAATACATATACATGTAATGTACATATATATTAATGTAGGCATTAATGTACATGTATTTGCATCCACCATCTAAGGGATGTTGTACGTATTTATGCTGTGTTGCAATAATTGTAAGTAAATCGTACAGCGAGAATTATGAGATTTTTACAATGACAGCCAGTATGTTTACAAACAAAATTGATTGGGGATAACATGAGTAAAAATGTCAATATAAATTGTTTACGTATGAAATTAATAAATCTTTGAGCAGATGTAATGGTTCTGCCAAAAGTGACTTCCGAACTTTGTCAGCAGATAATAAGATGGCCCTATTGAAGCTACATCTGTCAAATTTATAGTCATTAATAAACAAAATTGTTAAATTTGGAATGTGTTCCAAAAGCGTCCAATGTATTCCGGAAAAACACGGTTTAACGTGGATTTTGAACTGAACGAGTCATCGGTCCATAGTTATTTAAGAACAACGTTTTCCAGGACATCACTATCAATGGCAAATACTAAACTATATAGTAGATCGATGATTATCGACTTTTGAATTGCATGATCTGGATACCAAAGACATGTGGCTTGTACAGAACGGCATTATATGCCACATTTGATATCCTTCGCGATTGATTTGAGGGAATGGTCGTGTCACATGGATCATGATCTCGTTAGACTTTTTCTTATTCAAGAAATTTTAAACATTTTGCTTAATAACTGTTTGCCATTTTTGGGAGAACGTCATTATTCCATCAGTGTAAAACTTGTTTGTTTTGAGAATATAAAACTGATTCTGACGAGGCTCTTACTTTACTTGATTGGTCATACAGCCCTTTAGACAGCACTACGAGCTAGCTTTTCACACCACCCATATTGCGTATGCTAATTTTTTACGACAGATTTTTTGAGAGACTTATCATGGCAATTTTATTTACTCACAGAGATTTTGTCAGAAAACTGTTAAGAAGAATCTGACCTGAAATCGCCAGTGATTCAACTCCCTCGAATCAAACAAAATATGAAAAAAATATTTCTATCGGAGACTTCCTCTTAGCAGTCTTCTCGCAAAAACAATAAGAGTAAATTGCCATGAAATGTTTCATAAATCTGTTGTTCGAAGTCGACATTAAAGTGTATGCACCGCCACTCAGGGATAAAATTAACTCACACGACAAGAGTGGGGTGAGAAGCTAGGTTGTAATATTGACCAAAGGGTCTTGATGACCAATTAAGTAAGTAAGCCTACATATTGTGCCTTTGCCGTGTGCCACTTGCGAATTAAGCTGGAGGTCCACACCACGCGTTTTCGCGTCAAAGCGTTGCGTGCATTTCATACCTTCTTCGCATTCTACGCTTCAAGTTACATGCAACGCTTTTTACGCGCCAATGTTCGTTTTGATCAGCTGTTAACAAAATAAAAACATTTGATTGAAAATACTTGAATAAAACATTTCGTACAAAAATGGTAAATGAAATTGAAAATTTTAAAGAATTTATAGAATATTTTATGCCACAAGTGTGTACAATAAGCTTCAAAAGACCAAACGACGATTTTGGGTGCGTCCTTTGTACTTGGAACGAGATGTGTCTGGTTTTTTTGCCGCAACTTTCCTGAAATTAAAAAACAGCGACCATGAACAGTTCCGGATAGCAACAAGAATGTCTCCAGACATCTTTGACTGTCTGTTCTGCTTCAATTAATTTTTCCTTCATTGTTCATCAAAAAATTTAAACAAATTAAAACAAAACAACTTGTCAAAATCAGCTGTTTTGAACGCGCGCCGCTTGTGATGCTTACAAAAGTAGAAAGTAGATCTACTTTTTGCGTTCTATGCGTCAAGGCATCCTACGCTTTTGTGCGTGTAACTTGCACCAAATAAATACATTAATTCCACTTTTTTGACAGCCGCGTAGAATGCGGAAACGCGTAGAACGCGTGGTGTGGACCTCCAGCTTTACGCCTGCAAACTCAAACTGATGAGAGAGTGTCGAATTCTGGAATTCTGGCCTATTAAGCGAGATAGATGGTTTGCCATTAGGTTATGGTTGTAGGCGAAGTTCGCTAGTATAACAGGCGCTTAAGAGAATCTTAAGCTATATTCCCTAGACATATTGCAGTTTAAAAAATGTTTCATTAGTAAAAATAAAATTAAAAATTAGCGAAACCGCATAAAAACTTCCATAAAAAGTCTGCGGCCAGAAATAAAGTCATTTCGAAAAGATTGAAATGATGATTAAATCTCTGTTTCTATAAAAAAAAATTCACTAAAAAAGATTTCAAAATATATTTGTATGGTATTCTACTGTTTTTTTTTTTCATTTTAAGTGAGTAGAACAGAAAAAAATATTCATTTTAATGGAAAAGAGATTTAATGGAGTTCTCTTATGATAGGGAAGGATAGGAAATGATTGACACATCAAACATGTTATGTACGAAATATGTTTCTATAGAATAGAATATAATGTGGAATAAGAGTAGAATAGTCTAAAAATAAGAAGGAATTAAAAGCAGAGCACAAAGAAATAGAAGTTCTAGGAAAATATTTCATCGAGTTGTTTTTTATTTTTTGTTGTTGTTTTTTTTTTTTAATAAAAATACAAGGAAGTGGGTTACAAGTATAATAATATAAACAATTAAAGGGAAACAGAAAAAGAAAAAAACTAAAGATTTCATTTAATTCCATGTTTTTGTTTTTTTTTCTCGATTACAATGAATATTGTGAGGATATTTCGATAGTTTTGGTTTGGTTTTACTCACAAATAAAGAAAATGTACTGAACTCAGCTTTTACTCACATTTTTACCAATCAAACAAGCATAATATAGAGATATTTATTTATTTATTTATAGTTTTTAAATATTTTTTTTTTTTTTTTTGATTTTTGTTTGTAATAAAATACATAAAATATAAATAAAATACGAAAAAAAAGAAGAAAATTATGTTCTTAAAAAGTAAAGCGATAATAAGTATGTATATAAAGTTATGTACTTTCTTAATATTGAATGTATAGAAGAGTTATAATGAATTGTAGTACATATTAATGTACATATGTATTAATATTTCCGTAAAAGCTTTACAATATTTGTGTAAGCAATGTGGAATGAAATATTTTTTATTTCAAACAAAAATAGAATTTTCAAAAATAATACAAAAAAAATCAAAAAAATATTTGCCTATACTTTAAATATGTACGTATGTATGTATTTAAATAAGGTGTCCTGCTGACAAATACAATATTTAAACCAAATTGTGTATTGCAATGGTAGTGCATTTTTTGAAAAGTTTGATAAGCAGCAGAGTTGTAGTCTTTTTTCAAAAGTTATTTACAATGGAAATAAAAAAGTATAAGAATTTCAAAATCGATAAAAAAAAGAAAAATTATAACATAGTCCATCACAATACAAGTTCATTATGTATGTTCTTTTATTAAAAAAAAAAAAAAAAATAAATAAATTACAATACAAAATGAGGTCAAAAATAGTTTTAAAAATATATAATTGTGAAATACATAATAAGCCTTTCATTATGTCTGAAATAATAAAGGAACTCGGTTTAGAAGTGTTCCAAAAACGGCTAATGGCATGATATTAATTGACAGGATGCCAAGTGCCCACTGTAAAAAGCCTAAAAACATATCGCTTAACGTCCAAGTTATGCAAATTTATTGCAAAAGTAAATTTTGCAAAGTGGCAAGATTGCCCAACCTGTATCATGAAGCTTCTTTTTAAAACAGTCGCGAAATTTTTAATTAATTTTTAAAACGAAGCCTTAATAATTGTAATCATTTTTATAAAATGCTAATAATGCCAAAGAAACCATAAATTTTTTAATTTATTAAAAAAAAAATACTTGACTATAATCCTTTAGTCAGGATTACAACCTAGCTTCTCACACCACCCATGTTGTCTGTTTTAATTTTACACATGAGTCACTGCACATACTGTTTAATGAGCTGGGGTTTGAAGCACAGGTTTTCGTCTTATAAGCCAGCACACTACCTACTAGAATATATATTTTTTTTATTAACGAATTATATAATCGTGAATTTTTTTAAGAGCTTGAGAACTTAAAATGATAATTTTATACAGAAATATTTTTGGAATGAATTTTTTTAGTTTAATCTTGTAGATAATTTCAATGTATTTTAAATTATGATTTCTAGCATTTGTTTATCGTAACTACGAGTTACATAGTTCATGCAGTTTTTCAAACAAATCGGGTTGAGTATTGGATTCCAATACTACAAGAATTGGCAGAATACAACAATGACTTCACAAGATCCCATAAAAATTAATACAGAGCTGTCAAATGGCTCGAGTATGAGGGTTTAAGAAGAGGCCCACTTTTGAAAAGATTTTCCAATAAATCGATTGTTAAGCCCACTGTATGGCAAGTTGCCGTCTCGTTGGAAATTCAATCTGTATGGCTCGGTAGGGCAGTTTCTTGCACATTTCAAAAGAACTATGCAGCGATGAGGCCCCCTCCCCCCTTGTAAACATGTTAACCGCATCAGACAGTCAATTTTAATATTCTTTTAGGCCTGAATTGAATGACATATGCTTTCAACAGGACAGCGATACGTGGCACACAGTTCATGCCACATTGAATATCCTGCACGAGTGATTGAAAGGATGACCATCTTACGTGAAGATTTTGTGAACTGGCCACTGAGATCGTGCGATTTGACCTCGGACGAATTTTTCGTGTAGGGTTTTCGTAAGCCACATGTGTACCACATGCGAATAAGCCATAAACCACAGCAGCGAACATAATCCATGCCATCGGTCAACCTGATTTTAGAGTTTGGAAAATTGGACATTTCGGAAGCGCTCCACCCAGCCAAGTCTCGCGATGAGTGAATACGAAATTTCCATATCGCACTTACATACATACATAATTGGTCATTACACCCCTTCAGTCAGGATTACGATTATGTCGCGTGTGTTAATTTTCCAAATGGGTGGCGGGACCTACAGTTTAAAGTCGACTACGAACTTTTCATGGCAATTTTTTTACTCTCAGAGTTTTTGCCCGAAATCTGCTGAGAGGAAGTCGGCGAAGAAATATTTTTTCGTATTCCGTTTAGTTCGAGATGGCTGATCTGGCGTCTGAACCTTGGCCTTATGTCTAATAAACCAATACACTTCTTACTAGACTACGGCGACTCACACACACTTAGTTTTTTTTTTTTAATTTAAAGGTAGGAAGTGCTCAAAAAAAAAGAACCTCGAGTATATTATCGACCTCAATTCATATGTATATTTTACAGTTTTCAAGTAATTTAAAATGCTTTTAAATAAAACTTAATTATCACACGGCAGGATAATCAATTCCTATGGCACTTTAAGCTTTTGCAAGATTATATTCTCCTCCACTACACCAACTACAGCCAATAATTTATGCCCAGAGCTATGAATGTTGTCTCTACATTGCAATGGCATTGGAAATATTTAATCTAATAAATGTCATAAGAGACCATCAAACATACAGGAGGCAAATGGACAGACCAAAAGACAGACAGACATTTAACGAATGCATTAAGCAGAATTTTTAATTGAAGTGGCTAAACAAACAATACAAACGGCTTGCAAATGTCCACCTTCCATCACTTTTAGTATTTTTTTCTTCCTTTTTTTTCTCGATTTTTATCTCATACCCAGAGACACAACGAGCATTAGAATTATTGCATATAAGACTTATAAATGGCTTTGAAAGCCAATTACAGTGTGTTACTGCCATCTATACATAGGGCTTAGGAAAGTGCTTTTAATGTATCATGTATAGTACAGTCAAAGCACCCTGTACTTATGGTGTGTTGTTGTACACCTATTGCCGCCTATATTAACATCAAAAGGATGTAACTTTAGCACACAAAGATCGTTTTATAAAAACCAGAAAAAAATTTACAGAGACATAGCATAGAAGGCAACAACAACAACAACAGCAACATGAAAACTACAAAGGATGTCTATAAATTCCTTTTTACAATCATTGTACCCGGTCTATAGTTTGAAATCAACATAAAAACTGCATTAATAATGCATTTATAAGGTAAATAACAAAACCAACAGCAATAACAACAGTAACAGTAACAGCAAAGATAACATTAACCACAGGCCTCAGGAGTTCAAATAAAAAAATTAAAAATAAAAAGAAAAAACTGATGATGAAATACAATAAAAATGTAAATATTGTCGTCATCAGCAGCATCATATTGCACGAATACAACAAAAATTCAATTCAATTCAACTCAACTCAATTAGTATACAAATAATAGCAGCCATAATGAATGAAACCCCATATTATAATGGCAACGATGCTACACCAGAGTAATACAGAGGAGCACATATTGAATTCATGCGATTTCCGCTAGCCTTTACGCCAGGATATTGAATAATTAAATATTAAAAAACCGCAAAAATATAACAAATAAAATTGTGGTTATGCTTTTTTAATTAAAATACAATACGAAGCGTTACCAAATGGCAAAGAAAAAAGTGATAGAAAAAGATTAAATGCAGACATCAGATGTGAGATTTACATATGTACAATACTTAAATCATATTGGCAAGAAAGAACAACTGTTGAAATTTAGGTTAGGCGAGGTAAGCTGGCAGACCCTTCTTTTTAGGAAGGCAAGCATTTAGGCCCACTGTAATACCACAATTAATTCTACCCGGGGATCAAACATTCTCTAAAGGAAACCATCCCCAGTCCAAAATAAATCTTGCTGTTGAAGCAATCCTTATATTAGAGAGGTAAAATACAGTCTCTTCCTCTTCCTCAGACCCACAGTACTGGCAGAAGTTATTTGCGGAATGAGAAATCTTTTCGCATGCCTACCTATGACCCGTAAGGATCGCAATTTTGCGATGGATGGCCACGTGATTTATGGACTGAAGTGAGTGAGTCCTTTTCCTGTCCATATGAGTCCAGCAGAGTCTAGCAATTTTGTACATACCCTGCTGTCGCTGATGAGATTGAGCCTTCTCGTAAAACGAGTGGACAATATTCAAATTAACTGAGACATTCTGAATACCTATGCCCTGTAACATGTCGGAGATAGCGAACTCCGTGCAATTTCCAACGATATCCCGGAAACCTTATGAGAGTTATCTTTGAATAAACGATAATTTCTCTCAGAAATCCTGGGTATTCATGGACAAGGACGGACGTTGGAACTACATTCATTAGGGACTAACGTAAATCAGAGTAAATCAAGGAATTTTCAGGATAAATTTCAGGACTCAACAAGCAATTCCCCGCTTTTAAAAATTCCATAAGCTCTGCTCGGAAATTTACTTAAAAAAATATCTATACACAGAAAGAAAAACGGCGTGCTAAAATCAACTTTTCTATTCTCAATTTAAGCCAAAAAACGTGCTTGAAAAATTAAGCCCGTCTTGGCTATTATTTGCTTAAAACAAGCAAAAAACAGGATTGATGTGAAAAACTAAACCTTATATTACTAAAATCAACACTAAAAAGCTCAAATCTATCTAAAAAAAGTGTAATTTTGACTTATTTGTTATTTGAGTTATGGAATTGTGGGTTTTAAGTTCAAAAGTAAAAATTTTAATAATTCTCATTTAGTTCATGTGTTTTATACAATATATATCCAACAAAATGTCGTATTTTTCGCAAGTTGCATTTCTTTGGTAGATGACTTGGATTATTCCGGTCGATGACTTGCATTTTTTTGTGTAGATGACTTGCATTTTTTTCAAATCAATCGATTTTAGGATTAAATCAAGTACGAGTTCGAGCTTAAATCAAGTTCAAAATTCTTGAAACAAGCTCTTTTTTTGGATAAATTTAGATTTAAATCAAGTATAATTTAGGGCTTAAATCAAGTTCATTGTGCTCGAATAAAGTACGATTTGCCTCAATTCGATCCCATTTATAAGTTAATCTAGCCTAAATCAACTTTATAATTCTTGAAACAAGTGCGCTTAAGGATTACTTCTGATTCTCTTGAATCAAGTACGAATTCGATCTTAAATCAAGAAAAAATATGCTTAAACTAGTGTTGAGAATCCCGGGATCCCGGGGTCCCGAAATCCCGGGATCCCGCAGTTTTTAACAATCCCAAAATCCCGGGATTGATCACTTAATCCCGGGATTTGACTTTTTAAGCCGCAATGAAAAAAATTTTATATTAGAACTCTCACTAATTCGAATTTCCAGAAATTAGAATCTGTTGTTTCAATGCATTAACCGCTATGAAATTAGAAACAAAACTTCAAATTGATATTTTTTTTTTTGAGATGTAAACACTTAAATTAAAATTAAATTAAAATCACCAGAAGCAGATGGACCACCAACAAAAAAAAAACTAAACCATTAACAGAGTATTTTCCTATGCTGGGGCTAGAAGACAGATCACTTTCTACTACATTTGCACGACTAACAGCCCTTGATGGGATTTCAATTAACGTTATATGCCGCTCTAGTGACTTACGTGCAGGTCTTACAGCAATGGGATTTAAAGTTTACCTACGACTGTCAACACAGTCCGCTAAATGGTTGTATATTACAGCAACAAAATAAGATGTCATGCAAAAGTATGTTACGGCTGAATTTGGAAAGCAACTAACTCTAATAAAAGACTATAAAACTAGGTGGAGCAGCCTTTTGTTAATGCTGGAACGTCTTTATTTATTAAGAAATTGTATACAAAAGGCATTAATAGACATAGGTCCACCTGAAGGTGAATATTTTGCTTTATCCAAAGATGAGATTAATATGGTATCCGCAATCATTAGTGTTCTTATCCCAGTTAAAGCAACAGTTGACGCCCTTTGCCGTCGGGATGCTAATCTGTTCACGGACGATGTTGCCATAACTTTTATGTTAAAAAAACTTAAAGATGCTAACAACGTTATAAGTCAAAAACTACATTCAGCCCTCATCCATCGCATGCAACAAAGGAGAACAGATATCAGTGGGGTACTTCAGTATCTGCACAATGGTAGAACAAATGTTCAGTCCGAATCCGAAACAGAGTTCGTAACGGTTCCTTCTTCCATAAAATGTCGCAAATTAATAGTTGAGTTACTGCTTCAAGTCCAGCTAAATCACTTCTAATAGCTTCTGAGTCAGAAGTTACACCTTCTTCTTCAGCCAGTGTAGAGTCTGAACGTGCTTTTCCTGCAGCTGGATTTTTCACAACTAATATAAGAAGTCGTTTGAGCGATGAAATTTTGGATGCTCTGTACTTCCTCAAAACGTATTTTAAAAATAATAATAAATAATAACATATCGCACTTGATCAACAAAAGAGTATATATCTATAAAAACAATTTACTCTTTATAATTAATTTAAAAATGTGAAAAATTAAAAATAAAATAAATTTTCTTACAATTTAATAAATTCTTTCTTATAAACCTATTTTTGGATGTGTCATGTTATTAATTTTATTGAAATAATATGTTAATATCTTTCAAGAACAAATTTTTTAAAATCCCGGGATAAATCCCGGGATCCCGGGACTAGGTAAATGAAATCCCGAAATCCCGGGATTGAAAATATAGAGCGGGATTGCCAACCCTAGCTTAAACCAAATACATGATGAGATCACTTTGATCCCAAAAAGGCTTAAATCACGCTAAAATCAACACTTTTGTACTTGGCTGATTCGGCCTTGATTCAACTCTTTTGTACTTGATTCAAGCCAAACCGTACTTACCGTACTATTGTGACCGATATGGATTGATTCAAGCCCGGATGGCTTGATTCTTTTTTTCAGTGTATTCGCGAAGTCAACCAGATTGTAATAAAAAAAATATCAATCCAAAAATATTTCTATCTTGCGAAATTGCCGTAGTCTAGTAGATAGTGTCTCGTCTTATTATGCCAGAGCCTGTGGTTCAAATCCCAGCTTAGACATTTAGAACAAAACGAAATAAAAAAAAATATTTCTCTCGTGGCTTTCTTCTCAGCAGTCTTCTTCTGAGAGTAGAATAAAATTGTCATGAAAAGTTCCCCAAAAAATTTGTCCCCCGCAGTCGGTAATCCTGACTTAAGGGAACAAGTTTTGTCCCAAAACTTTAAAATACGAAATAATAAGGAGTCCGTGATTGTCGTGACCGTTAAGAATGAAAATGCAGTCAAAGTGGCACTGCGATCTGTGAAAATAACTGTGTTTCGGGTAATAAATTTATTGAAGCCGTTAAAGAAAGAGAAGTAACGAGTATCTGGGTTTGTTTGCGACTGTAAAAAATCTTCGATGAAAATATCGGGAATCTGTGGAATTTTTATCAACGAAAAAAGATTGTGTAACACCTGACAGAAAGTTTACAGTTTAGTGATGCAAAACCGAGAAAGAATTGTTGCCAAGCAAAAGGATTCAACCTGTTATTATATTCAAAATAAATCAAATAGTCTAATGTCAGTTCAGCAGTCGATTTCAAAAAAAAATCATTTTCTTAAAATTAAATTCTGTGCCAATGTTTTTATCATTTACCTTCGTAATCAGTACAAATTTAGAACAAATTATAATGAAACAAACCTTTACTTTATCAAACCATTCCCTCACATAAAATGTCGTATAAAAAAAACGGAAATATAAAACAATTGTGAAGGGCAAATCAATGTCAATGTCTAAATAAAATTTATTGACCACAATTATGTGCTTCAAATTAAAAAGGAAACAAAAAAAAAAAACGAAAAAATCTATTGTCCTGCTGTCACTCACAAAATAGGTGCTTGAAAGTTATTGAACATAAAAACCATATTTTTTTAAGTTTCTCAATTAAAATAAAATAAAAAAATTAATTATTTTTTATATTAAACATTAAATATTAAATAAATTAATTGCATTTGTAATGAAAATTATGTTGGAAAATTAAAGTCAAATTGAAATGAATGGAAAATACTTTGACGAGTGAATGTCAATCATGTTATCTTTTTTTTTTTTTTTGTTTTTTATTGCTTCAATCATTCTTTGCTTTGTTATTTTCTGTGTACATTTTTGTTTATATTTATGGACTGAAATATAAAATCTCTTACCATTTGATGGTCCAGCATAGGCAATTATTAAAGCAGTCAGCAGGAGTGATCCCAATACAATGCCAGCCACTAGGAGGGCACGTTTTTGTGAACATACGGCGACACCATTGCGTGTTTGCCGTCCACCACTTGATTCGCCACCTGAAACAAATGAAAATACTTTAACAATAAAACAACTGAAACGCCAAATAATGAATAAAAACGACAATATTTTTAATTAAAAATGTATAAGAGGGGGACGTATGGTATGGAAAAAAAGTAATACAGAACAGAACTTCATTTGCTTGTATAACTCGCATATGTGGTGCAATGAAGGAAATAAAATTATTTTTTTTTTTAAATTCAAATGGTTTTCACAGTTGAAGTGTTTAAAAAATTCTGAAATTTTATGTTTGTCGTTAGAGTTATGGCTTTAAAGAATCCAAAATTCAATTGGCCATTAAAACAGGTACGCAAGGGAATAACAGGCAATTTTTTTTTAAGTGAATGAGTTTCGGTTTTCTTTTTTCAGCAGTTCGATTTTTATCTTACCCTTAACAGCTGATATTGACTTTCAAGGTTGAAATTTTGGTTGGTTTGGCCTTGTTCGAGAGGTACATTATGTATCTCCAAAATAAAGTCTGGTTGGATTAAATCGCACAATCTGAGGAGCCAATGGTGTGTCACAAAACGTGACATAATTTATCCCCCAAACTAACATCTCAATAGTTTTATAGAACCGCCTATCGTGAAGCCATAGGTTAGGCTTAACTGACAGCTATTATAACCGATCCCATTGTAACAACGATATTACTTATTCCGTCATACGAGTATACATAATTACACCTCCTGGTTGGCATCTCTCAACCATCTCGATAGTCTTAAGAAGAATTTTTTTGAATTTTTAAACTTTTTGCAAATCGCATTTGGCCAGACATATTTTGCCACTAAATTAGGGCTACCCAAGTATTCTTCTTAAGTTCTCAATCGTAGAACAATGACTGCGAAGATATTCTGTAGTCTTCTGTTCTTGTGGCATAGGCACATATGCCAACCAAGTCTAATTCTTCTATTTTAGGAAACAAAACGTAGGTAATCAAGCACGGTTTCATGCTGTATTGACTATAACGTTGTGATTTTTATCGTTTTCGAGGAAGTATCAGCGAATAATGCTTGCCGTTCACAAAACGCACGAAACAGTGCATCTTTCAGATGTATTCGCACAAAGTTTGTCAATTCTGTTTGAGAAAAAAATAAGATTCGTCAGCGAACATAGGAATTCACAAAATTTAATAAAAAAAATATTCCACGATTTACAGGCATTGTACGTTTGTATTTTATAATGTATTTTATATGGTAGTGTCGCTCTAATAAATTATGTTATTGTATATAGTAGAATATTGAATTTGCAGGATAATAATAGAATATAATAAAATAAAATTTATTTCCTTTTCACTTGAGACAAACTATCATCTATCTTTAACAAATGATTTCTTTTTTATTAAAATCATTTTGTTTGTTTGAAATATTTAGAATATCTGGTGATCAAAATATATATAGTTTTACCTGATAAAAATGCACAATCATCCAGATCAGGATCATTTGTCATTTCGATACGTTCACGTCGCCAAACTTTAGAACCTCTTTGGCCACCGCCAACGATCGAAATCTTAACGGGGCCACTACCGCTTTGTCTTCCTGCCAATACGTTCGTTTATAATTTTGGCCAAAATGCGACAATTTTGTTCAACTTATTCACATTAATTCGCACTCACACACACTTCTCACTTCTAATTAAAATGATTTTTTTGAAAAAAAAAATATTTTTTTGAGCGATTAAAATAAGTTTTATTGCTTGAATTATTTTTGTTCTTGTTGTTGTTGTTATTGATTTCGTTAACACCAAATCAAGAGAAAATCAAAATTTATTTTAAGAATCCCTCAACGATTTTTTGGTAGTGCCTTAATATTTCTTTTTTTTTCATTTTTTCTAACACGACAACAGACAATTTTATGATTTTGAAATTTTTCATTTATTGCCATAAATTGTCACATGAAGTTAGCAATTGTTACAAGCCACAAAAAATTGGAAACGTCGTGCTGTGGTGGTGGTGGTTTATTATAAAGAAGGACAATCTAAGAAAATCAAACTTTTGTGGATAGACCATTGACAGTTATTTACAGTTGATTTTTATTCTTTTGTTTTTTTTCTTTTTGATTTTCTTTTACGACCATATTTACTAAAGATGTTACCAGCAACCACCAATAATCAAAACGCTCTTCGTAAATTATTCATGTTATCCACACCCCTAACTGAAAAGAAAGTTTTCCACTTTGTTTTTCTTCTTTTTTTTTGTACCTTTAAAGACGCATCATTAAAATCCTTTTTTGATAATCTACACCCTATACTGGGAAACAGTGTGTTTGGCTTGCTAAAAGATTTGAAATATTGTTTAACGGGAAAGGTACCTTAGTCAAGAGGGTTGTTTAAGGGTAAGATTATTACTACTGACCCCCTGATAAACCAATATTCTTGAATTATATTAAACAAAGCGAATGCATAAGAAAATTCTCGAAAATCTGTCGTTCGGAGTTGACTTTGAACTGTAGGTCCCTCCACTTATGAATAAAATTAACACACGAACATATGTGGTGTGAGAAGCTAGGTGGTAACCCTGACTTAAGGGTTGTAATGACCAATTATGCATGTATTATTATGTATGAATGCAGAAGAACATTCCAACAAAGCTTTCTAAGAGTTTCCTTGCGAGTTACTAAATCATGGCCTGATGTTGTCCTGATAAAATTTATTTCCTCTCTATTGGTGAATATTATGAGCAACTGCTTAAATTATCCAATTGTAGATATTATTTACACTATGTACTGACCAAAACATCAACCCAAACATAAAATAAACCCTTACCGATCGTGAATAATGGATTACCCACTATTTGCATGGTCTAATTGAGATTGTTAGGTTAGGTTAGGTCGGAGTGGTAGCTCTGAATATCACAAAGCTCACTTGAGCACGCATAGCGGCCCGTTGTGATGCCACGGGTGAACTCAGTCCCTATACTAACCAAGTTCCACCAAAATCAAGGAAAAGGAAGAAGTTGGTCAGCGCAAGGGCTGCACAACAAAAGCACGACTATCCCGCACTGGAAAACCAGCCAGAAAGTTTGATGAAAGAAGCTTTATCCTTGATGTCAATAGATGATAGCTCCGTTAAGCTGACAAGGAATGGGGCGCCAAATAACCTATATCTACACCTAGCAAGAGACGGGCACTGACAAAGAAAGTGAACAACAGTCTCCTCTTCCTCAGCAGACCTGCAACCACGGCAGAAGTCGTTGAAAGGGAGCCTCATTCTTTCCGCGTGTCTACCCATGACGCAATGACCTGTAAGCACGGCCACTGTAGTCGAGATGACATCACGACCGAGACCAAGTAATCGGTTGGTACGCCTTCTATCCATCTTGGGCCAGGTGAGTCTAGCGGTGGAGCAGGACTCCTCATTGACCCAGGATAGGTTGGCGATCATTGAGATTGAGATTGTACATCATTCACAAACAAATTACCTTTTGCTTCAGAAAAGGATACTTGCAGTCATCAGCGATTCTTAGACAGAAATTTTGGGTGTTTACTCCACATCAAACCACATCTATGCATCGCTAAGGACAATCGATTTTACATCGATTTATTACAAAACACATCGCATTGCTAGAATTTTGTAACAAAATGGAAGGAAAAAATCAGAATGTATATATTGCTGTGTACTTGTAAGGACAGTAAAGTACCACATACAGACTATTTGTTGTATGTACTTCTCTCTCAATCTTTATTAGATATCCGTAAAATGTTTTCCACAATCCTGTTGACCTGACAAACTTCAGGATGCTATTCGATGTCAATAAGGATAGCTGCACACTCCTCTTCCTACTCCCTACTTTCATTAGAAAGGTTCTGGCATCATTAGCGGCGGATTCTTACATGACTTGCGCATAACTTCGCCTCCGTCTGCACTTCCTGTTTAAACTTAATTGAGCGCATCTTTCGATGCCATCAATTTTCGCTTGGAAGAAACTCGTGAGTTTCTCTTAAATATGTTACTCTATGACCGAACAACCCCGCTTCAGTCCCACAACATGTTCTTGACCCATACTACAGAATAGTTCCTTTCTTAAAAGCTTACGTACGTTGAAACGAAATTATTCCTTTCATTCATTCTCGTTGCGAAGTATTTCTCGTTTTGACGTATATACTCGTACTGTCTGGGCCATTGCGTTTATTAGGCCACAATTACTCCTGATGAATGTCTCGTTAGCCTATTATACTAATCATAGTTCCCATGGCTCTGATTATCGCTATCATATGCAACGGACTTAAATCCAACATAGCCTCCAGCTCCATTTTAGAACACGTTCTTATTGCCCGCGAAACCGATTTTTATTTATTGTAGTATGTTAACTTGTTGCTTATAAATATTGGTTACTTGCTTACTTATTTCGGCCTTACAACCCTTTAGTCAGGATTACCACTTAGTTTCGCACACCAGCCATGTTGTATGTGTTATTTTTATCCAAGACTCGCAAAGCCAACAGTCGGATCCGTGTACGAGACTTGAAGAATTTCAGAGAAATATTTCTTCAGAGAAAATATTTTTGGTATTGTTTTAAATTTCTAATAAGTCAAACACAACTACTACTAGATTACGGAAACTTTAACATATATTAACAAGGTTCATTACATACATAATTAGACATTACAACCCTTCAGTAAGGATTACGGCCTAACTTCCTATACAACTTATGTAGTGTGTGTTAATTTCATACATGAGTGGCGGGATCTACTGTTTAAAATCGACTGCGAACATCAGATTTTTGATAAACTTGTCATGGCAACTGTCGCTGAGAGTAGCTTTTGCCAGAATACTGCTGAGAGGAAGTCGCCGATGAAATATATTTTCATATTTCGTTTTGTTGGAGATGTTTGACCAGGCGACGTAGATATCTCAATTTTAATTAGTTACATGGATAGTGTGATTTGGTCTTTCAAAATCGAACAGTTCAAATCATGATATATCCTTCCTTTGTAAATTCTTTTAATTCTTAAGTTTCGATTTTTAAATTTCGACTCTATAATGATACCCAAATTTCTCACTTTCTTTATGTTTCATAGTTTAAGAAGCATAAGTTTTTCTTGTGTCCAAAAGTTTTCCAAACTCAATTTATTACCGTAACTACATATTTTCAAGGTTATTGGCAGCTGCCTTAAACTGCAATGTTTAAGTTCAATAAAAATACAAACAGAAACAGAAACAAAAACTTGTTTTAAAAGTTAATTATCGAATTAAAAAGTTAAAAATGAAATCGTTTTACATCGTCAACAACAAAACTGATGGTGCAAACCTTAGGGATACTGAACTGACAAGCCCTTGTAGACCGAAGGAAGACCATCCCTATTAAGTGTTTCTCTCCTTGTTTTTTAACTGTCTTAATAATATTTGTGCCGGTTAAAGAGAAAAGAAAAAACGGTAAATCCTAGAAGAGACGACAAAAAATGTGCTTAACTTTTATTGCTGCATGTGTATGTCTGTATGTATGTATGTCTGTATATGGTATGTGTTTAGTCATAATGGTCGGAAATGTAAACAAATACTACGAATAACGTATAACGTAGTAACAGAGAGGGAGATAGACAATAGTGTCTATAGCACTGGCAGACAGCCAGCCATGCAGACACAAAAGCAGCCAGTAGACAGACGATATGCTACTCATATACCATAGTGTTCCAAAAAAAAAAATGTAAAAAAAGTGAATCTTTTTTTTTATTCTTAAATATTAAACAAACATACAATCATTATTTAAGCCTTCAACTGGAACAAAATACAACCGAAAATATCAACAGAAAACTCTCAAACCTCTCTACTACAAAGCGTGTCTCGCCCGGCAACGAGAAATAACCAACGAACCATCTCATCTATGCAGTCAACTTAACTTTATCCATCTCTAGCCCAAGCATTTATAATATATTGTCTGTGATATTATAGTGTGGCACTAATGGTGATGCCAGTGCTGCTGCTGCAGCTGCATACAGCAATCAAAGATTATAAACGTGGTTGGTATAGTAGAGATACAACCACCGTATACATACATTCGTATACCGTTTTTCCCCCAAATGTATACGATTATAAATGGGCATCATGTGAATTGTTATTGTATTATGCTCTCATTTAAGTTTGCTTTTTTGTTGTTGTTCTTATTGTACAAGCAAATATATCCTTGTATCCATTGTATGCAGTGTATCCTTGCTCTTGCCATCAAATCCATTGCCTGGTTTTTCAATGTCGTATTGAATTGGTTGTCTGTCGGTTGTTTGTTTTGTTTTCTACACTTTTCGTTTTTTTTCCTCTACATTTTCTTTTTCTGTATTCGGCATTCAACAATACGTATACAAAAACAACAGCCGGGTTTTTGGGGATATTTGGTTGTAACGAGGCAACCACCCAAACAGTCAGCCACCCTTCTATGAAATCTTGTATACTTTGGTCTCTTTTGAATGATATCCAGATCACCATGGGTTAATATGCAGCATTTGCAGTAATTAAACTGTTGGGCAGTCAAAGAAATGGGCGTTAAAGAAATGAAGGAATTTCAGCCTTTAATCCAGGGCAAAACATTTCCGTTCCATTTTGTTAAGAAGCATGAATTTAAACTTAAAATAAACGTAACACTGGCATTTCACTTAGCAATTGCAAAAGTTTTAAACCACTTGCACGTATGTACGAGCAAGCTTGAAAGTTTGTTTTTTTCTGGGTCTAAAATTTGAACTAACTCTGTGATATTGAGAATCGGCATGAGTGATTCCACAGAGGTCTTTTTCAATGGCAAATCATGGAGAAGATTTTCAAATTGATGCTTTGTTTGTACTTCCGTTTACAACAATGGATAAATGGACGCCATGTGTTCGTGTCCGTTAATCCAAAAACGGAAATATAAGACGATAAAAGAAAACAGGTCAATCTCTCTCTAGGTTCAGGGAATAAAGAATCAGGATTTTACGTGACCAAAAGATTTATGGATCATCTATGGTTGCAGAAATGAATCGCTGCTAAGGCTCAATATACCCAACATGAAAATGGTAATTGGCTTCCTAATGGTTGCTCATGAGGATGTAAAATAAATACGGACTTCTGCAAGCTATATCTGTGGTAGTGGAGAGGAAGCTGTTATTGGAAGAAGAATGCACACAAGGGGCGGGATTTTGTAGAGAATTTAAATTTTCTGTCGAAAGTCAGTAATCAGGCTGCCCTAAGGTTTATTATCAGTTTACCCTGGTAGAAGGATTAGCGCGTAGCTGATCTAACTACTTTATTCTGTATCTTTCCTTTCACTTTCCCTATCAATGCCCATTCTTTTACTTCTTTCCTTTGCCTCTTATAGGACGATCAAAATGGATACACGATCTTAAACTCAAGAATGATAAACTAAAGATTACGCCTTGCGCATGATTTCCCGTTAGATGACGTAGTTGGGCTATTTTAAAGGTTTCCAAGTCTTTTTCATATGTGAAAATTAACATTTCTTCTGAAAAATGTGTGCACTACATGAAAGTAGTTGGCAGCCCTGCAATATAACTTACATTATCATTAGCCAATAGGAACACAAGTTGCGTGACGTCATTGATTCAACATGCGCAGAAAGTTTTAATTTTGTGTGCGTGATGGCGTAATCTTTAGTTTATCATTCTTGCTTAAACTTACTTGCATACCTAACGCATATATAATGATTTCCGCCAGGCATATCAAATTGAAGTCGCCGTAGTCTAGTAGATAGTGTGTTGGCTTATTAGACGTGAGCTCACGGTTCAAACCACAGGTCAAACATTTCCAACAAAACGAAATGAGAATAAATAAATTTGCCATAAAAAGTTTTTCAAAAAAAATCTGTCATTCGTCAATCAACATAAGTGGCGTGAGCTAGGTCGTAATCCTAACTGAATGATTGTAATGACTAATTATGTATGTTATGTATGTGCATCAAAATACCACTTATGTCAAGTGTGTTAAGCATTCTCCAGAAAATATGAACCTGTGACAATAAGTCTGGAAATTGCTCCTATCTAGACTGAAGGTTGACTTCTATTACAATTGAGAGGTGCTGTATCATTAAGTTTGTGAATAAGAGTGTGATTTAAGAAGAATCAAACGGAGTTTGTGCCAAAAAAAAGAAAAAGCCATGGTTTCGAATTGATCTCTTTTTCTCAGATGTAGTTTTTCTTTAAATTTTGAATGATTTTTTGATAAATTTAAGTTTTTTACTCAAAAAATAAAAACTACTGGGACTACAGCATTGACAACTTTGCTGTCAGCAAATATCAAAACGTCATATTCCGTAGATAATATAGCTTTAGTTTCATTTCTCACAATTCATTATATAAACAGGACCACTGTGCAGTGATGGTATGTATGTATGTATGTACGTTTGTATATTTAAATTTTATTTAAGTTTTATGTTGCCGACGGCTGCATCATGCTCTCCATCCTCCCTCTCTGTCGCTCATTCCATCTCCATCACTGCATTATCAACAACATGGTAAAGCAGGTAACGAGAAGATGAGGGTGAAGTTAAAGAATTGAATGCCCGGTAACATGTATTCAGAGAAATTCATATCATTTGGGAGTTTTTATGTAAATCCAGCATTCTAATAATAATAAATAGAGTTGGATAGTAGAAAAATAAAAGATCAAATAAACCGTAACTAATGCCAAAAAATGGGGAACTGATTTCGTTTTTATTTTTTAAGTGTTAATTATAAGTAATTTTTCATAACAATTTCTCTCCTGCTTCTCTATGTTTTCCACTCGTACTTGCTCTCTCTCTCTCACACTCCTTGGGACAACAGTACGTATTATCAATGTTTATTCAAGCCATATTGCAGCAGTGTAATGCAGTTTAGCTTTGAAGTTTTTGTTTTTTGTTTTTGAATTTTTGTTTTTGTGTGATGTGTGTGTATATGTATATGTATGAGTATGAGAGAATTTTATTTCTTTGTTTTGCTCACTTAAGTGCTTGTATTTAATTGGTATATGCAAGTATTTAAATTTTATATTAGTTTATGTGCGATTTTGAGAGCAGAACGATGGTTAGTAATTAATTAAATACATAACTGTAAATTGTAATAAATGAAATGTAATAATTATTAATTTGTAGTACAAGGATATCCATAATTTTATACTGAAAATGGCAACAAGTTATTGAACATCTGCAGAAATTTGAGCAAGATTTCTCCAATTACTAAATTGGGTTGATTTAGCATTAAATGAGCAAAACATATTGTTGGTGGTTAGCAGTGTGCGGTATTAAATAAAGGCTGTTTTTTTATGACGTGCATTGTAGTTTCAGAATAAAGGAATATACTGGCCAAGTATTTGGACTCTACAGAGAACACTGTGTTAGGACCAATAATGATTTCAAGTTATAACGCAAACATAAACACGTTTAGTGTTTATTACGGAAACTTGAACAAAAAACTCGAAAAACATAAAAGAAATTACTTTATTAGACTAGATTAAACAAAAACCAATTAAATTGTAATTACCAAGCAACAAAAAAATTCCACACGAAGTCTCCGTGGTCTAGTAGGTAGTGTGTTGGCTTATTAGACGTAAGGCCTCGGTTCAGACATCTCCAACAAAACGAAATATGAAAAAATTTTCTTCAGCGACTTAGGTTAGGTTATGGCAAATACTCTGAGAGTAAATAAAATTGCCATGAAAAGTTTCTCAAAAATCTGTCGTTCGGAGTCGACTTTAAACTGTAGGTCCCGCCATTCATGGATAAAAACATAAGTGGTGTGAGAAACTAGGTCGTAATCCTAACTAAAGGGTTGTAATGACCAATTATGTATGTATGTATAAAAATACCATAAAAGTTGGAATAGAATAACTATAAGAAATCAACCGTGAGATTCTAGAAGTTGCCAATACTAACTTAATTGGTCATTTAAAGATTTTTGTGAGAATAACGACCGAGTTTCTCACATCATCCGTGTAGTGTACGTTAATTTTAATACAGGAGTCGTAAGACCTATGGTTTAACGTCGACTCTGTATGGCAGATTTTTTGAAAACTTTTCATGGCACTTTTTTTTACTCCCGGAGTTTTTGCCAGAAGACTGCTGAGAAGAAGTCGTCGAAGAAATATTTTTTCTTTTCTCGTTTTGTTGGAGGTGTCTGAGCTGGAGATGGAACTACGTATTCTCCTCCAATAATGCAACACACTACCCTCTAGACAACGAATACTCGGCCTAATGGTAACCTTTATTAGCTGGTCTAATAAAGTTTAAATTTCTTTCTTTTCTTTTTTTGAACTATTTAGAGGATATAATAGCCGTTGGTGAAATTCTGAGTTGCCAGAAGCATAATTACGACACTCTTTAACATAAGATATAATGGAACGTATTGCTCAACTTGGACAGTGTCCTAATAGCTCTCAAAGAGCATGCGATATATACAGAAACCGGAAATAATTACGTTTTTTGCATAATTTTTCTTTTAGTCTGCATATAGGCATGTCATCCATCTTCATTGAAATTTAAGTGTGAAGTTTGAAGATACATTATCTTTAATTCCATTCGAACATGTTGGTTTTTTTTCTTTTTATTCTGAAAATTCCATGTAAATAACCTTGACAATGGCATATCGTGTTAAACAGTTACAAAATACCCACTTCAATTAGCCGAAAACAATTAAAATAACACGAACGCAACACGTTCTCTTGCCAACAGATAATTGCTGAATGAATAACAAACAACAACAGCAGCAAATTAATTATGCGTAAATTGTTCTCACAAACACACGACAACATGCCATGCATGTATGCGTTTATGCAATGCATGCATACATTACATGAAACGAAAGTGTGTGCGATAAAGTAGTACACAAACAACACATACATATACACATTAATTTACAAACACATTTACTATATTAATGTCAATGTCAACAGGATAATGGATACAACAAAATGCTGTTATTGTCTAAAATGTAAAGAAAAAATAATAATAATAACGACAACAACAACAACAAAACCAACAGCAGCAATAGAAGCAAAAGCATCTTTAGAGTAAAATTTTATCTCTGTTTACATGTTACGTATACATCCCCTCTCACTCACTATGTACATACTTCACGTACATGTAAAAGATAAAACCAAAGGCGGGAAAAATGTTGAGCAAAATGTGAGTGGAAAAGAAGAAAAAAAACGAATCAAAAATTCCATGTAATAAAAGTTAATAGAAAGAGCAAATGTTTAGGCGCCTAATTGAAATATTAAACAAAATTTATATACACACAGAGACAAAAGATTACATACAGCACCAGTGTTGCAAAACTGAAATTTTGAAATGGTACTCGACTATAACTGAAATAGTACTTTTTTGCAAATATTTTTTCATTTCGTTTTGATGGAGATGTGTGACATTGGGTTTGGACCGTGGGCTCACGTCTAGTAAGCCCCCACACTAGCTACTAGACTATTTATTTATTTATATTTAATACACATACGGCATGGAACAGTAAAACTAACGACATATTCGTGTTTCTCATTTACAAAATAAAAGTAGGTGATACGGAACGTTACAAAACGTAAAAACCCCGTTTAGTAAAACATCGTCGGAACGTAATAGAACATACGTTCGTTTTCAGCATATGAAGAGCAATGTAAACGCTTACTGAAATTACATTACTGTTCGGCAAGCGTTCTCATTGCTTTTCGTATTCTAAAAACGAACGTACGTTTCGGGCACGTTTAGCTAACCGGGACTAAAGACTAGTTCAACCTTTCGCACTACGTTGAACATGTTGCAAATGCATTAATAGTAGTGTTTTTCATTTCCCAGACTTATTCATTTCCCGGGAAACCGGGATTGATTTTGAAATTTCTCGGGATCCAGGGAATTTCCGCTTAGAACATAAAATCATATATATTTTTACTTTGTTAAGTGTGTATTTTTTATTTTAAATTCATATTAATGAGATCAAAAACATAAAACAAAATAACAATAGAAACATATAAAAGGTACAGTTCTTTAAAAAAGTAAATAATTCAATGTATTTTAAAAACTAGTTAAAAATATATACATAAAACATAAAAAACTATATATCTATTAACATATTTATTTAATACTTTTAAAAGAGTTTTTAAAACCGACAATACGTTTATGGATTCATCTGAAAGTCGGTTTCTAATTTTGCTAACATATTGACAAACGAGAGAGAAAACTCTCTCGCTTTCAACAGATGTTGGCTTAATAGTTAACAATCCCTCTAAAAGATTTTTTATGTTTTCCGTTTGCTTACCATATTCTCCCAAAAATTTTAAGTCTTTTTTTATCGAACCGGTAGGTACATTTGCATTGATGCAGATATTTCACTAATGTTATTTATTGCATCGTTTAAAATGTCCTCAAAATTTTTATCTTCTAAAATATCATTATCATTGCTTTCTATTTCTTCTAATTCTATATTTTTTTCAGTAAAAAGACGGTTATAAATTTGTTCTGCATATAAAATAATTAAGTGTTTTAAAGCATTCGGAAAAAATTTATTATTTTTCCATTGTCCTCGCAAAAGCAATTGTCTTTGCAAAAGCAAAATTGTCTTTGCAAAAGCAAAATTGTCTTTGCAAAAGCAAAATTGTCTTTGCAAAAGCAAAATTGTCTTTGCAAAAGCAATTGTCTTTGCAAAAGCAAAATTGTCTTTGCAAAAGCAAAATTGTCTTTGCAAAAGCAATTGACTTTGCAAAAGCAAAATTTTCTTTACAAAAGCAAAATTGTCTTTGCAAAAGCAATTGTCTTTGCAAAAGCAAAATTGTCTTTGCAAAAGCAATTGTCTTTGCAAAAGCAATTGTCTCTGCAAAAGCAAAATTGTCTTTGCAAAAGCAATTGTCTTTGCAAAAGCAAAATTGGGTTTGCAAAAGCAAAATTGTCTTTGCAAAAGCAATTGTCTTTGCAAAAGCAAATTTGTCTTTGCAAAAGCAATTGTCTTTGCAAAAGCAAAATTGTCTTTGCAAAAGCAATTGTCTTTGCAAAAGCAATTGATTTGCAAAAGCAAAATTGTCTTTGCAAAAGCAAAATTGTCTTTGCAAAAGCAAAATTGTGTTTGCAAAAGCAAAATTGTCTTTGCAAAAGCAAAATTGTCTTTGCAAAAGCAATTGTCTTTGCAAAAGCTATTGTCTTTGCAAAAGCAATTGTCTTTGCAAAAGCAAAATTGTCTTTGCAAAAGCAAAATTGTCTTTGCAAAAGCAATTGTCTTTGCAAAAGCAAAATTGTCTTTGCAAAAGCAAAATTGTCTTTGCAAAAGCAATTGACTTTGCAAAAGCAAAATTTTCTTTACTAAAGCAAAATTGTCTTTGCAAAAGCAATTGTCTTTGCAAAAGCAAAATTGTCTTTGCAAAAGCAATTGTCTTTGCAAAAGCAATTGTCTCTGCAAAAGCAAAATTGTCTCTGCAAAAGAAAAATTTTGCAAAGACAATTGCTTTTGCAAAGACAATTGCTTTTGCAAAGAAAATTTTGCTTTTGCAAAGACAATTGCTTTTGCAAAGACAATTTTGCTTTTGCAAAGACAATTTTGCTTTTGGAAAGACAAATTTGCTTTTGCAAAGACAATTGTTTTTGCAAAGACAATTTTGCTTTTGCAAATACAATTGTTTTTGCAAAGACAATTTTGCTTTTGCAAAGACAATTTTGCTTTTGCAAAGACAATTTTGCTTTTGCAAATCAATTGCTTTTGCAAAGACAATTGCTTTTGCAAAGACAATTTTGCTTTTGCAAAGACAATTGCTTTTGCAAAGACAAATTTGCTTTTGCAAAGACAATTGCTTTTGCAAAGACAATTTTGCTTTTGCAAACCCAATTTTGCTTTTGCAAAGACAATTGCTTTTGCAAAGACAATTTTGCTTTTGCAAAGACAATTGCTTTTGCAAAGAAAATTGCTTTTGCAAAGACAATTGCTTTTGCAAAGAAAATTTTGCTTTTGCAAAGACAATTGCTTTTGCAAAGACAATTTTGCTTTTGCAAAGACAATTTTGCTTTAGGAAAGACAAATTTGCTTTTGCAAAGACAATTGTTTTTGCAAAGACAATTTTGCTTTTGCAAATACAATTGTTTTTGCAAAGACAATTTTCTTTTGCGAAGACAATTTTCTTTTGCAAAGACAATTGCATTTGCAAAGACAAATTTGCTTTTGCAAAGACATTTTGCTTTTGCAAAGACATTTTTGCTTTTGCAAAGACAATTGCTTTTGCAAAGACAATTTTGCTTTTGCAGAGACAATTGCTTTTGCAAAGACAATTGCTTTTGCAAAGACAAATTTGCCTTTGCAAAGACAATTGCTTTTGCAAAGACAATTGCTTTTGAAAAGACAATTTTGCTTTTGCAAAGACAATTTTGCTTTTGCAAATCAATTGTTTTTGCAAAGACAATTGCTTTTGCAAAGACAATTTTGCTTTTGCAAAGACAATTGCTTTTGCAAAGACAAATTTGCTTTTGCAAAGACAATTGCTTTTGCAAAGACAATTTTGCTTTTGCAAAGACAATTTTGCTTTTGCAAAGACAATTGCTTTTGCAAAGACAATTTTGCTTTTGCAAGGACAATTGCTTTTGCAAAGACAATTGCTTTTGCAAAGACAATTGCTTTTGCAAAGAAAATTTTGCTTTTGCAAAGACAATTGCTTTTGCAAAGACAATTTTGCTTTTGCAAAGACAATTTTGCTTTTGGAAAGACAAATTTGCTTTTGCAAAGACAATTGTTTTTGCAAAGACAATTTTGCTTTTGCAAATACAATTGTTTTTGCAAAGACAATTTTGCTTTTGCAAAGACAATTTTGCTTTTGCAAAGACAATTTTGCTTTTGCAAATCAATTGCTTTTGCAAAGACAATTGCTTTTGCAAAGACAATTTTGCTTTTGCAAAGACAATTGCTTTTGCAAAGACAAATTTGCTTTTGCAAAGACAATTGCTTTTGCAAAGACAATTTTGCTTTTGCAAACCCAATTTTGCATTTGCAAAGACAATTGCTTTTGCAAAGACAATTTTGCTTTTGCAAAGACAATTGCTTTTGCAAAGACAATTGCTTTTGCAAAGACAATTGCTTTTGCAAAGAAAATTTTGCTTTTGCAAAGACAATTGCTTTTGCAAAGACAATTTTGCTTTTGCAAAGACATTTTGCTTTTGCAAAGACATTTTTGCTTTTGCAAAGACAATTGCTTTTGCAAAGACAATTTTGCTTTTGCAGAGACAATTGCTTTTGCAAAGACAATTGTGCTTTTGCAAAGACAATTGCTTTTGCAAAGACAAATTTGCTTTTGCAAAGACAATTTTGCTTTTGTAAAAACAATTGCTTTTGCAAAGACAATTTTGTTTTTGCAAAGACAATTGCTTTTGCAAAGTCAATTGCTTTTGCAAAGACAATTTTGCTTTTGCAAAGACAATTGTTTTTGCAAAGACAATTTTCTTTTGCGAAGACAATTTTGCTTTTGCAAAGACAATTGCATTTGCAAAGACAAATTTGCTTTTGCAAAGACATTTTGCTTTTGCAAAGACATTTTTGCTTTTGCAAAGACAATTGCTTTTGCAAAGACAATTTTGCTTTTGCAGAGACAATTGCTTTTACAAAGACAATTGTGCTTTTGCAAAGACAATTGCTTTTGCAAAGACAAATTTGCTTTTGCAAAGACAATTTTGCTTTTGTAAAAACAATTGCTTTTGCAAAGACAATTTTGTTTTTGCAAAGACAATTGCTTTTGCAAAGTCAATTGCTTTTGCAAAGACAATTTTGCTTTTGCAAAGACAATTGTTTTTGCAAAGACAATTTTGCTTTTGCAAAGAAAAGTGCTTTTGCAAAGACAATTTTGCTTTTGCAAAGACAATTTTGTTTTTGCAAAGACAATTGCTTTTGCAAAGACAATTGTTTTTGCAAAGACAATTTTGCTTTTGCAAAGACAATTTTGTTTTTGCAAAGACAATTGCTTTTGCAAAGACAATTGCTTTTGCAAAGACAAATTTGCTTTTGCAAAGACAATTGCTTTTGCAAAGACAATTTTGCTTTTGCAAAGACAATTTTGCTTTTGCAAAGACAATTGCTTTTGCAAAGACAATTTTGCTTTTGCAAAGACAATTTTGCTTTTGCAAAGACAATTGCTTTTGCAAAGACAATTTTGCTTTTGTAAAGAAAATTTTGCTTTTGCAAAGTCAATTGCTTTTGCAAAGACAATTTTGCTTTTGCAAAGACAATTTTGCTTTTGCAAAGACAATTTTGCTTTTGCAAAGACAATTTTGCTTTTGCAAAGACAATTGCTTTTGCGAGGACAATGGAAAAATAATAAATTTTTTCCGAATGCTTTAAAACACTTAATTATTTTATATGCAGAACAAATTTATAACCGTCTTTTTACTGAAAAAAATATAGAATTAGAAGAAATAGAAAGCAATGATAATGATATTTTAGAAGATAAAAATTTTGAGGACATTTTAAACGATGCAATAAATAACATTAGTGAAATATCTGCATCAATGCAAATGTATCTACCGGTTCGATAAAAAAAGACTTAAAATTTTTGGGAGAATATGGTAAGCAAACGGAAAACATAAAAAATCTTTTAGAGGGATTGTTAACTATTAAGCCAACATCTGTTGAAAGCGAGAGAGTTTTCTCTCTCGTTTGTCAATATGTTAGCAAAATTAGAAACCGACTTTCAGATGAATCCATAAACGTATTGTCGGTTTTAAAAACTCTTTTAAAATTATTAAATAAATATGTTAATAGATATATAGTTTTTTATGTTTTATGTATATATTTTTAACTAGTTTTTAAAATACATTGAATTATTTACTTTTTTAAAGAACTGTACCTTTTATATGTTTCTATTGTTATTTTGTTTTATGTTTTTGATCTCATTAATATGAATTTAAAATAAAAAATACATACTTAACAAAGTAAATATGTATGTATATGTTTTTATGTTCTAGGCGGAAATTCCCTGGATCCCGAGAAATTTCAAAATCAATCCCGGTTTCCCGGGAAATGAATAAGTCTGGGAAATGAAAAACACTACTATTAATGCATTTGCAACATGTTCAACGTAGTGCTAAAGGTTGAACTAGTCTTTAGTCCCGGTTAGCTAAACGTGCCCGAAACGTACGTTCGTTTTTAGAATACGAAAAGCAATGAGAAGGCTTGCCGAACAGCAATGTAATTTCAGTAAGCGTTTACATTGCTCTTCATATGCTGAAAACGAACGTATGTTCTATTACGTTCCGACGATGTTTTACTAAACGGGGCTTTTACGTTTTGTTACATACCGAATCACATACTTTTATTTTGTAAATGAGGAACACGAATATGTTGTTAGTTTTACTGTATTAAATATAAATAAATAAATAGTCTAATAGCTAGTGCGCGGGCTTACTAGACGTGAGCCCACGGTCCAAACCCAATGTCAGACATCTCCGTCAAAACAAAATATGAAAAAATATTTGCAAAAAAGTACTATTTCAGTTAGTCGAGTACCATTTCAAAATTTCAGTTTTGCAACACTGGTGTACAGCACTACAGTGTGTGAAACAGGGTTGGCAAATGACATTTCTAAATGGTACAGACCAGGGTTCTAAATTGTACTTTTTTGACCCTAATTGTACAAAACACAATTTTTATTGGAAATATACATGTTATTAAAAATATATATTTTATTTTAATAAACAATATAAAAACGTAACAAAAAAAGTACATACTGTTGTAACAAACAAATTTTATAATTATTAATTTTATAGAGAAATTTAATTTTTCCGATTGATAAATATATATTTTTTATAAATTAATAATGTATATATAAATACATAAAATAGTCTACAATTTTTTAAATGGTTTTTACTATAATTTTGATAACAAATTTTTCGTTATTTTATAATTATAACAATAACAGTTTGATGAATTTATGAAATCTTTAGTTTGTATTAAACCAGAAAGTGTAGTTGCATGCAGTCTGTTTCTCTCTTTTGTTTTTATTATATTTTGATACGAAAAAATTCGTTCCACATTTGCTAAGTTCTAAAAACATACATTCGTTTGATTCGTTTTTAATTTCAAAAATTTTGGTCCAAAAATTGCTTATATTTTCATTTTTATACGATTTTATAATTTCTAAATCAGCCAGTGTTCTGAATTATGAGTTTATTATTTCGAAATTTTGGTGTTAATTTGGAAACATTTTTACTAATATTGGTACGACGCTGTTAGTTTTTCCAGAGATAACATTTTCTGACGAAAGACAAAGTAGAGAGAAAAATATTCACAATAAATTGCCTGTCAATTTGCTATTTCAAATCAATTTAAGAATCAAAATTGGGAAAACTTTGAAATTGTACAAAATGTGTGATTGGTGTACCATTGTACTTTTGATGTTTGAGTTGTACCAAAAAAAGTACAATTGTACCAACTTTGCCAACCCTGGTGTGAAAGTAAGAAAGAGAGCGAAAGTTGTTATTTTCTCTTTAAAAAAAAAAACTATACTAAAGAGAACAACATCAATAGTTTTAGGTGTAAGAAAAGAGAATTCTGCATTTTATATAAAAAAAAAAAAACAAAGAAGAGAAGAGAGTTAATTTAAGAGTATTAAATTGGAAGGAAAAGCTATCTTTTTTCCTTATTATGATGTTCTAACGAAAACGAAAATTTATGTTCAAAACAAAAAATGCAATTGATAGATTTTTCTTCGTTTTCTTGCTTTTCTTCACATTTTCTTTAACTCGGAAACATTATGAAAAGCCAAGTGTAAATGAAAGTAGAGAAGTATAGTGAAATAAGGTGAGAAAATAAACGGAAATAAGAAATGAAATAGAAACTGGCATATAAGTAAACCACCTATGTGTAGGGTAAACAGTCGGAGAAGATTTATTCACAAAATGAAATGTGAATGATTATTCGAATAATCATGAAAGTTTTTTAAAGAAACTTCAAGAAAATCAAATTAAAAATATTTTAATAAAAACAAATAAACTCTGCGAAGCATCTAAACGAAGTTTATATTCTATATACATATCGCTCCTTTATTGCAACATAGTCATATCTCAAAAAAACTTGAACTTGGCAAATGCGATTTAAGTTTTCAAGACATAAGTCCTATGATCTAATTGCCTAACTTCTAATTGTTATAACTTCGGTTCAGCTTGGGATATAAAACTGAATTTTTTTCAATATGTACAGAAGGTCTAAAAGAGCAGTTTTGCTTAAGTAACTACAAATTTTTAATTTTTTGAGATATGACTATGTTGCAATAAAGGAGCGATATGTATGTACAAATCACTCAACTGAGGCTGGGTTAAAAAAGTCAATCGAAAAGTTCAGATGTATCGACTGTGTACTTATATATGTATATACACCAGTCCATATTCAGATCTGCTCGCTGAAGGAGAGAGAGCATTAAAGATTAAATTCTTTGACGTAATACTGGGCTTTAAAGACTTTATTCCAATTAGTCTTTTTTAGTGTCCTTCTTATCATATCATTGATTGAACGATTCTGTCTTCACAGTAGGTTACTTTTTTTTGGCAGTATTTCCTTCACGCTTTAACAGTGTGCCATTTCTTCAACGGCATCAGTTCCCGTTATTAATTTCATCATCCATTGCTATTTTGAGTTGGCCAATGTTTTCTCAAGATGCTCTAGAAATATTTTTTTACATAGCACATACTGTGAACGTCAAAAAAAGTGTACAATTCAAAAAAATATACATTAATAAATTACAGTTAATTTTTTTTTTCAAATTATTTTATTGCCAGTTTTTAAAATTGAAACAAAAAGAAAAGAATTAGAAAATTTTGGAAATATTGTAAAATTTTTTCGGACACTCTCCTTAAGTGGAAAACTTGAGTTGAGATTGGTGGAATTTTATCCATAGTGTACACTTTCTTTTGACGCTCACTGTATGTGTGGATACTGCCAAAGACTGGGCAGATGTAATCGATATGTTGAACTCAGAGCAATACAAATTTTACATGGAAATTGAATATAAGAATTTTGGCGTTAGGTTTAGTGAGTTATGTTTTCTAGTTATAGTTTCAGGCTCCAAATGCCTACTTACAGTCGAACTTCTATAAATTGAATCACCATTATCCAGAAAAAAAATTCAACTTATAGAAACTTCAAGTTAAAGAAGCAAAACCTGATAGAATTTCTCTCCAAGATGCTGTTGCTGTGCTTCAACTTATAGAAGATTCAAGTAATAGAAGTTCAAATTATAGAGGTTCGACTATATTTACATCTTCTTAATTGGTCATTACAACCCTCCAATCAGGATTACGACTTAGCTTCCCACATCATTCATGTTGTGTGCGTTAAATTTATTTATGAGTGGCGGTACTTACGGTTAGAAGTGGACTCCGAACGACAGATTCTTGAGATGTTTTCTACAGCAATTTAATTTGCGTTCAGTATTTTTGCCAGAGAACTATCAGCAGATAATAGCCGAAATATTTCGTCTTTTTCGAGATGTCTGGGCTAGGGTTTGAAACACGGCTTCACGTCTAATAAGCCAACACACTAGCTGTTAGACTATGATGACTTACCTAACTTAATTGATCTTTACAGCCCTTTAGTCAAGATTACAACCTAGCTTCTCACAACTCCCATGTTGTGTGGGTAAATTGTATCAACGAGTCGTGGCTCCCATAGTTTAGCGTCTGTCTAGAAATTATGTTAAAATATTTGTGTCCTGATATATTTTATTGAATCGCTGATGATTTATCGTTCGGACATTAAACTAGGGGTGTCAAAATATCGATGGCACTATCGATAATATCGATAGTTTATATTTTTCGTTACTATCGATGTTTTTTTTTACAACATATAAACATTTAACTATTATCGATAGTAAATGTTCCACCACAAATTTTTTGTTTGCATTTATAAACTGGTGATTCCCACAGTATTATTATAAAATGGAGAGTGAAGTAAAGACATTAACTGGTAAGCTACAAACATTTCTAATAATTTGCTTTCTTTAAATGCTAAATATGCTTTTTCTCAGGTTCCCCAACCGAAAAAAGATAAAAAACAGGAGAAAAAACAAAGAAGTCAATATCGAACGTTTGGAAGCATTTTGAAGATAAAAAACAAGCGAAGTGCGAAACATGCAAAAATATTTACAAGACGAGTGGAAACACTTCAAATTTAATGGATCATTTAAAGCCCAGTCGTACGTCGCTCATTGAACCAAAAACTATTGGTTGACTGACCATTCATCTTAAATACTTCATGTCTAATTTTTGGATTTTTGAACTAAGAAATAAAGTTCGGTTTTGTTTATACAAAATGCGTTATTTAGTATTTTAACCTATTAAATTCAAATTTGTAAACGTATTATTTGAGAGACTTTGATAGTGTTACGATAGTATTGCCGATATATCGATATTTTGTGTAAGAACTGATAGTTTAGATTCAATATATCGATATATTTTTATAAACTATCAAAAAATTTCGATAGTAGCACTATCGATAGTTTGACACCTCTACATTAAACTGTAAAGTAACACACACAACATGATGATGACTAAAGGGTTGTAAAGTCCAATTAATTAAGAAGTTAGCCCTATCTATAGTTTTTTTCTTTTTTTAGAATCTAGCCTTATTCAAGAGATCACAGATGCGTTTTTGTGTTTTTCTAAATAATTGAAGTGAAATTTTTTTTATTCGTGTTTATATGCCTACGTTAAGTCGAGTGAAATTGTTTACTCGAATAATTAAATCGAATAAAATTATTTATTTTTAGTTGCTTATTAAACTGATAAATTTAGAAACCAATACTACTTACAATATATTCACGTCTTCCATATATGTATGAATAAACGCATACTATTTTCCTTTTAATACGGCATGAAGAAGCAGAGGTTAGTAAAACAAAACGACAACACCGACAACAACAATAACAACATATTTATGCATAGAAAATTGCTCATCCCTTAAATAGAGTTCGAAAAAAAAAACAAAATTGACATAAAAAATATGGCAATAGCAACAACAATAAAGTAAAAAACGAAGCAGGATAAGAAAATAAATGAGGAAACCCCTCTACTTAGCACATTACCACTCCACTACAGCACCCTGAGCCCCTGAAATTCTATTATTTTTTTTCTTTTATTATAAATTTTTTCATTTATTTATATTTTGTTTTGTTTTTGTTGTTTTTGTATTTCAATGTTACATTTCACCTCATCCATGACGTTGTTGTTGTTGTTGTTGTATAGCATTCAATTTATGAATTGTTACAACTCAACTCAACTCTTTTTACAAAACTCTAGAGAAAGCAAACACAAAAAAAAAACAAACGCAACACAACACAACAGTGTAGTGACTGTGTTGCCTTTTCTTTTCTTTTAATTCTTTCGGTTTTTTTTTTCTTTCTTTCTTGCTTAATATGTTATTATATTTTATATCCTTTAACACATACACTCTCATGTACGTACTCATGTACATGTATGTATGTCAATAGTGTAATTTCCAATGAATCTTTTTTTATTACTTCTTTCCCATTTTATTGTATATTTATACGTAGGCGTATTGGAAAGTTTTAGGTCATGACTTTATTTGTTTCTATTTTTAGAATGAAAACGATGATTTATTTCTAAAAAAAAAGATAATTGTAATGAATATTTATCGATTAATTGGCCAGCGGCAAAATTTGTGTCATGGAAGTAATTTAAACGAAGTCGTCATAGTCTAGTAGTCAGCAAACTACTGCATTAGAAAAGAGCCTGTAGTACAAATCCTAGTTAAAACATCTCCAACAAAATGAAAAATTAAAAAAATATTTCTTAGACGACTTTCTATCAGTGTTGAAGTCGCCGTGGTTTAGTAGGTAGTGTGTTGGCTTATTAGACGAAAGGACCGAGTTCAAATCCCAGATCAGACATCAAAACGAAAATATGAAAATATTTCTTCGGCTACTTCTTCTCAGCAGATTTCTGGCAAAAACTCTGAGAGTAAAAATTGCCATGAAAAGCTTCTCAAAAATCTGTCGTTCGGAGTCGACTTTAAAGTGTAGGTCCCACCACTCATGTATAAAATTAACGCACACAACACGAGTGGTGTGAGAAGCTATAAGGTTGTACAATGGGTCAATTTGACCTCCGGGTACTGTACTTGTCACAGTTGACAAGTACACGTCCCCTAACCTAAACTAACCTAACCTTCTATCCATCTTCCAGCAGTCTTCTGCTAAAAACTCTAAAAGTAAAATAAAATTTTCTCAAAAATCTAGCGTTCAGACTTTAGGTTCCGTGGGTAAAATTAACACATACAACATGAGTGGTGGTGTTAGAAGATAGGTTGTAATCCTGACTAAAATGGTTGCAATGACCAATTAAGTAAGTAAGTGAAAGCCTATACACTGTAACACTGAGCGCTAACAACAACAACTGCACTCTTGATTTAATTTCGACACGCCAGAATATGATTTTTCTTACAAAATGTTACAGTAATCCCTCGATTTACGTCGCAGTTAGTTCCAAAAAAGGCGACGAAACGCTGTAAATTGAATTTCATATTGCTCATACTACAAAGTAGTATGTTTTTTAACAAGAAACTTAAAAAAGTTATATGAATTTACAGTAATCCCTCGATTTACGTCCCAGTTGATTCCAAAAAAAGGCGACCTAGATCGAATGACGTGCAAATTGGAGTTAGAGGGAACAAAAAATTTGACGACGTAAATCAAAGGATTACTGTACTGCATTCAGAAATTCTACACTGTTTTTTAATTGTCAATTTATTCAAAACATCTGTCTCGTTTAGATTCCGTTCTTATGTTAAAGCAACTGTCAGTCAGGTGGACTGTTTGTCAAACAAAACAAAACACCTCTTCTTCTAAATGTTTTTTTTTTATTCCATTTTCTATTTTCAAACGGTGGCACAACAATGCGTCACAGTAATAAATTGAATACCACTTCCCAGCCTACCTACGCATTACAACACGGTTATACATAGTTAAAGAGTGTATCCTTATTTTTTTCATGTTTTTTTTTAAGTTCTTGTTAAATAAAGAAGTTTTTCGTTACAACTAATCCAGTCGTAAAAAGTAAAACAATTAATGTTGCCCTTTCGTGTCTGCCAACAGAGAAGGAAGTTATAAGAAGGGCCACGCCAGCTGAGAAAGCAAAGAGAAAACAAACAGGATAACGGTTATATAGGCTAAGGAAACTTTCGTAAGAAAAACGTACACAGTGAAGAAAAACAATAAAAATAAAACGAAAAACAAAAAAACTTAAAAAAAACAAGGTATGAAAAATTTTCACCTTTAGCATAAACGAAAGCAACAACAACAACAAGAAGAAGAGCAATAAATTTAATGATTTTAAATGTTATAGATAAATTTCTTCGATAAGTATACGTCTACATACACATATATGTATGCATGTACGTATGTATGTATGTAAATATGGAACAAAAGTTTATAAAATTTTCTTAAGAATTCTTTCAATTTAAGCTAAAAAAAAATATTTTTTATTTTTAAGGAGTTTTTCCTTTTAATTTTCTTTAATCTTAACAAGGTGACCAACCACAGAAAAACTGACATAAAATTCTCACTTTTTTTCTTTGTTTTTTCTCTAAGGGTGTCATTGGATTCACAAGATTTTCTTCATTGAATTTTATTAATTTTTTTTTATTAACTTTTTTCTATGATTTATAAGAAAAAGACACTTTTTAGACACTTTTTTAATTGAAATTATTTACACATATTTTTTTTAATTTATTTATTTTAATTTATTTAATTTTACTATAAAATGATTTTAATTTTTCCTTTATTTGTGTTAAAATTTTTCTTAAAAAAGATTTTTTTTTTCTAAATTTCTTTTCCTTTTCTCTTGTTCACTTAATATTTATTGTAAAAAAAGAAATCTTTAGTGTTGTTTTTGCATTTTTTTTTTCCCGTCACACTCATTAAATAACGGTATCTCTGTTTAGCTGTTATTTTCTTGCGGACTTGCGTTTCCCAACTGGATGCTGCTCACAACTTTGCCAAACATTGTACTCAATTTAGTTAGAAAAAGCACTCTGCTACTGCTACAACCATCACCGTTCTTGTTGTTGTTGTTGTTATTATTATTGCTATTGCTGCTGCTGTTATTGTAATTCCTTTTCCCTTTTTTCCAACTACTCAACCCAAACAACCCCACCATTCTCTCCGCAAACATACACACACACACACACAAACGCACGCATAGCCGTTTATGCCGTATTTGTGTATTCCCTTTTCATTTAGAAAATAACTTTACGCTGCTTGAAGAAAGTGTTTGTTTTTTTGTTTCTTTATTTTCATTCCATTTCATTTTCCTTATTTCTTCTCATTCATTTGCTCTTCATAATATGTAATATGTATGTAGGTGTGTGTGTGGCTGTGTATATGCACGTTTTTTTTATTTATTTACCGCATGTTATTTTAAAATTTATCGGTTTATCTGGGATAACTAGCGCATGCGATATTGCAAAAGTGAATGAGAATCTATAGGAAACAACAACAACAAAAATAATAATAATCAACAACATGTGTGTTGTTAATCAAAATAAAAGTAAAATATTTCTCCCCTACACATACACACATCTGTATATTCTTCATGCATACATGCATACTTTTAGTACAGAAATGTGTCTCTTTTATCATGATTTGATTATAATCAAAAACATCATCATCATTGTCGTTTTCTTTACGTTTCTGGAAATTCTCTTAAGAGAGCTTCTCTTATTATTTAATTACTCAATGCATGTAAAAATTAGAAATGAGGACATCAGCCATCAGTTACACTCACAAAACAACATCAGCTGTAAAAGGCGGAAATGTCTATTTAGCTGTTTTTTTTTCCAGAATTTACTGCTTTAAAAACACGCATAAAAGTGAGATTTGACGTTTTTTCATATTCAAGAATTAATACCAATTTCCATGTGATTTTGAACTTTGAACGACTAGCTGCTAGCAAAAGAGAATAAAATTGTGAGATGTGTAAAAGGATCGCCGTAGTCAAGCAGGTACTGTGTTGGCTTACTAGACGCGAGCCCACGGTTCAACTGCTACTTCAGAAAATTTTTTTGGCGATTATCTCTCAGCAGTTTTCTGGCAAAATCTCTGAGAGTAAATTAAATTGTCAAGAAAAGCTTTTCAAAAATTTGTCAATCGGAGATGACCTTAAACTGTAGTTTCCGCCACTCATGGATAAAATTAACACACACAACATGGGTGGTGAAGAAGCTAGGTCTTCATTCTGGCTAAAGGAAGTAAGGTTTTTTTTATATGACCAGTTCAACTCTTAATTCATATAAACCGTCTGAAGAAAGCAGTCGCCAAATAAGTGGATAACAGGAGAATAGTCGTGTATAACATTGTGTCGGGTTTGTAATATGTCCTTACTCTTGTGTCTATGAAAATGATGTACAATCCAGACCATTTTGCAGTAATAAAAACTTGAGAAAATGGCTTGAACGAGTTTTCCGTTAATAAGGATTAAGATTTCTAGGCGAAAAGCGTCTACTTCACAAATTTCAGCAAATTAAGACACAATACTTTGCATATTTAATTTGACATTTTAATCAAATCTGCCTTCCATGCAAAACAAAAATTACCTACTTTTTACTACATTTTTAACATTAATTATTGTGTTTATTTTCATAATTTCCTTGTTCAATTTTACTTTTAAAAATGTTTCCACATGTTGGCAATACTTAAAACTAAGTATTGTTTACATTTCGGTGCGTGACTCTAACAATGTTTCTCTATTTCTGTTCCTGTCGCCAGTAAATACGAAGAACAATAACAGTACGGTTGATAAAATTTCTTTTCCGTTTTTCCATCTTCTTTGCTTCACAGTTTTTTGTTTCTGTAAAAGAACACTGAACACTGTTACACACACACATACTACAATAACAACACAATTTCCTTTTCTTGTTGTCATTTCGTTTCGCTTTTATTCTCTTGCTCTGTCACTGTATTGTTGTTAAATGTACTGAGCAGCAATGTGGAAAAAAAGTAATGGAGAGGATAAAATACTATATATTTTCTACCGTTATATTGATATGATATTGTATTGGTGTTGTTATGTTTTGTTTTTATTATTAGTATTATTCAACTACAACGCATTATTTTCCTACTAATTTATGCATACATACATACGCATACACACATCCAAACACATGCATTATTGTGCATGAATATTTTATTAACAGTGTTACTTATCAAGTGCTGCTAGCCGGTATTTTTTACATTATCATTCACAACATGTGTCCCTGTCAGTAAAATTATTGTTATTGTATTTTTTTTTTTTTCTTTTTCCTTTTTATAATTTCCTTTTTAATATTTTAACACCCCTGCCACCCTACTGGCAAAGTTCTTAAAGTGAATAAGCAGGTTTCGTTGAAAGTTTCTTTTTTTTTCATGTTTTCATAAGTGATAGAGAAAAAGAGAGAGAGAGAGAGAAAGGAAAGGACAGACAGAATATTAGAGTGTGTTGGTAGATTTAATAGCTGAAAAAAAGGTTTGATTCAATTTAACTTTTTTTTAAAAGGAGATGCTGTTTCAAACAGCATTTTACAGGAGTACAATAGGTATGTATGTATGTGTGGGGAGCAAATATACATAAGTGGGGGAATCCCTTTACAAAAATCTGTCTGGCATTAAAACCATTAAGTCTACACTGATAGAAATTTTATTTTTATTGATTGACTTTGATTTTTCTGCTCTTCCCTATTCGATTTTCACCATCATCAGGGAATTGGTAATTTGTAGACAATTTGATTTGTAACAGATTTTTCGGATGTAATGTCGTGAACTGAGTACTATAAAGAGAATTGGCGGGTGTTGTATAAATAACATTGTATAAATAATATTGCATGTACATTGCACTTAAGCAAAATGTTGCAACAGGAAGTGAGTTGTAATATCTTAAAAAAACATGTACGAGGGTTGCCTTTTATATTTCAGGATTTGGCAACCCTAGTGTTGCAATCTGCCAACTGACAGCTCTATAGTAAAGCTTGACATTTTTGAGGTTATACGTACTCAGAACGTTTTGACATATGAGCGCTATTTGTGTTGCTTACAGTAACTTAAAAGATTCATCTCGCCCAAAAAATGGAATTAAATCGTGAACATTTTCGTGCGATTATTTTTTACAACTTTCGACGTTGATTAACTCAACAACAGTGCATCGATGAACTTAATTCAATTTTTGGCGATGAAGCTCCATCAAGGACTAGTGTTTATCGATGGTATGGTGAATTCAACCGAGGTCGTAGTTCACTGCAAGACGAATTTCGTGAAGGTCGTCCAAAATCAGTTGTTGTTCCGGAAACCATTGATGCTGTGCGCCAACTGATATTGCAAGATCATCATGTGACCTATCGTCAGATTGAGACAACCTTAGGCATTAGTGGGACCAGCATACATTCAATATTGCATGAACATTTGACTGTCAAAAAAATTTGTTCGCGTTGGATCCCACACAATTTGTCAATCGCTCAAAAAAAAGGCTCGTGTCGATGAATCTTTTAAGTTACTGTAAACAACACAAATAGCGCTCGTATGTCAAAACGTTCTGAGTACGTATAACCTCAAAAATGTCAAGCTTTACGATAGAGCTGTCAGTTGGCAGATTGCAACACTAGGTTTGCCAAATCCCGAAATATAAAAGGCAACCCTCGTATAATACGTTCAGATTTTTAAAGTGAAGTATAAATAAAATATCTCCGAGAGAAAAAAGTTAAGCAAATGTATCCACGGTAGTTCAAGACGTAGCGAGACAAAGGATTTGGGTGGTGTTGCAATTTTTTCAAGTACATATTTAGCACAATGTTATTCAATCATTGCCTTGAATGATAGCACTTAGTGGTCCTAATGAATATTCGAGTTTTCAACGTTCACGTTAAAATTTTAATCAAATTTTTTTTCCACAAATCGAGCGGTTTTGACGGCCAGTTGAAATGAGATGGCCATGTTCTCATATCGTTCGTTCAAAATATCCAATGTGGTATGACCTGTGCGGCACGTAGCGCCGTCAAGTCGCTGGTGTCTATGTATATAATCCAATTCATGCTAAAATAAGTTGATAATCATGTAAAGAGTCCGCCAAATAACTTTTTTTTTTTGAAAACGCTTTAAAAAGAAACTACTGAATATTTTCTCAAATTTCTTTTTTTATTTGAAAGTACAATCCTTCCGGTTAATAATGGAAAATAATTTCATTCAAATGGCTGCCTCTGCGTACACGATCTCTCCAATTTTTAAGCACTTTATCGATTGTGTGCAGCTGTATTTCACCAATGGCTTCACGAATATTGTCCTTTAAAGCGTCAATTGTCTCTGGCTTGTCGGCGTAACACTTATCTTTGACGGCACTCCACAAGTAATAGTCCAACGGTGTCAAATCGCAGCTCCGAGGTGGCCAAACGACATCAGCTCTGCGGCTGATAATGCGATCTTCAAAAACAGGGCGCAAAACATCGAGTGTAGCTTTGGCTGTGTGGCACGTAGCGCCGTCCTGTTGAAACCAAATGTTGCCAATATCCTCCTCTTCAATTTTTGTGAACAAAAATTCGTTCAACATAGCCCGATAACGATCGCCATTGACTGTAACGGCCACTCCTTGCTCATTTTCGAAGGAAAATGGCCAAATTATGCCTCTGGACCAAAATCCGCACCAAACAGTGACTCGTTTTGGGTGCGTCGGCTTTTCAATGTATGCGTGCGGGTTTTCTGTGCCCCAAATGCGACAATTTTGCTTGTTTACATACCCGCCAAGATGAAAATGAGCTTCATCTGAAAAGATGATTTTTTTGCCAAAATCGGCATCGATCGCAGGCCCACTTAGCGTTGTTGTTCAAGCGTATACACAACCATATTCGTTCAGCGGAAGGATAAAACTAATTATCTGTCAAATCAGACATGAGCTAAGTGTTACCATTTACGAAATAAGCACTAGTTGAAAAAAAAAACGTTAGATTGCGGACCCGATATTATAGTGCTCGTCATTGACAGCGATGACCTGGCCAACGTTATTCTCAAAGAAAGTATGATACCGCTAGCCAAGAATCCACACCAAACAGTGACTTTTTTGAAATGCATTCGACGCTCTTGATCTCATGTGGATTGCTATCGTTTCAAACTCGTCAATTTTGTTTGTTTATGTTTATCTACCTATTCATCCAAAAATGGGCCTCATCGTTGAAGATAATTTTTCGATGTAAATTAGAGTCAGTTACCAACTGCTCCAGAGCCCATTCAGCGAACACACGTCATTGTCTATAGCCAGCCGTAATGATTTGACAAAACAGACTGAATAAATGGCAACTAATTTGACAGATGGCCGCAGTCAAGTCTTAAAGTTCAGATGTCTCTGTTAGAAAACCCTATACTTTCACTTAGCACAATTGCAAAAATAGGCTGCTTAGGTAAAATATTCACATCAGACCCAAATTTTTTATTTTCATTATTTTTGTATTATTTTTGAAGATTTTATAAAAAAAATTTACCAAAAATATTTTAATCTATTTGATGTACTTATTGCGATTCGAAATTATTCAATATATTTTATTCAATATTTTTTTGTTAAAATATTCTTATTAATAAAAGCAAAAGTTAATTAAAAAGAAAACTCACTAGAAATTATAGTTCCATGCTGAAAGAAACGGTCACACCAGGCGCAAAATAGCGGAACTGGAAGAATAAATTTAAAATATTGTTTTCACGTTATTTTCTTAAAAAAAAATATAAAAGATTTGGCAAAATGCTAAAGGCGCATAATGGTTCTGGATATGATTTACCAATTCCGTGATGGCTAACTAAGCTACGAGTATGTTCAGCTAATAAGAAATGAAAATTTATTTTAATGTTGAGATTAATGTTAATGGTACTTTTTACTATTTTACTATTTGAAAGATGAGGTAGAAGATTGTTATTATTTTATAACTTATTTTTATAACATTATTAAATGAAAATTAATAGAAATTTAAATTTTTCAAAATTTACGCCAAATTGATTTTTTTTATTGATTTTATAAAAAAGTAGTCAAAACAGTCTTGTTTATCTATCAAGAAAAAGGAGCAGAAAAACGGTGCAGAAAATACTTCACTCCATCCGACCTTCTTACTATTTACAGGACCTTTATCCGACCTCGGATGGAGTACAACTCTCATGTATAGGCCGGTGCTTCAAAGTCTATTTTGAAGCTTCTCGACCGCGTACAGGAGAGGGTGAAGGTGCTTATTAATGACAGTAGGGTATCCAACTCTATTGATTCGTTGAAGCATCGTCGCAATGTAGCGTGCGTTTCATTGTTCTATCGGTACTATAATGGGAGGTGTTCTCGAGAGATAGGGGGCTTGGTTCCCGATAATCACATATTTTTACATGGTACTCATACTTCTCGCAGAGCACATCCTTTTGTGGTTGATTGTCCAGTGAACCGCACAATTTTTGCCCGCACTGCTCGCTTGTGGAATGATCTTCCTGCGGAAGTTTTTCCCGTCAGTTACGATATTGATAAGTTTAAATCAAATGTCCACAAACACTACTCCCTCTTTCCACCTTCCTATAACCTATTTTCCTAAACCTGCACAATGCACTGCATGAGTAGGGGCCATCCCCTGAGTGCTGGTTTTACCAAAAAAAAAAAAAAAAAGATAAAGATTTTGTTGCCGGGCAATAAACATTTGAGAAAAGGAAAATTATAGATGTATTTAAGCAAAGTCAACAATATGTCGATATGTTGGCATTGCAATCCCAGTCATCTGCTATAAGAGGCCATTAATATGTATATGTATGTCCAGAACAACTCTCGGTTAAGCTCCGTCGTTCCCCATCTAATCTCAACGACATTAGCGGACTGTGGACCAACATCTCTCACTCCTTACGCACTACTGCGAAACAGACCTTCGTTTCGAACGCCCACCCCAACGAAATCAATGGTACGATGAGGAGTGTTGCGAGGCTGCAGCGGAAAACCAAGAAAACGTTGCAGTCCGCCGCTGCGCGAGACATTGTCTTGAATTATAGAGAGAAGAGAAGAGAACGGATGAGAAACGCCTTTTCAGACGCAAAAAGAGGGAGCAGGAAAGGTGAGACCGTGAGGAAGCCGAGATGGGTAATGCAGGACTGACGCTCGAAAATTCTATCAAAAGGTTAAGAATCTAACCGAAGGTTTTAAGCCCGGAGCGTGTTCTTTCAGAGATGAGAATGGAAGCCTGGTTACAGAGTCGCAGGGGGTGCTAAGTTTATGGAGGAAACACTTCTCTACTGTGCTAGAAGGCGATGTCGACGCCAATACCGCCTTTGGAGATGATGTACCGGATCCAATCAATGATGACGGCGTGGAGATTTCGCCGCCTAGCCATGAAAAAGTCAAAGTCGCGATGATGCGTCTTAAAAACAATAAAGCTGCAGGTCCTGATGGCCTCCCCGCTGAATTGTTTAGGACCGGATTTAATGAGTTGGTAGGGTGCATGCACCAACTTATTTACAAAATATGCCCAACGATTGGAACCTCAGTATCCTCTGTCCTGTCCTAAATGAGGGAGACCCTACGATATGCGCCAACTACAGGGGTATAAGCCTTCTTCCAATCCCATATAATTTTCTTACGGGCGTATTGTGTGAACGACTGAAGCCACTCGTCAAAACACTTATTTGACCTTATCAGTGCGTATTAACATCCAGCGGCTCAGCTGGCTCGGCCATGTCGTTCGAATGGAGGAGGATGCTCTGGGCGATACGGGTATTTGATGCGGAGATTTGCGGAAGTCGGCGAAGAGGACGACCTCGTTTGCGTTGGAAGGACCACATCGAGGAATCCCGATTGAGGTATAATTGATGACACGACAATTCCAAGTGGCTGAACTCCAGCATACTTTCGTAATCAAACTGGTTCAAACTTCTAACTGTACATATGGAAAAGCTACTGTCAGACCTTGTAATACTTAACCTACAGAATTGCTTTGAAAAGTTCAATTCTCGTCAGAGAAATGGAAGTTCTGATCTGTCTGACAACACGAAGTGGTGGATTGTTAATTACATGTGTGGTAGACATTCGTTCATGGAGTTAAACAAGAACTACTTAAAGGTACTTCCGATCTTATTGTATTTTGACTTTCCTCAACTCCGTATACTATTCGAATCTTATTTCCTGATCTACTAGCCATAATATAGATGTTACTTAAATGCAGACTCTTTCCAAAAGAGGAATCCTAAAGTCCTTCCATTAATACCTTCCTACATTTCTGTTCACAACTTGGAGTAAAAAGTAAGGCTACAACTAGATATGATGGCGCTCAAATCCAAGCAAAGAAACAAATACCTCAACTCGGTAGCACTTGTGGTAGGGAGAAAGAATTCCGTTTGCCTACATCTTGTATAGAACTATTAGTCCTCGAGGGGTGAACTCCACTCCTTCTGTGTGAACTTCCAAAGGAAATAAAAAAAGGCCTTAGCTCGACTCGACATTCCAAGATACCTGTTAACGATCATTCATCATTTCCAAAAGAGATGACTGATTTATGAGATTAATACGTAATAATTAGTCGTATTATTAGACGTGAGGCCTCGGTTCAAACCCCAGGTTAAACATCTCCAACTAAACGAAATATGACAAAATATTTCTTCGGTGACTTCCTCTCAGCAGATTTCTGGCAAAAACTCTGAGAGTAAATAAAATCGCCATGAAAAGTTTCTCGAAAAAAAAATCTGTCGTTCGTAGTCGACTTTCAACTGTAGTTTCCACCACTTATGTATAAAAATTACCACACCTAACATAAGTGGTGTGAGAAATTAGATCGTAATCCTGACTAAAGGGTTGTAAGGAGCAATTATGTAATGTATGTAATTATGTAATACGTATGATGCAGTATTTAGAAAGAATTACGATAGTGTGTTGCATAGAAGTGTGGCGTGCGTTGCTCAAAATTACTCCAATGGGTTTGGCTTTAATTCTTGCATGAGCTGTACTTCATAGGCACCAAGGTATTTACATAAAACTCTCCATGCAGTTAAAAGGCAAAGGCCAAGTTGAGAACGACAGCGAATCGACATTTCGACGTGATCTCTAAGATGTTGCGCTGAAGCAGCAATATTCTCTTCGGTATGCAATTTTGCATTGCTGCGAAAGCAATCGATAACTGCGCGAACTACTGTATTACTAGATCGATTTTGTTGACCGTAACTCTATGAACATCTTTATTTATATTTTTATTTATTCAAAGAAAATTTCTATAATTTACAAGCGTTGTTTTGATGTTCACCATTCCATGATGAATTCTCAGCTGTCAAACAATAGTTATCGATATCGATAATTCTTATGCAACTAGAAAAACTCGTCCGATATGTATATACTTATCATTTTTAAAAATTATGGCCGTAGGTATTACCTTTTTGACAACGCTATTTATAAATTTTGTTAAGCTCGCATATGATACAACAGTTTGAATTATCATTCCATGAGAAAAAGAAAACATTACTCCACTAATATGAAAGAATTTTTGCACAACCAGCCATCCTTTTCGATTACAATCCACAAATAGCTTTAGGGATACATAATGTACAGCAAATTACACGCTTACAGGACAATGAACATTCATTGCTTTTTACCCTTGTTAAATATGTATATATGTTAACATGTATGTATGTATGTTTAGGTGTACATGAGTATCTGTGTGTGTATTTGTTATAATATGTCAGGACACATTTTCATTACAGTCTTTCTCTGTTCTGTTTTCGCTGTTGAAAGTTGACACACGTTCATCAAATGGTATAATTACTCAACATTAACAATGTGATAATGAAGTATTTGTGCCATTTTTTTTCTTATATTAAGCAGGGATGGGAATTGTTAATGTTCTCTCCACTGTATTGGTTGTGTACAATGCAACCGCAAAAATAATAACGAACGAATGCAACACATTTTGGTATCAACAACAGCGAACAAAAATGAAAAAAAAATAAAACAAAACGAAACGAAACGCAAATACAATGGCGAAGAAAAATGGGAATGTGGGAACATGTGCAAGTGAAAAAGTCTGGACAAGTTTTATCCTAAAGGAAGTGGAAGCAGAAAAAAAAGAAGAAAAATACACAGGAGAGTGATAAATTCAATTGAATTCAACATTTTATAGTAAAAGCAGAAGAAATAAACTAAAAGTAAATGCCCTTAAGGCAATACAGACAAAAAGAACAAGAGACCGTAACATGACTAACAAGGGAGCTTTAAACTCCATTTGAATTGTGCTTGACAGGAACGTAGTAATAAAAGGGAGTTTAGGTGAACATTTAATGCTTTCAGAAGAAAAATTCAAAAAATTCTATAATTATCTTGGACTATGCTATCTATGCTTTCCTGCTTTAATGGTAGGATTTAAAGTCCGAAAGAAAGGCCAGTTTTGTTAAAAAAAGTTTAGGTTAATTCGCGAAGATCTGTGTCCCCATATCTGACGCCGATGACATTTGTATTCTGTAGATAATCCTTATTTTGAAGGTGCCAAAAACTAGGTTTTGATGAATAAACATTTTGTTTCCATTTTTTTTTAATAAAACCCATTTATTTATTTATTTATTTATTAATTTATTAATGAAATCATTGCCCAAATCCTATACAACAAGATGAAAATCTTTTATTTAAAGTACAGGAACGTAATATGTAAATAATAATTAACTTAATATAGTAAATGAATAACTGAATAATTACAAGTAGCAATAAGGGGAATAAAAACAAAATAGAAAAAGGAAAAAAAAATAACAAATTTGCAAATATGTATAAAGAGAAAAAAAAATCAACGAAAATATTGAAACAAAAATTTCCTGAAGCTATTAGCGTTGGTGTTGCATTGCTGATGTTGTGGAAGAATGTTCCAGAGACGAATAGCATGTAAATAAAACTGCCATTCGGAAAATAGGTATCGATGCCGAGGAACTATAATATTCCTACTAAGGGGTGACTGGACAAAACGTAGCCTGTCAAATAAATAACTCGGTATGCGCTTGTTCACAATTCGATGCAAAAAGAAAAGTACACGAATATTCAGAAGATTATCCAAGGTCACACCGTAAAGACTCTTAGCTGCCACAGAGTTATGATCATATCTTCTAAAATTATAGACATATCTAGCAATATTATTAAATAGAACGTTCAGCTTACGTTTGCTGCCAGAATCGCAATTACCAAACAGCTCGCACCCGTACAGTAAGCAGGGAATCAAATAAGTTTTCGCAATTAAAATTCTAATCCTCAAAGGTATATAAAGTTGCGTGGACCAGAGAGCGCGTAACTTAATATACATACGTCTGCCCCACCAGTGAATTTATGTGATTATCCCACGTCAAATTGGAGTTAAAACCCATTTACTGCCATACTCCCAAAAGATTATCGAATATTATCAAAACGTTCAAGCTCGTTAAGCCCCCTTTGAATTGCCATCATTCTACGCCATTTTAATTTGTTATTTAGCAACTCTAAAGGCCAATGATATCGCCAACGTTGAAAAACGTACGTGTTCAATTGTTTGTGTTACTTCGTGCCAAATACACCACAAAATTATTTGTTTGTTTACTTTTTTTTGTAAACCTTCTAGAAATTGCTTCAATAAATTGATTTAATGAATGCAACAAATCGAATTCAAACAAAATAAAAAGAAGCAAAATTTATGCCTCAAGAATTTAAAATAACATAGAACGTAGAAACCGTCTTACATATATGTATGTATAATATACCTATGGGCTAAAGATTAAAGATTTTTTGCTATCATTTACTAATTTGATCTGGTTATGTGTGATATTTATCGATAAATAAAATCCATTTAATAAGATATAAAACTGATTTATATAACAACACTTGGCTAGTAGTCAGAGATCAGCAATGAATCGTATGTTCGCTACTCATAAGTACTCATACAATTTTGAGTATGAGTGAGTCAAGAGTATTAAAATTCAACTACTCTGATTCATTCGTACTCGCTACAACATTGATTTATAAGTATAGGTTGCAATGAGTATGAGTACAACGTTGACATCAAACTCAAAACATTCGATTCATTGTTTGATTCATACGCCTACTCATTCAGATTCATAAATTTAGAAAAATACTTATAATACTTACGAATGATTCGAGTCACTCGAATCATTCATCAAAATTTACAGTAGTAGTTATTGTTGCATTTACAAAAGAAGAGAAAAGAAAAGACAAAGACAGAAAGCAAAGCACACACACAACCTTCTAGCGAGTATTGTAGTGTTCGTACTCGAATCATACTTATTTTGTGCTTCGTGTATATGTTGAATCATGGAGAGTCGAAATCAACAACATCGTGCGTATTGTTAAGTATGAGTACGATGAGTATTTCTAACTTTGAATATGAGTAGTATGAGTATGATATTAAAATAAGTATGAATGCGTATAAGTAGCTGAAATTATAAGTATGACTCGAATCTACTCATCGTTTTGAATAATCGTTGCTGATCTCTGCTAGTAGTACCAATTGAGATGAAATACCTCGTAGCAAATTATATGTATAATTGCTGAAAGAAATTTTACCAATGGATTATAACTCTTAACTGATTAACTGATTAATCGCTTTCTTTTACTATATTTCAGATTTGGGTTTGACATGTTAGCTAAGAAGGGAGTCTTAAGGACTTTTTACACAATACACAACGATATGGTCGTAGATACTATTTATCAGTAGACGATTGAATATAATTGTTCTGAAATCAAGCTTCTCAAAATCCAAACAGAACGTAGCACAAATTTCTCTTCAAATCGCTTTCGTTAGCTAGAATTTAAGATACGCTGTTGTACTAGTATGGATTCAAAGTCAAACAGATATGCTGCCACTATACGTACACGATACCAATGAATTATTTACACTGATTATGGTTTTAATCAAGTATTAACGTTCGGATTTAAATCAAGCATCCAAAGATGACTAAAACGTGTTGTCTTTCTAAAGGAAATCTACTGAAGACCAGACTAAAAGGTAAGATTAGCTAAAGTTTATCACTATCTGGAGAATATTCAAAGTCTTAGGATCTATCAATCAAATGTCAATCAGTTGAACCTTAGCAAACACTATAGAACTGTAAGCTTTATTTAGCATCAGAGATCAGCAATGAGTATTAAAAAAGATGAGTAGAATCGAATCATACTCATAATTTCTGATACTTATACGCATTCATACTTATTATAATATCATGGAACCTCTACTCATATTCAAAGTTTAAAATACTCATCATATTCATACTTAACAACACGTATGATTGATTGATGATTTCGACTCTCCATAACGCAACATTTACAAGAATCACAAAATAAGTATGATTCGCTTACGAACACTAAAATACTCACTAAAATGTTGTGTGTTTGCTCTGCTTCTGAGAATCAGTTTACGGCCGATAACTATACTTTTGATACAGTCAAGGAATTTATTTATCTTGGCTCCGCCGTTACCAACAAAAATGATGTCAGTCTGGAGATCAATCGCAGGTAGTGTTGGGAATCCCGGGATCCCGGGGTCCCGAAATCCCGGGATCCCGCAGTTTTTAACAATCCCAAAATCCCGGGATTGAGCACTTAATCCCGGGATTTGACTTTTTAAGCCGCAATGAAAAAAATTGTATATTAGAACTCTCAGAATTCGAATTTCCAGAAATTAGAATCTGTTGTTTCAATGCATTAACCGCTATGAAATTAGAAACAAAACTTCAAATTGCGATTTTTTTTTGAGACGTAAACACTTAAATTAAAATCACCAGAAGCAGATGAACCACCAACAAAAAAAAACTAAACCATTAACCAAGTATTTTCCTATGCTGGGGCTAGAAGACAGATCACTTTCTGCTACACTTGCACGACTAACAGCCCTTGATGGGATTTCAATTAACATTATATGCCGCTCTAGTGATTTACGTGCAGGTCTTACAGCAATGGGATTTAAAGTTTACCTACGACTGTCAACACAGTCCGCCAAATGGTTGTATATTACAGCAACAAAATAAGATGTCATGCAAAAGTATGTTACGGCTGAATTTGGAAAGCAACTAACTCTAATAAAAGACTATAAAACTAGGTGCAGCAGCCTTTTGTTAATGCTGGAACGTCTTTATTTATTAAGAAATTGTATACAAAAGGCATTAATAGACATAGGTCCACCTGAAGGTGAATATTTTGCTTTATCCAAAGATGAGATTAATATGGTATCCGCAATCATTAGTGTTCTTATCCCAGTTAAAGCAACAGTTGACGCCCTTTGCCGTCGGGATGCTAATCTGTTCACGGCCGATGTTGCCATAACTTTTATGTTAAAAAAACTTAAAGATGCTAACAACGTTATAAGTCAAAAACTACATTCAGCCCTCATCCTTCGCATGCAACAAAGGAGAACAGATATCAGTGGGGTACTTCAGTATCTGCACAATGGTAGAACAAATGTTCAGTCCGAATCCGAAACAGAGTTCGTAACGGTTCCTTCTTCCATAAAATGTCGCAAATTAATAGTTGAGTTACTCGGAAGACTAAATGCTTCAAATCCAGCTACATCACTTCTAATAGCTTCTGAGTCAGAAGTTACAACTTCTTCTTCAGCCAGTGTAGAGTCTGAACGTACTTTTTCTGCAGCTGGATTTTTCACAACTAAAATAAGAAGTCGTTTGAGCGATGAAACTTTGGATGCTCTGTACTTCCTCAAAACGTATTTTAAAAATAATAAAAAATAATAACATATCGCACTTGATCAACAAAAGAGTGTATATCTATAAAAACAATTTACTCCCTATAATTAATTTAAAAATGTGAAAAATTAAAAATAAAATTAATTTTCTTATAATTTAATAAATTCTTTCTTATAAACCTATTTTTGGATGTGTCATGTTATTAATTTTATTGAAATAATATGTTAATATCTTTCAAGAACAAATTTTTTAAAATCCCGGGATAAATCCCGGGATCCCGGGACTAGCTAAATGAAATCCCGAAATCCCGGGATTGAAAATATAGAGCGGGATTGCCAACCCTAATCGCAGGATTAGTCTTGCCAACAGGTGCTACTATGGTCTCAATAGGCAATCGAGTAGCAGAGACCTCTCTGGTGCGACAAAACTAATACTCTACAAGACGCTCATCCTACCCGTGCTTCTTTATGGCGCAGAGGCATGGCCCTATTAAAAACTGATGTAGCAGCCTTGAGAGTATTCGAGAGAAAAGTCCTACGTAAGATCTTCGGTCCAGTGCGAGTTGGCGATGATTTCCGCATCCGATCCAACAGTGAGCTGTATGAGCTCCTGAACGATATAGACGTTGTGCAGCGTATTAATATCCAGCGTCTGCGCTGACTCGGCCATGTCGTTCGAATGGAGGAAAATGCTCCGGCGAGACGGGTATTTGATGCGGGAATCTGCGGAAGTCGGCGAAGAGGACGAACTTGTATCCGTTGGAAGGACCAAGTCGAGGAAGCCCTGTCATCGATTGGTGTGACCAACTGGCGTAGGCGCGCAAGAAGCAGAGGCGCCTGGAAGGATGTGTTGAGGCAGGCCGAAATCCGTTAATCGGGTTGTTAATGGCCAATTAAGTAAGTAAGTAAGTTTGCTCTGCTTGCTGCTCTGTCTTTTTACTTATATATGTCTTTTTTCTTTTTTTGTAAATGCAACAACAACTAAGACTGTAAATTTTGATGAACGCTTCGAGTCACTCGAATCATTTATAAGTATATTTCTAAAGTTATCAATCTAAATGAGTAGGCTTATGAATCAAACACATTTCGAATGGTATGAGTTTGATGTCAACGTTGTACGCATACTCATTGCAACCCGTACTTATAAATCGACGTTGTAGTGAGTACGAATGAATCAGAGTAGTTAAATTTCAATATTGTTGACTCACTTATGTTAAAATTTCATGAGTACCAATGAATAGCGAAAAAACGATTCATTGTTGATCTCTGTTTAGCATACCATCGAATGATATCATTCAGGTCAAAAATACAACCTTATAGCGATAACTTTTTGTCATTTAAATCGATTTTTATTGGCCTCTCTTTGGTCACCAACATTTTAATTCCCTATAGAAAGAAAGTACGGTAGCCACCAACTGTCTGTTCAAAAGGTACATGCCCCTGTAACTGATCTAAACTTTTGACCTGATTTGAAAAATCCCTCTTGTAATTAACAAATTTAAACAATTGATACCTTCCTTCGATCCAAATAAGAATCTCGATTTTTTTTGTATATGATTCCTAGATAATCCTAGCCAAGGAATTTATTTTTGCAATTCCTTCAATTCAATTTTTGAGTGCATCAACCACATAAAATACTTGACCGTATTAAACAATACGATAATCAATAACAGTTTCTCTCAACATTAACTATCGTTGCTTCGAATTTGCTTGAAATCCTTGTGCCATTCATGACTAGTAGAACCCAACAATCTTGAAAACAAAATCTAATAGCGTCAGCAAAAAAAAATTTATAAACAATGGCATTTAAATGGATTGGTCGTGACAAAGAAAATAAAATTATAGTTTCAACAGAATTTCTATGCTTGCATGGCGTGTAATATTCAAGAATTTCCAAACAATTTTTGGGCATGGCCTATAGACAACACAAGACAAAAACAATGGCAAAATTGAAATGAAACCATGTTGCCATGAATAACTCTGGTTGTCTAACTGACTGACTGGCTGACTAGCTTGACTGATTGTATGGCTGTGTACAGCCTTACAGTCAACTTGGTCGTTAGAGATTAAATTTAATCAGAACGTACGTGCTTCACACGTACTTTCAACATGTCCCTATTGCAACAAGACCACAGCAACTATTATGCCAGTTTGCTTTAAACAAGTGTTCTCTTAAAAGAGTGTTTCTTATTGTAAATCGATACACAGAGACAACAGCAACAGCAGCTGCAATTGCTAAAAGAAAAATTTAAAGCGACTTTCAATTGTTAAAAGAAGAAAAAAAGTTTTTTTTTTTTTTGAAAAATTAGACAAGCAAAGGAATGTTGCAAGCAAAAGTTTTAAGTTGCACTAGAAGAAATATGCTTAAAATAGTTGAGAAATTAATCGGTTTAAAAATGTTAACGAACCCAAGAAAGGAAACGTTAAGGAATTTATTTGAAATTCATTACAATACGTTGTCAATCAGACTGTGTTGCTGTCAAGTTGACAGGAAGACGAAAGAAATTTTAGCGATAACTCGTGTTATTTAAATGGAGCAATTGTCTTACGATTTACAGTTTTCTTACGATAAAGTTGTCTGAAAATGTGAAAATGTGTCAAAACTGTCGTTTAAAATCTCCACCAAAACGAAATTAAAAAAAAAAATATTTCGGCTACTTCCTCTCAGCAGATTCCGCAAAAACCCGGAGAGTAAATAAAATTGACATGAAAAGTTTCTCAAAAAATCTGCAGTTCAGAATCGACTTTAAACTGTAGGTACCACCAATCATGTATAAAATTAACACACCTAACATAAATGGTGTGAAAAGCAAGGTTGTAATCCTAACTAAAGGCTTGTAATGACCAATTAAGTAATCCTAGGATCTGCTTAACTGGTCAATGATACAATGAAATATTTATTTGAAGTTTAAGGAAATTGTGCTTTGTGTCAGCCCTAGATTAAGCATTCATTATTTCTTAACTTTTAAGTGTCTACGTTATCGGATAGAATTAGCTGCGTGAGGCATGTATCCTTCATATAAAAAGTATTCATTTAAATATTTTCCATTCTAAACCTTGATTCCATTGTTTTAGTTAAGTTTCTTTTACATTTTTTGTTTTTTTTTTAATTCTTAAATACCGATTAATCGCTTTAAGGAATCAACAAAAGTAATCACGTTTCGAAAGCACTATTCAAGAAAGTTCTCAAACATTTGTATAATTATTGTACAATACACATACATACACACGTATGTATGTACACGATATGTTTAACGATATAAACAACATTAACATTACCACAAACAACAACTACATGGATTGGTGACAATAAACGGAATAAAAAAAATAACCGACTAAAATTAGAAGCAACCCTTTTTATTTAAGCCAACTTTTATCTACTGACACAACGATTAAACCCTCACAGCACAGCCAACAACACAAACACATCGACACTTAAAATGTTGTTATTTATAAAGACATTTGTGAAAGATAATTTGATATAACTGTTTGACAGAGAGAGATAGATAGAGAGAGAGAGTGAGGAGGTGAGAGTGTTTTCTGTCATATGGTAGTTGCAAGAATGTTTGAATGTCAAGCCAAATATTGTTTTTATTTTTTTTTTTACAAATTAAGATGTACCAACAATTTTATTCATATAAATTCATATATATGTATATATCTATAGTATATACATACACATTTACATACAGTACCATTAGTAAATGTATGTATGCCTGTATATCTTTTCAAGTACTTAAAGTGTCATTATAATGTAATCCAAACATCGATTATTTCACATCATACACACACATTGTATTCACACCTATTGTATAATGTACGTATGTGATTCACTACTATATACATATGTATTTTATATTGTATATGTATGTACGTGTATCATACATATTTTATATCGTACATTCGTATTTGTAAAGTCGTATTTACTTGATGTACATACTTGTTTAACTAAACACTTAAAAACTAATGAAAAAATAATCGATAAAATATTCATTCGATAACAGTGATTAACATTTTCGTGTACAAGGAGGAAGCAGATTATTCTCTTAATCGTTTCCATAGCTTAGTTTGTGACAGTTTTTATGTTTCAACCTGTGTACAGTAATCCTTCGATTTACGTCGCCTCGATTAACGTTGTTTCGATTTACTTTGTCAAATTTTTTGTTCCCTCTAACTTCAATTTGCATCGTCATTCGATTTACGTCGACTTTTTTTTGAAACCAACTGCGACGAAAATCGAGGGATTACTGTAAATTCATACAACTTTTTTACGTTCCTTGTTAAAAACATACTACTTTGTAGTATGAGCAATATGAAATTCGATTTACGTCGTTTCGATTTACGTCGCCTTTTTTTGGAACCAACTGCGACGTAAATCGAGGGATTACTGTAAATTCATATAACTTTTTTACGTTCCTTGTTAAAAACATACTGCTTTGTAGTATGAGCAATATGAAATTCGATTTACGTCGTTTCGATTTACGTCGCCTTTTTTTTGAAACCAACTGCGACGTAAATCGAGGAATTACTGTAAATTCATATACAGTATTCCCTCGATTTACGTCGTAGAATGTTCCGGAAAAAGGCGACGTAAATCGAAACGACATAAATCGAATTTCATATTGCTCATACTACAAAGTAGTATGTTTTTAACAAGGAACTTAAAAAAGTTACAGTAATTTTTCGATTTACGTCACAGTTGGTTCCAAAAAAAGGCGACGTAAATCGAATGACAACGCAAATCGAAGTTGAAGGGAACAAAATTTTTGACGACGTTAATCGAAACGACGTAAATCGAGACGACGTAAATCGAGGAAATACTGTAACTTTTTTACGTTCCTTGTTAAAATCATACTACTTTGTAGTATGAGCAATATGAAATTCGATTTACGTCGTTTCGATTTACGTCGGATGCAGGAAACAATACCATCCAGACAAATCTTATGACAGCAAAAAGCGGAAAATTTATTATTCTCCAGTATTGTTGCCGTAGTTTAGTAGGTAGTATGTTGGCATGAGGTCTCGGTTTAAAGTCCAAGTCAGGCGTCTCCACCAAAACGAAATATGGAAAAAAATTTTTTCTTCGGCGGCTTCCTCTCAGCAGATTACTGGCAAAAACTCTGAGAGTAAAATAAAATTGCCATGAAAAGTCTCTCAAAAATTCTGTCGTATGGAATCGACTTTAAACTGTAGGTCCCGCCACTCATGTATAAAATTAACACACACAACATAAGTGATGTGAGACGCTAGGTCGTAATGCTGACTGAAGAGTTGAAATGACTAATTATGTATATATGCATGTGTTAATTTATTAGACGCGGGCCCATGATTCAAGCCACAGCTCGTAGATACATATTACCTTAGAATGCATTTATACTTTTTACTTTGCTAAAGATAATGGATTATGTGTTCTAAGACACTTTGTTTATGGTTTTGTAGGGCATTACTGGCTGAAGTCTCTCTCTCTCTTTAAATGGGTTATTTAAACAAGCACTTGCAAGTTACATTATTCAAGGGAGCAATACTCTTATCATCACATTTTATTCTCACATGTTTTATGCAATTTTTTTTTATTCTTTTTTGTTTATCTTTTTGCCTTTTTGTGGCATTCCTCATGGATAAATTGACCCAATAGGCCAAGTAAAAACATTTATCTTTTCCTTTTTTTTATACTTAAGCGGAAGAGTGTGAAAAGAATGAAGGGAAACAATGAAATATTTAAAATGCCATGACACTTGAGAAAAATATGAGAGGATGGAAGAAAAATAAAAAGTGAGAGAGAGAGAGACAGAGACAGAGAAAAAAATATGAAGTAAAGTGATATAAAAACAAAATAAAAAGAAGAAGAAAAAAGTAAATGTGATAAGACAACGTATGTATGTAGATATTATATAATATGGAGCAACATCTCAAATTGTTGCAATATTCAAATACATAACCATATGCACATATGTACATACATACACTTTATAGCATTTTTGCATAAATGAAATATTAAATGCAACTGGGGATGGTGTAAAGTTTTCAGTTTAATTTTTTTTATTTTATTTTATAAAATACAACAGACAGCACAGCATATGTTAAGGGACAATTGTGTAGAAGAGTGTGTGTGTGTGTGCTGGTAAAGTGTGTGTTTGTTAAGTGAGTAAGTGAGTTTATAATAAAATCTATGTTATCCTGCCAAGAACAAACACTCTTTTAGAGAATGACTTAAGCCATAAGTGGCGTTTTAAGTACCGCCAACTCTGCTCTGTTCTACACATAACTTTCTACCATTTTAACTCTTCATACGCTATACTCTGCTATGCTAGCTTCAATAGCAGAACAAACAAACAAATAGACAAACAAAAAAAAAATGTAGAAATTCATCAAGTATGTCACTGTACTGCCAGTCATTGCATATCTACTGTATGAAATTCTTTTTTTTTTTCCATAAACAACAGCAACAACATTAACAACGAAAGCAACAGCTGCAACAGCAAGGTGACGATGGTGTATTAAGTGCAAATGTTCTGTCAATTTTTGTAGGGATTCTATGGTAAAGCAAACAAGTGAAATGAAAGTGAAGTTAAAAAAATGTGTTTTTAGGTCATCGCTGTGTGTTACTCATTTTGTATAGAAATTGTGGTAAAACAAAAGGAACATTAACAAACAGCAACAGCATTGCAACAACTGAAAATGAAACTGAAACTGTAAAACCAGTAACTTGGCAATAAAAAAAAAAACAAAAACAAATAAACACGGAATTCAGAAATTATCAACATCCTTGTGGTAAGATAAAGATCCACAATAGGATTCAACACGAATGCAAAGAAAAAGAAATCATGGATACACAGGCAAATGTTACAGAGGAAGACAGTATTTTATAGAAAAATAAAAACAACAACAACAAAAGAACACAGCAATAAAATAAAAACTGTAACTGTATCTATCTGGTATATGGAACAAGTGCTGCAAGGTACAAAAAATAAAAAAACAAAACAAATCAAAATCTATTCAGAAATTTTTCTATAATAAACCACAAGAAAAGGAGCCTACATTAAATGCCTACCCACACAACCCAACACTCACCATTTTGTTTCTCTAAACAGACATGATGGTGGCAGCATAGTCGCTGCAATAATTCACTTTCTGTTGCTTGCTATGCTTATCTCTGTGTATGGGAAGCCACTTGAAATTTGTTGCCATAAATTGTGTTGCATTGCACAAACAACAGCAAACAAACTCAGGAAGGATGCCAACAACCCGGTAATGGTTAGAGGTAAATTATACCAACAGCTACAAGCACAACAGCAACAAATGTTACCCAAAGTAATCACAGATTTTTGTTTTACGTTGTGCAATATGTGTTGCATATTCATATCATCATACACTCATTGTCTGACATTTATGGGTAACTTTTGGCTTCAAATCTAATTAAATTGCAACCAAAAAAAAAAAGGCAACAAAAACAAATACAACAAATATAAAAAAGTCACAGTTATTCGCCATAAAGGGGTAGAATTTGTAATAACTTTTGCACAATTTTGTATTCCTTTCATCCTCCGAACCTGCATGCAAAAATTAAGGATGCTTCTTGCATTATTGCATCAAAAGTTAACAGTGGTGTGTGGGAATTAAAATATCATAGTGTCTCGAAATTTTGATAAATGAGAAGTAAAAACTTAAAATTCCTTTTTATCGGGTGTTCTTTTAACGGCGTAAGAATTATACGCCGTTACGTTTTTACCCTTTTAAAAACGTTAAAAATATGAGTTCGTAGATTGCAAATAAAATAAAAATAAATTTGTGTTTAGTTTCAAATCAATTCTTTATTGTTCGCACAATTCCGTGTGCCACCTTTCACGATTTGACTTAAACAACAACAATTTGCTTTAATTGTTATTATTCTTTACACTCCATCCGCGTACACAATAACAATTGTTCAATAGATCTTTATAACAGAGATCTTCAAACCACAATTATTCTCTTCACACGCAACGTGTCTTCACACAAGACTGACTGAATTCTTTCTGAATTCCACGTGTCTTCACACAAGACTGACCGAATTCTTACTGAATCCCGTTGCCTGATCTGTCTTGCCTTTTATATCGCAGAGTAAGCAGTCTGATGAATCCACTTGAAGGAGAATGTCTTAGCCTTCGCGAAACTCTATAAATGTAAACAAGTTGTTTATTGTTATTTGTGTATTTTGTTTACGTTTGTCTTTGCAGAGTTATTGTTGCTTGTTTATCCCTTTTTTTATACTGCACTGTTGTTGTTGCTTGTTTATTTCTTTATCTCCTTTTTTATACTGATGTTGTTGCTATGTTTTTGTTTATTCGTCGATCATGTAAACAAGTCTATTGTTTTGTTTTTGGAGCTTTTGTTTATCATTTTAATAACACCATTTTCCATTTTTGTAACAGCATCATTAACTATGGCCTGACAACTGGGAATATCAAACTCCTTTCATATTCTGCTCAAAAAGGTTTGGTAAGTGATTCAACGCCAGAACAATCCTTCCAAATTGTGGAAATTAGAACCATCAAAAAGATAAAGAAATGTGTATACTGAAGGAATATTGCTGTTGAGAGCGAACACTTGCCAAAATGTTGTTTCGTCGCCCTTTGTTTTTGAACTACAAACCACCATTGTTTGGTTTACCTGAAAATGATCATTTTTAGCCCAGAATTCTGTTTAGTGCCAAAGCTTCTTCTGGACTCGACGTATTCCAGTATGCAATGTGTTGGCTTACTAGACCTGAGGCTAGGTTTTTGCCAAAAACTCTGAGAATAACTAAAATTTCTATGAAAAATTTTCTCAAAGAAATCTCTCGTTCGAAGTCGACCTTAAAGTGTAGGTCCCGCCACAAGTGGTGGGAGGAGCTAGGTCGTAATCCTAACTGATGGGTTGTAATGACCAATTATGTATGTATTGTTACGTTTTTACCTTTTTTAAAAACGTTTAAAATATAAGTTCGTTAATTGCAAACAAAGTAATATAAATTTGTATTTAGTTTTAGATCAATTCTTTATTGTACGCACTATCTTATGTGCCACTGTTCAAACTTAATGATACAACCACAATTTGTTTGTTCGCTATATTTCTTTACACTTCTATTCTCGCAAGCACTAACAACTGTTCGGTAGATCTTTACAACGACGATCTTCAAACCACGACTGTTTTCTTCACACGCAACTTCACACAAAGCTGACTGAATTTTTACTGCTTGTCGTCTGCTTTGTCTTGCTCTTTTATAGTCCAACACAAACAGTCTAACGAACGTTTTTGAAGTAGAAGGTTCGTATTCTCGCTTTCTCGAGAACTCTATCGCGACTACATTGTTGTTTGTGTATTGTGTACACATTGTTGTTTGTGCGTTCGAATACTTGTCTATCCCTTTTTCTCTCATGCTTGTTGTTGTTGGTTTACTTGGAACAAGTTCGATGTATTTATTAGTGTAGCTTTTGTTTATCGACATTACATTGTTTCTATTTTCGTAACAGTATGTATGTATGATAGAGCTTCTTTGTAGTTAAATAAACCATATTGCTGTAATTGGAGCGAAGACAATTCTCATACCGTTAACGAAACATCCATTGAAATGAACTGTTTGATGCGATTGAACTTCTTGTGGCATTATCAGTCCTTATTTCTTTCGAAAAGAGTAAGCAGCTTCCGCTACAGTGAATGGAATCAATTAAAGCGAATAGTAAAATTTCGAACGCTATTAGATTACTGTCCCTAACATCACTAAAACAATTAGTTACAAACAAACTGAAGAAAATTAGTTTTAGAATTAGAAAAATAGCTAAAAACTTGTTGAATACTATTATCATGGAGAATCTGAATAGAATTTCTTGCAAAATATCTTCCCTATACAACTCTCAGTATTTTTTTTATTAAGGATGCCAGTAGGTTTTGCTAACATTAATCCGAACAGCATTTTGCAGCTTAAATAACACTCGGAAGGTGCAGACACACTTTCTTCAAAACCTAAAATTATCATTATGTTTCGTTTCAATATATTCTAAAACGTTTATTTTCCATAGATTCAAAGATTTCAATTCAAATCACTTACTTAATTGGTCATTACAACCCTTCAGTCAGGATTACGACCTAGCTTCTCACACCATTTATGTTGTGTGCGTTAATTTTATACATGAGTGGCGGGACCTACAGTTTAAAGTCGACTCCGAACGACAGATTTTTTGAGAAGCTCTTCATGGCAATTTTATTTACTCTCAGAGATTTTGCCAGAAATCTGCTGAGAGGCAGTCGCCGAAGAAATATTTTTTTTTCATATTTCGTTTTGATGCCTGACCTGGGATACGAACCCGGGCTTTACGTCTAATAAGCCAACACACTATCTACTAGACTACGGCGACTACAATTCAAATAAAGGAAATTATTTATTCCTGATTGTTATTCATTTATGTATTCAAATAAATGACGGATTTAACTGATAACACTGCTCTATCAAATGCATTCACGATCCTTTTAAACAAAAGTATGTTTTTCGCACTTTTTAATACAACACTAGTTTATGGCTTCACGTCTCAACACTGTTTGTTTATTCATGACTGCATGGCAGCATTGTTCTTCGCTCTAGTTATATCCATTTTTTATTTCTAAGTCTGGTAACTTCGCGATCATTCTTATCGAAATTAACTAATTATTTACTTGTGTAATTTCTCTTTACCGTATGATGTGTGTATTTTTGTTGTGGTCTATTTGCCTTGTTTACTTAATTTTGTTAATTTTTTTACGCGTAACAATATTATTTTATTTTATGTGTTTTGATTAAATATAGAGGTTATTTATTAATTAATTTAAAAAATAATTTGAAAATTTATTATTTTCATATAGAACTCCATTTTCTTGTTTGACCACTGTGCAACCTATGCCCTAAATGAATTTCATTCGTATGTTTTCATTAAAAATTTTTGCTTAGACTCCAAAAGTGTTTTACACACATTCAAATAAAATGAGCAACACATACACACTCTTAATATTTTTCTGCGTGCCACGACTCATGTTATATATCGTCGTCGAAAATTCAAAAGTACATATCATCAAAAAAATCAAAAGCGAGTTTTTGATTGATTATTATTCGTAAGGTTATCTAACATATCTCTACCAATTTTTAGAGTTTTGCGTCCAAAAATAACGCTTTTATATCAATAATTCAAAATGACATACCATATGAAGTATTTTTTATTTTATAACGTTTTTTGCTTCTCCTGTAAAATTAAAAAAAGTGATGTTACGTACTTTTGGATTTTCGACGACGATATGTATATGTGCGCTCGAATGTATAATAATTTACGACAAACAATTTTATGTCACAAAATTGCGCAATAATTATAACAAAAAATTTTATAAAATGCAACACATGTACTCTTTATATATTAGTAAGTATGTAATCTAAAAATTATAATTTGTATGAGTTTAAATAAATGCATGTGAGTTTAATTTTCATATGCGTATGTAAATGAAACGAAACAAAAATAGAGAGCGAGAGTAACTTTGTTGCACTTATTTTTATTCACCGTTAAGTTCATTCAACTTTTATTCATTTTAAAATCCATAAACGTTCTCTTTCCCACTCTCTTCCTTAATTTCTCTACGTAACATAAGGTGTTTAATGTTCTATTTACACAAATCAATGAGCATTGTTTGTAATAAATCATATTTTACAACAACTACTACAACATAATAATTCTCCAGAATAACAGAATTAAAGATTACGACATACGGATGATTATCCCGTAAGGTGACGTAGATTATTCCCCTATGCAAACGTGTTTTTGTTTACACAATTCTTGAATGTCAAATTGCTATCCCTTAACCTTTATGCGCAGAAAATTCAAATTTTTTTGCGCCTAATGTTATAATCTTTATTTTCATTCATTTCAGGATTTATTTTTACTTGACTACCTTCTTCTTCTTCTCGTTTGCCTTTGGTTTTTTCCTCTATCATCCCATGCAATACAGTCTGAAATTGTGTATGGGTGTGTGTGTGTTATTTGTAGTCAACAACCAATTGCTCTTGTACGATGGTCGATTACATTTCATTCTTAATTAGTCGGTTTTATTCAAGTGGCTCTTTTTGTGCATTTAAATTACATCAACAACAACAACAATAACAAATACAACAACAACAGCAACAACTACTACTACTACTATAGCAGCTGTATCATTAGGCAGCATTTGTCGATTTTATAAAATGAAACAAAGTGCTCTTAAGCACGGTCTACCAATTATGATTGTACTCCTCTCAGCTCTTCTCTTCTCTTTCTTTTTCTGCATTTTTGTGAACAACTACTGATTTTTTCAATTGAGTGGAAAATTTTTTTGTTTTTTTTTCTCTCAAAGTGGTTTTTATTACTTGTTAAAGCCTGCAAATATTATTTGTGGGGAGGTTCGTATTAGCAGCATGTGCTATAGTACATGTGTGGGTACATTTTGTGTTGCAGAAGGTACAAAACTAAAGGTTAAATGAAAACACTATGACTTACAAGAATGATGGAATTTAAATTTAATAAAAAACCAACACACTTCAATATAAATTTTGCAAATTTAAAGTATTTGTAAAGGTAGCCTCCTGTTTAAAATAAAAATTTATTTCTTTTTTAAATCTTTAGAATTCGAATACCATTTGTAGTCAAACACCTTAACTACTTACTACACCACGTCCCTAATGGGACTATGAACTTATATCGAACGCAATCGCATTTTTCAAGTCTGCATTAGTCGAAAAACTCCTGGAATATCCCGAAACGTTGCCATCAACGCTTATCTATATTATAGTCCAAAGCTTGCTCTATGCGGTCGCCATATGCATCGATCGATTCTGAGTAATTACCCGCCCAATCCATATGACGTCAATATTTTGCACATATTTTCACAATAAACATAAAAAATTTGTCAAATTTCCTGCCTATAAGACATTCTTCGAGAACATTTTTGTAAGCCCTTACATTACAGTCCAATTAAGTCACAAATAAACAAAAAAAAAAAACAAAACTTGAGTGAGATTAAAAAAAAATCAAATAAAATAACATGGGGCCTATTCCATTATATTGCTTCTTTACTTTTCGAATGAAATTACTTTTATTAAATGAAAAAAATAATTTCATTTCAGCCTAACATAAATGACACTAAAGTGCCGAGAATAAGCCATTCATAAAGCTTTAGGCACTTTGAATACAAATCACGTTTACAAAATGATATCCCGAAACTTTTCTCTTTTGTTCACAATTTAACAATTGAATTTCGTAGTTTTATTCATAAACTTTCCACTTCCCAACAACAGCATATTTCTTTAACCCCCTCTGACGTATGATTAATAATTAAATAATACTCATACGTATGTACGTCCCCATTTTACGACACAATGCTATTGCCTGGAGGGAGGTAGATAGACATTTACCAACATTTAATGAAATATTGTGGGATTTCTTTTGTGAACATTTGTCATAATGAATATTTCACAATTACAATTGAAAGATATTCTCCAATGAATTTCTTTCTTTTGAAATTTTTTCCCCCTTAAATTAAATGGAAATTAGAAAATCCAAAATTGTCATTGTGGCATGCATATCTGGTTATCCGTTTAGTGGATTAAATATGTTTCATCAGAAAAAGGCATTTAGAAGTACTTTTCGAGCATTACGGTCATTATAATCGAGCTACTGGGCAGGGAATTGACAAGATTAGAAAGAAATTTGTAGAGATTAGAAATGCTACAGTTGTGAGCAGAGTGAACCCAAAGCTTCTGTTAGAGGACAGGTAAAGGTAACAGGTAAAGGTGGCCGTCTACCAAAAAAGAAGTTGAATATATGTACTCTCACTTAGTCCACATGAGATCGGTTATGACGCCACAATTTTCTATTTTCCCCTTAATTACAGAACCATTCGGTTCTCCGATGTACATGCCTGACAGTTGGTTGGTAGATGGTCTATGTGGTAGCCACCAAAATATCTTTTTCTTCTTCAGTATAGTACTGGACATGGACTGAATAGTTAAAAAACAGCCTCATCTTCCTCTCGTCTCTACAGCTTCTGCAGATATCGTTTGCCAAGTGTACATGGTCAATCCGCCTTACATGAGTGCACAAAATGCAATGACCAGTAACGAATTTAACAACCAGACCGAGCGTGCTCTTTTGAAGTTTGGGCGGACTTTTCGTGCAATTTTATCCAGCTTTGATCTGATTTTCTGCGCCGTAGCCGAAGTCGCTCATGTGGAATTGGAATTGATGGAATTAATGACTGCTTTTTCAATTATAAGCTCTTAGTCCTTTAAAGGTATTCCCAAAGTAGAGAGTCTGATCTTACCTGGCCAACTCATACACTTTATAGTTGCCTTGAATGTCACTGTGTGCGGGTACCTATGTATATGACATTTAAATCGTAACTTTCCACTACCTTGTTAGGATATTTGTGACAGTTGTACAGCGTTTTGAAGTTCATCACATTGGAATTCAGTATTTCAATTGCCGCCTGACTATCAAAAAGTACATTAATATCCCATCTGGGGATATTTGCATCTTCAATAACTCTCGTCACAGCCTGTATTGCCTACATCTCTGGTTAAAAGACTATATAGCGATTCGGCAGAATTATGGACTACCTATTCCGTTTGAAAAAGTGAGGCGAATAATTAAAATTTCTCGATTTCACGGCGTTCGTAGAAATTGGAGGCATCTTACAGCTCATTGTGGAGTATTTTGAATTTAAATTTGCAAAGTCTATCCCCTAAAAAGTACAATTCAGATAATAATTGAAACCGTTTAACCATTAATAACGCCATAATTATGCTACTGATTAAATGCTAAAGCAACAGGCTTTCAATACAGATTTTTCAAACAAAATTATCGTCAGCAATGAAGCTTATTTATTACTTGGGTGAGGTGGTTCAAAGGATCCAGAAGTGATTTTAAAAAGGAGAAAGGTCACTATTTGGCTAGCGTTATGGTCTGGAGGTGTCATTGGACTGTATTTTTTTAAATTATGCTTAAAAAACTATTGACGTCTATTCACAGCAGTGTTGCAAAATTGAAATTTTAAAATGGTACTGAACTATAACTGAAAGAGTAATTTTTCCGATTTAAATGGTACTTTTGTAAAAAAAAATACTTACATATATAAGTACAATCAAGATTACGACCTACCTTTTCACGCCACTTATTTTGTGTGTATTAATTTTATACATGAGTGGCGGAACTTACATTTTATAGTCGACTCCGAATGACAGATTTTTGAGAAACTTTTTCATGGCAATTTTATTTGCTGTCAGAGTTTTTGATAGAATGAGCTTACCGAAGAAATATTTTCTTCATTTTTCGTTTTGTTTGAATTGTCGGACATGGGGTTTGAACCTACTAGACTATTTATTTATTTATATTTAATACGCGTACGGAACTGAACTGAAAAACTAACGACTTATACGTGTTCTTCACATGCAAAACAAAAACTTCTGATTCTGAACGCAGCAAAACGTAAAAGTTCCATTTAGTCAAACGTCTACGTTCGTTTGTAGCATATGAAGAGCAATGTAAATACTTAACGAAATTCCATTAGGGTTGGGCAAGCGTTCTCATTGCTTTTCATATTCTAAAAACGAACGTATGTTCCGTGGACGTTTGGCTAATCGGGACTAAAGACAAATTCTACCTTTAGCAATACGTTACTAATGCATTAATAGTTAAAAAGCGCAAGATATAAAATATTTAATAGTAAAAAAGTTCTGAAAGAGTCGCAGGGGTACTGCGGTATTTTTTTTAACGGAAAAGTACTGAAAAAAGTACTAAAGTACTGAATTTTTAAACACTGATTCACAGCGCTATGGCCATCTGATAATGAATTTTTCGACACACACTTAAAGATTATGAAGTGGACGGCATGTGGTTTCAACAAGACAGCGCCACAAGCAATACAACACGACTGAATTTCACAATTTTGCAAATTGACGACATTACCAAGATCATACGAGTTGATGTCTACGGATATTTTTTGTGGCACTACTTCCAAATCTGTGTCTACGCATATTTATGTTCAAGCATTTTATCGTGAAGATAACGTCCGAAATTTGCAAAAAAGTATTTGGAAACAATCTTAAAAGTATCGACTGCTGCAACCAATCGAGCGGCGATCGTTAACAGAATATTGTATTTTGTATATAAGGACATAGTCCAAGCATTATAAGGAAATATTATCCTTATACCTGTCTGAATTGACTTGATTTTATAAACCCAAAAAATGGATAACCCGTTACATACTTACTTATTAAAATACCAGACAATTTAATATTCCACTTTACACCCTTCATTTTCATCGTTGCCTTCAAGACAGCATTTTAAGCAACCAATAGTGGTGTGACTAGAGAAAAAATATCAAATCGAAAGAAACTTTATTTAACAAACCGTAAAAAAAGATGTTAAACATCTACAACTTCCTGGCAACCCATCCGCCATTGTAGAGAAATTTTGTGTTTAAATCTCTGTGTTACTATTTAAAAGGCTTTAAGCAATAAATATTCCCTTTCGATTTAAATTGTAACCTTGTATGTGTACGTGTGGGTGTGTATATGTCGTGTTTGCATGACAGTACAGACGGTTACAATTGAGACAGGCAAGACAAATGAAAGCCAGACAATTGGTGAGAGTTAAAATGCTTAAAATTACTGAGAAGACTGCCAACATTACATGAATGAATCTGTGTGGTGAGAGAGATCTACAGGAAAAACTGCACATTAACTTTTTCTATTACAAAGAAGAAAAAATAAATAAAATAAAAAAAATGATAGAAAAAAGTATCAAAGGAAGGAGAGAGAGAGAGATATAGAAAGAGTAGAAGAAAACTTCAAGTAGAAAATCAATTTGAAAGCTGACACTAAACTAAATCGTGGTGTTAAAAAGAAATCGAAAAAATCACTCAAATAAACTGTTGGAAGGAAATCATTGATGAAAAGAGAATTAAAAGGCATTTAAAACTTATTTTTATTGCTATTGCTGATGTTGATGCTATTGCCATTAAAGTTTTAACTTTGATAACGTTTTCATACATGAAATCATTTGACTTTAACACACCTTTTAATATAATCCTACAAGAGCTTATGTTTTATTGGAAAGTTTTAGTTTTTTTTTTACACAAGGAATTAATCAAAAGGCTTATTAAACTGAATCAACAAACTTTAAACAAAGTTTAGAATTTCATAAAAGCATTGTATATATATGGTCTGGTCTGGCCCAGCAAAGTCATTGACTTTATTAAAATTGTATATTGGATGGATGTAAAAGTAATTTCGTTTACTTTTCCAAATTTATTTACAATTGTCCTTGTCGGTTTTAACAAGCAAAAATGCAGTAAAAGGAACCAATTGGTTTTACTTGAAACTAATGGCTTCTTCATTGTCTTTCTCATTTCAATAGAATTATGCGACTCAAATATTATCCGCAGTCTACTAGGCTTGGGTGTCAGAATGAAGCGTATAATAAACATTTATTCTGCTTTGATAATATTAAGGACGCCTATACTTACAACAAAGTCAGCTTGACTTTTTCACTATTTTTTGAACACATTGGTACACCAAGAATATACTTCTTCTACCAACCAACAAACAATATCATTAAATTAGAGAATCTTAAAATTTAAAGGGGTCATTATACTGACTCTTCTAAGTTCGAGTTTATATTTTAATAGGGTTTTCTTTCTGTTTGTGTTTCTTCACGACCAAACAACAGTAATTACAAATAAATATCAAACTGGAGGACAGCTAAATTTGTCAATTAGGTCGGGCAGCAAGTGGGTACTTTTAAATGCGTATTTAGCTCTGTACTCGTGGGATATCGTAGTATAAATGGTTACGTTTTGGCCTTTCTAAAAACTAACACTACTACATACATACATAATTGGCCAATACAACCCTTCAGTCAGGATTTCGACCTAGCTTCTCACACCACTTATGTTGTGTGCGTTAATTTTATATATGAGTAGCGGGACCTACAGTTTAACGTCGACTCCGAACGGCAGACTTTTGAGAAGCTGTTCATGGCAATTTTATTTACTATCAGAGTTTTTGCCAGAAATCTGCTGAGAGGCAGTCGCCGAAGAAATATTTTTTTTCACATTTCGTTTTGATGCCTGACCTGGGATACGAACCCGGGCTTTACGTCTAATAAGCCAACACACTACCTACTAGACTACGGCAACTTGAATAACCCAATGCTTTTTAGTGCATTCAAAAACAGACAGACTGAGAAAGTAGGCGAAATTGTCGCATCGACTACTGCGATATAAAAACACATTAGGAACAATTATAAAGACACTCTAGGGCTATTCCACCGTCAGTATATTAAGACTAAATAAGGAAGAGGGGACACACTTCCTCGCTCGCGCATCGGAACCATGTTTGATTGATGGAAAATAATGGATGCAGAGCATGTGATGAAGACATCGAAACAGTATGACACTTTTGACCTCATTGCACTGGTTTCGTAAATGCGCGAATTTTCGACTACGAACAAGGAGTGAAACTTCCACGCCGTTGATGAGGCCAGAACTCTTCTGTACAGTGAGAGCAGATATTTGAAAATGGAGGCTCAACGAAATGAGATATAAAGAGGGACAAAGACTTCCACACTGTTGATGAGGCCAAAATGCTTTTGTAGACTGGGAGAAAATATTTGGAATGGAAGTTTAACGAAATGGGATATAAAGAGAGACAAAGACTCTTTATAAAACAAGTAGATTTGAGGCAATCAAAACTTTTGTTGAAAAATTAAAATAAGGGGAGATCTGAGTCATGGATCAGACTATCAGTAAATAACCTGATATTGATAACCGGTCTTTTGATAGAGCACTGTAGACTTATTTAGAATGATGGCTATCTCGAGACCATGACGCTGAAAATGAACCATCTGAACACATTTCTGGAACGGTAGACGTATTAAAGTATTCTAAGAAGAAACCGCCGTAGTCTAGTAGGTAGTGTGTTGCCTTATTAGACGTAAAGCCAGGGTTCGAGCCCCAGGCCAGACATCAAAACAAAAATACAAAAAGTATTTCTTCGGCGACTTCCTCTCAGCAGATTTCTGGCAAAAACTCTGAGAGTAAATAAATTGCCATGAAAAGTTTCTCAAAAAAATCTGTCGTTCGGATTCGACTTTAAACTGTAGGTCCCGCCACTTATGTATAAAATTAGCACACACAACATAAGTGGTGTGAGAAACTAGGTTAATAATCCTGACTGAAGGGTTGTAATGACCAATTATGTATGTAAGAAGAAACATTTGGGTGCATACCAAGTTCTGGGCAGGGAATTATCATTGTTTACTCCGAGCAACATCCTAAAATTTTTCAGGGCAATAGGCTTAAAGGAGACATTTAGGGGAATATAATTGAGCTTATAGCCGTAGTACTATGATACCTCATCATGACAAATAATAATAGAGAAGAGAATATACAGACATAGCTCAAACTTACGGTAGTTTGTAGAAGATGCAGACTCCCCATAGAAAGTATGATTGATAGCCCTTCATGGCAAGAGCATAACAAGCCGACTTGATGACTTAGGCGTAAGTCGTTATACATGAGAACTTGTACTCTACGGTTGACCTCCTCCCCTCCGACCTACCTACCCCCATACCTGTTGTTTTTTTTTTTCTAATACTTTTTCCAGAATTAACATTTAATGTGTTTTCCTAGGTTAGATTAGGTTAGAGGACGTGTACTTGTCGGTGGTCGAATTAACTCATTGTACAACGTCCTTAAAAAGGAAGGATAATAGAGGGGATAGGAAAAAGTAGAGGAAGTTGGAAAGGGAGAATGGGAAGTGTAGGAACTACACAGACCAAAAAACAGAACAAAAAGGGAGAACGCGACTACACTGATGAAGCCGTAGCACTTCTCAACCATCTCAGGCCACTAATGAATTTGTGGAGAGCCTTGATGTCGCCTCTCGACACAGAATTCAAACTCCTCAAAGAAGCCTCTGCCAAGGGTCCTCAACCTCTACTTGCTAAGGGCTGGGCAGTTACAGAGGAGGTGCTCGACAGTCTCCAATTCCTCCTCATCGCAACATACCCTGCAATAGTCCGGCTGGGATCTGTTCCAGATCCAATATGTTTTCTTCCTGCTGAACAATATATTTATAAGAATTTTCATTTAAAAATATTTTTAATTTATATTTTGTAAACAAATTCAAACTTGAGATGCTCTGTCATACAAGAGCTTGCATTCTAAAGTTAAAATATTAAAACTATCAAGAGATTTATTGTAAATGATATTGTATGTGTGTATATGTATATATAATAAAGACCGTTAGCAAAATAGAAAAACAGACAATGACAGGCAAATCCCACATAAGACAAACAGTTTTTTCTTCACTATATAATACACACATGTGGACATGACTACATACGTGAACATATAATTTTGCATACTGAGTATGCATAATCCAATTTGTGGTTTAACTTTGTAGCATAAAATGCCAACATAAATACCAGCCCAAATCATGAACAATTTAAATACCAATGATTTAAATACCCATTTACACAGCGGGGTTTAGAAATAAAGACACTTGACTGCAATACACTGTGCACCGATGAGGATTCTTTCTACGACTTGTTGAAGAATATTCTTTCAAAATATTACAATATTTAAAATTGTTTTTTTTTTATTAATTAATATGTGTGCATATAAACTTTTTTAATTTCCTGTTCAACTTTTAATTATTTCCTACACTTTCATAGATTATGAATTTTCCAACTCTTTTATTTATTTATTGTTTTCGGATTTTAATTTTAAATACATGACAACTCTTAAATTATGTACAAAGTTCTTACGTTTTGGGAGCTACAATTATGAATTTCTAATGCTGATGCCAAGGATGCCAGAGATGGTTCTATTGTTAAAACCTGTGCCATACACATCTGTATGCCCAGAGAGGATTTTTGTCTTTTCTCTAGAACTGCTTTGTATCTACTGAGTGCTTAAATTCTTTTTTTTTTTTGTCATGCCATTCTTTATGAAAAGTGTAGCAACAAATAAATATTTAAAACACAAAACCGAATAGAAAAAAAGGCAAAGCAAAAGAAAAAGAAAAAAAATCATCATACATTCATAATAAAATAGGTGAAAATATTTAAACAATGAATTTAAAATGACAAACGATGTTTTTACACATAGAAATGCGCGTGCAATTAAGCAATTGTTCCACAAACATACACTCCCACTCACGCACACATACTTAGATCCTGTTATTCTATCCCTCATCAGAGAGGACACTTACTGGTATTCACTAACAAGTGAATGCTTTAATACCAGGCATATACATAAGTATGTTCGAGTCGTGCTGGTATACCAGCACACTTTATTCCTCTAACCATACCATGAATTTCTATGTAGTAATCGCTGACAGAAGCTATATCAGAAGTTTAAAGAAATCGTATCGTTTCGTTTTAGTAAATGAATGATTAAAGCCAGAATTTACCGCTAATGTTTAAGGAATTTTGGTGAAAATAATTCAACATGAAACTTCAGCCAAAATATGAGATTTGTTGGCAGGGAAGTATATCCACCTTTCATTTCAGAAAGATAAGTATGTATATCCGCCTTTCATTGATTGCTATAATTATATGCAGAAGGTTTTGTAAGGATTATGCATTAAATGTGTATATGCTGGGCAGACCAATAATAACTCATTTGGCCATTCTTTAAGTAAACAGAATAACTCTAAAAATAGCTTAAATGGCGTTAGACTAGGTACAGAACTCAAAAGCTATCCTACAGCGGCATTAGAGGTTTGTTCAGTTTAAGTCTATTGCACATGGCAAGTTAAATACGAGATACATTAAGGAAATTCGCGATTTAATAAATCGAGTCGCTGATCCTAAACAGGATCACTAGTCTATGAATTTGGGAAATGCTTTGTAACAAGACTCGTAGTAACAAAAGTGAAAAGTGAAACCAACAGACGTATGTATGTACTTCTTTAAAAGAAAGATCAGTCTATGGAATAGGGTTGGGTCAAGAAAAGTTATTAGCACAGGAGCGAATTAGTCTGAGCCAGAGATCAGCAATGAATCGTATTTTCGCTACTCATAAGTACTGATGAAATTTTGAGTATGAGTGAGTCAAGAGTATTGAAATTCAACTACTCTGATTCATTCGTACTCGCTACAACATTGATTTATAAGTACAGGTTGCAATGAGTATGAGTACAATGTTTACATCAAACTCACAACATTCGATTCATTGTTTGATTCATACGCCTACTCATTCAGATTCATAAATTTAGAAAAATACTTATAATACTTACGAATGAAATTTACAGTAGTAGTTATTGTTGCATTTACAAAAGAAGAAAAAAGAAAAGACAAAGACAGCAAGCAAAGCACACACACAACCTTCTAGCGAGTATTGTGGTGTTCGTACTCGAATCATACTTATTTTGTGCTTCGTGTATATGTTGAATCATGGAGAGTCGAAATCAACAACATCGTGCGTATTGTTAAGTATGAGTACGATGAGTATTTCTAACTTTGAATATGAGTAGTATGAGTATGATATTAAAATAAGTATGAATGCGTATAAGTATCTGAAATTATAAGTATGACTCGAATCTACTCATCGTTTTGAATACTCGTTACTGATCTCTAGTCTGAGCCCATTGGCAAGCTTGCTGGTACATTTCAAGCCATTGTTAATGCAATCGACAGCTGTGGTCAATTCAACTTCAAGATTTACGATCTAGCTGCTCACACTACTCATATTGTTGCGGGACTACAGTTTAAAGACTAGACTACGGCGACTTCATCAGACTATCCAGGAATAACCCACTTTTGATTGGACACTGCCGCCATTCCGCATCCAATATGTAGATTCTGATATGATAAGAATGAATCATCAGAATCTGTAATGAACCTGAGAGACATTAATGCATCATTCGGATGCATATCAGGTGTTGAACAGGTAGTAGCCACTGTTGACAGAGAGCAGAATTCTTAATATTTTCAGGGCAACAGTTGAAAGGAGTTATTAAAAGGATGTCCAATATATGATGCTCTCAAGCTTTATTTTTCTTATTTTATTCAATTGAATTTTTTTTGTTTTTATTGCCTTTTAAGTTTGCACCACTTGAAAGCTCTGCAACAATATTTCCTTGCATTCCATAGAAGAATTTCTTCATTAAAACATCAGCATGAAAATGATTTTGTTGTTTATGTTGTCGTCTCTGATGTCGTTTTGTCGATTTTACTGTTACTGTTAGAGACTGCTGCTGCTGCTGCTTAAGCTACTGCCTGCAAATGTGGTTCCCGTTGTTCTTGTGTCGGTTGATGTTGATGACTAGGACGAGGACGAGGACATGAATGACGTTTAATGTTGAGATGTTGAAAGGAAAAGTACGATTTTGAATAACAAAAAAAAATTAAAAAAAAGAACCACTTAAGGGTTCTTAACTTAATTATGAAATGAATAAAAGCATTTAAGGGAATATCAACAGACGGCGACGACGACGACGGTGACGATGATGAATGTTAAAAAAGAATGCAACAACAATAAGGACAAAAGAAAAGGGAAAGCAAATTCCATAACCCCTTATAAAAGTTTTCAAGTAATTTCTATGGTTAATTTTTTTTTTTTTTTTGTTTTATAATAATTAATAGGAGCAGCTAGACATTTGGTTGAGAATTTCTGTTTTATTTTTTTTTTTAAGCGATTAATGTTAATGATCTAAAACTGTTGTTAAGCGTATAATAATTTCATAAGACTTACCGAATGTCACACCATTGGTTTGTTTTTCTTTATCCTTTTCCTTGTCTTTATCCATTTTTTCGCCGCCCAATGGCTCGAGCTCTATGCCATCCATTGTGGCCACTTTGTAGTCTCGTTTTGACATGTTGCCACAACAAAAACCGCAACATAACATTTGACCAATTTTGAAACCAATTTTTCTATTTCTATTCAAACTACAACTACAACGTTTATGTACTGATGTTAACGCTTTAAATGATTTCTTTTCTCAAAATTTATTTAAATTGTCTATTTCTCAATTAATTTTATGGTTTCTTTTTTGTGCTTTTGTAAAAGGATTAGATTGTAGATTTTAAAATGGTTTGTTTGTTTGAAAGAAATTTTTACTACAAAATGTTTTTTTTTTCTAAAAATTTTGTTGTTTTCTTTTTTTGTGTACTAAAAAGTTTAGACTTAAACTACTGGTGTAAATGATATTTGTCGTAAAAGTGGGGTTTAAAGGTGCAAAATTGGTCCGATAGCTGCAAAGAGAAATAAAGAAAAATTTTAAATTAATTTAAATTTATTTGAAATGCAATAGAAAACAGTAAAATATAGACTCTTTGTTGACAAAAGCAGATGTAATCAATGAATCCAACGAAAATCTAACATGGCGCGAAAATAAATGAAAGTACCAAATATGCGGTGACTTTTTCAACATTGTATAAATTATAAATCTATATAAATAAAAATCAATTGTCGTTCGTTGGTAATTGCATCAGTTGAGAACGGCTAGACCGATTTGGACAATTTTTTTACTGAAATGTTCGTCATAGTCCAACTTAGGTTTTTACGGAAAGAAAAATTTACCACGCCCACTTTTACGCCCACTTTTTTCGATTTATCTAAAATCGGAAAACGGCTGCACCGATATGGCTAATCTTTTATTTAAATGGTCGTAGTAATCTAATTTAAGTTTTTACTGAAAGAAAAATTTATCACGCCCACTTTTACGGCCACTTTTTTTCGATTTATCTAAAATCTTGGAACGTTTGGACGGATTTGTCTTATTTTTTTAAAATGTTCTCAATAGTTTACAAAAGTTACTTACAGAAAGAAAAATTGTCCACGCCCACTGATACTCCCACTTATTCGCCCACTTTTATTAAATCGTCGGTTAATTTTATGTACATATAGATAAAATCCGTTAAAAAACAAAAATAAGCTGCTCATATTTTAGAATAGCCAATGGAAGTAAAATGTGTTCATATATTAAGTTGTTCATATTATAGAGAGTGCACTGGAATTACCCGGATTACCGCCTCACAATCTCCAACTGAAAGTCGGATCGGTAATCATAATGTTACGAAACATAAACGAACCACGTCTTTGTAATGGCACCCGACTTGCGGTAAAAAACCTGATGAATAACGTCATCGAAGCAACAATACTTAAAGGAAAGTACAGTAAAGTTTTGATACCACGGATCGCAATGGCTCTGACCGACATGCCATTCGATTTTAAACGATTGCAGTTTCCAGTACGGCTTGCATTCGCTATGACAATTAATAAATCTCAAGGGCAGTCATTGCGTGTGTGCGGCATTAACCTTGAAAATCCATGCTTCTCGCATGGTCAATTGTATGTCGCCTGTTCCCGTGTCGGAACACCATCAGCATTATTTATTTACGCGCCAGGCAACAGAACTAAAAATGTCGTGTATCATAAAGCATTGCAATGAAGGAAACTACGATATCACTGCAAAGCAACAGAAAAAAGTATTTCTTTATTTTAATTGGTTCCTGAACATCGATCTTTCAATCAAAATGTAAATATAACACCATATTGTACATATTTTCAAATCAAATGTAATTTAAACACACCTCAAACCTACATAAATAAAAATTATCATTTAAAAGTACGTGGTTTTTCTCTTTTTCACTATTTTTACACAATTCAAACAGCTTCTCACAAATTCACAAATCGAACACAAAAATTTTTTCTAATTTGGACAGGACAACGTCTGTCGGGTCAGCTAGTTGTATAAATAAATAAAATTAATTAATACATAAAATTAATTAATAAATTATAAAATGCCTAACTATGTTGACATTTTGAGCTTCAGCAGAGTTTTACGTCAGAACAACCCTTCCAAATTGTCGAAATTTACTTTCGAAAATGCAAATCTCTTCACGTAATTCATAGAACACTTCATCCATGGCATAATCATTTAATAGGTGGGAGTATCTAAACAGCTGATAACATTTCGATTGTCAAAATTTTGTTGTTTTTTTTTGTGTTTTGTTTCGATAATAATTTTCTCATTTATAAACCCTCATTTGTACCGGATGTGTCCTTAACGATACGCACTCTAGAAATTCTTCAGGATTACTATTTCAAAGCCAATTTTATTAAAATTTTTGCAAGAAGATTAATAATATTTAAGCCTTTAACACTAAATACATATATCTTTTAAACTACAACCTAGATTTACTATATTTAAATTTATTTAGACGAGAGGGATGAATTGCCCAAAAAAAGATTTCGGTCTCTCCAACTAGGTGCCTAAACTATGAGCAATAACAAATAACGTTTGCATCTGCCATTTTTCTCCATGGCCATATAAAAACATGTTATTTACATAAAGTGGAAATGTTATTGACTGCATGGAATAATTTTTTTTTTAATTTATAGTTGCCCCACTTTGGCGTAATTAAGCATGACATAAAAATCAAAAGAAATTTCAATATATAAAATTTATTTAGTTTTTTTAATTGCTTTTATTAATTTCGTATGGAGGTTTGAGGGTTAATCTTTTTGACATTCCGAGTGTACTTTAACAACTTTTTTTTCATTTTTCTTCCTATTGTCATTCTTCAGTCAGCTGTTTCTGACAATCGAAGAAGTTTTTACAAAACCAAAATGCCTGTTGTTTTTGCATTGTTGTACTTGTTGTAGACATAAGGTCACCTATTGAATGATTACGCCATGACTTCATCTATTTTACGGTCAAAATCAGCCTACTGAGTAAGCTAAATTTACTCTTGTCGATAAAAACTATAAACAAGATAAAGAAATGTTCAAACCAAATACAAAATTGCTGCTTTACCCCAAAGTATTGAAACGAACATTGAAATGTCGATTCGCCGTCGTCCTCAACCTATCGGGTCCGCCAAATAACTGGCGGACCGTGTGCGATTCAACGCCTTTGGATGACTTTTTATAGAACTAAGTTAAGTCATTGGCTTTTGCCGACATCGGAGGCCAACATTCAAACCTCCATTGACGCTGTACGACCAGATATATTGAAAAAAAGTTGACAAAAATTATGTTGATCATATAGGCCATATAACTCATAGCTGTGGTGGACATATGCCTGAAATCGTATTTACAAAATAAATACAGTCAAATTATTCAGATATGTTCTGACAATCACACGATTTGAAATCGCAAGTGATTTTAAAAACGCTTTTGAAGTCGCCGCAGTCTAGTAGGTAGTGTGTTGGCGTATTATCAAATCCCAGGTCAGATATCAAAACGAAAATATGAAAATATTTCTTCGGTGACTTCCTCTCATCAGATTTCTGGCAAAAACTCTGAGAGTAAAAATTGCCATGAAAAGCTTCTCAAAAATCTGTCGTTCGGAGTCCGCCACTCATGTATAAAATTAACGCACACAACACGAGTGGTGTGAGAAGCTAGGACGTTGTACAATTGGTCAATTCGACCTCCGGGTACTGTACTTGTCACAGTTGACAAGTACCCGTCCTCTAACCTAACCTAACCTTAAAAACGTTAAATTTATTTCAGGGTGTTCTGAATCTCACGCGTTTTACTTGCGATTTTCGATTTTTCGAAGTCGTTTACGAAAAAAATAAAACATATTATGTTTTAATATTACAAATAAAAATCAAAACATCAAAACCAAAAAAATAAAGAGGAAAAATGCCTACAGGTTTTTTGTTAAGCATAATTTGTTTAAAAAAGCTGCAATCCAGAAAAGAAAAATTAAAAAGACGTGACCTGAGGAATTATTCTAACCCATTAGACGTTCTAGAGTAGGCGTAAGTATAAACATATCTACATATAAAGGAGTAATATATAGGTGGATTTTGTGTTAAATTTTATAACGCTTTACCGGCTGAATAAAACTGCATTTTGGATGGTTTATGAAGAAACTGCTGTAAAAGTACTATTCCAGACACGATACGTTTGCTGAGCGCTTTAAGATTTCTGGCGGTCGGTTCCTTCCAAGGCGTGATTGCCAATGACATCCCAGTATTCTACATTGTGTAAAATGTTATGGGATGTACTTAATGTTTTTGAAGAAAGACTATGCCGTATGAAGGTTATTTTTAGAATTTTAAACAATCAAAGAGATTACAGTGCATGTAGATTTGTGACCATAAAATGAAGATACGAGCTGTCGACGCATCTAGGCCTGGTTCATGTCACGATGCTTTTGTGTGGAATTTAAGTAACTCCAATACATTTTACTCGGAAAAATATTCCAATGGAGACCGTGGTTACTGGTTGCTGACCGATTCAGCATATGCCCTACAGCCGTGTGTTTTAGTACCATACAAATCTAACTATTTTCGGTTCAATGGAACATAAATTTAATTTAAGACATTCGTTCGCACGAAATATAGTTGAAAGAACTATAGGCAATTTAAATTATTAAATAAAGCAACAAATCTTTTAATCTTTTAATGCTTGAACATATTTCATCAGTTCACTGCAATATACTCTTGTGATTTGAAATCGCAAATTTTTAGCGTTAAGCGTTTGCCAGAACACCTATTTGGCGATTTCGATTTTTTTAGCGATTTGCGTTCGCCAGAACATTCACTTGGCGTTTTTAAAACGAAAACGCAAAATTTATGCGATTTGCGTTTTTCAGAACATGCCCGATTCATCAAATAACACCATTTTTAACTTTTCTTTTCTTTTTGGCTTACTGTTAGAAATTTATATCTAGACCGGCTGTTATGGCGTACAATCCTATATTCAGAAAAATCCAAATCCTCTTGCTTATCGTATTTTGTACTTCAGTAGTTATACTCGATGAAAAAAATGTGAGATACTGCTGCTCTCCTCTCGATATAAAGGAAATGCAGGATTACAAATATAATCGAACATGAAAGATAAATTTATTGTTGGTAGTGATGGGGTCTAGTTTATTTTTTTTATTTTTTTTTTGTTTTAGTTTATAAGATTTGTATATTTGCTGTATAAATATTAAAATGATGATTTTTATTCATGACTTCATAAAATGTGTGAAATATCAGTATTGTTACATCGTTATATTAGTTATTAACCAAAGTATATCGTAATATATTGTAAAGAATTTGCCAAAAAAGATTTCATTATTTTACAAAACCAAATTCCTTAGCTAAACTAATGCGTTTATTATCTTGTAATCGTCTAATCGGATTGCGTGCTGTTGACCACAACTATTTAAAACAGATTTCTTTACAATGTCTGCAAATAAAAAAGTTTATTTTGTTTTTTGTGTCGCATTGAGAAAATGCTAATGCCTAATTTCAAGGCCAAACCACTGTAGGGCATTGGTTCAAAAAAAAAATTAAAAAATAAAATAGTTTTAGAAACTAGTATTAGTAGCAGTTGATAAATGGGTCGAAAAAAGCAATATATTAAGTGCGTGTTGCATGCAACATATTTTATTTCTTTTTGTGTAGCAGAAACCAAACTGAGATGAGTTAAAGAGCAAATAGAAACACAATTTTAATTGATTTCTAAAATGCTTATTTAAAAAGGTAGAAAGTATGTTTAAAATTTTGCTAAACTTATGCATAAATGATGGTAACAGTATGAAAATATAAAATTACTTTAAAAAAATGTGCCTGTAAATACTATATAAACACACAACTTTAGTGCCTCATAATACAAATATTAAATTCTACATTGGTTTTCCAAACTATTTCATTTTATTCTGTAACAAATAAATCACTTTGTAGTGTCCTTAAAAATCGTAGAGTTGTTGAAATAAAATACGTTGTCGTGATTTTCTGCGATTTTGTTTTTTTTTTTGCGTAAAACTTAATTTGAAATAATTTTGCTTAAAACACGGTTACTTATATTTTAAATACAGCCTTGCTACCTTGTTACCTGTCCATTTTAATCAGATATTGTATATCGTACAGGCTGTATACATTTAATAAGAATTTTTTTCTTAACATTTTTGGTTTATCATCCAACTGTGGACGTTTTTATTACTTCCGGCTTATAGAAATACAATGAGCGACAAATATACATAAAAATAAAATTTAGGTTTATTCAAAATCCTGGGTAAAAAAACTGTAAAAATAGCACTTAAAGAGTGAAATTTAAATGTTTTTTTTTGTCATAATTTTTTAATAAACTTTTTTTAATTTTTAATTATTTTAATAAAGCTGCTTGGCATTATCCTAAGCCATTGGATTTCAATATTTTTACATACGGCTAAAGAAAGAATTCTCTTTGTAATACATTGTGTCAGTCATGTACTAGTGTACGTATAGTGTATTACTTAAAAATGTTCAATTTTCGGAACCAATTCTCTTCGTTTGTTTCGAGCATTTTCTGTTGAAATAGTTAAAGAATAGCAGGACACAAGTCACATTTCGACGGTATTCTAACGAATCAAAAGAGCTGGATGCTCTTCTGTAACTAATAAGCATCTTCGCTCTTTCCTGCACGCGGTCGTTGAGCGATATGCGACAGTCAGCATTTCAGTCAGTCACACACCACTTATGTTGTGCCTATTAATGCTATCCATATGTAGTGGGTCCTACAGTTTAAAGTCGACTCTCAACAATAGATTATTTTGAGAAATTTTTCATAGCAATTCTAAGTACACTCACATTTTTTTGACCGAAATCTGCTGAGAGGAAGTGGCCGAAGAAATATTTTTCATATTTCGTTTCGTTGGAGATATCTGACATGGGTTTTGATCTGTGGCCTCATGTCTAATAACAAACACACTACCTACTAGACCACAGCGGTTCCAGCGAATATCGTATTTAATTATCCGGCACAGAACATCAGGAATTTCGAAAAATTTTCCAATATTTCAACCACAGATGTTTATTATCATGCTTAGGAGTTAAAAATTAACGCTGAGTCATTCGCGCATTAAATCTACCACATTAATACGACACCTTTCCCAGGTTGACTGTAAGTCGTATGTTAATTGAATTATTCATAAATCATTTCACCTCAATCTTCAAACAGGTCGGTTTACGATCAAAAGAACATACAAATATTGCTGCCATATAAGCGATAAGTTTCGATAGAAGTACACCATGCTACATTCTGTCATATGTTTTGAAAATTTTGAGAGTCACAACATTGCTCTCAGCAAGCCGTTTGATAGCCGGGTTCCACCTTTCCTACAGTTATACCAATAGGTCATCAATAGAACGGAGCTTACGAAAATCGTACAACCTGTCACTAATCAGCTTGTCACACTCCAGATATTTCACAAGTTGATAGTTTATTATACTTTTCATACCCTTAGAAAGTGCAGAACATATTACTATTGTTCGGTTTACATAAGTGAAGAATACTGCTGCAAGAGTCCTGCTGGAATACGATAGATTCCAGACGACTAGTTAATTTTGAAATTCATAAGAATAATTTTAATCCAATGAACTCAAAAGAAGATATGATACTAGGCATAGTTTTTGATGCTCCTTCAAGCTTCTTTCTTCAACCAAATTTATCAAGTTATCTTAGAGGAAATTCGACATTACGATAGGATCTTATGTGACCTTAGTGAGCCATGCTTTAAAGTGACTTAAAGATAACGTACTTTGCACAATTAAAGAGGCCACACATTTAGGAGTTTCGATATTAATCTTGTTGCTTGTTGCTTGTGCAAATAGTACCATTTTTCAGAAATCATAAATCATCAGCGATTATATGTATATATAGTTTTAGATGACCGACTAATAATAATAAAAATTCGTGTTCAATGGTGTTAAAACCTATAAATTCGTAAAATTTGAATTGTAAACTATGGTCAATCGCAATTTAGTTGAAAGCATAGATGGGCACTTTGCAGTACCAGTAAAATTTCAGTAAAAATTGATTTTTACTGATTACTGAAAAAAATTACAGTTACAAAAATGAAATCTAAATTTCATTACCAGTAAACATTTAATGAATACTGAAGAGCTTAATGCATTAGAATTATAATGCAGTATGCCCATGTATGGTTGAAAGCCATTTATGATTATTAAGTTAAATAATCATTTCTGAAGAAATTCGAAAAACGAATTTCAACTTAATTAACTATCTTATACTATGTTCAGACAGTCACTTTTATTGCGTAAATCGCAATAAACGCCATTATTGATCTCAATATTTCATATAAAGTTTCAATTAATTATTGCGTAATTGTTATAATATTGAGTAAAATATAAAATACAACACTGCCATATGTACGTTCAGTGAGCATATTACAATTTTCCGAACACTTTCAATTGATATTTGACAACTCAAATGTAAACAACTACAAACAAAAAAAAAAACTTAACAAAAAACAAAATAAAAACAATGTTGTTGAAACAACCAGCTGTTTTGTTTACCACTGCCAAATAAATATTGCGTATATTATGTGTCTGAACACTTAAAATATTGTACTCAAATAAACGAATATTAACTCAATAAAAGTGCCTGTCTGAACATAGTATTATGGTGATAATTCAGCATTCTCAAAATGGAAAAACTTTTACACTAAGAAGAGCTTGTGAGTTTCGCATAGGTTTTTTGCCATTCCTGAAGTTAGTTCCTTTGAAACGTAAACCGATTCACCAATTATGCTATTTTTATCAACTTGCCTGTAGTATTAATAATAAACAATACATATGTAGTATATGTAATCCGATTTCTATGTAAATTGTTGCGGTTTTCTTTAACTGTGAATAGAATTAAATTTCTTTATTGGATTTTTTTATTATTACTACGAGTATAACAAATATGTTTGTTATAGCCAAAGCTTATTATTGCTTTTGTAGTTTTTGCTCTAATATATGTATCCTTGAATACCTCAAATATAAAAATTACTTCATTTTGATTTTTGGTCAAATGCCACCAAAATATTGCAAAAAAAATAATAGAAACACAATGAGTAGGAACTAATGTTTGCCATGGTTTTGTTTGACAAAACAAACAAATTGTATTCGTACAATGACGAATAATTTATGTTCACCTTTTTATATTGTTGGTGTTGCCATAATACATACTATATACTGTGAGCGTCAAAAGAAAGTGTACAATTCAAAAAATATACATTAATAAATAACCGTTAATTTTTTTTTCAAATTATTTTATTGCCAGTTTTTAAAATTGAAACAAGAAGAAAAGAATTAGAAAAAATTTGGAAATATTGTAAAATTTTTTCGGACACTCTCCTTAAGTGAATAACTTGAGTTGAGATTGTTAGAATTTTATCCATAGTGTACACTTTCTTTTGACGCTCACTGTATGTATATAAATACAATAAAAAATACTATATAGACGGTAGACTTTGTTTAAACTATTGTTAATACTACATAGGGCTTTGTATGCAAAGCAAAGGAAAGCAACAAAGAATTACAAAGTCATACTTTGTACATCCTTTTTATGCCACTTCACTTCACCTTGGTAAACAGACTGCAACAACAATAAATAACTTTATATTTGTTGTTGCTGATTTGCCATAAAACAAACGTCTAAAGGGGCCACTTGTATTATAAATACTCCTGTTTCAACCAACAGACCACTTCTGTTGTTTTCTACTTTTTTTCTTTCGACGGAAAACTCTCGCCAAGTTTTGTTTGTTATATATAAGAAGAAGGTTTTAATTCAAAGCAATTGCAGCTTATTTGCTTTCTATTTTAATGTTGAATCAATACTTGTAGCAAACAGACCAGCCAGCACACCAGCCAGCCACCAGCAACAATGCAAGCAAACCTACCTGTGCCAAACCAACACGAAATCAACCAGCCATTAATCGTCTGTCTACCCTTTTAGACACTCGATTGTTTTCTTCTTTTTTTTCGTTATAATGGCCACTTGAGATTTTTTAAAAGCGATTTCTTAAACCCGTTTTGCTTTTAACCCTTCATGGTCTCTTTCCAATAAAAAACGAAGATAGTCTGCAAAATTTTTAAGTTTCAGATTGTCTCGTGTAATAAGAAATAAAAATGTAAACAAAAAAAAACTACCAAAGAAAATTACACATTATTATCCACAATCTCTCAAATTAAAGTGATTAAATAACAATAAATATTACAAGCTAGGGGATACATATTACGTTTTTCTTAATATTTGTAATATCTTAAAAACCCAGGACATACCTTAATTCTACCGCCATTAATGTAGCGATTAAAAGACAGCATAAGCAGCCGTCCAGAAGAAACTGATAGCCAGAGCACAAATCGTTTCACGAATACCTTACGAATGCTGCCCAACATGCTACTTCTTTATAAAGACTGACTGCGAGGAGATTGGCAGCGCTACAAATCAATTGGATAACATCCTTGCACTAAACAGTCAAAAATTGTCTTAGACTATGAAAAAATTTAATCTGTAAGTTATCACAAACTCTCTATTCGCTATGGCGAGCAACTAGAGACTCGCAGAAGTAAAAACTCTCTAGCCGTGCTTGAAAGTAAAGAAACAAGAACTGACTCAGAATATATCCCAAGTACTAGCAGTCATCAACTAGCACCAGTTAAACTTTTCCAATGAGATTTGATGTTTGTGATTTTGGAATAACCTTTACTGGTTCCCCCTAATTGTTGATCATTTCGTTCCACATTATGAACAATATCACCACCAAGATACAGCTTAGAACTCGATTATTTTCCTGGGCATATGACACCTTTAAATACAATGTCTTGCCAAATAACGGAGTACAAAAATGTGTCAAATGCTTTCCTAAAATCCATGCAGGCTTGACATTAGGCAACGTTTACTGGACTATAATGAATAGGTTGCTTATGTATATCATCAGCACATCACATATCTAAGTTCTAAACCCAGTCTCGTCGCCGCGAAAATCGCTGTCAAGATAAGCGCTGAGTCCTCGATTTATGAGGACATGAACATGAATATAAGCTGTTTAGTAGATAGTATGTTGGCTTATTAAACATGAAGGCCGGGTTCAAACCCCAGGTCAGACATCTCAAATTACGTGACGGAATATGAAAAATATTTCTTCGGTGACTTCCTCTCAGCAGATTTCTACAAAAACTCTGAGAAATTGGCATGAAAAGTTTCTCAAAAATCTGTCGTACAGAGTCGATTCCCGCTTCTCAACATGAGTTGTGTGAGAAGTTAGGTCGTAATCCTGACTGAACGGCCGATTTCTGTTGTTATTGATTTAGGCTTTTATGTGTCAGATCATACAAATAAGTTTTTATGTCCAGCAGTCAACAGGTTTTTTGCAGCATTAAATATGATTTCCCGCTTCTCATATATAAAATCAACACACACAACATGAGTCGTGTGAGAAGCTAGGCCGTAATCCTGACTGAAGGGTTGTAATGGCCTATTATGTATGTATGTATTACATACGATTTCTCTACAAAGACCTTATATTGGTCACATCTTATTGCATGAAAATAGAAATCCCTTAAGTAAGTTTTAAGAAAGTTAGTTATGCTTTTTGAATATAAAGCCAGCTAAGAGCGTTACGTTTATTGAATTTTTCCATTTATTTGTATCAAAATAAGATCTCTTTTTAAGTAATTCGGTCCAAAAAACTTCAAGAATTTCAATAGAATTGATGAGAACAACAAAAAAGAACACAATTTTTATTTACAATTCATTTTTATGTTTTTTTTTCAACAAAAAATTGTTAAATGGACGACCTAGTTCCACATGCAAAGGCTATTCAATTTCACAAAAAAAAAGAAGGAGAAGCAGAAGAAGAATCTTATCATTGTTATTTACTTTGATATCGTAAAAACGTTTCTTGACAAACAATTTTTTCTTTTAATCAAAAGGAATCTGAATTCGCCATCTCCGTACACCTCCTTTGTCCTGCTGCAACAACTGTTTTCAATAAGTGCGTGTGAATATTTGCAGGTGCACTACATCGTTCATAATAGATCTGGTTTTTTTTTTCTTTGCAAAAAAGGGAACGTTTTTTCTTTAAAAATAAAAAGCTTTTGAAGAAATTAAAGACTTCTTTCTTATTCTTTTGCACTCTTTTGATATTTTTTTCTTTTATTTTTTCATTTAGTTTTACTGAAAATATTTTCCACACTTATGTGGATGCAGGCAGACAAGTTGTGTCGTAGTGCATTATGAATGCAAAAAAGTTTTTATGAAGTGAACTTCATCTAATTAGATTTCGTGTCAAAGGCATCATTTATAAATCTTTAACGTAAAGATGTCCTTTTTGTTGTTTGAATAATGAATAGAAAAACGAAATGAAAAAAAAAACTAAACACAGTAAAAAGGAAGTTTAAAGTTGGCTTTTTAACTGCTTTTGCCTGGCTATATGGCACTTATGGAAACTCAGTTTATGAGTGTAGTTTCAGGTCAGAAAAGAAAAGAACATGTTCATATGTGCAAAAGTCTAGTAAAAAAGGGTGTCAAATTCACTCAGTTAAAGAGTGCATCATAAATAATCCTGTTAGTATAACAGCCAAAAAGACGTTCCATGTTCCATAAAATCAAGGCGTTAAAATATTGAAAATTATGAAATCCAGCTGGCATGTCATGTACCGTCATAACCATAGTTCAGAACCAAAACAATGCGAAAAAGTCTATTAGAATCGCTTAAATAAGGCTGTCTATAAAAAGAACTGCAATACCTCCATGAAAAGCCTAATAGACCAGGATTTTAATCAACGAACTATGGATACATCACTACAAGATTAATTTATTTCTGAAGCGTGCAATGACAATAGTTTTATTATGACAATGACAATGATCATAATGTGACAACGGTCACGGTCGAAGCGCGGTAAACCTGCATAAATAGCAGTCTCGCTCGGTCATTACAATTTTTCGGCATATTTTTATGAGATCAGTACAGAAAATCATGAATAATGAGCTGGCTCTCTACAGAGACAATGATCATAATGTGACAACGGTAACGGTTGCAGAGCGATCATGCATAAATAGTTGTCATGTTCGGATTGGTGGTCAGTACAATTTTGTATTTTTTTTTTTTTTTTTGTGGGATCAGTACAGGGAATCATGAATAATGAGCTGCTTCTCTACAAAGAACTCAATCCAATTGATCGATATGAGGGAAGCAATAGTCCATAAACGCAGTGGTGTTGTCGATCCGGAACGCTCCGGAATGTCGTTCCGGTACTTCCTTTTTGGACAGGAATGCGTTCCGGAACTAAAGATGATTTCTGATAACGAGAATTGGAAATGATTTTCGTTTGCTTTCCTTTTTATGCTATATACAGGGCCGATCCTGGCGACGGCCGAATATTGGGGGAAATCTCTCTCCCCACCGTCGTCAAATTTGGGACATGAGACCTAAAAAAAAAACGCTGCCGCCAGGATTATCATGGAAAATCACCCCGTCGTTAAATTTGGGACATGAGACCGCACAGAGCGGCCGCCTACCCAGGATCGGCCCTGTCTATATAATTATATATACGCGTACTCGGTCAACTTTAGTTGTTCGTACCAATTTTTAACCCCACTGGGTTAATTTAGATCGCAAAGGCAGCTGAAAAACATACCTTCACCCAAGGATCCATGATGCGTATCTTCAGTATTAGAGGTTAACCAAAAAAAGGAAAACAAAAACGGTAGAAAAAGAAGCAAAAAAAGAAGGGTAAGAAAAACAATTGAGAGGAAAATGAAGTGACAATAAGTGTCAGATGTTAAAGAAAGATGTCCTCAAATGAGAAATTCTAACAGAAGACAAGATCATGGAAGAAACCACAGACAGAGTAATGGAGGTGGACTGATCATACTATAAAAAAATCTTGACAGCATAACAATAATGGTACTGGAGCGGAATGCTCAAGGCTTAAGAGCCAGTGGCCTGGAGACGTACACTACTCCGAGATGGGGACAGCAACAAACTGCGTTGGATGGAGATACTTTGTGAAAGCCATATGCTCCCAAGAGGGGTAATGAAAACAACAGAAAAGCTGGAATTTCTTTAGGTAATCAAGGAACCATTTAATCGCGATGTCTGTGTAAACCAAATAGGCAATAAACGTACAAAAAAATTTTACTTGATATTGAAGTGCAACAGGCAAACGGCCAACGCAATACAACTAACACAAATTTTGTGGGACTGTGTGTCATAAATTCAAATTTACTGCAGACAAATATGAAGAGTCCTTGTTTGCTGTAGCGGCAATCACTATGTCACTGTAAATTCTAAAAAACTGAACCAACTATTTTTGACATCCATTCACTCAGGGAATTCTGATTTTTTTCGACTAGGGACGAAAGATAACTGTTGGTAAGATAGACATGTTTTTCGTAATTCCTGTATTTTACGGAGAGAAATTGATTTACATTTTTAATGGGCGTATTTCAATCACTTTTTTCTGCATCAATTAACAAAATATATCACCATGAAGTGTTGTTGAGATTATGTGCGTTAAAATTTTACTGCTGCTGCTGCTATGAAATTCCCCCACATTTTTTAATATACAGGCACAGGTAAAAGGTATTCAAGTATAACCTGTAGACCAACAACAACAACAACAATAATGTCAGAACAACTAAATACTGGAAACAAGAAGAAGAAGAAAAAAAACACAATATGAATATGAACACCATCCATTATGAAACACCATCACCATCATCATCATCATCATCGTTATCAACAGAGTTGGAAAGAACAAATTAAAATGAGCAACATGTAGAGCGGCCATTGAACTGTATATAGAAGCATATAGTGTATGTGTGCGTTTGTTTTAATGGCTGTGCACATTCATGCACATTTGTATGTGTGTGTGTGTGTATAGAGCTGATGTGCAATTTATATTGTTGCCATTTCTTCCTCTACAGCTTTCTAAGATGCTTATGTTGCATGAACTGTTTCTTCTGAAGCTGTTTCTCTTTTTCCCTTTTGTTGTCGTTGTTGTTGTTGTGGCAACAATAGCAGCATTTGATTTAATGTTGTGCCAGTATTTATTCCTGTTTCTGGTTTTATACTCCTCTTTTTTGTTGTTGCTATTATTGTAGTTGTGTTGCTCTTATTTTGGCCTTTTTTGCTCTATTGTTGTTGGTTTTTAAGGAAACCGAAGTATTGACAGGAAAATGTTGTGCTTTATTTCCTTGGCTTTTATTTTTGCTGACTGCTGAAGCTACTGCTACTGCTGCAACATCAGAAATAGCAAAAGAAAAAAGCCCTTCTCATTTCTGCATTAAACAATAGCAACAACAACAAATAAAATATTGTTATTGTTAACATTTAAGTGATGGTAGTGGCTGACGGTGTATCATCGTATCGTATAGCAGGGATCTTGTTGTTGATGATGGTGAAAGAAAAACATTTTTATTGTTGTGTGGCATATTTGTTAATGTATTTTTCTTTCTCTTATGTTGGTTTTGATTTTGCTACTGCCGCTACTATTCATTTGTTGCTGCATTATACGTTCGTTCGTTTGTTTGTTGGTTCCCAATGAAGAAGAAATAACTTTGCCTGCAGCATTTTGTATGCATTCAATTTGTTTGACGTTGTATGTTGTTTGCTGAATGTATTTCCTTTAACTTCCTTTCCATTTTGGTTCTTATGCTTATCACAACAACCACAACTTCAGCTTCAACGATAACGACAACCAGGATAGCGTAAACCGTTTTGCCATAAATTGAGTTTTTGCTACTGAAGTGTGCGTGTGTGTGTAAATACAAAAAGGAATTGTTTTCTCTATTGATCGACGAATACTAGTACTTTTGCTGTTGCTTTTCTATTCACTTCAATCTAAAGTTGTCGTATCTGATAAAAATTTGACACAAATTTTACGTTGAAAAGCTTTCAAATGCGAATGGTTTTTCCAAACTCAACAGATTAATTGCATTTAAATAAGAATTTGGGTTAATGTAACCCAAATCAAAACTTTTATTATTACTTGTATACAGAGTAGTATTATAAGTGGTTAAGAGAAATACTATGTAAAGCATAAGCGAAAAAAAATCCTTCATTGCAACAACACAAAACATATATGTAGAGACTGTACCAACGGAAATGAAATATGAAAACAAATCAGTATTTAATGCCGATATGAATTTGATTTTGTGGCAGTTACAATAAGAGAGATTAGGCTTTCATATGCACTGAGATTATGTATGAATTTTGTATGAAATATACTTAAAAATATTGGATGCATAACTTAACAATGCGGGATTATTGGGAAACACTTTTTAACTCTTTATTGTTTATGAAATTCTTTAATTGAAAAGAAATTAACCAACAATAATTATTTCAGATCTTAAACTTTACTTACTTACTTTATTTAAACATTACAAACCCTTTAGCCGACATTCTGACCTAGCTTCTCACACTACCTGTGTTGTGTGTATTAATTTTATCCATGATTGGCGGCGCTAACAGTTTAAAGTCGTCAACGAATGACAGATTTTTTGAGAAACTTTTCATATACTTGCAGAATATCTAATGTGGCAGAAGCTGTGTGGTACGTAGCAACGTCCTGTTGAGACCACATATCGTTGGTGCTTAGATTATCCCATTCAAGCCAAAAGAAGTTTATTTATTAGTGTTTATTTTATAGTGCCCGCCTTTGACAGAAATGTGACAAACAGTGACTTTTTCTGGATGCATTGATGCTCTTTGACTAATATCATCCCAAATTGGACAATTTTGTTTGTTCAAGTAGCAATTCATTCAGAAATGCGTCTCATCGCTGAAAATAATTTTTTGATGTAAATTAAAGTCAGTTGCCTACAGCTTCAGAGCCCATTCAGCGAACACACTTCCTGGTCTATGATCATTTACTAGCAATTACAGGGTTAGTTCCAATTTGCCAAGTTATGGACTGCGGAAAGCCGAGTTCTTGTGAGCAATGCGAAATCGACGTCTTCGAATTCTCCTAAACACTCTCAAGCACAGCGACGATGTTTTCCCTAGATCTGACAAACTTTGCAGGTCGATCGTTTACAGTAGCAGTAGACTTCAATTTCTCCCGCACATTACGAATAGTCCTCTCGGTAGAATGATTATGATGATTGTGAAATGGGCGAAGCTCGCAGTAGGTTGCCCAAACAGAAAACCCATTTTGAGAAACAATTTTATTTATTTGCATGTGCTGTTGAATGGCGTTATAGCAAAGCAGACTGAATAAATGGCAACCAATTTGACAGATTCAGCTTCAATAAGATGGCCGTTGACAACTGTCAATGTTCGGAAATGTCTGTTGGACTAAGTTCTCTGTAGTTCTAACACAATAAACTGTTTGAATGGAACGTTTTTGCCCTTTGGTTTCTATGCACTATGGATTCTTTTTCATTACCCTGATTGGTAGAATATGGTTTCTACAAAGCGTATCCATCTTATATGGCTTACTGGTTACTTAGCTGCTTTACTTCTCATGTATAGTCTTGGAGTTTCGTGCATATTTAGTTGGGCTTTGATCGACAATAGTTCCTTAATTCTTAATTTCACTCGATCGCAATTCTTGTAATACTGTCAGGCTTCCTGGTAACGGTTAAGCTGATTTACCTCCCTTTATTGCATATAATTTGTATGTTATTTCCATTATCTATGTTACTGATTGTGCTGCATATGACTTTCAAGTGCTCATTGGAGGAAAAGTTTAGTTTTAGTGTGATTTTGTGGTCAATAAGGTTTCTCTTCCATACAACAGAGTAGTCTTTAAACATGCGATGATCCGTCTGGACATTTTTGAATTGGTCATTACTTAACACCAAAAAATGGATTTTGTATAATGGTAAAATGCTTGATTTAGTATTCGTCAATGAACCAACTGAATTTTCTATAGAACGTCACAGTCCAATATCCACTCCTAAAGACATATACCATCCAACTATTGAAATAACTTGCTCGTGTTTTTATTCTTCTCAGCATGGGAAAAAACAACGTAAAACAAACAAATTGTATTGCTTCAAACTTACTAATTACGCATCTTAAAGCAACATATTTCAAGAATTAATTGGATTGAAGAATTATCTACTTTTAATAATCTTGATGAGTGTGTATCAGCTTTTTATTATCACCTTACTATATGTTTTTCCGCTTCTATTCTGAGTTATCCGAAAATTGCAACTGGCCCTCCTTTGAACTCGAAACATCTCTCTCGTTTAAAAAATAAAAAAAATTCTTTATATAGAAAATACAAGCAATCCGCCTCATCTTTAAACTATATGAAATACTCAATTGCTAGATCGGCATATATGTAACATTGCAAATCAAAATGCTTATAAACACTATTTGGTGCAGGTAAAATATAGCTTAAAACATGACCCTAAATCGTTTTATAAATTTGTTAATTCTAAGAGACGTGCAGCGGATTATCCATCTATAATGAAGTATGGGGATTATGAGTCATCTGATGACTTAAATATAAGCAATATGTTTGCAGATTTTTTTTCATCGACTTATTCATCATCGTTATTTAACGGTAATGAATACCCTTATAAAATTAAAGAGTCAACACAAATTAGAATGCCTCCTATTGAAGATCAAGTTGTACTTAATTATTTAAAAAAGTTGAAATCATAATATACTGCTGGTCCTGATGGCGTTCCTAGTTGCATATTAAATCAATGTGCTGATATACTATATATTCCTCTGTCATTAATTTTCAACAAGTCCCTTCAAATGGGTTATTTTCCATCACACTGGAAGGAATCATATATCATCCCACTATTTAAGTCTGGTTCTAAAGTAAATGTTTCTAATTATAGAGGTATAGCAAAATTGAGTACCATACCAAAATTATTTGAAAAAATTGTTTACGATTCTATTTCACACTAAAGACGTGCACAGTTACAACTGTTCGAAAATGTTGTGTGTCTTTGCTGAACTGAGTGTGTATAGATAAATGGTTCTGCGTTGCAGATACAAGTTGGTATGGTTATTTTTTGTAGCAGTTAGGGTATGAATGGGTAAAGAAAAAATGAGAGTAACATATTGGTTTTCCTATATTTCTCACAAGCAAATACTTGTAGTTAATGGTGGAATACAATAAGTAACTTATTGTACTATGCGAATAAATTTTTGTATGTATAATTTATATGATGATTGCTGTACAGTGAAGTTAGAAATGAATAATTTTGAAAAAATAGGGTAAAAAAAATTTTTGGGGGCAAAAGGAGGAATGGAATAGGTAGGGCCTGGAGACATAGTGATGTGAGTTTGGCGGGCCTAGGTTGAGGGGAAAGTGTTTTTCCCCCTTAAAGTGTCGGCGGGTCAGTTGATGGTGAAAGGTTCTTCCATCAATTGTTGGCCTCGCGACGGTCTATTGGTGGCCTTTTATCCGAGTAAGATTGATGAAAGCGTTCCGGAGATAAGGCGGTTTCAGTAAATTGTTTACTGGACGTATGCCTTGTTGTTAATAATATTTACTTACAACACCAAAGTTTACTTGTATATTTTTGTCACCATAAATATTTAAAAATACCTAATAAGTAAATCAGAAATACTTTTAGTACAACAGTTATTTGAGATCAAGAAACAAATACAATACAATACTCAACGCAAAACCATAAAGAACTGTTATTGTTTTTGTGGGTAGAGTAGATGAGTAGAAGCAAAAGCAGACAATATCAGTTACACTCATTCTCTCATTTATACTAATAGTATATGGTATCTACCATGGTGTATTTGTTTTACAAATACTTTGTGGTGTACTACTGCACGTCTTTATTTCACACCACATCTCATCGTTATTATCATCGTGTCAACATGGCTTTCGTAATTCCTGCTCAACCGTTACAAATCTATTGGAACTTACTACTCATGTTAATGAAGGCTTTGTGAATAGAAAACATACATACATACATAATTGGTCATTACAACCCTTCAGTCAGGATTACGACCTAGCTTCTCACACCACTTATGTTGTGTGCGTTAATTTTATACATAAGTGGCGGGACCTACAGTTTAAAGTCGACTCCGAACGACAGATTTTTTGAGAAACTTTTCATGGCAATTTTATTTACTCTCAGAGTTTTTGCCAGAAATCTGCTGAAAGGAAATCGCCGAAGAAATACTTTTTGTATTTTGTTTTGATGTCTGGCCTGGGGCTCGAACCCTGGCTTTACGTCTAATAAGCCAACACACTACCTACTAGACTACGGCGACTTCAATAGAAAACAAACGGATGCAATTTATACTGATTTCAGTAAAGCGTTTGACCAGGTTAATCATAATCTTCTGCTGTACAAATTGGATAAGATAGGCTTCAGTACATTATTTCTTAAATGGATTAGATCATATTTATATAACAGAAAGCAATATGTAAAATTTAGAAACTCGTTTTCCAAATATATTGAAGTTTTATCAGGTGTTCCACAAGGCAGTCATCTTGGGCCTTTGTTATTTACATTATTTATTAATGACCTTCCGTCCGTAATAACACACTCTACTACTTTAATGTATGCAGATGATGTAAAAATTTTTTTATCATTGAATAATCAAAATGATCAAATACTTTTACAGAATTATATTAATCATTTAACTAACTGGTGCAGAATCAACTTAATGAAACTTAACATCAAAAAATGCAAGTATATGATTTTTTCCAGATCATCTCCTACTAATGGCTTCTATGTAATGAACGATATTATTCTCGAGTTAGTGGAGTCATTCAACGATCTTGGCATACATTTGGACAGAAAGTTGGACTTTAGATCCCACGTAAATTTAACAATTAATAAAGCTACAGGAGTACTGGGTTTCATCAAACGCTGGAGCAAAGAATTTTCTGACCCATATGTTACTAAACAACTATTTATGACGCTTGTTAGACCAATTTTAGAATATGGATCTGTGGTATGGGACCCTCAATATTCTGTACATTCAAATGCTATTGAATCCGTTCAAAAGCAATTTTTGCTGTTTTGTCTTCGAGGTTTGGGTTGGAGTCCAGATGTTAACCTGCCCTCTTATCGACATCGTCTTGCACTCATAAAATTACCTACATTAAAAAGCCGTAGACAGATGTTAAACATTTTGTTCCTATTTAAATTACTTAATGGAAGTATTAGCTCACCGTTTCTTTTAAATAAAGTTAATTTGAATATTCCGTTACGTTGTTCAAGATATTATGAATTTTTAAGTATTAAATATTATACATCTAATTATGCAAACTTTGATTCATTCCGTAGAATTTGTAATGAATTTAATTTATTGTTTCAATTTATTGATTTTAATAAAAATTTAGAAATTATAAAAAGAGATGTGATCTTATATTTAAACTCCTTAAATTAAATTAATTAATTAAACTTTTGTATAGTATGTATTTTTAATATTATATTAAATGTCTGTACGGATTAAATCCACAGACTTAAATAAATAAATAAATAAATTACAACGCTTCAGTCAGGATTACAACCTAGCTTCTCACATCACTTATGTTGTGTGTGTTAATTTCATCCACAAGTGGCGAGACCTACGGTTTAAAGTCGTCTCCGAACGAAAGATTTTTTTAAGAAACTTTTCATGGCAATTTTTATTTACACTCACAGTTTTTGTCAGAAATCTGCTGGGAGGAAGTTGCCGAAGCAATATTCGTTTTGTTGGTGATGTCTGACCAGGGATTTGAACCGTGGTTTCTCGTTTAATGAGCCAACATACTAACTACTGGACTACGACGAGCTTCTTTAGACTGACTGTATTTATCAGAAGACTGTTCTTGCTTTGTTGTGTCTGCGGTTGGCCTGTACTGCCCAAATATCAGAAGCTATATACACATGTATTCGGTCGGTTGTCTTTATAGTAAGATATTTATAGTGCCTCTCGGTTGCTACAGCAATATAGCAATTAACTTAAATAAGAGCAACAGAGGAGAACAAAAATAACGATGTAGTCAGTTAGTGTGTGAACCTACAAACGTCTTAAAGAAATCATTCCATTCTTTTTAAATATGTATGTATACGCACAGCAATTAATATTAAAGTACAATGTATACGTGTTATAAAATCTTATTTTAATAACAATTTAATGTAAAATTACCGCTACTAATCATTAAATCTGTAGAGATGTTAACAGGGGAAAAATAAAACAATATTTTTATATGCCCTTAAAATATGAAAATATGCTGACTGGGTATATGTATATGCAAAAATAATTACATACCGTATGTACATATGTATGTATCTATGTATGTACAGTATAACTGCGATATAATATTTTAATAAAATAATGCTTTAATACTCACTCACATTTAATTTTAAGACTCTTATTTAAATATTACACGCACAGCAAAGTCTTGTTGTTGTGTTGGTGCTCCTCTTTCTTTTTTACATTCACCTCCAAAAACAGTCGAGGTTATTATACGATTAAATACGAAGTTATACACACACACAATCACACACTTGTATACACTACATGTTCAATATAAATTGGCGCGAGTCCTTGAAAGTCGAAAACCACCAAAATATTATGGAATAATAAAATATTGTGTGATAATGCTACTGACGACTACACTCTAGTATAGCGATGGCAACAACGACAATGATGACGACACCAACGAAACTGTTATTAAAGACTTAAAAAGGTTTTGGTGGTGGTGCTGGTATTTTAGGAGAGAAGAGGACTGTAGAGAAATTATTAAAGGCTCCTTTAGAGAAATGGTGGGTTTGTTTTGCATTAATTTTGTTTTTATTTGTTTTGTTTTTGTTGTTGTTTCTGTTTCTGTTTTTTGTAGATGTTTTCATCAGTTGTTACACTGAAAAATATTGTAATAAAAAAAACCTTCTTTAACTATCGATACTATCGTAATAATTATTATAATTTAATACATTTTTTTCTTTAGTTTGTTTCGTTAAGAAACATGAAATTATTGTTTTTTTTTAGTAAATCATGTTACAATACAATTCATTCTTAGCAAGAACGTATTAAGTTGCGCTTACTTTTATGGTTATTTTCTTAGTTTTTCTTTTTTTAATTCTTATTAATACAGTTTAACATGTTAATGTATTTGTGTTAAACACGAAAAAGAGATTTGAAAGCAATTTCCTTTGTTCTTATTTAAAAATTTATACACAATCACAAAAATTGTGACTAATATGCGAGGATTTGAATGTTTGCATGGTATATAGTATATACACTAGGGTGTCCCATGAACATCATTTTATTTATGACATTTGAACATGGTTAGGAGAGGTTTTTTTTATATGTGAAAACATTGTAAGGGTTGCTTGGAAGCTTACTCCGCCTATCAAAATTCCATCTCCCTAAACCAGTTAAACAAACCAGTGCTCCTGACCAATCCTATCATATTCGGCTGTGGCACATTTTCTTTGAAACACTTTTTCTGACAACTACCAGTTCACTGCTTCTCATCCAAAACATTTAATATGTGAAGTCATTTCAACTGATTTACAAACAAGCAATAGTCCCTCGGTGCTAAGTTCGGATGAGGGAGTAATTCGAGCCTAAATCACCGATTTTTGTAGTAGAAACTGCTCTTATATGCATTGTTCTGGTGCAAACGAATTTTTTCCAAAATGGGACCAAATGGGACTGTTTTTCTCAAATCTTCATAAAGTACACACACTAAGTTAGCAAAAGACCACCTGGCATTAGCATGCTGATTCCAAACCCGAGTAAAGAAAGAGTATTTCTAGCAACCCTGTTCTGAGTAAAAACAAAATAATCGTGTTTTATGACAGTAGTGGAGTCTAAGGACATCACAAGCAAAACCCTGGGGTTTTAGACAGTGTGTTTCGCGCCACAGTTAACTGCGATTGTTTTTATTCACTTCAGCTTTACAAAACAAAATTTCCTTGCACATCAAAGAGTTTTCTCTAAAGAGAATCAGGATCATGAGATTTTTGTGCTTCGACTCATTTGGTGCCTCTAACTCGAACTTCGTTCTGTACCCAGCCTTACTTTCTGTTAATTTATGTAACTGTTTATTAATATTTTTACGGACCAAAAGGAGACCTCTTTGGTGTGTTATTGTACCACCATCATACCGACCTAGTATTGGAAATTGTTGAAGTATCCAATGCGCTGATTGTCAATTGGAATAGAATCCGAATTGTAGATGTTAATGTGCATAGCTTGTGTTTGCCTACTGATGATGACCACTCTGGCGTTTTTAACTAATTCGACGACTTGATTAATCTTATCGAGGTCTTCTAAGCATGACTTTATCAAGCCGAATTTTAAACAAAAATTGTGGAAAGCGGGCATCCCAGCATTATTGAGAAATGAATCGCTTATTATCGCAGTAAGAATAGTTATTGATCATTTCTATGATTTTGACTCGTGCTCTTTTATTAATTCCCATTCTTCGTAGCTTTAATCGAGTCGAAGGCTTGTTTTATAAATCTATGTAGGGTAGATAGAACTGATTTCAACTCAATATACTGTCCCATAATGATGTATAATGTGTGAACCTGATCTGTAGGATTATGTCGCGAGCGGAATTAGAAAAGTTTTTCAGATATTAAAATTCTTTTGGTTCCCTTTGAAATGTCACAGAAATTTTTTATTTTTAATATTTTTCATGGACACCCTAAATTTAACACTACCACATACAAACACGCACATTTTTATGTGCTTAACGAAAAGGTGTAATTCTCCTTCTTCCTCTTGTTTTTATATACTATGGAAAAAATTTTGAAAATATATACAGATTTTTCGTTTGTTTTTTACAAATCAACACACATACAGAAATGATTACACCAGCAAAACTACAGATTTAGAAACAAATTTTGTATATGTATTCTATTGAGATAATAAGTGTAGTTGCAGATACAATTTAAACAATTTTTTTTTTTGTTTTTTTCAACGGCGCTAAGTTTTTTTTTTTAATTTTCTTTTTTTTTGTTTTAAGGGGGGTTTGTTGTAATTTTTTATATATGTACGTATATACTTTTATATATGTATATGTTTCTTATATATGTAAATTTGTTATTTACTTGTTTATTTAATTATTTTGTTTGTTTTTTATTTTGGTTTTTATTTTATTTTCATTCTGTTGATTTTTGTCTTTAATTTTAATGTATTTACCGTGTTAATTTAGGGTTTTGTTTGTTTTCCTTGTATTTCGCTTTTAATTAATTATTCAAACAGAAATACAGGCGCACTTAATACAATAATAAAAGCAGAGGCTATAATGAAAAACTAACACAGGATATGTATTGCAGGATTCGTTTGGCAAAAACTAATTTTGAAATGAACACAAAACGTATGTAAATACACATAAAGTTAGGATTTTAGTTATTTAAAATCGTATCTATTTATTTATTTCATTTGTTTTTTTTTTATATGAAAACTAAGTTGCAAATTAATTTCTTTAAATATTTCATACAAATTTCTTTGTAAATATTTTCTTGGGATTTTTGTTTCCTTTTAACAGAATAAAACTTTTCTTGAGCTTAAGCAAAAATATGACAACCGTTTCGCACAAAGGATATACTCTTTCTAAATGCCTTAAAATATGCAATAATATTGTATTTCTATTCCAACCACATACACTACACTCTGTACTACACAGCAAGCCACGATATAGCGAACTCAAAACACAACAGCTTTTAGTTTTCTGCGAGAGTACTTATTCCCCTCCTTAATGGTTTACACTACAGAGATGTGCTGCTCTCTTACATACAGTATTTGCCAAATGTGTAAGAATTTCACTTAAAAATATCATCATCATTGGCTTAAAAATTTCCAATAGAATTCAATTGTATTACAAAGGACTTCTCTTTTGTGCTCTCTTTGTTTTACAATTGAAATTCTCTTTGCTCTCTTCGCTCACTAGGACTAAAATATCTCTGCTACATAAAAACCATCCAAAACAAACCCCACATTATATGTATCTTCTTCTTGTTCTTCACGATTTACCTTGTCACCCTGTAGGCTTTCGTTTATTTTCCATTTTTTTGCCTTTTATTTTTCGTAAACATACGAAATGTGTTTCTATGTTGTTTTCCTTTTTTAACCTAAAAAAAAATTGTGTGTTCTTGTTAGTTTTGTTTATTATCGTGTTTAGTTCCTTTCTCTACTCCCTCATCCCACTTTATTTGTAAATTTCATTTCATTTTTTTTTCTTCTGCTCTTGTTGACTTTTCATTTTATTTACGAGTACAAGCAAGTTGGTTGCGAAAATTCTTTGCCACTCTCTAATGATTTCTGGTGCTTTTCTCGAAGGGTGAGTTTGATTTCAGTTGAAGCACTTAAAAATTGTATTTATTCCGTTATTTTTAATATTTAAAAAGCTTGTTATTGTTCAAATGTTTCTCAATGGATAACAACCACCCTCTTCAAAAAGAAAAACCCTGTCCTGTGAACCAATATTTCTTTAAATTAAAACCAAAACACACAAAAAAACTCATAAATATAATACAGAATATCTAATGATTCGAATGCAAAGTGGTAAAATGGTAAGACTTGTCTGAAGTCCAGACTGATGTCCTCTCCACTCAAGCTGAAAAATGTTTAAGCATGAGAATTAACATCAACTCCAAGCAACAGCATTACCGGCGCGATTCGTTACTGTATTAAGATCGGATTTACTCAGTCCACTCTTAAGACGGTATAGCATAGCGGCGATAACATTGTTGTTTGTAGGTAATTCCCCTACTGTCGTGTTAGATCACAATATCGCGTACATAGCATTTGAAAAGTAACGGATTTGATGTTGAATAAAAGTATGTCAGTTCGATGCATGTTTCAGCAGGGTAAGCGTCTTAAATATATCGCAAATTGCACCAAGATATTTATTTATTTATTTATTTTATTTATTTAAAAGCTCCATACACAAGACCATATGTCTTATATTGCAGTATGAAACTAATTAACATGTAAGAGAAACAATGTTAACATACAATTAAATAACAATATAATTTAAATTTTACATAGTATAACAATTTTAGATATCAAAAATTACATACATGCATGATAAATACAAACATTTAGTAGACTTTCAGAAAATTATTACGTTGAAAACAGTTTCATAAGTTGTGCTTTAAATTGTCGTGCGTTACTTAATACTTGACAGCTGTAGGGGATCGAGTTCCAGAGAGTTGTTGCAAATATGTAAAAATGCCAACTAGAGATAAGGCTCTTGTACCCAAACGATCTTATTCTTCTACCTCTGCAGCTTTTTGCGAAAGAGAGTCTATTGTAAAGATGCTCCGGCTGGCGGGTATAAATTATCTTGTGCATAAGTACCAAAACTTTTAATTTAAGCAGGCAATCAAAAGAAATTCCGTACAATTGAGCTGCGAACATTGAAATTCTGGTGCGTCTGTTTAAGCCGTATACATAACGAATAATGTTGTTGTAGGCAACGTTTAACTTTCTCTTACTAGAAGAATCACAATTAGAAAAAAGTTCACATCCATAAAGTAAAGTGGGAATTAAATATGTTTTCGCCAGAAGTATTCTTATCCTCATTGGTGTGCAGTAGTGAGATGACCACATAGTTCTTAGCATAGAGAAAGAACGTCCACAAGCATAGTTGACGTGGTCAGACCACGTAAGGGTTTTATTGAAATAAACACCCAGATTTTTTGCTGATGTTACTATTTGTATATTTTGACCATTTATACATATATCAGGAACACTTAATGATTGTGCAAGCCTTTTCTGAATAACAATGCATTTTGATTTTGCCGGATTTATTGCCAAACCATTAGCAGAAGCCCATGTCTGAATACGATGCATCTGTTGATTCAATGAACTTATACATTGAAATGTATGTATGGTTCAAAGATAGCAAAGTTAATGGCTCACAATATCTTCAGGCCAAAATTCGACAAAGAACTTGGGAAATATAGTAAAATCTACTATCAGAAGAAAGTGTCTCACCAATTGTAATAAACTTTGAAAATTAATTTAGGCTACAAGGTATGATATACCGGATTTTTTTTTTTTTGACATATAGACGGTGTCTATAAGTTTTAAACAATACGAGGGCCTTTACAAAATATTAACCACTCTAAGACAACATTAGAACTTAAATTAGTACAAATCTATTATTATTGTTTTTATAATTAAATTGAAAAGAAAATGGAGTATCCTTATTTCTATTCACAGGGAAAATTACTATTTCTATTTTAGTTAAATAAAAATTAAAAACAAAAATATAAAACTGCGATGAAATTTATTTCTTTGATATATAAAATGACGCTAAGTGTAGTTACTTATCAACAATTTCTGCATTTTACTTACTTTCACATTAAATTTCGAAGTATCACATTGGTGTCCTTATTATTTTTCACATCACTGTATGTTTTTTAGTATTCTACGCTTTTAAATGAATATCAAAATATGCACTGTTTTTATGAATACAATTTGCATAAATAAAATTTTTTTTAAATTCAAAATATGTTTGGAGGAAGCACTGACTTCGCCCCAAAGACTTCTTATTTTAGTTAAATGGCCACCTCTAGATTAATTGCGTCAGTTAATCGTTTGAGGTAGTCTAGGTACATAGAGGATTAGTGGCGAATGTTGGATTTTTTTCCACTTCCCTTCCCAGACCGTTTAGTATAGAAAGATTTTTTGGTTGTATACATTTTCTGTAAAATTGTTTGTTGCGTAATTAATTTATTTCTCTTTCCTTAGAAGTTGCAATTTTCCAAAGTTTCAATAGATACTAAGTACCACTTTGTAGATTTGGCCAGTTTCTTATTTTGTATCCAAGCGAGATTAGAAGTTTATTTACATACCTTACCTACCCGTCGTATCTCAGCCGTACTAGCCTATTTAGTCTATAGTGATATGATTAAGCATCTCCATAATCCAGATATCTTCCGTATGATCCGGAAGGTTTTTAAAAATTTTATGAAAAACATGAAGAAATAAAAAAAAAACATTTTATAATCTTAAATAGAAAAGTTTATTTTAATATTAAAAAAAAAAAATGATCGACAAAAAATAAGTTAAAATTCGAAAAAAAAACAAGAAGAAACATTTGTATGAAATACAATGTTATTCAAATGACGTTACAAAAACATTATATACACGTAATATGAATAAATATAAGTGAAAAAAAGTGTAAAAAATTAATCCTTAATACGCAAATCAATTGCTTCGCCACCTTCTAAATCAAGATCTGCCGGAGTATCATTTAATTCCAGGCATTCACCATCAAAACTAAAAAATATTTACAAAGGGTTATTGACTCATGAATGAATTATTTACTTGAATCGTAAAGTCACCTTAATTTCAATTGATCGTGATTAACTTTTAATTCTTCCGCACACTTTATATACAATATCCGAAATTTATCAGTCTTTAGAAGATCTATTTGTAGGGGACGTTTCCATTTATCGGACTGAATTTTCAATGTGATTTTATTTACATCACGTTTTTTAGATGCTCCCAATCCAGCGACCGGTGAGTTAAAAGCATTTGTAAGAACGCGGCCATCTAAAATTAATTCAAAAGTTTTAACAGGCTATTTGTTATTGCGTATGCATATACAGTGAAGTGAAAAATAATGACATTAATCGCCGTAGTCTAGTAGGTAGTGTGTTGGCTTATTAGACTGAAGGCCCGAGTTCGAATCCCAGGTCAGACATCAAAACGAAATTATGAAAATATTTCTTCGGCGACTTCCTCTCAGCAGATTTCTGGCAAAAACTCGGAGAGTAAATAAAATTGCCATGAAAAGCTTCTCAAAAAAAAACTGTCGTTCGGAGTCGACTTTAAACTGTAGGTCCCGCCACTCATGTATAAAATTAACGCACACAACATAAGTGGTGTGAGAAGCTAGGTCGTAATCCTGACTGAAGGGTTGTAATGACCAATTATGTATGTATGTAATGTTGATTAGGAAGTAAGTAAAAAGAAGAAATGACTGACAAGTAATTGCACATATTCTCAGCTTATATATCGCCAAAACAAATTTCATATCGGTATTATGCCATCCATGATCGAGCCGCAAGTAAAATTAGAATGTCTCATCATCTCATTCAAAGATGAGCATCATTTTTAATCAGAATGGATGTCATAAAAACACTATCTAGGACACTCGGTGCCGCTATGCTATATGTATGGATTTAAAGAAATCGACAATATAAACGGTAATGCATTCCTTTCCACTGATATAGAGAAATCACACCAAAATTTTGTTGTTCATTATAGAAACTTTTTACTCAATTACAACAGCAACTTTACATTAAGATAATAAAATAAGTACTCACCAATAAAATGAAACACTTTATAGTCTATTGACTCTGGTGTGTCATCTGGTAAAATTATGCGATCGTTTAGATTAAAGACAATATTTTCCATGTTGATATTTTCGCGTTCAGCCAACTTTTTAAAAATATCCACAAATTTTTGATATTTACGCAAACGAAACGATTCAGGTTTACCCTTCCAATTGACTTTAATGTTAAGCTCGGGATTATCTTCATCAAAAGAAGCATCCAAATCTAATTTTTTTGTTGTTTCATTGTTGTTATTGTATTGATGTTGCACTTTCTTTTTGCTGCGTGTACTTCTTGTAGATTCTTCTGTGTCTGAAAGCAAGTCGATCATACCCTCAACACGAGGCATAGGACTAGTAATTAAATCAATAAAATCAACTTGAGTACTACGAGCGGCAATTTCTGCAACATATCGGCGACGAGCACCCATAACACGAGCTCGTCCACTTCGGCGGCCCTGCTGTAAAAAGCGTTCCATAATTGTTAAGGTCGCATTTTGTTGATTCAATTCTGCTGAGGTTATTTCATTCGGGAATATAGTATTGTGGGAATAATCAGTCAAGTCAATGGAATTACTTTGATCTACAGAATTGTTTTGATTCAGTGAAGTATTTTGATTGCGACCTCTACCACGACCACGACCTTTACCTCTCCCTCGGCCACGACCTGTAGTTTTTGAAGATGAGGGTTCATTATTTTTCGCACTCTTGGTCTGTTGTTCTTCTATAACTGGATCAGCATTAATTGTTGTTGCATTTAAAGATCTTCTTGTCCTTCTACTGACTGGCATGTCATCTACTTTCTTGCTTAGATTTTCCAACAGAGGCAATGTGGGAGATATGGAACCATCTGACGAAGTGGAACTTCGACGTGATTTGGCATTCTTCTTTGCCTTTTTTTCTGGCGTCACAGATACTTCCTTTTTATTCCGGCCTTTGGCATGATTCTTTCGAGTGTTGTTGTTTAACAATTTATCCACATCAAAATCATCATTATCGACATCCTGACTAATATTCAAATCCGCTGAATTTGCAGCCTCCAATGTCCTCAACTGATCCAATAAGTTTGCTGAAAATTTAAAAGTGATTGACATTTTGAATGCTTTTCTTTTCTTAAGTACTTACTTTTTCTCAAATCTTCTAGATTTTTAAATATATTGAATTCTTCGCTCATTTTTCTTCTAAACCCTTAAATTAACATGAAAATATGTTTTAAATTTTGAAACAAAATAATTTTCTAAACACAAAAAACCCGCAGGGAAATAATTGATAGAGCTTGTCAACAACAAACATTTGCAGAAAAAAAGTGCATTAAAATTATAAAAACAATTTTTAATGCTTACTTTAGTGTTTACACAGCTAAGAATTAGAGTTGCCAAGACAATTGTCACAATTTTGTTGAGAAAATACCTAAGCAGATCTCTATATTATTATTTCAAAGGCATTTAAATTAGTTGTCCGAAATTAAATTAAATCTTGGTTAAATTTTACCTTGAGGTCTGGCGCTAGGTGAATGTAAAATACTTTTAATTATTGTACAATATTTTACATTGGCCTACATTTAATTCTAACTGAGATACACATTGAGTTTGCCTTGTGAACTTGCCTGAATATTATGATTAATTTTATTTGTATTGCTTTTATAATTGTTATTAAATTAATCAAATTTTTAATATTTAATTTACAATATTTTTTTTATTAATTTTATTATGATTTAATATTTTGTTTTTATTCAAATTAAACTTAGTTGAAATTTAAGAGTGACAAAATTCATTTATAACCTCTCAACTGACACTTGTATAACCAATGGGTTGGCAACACTGGCTGAATAGACACTGAACATGCCACTCAGTCAACGTCATTCAGAGAGGAAAAAAATTAATTATTACTTCTATTTCACAGCTGCGACTTTCATTTAGAAATTGCAATTATTTGGGATAGTCCTCAGAAAGAATTTAAAAATAATTATTGGAAAATTCACAGTGTACAAAAAATAAACCATGTTGAACAAATAGAAAAGTGTTAATTGTTGCAAGAAGTGTATAAAAGTGATTAGATTGTACATAAAGTGTGACGTTTATTAAAAAGTAAAATTTAATGCTACTTTTAGACAACTTGCACTAACACGTTCACAAAACGGCTGAAAAAAGTCATTGCACGTCGTCGTATAGTGTTTTTTTTTCTTCTGTCATTTGTACGACACCACAGAATTGATTGTATAGTACGTACACAAACAAATATACGTACATACGTATAAAAAGAAAAGTGATTATTATCAATTTATATTGTGCTATATTTAAACATACTGGTTAAATTTTGGTAAATACTCAAATCTTCTACATTGGATTAATTAAAGGAATCCATAAAGCACACCATGACCTCCATAGTTGAAGTTATACAACATTACCAACGTAGCATTGATAGCAGTCAAGACAATGAGGCCAGGGTAAGTTGTGCTCATAAACCTAAACTCCATTTAATATGAAAGAAAAACAATTTTTCATTAGTTTTGTTTAATCCCCTATTGAAAAAAAGAAAAGAATTGAACTAGAATAAAAGTGGTCAGCGTTACTTTTTCGTTTATTGAATTATTTTTTTCTAGGAATTTTATTTTCAAATTATTAATTCTGTGAAGTTTATAAATAAAACATCTCTCAATACAACAATTATTATTTTGTTGTCATATACATAGGTACATAGGTACCTACAGATGTTATATTTATGTTGTTCTTGCCTATGAACTTCAATTATTAAATTATGATGTGTCGGTCAGTGCGGTAGCAGTATTGTATGAGTTGTGAACAAAAGTAAAACATGATTATTCTAAATAATTATTTTAGAATACTCTGTAGGTATATGTTTGATTTATTTTGGCTTGATTTTTTATGCCATAAATATTGTAGGAAAAAAATTCTAAATTTGGAGTTCTATGGGAAATACTCGTAGGTTGAATTAGGAATACATTAACACAAAAGTAGATAGAAAAGAAAAAAGAAAATGTAGAAAAGGGAAACCAATCAAGGAAAGATTGGCGAAAAAACAATAATCAGCCGTTATTGCTCACATAGGTTAAAAGATTCGTCTAAATATATACCGCTAGACTATAGCTGCCAGATAAATAAAGCATCAAATCATCAAATATTAGAAAAAAAAATCGTCAAAATCGTCAGTTTCTTGAGAGAGTGCAAGAAATACCACTTCATCTGATCTTCTTACTATTTACACCACTTATATTCGAAAGAGAATGGAATACAACTCTCATGTATAAGCCGGTGCCTCAACGTCTATTTTGAGACTTCTCGACCGCGTACAAAAAGGGCGAAGTTGCCCGTTAATGACGGTAGGGTATCGAACTCCATTGGTTCATTGGAGCATCGTTTCAATGTGGTTTGTGTTTCACTGTTCTATTGCTATTATAACGGATTTTGCTCGAGCGAAACAAGGGACTTTTTCCCGAGAATCATGTATTCCTACGTAACAGTCGCCTTTCTCGGCGAGCAAATACTTATGTGGTCGATTGGTCAGTGAATCGCAAACTGCATTTCAGACAAAATTCATTCTTTAGTCGGACTATTCGTATATGGAACGCCGTTCATGCAAAAGTTGTAATTTTTTGGCTTTTAAGAAAAAGATATGAGATACAGAAAAATCATAACTTAAATTTGCAATAGTAATAACTGCAAAGTAAATACGAAGCTTAAAGTGGCTTTTAATGTACTAAAGTAAAGAATATCATGTAAATTTTTAATTGCTAAAAATCGTCAAAATAAGGGCATAAATCGTCACATCGTCAATATGATATTTTTGGAGCACGAAATCGTCAAAATGACGATAAATCGTCAAATCTGGCAGCTATGCGCTAGACAGTCGATTCCTTTCCTTAACAAATCGACTATCTAGCCATCTCTAACTACTTGCATGTAGACAAGGACAGTAGCATAAAAAATCTTCAATGGTTCTACCTACTCTTTTTACTATCCTGGGGTTAGTTCATGTTAGCTTGTATATAATGCTCTGCGGTCTTCTGAAAACATTGTCGATACGGTTTTATTTTCTTTTTATAATTTCGCTCCATATTAGTGTTACCACTGCTCTCTGCCACAGATATCTACTGGACATTATGTGCGGTCAGAATACATATTTTTAATCAAATTTATATTAATAAAATAAAAATTATATCTTGAATCTACAGGTAGTCCCCGACTTACGACCGTTCGACTTACGACTATTCGCACTTACGACCATTTTTTTTTTTCTAATTTTTTTCATAGAAAATACTTAAAGAAGATAAATATGTAGTTGCGGGGAATTCCTAAAATATAAATTTTATACAGTCGTAGACACACAATTAAGCCACTTAAGCAAATTTTTCATTTTTGTAAAAATTAAAAAGATTTAAGAAGAATGGAAACAATAACAACTAATATTTATTAATTTCATATGCTTAATAATTAATTAACAACAAAAACTTAGATATTTATTCATTATCAAAAATGTACGAAGTTAATATCAAACTTAAAATTTAAGTGGACATATAATTAAGTCATCTGAAAAAAATTATTGAAAATTTAATTTAATTGCTTTATTTTTCACCCAAACTATTTTGAACCTTGAATATTTTGTGGGGTATCGTTTTTGGCGTATTATTTCAGTACATCTTTGTGGCATTGAGTTGATTAAATTGCGACACTGCTCAGGACTAATGTTATTCCATCCTGCCAGGATAACCTGCAAACTGCTTTTTTGCTGCTAGGTTTTTTGGCTGCAACTGCTCGTTTTACGATCCCCAAAGATTTTCAATTGGGTTCAGATCGAGACTTTGAGCTGGCCAATCAAGAACCCTTATTTTTTCCTCAGCAAAACGACCGTTGCTGAAGATAAAATCATAGCCAGGATGAGTGAAGCTGACCCATTCCCCACATCTACTCAGATTAGATCGTGCATTGAGTTGGAATACGCTGTTAAATATCGGCAAGGACCGTAAGAAGACTTAAAATAATCTCCATGGTCGTATTGCGAGAAGAAAACCTAATGTGTCAAAAAAAAAAATAATCAGCAACGCTTTCGGTTTGCCGAAACCCACCTCCATAAAGACGAAAAATTTCGGAAATTAGTCGTATGGAGTGATGAGTCCAAGCTTAATATCATTGGAAACGATTGCAGACCCTATGTAAGACGTCCTGTCAATACACAATTAGACCCAAAGTGCACCGAGGAAACCGTAAAGCATGGAGGTTCATCAGTAATGGTTTGGGGTTGTTTTACCTCATCCGGCGTTGGTCCATTGGTAAGAATCGATGGGAAAATGATTGGGGAAATGTACAAAAACATCCTACAGAACAATTTGACTAAAGATTATGAGGACGAATTACCACTATCGTGGATATTTCAGCATGATAACAACCCGAAGCGTAAATCTCGGGTAGTTAAAGCTTGGTTTGCTGAGGAAGAAATAAGGGTTCTTGATTCGCCAGCTCAAAGTCCCGATCTGAACCCTATTGAAAATCTTTGGGGGGTCGTAAAACGAGCAGTTGGAGCCAAAAAACCTAGCAGCAAAAAGGCACTTTGGCAGCTTATGCAGGCAGAATGGAATAACATTAGTCCTGAGCAGTGTCGCAATTTACTCAACTCAGTGCCACAAAGATGTACTGAAATAATACGCCAAAAACGGTACCCCACAAAATATTAAAGGTTCAAAATAGTTTGGGTGAAAAATAAAGCAATTAAATTAAATTTTCAATAATTTTTTTCAGCTGACTTAATTATGTGTCCACTTAAATTTTAAGTCTGATAACAACTTCTTACCAAAACATTTTTTATAATGAATAAGTATCTAAGTTTTTGTTGTTAATTAATTATTAAGCATATGAAATTAATAAATATTAGTTGTTTTTGTTTCCATTCTTCTTAAATCTTTTTAATTTTTACAAAAATGAAAAATTTGCTTAAGTGACTTAATTGTGTGTCCACAAGTGTATATGTATATAAGTAAATATAAATATAAATTTTGGGTAGTTTGATTTCTCCTGACCCTCAAAGTTAGTAGTACAGTATGTAATTTTTTTCTTAAATTTTTTTTATATGAAATTCGACTTACGAATTAATCGATTTACGACCGATGACCAGGAACCTATCTCGGTCGTAAGTCGGGGAATACCTGTACACTCAAATCTTTTAAATTCTGCACTTAAATTTTATGAATAAAATACAAATAATTAACTGAAATGAATTGCTGGCATAGAATGCTCATATAATAGGAATTTCATAGCAGTTTAGCTCATTGACAACAGAGTGTGATCAATGCAGATTGGAATAAATTTTCAATAAAATTTTAAGCTTTGAAATTATGTATCTGAGAAAGTGCAATGAATGACATTTGTGGTTTTAAAGATCAATCGGTATAAAATTTAATATTTTCTTATATTTTTAGCTTCTTCACTGCATCGACAAACTCTATAAATTGCCCATCAAAGTGGAACATCTTCAAGAGACAGGCGTGGGTAAAACGGTAAATTCGTTAAGAAAATTTAATGGTGAAATAGGTGTGGCAGCTAAGACTCTAGTAACAAAGTGGAAAGCAATGGTAGCTGCTGAAGAGGAGCCCATGGATACATCTTCGCAGAATAATGAAAATGAGACACCAAAAAATGATGATAACGATGATGATGATGGCTCAACTCCACGCGACGACGAAGACGATGAAAATCTGAACCGCAATAATACAAGTGAGCAGTTGGAAAAGAGCAAACATCGCAATGGAGATAAAAAAGATAAAAGTAAAGACAGACACAAGGAACGAAGTAGTAGTAGTAGTGGTCACAAAGATAGTAAATCATCATCATCTTCACATCACCAAGGCAGCGAGAAATCTTCGAAACACTCAAGTGATAAACATAAAACAACATCGTCATCATCTTCGAAAGACAAAGAAATGCATCACAAGAACAGTAGCAGCGATCACAGCAGCAGTAGTAACAAAGACAAGGGGAGAGAGACAGAGAAGACAGATCACAAAAGCCGTAAGGAAAATCATATCGATAAAGATGACAAGCATGATAAAGATAAGAAACGTGAAGAAAAATCTAAAAAGGATAAAGAACATAAAACTGATGCAAACTCTGCCACACATTCATCGCATCACAAAAGCAAAACTCACTCGAGCAGTAGCAGTTCAAAATCGAAACATGACGACAGTCATAGTCAATATGCGTCCAAGGAAAAGGAACGCTCAGAGAAACAAAAAAGTTCTTCAAAGGACAAGGAACGACCGAAAGATGTAAATTTTATAAGAATTCAAACAATACGAGTTTTTTAATTTCTTTTTCTTTTTTTTTTTTGTATTTATGACAGGAAAAGTCCTCCTCTTCCCATGCATCCTCAAAAGATAACCCTGAACACAAGTCCTCTGCACACTCATCTACCTCTAAATCCTCCACCAAAGACTCTGAAAGTTCAGAGCGCAAAAGACGTCACAATTCCGATGACGATTCGCCTGATTTTAAATCTCCCCAACCTAAGGTGGCCAAAACTCAAAAACCAACAAAATTAGAAACTTCTCCAGCCCAAGAAGAGGAAGAAGCGGATGACTCTTTCGATTCATCAATGGGGGCAAATTTCGATGACGTATTAGGCATGCTAAATATGCCCAAAAAGAAAAGTAAAAAGTCATTGAAATCGCCAACAACACCTTCAAGCGGTAGCAGCAGTTCGAGCAAAAAAGAAAGCACACCTCATAAACCACCAAACAGTAATAGCAGTAGTGGAAGTGATGGCAGCAAATTAAATGGTAGTAGAACTACAATCCCCGCTAGTTTATATTCAACACCAAGTACTTCAAAAGCCAGTACAATGGTGAGATTTGTTTTAAGTTAACTCTTGGCCATTTCTTAATGGATTTTTATAATTTTATTCAAAGAAACCGGATTTACTGGCGCCCACAGCAAAATTAGAGCCTCTAGATCCTAGTATTGTTTTAGAATTACCCACAATTTCAACAAATTATAAACCTATGCCACTTAATCAAACTGTTATGGACTGCGTTTTCAATAACTCCTCCAACTCTAAACCACCTGTGCGAACCCTTACTGATGCTGAAGCAATGTCACATGGTATTTCATCAAAAACCATAAGGTATTTGATAAACTAACGTGTAACACGTGAATTTTGTTTTTATTATTATTATTAGTATTAAAAATACTTTAAATTTTCAACAAATTTACAATAAATGCATATATTACAAATTATTATTAAATAATACAAAATTATTCAACTCTTGTTTCTAATTATAGAACCAAAATTTATTCTGGCGTTAGAACAGGACAAACATATCAGGTGCCAACCTTATTTGACATGTGCATAAGAATATTGCAGAAAAATATCGATGGTAAATATCGATTATAATTTAATACTTTAATTGGACTCCAAAATAAGTTTTATTTTTATTTATAAACGTTCTCGACTATGCAGCTTTGGAATACACTGGTGGTGTACCGTTTGAAGTTTTGAAACCTGTTTTAGAGCGTGCCACTCCTCAGCAGTTGTATGTTTTTGAGGAATATAATCCTTATTTGATGGAAGACAGTGATGTTTTATGGCAGCAACATGTTTCACGCAATTTTCGTACTAAGAAGCGACAAGAGAATGAGTCATGGAGAGAAATGTTTATTGTAAGTTGAAAGAAACAGAAAATAACTCCATGAGCACTGATATAAAAATTTATTAATTTAATTTTATATAAATAACAGCGCTGCCAAGAAGAAGAGGAACGTAGATTAAGTGTACTAAAGGATTCAATTAAGGCTTCACAAAAGATAGCAGCTGCACCTGTACGTAAAACGCAACTTGCCTTTGTAGATTCAATGGTAAAGCCGCCGCGTAACGTTTTAAAGAAACAAGAACAATATGGCACCAAATCGAAACTAGTGGCAACACCGGCGGCACGAGTTGCTTCATTGTCAAGTGTAACGCCCAATGCAGCTAAAACCGGTGATCAGCGCCTAAGAGTAGCAGCCACAGTCCGAGATCATGCCCAAGTTTGTAAGTAAAACAACGTAAATACTTAAGTATGATATAACGTCTCCTTTCTGCGAAATTATTGTACGAAATTGATTTGTTGTTAAAATAGAGGAGTTAATTTACAGTATATTGTGCAATGATTGATGGATCATATTGTTCCCCCAAATAAAGGAAAGTAAAAAGTCGCAAAATAATTTCGCAAAAAGGAGTCACTATTACATTTATAAGATTGTAATATTGTTGTGGAAGTCGCCGTAGTCTAGTAGGAAGTGTGTTGGCTTATTAGACTTAAGGCCACGGTTCAAACCCTAGGTCAGCCATCTCCAACAAAACGAAATATGTAAAAATATTTCTTCGGCGACTTCCTCTCAGCAGATTGATTTCTGGCAAAAATTGAGAATAAATAAAATTGCCATGAAGAATTTTTTCATAAAATCTGTCGTTCGGAGTCGACTTTGAACTGTAGGTTCCGCCACTCATATATAAAATTAACACACACACAACATATGTGTTGTGAGAAGCTAGGTCGCAATCCTGACTAAAGGGTTGCAATGACCAATTATGTACATATCTATGTAATATTCTTATGCTCAATATATTCTTTTTTCTTTTAAAATTTCAGCAAGTTCAGCAATTCGAGCAAAAAAGGCTCCACTTATGCAAAAAACGCTGCAGTTTATACGCGGACGTCACAAGCGTTAATTATAACTACGCTATTCATTTGTAATTTTAAGAATTTTAAATATTTAAACTATAAATAATTAATTTGATAATTTATTTTATAATAATTTAAAGAAATAACATTATTGTGTAGCGTGATAATTGAATGTTTCAAGAAACCTTTCTACTTTTCAAATCTCAAACAAAAGAAATTATCATAAACACACTTCCTTGGTAGTTGCATTGTTTCTTTATTACACTTATTTCTTGTTCCTTTTTTGCCTGTTATACTCTTTTTGTAATTTAATTAGAAAAAAACCAACAAAACTTATATTTTTTTTTTTTTTTTGGTTTATATTGTACAAATCCAATACAACAGACATCACCAATTGAATTAGTTTATAAGCGAATAATCATTTTGTTTCTGAAATTGTTTAGCCAACACTTTTTAACTAACCTACCAATCAATAATTAACAGTTTTAAATAGGCTGTGCATAAACATAGAATTTATATATATATTGTATAACAATTTGTTCCATTATTTAATATTCACATTCTCTCATTACAATACATACATGCTGTTATTTAAAATCAATGAAAAATCTAGAAACACTTTGTAAATGCATTCGATTTTATCTATTATATTTGGGGATTATGTTTATTACAAAAAAAAAAAAAACAAGTAATTTAAAACAATAATAAAAGTATACATTATAATAGTTAACGTCAGGCAAATGAAAATATAAATCTATTGAATTTAAAATATCTTGTATAATTTCAATAGAATAATAAATATATTCAGGTAGTAAGTATATGAAAGAGATCAATTGGAAAACTAAATCAAAATCTCTAAAAAGTGAAAAAAGTTGTCTCATGGATTGCAAGCAAACTCATTATGTTTTTGTATATTCTTTTATGATTATGAATTAAGGAATAGTTTTCATAGTTATTTGAATGCTTATTGTATTTTGTAGAGTTGCAGTGAAAACAAGTTCGCACTAGTAGATTAACTCGAAATCAATTTTGGATCGCTTCGAGACATAGTTGTTAGGAGACCTCCTGGGCGATAACGACTACGATGCCAAGGCTGACAAATTCTACTGGATGGGTGGATCTTAAACTACTCGCACAATACCTAAAAATGAATCTAACATAGCTATTTGTGTGCTATTAGCACACTTCCACACTAGTTGATCGAAATTCATATCACAGCAATGTTAGACGATTGCCATCATGGTTTCTTAATTTGGAAATGATTTTCCCCTCCTGGTTTATAACGATCCTTCGCCGATAGATTTACCTCAAAAGGAATTAATGGCATTGAGTTATGAACGGATGAATTTCAATCAAAGACAAGATTCTACATTTGTGGATAAGACAAGAAGATTACCTTCAACTTTGCAGATGATAGGTAGTGTCCTTCGAGCCAATGTATCTGTTATATGACTGTAAATTGTCTTTGCTTGGGTGCATGTATAGGACATAGGAACTGGACCTGCCAGATTACCTGACATGAATGTCAATTCCATAATCGTTGCCCCACTATCGTGAAGTTGTAGTTGAATGTGCACGCTAGATGATCTGCCTCCAACATAACGCGACAAATATGTTTCCATTATGATCGTACCTTGTCATTTGTACCAATCTGGTCATTAAATTTTACGATCAATACCTCCAAAATAGTTTGAATGTAATAAATGTCGCAAAAATACTACTGATTATGCTTCCTTTTATTGGTATTAGTTACAAAATAATTTGAGATGTGACTATGAATATAAGCGAACTTTAAAATGACCTCTCTCAAAATGAATTTTTGTAGCAATTCACGTTCGTAAAGCTTGACGATTGTGCCAGGTAGACTTTACAGCAATTACAATTTTACACTTTTCGTTTGAATTTCTTCTACTTTAGCTTTTTTAAGTGTTACAAGAAAAATAAAATCCCCAAATACGTAAAAAATTGTACATCGGTTCCATGAAAATTGTCTTCTAGATTCACTTTAGATTTTTTGTCTTTAATTAGTAGAACTTTTCTAACCAAATTACAGTAAATGATTAACAGTGACTTGTTTTAACTCCGTCAGTTTTACCGGAAAAGTTGTTGCTTATATATTTTATTTCTATTTTAAAGTAAAATTGTTGTATTACAAAATTTTATTACTAAACTTAATGCATAACTTAAGATATTCAGATACTAATGTAACCGAAGCATTAACATTCCATCTACATTACACATCCTCATCATCAAGTCTTTCCCGTCTGCGCGGAAGAGCTTCCTCCCATATTGACCTCATGTTATTTTGGTGGCGGTCCGTTCATTATTGGTGGGCGTACGCCGGCTAACGTACCTAATGGTGGCGGAGGTCCCATCATGCCCATGGGACCCATCATTGGTGGCGGTCGCATACCCATCATTGGAGGTGGAATAGCACCATGTGGGCCCATCATCATTGGCGGCATGCCTGGTGCACCCGGCATACCAGGTGGCATCATACCCGGCCGCGGTGGTACGGACATATTCGGTGGCGGTGGTATAGCTACACCGCCCGGTTTAGGTGGTCCACCAGCAAATGGATTTTGTGTTATCTTACCCGCTTTGAAAGCTGCAGTAGTGGCATCAATTAAATGTTGAGCCTGTTCTTCCATCCACTTTTGATAATAGAATTTAACATTGTCACGATGTTTGCGTCCAGTGCAGTGGGTTTTTCGCACCGAAGGTGAATCGTGCGTTAAATAGGTGTCACAATAATCGCAATAGTACTTGGGCATAGTTGCCTGCAAATTTTTCTGTTATTTTCTCCTTTTTTTATTAATTCACAAATTCTAAAAATTTCTTGAAATTTCACGCAGTAAACGATTACACTCAAATGTCAAAAATTTTTTCGATTATTTATTTAGCTGCTGTCAGCGAAAATGTTTTGACAGCCTATAAATTCAGCAAATCTCGGGTAGCCAGATTTAAGAATTAAATTGAGTTGTCGTATTTGACAACAGACAATGGCAACACTACGTTCGTTGAGTGTTATTTTATTCACTGTTTGTGACTCCACTAATTGAGAATAATTATCCATGGTAGTCAGGCATGTCGGTGAATGTCTCTGCTAACAGAGGTAAAAATTACTTGTTCTAGACACACACCATCCAAATCACGATATACAGTACATTGATTTATGGTAATACAGTACCATTTCGAATAACGGCACTTTGGTGAGTTTCTATTTTATTCACCACACCGGATGAATTCACCACATTTTGTAAAAACTCACCACACTGGAAACTCACCACAACAACAAAAAAATAAATAAAAATTAAATATTATAATTCCTTTTTTGCCTCTCCTCTCCGTCCCATCGGACGGACTCAAAACTCCAACAACAACGAAGATCGGGTACAGCGACAACACAACCACAATTACAACAACAACTGCCACCCCCCTCTTTTCCCTTTTGCTAATTTTCTTCTCCCCCTTCTTTCTCACAGCAGAGAAAACAACCCAATCAACCTACACAGAGACAACACACACCCCCACCACAACCAACACAACACGCCAATTCTTTTAAAACAAACGGGGCTTAACTTTTACTTATATCAACCGGAACCGGAAAAGGAATGTACGAATTATTAATTAAAAAACGTTTATTTTTTGAACAAATAAAAACGAATTTTGTCCAGTGTTGCCAGGAAGAAACGTCTGTAATTTTTAAAATGTTATTGGCAATATTTTTAGTTACACAATGTGCAGCTTTTGTATATACAAAACCACCATTTCGGCGATTTTATGTAAATATGAGATAACTTTTGTATGAAATTGTTTTTTAAACAATAAACCAAGAAAAGTGAAAGATTTTCCACATATTAATAACAAATATACGTCGCGGGTATGTTACATTGCATTAAAATTGTATTTTAACGGTATTTATTTTAAAAGTTTACGTTTATTTTATTATGACATCTGGCAACTCTACTACATGCTTTTGATTATAATTTCCCAAGAAAAACTCATCAGTCGACAACCGGTGTTCAAGAATGACGTGCGTAGCGGATAAAACGTCGTAGTGCAAGAAGATGGTTGTGTTTTTTTTAAACGCGTGTTGTTTGTGTAAATTAGTAGTGCAAAATGCAATTGGGGAAAATTGTTATATTTTCTTAAATTTATAACGATTTATTTATTTAATAATGTGTGATTTCTTTTCGGTTACATTTTGTTACAAATTATTTCGAAAAAGTTGCAAAATAAACGTGTAAATATCGCAATTTTCTCTAAACGAAAAATTCAGGAAAAAAAAAACCCAAAAAATAAAATGGTTTCAAGTGCAAGCAAGATCGTTTAGTAAAGGAATTTTGTAGCAACAACAACTAAAGTAATAATGGCAACGACAATAAGGCTAAAATCACACTAGTGTAATGTAGTAGAAGATTGTGTGCATGTATGTATGCATGTGTGTATGAATGTATGATAATAATAACACCAACAACAATGGTTATAACAAAGTAAAGAACGTAATGAAGCATCCAGCAGCAGCATAAATGAAGGTGTAGAGTAGAAAAACAAAATTAAAACAATAAGAAGAGCCTACAAAAATACGAAAAAGGCATTAAAAATAATAAAAGGAATACAAAAAAAAGCATAATAAATGAAAGGAGACAAGGAGGAGGATTTATGCGTTCGATAGTTGAAATGGATAAAGTGGTTTTACCGGTTTTATGATAATACAGTGATAATAAAATTTAATAAAAAATAATAAATTATTCAAGAGTTTTTCACGTTTTATTTTTTAATAAGAAAAATTATAATTCAGGCTAAAAAGAATAAATCAATTTAAAGCAATACTTAAAGTGCCAGTGTTTTTTTTTTTTATAAAGTTTTTAGAAAATTAATTTAAAAAGTGCGAATTAAAAAAATAAAAATATTACGATAATAAATAGAAAAAAAAAATCAATAAAAAAAAACAAATTTTCATTTACAATGTTCATAGGAATTTAGAAATTAATTGAATTTATAACGCAACAGCAACAACAAGTGGCCATTTGTGAATTGAAAAGAAAAAGAAAAAAGAAAAATAGTTTAAGAAAATGCCGTTTGTCCAACGTGTTGTGCAGCCGGTAAATCTTGCACAAGTTTGTGGCTCATCAACGTCTGGCAGTAGAACCAACAAATTCCTTTGCGTGCCCGGCAAATGTAAAAACAATAATTGCATCAATAATAAACCCGCCACAGCAACACAACAACTGTCAACATCCTCTAGCCAACAGCAGCTGCTGAGAGAAGCATCCCTTAATGTTAAAACACAAACGGAAGCGGAAACTGCACTTTCTTCAAGGCTATTACAACAAAACAGTGGCTTAAAATCTCCATCATCAACATCGACATCAGCCTCTTCCACCACTACCATAACCACTGCCATAATACACAATTCCAATGCCAATAAGGATAATAACTCGAAGGATACCACAGATAATGCCAACACCGGCAACGTTTTATCACATCCCAATGGTTTTACCTCCAGTTTCCCATACAATAACGATGATCATGATGATGATAATGGCGTTATAACGCCTGTCTCGCCTGCGCCTTCAATGCCTATGAAAAAACTAAAACAACATGTGGAATTTTTATCAACCGTACCTTCGCCAACACGTTCACATCCATCCAGACCCTCTACCGCTACCGGTACGGGGACATTACGTTCGTCGTCCTCCTCCTCATCGAATCGTCAACGTATGCTTTCTCCCCAAACGCCGCAAACACCAACGGCAGCCAAAATTGTAGCCGGCTATGAATTTGATTCGATAAGTAACATTACCTTGAGTAATGCCCTGAGGCAATTGGCCTCATTGGTCCTGATCGCCAGTGATATATTCGATGATTTGCAAAGAGAATTGCAAACGGTGGGCGATAGAGCACGTGTGGTGCAAAAGAAAATCGTTGCAGTTGAGAAGCGTGTCAGTGCGTACGATCCAAAAACGGTCACAGTTCGTAAGTATTATTTCAGTTACATATTTAAAATCAATAAGAAAAATTAAAAATATTAGGCTAATAGGCGAAAAAAATTGTAGCTTTGTGCTCTTGTTGCGATGCTATAGTAAATTTAAAATTCTTCTGATATGTGTTGATATAATAAGGGGTGATTTTTTAAGAGCTATAGGAAAATTTTGCAAAAAAAAAACACATAAAATTCAGAAAAATGCATAAAATCTTTATTTGAATCGATAGTACGGTCCATATAATTTAATGTTTGAAGATTATTTCATGCAAATGTTGACCGCGACTGCGCCTCAAATGGTCCATCCGCTTAGTCCAATTTTGGCATACTCTTTCCAACATTTCGGCCGGTATCTCACGAATAAATGCTTCAATGTTGCAGTGTTGCAAAACTGAAATTTTCAAATGGTACTGAACTATAACTGAAATAGTACTTTTTTGCATCAAATGGTACTTTTGTAAAAGAATACATATGTACATGCATACATATTGGTCATTATAACCCTTCAAACAGGATTACAGTAATCCTTCGATTTACGGCGTTTCGATTAACGTTGTTTCGATTAACGTTGTTTCGATGTACGTCGTCAAATTATAACCTTAAATATAACCTAACTTCTCACACCACTTATTTTGTGTGTGTTAATTTTATACATGAGTGGTGGGACTTTTGAGAAACTTTTTCATGGCAATTTTATTTATTCTCAGCGATTTTGCCAGAAGGAAGTCGCCGGAGAAATATTTTTTTCATATTTCGTTTTGATGGAGATGTCTGACCATTGTTACGCGTACTGTGTGGCATGTGGCACTGTCTTGTTGAAACCACATGTCATGCAAGTCAAGCTCTTGCATTTTGGGCAAAAAAAAGTTGGATATCATCTCACGGTAGCGCTCACCATTCACAGTTACGTTACGATTCGCAGCATCTTTGAAGAAGTACGCATTTTGATAATAAAATTCAATGATTTGCAAGCGTTGTTTGTTTGTAAGACGATTCATGGTTAAATTATAGACCAAACGGAAGATGTTTGACAGTGAAACAAAACACGAAACGTGCGTGAGCTGTTTAAACCAGTGTTGCCAAAAAGATAATAGCTAAAAAATCACCCTTTAAAATGAAACTTATGAAGCGATTGAGAGCTATAGGTCTCGTTGGCCTTATTAGGTTAAATTGCATAGAAACCTAAACGTGTTCATTAAGTTGTAGAGTAAGCTTATGAAACTTTATTTGTAAAACCTTAACCATACCTCAAATTACTTAAGAATACTATCATGAAGTCGACGTAGTCTAGTAAGTAGTGTGTTGGTTTATTAGACAAGAGCTTTTGGTTCAAATCCCAGCTCAGACATCGCGAACAAAACCAAATATGAAAAATTATATTTCTTACGGCAACTTCCTCTCAGCAGTCTTCTGGCAAAATCTGTCGCTCTGAGTTGACATTAAACTGTATAATAAAATTAACACACACAAGATGGGTGGTTTGAGAAGCTGGGTCATAATCCTGACTAAAAGGTTGACCTGACGAATTCCTTTCAATAATGCGCTGTATAAATAATATTTTTCAACTTGATAATCTGGCCTTTATTTTTGAATTAGACTGTGTTGCCAATTCACTTTAAGAAAATTATTTTTAATTTGCAGTCTGACATTTTGTAAATTCTTTATAATTATTAACCAACAGCTATTCGACTCCTATTTAAGTATGTTTTGTTATCTATTTCTGTCAAATTTTATTATCTTTACTCCTCTCAACCGCTGTTGCATTGACAGATGTTTGATAATAAATATTGAAAACAACAAAAACGAATTCACACCTTTTTTTCTTGTGTCCTCTAAACCTTACACAATTAGTGCATTGACGATAAGTTAAACAATTTTTGTGTAATTAAAAACTAATGCAACATTTACTTACGTATTGTTCATATGGTACTTGTGCCGTCATATCTTTACAAATAAAGACACACGTTCCTTCCTTACTATACGAGTAAAGGAATTCAATTGAAATGAGAAAAAAACAAAAAAAAAAACAAAAACAATAAAAAAAACTCGGTTACAAAGAAAAATAATAAAAAAAAACAACAACAAGAAATAGAAAATAAATATTTTATTACTTACTTACGTTATCAGCACGTAATCATTTCGGCAAGTTCTTATCATCTGAAAAAGGAAAACATACATGCATACACACACATACAACGTTGCAGTAGTACAACAATATTTTTGCACTTGCTAGTTTTGCTTGGTTTGCCCGACTAGGCTGTTCTCATTTCTACCGGCTTCCACCAGGTTACATGTAATGAGAAGAAGGAGAAGAAAACTAAACACACACTACATTTCAATAGAAAAATGCAAACACCCATCTTAAAAGGTATTTTTCTTTAACACGTCTCGTTACTTTATCGTCTTTATTATACAGTGGCCGATGAAAATCGACATGCGACAGATATTTTTTTCCAAAATACTTCATACTTAAATTTTATTTGTGTTTTCGTAAGTAGATTTTTGCTGAACACTGTACGTACAAGTATTCTGTGTTTGCCAGAAGTAAATAAAACTAGTAAAATAGTCGGGGGAAAAAAGGAATGCACACCACAAAACGTGCTTAAAATTCAATTAAAAAAAAAATAAAAAACACATCATAAGAGAGAATAAAAATAAACGAAATCAAATAAAAACTAAAAACTCAGTTAAAGTTTAAAGTTAAATCAACAAATTTCATTGCAAAATATTTCACGTTAAAAATAAGCCTTTACAAGCCATACACAATCACAATTAAAGCGAAAAAACGGTAAAGCGTTTAAGTTAGCAATTCTTTGAAGTGTCAACACTTTTCTTGAAAACTTAAAAGCTATTACAGCCAATACTTTAGTGGCACAGTGTTGCTGATTTGTTTAATTTTTAATCACAATCGATTACATTCTTTCCACTGAAAAGCAAATGAAGAATAATGAGTTTTAATTTAATTGAGTAACTTTCTATGTTTATTGGGCGCCTGCAAAACTTTTTCCCGAAATTACTTGATTTTGTTCCATAAAATCGTTGCACGAGTTCTGTCGGGATCGATACAGCTGATTATCTGAAAGTGCAATGTGTGCGCTATGGTCTGAGGTGCATTAAAGCATCGAAATTTCTGTACGGTCATCAAAAATGTGGGTGGTCTGGTATTGTCATAGTGGAGCACAACACACAACACATCTTTCTGTTGATAAATTCTGACCGTTTGCATTGAATTTCGTGCTTCAATTGTTGACAGTAGAGAGTATCAATTGTTTGACCAGGTTGTGTATGTTCGGTTAATTTTGATTTTGCATTATTTCGTTTACAGTAAATCGTTAAACATCGGTTATCATTGTGATTCCAGCTTTCTTGAAATGGTTGATACTGGTTTGATAATGAATGTTAATGTCCCAAGGTAGTTCTACTCTTATTAAGTGTCCGACTTTCTCAACTTTTTCCACGTTTTCATCGACTTTTTTGTCACGCCACTTTAATACCAAAATTATCACATACATAGAAGACGATAATATGGCTGCCGATTTCCTAGTTACAACCACTGTTGCCAACTTTTTTCCAAAAAATATCGCTAAAGTCGACTAAAAAATAGCTAGAAAATAGCTAATTTTAAAAAAATGTAAAAATTTAGCTATAAATGGCCAAAACAATAAATTTTAAAAAGTTTTTAAGAAAATTTACTTAAAACATAACTAATTTTTTGGGAATTTTAATATTATGTAAAAAAGACAACGATTTATCGCCATAATTCTGAAAAAATACTCGCAATAAATTTAAATTAAATTTTTTTTTAAATTATGTACATACTATATTTAATGTATGGGGCTCTACTAAAACGTTTTTTTAATTATTGCAGTACATTTGATTCTATGAACACAGATTTTATTGGCATCATCAAAATTGTTTTTACACATATCACTAAGGTGATCAATAGCATTGTTCGACGTATATTGACATACAAAATATAGATAAAGCGGCTTCTTGCATTTTAACGTTGTCAACAATATTTGCATTTGAGGAAAATTCGAATTTTTTCCAACATGATCCCCTAAGCAATGAGGCTGATTTGTGTTTTTTAGTTTCCGCGTGACTTAATAGGTCGTAAAGTTTTCCAGACAAGGAGCATCTGCAATAGTTACAGAATCCTTTTGTTTCGTCTTTTTCGTCTTGAGCCACCCACGTTTTCAATTTTTCGTGATTTAGCCACTCACGGCGAAATTTTTGGTTATATTTAGGCTCCATTCCTTAAGTTGTTATAGTTTTTGACAATATTATTAAAAGCTTACAACTTAATTTTATACTTTAATTTTCATTCACTTAAACACTTGTCACAAAAATACAGTAAAAAGAATTCGCGTTGTTTGTTTATGTTTTTCTTTTCTTCAAAAACCGTTATTTGAGTGTTACTTTGTAGCAACATAAAAATCGCTAGATTTATAGCTAATAGCTAAATCGTATTTTTTCCCGCAAATTGGATTTAAAAATCGCTAGATTTGACGAGAAATAGCTAAATTGGCAACAGTGGTTACAACATTATCTGCGTAACTTTTACATATTCTTTCAGCAGCTTGTGGCGCCTAACGTGAAGGGAAATATGACGATAATATTGCGAATTTTTATTTTCAATCATTTTTAAATGCAGATAACTTTTCACAGTACCATATAATGTGATTTGAATAACGTCTTTCGGCAAAGTGAAACTTAAAATGTTAGCTTTCAATTAAACTACAGTGTTGTCTAATCTAATTTATTTTAGAGCTATATGACCATAAAAAATTAATTAAAAATTGAGTTTGAAAAATATTAAAACTATGGTAACACTGTTGCTAAAGTGTTTATGTTGCTAAACTAGGTAATTTTGTTTAAAAATACAAAAAGAGGGAAAGAGAATATTTACGAGTGTTGCCACTTAATAAAAATTTTTTTAAAACAAAATATTTTTCTTCAAATAAACGTCGGCCGCTTTAATTGCATATTCGTTTTAAAATCTTTAATATGAGGGTGTAGCACCACAATCTAAGCACAGAAAAGTGAATGGGAATAAAACGAAAAATAATAAACATGTTGAGTTGTGTTGTTGCAAAATAATCTTTTACTTGAATTAAAATATATTGTTTTTGTTGTTGTTGTAGTGTGAAATTTGTTACATTTGACTGATTTGTTGCATTTGCACTTAGTGTAGCTGAGATTTTAAATGACTTCATGCCAGTCTATCTACCTTGTTGGTGGTAAGGGGAGTTGGTGGTAATTGCGCTGCAATAATGTGATAATTTGTTAAAGCTTTTCTAACCATATACCTATTCACTAATTGTTCATGTCTGTATAATTAACGAAGTGTATTGTAAGGTTTTTATTTTGTTTTTTGTTCTTTTATTCTTTTCTTAGCCTTGTTTTTTTTTTTTGGAAGCAATTGACGTAAATTATAGAGAGATAATTTTTATCTTTTTCTATCTACTTGTCCTCTACAATAAGTGATATCGTGTATATAAAGTTCTGAACCTAAAATTGTGAAAACATTAATATTTCTGTACATAAACGTTAATTAATAGATAAGAATATTATTTTATTTTTTTTTTTTGTTTTCTTTATCGTTTTTGTTGTTGTTCTTCATTTTATTTATTTAGTATTTAATTTTCAATCTGTAACCCATTATTATTATTCTGAACTGACCTTGTGATAAAACAAAGGCTTTGTAATGTAAATAATTAAAATACCCGAGTATCTTATTAGAGCTTTAAATGGTATTCTTAAATAGTGTAATATAAAACCTGTAAAACATTTGGTTTATCGTCTTAAATGCATTAATCAATCAAACTTAATGGGGGATTATTGTATTAAAAGCCAATCCCTCCAACTAGTTTTCAAGTGTCAGTTTAAGGTTTTAATAGTATTTTATTTTGTTTTCTTTTTTAATTGCATTTAATTTATTTGATGTTGTAACAAAAAAATCTGTAATCTGTGATTGATGAAAAGGTCATTTAAGATGGCTACTTTAGCCAATTAAGGGCTTGGTTCGTGTATTTGTATCCATTTATCACTTGTATGTTATCTTTAGGTATTAAGAGGTTAAGTTTCAAAAAATAATTAAATTTTCACGTTCGGCACCTTAAGCCAAATAACGGTATCTGCTTCATAGTATTTTAAACATGATTTCCTTAATTTTAAAGAAATATTCCGCTGAAATTGATCGATTATCTGAAACTTAGAAATAGAAAAAGAGAAAAATATCAAATTCCAGATGGTTAAGTAATAAAAAAAGGAATTTAGAATTATTAACACATTCGAAAAGATTGATTTGGTTTGTATTTAGGCTGACTTCCTAAACGTATATTAACAATGTATCAATACAGTATTTAAACCGGAGTTGATACATGGTGTAGTTATTTTTCTAATACGTTGCATATTAATACTTTGCAACACTTTGCATCTACTTTTATTTGGATGCCTTTGTTGCTTTTCCTTGCGTATTAACTACAACAGTGTTGCAAAAGGGAACACAATTCATTGTCAAAATTTTTAGGGTTGCGTTTACGAACACGCTGCAATGTATTACTACAAAGCAACATGCGTTTAGGAAGTCAGCCTTACTCTTCAGAGTCGGAAAATCAAATTAAGGCTGCCTTCCAAAATGTATCAATACAAAGTTTGTATGCAGTTCTACTACTATATATAAACTATGTAGATATGCAAAGTAACCAAACAATGCATCAACTATAAATCCGATGCCTGATTGCTTTTTGACTGCGTTAAAAATACACATTGACGACGTTTTGAAATAGAATACATTGTATATATTTTGTACAGCGGCATTATGAAACACGATACTTTGTTCAAACACAAAGCAACTAACATTTTGGAAGGCAGCCTAAGTGTTCTAATGCACTTGATATGCTACGATGTGTGAAAGGTTTTTGATTAATCGTTGTATGAGGCAATTCTCTGTCGATTTGGATCGGGGAAAATGCAGGAGAGTTGCTTGTTAGATAATTGTTTGTAATGAACTGGCTTAAGTTTGATTACGAGGTTTGTGGGTTCTATAAATCCTCAACAAGGGCTGTTATTGGGTTTTATTGGAGGATTTGTAATTTCAACATTTTAAATATTGTATGCAGAATTAAAGAAATGAGAAATTCTTGTAATTCATGCTCTAAAATGATTAAATTTTTTCCGCTCTATAATTTTTTTCTATCATTTACAGAAAGTTTTCCCAATTTGCTGATATGTAGACCTAAATCATCTTAGGCCGATCTTGTTATCTGCTGGCTTGGGGATTCCATTCCACAGCAATTCTATGAATTGAATCATAGTGATATCGTCTTTTTTTATCTGAATTCGTATTAGCTCTCCACTTGTAATTTACCACAAATTGTCGTTGCTGGTACATATACATATATACTCTATCAAAAGATGGCTCATTTGATAAGCACAAAAAAACGCTTAATTGGCAACTCATAATTATTGCTGATTGCAGGTCAATTTTTTGTTTGCATAATTTTTTTGCAGACCTAGGTTTCCGTTTTTGTGTTTTCTTTCTTTTTTTACTTAATTCGGTTCATTTGCTTTTAATTTGTTTCAGATATCAATTGAAATTTATTGCAATTAAAATTCCAATGCATATACATACAACAATCAGACAGAAAACAGCTCCTCCAATTTGATTTGTATTTTTTTTTTCGATACAAACGAAATTATCGGAATAATGGCAATAGTGCTGGCTTTTATAATTTATTATATTTGTATGTAGACGTATGTATGTAGACGTAATTGTATATCAAATTATTTAAAATTTGTTTATAATTTACCACATCACGCTGAATTGGATTTTTACAAAAGACGTCTTACGAAATCCAAAGAACAGACACAAATAACGATTACGATTTTTCTTTTTTATTCGCCTTCTTCTTATGCTTATTCCGTCTTTTCTTTTCTCAACTGATGTCTCTTTTAAGTGCAAATATTGTTTTCATAGCGCAGATTTTGAACACAGTTTGGGGTTTTTTTATTTACACATACAATTTGTTTTTTGTTTTCGTTTTTTTTTTTTAAGTTTTTCCATTTATTGACAAAACGTGCTTTATAAGCGTTTATTAAAACATTTTATTTTCGACTGCTGCTCCAAAAACACAAAATAAATTGCAACAGAAAAAATAAAAACAAAAAAACAGAACACTATGGAAGAGAGAGTGTAAAAACATGCTCAATTTATTTTGGCGTTCATTGACAGGCCTGACACTGCACACAACAGCTATAAACCAAAGCAAAACCCCCCATTAAAAAAAATCGTATCAGTGTGTGTGTGTTTTTTTTTTTGGTGATTGCATAAATCCCATATCCATACGTTTAAGAATCGAAGAAAACTAAATCTTACGAAAAACAAAAATTAAAAATGAAATAAAATGTTTAAATTCCAATTACTTGACAGCCATTTGACTTGATGGTGGTTGAATGGTTGGTGTATTCATGTGTGCGTATGTGTGTATTTATTTTGTAATTTCAGTAAATGTTTTATTGTTTATATCGGGTCCGCCATCTAACGTTTTTTTTTTTTCAACTAGTGCTTATTTCGTGAATGGTAACACTTAGCTCATGTCTGATTTGACAGATAATTAGTTTTATGCTTCCGCTGAACGAATATGGTTGTGTATACGCTTGAACAACGCTGGAAAATATTGCGACATTACTTTGAAAATCATGGTAATGTTGCAGAATGTGTGCGAAAATTGCGTACGGATTTTGGAAGAAGAGAAGCACCGAATTTTTGTTCACAAAAATTGAAGAGGAGGATATTGGCAACATTTGGTTTCAACAGGACGGCGCTACGTGCCACACAGCCGAAGCTACACTCGATGTTTTGCGCCCTGTTTTTGAAGATCGCATTATCAGCCGCAGAGCTGATGTTGTTTGGCCACCTCGGAGCTGCGATTTGACACCGTTGGACTATTATTTGTGGGGTGCCGTCAAAGATAAGTGTAACGCCGACAAGCCAGACACAATTGTCGCTTTAAAGGACAATATTCGTGAAGCCATTATTGAAATACAGCTGCACACAATCGATAATCTGCTTAAAAATTGGACCGATCGTGTAGGCGACTGCATGGCCAGCCGAGGCAGCCATTTGAATGAAATTATTTTCCATTATTAACCGGAAGGATTGTACTTTCAAATAAAAAAAGAAATTTGAGAAAATATTCAATAGTTTTTTTTAAAGCATTTAAAAAAAAAAAGTTATTTGGCGGACCCTTTAGTTAAAGCATGCGGATAAGGAGGCTGAGGGTGTAGTAGCTGAATGTAAGGCCCCCAAAGGGATTTTTAACAAGTGTGAGTGTGATTGTGAGTGTGTGTGATAATATTTTGACATTTGTTGCGTGTTTGACTAGACAATTTGACAGTGCATTCTTTCGTTTATATTTTTCCGTTTTTATTTTGCATTTTAAAGTGTATGCTAATGTTCAATTGTTGTTGTTGTTCTTTTAGTATAAATTCTCTTTCTTTTTGGTGTTGACAGTTGGTAAAACAGATTCAGATTTATAGTTCTATTATTTGCTGTGTTGTTGTTGTTGGGCTGGGAAACTTGAAATATTTAGACGAATATGTTGCATAAAAGAAACGAAAACGAAATGAAAATGTTTAAAATAACTCAGCTGTGCCTGTTTTAAATGCTCCACCACATTAAATTCAAATTTAAATTTAAAAAGAAAATCTTTTAATCTAAGAATTATATTTGAATTTCGAAATATGTATGTATTTTTAATGGCATAAATTCCCTTTAAATTTGATCCACATACATACATACATATATAAATTTATAAATAAAAAATGTTTGTATTTTCTGTTCTAAAAAATGTATGCATTTTTGAAAACTAAACGAATATAAAGGACAAGCATGTATTGGCAACGCGAAGTATTATCAGTTTATTTTAATTTCTTATAAGAATTATATGCAGGTATTGAAACAAATTTAAATTGATTCCCCTTAAGCTTCTCTAAAAATCACTCAACGCCTCTCTTTTCTAACAGCATTAGCTAGATGGAGAGTAATCAAATATGTTAGCAAATGCAATAGAATGTTTTGCTATTATGCCATCCAGCCAAATATGAAAAATTTTTGATATTCATCAGATCAGGTTTGCAAACACGAATATTATCCTTTACACGAGATTGATGGTTTACCATCAGGTCGTGTTTGCATACCCGCTTTAATCTTTGCTACAGTTGATATTCTCTTGTGTTAATACCAGCTTAATTTAAATATTCAAGTACAGAGCGCACAAGTTTAAGTTTATTTTGTTTGTTTTTTGGCTGTCAACCCACAAAAGACGGACACATTTAGTAGCGGTCGCCTCCGAACTCCATCAGAAAGTTGTGATAAATCGTCTGAGCTTCACAATGCCCATCGCCGTATTATCAGCAATTACAACTAAATGTATAAACATAGCTGCTACTTTCTCCTGCAATTGGTACCCAGTAGATGAGGAACTCGGTTCTGCAGCTATTGCAGAAGTCATGCGTACTGACAGCGAGACTAAGCGTGCTTATTTGCAGTTTAAGCAATCTTTTCGTTCGTCTCTTTGACCACATTTGCCACATACTCGGCGAAAGCCCATTCTGCCATTACGACGTTAAGGGAACCTCCCGATATCATATGGTGTATCCCCATTACGTCTTGGTAACCATATTATGTGAATCATCTTGTTGAGAGACATGCGGCATCCTAAAACTGTTATCGATGAAGCATCAACATTCACATTAAATTGACTGTTCCTGACGAATAAAGGTTCAGCTTCAGCGACCTTGGTTGTATTTCGGCCACGGATTTTGACTGATTTACGAATATTTTACGAGATTTCGGGTCCTTGGCGTCTAATCTAGGAGACGAGCACTGATGGATTTTTTTGACTTCTGACTTGTTTCGCCTACTACCTTTTCGTTGGCTCCTTTATCAAACTTAATCTTGGTCCTATGAATAGGTACTATATACCTCCAAAACCCTGTAGTTTGCAAGATATTTTTGGGAACAATTCTCCATTTTTCTCTCCGTTTCTTTTATGACACACACTTTTTTGTTTTCTTTTTTGCGATGATCTTTAATTTATGCCATGTTTTATGACTTAATGATGGTTTTTGTTGATTATTTTTTATTTTGCGAGTCATCCAAGCACATCAACCTTTTGCGTGGCGCATCACGTGTTGCCTTGACCAGTCATTTTTGCCCTGCCCAATATTTTGTTTGTTGGATTTTTATTGTTTTTCGTAAATTTGTTGCAAAAAAACACTAAGGAAAGAAGAGAAACTAATATGGACAAAATATGAAGAAACAGCAGCTGTCCTTACAAAACCAAAGAGAATAGAGAGAACAATACAGAATACGTTTTTAATTACTTGTCTGGCAGTCTGGCTGCATGGAAATTTGAAAAAGAACAATTTAAAGTTGTGAAAAACATGACAAAATCACCTGTGGGAATAAATTTATTTGAATTTAAAAACATATTGACAAATATTGTAAGACTTACACGACAACTTTAAATATTTCTTTGGATAATAAAGATGTTTTGATTAATTTTATATTCAATGCCTCTCTTCATTCTAATCCCTCCACATTTTTTTTTTTTTTTTTTTTTTTTTTTTTTGAGTTGGAAAAACGGTAGTTGTCGTCTGTCGTTAATATTTATTTGTTTGTGGGTCTCTTGCGTTTAATTTTATTATCCATTGTTAACGATTTCCTTTTATTTTATTTATATTTATTTTTTTTTTAATAATAATTTATGTGTGTGTTAAATGTTGACAATAATGTTTTATATGTGGTGGGTTAATTTTTATTTTAACTGCCAACATATTTCAACAAACCGAACCCAGCCAAGCGTATACACTATTGAGTTTTACGATATGCAGGTTAGTTTAACAAATGTTTTTAGAGAATTTTTTTTTATTCATTTAAACATGAAACATTTTTTAATTTTTTTGTTCGGAAAATTTTGTTGATGATGGCAAATTGGGTAAGGGAAGCTCTAAAACAATATGAGGGAAATATGCGTGTATGTATGGAATATGCTTGCTTCTTGCCACAGTATTATCGGTGTATGAAGCAAAAATTATAAAACTTTTAAAATCGTATTTAACGGTATTATCGACATAAAATACACTATTAAATCGTTTTTAATGCAAACTGAATGTCAGTAATTCGCCATTTTTTTGGGGGTTTTTAATATACCACAAAATATGACAATTCGTTACGGTACTACCAGCATATGGACCCATAATAATATATAGGAGTGTAGGTCTCTCTCTATCTTATTCAAGGTTCTTACGAGCATATTGCGCGAGCGACTGAAGTTACTTGTCAAAGGACTAATTGGACCTTATCGGTGCGGGTTCAGACCTGTTAAGTCCACATTCAACCAGATCTGGACGACACCCGACATCTTTTAGTCGACCATAATGCAGTCTTCGATAGCCCCGTAAGAAATCGTGTTTATGCCGGAATGTCTGATCTCGGTATTGCTGCGAAGCTGATAATGATATACAGAATGACATTGAACATCTCTTGCAGTGCCGTTAAGGTAGGAATGGACCTCTCTGAACCTTTGGATATCGAGCAAGGTTTCAGACAAGGCGATTTCTTGTCGTGCGATCTTTTCAACTTTTTTGTGGGGAGTGTTCTGTGGAATACGTGATTGCTTCGCAATGGCACTGTTTTTCCACAAAAGTGTACAGTTGTTTTGGTACGCTGACGACATTGATATTAATGAGCGCGATGTTACTGCTGCCTCTAGCGCTATGGAGTGGGTGTCTATCAGGATGGGTGTGGCAGTAAATTAGGATAAAACGAAGTACTTGTCGCAGGTAAGAACACGTGGGATGTTGGATGCCAGATTACGGCTGATGACTGTACCTGGGATGTTGTCGGTGAATTTGTTTATCTTGAAAGGAACTCTAATAAGAAAACTCACTACCCTCTAGGCTACGGCAAACAAAAAAATTTGTCGCAAGATTTTTACTCTAATTTTTAAAATACGGATGGAATCCTGTAATATTTTCTCTCTGATTTTACGTACGTACGTAAAGCGCTTAACGCGTAAACTAGCCTATATTAAAGTCATCATCATAATTGCATAAGTTTTGAATGCGTTTTTAAAAATATTTCTTGAACAAATAGAACCCGCGGAATTTCTTTTGTCTTTCTCTATAGAATTTATTGGCAACTTTACTTGAAAATTGCAAGACAAATATGATTTTTTTTTTGTTTGCTTTCTTTTCTTCTTGTACGAGTAGTTGGCATCGCTGTTAGTGGCAATGACAACAAACTTGCATTTTTTTCTGTTCAACAAATTGGCAACCAAGCAGTCACCACAATCGATAAACAAATAAGAAATTCCTTTAGTTTATGCTTTATTTCATTGAGAATATGAAAATTTATTTTATTTGTTTATTTATTGTATACAAATTGACAAATTTTGTAAATAAAATATGTTTTGCATGACCTTAACGCAGGATATTTTTCAACACTCCTTATATTTACCCTTTGCCAAAAGTAAATGCAATTGTTTTTTATTTATTTCTGTTATGAGTGTGTTTATGTGTAACCAACATAATAAATGACAACAGCTGCTACTGCAGAATGTGGTGGTTTTTGGGGTTTTCTAGTGGTGCAATGCCTTGAAGAACAAAAAGCCAAAAAAAACCCAAAAGAGCATTAAAATTTTCAAGTCATTGACATGCAAGTGTTTTAAATTTTTATTTTCGTTTTTTGTTGTTGTTTTTGTTTTCTTCTTCTTAATGCTTTAAACATGTGTTAAGAAAACGTTGGCCCTTTCCCTTTAAGCAAAATTACATACCAAAAATACAATATTTTTTAATATATTTTTACTCCTCTCTCTCTCTTTTGTTTTTTTATTTCTATTGTAATTAATCACTTTGTCTTCTTTTTTTTTTTTTATTTCCTTCCTTCATGTTGTTTTTGTAAATTCTTTGTGTTTTTTTTTCTTCTTTTTTTAGGGAATTTCAACACACTTGTTTACGTTTTTTTTGTATTGTCTCCCTCTCTCTTTAACTATCACTGCATACACTGAAAAAAAAATGTTGCTGTATTGCATATGAACCAAATTATTGTAATTGTAGCAACAAATGTTGAAATAATTTTGTTTCTTACGAGAGTTTTTTTAATGGTTTTTTATAATTTTTTTTTCCTAAAAGATTTACAATATCCATCACAATTGTTTTATTTACAAGTTTTCTTGTCTTCTCTGTATTTAAATCTTTAAATTAAATATTGTATTAACCTAAGTGTGTGTGTGTGTTGAAATGCATGCGCCATAAGGTCATAAACCATGTTGACTTGACTTGAAATATCTTTGGATGCTCTGTGTATGTACTTGGTAAATATCGTATTAAATGCGTGTTTGTTTAGTGATGAGAAACCAAATCTGAAAAGGCCTTTAATAAGGTTGGTATTGTTATGTTTAAAATTTTTTAGTTGATGTAAATGAAGTGAAAAAACACATTTTCGAACCGACACTCAATATTTTAATGATTGACAAAGATATGGGAAACAAAATTATTTAAAAGCAACAGGTTTTTTTTTTTAGCAGCAAGAACAAAAATACATTTGCTTCTATGAGATGGAATCAAGAATTCTATTTAGTGGTTAAACTGTTGGCTACAAAAGCCAGCAAACTAGCTGAAGTCAAAAATAAATTCATCATGATTCTTTAGTGTTTAAATTAAGTGCCGTCTAACGTCTTTAGAGAGGAAAACATCTACAACGAATATGACAGAAGTCAGGCAGAGCCACTTCTTGAAAACGAAAGACTTCCTATTTTATTTTCTTAACTCGCTACATACAAACTGAACCTTGTGCTCTTCTTCTCCTTCAGTTTTTTGCATAATAATTGAATAATTTGATAGATTTTTTCATTCTGGTTCATCTATTTCTTATTCCTTCGGCATAATTGTCGAATAAGTTTCTCACTGAAGTATTTTCATCCATGCCGTTCAGTGTCAACGTTAAACTTTAGGCCTCTCCACTAATGGATAAAATTATCACACATAGTATGGGTGATGTGAGAAGGTAGGTTGAAATCCTGACTGAAGGGTTGTAATGACAACGTAAGCAAGTCAGCAAGTAAGGATTTTAAAAGAAGGCGATAAAACAGAATACAACTGCAGCTTTAGGAGGGACTACAGGCGTTTCAGACCTTTTACATTTCATTTTATAGCTCCAAACCTACAAAACATATGCCTTTTGTCTTTAAAATGCGTACACTGTCATAAAAGTATGGTAACATCTTCTGCAGATTGTGCGTCCTCAACTGAAGGAGTAAATCAAAATCGAGACTAAGATAACAAACAATCTCTTTCACGAACGCATTCTAATTTGGTTTTTCAGTTTGAGGCTTAGATCCGTGACATGTGGCAATACCAAAAATGCTTAGCAAAGGCATCGAACAGATTTCCTGAAGTTGGTCATGAAAACATAATTGGGGGAAATGACATAGGAACGCTTGTATACATAAATTAAGGTCGGCAACAGAATAGCAGCAGTATGATCTTAGAGCCTTAGTACATCTATAGACAGCTGTTTTTCTATTTTCAAATACAAATGCTTACAAAATTCTCCCGGAAGAAATCATCACAGTCATTGTATTAGTATTTTATTCTTATACTGAGACTGCAATTTTGTTGCATGGCTGAAACCAAATTCTTGACAATCTTGTAATTGTACACGGACCATTTGTAGGCAACATTCTGCGATAATGACGAAACAACATTCCATACTCCTTTTAAATTGTTGTTTGATCTCTCAATAGGTTTATTTGTTATACTACAGGTATCTAGTATGTATGTATGTACGTATAATAGTAATAACATGGAATCACAGCCAACATTTGTCTGCTAAACAATCAGTCTCAACATTATTATTATTATTATCGGTCATTATCTGTTGTTGCAGTACAAGCTCCACAAATAAAGCTGTTTACAAATAAAGATAACAAATACTTGTTGTTCTATGCCGTTCTGTGTGTGTTACACAGAAAAATTCTTTAACAAAACATCACAATCAACATCAACATTATTTCCAACACAAGAATACATACTGGAGTTTTTCTTTTTTCGTATACTGTAAAGAGTGCTCCTTTAACAATTTAACCGAGATACTAAATAGTTAAAGAAACAAAACAAAACAAAACAAAACAAAAAAAGCAAAAATAAATAGTTAAACGATCAATTGTGTTTGATCGTTGGTCGGTTTTTTTTCTCGTACAGTTGTTGTTGTAATTGAGTTCTTCTTTCTTCTGTTGTAGAAGAACACAAATAAATACAATGAGTGCGTATAAGTGTTAGAGTTTTGGGTTGAATTGTTATTGATTGGCAAGGCCTTTTTGGTATTTGTACTTACACATGCACACATATTTCTCTCTCATAATCTCATATGCACACATAAGCCTATCAACAGCATTGCCAACAATGGCTCTTTAACAGACAATTTTTGAGCAGATGGCTAACAACAGAATTGTGTTAAAAAAGCGCTAAATTACAGGAAAAGAATTTCTGTTTTACAGAATGGTGCGGTGGTTTTAATGTTAAATGTTGTTTTAATTTAAAGAATTTCTTAAATTTTAATTGAATTTTTTTTCTTTTTATGCTTTTGTGCCCAAAAAAAAAAAATATATTGAGGTTCTCTTCAAAAATGTAGGAAGAAGCAATCCTTTATTTGATCAATAAGTTGATTTAGATATCTGCATCTCGTGTTGTACTAACGGCGAAGAACGATGTATTGTATGTGTACCAGGACGATCAACCCAATTGTGATCTATGGTTGCCATTATTTAGCCAGGTTGAATGAGCTCGGGTTAGATACAGAAACCATCATGAAGAAGACTACAGCTAGGATAATGGGAGGCTACAGATCTAACATGAAACTCATCAGAGGGCATCATAACCTTACAGATCGAGTGTCTGACAGTTTCCTCCTTAACTCTGTACAGAACCAGCACATTTTATAATTTTGAAAAACATTTTACAATGTGATTAAGTAATAAAGAACGGAAGACCATTCTGTGGTATATGTATGGGTCAAAGACAGCTAGGGAAACAGAAGTGGAAGGAGTCAGTCTCAAAAAGGAGCGGGAAGTTTATGCCTTCTAAAGATATGTTCAACTAATCTTGGACCAATGTTACTGATAACCAAGTTACCATTCGATCACTCAGCTGCTATGTATGAGGCCACGCAAAATTAGTATGTATTAGTATAGGGCTCTCTAGTTAAGCTGAACCAGCTAGGCAAGGGAAATCAGTCCAACCTTTGTTGGATAACAGGTGATGTGGATGTTCAGGGCACTGATCAAGCCAATGAGCTTGCCAGGGGGTCCAAAGCCTTTCTATAAAGTGGGAAGAAATGCTTGGAAAGATATACTCGGCAAAAGAGAAGACATAAGAAGGTGAACAATTCTTTTTTGAGACAATCTAAACTTATTTTCGGCTTATTTCGGGAGGACAGACTTGAGTCTTGCATCAAACCAGTATTCTGAACAGCCATTGTAGGCCCAAGGAATTCTTGGCCAAAATTGGAAGCTCTTCAAACCTAATTTGTAGATTTTTTGAGAAGAAAAACAGTATCACCAGAATGCATACGTCCGATATATGTTTTCGGCAGTTATGCTTACTTGTCATGAGAACAGAGCGTAGGAAGCTGTATAGAGGGGAAAAATTGCTTTTTACAACGAAACAACGAAGAAACGTTGGAAAAACCGTAAAAAAATATATTTTCCCAAAACAAAGATGCCAAAGAAAAGTAAGAAAAACGATGATAAACGTTTTTATAGAATAGAAACGGGTAAATGGACACCATAAAGCCTATTTAGTCATCAAATCGAAAAACGCCAAATTAAGCAACAAACATTTCTGTGTATAAAAAACCGCTAAATACGCTGTGGTTAACCTAGAAGTGGTAGCAGATCTAGAAAAGGGAGAGTCATTGAACTCTTTTTCTTTTTTTAATTTATTTTCTTTTGTTGCAAGGCTAGAACAAGTAAAAGAAAATGAGAATACAAATACGAAAACGAATAAGAAAAAAAGCATACCACCAACTTACAAAAAAAAATGCCTACGAAAACCAAATAGAGAATGCAGGGAAAAGAAGAATAAGAAGAAGAGAAATGGAGGAAAAAAACACATTTCGACTGTGGGAATAACACAAAAGTAAAGGCCGGTCTCTGTACTGATGGTTGGTTTGGCGTATTGGGAATGCATTGATGTTTGCTTTAAATGAAATTGATGGATGAACATACGAACACACATACACGGACACACTCATAAATATACCCACTAACTAATGGTTGGCATTGGTTTAACAATGGCTAAGATCCTACAACCAAAAAAAAAAAAACATAAAAGAATGAAAAAAACACAGAAAAACCTGAAAATTCCATACTAATGAAGGTGTATTGTGGTGGCTGGTATGACTGGCTGTTTGTTTATTTATTGAACATCTTTAACAATGATTTATAAATCTTAAGCGTACTCAATGAAATGTTTATAATTAAAACACACATATTTTCTTTACAATTTTAACAAATTAAAAACAGATTTTGTTTTCTTTATCATTTTTTCTTTTAATTTTTCACACACATACACACACACAGCTGTTTTATATAAATCGTCACCTCACCACCCTGTATAGGAGATGGTTGTATACGTATTTTCTATGTTCTCTCTCTCTCTCTCTCTGTCTTCGTATTTAATTATCATTTCATTAATTTGCATATTTTTGCATTTGTTTTGTTGGTAAACTAATCAGCTGCACAGTTATGTGACTCTCTTTTCCAACAAGGAGCAGATGACATATATATGTATGTATGTATGTGTGTGAGAGCAACAGAGAATGGTACAGAATGTAATGGAAAGGGTTTTTGTATAGTAAACACCCTTGTTTAGGAAACTTGTTTCGATCCTTTGATTTGTTTTTTCTTTGTTTTTTTCTCACATTCTTTTTGTTTTCGACTATTGTTGGTTTTGTTGTTTTTGTATAGGCATTTTTAACGGAAGATTTTGTTGCGTTTTTTGCATTGTTTTACTTTGAGTGTATGTTAGAAGAGGGTTGCTGTATTGTTAGAAACACCTTTTCATACAATTTTCTACTCCCATCTGTGGTTTTTTTAAGGTTTTTCATGGAAATATCATTTGTGTGTGTGTATGAAAATTAAAAAGAAATAAAACAAATAGGATTCTCGTATGCATGTTGCATTGTGGGAAAAGTTTTGTTTTTAGGAGGGGGGTATTTATTATTTTAAAATATTAAAACAAAATAATTTCGTTTTATTGTTACAAGAGAAAATTTTTATTAAACTATACAAATAAGTAAAATAAGAACAAATGAACGAAAAAACTAACAAACAATTAAACTTTTTAAGTTCTTTAGGACATCCTTAACACAAGAAATTTGGAAAATTAAAAATGGGATTTTAAGGTTCACTAAAAATTAACAAAACAAAAATTAAACCGCAAGTATTACAATATTCTTGGGGGTATTAAAAATTTTTATCTACTTTTATAAGACGAGCTGATTTGTGAGCTGATTCGAAAGTGGATGTTGAGCATCTCTATAGATTCAAGGTGTTGCGCAGTGCCATGCGGAATATGGCACTGTCTTGTTATAACCAAATGTCCACAAAATTCAGTTTTTCTTTTATTTTGAAAAGAAAACAATAATCCTTGCACAGTGTCTTATTCTATTGACAGAAATGTTATGATTTTAACAGTTTTTGAAGGAGTGCGGTCTAATAAAAATGCCGAATCGTGCCGAAAATGTACCAAATCGTGCATCTTTCAATATGCATTAGTAGCTTTCGAACTGCATCTGGCTGATGTTTACATCAAATACGACAATTTCTTTTTGTTCGATGTAGTACTCATTGAGACAAAAATGAGCATCATGACTGAAGATAATTTGTCTATTAAAACACATTTCTCATGCAGCACGTAATTTAAAGATTAAATTCAATGATTTTTCAACATTGTTCGTTTGTTAGTCTATTTACGGTGAAATGGCAAACCCTGCTGATCATTTTTGATATTGTCACATGTCACGAACCATAATTTTTTATACTTCTAGTTGTCTCGATGTAAATTTTAAACAGATTCAACGACTTATAAAGTCTTTCCTGCCATAAGACTTATTGGACAACGTGGACTCATGTGGATCCATTAATCCCTTTCCGAGAAATAGAAAGTTTGCTTCACATTTTTCCCTTAACCCATTAGATCCCAACCATCTTTAAAACCAAAAAAAATACTTTATTGTGTTAAAATATATTTTATTAGGGTCTACCTCAAAATAAAATAAAAAAAATTTAAATTTTTTTTTGGAAAATATGTTTTTGGGGCGGTACCCCCAATATTAATGCTTACCAAACAATACTTTCCTAAATTTTTTAAATAATTTTTTTTTATTAAATTATAGTTAATTAATCTGTTTACTTTACTTTTCACTTAAATTCGACTGCATTTAGTTTAAAATACAAAAGATATACATGTATATCGACATGTATACGTCGACATGTGATGAGAAGTGCAAAAAATGAGAAAATATAAAAACACTTACAGATAAAAGGGTCTGATAACTTACCGTTATATTTTTTTCACTTTCTTTTACTATTTATTAATTCCTTACATTCTCTATTAAGGTTATGAAAAAATTTTTTTTTAAAAAAGTCAGTAACTTTCTGTATATAGCGCTATAAAGTCGGTGTACTCAAGCGAGTACAGTGGGAACGAATGGGTTAAAACACTTTGAAAAATCGAAGTGATCTTCGTTTCATTCGCTCATTTCTAAAAAACTGAAACTTTTTACCTCATTTCCGTGAGTTCGCATCGGATTTATTTTGTTTTTTCTATACGATATTTATTCATTGATTTTAATTTCTATTTTAAATCTTATTGTGCTAGTGATCTCACATACAAATATCACAGATACGTTACATATATTTCAAGGTAAAACTCCTCAGTGTCTGTGTGTGTTTTTGTATAAATGTTGGTTGAGCAGAAATAAATTAAAGTTTTTTTTAGCTTTTTTCCAGTTTTTTTTAAGTTTTTTTTTTTGCTTGTTTTTGTTTTTTCCTTTTGTAACCATAGACTCTTAAAGTATTGACCAAAACAGATTATGTTTCCTTAAAGTTTAATGTACGACTGAGAGGACAGACAGCAAAAACAACAAAAATTCCAGTCAATACTTGAAGAGACGCCTGTTATTATTTGTGCAGATCGTATGTTGAAATGATCATGCTGCCAAGAAAGATCAGCAAACTTAATTGCACACCATAAAGGCTGACTGTGTGAGCGACAGAAACAAATAAAACGAATACGAATAAATTAGCAGGCCTTCTTAAACATCATCGCAGTGGTAGTAGTTGTGGGTATTACGACTGAAGAAATATTATGGATAGGATAGGATTTTATATTCTTTTTTTTATGATCATGATCGCAATGATTTTTTTTTTCAAGTACTTGTTGTTTTGCTTCTTATTTTTAATTTTATCTTCAATAATAAAATATACATTCTAGAATATTTTGGTTTTAACTCAGATCAACACTCAGGGAATGGTCTCCTACTCACGCCATTCATTCATTCATTCATACTATTTAGAATTCTGTGAAGCATGTTGGTGTTGAATTATTTTTTACTTTTTTTGTTTAACAGAACAAGTTTGTGATTTTAAATAAAATTAGCTTTAGTCAGTATTACAACCTAGCTTCTCACACCACTTATGTTGTGTATGTTAATTTTATCCACGAGTGGCAGAACCTACAGTTTAATGCCTACTCCTAACGACACAGTTTTCTTGGTCATTTAATTGACTTTTCAAAGTTTTTGCGAGAAGACTGCTGAAAGGAAGGTGTTTAGTTTGAAATGTCTGAGCTGTGGTTTGAACCACGTGCACTCGTCTAATGAGTTAGCATATTGCATAATACCATATCGGTTTTAGGAGTGAATTGTCGTGCAGAAGTTTGCAATTTGACTTTAGTCATGGGTTTCTGTGAGGCAATAAATTTCGAAGAATTTCTAGTTGATTTGGCCTGATATTGCTTTTGTATCGGGTCCGCCATCTAACGTTTTTTTTTAACTAGTGCTTATTTCGTGAATGATAACACTTAGCTCATGTTTGATTTGACAGATAATTAGTTTTATCCTTCCGCTGAACGAATATTGACCATCCAATGCGTTTTCGCTTCGCTAAGTGGGCCTGCGATCGACTTACAGAAGATGCCGATTTTGGCAAAAAAATCATCTTTTCAGATGAAGCTCTTTTTGATCTTGGCGGGTATGTAAACAAGCAAAATTGTCGCATTTGGGGCACAGAAAACCCGCACGCATACATTGAAAAGCCGACGCATCCAAAACGAGTCACTGTTTGGTGCGGATTTTGGTCCAGAGGCATAATTGGGCCATTTTTCTTCGAAAATGAGCAAGGAGTGGCCGTTACAGTCAATGGCGATCGTTATCGGTCCATGTTGAAAGAATTTTTGTTCACAAAAATTGAAGAGGAGAATATTGGCAAAATTTGGTTTCAACAGGACGGCGCTACGTGCCACACAGCCGAAGCTACACTCGATGTTTTGCGCCCTGTTTTTGAAGATCGCATTATCAGCCGCAGAGCTGATGTCGTTTGGCCACCTCGGAGCTGCGATTTGACACCGTTGGACTATTATTTGTGGGGTGCCGTCAAAGATAAGTGTTACGCCGACAAGCCAGACACAATTGACGCTTTAAAGCACAATATTCGTGAAGCCATTGGTGAAATACAGCTGCACACAATCGATAATCTGCTTAAAAATTGGACCGATCGTGTAGGCGACTGCATGGCCAGCCGAGGCAGCCATTTGAATCAAATTATTTTCCATTATTAACCGGAAGGATTGTACTTTCAAATAAAAAAAGGAATTTGAGAAAATATTCAGTAGTTTTTCTTTAAAGCATTTTCAAAAAAAAAAAAAGTTATTTGGCGGACCCTTTATATCAAATTTCCAATTCGGGATATTTTATGTTTCTAAGTATAAAAAAGAAACCTGAGTGGATATTCTTTTCACTTTTGCAAATTTAAAATTTTCAAAACCTAAACAATTAAAGAATCAATCGTATTCATCTCTTGGTTTCAATTTGTCCTTTAAATTTCTCTCAATGTTAAAGTTATAAGTTTACGGCACTCTGATCTCTGTTCAGCCTTTAAATTTCTCTCCGTGTTTAGGTTATAAATTTACAGCACTCTGCTCTCTGTTTCTTCTTTTAATTTCTCTCCGTGTTTAGGTTATAAGTTTACAGCACTTTGAGCTTTGTTCAGCCTTTAAATTTCTCTCCGTGTTTAGGTTATAAATTTACAGCACTCTGATCTCTGTTCAGCCTTTAAATTTCTCTCAGTGTTTAGGTTATTATTAACATTGAGCTTTGCTCTCTTTATTTGTTGTTATTATTTATTGTTTACCTTTTGTTTATGAGCTGTTGTCATTTTCTCAGAACACAACAACATTATTTTAATTTAAGTGGTGTTGCTGTGATGTTATGTTGTGTTGGTTTTAACAATATTTGCTGCCATAATCAATGTATGCTTATATAAAGTTGTTATTGTTGTTGTTGTACTTAGTAAATCTAAATTATTTCATAATGGCTTTAATTTTATAGTGTTTGTGTATGTGTAAGTGTATGTTATTTTATATCATAACGACCGGCGTTTTATTTTTTTCTTTTTAATCTAAATTTTAAATCTTTTTTTCAAATTGTTTTATTATTTTTGTTCATTAATTTATTTCATAGCAGCTAGTCTTACTGGTTTCTTATGTTTATGATCACTATGAGAGTTTTTTTTTTTTCGTAGTTTTTAAACATCAATTATGAGAGTTGAGTGTTATTTGTAGGCACCACGTGGGATTTTTTTTTTTATATTTTTCATAATGGCTTATGGTTCTTCAATGTGATTACAAATTTTTTTACTTGAGTGTAATAAATGTTTGGGCGCCTTAAGGGCTTTTTGTCTTTTGAAGGAATTTTTTTTTTGGTTTTATTTTTTAAGATTTAATTTAATTAGGCGTTTACATGCCGCGTAATAAGGCGAGAAATAAAGGAGTTCATAAAATTAGTGATACATTTAAAAATAAAAATCTTTGATGTTAAAAATGTTTTCTTCTTTTTCTTTCTCTCTATGAAAATAAATTTTAATTAATTTTTCCTAAAGCCATTTAAAAACCCTAATTTTTAAGAAGGTTGCGAACACTAAAGAAACATTTTGTATACGCCCAACATATTTACCTGAGATTTTTCTCTATCAAATCGTTAATCGAATTAAAAATCTTTTCATTTTCATTTCCATTATTATTATTATAAATGGGAAGTTTAGCTTGCGTTATATTTAAATAATAATAGGTAACAAAGTGGCATCTTGTAAGGCTTTTAAACACTACAAAAGGTGGTGGTATAGTAGCCGATACAGTGACCTACAAAAGTCTATAAAGAAAAACAAGAGAACAAAATTTTACTTTAACAAGTTTCGCATTGTTGCATGCTATAGAGGTCTGATACGAAAATTTTCAGTCTTTTCCCAATATTGACTAACATATTCGATTGCGTGTTGCAGAGATCCGGTACGTAAATTTTCAGTATCTTCTCAATATTGACTGCCACATTGACTGTTTTAATATAAATCGGCGTAATAATATGCCTTCATTATGTTCCGATTTTCCGCAAATGTTAAAAATTAAAGTGATTGGTGTTGAAAATTTTGTCGGTCACTGTAAATTGGAAAAGAGAACCTCTATAATCTCGTTAGGTATCGATCGTATTAAAGCATATAATTTAATAAACTGGTTCGAACCTTTACCTTTAATAATGAAAATAGTAAATGAAATAAAATATTGTTTTCGAAAACAAAATAAACATTTTAAAATATCCAAAATTCATGCTCTAAAACCGGCTTGAAACCGACCGGCCATTACAAAAAAAAAACTGTACAGAACACACATAAAAGGGTTCATAAAATTAAATTAAAAAATCTATTGGGTGTGTTGTAATCATTCTAAAAATTCTTTTGGAAAATTTTCTAAAATTTTAATTCTATTATAAAATGATGTCGTAAGGCCTTAGAATATTGAAATAAATTTATTTCTTTTTGTTATTGTTTTGTTTTGAGCATCTATTCGATTTTAAATTATAAGTATTGACTTTTCAAATTCTATTTAAAGATGAGTTCATAGTGCCTTCCATACAATATAGGTTTTTCCAGTTAAAGTCGTCTTGGAGTAAATTCTTCTCTTTCTTTCTCTTTGCAATTACCATTTTAGTGAAATAAAGTTAAAAAACGCTACAGTGTCGGTCGCATAATGCTTGTTGGGTGGTGGGATTTTTCCTGAAAATCTCTCGATTTACTCGAATAGACTGTCTGCGATTAAGTGTCTAACGAACGTATATTCAACGTCCGTCTTATCCATGAAGGTCGAGGATTTCTCAGGGAAATTTCAGATCATTTAAAGGTAACTCTTATATGGGTATTGCAACATATTCACCCTTATTCTGGTTGTCGTCGTCGTCGTCGCCGTCGCCGTCGTCGTCGTTACCAAAAATGATATCGATAAAATCACAGTCGACAAAATCAGAGTCGACACAACACAATATCGACGGCGTATTGACTCACAGAATACCAAATGTGTGTCGACAGTCATATATAACTGTCAATAAAACGACAAACAGAATACCAATTTTAAACTGTCGACGCAAGACGACGTCGACGACGACAACCAGAATAAGGGTGATTGCTGATGAGTTGGCCAGAGCTAGTACGGAGATCTCAAGCTCCGATATGTTAAAGGGCACAGGAATTCCAATTGCCTCAGTTAAATTGGAAATTATCCATTCGTTTTGCAAAGATACTCAATCTCGTTGGCAGCAAGCGGGTATGCGTAGTATTGCTAGACTCTGCTGCAAACGCATAGATAGAAAGAGAACCGACTCATTTCTATCCATCTAGCGCTTAATAGCTTTTCATACGGATCACTGTCCTCTTGGCATGTACGCCGATTGACGTGGCATTCCGGCAAATGATTTCAATAAGAGCTGTGGGTCTGAGAAAAAGAAGGAAACTATATATATTGTCTGGAACCACAGATTAACCAAGATGATGAGTGCTTTATGAACTCAACTTTAAGACAAAATGGAGATTTGTTATTTATCTGGCCAGCAACTTAGGAGGCAACTGCTGTCGCAATTTTCACAGCAAAAGTTTGGACAAAGTGCTGAGCAATATATCCTTTCCCCAAATTTTTTTCTTTTCTTTTCATCCTGATACAAACAAACGTAATACAAACAATCCCGACTATTATAGGAGTTATCGAGAATTTGCATTTTAGTGAAGCCTGGCTTAGGTATCATGGAATTCATTACATTTTGTTTGTCTATCTCTTTGCAAACGATATAAACACGTTCTTTTCTAATTTCATCTTTTCTTTCTTTCTATATCTGAAATAATGTGATTACTATGCAATGCGTTGCTATTATTTATTTGGAATTCAAATTAAATTTTCAATAAAGCGCTGCAAAAACAATTTTCAAATATTTAAAGAGAAAAGAGAGAGAGAGGAAAACGCAGAAATGCATTCAACTCGCGCTGTTCTATTGTTATGTTACTTTTTGTTTACTATTTTACTGTCATTTCCAAACAGTAATGCCAACTAAACTGTCTTTGGCATAAGATTTGTTTTTATTTCCAAATATTTTGCACTTTTAAAGATTGTTGTTGTTGGTATAATTTTTAAGAATTCTTGAAAATAAAAGCTTTAACCATAACATGTAGGTCGCGTTATCTATTTAGTGGTTTTAAAACCGCAAGTCTGTCAAGGGCTGTCTGCTGTTAAATACTTTTCATTTGAAGTGTTATTTATTAAGTGAAACAACAGAAGAACACCTAAAAATAGTTAAAATTTACAACAAAAGTGGCGATTCAAACGTTTGTTATTTTTCGAACATTACGATATGATTATTGCTAATCATTACAACCTTTCAGTCAGGATTACGACCTAGCTTCTCACACCACTTATGTTGTGTGCATTGTGTAATTTTATACATGAGTGGCGGGACCTACAGTTTAAAGTCGACTCCGAACGACAGATCTTTTGAGAAGCTTTTCATAGTAATTATTTTCATAGTAATTATTTTACTCTCAGAGTTTTTGCGAAAAATCTGCTGAGAGGAAATCGCCGAAGAAATATTTTTTATATTTTCGTTTTGATGGTCTGACCTGGGATTTGAACTCGGGCCTTACGTCTAATAAGCCAACACACTACCTACTAGACTACGGCTTCATCTACATAAAGTAAATCATGTTAAGAAGTATTTTTCCGAAAATTACCATGAATGAACCGTTTCCATCAATCCAGAGCGGTGTGATAAGCTACCTTTTTGGCTTATAATTGAAGAATGGTATATACAGACGTGTTCGAAATAATAAGAACATCCAAAGCGAAACAAAAGATCGTTTTAAAAATTTTTTTTAAAAAGATTTGAAAATATGGCTTTCTGTTGTTTTTATTGTAGGCATCTTTAGCTTTTTAAAAATATTCAAAGTTATGTTCTAACTCATTTAATTTTTTTGTACTGGCAATAATGTTGAACTAAGTCGAAAATCCGCTGTTCGAAAAAATAAGAACAAATTGGAAAATTGGTAATAATTTCAGTTTTAATGTTTATTAAATTTACAGATTAGTATTATTTGTTTGTAAGTAATTAATATGAAGTAGCCCCTCCACGATTAGCGATTACTTCGGCACATCTGGACCTCATAGGAGCTATCAAAGTCTGGCATCTGTGGAGTGGAATATTTTCCCATGTATTCTTCGCTGCAAGCCAAAGTTCCTCCATATTTTTGGGCCTTGCATCTCTAACACCTTTCTTTACAACAATCCAAAGATGTTCAATTGGATTTAGGTCCGGCGATTGTGCCGGCCAATCCATAACATGGATATTATTGTGCTGGAATCAACGCTTTGCTTTCTTTGAGGTATGCTTCGGGTCGTTGTCTTGCTGAAAGACCCATCGCAAAGGCATTTCCTCTTCAGCGTCAGGCAACATTACGGCTTCTAAAATATTTTGAACGTAATAGGTGGCATCCATCTTCCCAACGATTTGAACTAGAGGTCCAACGCCGTTCCACCCAAAACACCCCCATAGCATGAGCCTGAGACCGCCATGTTTTATAGTTTTGATAGTGTACTTTTCGTTGAATTGTTGATTAGGAGGGCGTCTAACGTAGTGTTTATCTTTGCCATGGCTGAATTGGACTACTTTTGTTTCATCAGTCCATAAGATATTACGCCAAACAGTGTCAGGTTCATCGAGATACTTTTTGGCAAACAGAAGTCTGTTCTTTAGATGTATTTTTTTCAACAATGCTACTTTTCTCGGGCTTCGTGCTTTCAAATTGACTTCAATCAAACGTTTTCTTATCGTCGATGTAGCAATTGGGAGTTCTAACTCGTTTCTTATCTGTAAAGACGTTATAGAGGGGTGCTTTTTAAAGATCAGTGTATAGCATTATCCTGCCTTTTGCTAGTTTTCCTGCGCCTACCGCGACTTTCGATCTTCGGTGACCAGTTCTTAGCATTTGTTATCATTCCGTTGGAAATTCCAAGCTGTTCTCTTATGAAAGCAAAGGTTTTCCCTTCGCTGAGCAATTTTTTTATTATCTTACGCTGGTCGATAGCGCAATGTTTGCTTCTGCCCATTTTAGAAGAATTTTTCACCAAAATAAGTTAATATTCTGCACAAAAAATGATCAACGACTACTCAACGATTATATTTGCAACAAAACTTTGGACTTTTTCTCTCATGTGAGAAATGTAAGTGGGACAAATATGATTTGTTCTTATTTTTTCGAACAGCGGATTTTCGACTTAGTTCAACATTATTGCCAGTACAAAAAAATTAAATGAGTTAGAACATAACTTTGAATATTTTTAAAAAGCTAAGGATGCCTACAATAAAAATAACAGAAAGCCATATTTTCAAATCTTTTTAAAAAAATTTTTTAAAACGATCTTTTGTTTCGCTTTGGATGTTCTTATTATTTCGAACACGTCTGTACTATCAACTAGACAATACCGCAAGCCATAGAACACTGCCGACTTTAGCTTTATTACTATCCAGAAACAGTCATTTCTAGTTTTGACGGCTTCAGTTGGCCTCCACAATCATGTGATTTCACACCATTAGCTATTTTTGCGGGGCTAAGTTGCCGTAGTCTGCTAAGTAGAGTGTTGGCTTATTAGACAAGAGCCCGCGATTCAAACTTCAAAAATACTTCATAGTAAGCTTCATCTCAGGAGAGTTTTGGTAAAAAAAATCTCATAGTAAAAGAATAAAATTACCATGAAAAGTTTATTAAATCTGTCGTTCTTAGTTGATGTTGAACAGTAGGTTCCGCCACTCGTGAATAAAATTAACACACACAACATAAGTGGTGTGAGAAGCTAGGCTGTAATTTCCAACTAAAGTTGGAGTATTTGAAAACCAATTCGTCAAGTTACTACGACCAAGATATCGACGGAAAAATTGTCAAAAACCTCCTCAAAATTACCTTTAAATATGAACACTAAACGCATTATTTTGTGGCCTGTGTGTTGGCAACATTGTAACTCTCTCCTACACACAGTGTTGAAAAATGAAAATTTTGCAATGGTACTGAACTATAACTGAAGGAGTACTTTTTCGCATCAAATGGTTCTTTTGTAAAAAAAATACATACGTAGATTACAGTCCTTCAATCAGGATTATTACCTATCTTCTTACACCACTTATGTTGTGTGCGTTAATTTTATACATGAAAGTCATGAAACTCTTCATGACAATTTTATTTACTCTCAGAGTTTTTTGCAGAATGAGGTCGCCGAAGAAATATTTTTTTCATTTTTCGTTATTTTGGAGATGTCTGACATTGGGTATGATCCGCGGGCTCACATCTAGTAAGCCAGCACACTACCTACTAGACTATTTTTTTTCTTCATATTTAATGCACGTACGGTACGGAACAGAAAAACTAACGACTTAAACGTGTGTTAATAAAACGTAAAAGTTCCGTGTAGTCAAACGTCGACGGAACGTTATGGAACATACTTTCGTTTGTAGCACATGAAGAGCAATGTTAATGCTTACCGAAATCATTTGTCGGTTTGGCAGACGTTCTCATTGCTTTTTGTATTCTAAAAACGAACGTATGTTCCGTGGATGTTTGGCTAATCGGGGCTAAAGACAAATTCTACCTTTAGCATTACGTTGCTAATGCATTAATAGTTGAAAAGTACACGACAAAAAATATGTAATAATAAAAAAGTACTGAAAGCGTCCCGGGGATACTGCGGTATTTTTGAAATGGAAAAGTACTGAAAAAAGTACTAAAGTACTGAATTTTTCAACACTGCCTACACAGCATCTTCTCATTCTGCCGCTGTACCTCGTAGCAAAAAAAAAAAACGTTAAACCAGAGTAATAGATAGACATAAAACATTAAATTCTATATTTCTGTATCTAAGGAAGAAAAGAAAAAGGAAAACAAATTATATAAAATACTCCAGAGGAATTTTATAAATTGCAATGGCTTTGGAGGGGTCTCCTCCTACGGCTACCTCTCAAAAACGCATTGCATCATAGCATAAATGCATTTAAAAAAATAAATCACAGTAAAAACCAAACACCAGAGACTGTGTGTGTGTGTGTGTATGTGTGTAAGTGTGTTTGCCGACACTCTACTAAAGTTTCTAAATGTAAAAAAAAAACAAAAATAAACAAAGAGAAACGTAGAAGGAGTAAAATGAGAGCCTAAGCATATGGAAGATTTAGCACAGAGTACTGCTAAGCTCTTTGAAATGATACCTATGTACGTACACATCCATACATATTGTTTGTTTATTTGTTTGGCTTTAACACCTATGGCTGCCGCCATAACTGACATACATACTCTTGCATATGCATACATACATACATTGATTTCATTTGAAAGGTAAACATAATAATACGGTTGTGTTTCATGCAAGTACGTACACTGGATGCTGTGTATGTGTGCCCAGAGAACCCATGTAATTTTAATGATTGCGTGTGTGTATGTATATTTGTTGTTAAGGTTGGTGTTTCGTTTTTTTTTTTATGAAAAATGTACACAACAATTGTAACTTCGTTCAGGATATTTGTAGGCGTTAGAAAAATACAATGAAAATGTAAAAAAAGTGTTGGTAAGTGCAAAATAAATTGCAATAATTTCAAATAATTTGTGATATTTGTTAACTTTTATCAAAAGGAAGATATTTTATCTTTAACCGCGAAATTTTATGTGAAATTTTGAAGCTTTACATAAAGTGAGGTTAAAGATGATTTATTTCCATCGTTATAATGAATTTTTTTGGAAGGGTTGCCCTTGTTATTTTAAAGGAAAAATCGAAAAGTTAAAACCTTCTTGAAAATAGTAAAGTAAAGAAAAAAAGTACTTAAGGGAAGAATTTTTATGACTAAAATTTTTAATTTAAAACCCATAAATGAAGAGCCATGTTTTAGGCTTTCAAATGTTAATAAAGTAGCACACTAGTTATAAAGCATTTAATCTTCGGAGAAAATTCGCTGTGTAACCTGGATGTACACTGCATGTGTTAGAACTATACTAATTCAGAATTCATGAAGTGGCTGTAGTCTAGAAGGTAGCGTGTTGGCTTATTAGACGAGAGCCCATGGTTAGACCTCCGGCTAATACATCTCAAACAAAACGAAATATGAAAAATATATCTTTTCTCTGAGCAATTTTCTGACAAAAACTCTGCGAATAAATAAAATTATCGTGAAAAGTTCCTCAAATGTGTCGTTCGAAGTCGACTTGAAACTGTAGACTCCGCCACGCTTACTTAAAATTAACACACACAACATGAGTGATCTGAGAAGGTAGGTTTTAATCCTAACTAAGGGGTTGTAATGACTAATTAAGTTATTCCAACAAAATTCTATGAGAACATTGCCGATTTCGACTCCAAAAATATCTCATATTTATGACCTAAGATTTATGTTGCGTTTTCCTTGCTAACAAAATCTTTTTCGTACTAATGATGGAAATATTATTGAGTAATCTTTTTTAAGTTTTATTTTTTATTCCATTACAAAACCTCGAACGTTGCTTTGGAGTAAAATATGATTGTTCCAGGCGAAATTAAATTATTATTAAAATGAACTCAAAATTAACATTTATATGTGCAGCCCTTGCGCTGACCAACTTCTTCCTTTTCCCTGATTGTGGTGGAACTTGGTCAGTACAGGGACTGCGTTCACCCGTGGCATCACAACGGGCCGCTATGCGTGCTCAAGTGAGCTTTGTGACATCAGAGCTACCACTCCAACCTAACCTAACCTAACCTAACATTTATATGTTCATTTTTATACCTATTTTGTTTTTTTAGTTTTTAATTACAATATAATTCGCAGGCTTTAATGATACAGACATAGGCTCTGGTGACAATCTAACTTACAAGTCCCACTTTAATAGGCTAGCTCACTGCCTTCTAGTCTTCATTATTATTAAATAAATATCTCTTTTCGGTTTTTCTTAAAATAATTGTGTAAAAAAGAATTTTTTCCTTAACTTTACATCACTGCTTGTAGACGAACATTTTTGTAAATGTGTAAACAAGTTGGCAGCACTGCTACTGCATACAAGAATTAACAGTAATTGTAATTATTTACACTTTAAATTAAACAGCATTTAATAAAGAGCACAACGCATGTATAATTTTAATATGATTTAAAAAAACAATGATGCCAATGTACATGCATACTCACATGCATATGCATCAAGTAAGTGAGAAATGTATTTTATGTTTGGGTGTATGTTTTTGTATTGGTATGTAATTTCTCAGTTTAATGCAATTTACACTTTTTCACTTGAAAAAATTGCTCACCTTTTTTTTATACACTTTAACGGGTTTTTGGTTCGTAAACAATTTCACACAGTTTTTTTTTCTTCTTATTAAGCAAATAACGCAGACCCAATACAAGGTGTTGAAACAGAGAAAAACAAACATTCGGTGGTAGACAAGAATAACAGACGAATGTGTGTAGTGCGTGTGTGTGTATGTGTACAGAGAGATTCCTTTAATCCACTTTAAATTCATTCAGTTTAACAGTCATCCATCCAATTAACATCATGTTTAAGCATGTAATTTTTCAACAATAAATACCACAGTTTAAAAAGCAACGAAGAACAAGAAATACAATACATATGTAGAAAAAGAAATAAAAATTTCTTAACAAATTATCTCTGCTACAACATACATACATACTTACGTATGTACTATGTACATATGTATACATATGTGCGTGAGAGTGTTGTTCTTGTTCTTCTTAATTTTTCTTTTGTATTTTAAATCTTTTTGCTTTTGTTGCTTACGTTACTTTCAAGTTCATTATGTCTGCTCTGTAGGGAGTGTATTTCAAAGGAAGAGAAGAATTTTTGTTTTTTTTTTTTTTTAATTTTTGTATCGTTTTTTCAAACCTGCAGCAAAGAACTGACATCATTTCCGATGCACAATTTATTGTGGTTTAGTGAAGATGAACGTAATAAAGGTTGGTAGAGCGGAAACCCTAAATTTGTTTTGAAAGTGTTATAAATATTGTATAACTCTTCGGAATATTATAACAGTTTTAAAGAACTTCAAGAAACCTGTCTAGGGTTATTGGTTCTAGTACGCTACATGCAGCAGAAACTAGTGCTGCGGATGAGAGGTCAACCATATGTTTGCAATCTAAATATAGATTGATTGTAATCTCCAATAGTTTTCTTCTAACAGTCAAAGTGCACGCTCTATAATACGTCTATAATTTTGGTTAGCTGTACTATAAGCACATAATTGGAGGAGGAAATGTTTTATTTTGCTTATAAAGTGATTTGAATAAGTTTTTTAAATATCTTGTGCTCGAAATCAATCGTGATTTAGTGTAGTAGGTGTGCAGTTCTTGCGCTGACCAACTTCTTCCTTTTCCCTGATTGTGGTGGAACTTGGTCAGTACAGGGACTGCGTTCACCCGTGGCATCACAACGGGCCGCTATGCGTGCTCAAGTGAGCTTTGTGACATCAGAGCTACCACTCCGACCTAACATAACCTAGTGTAGTAGGTAGTGTGTTGGCTTATTATACGAGAGTTCCTAGTTCAAATCCCAGTTTTTTAGTTTCTCTCAGCAGCCTCCTGGCAAAACGGTGAGAGTAAAATAAAAACTGTAGGTCTTGCTATTTATAAATAAAATTAACACACCGGAAGGATTGTACTTTCAAAAAAAAAAAAAAGAAATTTGCGAAAATATTCAGTAGTTTTTTTTAAGCATTTTCAAAAAAAAAAGTTATTTGGCGGACCCTTTATGTGAGTGTGTGTGCATGTTGTTTACATTTTGGATAAAAAACCAAAAACTCTGTTGGAAATAAAATAAAAATAAAAAAGAGAACATCATGCCAGGCAAACAAACATTCGATTTTTACTCGATCTATGCCATACCACATCAGCCATGCCATGCCATAACTTGCCATGCCTGGCCAACCATTCATCCTTTTAATCTTTTCCGTTTAGTTAAGCCTGAAGTCATTTGAAAACTGAAACTGTTTAATGGTACCACTTAGGAGTCCATAAAAGCCAAAATTTATCATTAAATGTACAAGAACAAAACAAAAAAAAAAAAAAACAAACAACGAAACAAAACAAAACATAACAAAAAAAGTCCAGCCATTTAAACACGTTAATTTTGATTTGGGGGTTATAAAAAGTGAAATTGAGTAGAATTTTATTTGGCTGTCGGTTTGTCTTTATTTCTTCTTCTTTTTTTTACTCCTTTGAAATGGGAAAATCATTTTATTTCTTTGGCCTTCAGGCTTCAATTTGCGGTTTATGATTTCGAAATTGTTTTAGTTTTACAAAAATACAATATTACCTCCGAAATTTTCGATGTATATTTGTATGTCAGATTAAGTTTTTTTTTTCTGTTTTTTTTTATTCTTCAAAATTCACACTTCATAGAGAAGTATACACGAAGTGAGATTGTACACTGAGAGAAATAACCACAGAAACAAAAAATCATAGTTAGTGGTGGTGTATTGTTTGTAAAGGTTATGGAAATTTTTTCTTTGCAAAATTCGAGTAAATGTAACTGCAATCCAAACATTTACTGATATTGTTTGGCAAACAATCCGATAGAGGGCTTAAGTATTATAAGCCATGATCGATACTTAGACGCATCTTTACTAAAGTCTAACAAACACAGACCTGCAAGGCTACGAACAGATTATCTCGACCATTAATTCGCCTTGGTCTGATTTAATAAAATGTAAAACGGAATAATGCACTCATGCTTTAGATTTGGTAACTTTTTTAATAATTTTTTTTTATTATACAATATTACCAATTCCAATTACATCCTACTTATTGTAATACAATAACTAATATGCTCTTATTTGTGCTTTTTATTTACAGGTAAGTGTCTAATTTATTACATAAAAATACTTGCAATTGAAATTTAAAACAAACAGGTAAACTTGATTTAAGCAAATATGCACGAATTTTTTTAAATTAAATAAATATAGCAATCGAAAAATAACATACTCAATCACATTCACATTGTATTCTTTGCTGTCTTCTGCTATAAACACAATCGATGCGTCAAGTGTTGTGCAGCAACTTATCAAAAACTGAAAACATGCTCGTATATGGAAATGATTATTTTGAAGGCAGCGCATAAACATGCGTAGCCTAGTTGAAAGTGTTTTGGAAATAAGACGCGAGCTCATAATTCTTCCCCTGGCTCAGACATCTCGAACAAAACGAAATATGAAAAAATATCTCAGCAGTCTTTTGGCTCTGAGAGTAAAATAAAATTGTAAAGAAAAGTTTCTCAAAAATATGTCGTTCGGAGCTAACATGTAGGTCCTGCCATTCATGGATAAAATTAACACACACGGTCATAAAACTTTTAGGTGCGAAAGAGAATGGATAGAAGTGTGTAAATTCAATATATAAAGAGGATGTACGCCATTCTCTTAATTTTTTTTTAATTTTTTAAAAATCATCGCACTCCATTAGACCAGGGATGTATTTTTATGCAATCAGATACATATCCAGAGAAATACCTATTTTTATTATACTTTGTTTCGTTATTCTACAATTTCTGTAAACCAAAAAAAAAAATCTATCGGAAGAGTTCAATGCACATTTTTAAAATACCGATGGAATTCTATAATATTTTCTTTCTGAGTTTACGCAGGAAATGCCGTAACTTGTAAATTGGCCTTTAATGGTATCATTGATATATTTTCAATTTTAATTTAAATGTTCAATTTTGATTATTTATATACTTATACATCGATGTTACCACCTTTAGGGCCATTATTACAACTTGTCGTTAACTAAAGGGAGAATTTTAACGGGCAGATAAATTGTTTTTCATTATTATGAGTACCCAATAAGATAGAAGTGATCGTTAAGCTAAAGGGAAGATCATACTACCTTTAACATTTAAAGGTCACTTTATGTTTGAACTTGCCATATCATATACTATTTTCGATATGGCAACTTCAAATTTAAACAAAAATAAGCATATACAACAAAAAACCGAAGTCCGTTGTTGCCACTGCGTTAAAAAAAACTTGTTTAATTGAGCAGTTTTATCGACTTTGCTCTGACACTGCCATATTTTAATTTTATTTTATCTGTAAGTTGTAATAAGGAAAATCAGTTAAAGGTAACTTTACAGTCCCCTTTAGCTAAAGGTACCTTTAACTAAACCCAAGTTTAAAGGCAAGTTGTAATAATAATTAAAATAATAAATACTTCTGCATGCTGTTTGGCTAAGGCGGCAATTACAAAATTGTTTCGCAGCATTTACTGGGTTTTATGTGTTTACAGTATGAAGCCTGTTACTAACAGGCTATGTATTTTCAATAGGGAGAGAATATTTTTATCTCCTAAATTTACATCTCTTTGCTGTCTCTTTTGCCCACGATTCTCTGTGTAATGTTACCAAAACAAAAGTGTCACACTAACAGTAACAATAACGAAAACAGTTTCAAGTTTGTCAGCTTTCACTTACAATAGCCGGTATTGACTTACCCAAACCAATGGACTCTCGTATGTAGGTGGGTGTCGATTATATTTTTAGAATTTTGCAGTTAAACTTTACGTTTTTTAGTTTTTTTTTATTACTTTTTTTTGGTGAGTAATTAAACTCTTGAAATGTAATGCAATGCATAAAGCAAGTTTAGAAACTTATAAAATTTTTTTTTTTTAAAAATTTATTCACTCTTTCGTTGTTGTTGTTGTTTTCTTTAAATTTTAATAAAGGAAATAAAAAAAATTCAAGAAAAAACAACAATTTTAACCATTATTTCCAAAACAAGTAAAAACAAAAACTTCAATTTATTTGCTGTAGAAAATCGAAAAACCGAAACACCAACTTCATGATGAAATGAAGTGGAAAGAAAACAAAAAAAAAAAAAAAACGCCACAAGTGCGTGGGTTTCTATAACATGTTTGAAAATGCTTGTTGGCTCCATTTCAAAACCCACTGTTTGTTGCAAAGCGAAAAACTGGCAGATAAGAAAGCCAACTTTATGGATTTTTCTTGAAAGAGGGATGTTCCAAAAGAAGAATTCAAATGAAAACTAATATTTCGCAAATGATTTACAACTTTAGAACGGTTTACATGCTTTATAACAGTGATACAGAAAAGGTTTTTATTTAATTTTTATTTAATTACCCCTGAATGGTACCCGTGAAAGTTCTGCGTCAATGTTATATAAACTCCAGTTATTGAGGGGCATGCCGGATAGTTGTGTAGCAGGCATACTTTCAATACGGACATGTTCGTTCTTCCTAACTGCTTCCAAACTGTCGGACATAAGGTCCAAAGAACTGGTATGTGTGCGGCCATAGCAAGTGCCAGTTACTGTGGTTGTCAGTTACCAACTTGTGTTTTCATCTAAGTAAAGTTGGCATCGTTGAAATAATTTTAATGTTTTCCTTTTACACTCTCACTTACTCCCACTCTCATACTCTTTCGTATTTGTTTTCACAATGAAAAAAAAGGGAAAAACATTTCAAAATAAAAAATAAACTTTTTTAAAATAAAAGAAATGAAAACAACAGAAATAGAGGAGAGTAACGAAAATATTTATTTTAAACCGAATACATGGTATAAGAAATATTTGTTTACATAAGTACATACTTCACTATGTTTATACATACATACATACATATATGTACATACATATTTCCATTAAACTCAATGAGTTACTCTCTAATAGCTGTTGTAATAAACAAATACCGTAGGGGAGAAAGAACAGAAAAACAGGTCAATGGGCTGCTGGATTTAACTGACTAATGGAAAGTAGAAAAGAATCTTAATTTTTCTCTCCCCCCTTTGTCCCCTTTGTGTACCAACCACAGGTGTTTGACCGTATTTAATTTAAACAAATTAAAATTTTCCACACGGTCTTGAACACATTTATTGCTTTCCGGTTAAAATGCTTGCCTTTTGTTTGATTTTAAATTCATTTTTACCATCGTGATCTTCATTATCGTTGTAATTATCATTACCCCTCTCGCCTCATATATGTACTTTTCGTCTTTATACAATTAAATTTAAGTTTCAACTTTTGTCACTCAGCCATCCATAACAGAGCAGTTTGTTACGCTGTTTGTTATACCCACTGACTGTAGCCTAAAAATTACTGCCATGCTGCCATTGTTGTTGCTGCATTCATTCATATCAGTCACCAGCAACAAAAACAGCTAAAAAAAGCTTTGAAAAAAAAATTTTTTTTTTTTGGTTACCATTGATAACAGCAGCACTATCAACGACTACAACAACAAGACATCATTCAACCAATTCATGCAGCCGAGCAGATACCAAAATGAAAAAAAAGTGTTTCAATGCAGCCACAACACACCAGACTAGCATTCCAAACATTTCACAACGTGGCTTAAAGTTGAAATCATTTAAACTGTCTGCACTACCACACTTACCTTCATTTCTCTACATGTTTGTTGGGAGACTCTATACAATATGTTTACATGTTAACCTTATCACAACAGGGTATTCCCAATTTACATGAGACGCTTTATTTATTTAAAACATTAATTCAGTCGTCATAGACATCAGTGTCATTTTCTTTAGTGCCACTAATACTACCAAATACAGTTGTGCTTAACAATAACATGGTTGTTCTCTTAAGATATCATTCTTCACTACAAAAACAAATAAAATATCAGCTAAAATCTAAAGACATTCGTCGTGTACATGGAAATGATTATTTTAAAGACTTCCCGTAAACAGGTGTCAAAGCTATTGGTGCGTGCTGAATATTATTATTATTTGTAGTGATAAGATGCCTTAGCGCTACTACCATACGCTCTGTTGTACTGTCCTTAACCTTTGTAGGGTATTCGTAAAATGTCTCCTCCCAGCCTAATGCCTTGACAAATATTAGAAGGTTGCTCGGTGTCTACAATGCAAATTTTTTGCCTAGTACTTGATATGCGCTCAGAAATATCTTTCTGGGCTGCATTAATGCCCCATATATTCCGAGAATTTATTCCGATAACTCAATCTCTTCACCATTCTGAATAAATGTATGCTCATGATACAGTAGCCTGTTAAAAGACCGATATTATCAACCTCAGGTTATTTCTTAATAGTCAGATCCATGACTCAGATCTTCTCGCATTGCAATTTCCAAACTAAAGCTTCGATTGTCTCAGATATTTGATTTAGGCAGTGCCTTTGTTTTTTTTTTTTGTCGATGACTTGCATTTTTTGACCGATGACTTACATTTTTTGGTCTATGAATTGCATTTTTGTGGTTGATGACTTGCACTTTTTGGTCGATGACTTGCGCTTTTTGGTCGATGACTTGCATTTCATGTCGATGTTTAAGTATAACAAATAAATTCCACAGTGCATAAATTCTTCATTAATGTTACCAACTGAAATGATTTTATGCATTTTTAAAACCACGCTTTTATGCTGAGAAGTACTAGCTGCGCTAAATGTTGAAGCTTTGTTGCAAGACATTATTATTTTATTGTCAAATTTCAGGTAACACAAAAAGCTTAATTTCGTTGTCTAAATGCTTTGAAGCAAAGTCAAATCACCATAGGCACGTTTTCAGTAAAAAATATTTTGCATGTAAACATGTAAGCTGTCGTTATTTTGTTGGCCACAGCCTTTAGCAGAGCTAGCTACCTCTGCTGTTTTACCAACTTAAACTAAACAACTGCAATTTATTCTAACTTTTTAAATTTTTTGTTACTTTTTCTTGTTTTTTTCTCTCTAAAGTTTCACGCTTTTTAACAAAAAATGTGAAAACTAAAGAAAATGAAGAAAAAAGGAAAAAAAATAAGTTTTTCTGTCCAAATTTGAATAGACATTGACTGCAGATAACACCAACACTAACAACGAACAAACACTTAGAAAATGTAAAAAAAATTAAAGAAATTTGAATATTTTTCTCTTATTTATTTTTAAAACTTGTTAAATGGGTTACAACTTTATCCAATCCCCCATATCTTTTGAATACACAGGTCTTTTATTCCAAAACGTGTAACGAATTTAATTTTTGAAAGTTAAAATACGTTTCATTTTCTTTTCTTTTAATTTTTTAGAGCAGAAAGAAAATATTTTTTGTCGTATTAAATTAATTTCTAATTAGGAAGGTGACAAAAATAAATGGGATTTAAAGAAAAAAGTTTTCTTTTTTTTTTTGTTGGTGAATAACAAGATTAAATTTAAATTTGAGGCGAGAGAAAAAATATCCAAAGACGCTAATCACTAGCAGGGAAAATAGGTCAGTTGTGATGGTTAGAAGATTTAGTATTTGAAAGTTAAATATTTTTCTTTACATAGGGTTTGAGTAGTTAAAATGATAATACAAGACAGAAATATTGTTGAAATGAATTTTTTTTTATTTTAATATGGTTGACAATATGATTTCCAATATATGACTGCTTGTTGTATGATCCATTCGATCAGTCCAATTTTTGACTAGTTTTTCCTATAAATCTGGCCGTATGGCGTTAAAAATGCTTGAGTACAAAATTTTCTGGTTTTTCGATATAAATTAATGACTTAAAATGATCCCAGAAAAAGTAATACCAAAGCCCTTAGACCTTAAGCCAGTGAACATTGCCAGTTCTGAAATGGAATTGATGTTTCTATAAATCGATTGTTAAATGTGCTCTATGTCAAGTTGCGACGTCTTGTTGGAATCAAATATAGTTAATGTCCTACTGATTAATTTTTGGAAACAAAAATTTACCAACATTACACTTTTGCTCTTGTCTTTTACCACAGGTAGGAAGGTAGGTAGAGATAGCTGTCCTTCTAAGAGAATCGGATGGACACATTTAGGTCACATAGGCCCCATTGTGTTACCACAGTTTTCCACTATCCCCTAGTTTCGGAACCACTCGGAGGTCCTGATAAAGAGACTTAAATTGCCAATGTCAATTCGTAACAGAATTCATATAGTAAGCACCTAAGTACTTTTTTCTCCTTTGACAAAGTGCCGGGCATGTACCCAGGAGGTGAAGGACTATCTCCTCATCTTCCTCATCCTTGCAGTTTCTGCAGAAATCATTAGCAAGGTGTTCAAGACCAATACGGCTCGCATGCGTACTCATAATGTAATGCTCCATAATGATTTCTACAATAATACTGAGCGTGCCTCTCTGGAGTTTAATCAGACCTATCTTGTGCCTTTCATCTAGCCTTGGCCAGATGTCGTTTACCGTAACGACGGCTCCTTGCTCATTTCGAAAGGTATAAGTACGGATAGTGCTGCCTGCATGCAAAGCACTCCAAACAATGAATTTTAATCGTGGTGTATTCGTGTTTCATTACCTACTTAGGAATTGTGCTCGCTCTAATGCGGTAATTTTGCTTATTGGCGTAGTCTTTTAAGCAAAAATGATCTTCATCACTAAACACAAGGTTTGACTGAAAGTAATGTCAGTTTCAATCAATTCCTTCTTTACGAATGGAATTTGCAAAATTTATCTACATTTATTGCCAGATTTTGGTATTTTTGTACTGAGAAGAGATCTGTAGGTTATATGTAGTGATAATTTGCTTTAAAATTTTTCAGCTTTAAGTGTAAATTTTAAAAGCCACCCAATATTTATTATCACATAAGAAGACTTTTTTGTTTTTTCTTTTTTATGGAATAGAAACACTTTAAATTTGACATTTACAAGTAATTTGATTGGGGCGTTTACATGTTAAAACGCCTCTCTTTCAAATGCAATGAGCACATGTCAAAATTAAACACAAAAAAAAACCGAAACAAACGCAGCAAAGGTATTAAAATGTTGATGTTACATACATACATATGTTTTACATCATCTCTTAGTATTTTTCTCTTTGCCTTTATGTGTACATACGTTACTTTTTATTTAAAGGATTAAAAACAAAACCCGTAATTTCAAAAAACAGCGCAAGAAGAAAATGTGCCTCAAAAACCAAACAAACAAAAAAATGTTCCCCTTATTAAATCATTAGTGCGTAAAGAATTTTGCACATGAAACAGCTGTTGAGTTTTTATAAAAGGGGCTCTCTTCTACATACATACATACACATTTTCCTGCTCATTTAGTTCAGGTAAATGCTCATGCTCTTATGCTCTTCTCTCTCAACAGCCGCAGATAGCGATCACTTGAAATTCTTTTGTTATTTTCATGTTGATGATGGATGGGTATGCTTTGTCCTTGAAAATAAGTGATGTACGTATGTATGTATATGTGTGGATGCGTGTGTATGTACTTAGGTAAGAATAATGTTGTGTAGTATGGTGTGTTTTTCAAGTTTAATCGCCATTGTCGTATAAGTACGACGAGTGTATAGGATAGAATTAATCAAACGGTGGTGGTGAATAAAATTGTCATTTAACGGGTTTCAATTAGAGATGGATTATATTCGATATAGAGAATGTGAATGTAACGTTAACGATAATTAAATAAAAGGAAAATTAATTCGATATTTTATTTTTTAATATAAAACGGGTCGTAACAAATTTTTTATAACTTTAATGAAGTTTTCTTTTTTTGATTGTGAAAGGCTTTCTTTTGCAAATTTATTAATTTTTGTTGTTATTATTGTTATCATACAATTATGTGGCTCAACTGAGTTAGGCAACCGAATAATGTGATTCCATAAATCAGCATCAGTCACATAGGTATTGATCACGTCAGGCAATTTACGACGTATTCGCCTGTTATTTATCGTATTCGTTTGTTAAGATAAATTTATAAATCTTTTAAGTATTGGCTGCCTCAGATAAATATTCTGTAATCTCTTCTTTCATAATTGGTCCCTAGAAAGTGCTCTAGAATTTAACTCTCTTAGATTTGTTTAAAGGAAATATCGGGAGGCAGGATGCAAGCTACAACCCAGATGCTAATTATGTACATATGTAGTACCTCATTGGTTTTTGTTTATAGTATAGGTTAGGTTAGAGGACGTGTACTTGTCAACTGTGACAAGTACAGTACCCGGAGGTCGAATTGACCCATTGTACAATGTCCTAGCACCACTCATGTTGTGTGCGTTAATTTTTATACGGGACCTACAGTTTAACGTTGATTCCGAACGACAGATTTTTGAGAAACTTTTTTATGGCAAATTTTATTTACTCTCAGAGTTTTTGAAAGAAATCTGCTGAGAGGAAATCGCCGAAGAAATATTTTTTTTCATATTTCGTTTTGAAGCCTGACCTGGGATACGAACCCGGGCTTTACGTCTAATAAGCCAACACACTACCTACTAGACTACAGCGACTTTGACTACTTACTGTTTGCAGTATTTTCGTGAAACAAAGTCCGATCAGTTGAACATTAAAAAATCGATTATTTTGGTATTATTCAGACTAAAGTAATGATGAAGAAGATAACCAGGGAATACATTGAATATGAATTCTGGAGTGTACATACCAAGTCGTAGATGATCCAGAAATGCCTAATAGCTCAGGAGCAAAGTCATACATCCTAAAATTACCTCGTATTGGTTTCTGGCAATAGACACTTGATCCTAGAAAGAGACAGCATGTTTGCTAAATCACTTGCGAAAGCTGGTATGACAATTTATTCCGATATGGAATTGACATTTTTATCTTGAGAGACAAAAAAATGATTTTAAACAGACTTTAGTTATTCGCAATAGTTGGACCCTCTGTACTTTAACAGATTTAGGGGGAAATTTAGAAATGAAATCCATCTCAGAAACCTCACAACGATCACTGTGGGAGATTGGCGATTAAAATTCCTCAGCAGCGGCTTTTATAGAAGATATAATAATACCGAAACGCCGAAAGCTATTCCTGCTATTCTTTTCTCATACTTATATTAACACTTAAGAAACGGAGACGTAAGGTTTTTGTTTAATCCAGCATTTATTCACTGAAATTGTATAGCGAGAGGATATTTCGAATAATTCTATGCCTTCAAAAAATTCGAAAGATGGTTTAAGAGCTCACCAGAAATTATAGGTCAATGGTTGAAGAGGAGTAATGGTATCACAATAGGACTTTTGATAGGTACCGCGTTTGTAAGAGAGCTTAAAACGGAGGCCAATTTATTTTAATTTAATCAGGATTTTTAAGTCACCTGTTTGTAGTTGGCAAATATTTTTTTTGATGAAGTTTTAAAAGTATTAACATTTTTACTTTAACATCGGTTTCCAATGACTACTGGCAGCAACGAAAGGTTGTAAACTGTGCGCAAGCCATTATATCATTATAAATTTAAAACGGAAGAAACGGTGTTTATTATACAACAACTTTTTTTTAATTAATTATTTTTTCTTTATTTTTATTTTCCTAAGAATTTAACAATTCATGATTTTAATTAAGAAACGCCATGGGAATTAATCTTTTTGCTATTCAACACCAATTTTTTACACCTAAGCAGACCTAAAACACAAAAACAGAAATAAAAAACTAAAGCATGCCTAAAAGTATTATGAATTGTAAAAAAGAAGAAAACTTGTTGTAATATAATCACGATTTGTTAGACACCATGCAGTCATTTCTATTTTCTTTACAATCCATATAACATTACAAACATAATTTTGTTTTTTTTTCTCTTCATTGATCTTTCATTGTCTAGTTATGGACTTGTTGGCACAAAGATGCCGCTAAATATGTAACAAAAAATCGTTTGCATTGCCACGAACGAACGTATTGCATTAATTTTAGTTTTTGGCATGAAATTGTAAAGAAAACAAAAAAAGAACAATAAGAACAAGAAGAATAATGGCAACCCTTAACAGACACTTGTCTGTTAATTTCCTCCAGTTCTTATTTCCCGTAATCTCAAGTACTAAATGGTGTGTGAATATTTTAAGAGATTTTTTTCAAATGTTCTCTGTTTACATTCAATTTTTGTTGTTGTTGTTGCAGTACTTTTGTAACATACTCATAAGCTCGTATGTGTATTTCCTTTAACTTTGTTTTGCTTTTAAAACGATGCACGTTATTTCCAAGTAATTAAATTTATTGTATGCATTCGTATTTTATAACAAAAACAACAACTGCACTACATACTAGTTTTTTTTTAGAGAATGTTAAATGGTCTTTCCCCGCTGTTTCTCTCTCATTCTGTTGTTTAAAATCACTAAAAATGAAAACAAATGCCAAAACAGTGATACAAAAACAATATTTTGTTGAAATATTACTCACGCCATTTTACAAAACAAAACCGAATCGAAATAAAACAATTAAGTGAATAGTAATTTAAGGTTAGAATGAATTGGGTTGGCACCAAGAAAAGTAAGGCTGTATGTCTGCAGGAATTGAAAGGGAATTTAATGAGCTTCTACAGCCCGGTCAAAGTATTAATTCTGATCGCAACTGCTAACAGTTAACGTTGAAATAACCAAATTCAATTGCTATGTTTAATGCTGCCACCATAGAGTTCGGGCCTACATACATACATAATTGGTCATTACAACCCTTCAGTCAGGATTACGACCTAGCTTCTCACATCACCTATGTTATGTGGGTTAATTTTATACATGTGTAGCGAGACCTATAGTTTAAAGTCGACTCCGAAAGACAGATTTTTGAGAAGCTTTTCATGGCAATTTTATTTAGTCTCAGAGTTTTTGCCAGAAATCTGCTGAGAGGAAGTCGCCAAAGAAATATTTTCGTTTTGATGTCTGACCTGGGGTTTGAACTCGGCCCTTCAGTCTACTAAGCCAACACACTACCTACTAGACTACGGCGACAGGCAAGTCCGGGCCTGGATTGATTTATAGATTGTTTTATTGATTTATCAATGTTTTCAATAATGAGTGCTTTAAAGTCTTGTTAGACGCGAACCCGTGATTCATATCCCAGCTCAGACTTCTTGAACAAAACGAAATACATATGTAGTCTTCCGGCAAAAACTTTGAAAGTAAATAATATTTCCATGAAAATTTTCTCAAATCTGTCGTTCGGAATCGACTTTTAATGTAAAGTTCCGCCGCTCATGGATAAACTTAATTCACACAACACAGGCGATGTGAGAAGCTAAGTTGTAATCCTGGGTTATAATCACCAATTCGGTAAGTATGTAAGTGCTCCAAAGTGTGGTGTTTCTTTGACAGTCGAATTAACGAAATCAAATCTATGAGACCAATTCGCACACAGAGACTTTCAGCCGCCTGTTTTCAACTGAAGATTGTTAGTGCTTCTTTAGGGGAATAAAACTAAATACCAAACCACATTATTAATTAGTTATAGAACAAATTACAAAATGCAGAGAAAAAGAAGTATCAGGTTAAAAAGGAATGGCTTTAGAAAGGTACTAAAAAAGAAATTAACTTTTAGGTTATATTCCCCAAGTAGTATGACATACATACATATGTATGTACATATGTGTGCATTTAAAATATTTATAATTTGTTATACATATATTTGTAATCAGCCCAATCACGAATATTCTCAAGGAATTTCTTTCTCACGGAAAACGTTTTTCTCGAGAAAGAAATCCTCTAATTATAAATTCCGCGGGAGTAAAAGTTTGAAAAAGTGGCAATATCGAATTTTTAAGTCAGCTGTGTTTCTTATTGATATTAAATTTTTTAACAATTTGTGAAAATAAAGTAAAATTAAAGTTAAATAAAATTAATACAATTTGAAAAAATACATAAGAGTTTAATATAATACAAGAAAATAACAATGAATAGTGCCATCATGTGTATCCTTGCGGAGGAAATTGGTAGTTTAGAGAAGCAACAACAAAACAGCCAACGTATTTCCAGAAGGCAATTAAGGGATAAATCTAATCTTCTTGAGTTGCCGCTGTTTTTGTAAGTAAATAAATAAAAATGAACGTGTTTGGTTTAAATTTTATCTTGCAACAGGTTTCAAAAGTACTACAGAGTAAATAAACCGGCCTTTCGGTATTTAATAGAAATTTTACCAACTCACAGTCAACCAACAAAAAATCAATTTGGAGTTTCACCAATTGTAAATCTAAGTGCGAGCATACGTTTTTTCGCAAAAGGTGGGTACCAGACTGGTGTAGGAAAAGACTTCAATGTGTCTTTAGGCCAGTCGACTTTGAGCAAAGTGCTTACAGATTTACTTCCATTAATGTAACCAAATGTTGATCTTGAGTTTTATTAGTTGTTTTAGACCTACAGGAACATTTAAATATTTTTTATTTATTTAAATTTAGTTGTACAAAAATATACAAAAATTTTTAATCAAACTCCCTTGTGTTTTATAAGTGAATTTTTTTTGAGGAAAATACAAACTAAAATACATTGAGAATACCTACTTTTTTCCCTTTTTAATATTTCTCCCTTCACACGGTTGATAAAAATGGGATTAAAACAGAGAAAAAGGAAAGTAAAAAATTTCACGCGGAATTTTTATTCATAATAGGAGAGAAGGGAAAAGAGAGAAATTTCATGCGGAATTTTTATTCATGATTGGGCTGAATATCTTCAAAAAAAAATTAAGATAAACTGAAGTTGCATGCAACTTTTTCTTTTCGTTTTTAACACGAAACATTTTAAAGAACAATAAAAAAATGAAAAGAAATACAATAATTATTATCTGGGTTTACAACCACATCGTTTTACTCTTAATTTTTTTTAGTATAAATAAATTGCCAACCTTTAGTTTTTTTTCTTTTAATTCTTAAAAAGAAACAAAAAAATTCGTTTTTTATTCTACGAATGTGTTACTCTGTCTTTGTAAGTATTTTGCTGGCTGGCTGGCAGCTGATGCTTTCCGTTTTCTGGTTTAATTTTCTTAATTTCATCACAATAATTTCTTCCTGTCTTACATTGAGTGCATGTGTTGTTTGTAGCATTTAGTCATCCATCAGATCAGCTGTTAAATTTACTTTCTTTTCACATTTCATGATAATTTAGGTCATGTGCTTTAGTTTTGCTTTACTTTGGGCCTGGTTTTATTTGTTTTAAATCACTTACAGCGTTTTTATGACTTTTTCCGTTGTTGTTGTATTTGTTTGTTTTTATTTCAATACAATGCAATACAATGTTTATGTTGAATGTTAGTTTTACTCAAAAAAAAAAAAATTAGTAAAACAGTCTTTCTTTCTCCCTATAAAAACATCTCTGGTTTGTTTGTGGTTGGATTTTAATGAGCCATTTAATGCAACAACAAAAGCTATAGAAGTATTTTAATAAACACACACACACGCTCATGCACACAGAAGGAGAGTGTGTAAATCTTTTTTTTGTTTCACCCACCATTAATTGCCCAGAGATTATTAATGCAATTGCGGAAATAGAGTTTAATGAAGCAACAAAAACAATGGGAAAATTAAATAAAAAACCGTTGTTTTGTTTTCATATCAATACAGACTCATTAATTCAATCAGAGTTAGCTAGTCAGCCATTTGCATAAGCCCATGAACAACTGTAAAATGCATTAATTTAATGGGAGGCAGAGAGAAAACAGATTTTATTTCCAATTTTTTTTTGTGTTTTGTTTTTCGTAAAACAATAACTCACAATAAAAATTTAATAAAGCATGTAAATTAAAATGAGTTTTTTCTATTTAAACTTCTCTTTTTAATTATTGTTATTGCGCTACTCGTATGTATTATTACAGGGTGGTTTGTTGTTTTGTTATGAGTTTATTTTGTATGTTCATTTCGCACAGAAATAGGTCACACAGCAACATTTACACATAAAAACATACACAGAGCATGAGAGTTTGCTAAAAGCAAAATAATGAAAATAAAACAGGAACATACAGACACTGGTTGCTTAGAGAGAAAAAAAAAAGAAATAGTTTTAAGAAGTTTTTAATAAAAATTCTGAACAGAGGAAGAGAGTAAAAGTGTTATAACAGTAATTACTCTAGTGGCTTATTAAAGTGTAGTCAAATTATTTAAATTAAATGTTTTCGTTTTTTGTATCATATTTCCTTAAAATTAAATGCAGAATAAATTTTTATTATTTGAAATATAAAATGTATTCACCGCACAGTATAAGTGAAACACAAAACGTATATCGAATTTTGCCTGCAAGCACTATCTGATGAGAAAGACAGAGAGTGTTTTGCTATTACAATTGTTCATAATTTTTTATACTTATCAGGTCAAGTCTGCAAACATAAATCGATTGATGGTGTTACCAGGCGAAAGATTGAAGCTTTATCGTGATTAAAAATTACACGATGATACATAACATATTGGCAGGTTAAATGCTTATAAGCCCATTACTTACTTAATTGTTCATTACAACCCTACAGTCAGAATTACAACCAAGCTTCTTACATCACTTATATATGTTAGAAACATAACATAATTGGTCATTACAACCTTTTAGTGAGGATTACGACCTAGTTTCTCACACCACTTATACTATGTTCAGACATGCACTTTTATTAAATCAATATTCGGTTTATTGAGAACAATATTTTTAGCGTTCAGACATATAATATACGAAAATTTATTTGACAGCTGGTAAACAAAACAGCTGATTGCTTCAACAACATTGCTTTTAATTTAATCGCGAAAATTAGTGCCAAAATTTTTTTTAGAAAAAATGGAAAATAATTTAACATTTAAAAATGTATTTCTAATGATTAACCGAAACGCCGAGCTATTGCGGTTAATAGGGACTACTTTTGACTCCAAAGTGGCTTTTCTCAGAAGGATGAGAACGAAAAATTTGATATGAAACTCAAAATAAAATACAAACATTTCTGCTGACCTTCCATTTTTTGTTTGTCGTTGTTTACATTTCAGTTGTCAAATATTAATAGAAAGCGTTCGGAAAAATGTAATCTACTCATTGAACGTACTTATGACAGTGTTGTATTTAAAGTTTTTTATCAATATTATAACAATTTATGAATTTATTGGCCAATAATTAATTGAAATTTTATATGAAATATTGAGATCAATAGTGCCGTTTATTGCGATTTACGCAATAAAGGTGCATGTCTGAACCCAGTATTATGTTGTGTGCGTCAATTTGTATACATGATTGGCGGTACCTACAGTTTAAAGTCGACTCCGAACGTCAGATTTTTGAGAAACTTTTCATGGCAATTTTATTTACTCTCAGAGTTTTTGCCAGAAATCTGGTGAGAGGAAGTCGCCGAAGAAATATTTTGTCATATTTCGTTTAGATGAAGATGCTTGACCTGGGGTTTGAACCGAAGCCTCACGTCTAATAAGTCAACACACTACCTACTAGACCACGGCGACTTCTTCTTATGTATGTTGTGTGTGTTAATTTTATCCATAAGTGGGGAGACCTACAGTTTAAAGTCGACTCCGAACGACAGATTTATGAGAAACTTTTTGTTTTTGCCAGAAATCTGCTGAAAGGAAGTCGCCGAAGAAATATTTTTATTTTCATTTAATTATTTTCGGTTTTTTTGCGATATCTGACCTGGGTTTTGAACTGTAGCCTCACGTCCAATAAGCCATCATACTACCTACCTATTAGACTATGGCTTCAAACTACTCAGCAAACATTTTCGTCTCAATATTCTTGTTGAAGTCGCCGTAGTCTAGTAGGTAGTGTGTTGGCTTATTAGACTGAAGGCCCGAGTTCGAATCCCAGGTCAGACATCAAAACGAAAATATGAAAATATTTCTTCGGCGACTTCCTCTCAACAGATTTCTGGCAAAAACTCTGAGAGTAAATAAAATTGCCATGAAAAGCTTCTCAAAAAACTGTCGTTCTGAGTCGACTTTAAAACTGTAGGTCCCGCCACTCATGTATAAAATTAACACACACAACATGAGTGGTGTGAGAAGCTAGGCCGTAATCCTGACTGAAGGGTTGTAATGGCCAATTATGTATGTACATACATATGTATGTATTCTTGTTAAACTTTAGAATCTGCTGCTAACTTCAAGCATATGTACGTGTTCTTTTTAAATAAATTTTTAATTTAAATAAAAAAAAATCGAACTCAAAATATAAAATATGAAACATTTCCCCCCATTTTTCTGATTTTTTTCAAACAACACTGTTTCTGTGACGACACTTGTTGCATACAAATTTCTTACTTTCCCATACATACTGTCTCACAAAGCGATACAAACAAATAAACAAATAGGCAGACAAACGAAATGCATCACAACTCGAAAAGAAAGTAAACAAATTAAATGCGTAATAAAGAACAAAGAACAACAACCGTAACGTGTGACAATATTTAACACAAAAGTAATAACACTCACTCTCTTGCTCTCACTCTTTCTCTCTTTACCGTTTGCCCCAATGTGTGTCTTCTGTGTACTTAATAAATTATAACATTAACCTTTTAATGGTCAAATAAATTGGTTTGGCCATAATAAAACAAAATCAACACAATCTCACACACAAACATTTTCTCTTTATTATTTTATTTATTTGTGTGCGAGTGTACGTGTGTGTGTGTGTTTTTTTTTTGTTCAAGAAAATTGTCATAGCGGTAAATAAACATGTAGACGGTTGTGTAAACAATATTTGTTTTCACGTGAAGAATGTTATACACATACATACATACGTAGAAGTACATTAACATGCGTATGTTAAAATCAAATAGAGAGTATAAAAATGTTTTTTTTTTCTTTCGATGACATCTTACAGCAGTTCCATGTGAGAAAATTAACAATTAAATTAAACGAACACACACACTGTGTTCATATTTTATTAAAAAATAATAAAAAAAAATTAAAAAAAAGTTATCTTATTTCATCAGAATAAAAATGTTAATTAACTTGAACTATGTGAACTACAGTACGTATTTTGTTTTAAATTTCTTTTTTTTCTTTCTATTTTTTTAAATAAATTTTTAACTGTTTATTGTTATTATTATTATTGGCAGGCCTATTTTATTTACATATTTATGAGTCTGCTTGACTGGTCGACCGACCAGCCATTAAATTGTAAAATTGATGGCCTTTGACTGTCAGTCTCTGTGTCAATTTCCAAAACAACTCCAGCTCATTTCAGCTCTTTCATTCATTTGCTCAAGTGTACTCAGTCATTTATTTATTGTGCACCCGCTGTCCTCTTCTTTGATACTCAATTACGAGTGTACAGAAATGATTCATCTCCATATTAGTATACATATAACTGTAGTAGTACAGTGGCCTACAGCGCTAATGGCCCACTTGTAATTACATATATGTATGTATTGTATATGTATTCTTAAGTGAAACTAAAGAAAAAAGAATTATAAGAAACAAAAAAGCGAATCATTGAGTTACGTTTTGATTGTTGTGATAATAATTGTTTGTATTTAATTTAAAATAACATTTTTAATTAAAAGTTAGGATTACAAACTAGCTTCTCACACCACCCAAGTTGTGGGTGTTAGATATAACCCTGATTGGTAGGACCTACAATGTAAAGTCGACAGATAATCCTTTAAAAAGTCGCTGGATAAATTTTTTTAATATGGGGTTTGAACCATGGGCTATTGTTTAATAAGGCAATACACTATTTATTAGAGTGCGTCGACTTTAACCTTTCAATTACTTTGTGGAATAATAACTACTTTGTTAAATGATAAATAAAAGTAAAATTAAATTATTTTTATTTCTATTCCTTGGAATGGACCACTTTTATTGTGAGCCACTGTATGGTATGCCTAATAACATGCAATATGACTGATTAGCCTCCATTTACCAAAACACGTATGTGTGTCTGTATGCCAGAGTTACACAGTGTTATTGTGTCATCGGCATATGTGTTCACAGACTATTTATGTAATTCACTGACTGGCTCACATGACTAACTGACTGACTGGTTGTTAGTTTTGCATGTAATTAATGTCATATGTACACACTATCAAGTATGCGTGCAAATGTTTCTACAAGCGTAGGTACAAACACATGCATGTGAGCATTTGTGTGTAAGCGTTTGTTATTTACATATTTATTAATAGCGCTAGTAAATGGTGTTATTAGAATCGAAGTCGTCTTGTACTTATTGATGCCCATATTTAGTTTAATTTCAAATCGTAAAATTAGTTTAATGAGGGGACTAAACTGTCAATCATTATAAAATAAAAGTAATCATTTGCCACAGCCATTGCATTACAAATTAGAATGACGTGTAGCGTGTAATTTGCCACTTTTTCTAGAGTTTTTATCCGCATAAGGTGCTTGTTTTTGTGTCATAAAATCTGAAAAAATTAATTCAACGCATTTGATTGATAAAATAGTGGCGAATATTGATGTTACAGTGGTGGAGAACATAATAGGGCCACACCAATATATAAAATATTTGTCTCTTTGATTCAATGGCTACATTTATAAGCAAAATTTCCTCAATAAGTCCATTAAACTTTCATGTTTCAAGAGGTTTAGGCGTTAGCATCATATTCGGTTCTTCTTCCTTTCGAAATGAGTAAAAAGCTGCAGTTGCTATGAATGGCGAGTTGCTAAGTAATGCTGACTAGATTTTTGTTTCTAGAATTTAACCAGCTTAACATCAACGATAATTGGTTTCAATAAGCTAGGGCAACTTGTGATATAGCGATACAATAGGATTTTCTTACCAGAATAAGGCGTGAGAAGCTAGGTTGTAATTCCTAATTTCCAGAATTTTCTTTTAAAGTTGATAAATACACATAAAAGATAAAAATCCCACAATATTTATCACCTTTTTAATAAGTTTTAATTGATCACACAATCGAAAATTGTCTCAATGGCTCAAATTTATTATTCCCAGAAAAAGTTAAAAAAAAATTTTTTAATTTTTATTTATTTTTCCATGATACGACATATCGTTAAAATAAAATACATACACAGTACTGTGTATTTAAAGAATTAAACTGGGCCATTGAATATGCTTTTTTGTCATATCAACACATCCAAAAGTAGATTTTTCTTCAGTAAATATGTTATGTAAACAAAACAAAATAAAAAAAAACAAATGGCAGCCCTTTTCAAAAGAAATCTCCCACTTTACCAACAAACAACACAGAGAAGGGAGAAAACAACAACAAACAGCTGATAATCATTGTAATATTTGATGTTCAATTACAGTTTCTATTCTATGGAAAAACAAAACCAAAAAGCCATAATGTTTACAATGTTAACAAAATAGCAACAACAACAAAAAAATAAATAAAAAAACAGCGGAGAGATAAATATAAACACAGAGACAATATTTGCATGTCAAAGAGCATATTAAACTGCATACACAAGCAGTAGATACTACAGTCAGTGTTGCCGTTTTGGTTATTTTTAACCAAAATTGGTTATTTTTATTTTCCATGTGTACATGTGTATTTTTTTTTTCATTTTGGTTATTTTTTGCAATCAAATGTACTAAATACTGTTATTTGCTTTTGTTCTCTTTTTAGAATGTAAAAATTATGTAGATTTGTTCGTTATAGTTATTTTATGCAAACGTACTGTTATTTTTTTTCTTTGATTTTTTACTGTGTGGAAATTATGTAGACACTTCATACTATTTTGATAGGTTAGGTTAGAGGACGCGTACTTGTCAACTGTGACAAGTGCAGTACCCGGAGGTCGAAGTGACCCATTGTACAACGTCCTAGCTTCTCACACGTGTTTGCAAGAATCTGATTTACCTCAAATAAAAAAATATGAAATAAAAAAAAACATACAATCTTTTTATATTGTACTTTTGGATGAAATTGGAAAACGTTTTGATTTCTTGAACAAAGAATTTAAATATCTTTCAATTATAACTCCACACCAAGTTTTAAGCTCTTCAGAAATATCCAAAGAACCTTTATTAACATCTTTTTCAAATTTGACAAACGGCAATGAAGAAAAAATTTCTACTCAGTGGAAATTATTAAGATTTTCTGATTTAAATCTAAAAGTTAAAATGGATATTGTTGAATTTTGGGACAATGTGTGTAGTTATAAAAATGGCTTAGAAGAAAAATCTTTTGAAGAGCTTATCGATTTTGTTTTTAATTTAATGACACTGCCGAACAGCTCAGCTGCTGCTGAAAGAAGATTTTCACAGCTAAACTTAATAAAAAAGAAATTTCGTAATAAATTAGATATTAAAACTATTAATAATATAATGCAAGCAAAATAATTGTGCAAAAACAATAACGATCAACATTATATGTGGTCAGCCAAAGGAATATTTTAATGTATTTATTGATTTTTTGTTTAATAATTACACGGTGCGACAGTGAAAATACACCCGAGCAACTACATAGTCTAAGTTATTCACTATTTAAATTTATTTTAAAAATCCAAAGTTTTTTAGAAAGGGGAGAGATTAGCCTTTAAAACGGTATACATAAACGTTTTATCCAAACTTATATGTTATGAGTTATGATGGGGTAAACTTGGAAAATATACTTTTTTCTTTCCATCTCTCCCCTTTCTAACAAGGTTTAAATTTTGGAAATCGGGTCAGAAATGTTTGAGTAATCCAGAAATTTGTGCGAAAAGTCTAAAAAACAGTTTTTGTTAAATAAAAAAAGTTTGGAGGGTTCGAGAAATATAAAAAAAATATTTTTTAGATCTACTCAACAAAACTTACAACCATAGTGTAGGTCATTAGCCGGGTGTATTTAATTTTTTTTATTTTGTCGCATAGTGTTATTTAATACTTAAAAAGTAATATTCTTATTATTTTATTTAATTTCGGGTAATTGAATAACAAAACTAACAGTTCGAACAATTAAAATTGTTGTTATAATTATAATAAACTCAAAGATTCTTAAAAAGAATGTAAAAATAATATATTTTTAATTTTATGAACAACACAGTGATAAACATATATGTAATTAGTCTGTGTACCTGAATTTACTTTTATTTTTATTGATCTCTAGTAAATACATCTAATAGGCCATTTACACTACACCGAAATCTAGTAGATTAGATTTCAAATCTAGCTCAAAATCTAGACCGTTTACACTTGATTTTTTTGACAGTAGCAAGATTTCATTTTAATAACAAAAACAGCTGACTGAAATTTAAAAGAAAATAATAATATTTCCAAATAATAATAATATTTCCAAATACAAAATAAAAATGAAAAATATGGGACATTTACTATTGTTTTCATCAAGAGCAAATAAGATTCAAACAGAAATAATGTTGGTGCAAAAAAAACGTCAGCATTTGTAGAATATAAGATTTAAAAAATAATGTAAATGTATTACTACATACAATTGCTAAATAAAGGGTCCGCCAAATAACTTGTTTTTTTTGAAAATGCTTTAAAAAAAAAGTACTGAATATTTTCTCAAATTTCTTTTTTTATTTGAAAGCAAAATCTTTCCGGTTAATAATGGAAAATAATTTCATTCAAATGGCTACCTCGGCTGGCCATGCAGTAGGCTACATGATCGGCCCAATTTTTAAGCAAATTATCGATTGTGTGCAGCTGTATTTCACTAATGGCTTCACGAATATTGTCTCTGGCTTGTCGGCGTAACACTTATCTTCGACGGCACCCAACAAATAATAGTCCAACGGTGTCAAATCGCAGCTCCGAGGTGGCCCAATTATGCCTCTGGACCAAAATCCGCACCAAACAGTGACTCGTTTTAGGTGCGTCGGCTTTTCAATGTATGCATGCGGGTTTTCTGTGCCCCAAATGCGACACTTTTGCTTGTTTACATACCCGCCAAGATCAAAATGAGCTTCATCTGGAAAGATGATTTTTTTTTGCCAAAATCGGCATCTTCTGTAAGTCGATCGCAGGGCCACTTAGCGAAGCGAAAACGCATAATCATTTATTTTCCATTATTATTAATCGGAAGTATTGTACTTTCAAATAAAAAAAGAAATTTGAGAAAATAAAAAATAAATAAAAAAAAAGTTATTTGGCGGACCCTTTAGCAGAATGAATGAATTTAAATTGAACTGTCATTTTTTTCCTGCGCAGCGTTGTATTTTTAAGTACTATTTGGCAAAACACATAGTTGCATTTCTATTTTTGCTAGATTTTGAGTAGATTTTGCCGAAATCTACTAGATTTGTAGATTTCGTTTTGTATGGGAAATCTAGTTGAAATCAACTAGATATCGCTCGAAATCTCATAAGTACTAGATTTCGATGTAGTGTAAATGGCCTATAAGTTTTTTGAACATACAAAAGAATTACTCATATTTATTTTTATTAATTTGTTATTTGTTCATTATTTTTTTTTTCCTATTAATAAATATTTTTGTATATTAAATGTTAACTGTAATGTCCATAATAAAAAGTAAATATGAAATAAATAAAAAATAATTTTGGTTATTTTTTTGGAAATTTGGTTATTTTTTATTCAAATTTTGGTTAGAAAAATAATTTTGTTGTGGCAACACTGACTACAGTACTAAACAAAAATAAAAACCTTTAAATAACTCAACACTTGTCATTGACATTTAAAATAATAAAATGAAAACCATTTTTTTTTATAAAAAATATTTTTTTCTGTATTATTTTGGGTTGTAAATAATAAAAACAGAAAAAACTTGCTCTTACAATAACAATTAATACATGATAAGAAATGAAAATAAATAATTCGAATGGCACGACAACAACTTTAAAATTAAATTTAAATATAAAATTATTGTTATTTAAACATAAAAATGTCACAGTTTGACATTTAGTAGAGTGTCAGACATATACTCATACGTACTTAATTATAACAATTTAAAGGATGCATTTAGAGAGATAAGAGAACTAAATTTCGGAAATGTTTAAAGAGAGTTTTTAAATATTTTTACTACGCCGCTCAACTTGTAAAAGCACTAAATTTAAATGATATTAATATGTACGAAGGACTGCTGTACATATTTTGAAAAAATAATGGAAACAAATCTTTTGCACTGCCACCTCGCAAATATTTAACTGGTTAAAAAACAATAAACTTTACGTATCTCTAAATAAACAATAGTGGCACTTATCCTAATGAAAAACACTACTCTGGTTAGTTAAATAAGTTCGAAAGTGTTAGATTGGAGACATTATCCCTTAAGGATTCTTGTCGAACCAAGGAAGAATTTACAATATCATTATGAGCCACTCCAGCAGCAATTTTAAAACATTTGTAAGCAGCAGAATGGACCAATTTCATTCAAATCAAAGTTCACTTGAGCACACACATGTCCCAGGTTGGATTAAGAAGTTCTAACTAATCGGTCTCAGGCTTTTGCTTTCTGAAAGTTTAATCGATCCAATAATCGTTCCGATACCAAGTACAAAATGCTCCGTTGGAGTATCCAGCGAAAAAAGCTGGTTAATATTCTCTTCCGACTTAATCGATCTAAAATTTTTGTAATAGTCAGATGAGCGAAGTACCTACGCAATTATTCTTGGCAATAGATACAGTGACAGATATGTCCCTACGATTCAGTTTAATTGGCACGCTTTCTATCTAATTTAGGGTAAGAAAGTTTGGCAATTAAGCAACCCAGAGTTTGTCATCGTCTAATACTTACTTACTTAATTGGTCACTACAACCCTTTAGTCAGTATTACAATCTAGTTTCTTACAGCACCCATGTAGCGTGTGTTAATTTTATCCATGATCGGATTGAACCTATAGCTTGAACTCGATTCCGAATCACAGATTTTAGAAACTTTTCATGGCAATTTTATATATAGTTTCAAAGCTTTTTCCGGAGCACTGCTGATAAGAAGTTGTCTAAAGAAATATTATTTTTTCATATTTCGTTTAGCTGGGGGTTGAACCACGGGCTCTCGTCTAAAATATGGGGATGAGGTTTATAATCAGACGTCGGCACCATTGTCCCCCGGGTGCCGAACTTCTTCGGCTTTTTACACACATAGGACACGAACATCAACAATATTCGTTAAAAAGAGCATAAAAATGCATTCAGCTGCTTGTCAGCTTTCAGTGAAGCAGGTTCTGGTCGCTTCTTTTTGAAAATTTTTTGTGTATCAATTGTACACCCAAAGAAAAATTTAATTAAAATGTGAAGAAAAGCTGGGAAACAGAGTTTTTTGCTTTAAATACATATATCGAATTTAAGGGACCTGCAATATGTAATGATGACTCTTACTACAAATCCATAAAAACTTGTGCGAAAAATACCAATGACATCAAAAAGCACAATATTTGTTCGAACACTGCTTGAAACAATAATTACTAACAATTTTCCTCTGGGTTATACACATGCTTCTCACAAATACGCTCACATTTTTATCATTTTCTCTTTGTGCCGACGTCTGTTTATAATCGATTTAATTTCTTAACCTTCTTTTTATAATTCTTCTCTTTAAAAACAGTTTTCTGGAATTCAGTTTAAATCAATTGAATTTTTTTTCGCAATTTCTACATAATGAATGATTTAATTAAAGTGTCCTTATTATTTTTCCAGTCCAAGTTTGCTATTGTGTTGACTTCTTTGCAAATAAATTTTATTTTAAAAGAAAGACCGGGGGAACTAATACCGAATTTTAAAAATCCAATTAATTTAAAAAAAAATGTTACAGTGCCCCTATTAGTTCTTTCAGCAATGTATGCTCAATAAAACTATTTTTAAAGCATTTAAAATTTTATAAAAAAGAGAATTTGAATCTTTTCAAAATATTTTCCATTTAATTTGATAATTTTGATAACAAAAATTTTTTAAAACTACCAAAAAAAAAAGAGAAACTGAAGAGTTTATTTGAAGATTTGAAAATGATATTTTATTTTTAAAAATTTTTCAGGAATTTTTTTTTATCTTTCTTCTCTTTGTACTATTTTATTTTTATTGGTTATTTTCTTATTTTTAATTCTTATGTTAATTTACTTAACAATGCTTTCTTTTTATTGTACTCTGCGATGTGAAGTGAAGTGAGTGGTGGTTGGTCGGTGTTTGATGGTTGGCTGGTATGGTATTTAGTTTTATTGCGTTTTTTTATTACCAGGTCGTATCTCTTTTCTCCTTTTTTAATGCACTTTTTGTCTTACAAAACAAAGAAAACGTTCTTTATTGCATGGCTCCACCAACACTTTTTCCAAATTTTATGTCTTAAGCATGACTTTTTCTAGAAAATAAATTAAACAACAAAATATATTCATTTTAGTTGTTGTTTTTTTTATAACTTCATACATAGCGTAGAGTAGTAGAGATTTGTTTGGTTTATTTGGGAGTTGAGAGAACAAAAATGTTTCCGTTTTTCAAATTAATTTTTTTTTACGTTTTCATAAATTTGTATAGATTCGTGACACGCCATAAATCAAGTTCCGCCAAAAATGTTAATTTTAAATTGATTTTTAATTATTGATTGATACGATCATTAAGGGTTTGTTTTAATAGGCACTTTACTCCTACAATTTCCTTGACACCTGTTTGTTAAATTAAAATTCATTGTCGGTTATGAAAAGATGATCTTATCGATCATACAAGTCGTACGACATGACAAGTTTGTATGTAGAAGCGAGCCAATCGTATCGTGAAAACTCAGTTGGTAAGGAGAGGGTGCAATATTGAGAGAAAATATGGATGACATTTCTCAAACACCATCATGTTTCATTAGATCAGAGATTCATTCATTCACTCTCCCCTATAAACTCAAGACTTTATAAAGTATTTTGAAAAGTACCTGGAACGTGCAAAAGACATCTTGAAGACAATGTTTACTTTTCATACAAGTTTTAATCTTATCAATCCTCTACAATTTCATATTAAATGATATGAAAGGCGCTATCATTGAATTCTTTTTTGCTACTCCCTTGCGTTGATGCTATTGCCTATATTGAGGGAAAAAATTACCGCACACTGATTATCTGTATTTTCTACAGCGCAATTACAGTGGTTTCATGAACACCAGAAACTTTCAACATTAAAATGGTTTCTTTTCAAATTTGAAATAACCAAGCAGTTGTAGAAAAGTTCCACCATTAATATGATATAAAATAGGCACTAGTATCCAAATAAATCAATTTCATTTATTTCCATAAAGTCATCAACAGAAAATTAAAATATCTTTATTAAAAATTCCTCTTTTTGTTTTATTTATGTAACGGTAATTTCAATTTTACATTTTTTTTATTTTTGATATTTTAATGTTTTGCTATAATTTTTTCCACCACTGCTTATAATTGTCTGTGACTCCCTGTTCAACCACTTCAAACAGAAATCACATTCTGTTAAAATATGAAATATTTTTACCACCACTTCCGCTTCCGTTATATTACTAATATTTTTCGTACCACCTCTTGGTATCCCTAGAATACATATCTCTGCATTTCATCAGACTTCTTGAGCATGTGTGTGTTTTTTGTTTAAATCTTGTTGAAATATCAAAAGAATTAAAAATGAAATCCCTATTCATGTCATGTCAAGGTTTTTCATAATGAAAAACTATGTAAAACAAACCAGCCAACCACTTGAATATGTTTGCACAGCTATTGTCCCAAATACAATACTGACATAATTGACAAATATTGAGTAAAAGATGAGAATAACAAAACAAAACAAAATACAACAAAAGAAAGAAAAAAAATGGTTTTTTTTTATTGTTAGAAATCAAGCATGACAGCTTAACATTCACTTTTGAATACTCACTTGAATACATAAGAATTGTTAAGGAATTTATTCTTCCTTAAAAAGTTTCTCATTTCTCTCTCTTATTACTTCTTTCTCCCTCTTTCTCTGTATTAATCTTTAATTTTCACAATGCAATTCTTATGCACTCAATCAAATATCATGACATATTTTTTGTAGGAAAAGAAAAAAAACTAACAGTACTTGAGTTGTGTGTTTTTGTTTACTATTACTACCCAGTAAAAATTGGAGCTTACATGTAAGCAGGTTTGTAAGGGAGAGAAGCTATTTTCCCCCTTACAAACCTGCTTCCAGAAGGCATGATTTTTATATGGCGAATTCCCACTTGGAAGCATTACCTTTTGAAAAAAGAAGCGCGTTTTCACTCCTCACATTCAGGTGTGAGTAACAGCTATAAGTAAGCGCTTCATTCATGTCTCTATGAAAATGCAACATTCATTGCTTACAAAAAGCTCTTCCATCATGTTTTTTCTGAAAACGTGAATTCATTCCTGATATGAAGCTATTACTTCATGCTTCTTATGAATCTGTGAAATAATAACTTCCAATTGATTTTTTGTTTTATTTTTTTATTCAAAATTAACAAAATAAATCCAATGTTAAAAAATAAATTAATTCTAATAAGGAATTAGGGATTTTATTCTGCTTACCAGGATCAATATTTTCTAAATCCGAATCCTCTTCACTATTAAAAAAGGGGTTATTAATTTTATTCTTTTTCTTCAAGCACTTTTTCTTGGAGTAGCGGTTTTTGTTTAATCTAAATGCTATGCGCAAATTGTGAAGGAATTTTGTTTTGGAGAGACCATCAACTTTTAGAGATTCTGTAATTATAAGAATGCTTATTTTATAATACGAATTTATTAAAGGCATAATAAAATACTTACCATAAATAACATTTACAAATTTCGGGAAGTCTAATAGACGCTTTTTATCCTACTTTCCATCCACATTAAAATCGAGCAACATCTTTATACATATCTAATAAATTCGAAAGATTTTTGTTCAATCTCCCCATGCTTAAAATACTTTTAATTGTTGCTACCTGTAAATACAAATTAAAAATAATATTAATCGAAATTCTAAATTAATATATAACAAGCTTTCTTACCATTGCAAAATTAGTTTTATCTTCTATAACATCTTCAATTTCTTTCAATTCGGCCTCTGATTGAACAGGAAATAAATTAGAATATTTTGTGGAAAAATCACCTGGTGTTACATAACATTTTAGCCTTATTTTAACCTCTGATACCAATCCAACTATTATCTTATTTTGATTTAAAATAGTTTCTACGAAAAATATATACAATACAATAAAATATGTACATTTATAATATTATTACTTAAAATATATACCTTTTAAATCCTTAATCTTATGTGATGTTTTTGTAACACAGGCTATTTGACTTGCCTGCCTGTTTGCATGGAAAACACAAACAAAAACACTCAATTTTGTTTGTGTTTCTCATATAAACAGGCAGGCAAGTAAAATAGCCTGTGTTACAAAAACATCACATTAGTCTTTTCCAACCACTTTTGACATATTATTTTAAACAAAAAACAAAACGCTACAACAACATTAAGTGAGAGAAAAAACAAACACAAAAAGCCGTTAACTTTTCTACAAAAGAAGAAGTAAACACAAATCAAACAGACATTATATGCACAATAAGAATACCACGAACAAAAAAAAAAAGCAAATACTTTCAAATATTCCGTTGAAAAAATAATTGCTGTATACACACTTTAATAAATATTTAAAATTTAATTTCTTACATTTAATATGTACTTATTAATTTAATGTCACTTTTTTCTTCAACTTTTATTTTATTTTTTATTTCACCGGAATAATAACACATTCTTTGCGCTTTTATTCACGTCTTGTCTGCTCAAATGCATGTCGATGACTGAGCATGTTTTATTACGTAATTTAAAATATTTTTTTTTCGGAAAAGACTCGGTAAATCTCCCGATTTCGAAGTCTTTGCAATACAACCTGCTTCCTCGTAAGGGACAGAAGTAAGCTCAACAATTATTTAAATGTTTCACTTACAACCTGCTTCTATGGAAGGGATAGTAGTAAGCTTTTAATTTTTTTTCGCTTACATTATTACAAAAATCCTTTCAATGGTATTAGCTTATTTCGTGCTTTTCAGTAAGGCTTACTAGTAAGCGAATACAGCAGCAGTAAAGTCCCTTTTTAGCTTCGTAAAACCTAAAAATTTTTTACTGGGTACTTACTACTACTAATGCAGTTTAAAATACTAAAAATACTCTATTTTCTTTACTAACTAAGCATATGTATTAGAGAGTAGAATCGAATAGTGTTAGAAAATCCAATAGTATGTAAGGATTAGTAAAAAGAAATCCATATTACCTTGTATTATGTTATATTATATACCTATGTCTTATCAGATGAGAGCCTGTGGTTCAAGTCCTTGTTCAAATATCTCTGACTGTAAACGAAATATGAAAAATAATTCTTTCGACGACTTCCTGTCAACTCTGAGATTGAAATAAAATGTCACGAAAACTTTTTAAAAAATTTCTCATTTGGAGATAACTTTAGACTGTAGGTCTCGCTACTTATGGAAAAAAAAATTCAAACACAACATGCGTAGTGTCAAAAGCTCGGTTGTACTGCTGCCTAAAAGGTTGGTTAACCAATTAAGTGAACTTGGTCCTGACCCCCGAATCTGCCACCTCTACGGCCTCATCAATGGATGGGTCAGAGGGGAAGAGCAAAGGCGTTGGGGGAACGGATCGGGTTGTTGTGTTTCTAGATGTCTATGGCCTGCTATAGACAGTATGAGAACAGATTAGCTGCTGGGCTTGGATAAGGCCAGTTTAAGGTTAGTTATCGGTTTAATCAAGGGGCACTGCGTGATTAGGTCGGTGACGGGGATCTGAAACAGATCCCGCAGGGTATGTTGCGATGAGGGGGAGTTGGAGACTGTCGAGCACCTCCTCTGTAACTACCCAGCCCTTAGCAAGTGGAGGTTGAGGACCCTTGGCAGGGGCTTCTTTGAGGGTTTGAATTCTGTGTCGAGAGCCTACATCAAGGCTCTCCACATATTCATTAGTGGCTTGAGATGGTTGAGAAGTGCTAGGGCTTCATCAGTGTAGTTGCGTTCTCCCTTTTTGTTTTGTTTTTGGTCTGTGTAATTCCTCCGCTTCCCATTCTCCCTTTCCTACTTCCTCTCCTTTTTCCTATCCTTCCTTTTTAAGGACGTTGTACAATGGGCCAATTCGACCTCCTTGTACTGTACTTGTCTCAGTCGACAAGTACACTTCCTCTAACCTAACCTAATCTAATTAAGTGAGCATGATGTAATGGAATATCATGACCAAACGATTTGTTGTATTGCCCTCAATCTACATTTCTCCTATATTCTCTTTAGGCGTCACAAAAGATAACTCCCTGCCTATTACTTAAAAAGTCTCAATGTTTCCTTCTGATATACGTTTAAGACGCCGAGATCCGAATTTTGTGTACGGCGATTCATTCTTCTCATCACTGTGTCTGCATATTGGGCCTGTATAGATCCCTATTCTAACGCAGGTGGTCTTTGATTCTAATATGCTCGATAGAATGCCGGTTATAAGCCATGTTCTAACCTATATTCTCATGCGTAACTTAAAGCACCGGTGTGATTATCTAATAAAAGTTAAGATTGTCATATTCATCACTTTTCATCTTTCCTTTCTTAGAATATATCTTTCCCTCATCCTACCCCAAAAAGATGTTTTGGCGTCATTAGCGGCGTGAAAGCTAGTCTTCCAAGCTGATCTGTCTGCTCATTGCTGTTCAATACATTTGTAAATGGGAGGATCTGTCAAATATGAGCCCTCTAGCGATAATTCAATCTGGGCCTGTATCTACGTTTAGCTTTAATACGTTTTCACACAAAAAACTAAACATTTTTCGCCGTAGTCTAATAGGTAGTGTGTTGGTTTATTAGACGTGAGGCTTCGGTTCAAACCCCAGGTCATACATCTCCAACAAAACGACATATGAATATTTCTTCAACAACTTCCTCTCAGCAAATTTCTGGCAAAAACTCTGATAGTAAATAAAAATGTCATGAAAAGTTTCTCAAAAATTTGTCGTTCGCGATCGTCTTTAACTTATAGGTTCCGCCATTCATTCCCTATGCATAGGGAAATTACTGAAAATAAATTAAGTAGTCTAATAGTTAGTATGTGGGTTTATTAGACTTGAGGTCACGGTTCAAGCCCCAGGTCAGGCATCTCCAACAAAACGAAATATGAAACGAAATTTCTGACAAAAACTCTGATCGTAAATAAAAATGTCATGAAAAGTTTCTCAAAATTTTGTCCTTCGCAATCGTCTTTAACTTATAGCTTCCGCCATTCATGTATAAAATTAACACACACAACATAAGTGATGTGAGAAGCTAGGTCGTAATGCTGACTGAAGGGTTGTAATGACCAATTATGTATGTATGTATGTAAATTAAGAAATTTTCATTTTTTTTAACGCACCTCGTATAAAATTCAAGAAAATGTTTGTAAAGGAATTTTTTAACTCCTGTTTTTCAAAAACATTTTTTTTTTTTGCCAAAAGTCAGAAAGAAAAAAAAAAATAAATCCCGGCAATAAAAGCAATAATAATAGCGACACATTATGAGCACCCATTATGGGCCAAATTGCCGGTTATTTTTCATTTATTTTGTGTCATTACGGACGGTCATTTTTCTATGTGCCAAGACAGTAGCACAAGAAAAAAAATGTGGCTAAAGGTTGCCGCATTTAGTAATACACCCAACCATTTCAATGAAGCTATGATGTGGTGATGATCATGATTACAAACAACAATAATTATTACAGTGTTGCATGTAAAGCAATTCAAACACAATAAAGCAACTGTGGCCACTACATCTGAATGCGGAACTTTTAAAATATTAACCGTTTTGCCGCAAAAACAAACTTTTCTTTATTCCTCTAAAACACCACAATACAATGACAAACTACATAAATTCCTGCATAATGAAAAAAATACAACACATAGGCAAGAGGGGGAAGGGAAATATTGTGTATTTTTTTTTTTTTTTTTAAATATACAATAGGCACCTGCCATGACCGCCAGACTATTTATGCACTTCTCTAGTGAGGAGAAACATTTAAAAAAAAAATATGAAAAAGAAACCACGATAATAACCGATGCTTGAACTTAATGAACGAACAACGTCATGTTGCATGACCAAACGCAATGTAAACAGGCTGGAACACAGAAAATCTAAAAATTATTGTGGATCGACGATGGTGATGGTCAAGCGCTTTAGTTCAGGCCTTTTGTCAGAACATCTCACATGTAACTGTAAAAACGACGACAACACACAGTAGCCAGCCGTATCAATCAAAGACGCAAATCATGAAACTAACCACCACAACACGAATATTTATTTCTATTGTTGCAATGGCAACTAAAAAGTTTGTGTGTATTGAATATAGATTGTAGTAGTAGTACCTACACATATACATATGTTCTCTAACATACATATGTATGTACATTCCTAGAGGTAGTTATGCTTATAAAGAATATTCTCTTTGAATGTTTCAATGATTAACGATGGTTAATCAATATTTCATACATATTTTCGTCGATATTTTAAATTGTTTGCCGTTGGCCTTCTCTTATTTCTTTGGTTCTCTCTTTAACAGTTACCACAAAGAGTCCTGCAAAAAGTTTATTGTTTCCTCTTAAGTTGGAAATATTGTATGGCACAAATATTTTCATATATTTATTACCCATTTTGAATCTAAACATAGATTACCAGGTAACGCAAGTGATATATTTGAATTGTGTGACGTTTTGCGTAGGCAAACGGCGTTACTGTTATGGAGTCTAATTACACTTTAGCTTTATGGTGTTGCCACATCGAAGTAATGAAAATAAACGTAATGAAGTTAATATGCACTGATAGTACAGGCTTTGTGACTCCTGTCTAGTTACAGAGTTTAAGCATTCAGCTAAGGTTGTGCAGAGATGTCAGTATTTCGTTTACCTATTACATGAAACACTTTTTAGTTTGTACTGCAATTGCTTAAGCAGAAACATCTTCCAATATTCTCGAATTAAATTTAATTTTTATACGTAAAATAGCGTAGAATCGTAGTTTTAGGCTCTGTATTACCCAAAAAACGTCGCAGAATTATTATTCCGTAAGAAAACTTATGCATTCCGTTCATTGCAATTACAGCTTATTCATGAGAAACTGATTCGATTTTACATGTGAACGGTACAGTTATTTTTAAAGGTACTAAAGATTTTCACCAAATATGTAGCGCATTAAAATCGTGTTATGAAAATTAAGAAAAAAATAGATAAACAGACAACGACAGAACACACACATCGTACGGTACACAGACTTACATATACAAATACGTAATATATTTACGACAATATGAACAGAACAAAGATTGAAAATAAAAGAGAGACAGTTTGATATTTGTTACTAAGAATTGTAAATAACGAATCAGATAAATAATTTACTAAAACTGAACAATGCTTTTATTTTAATTGCAGTTATCGAATCCACTATAAATAAATGTTCTAGAAAATTTAAAAGCATATCAATGAGAGGCATTTCTTAATATTAAATTCGAAAAAGTTAAACTTTAATTTAAAAAATTTGTAATGGTACCTACTATTTACACTGCCTCTGAAAAAGATTACACAGTGGTAACGCAGTTACTTTATAAAGGATCAATTCCAATCAGATTATTCTAACCAACAGGGTGAAAGTGAATCTTATGAGAGAAATATGTAGGCAAAGAGAAATTCTATTAAAAATAATTTTTTATGTTTTGAAAGATTTCTTTTTTTTTAATTAAAATTCCCACATCATATACAAAACAAACAGCAACATCTTCTTGAAGTTTATGCGTTTTTTTAACATTTTATTTATTGTTTTTTATTAATGATTTTTGTCTGTATGTATGTAATATTTAACAATAGAAAAAAAAAAAAAAAAACAAAAGAAAAAATCATTTTCTTTAACATAGGAGGGGGGAAATATTCAAGTTTTGTCTCTCATCTTTAATGAAATTCAATTGATATGCATCAGCATGAATATTTTTTTTTTGTTTCTAATAATCGAACGAACATCTGTTTCTTGCCATCTCTCGCCCTGGCACTTTACTTTGTAAATGTATTTATCATGATTATTACAATATGTCTGCTATGCCAGCAGTTTTTTAATTGTTTTCTTATTTTATAATTTTTACTCTCCCCACCCAACCATTTTCATTCATTCCTGCATTGTGAATCCTCACTCGCTCGCTCTCTCCTTCTTCGCTATACTCCATTACAATGTATCAAATTTAATAATGTCCCATCATTTGTTGTCATTTCTCATTATAATGCATACAATACATAACGTATATGTATGTGTATGTGTGCAGCATAGAAGAGAGAAAAGCCTTTTAGCTTTAGTAATAACAAACACATGCACACATAACAGTTGTCATCATTGCTTTAAATTGAGGTTATGATCGGCAAACATAAATGTAAACAATTTTTCGATTTTATTTACAAATACAATTAAATGTAACAACAGCAACAACTATGTTATGTACTGTAATTTTTTTGATTTGTATTTTGTTGTCATTTCACGAAAGTATTGGTATTTGAGTGAGTTTTAAAGGCAAACATTTAGGAAAGATCTCTTAAAGCTTGTGTTTCTAATAAAAAACAAATAAAACCGACAGCATAATTTTAAATTTCTCTCGTGCTTTTTTGTTTATTATTTTTAATTTATGATATTCTCCTTGTAGTTTTTTCTTTATTTTCTTAATTAACAATCCATGATTAATTATAATTTCCAGCATTTTAATCAAAACTTGTGACACTTTTATGTATGTTGTAATACAATCTGCATGTCTGTCTATGCTTGTTGGGTTGAAGCCCTTTTATTAACAAAATTTCTGTTGATTTATTCAAGTAAATTACAGTTTATGGTTATAAAGCCATGAAATATTTCATAATTTATCGAATTTATGTTTAGAAAAATTCGTAAATTAATAAAAATTGAAACGGGTTTCCATTATTTATGCATTCAATATTGGATATTGGAATTTGTCAAACATTGTAGAAAATTTAATTTATGAACGTTTGCATAGAAAACATGTTTAGGTGTTCTGGACTTTAAATATTCGATTTGGATTTATTATATTATATTATTATTATAATTTTTGATATAAACTCTGAAAGTGAATAAAATTGTCACGGAAAGTTTCTCAAAAATCTGTATTTGGAAGTCGATTTTAAACTCCCACCACTTACATATAAAATTAACACACACACATCATGAGTATGTGTTAATGGTTAATGTTAATGAGGCCCTATTCTAAGGATAAAACCCAAAAATGGTGAGAGACGATGAATCAAAATTTCTTGAAGAAGATTTCGCTCTACAGTAACTATATTATCCTCATTACGGGCATTTCTTTGTCATGTTGATTGTCTTGAATGGAGAAAAGAAAGATGAGTACGAAAACGATCAATAACTGCATGGCCAATTTTATTGAACGTAAAATGGGCGAAGTGTTCTATGATCTTCCCGAAGAGATTTTTTTAAGTAAATTTGTAGGCGTTGTTCTGGCGTTATCCAATCCATGATGATATGAATTTTGAACACAGTTTCATATTCTCAGTTGCCAAACCTTGGTTATCGATATCGACAGTTATAGTTATGTAAACCATACTCATATTAATGCCGCGATAGTAGTCAATCTCTCCACATTAATACATTAAGTGGAAATAATTTTTTTGGCTATTTTTTTTTTTTTTTTTTGATAAAACCTTAATGCTGTTTGGAAATTTTCGAATGAAACTTTCCATGTTTTCAGTTATTGTTGTTATTATTGTTGTTGTATTAGCTGTTGTTTAATGATGTTGTCAATAACAAAAATTCCTTTTTATTTCTTATCAAATTAAAATAAAAGTTTTTTTTCTTTCGTTCGTTACTCTTTTTTATTCACCACATTCACAAGTAATTTTAGAAAGTATTTCTTACCACACACACTTACTTAGAGAACTAAGACCCACATCCGTTTACTTACTGGCGTTAAGAAAAACAGAAAAAAAAATTGGTAGAAAATGAAACCATGAGCCGTGGACCCACAATGTCGCCGGAACGTTTGCTTGTTTTTCTGTGTTGGCTTCTCCCTCTCAATTGTTGTCAAATTGATCTTTGACTTGTTCATTGGTTTGCTTTTCTTCTATTCCGTTTTTTTTTGCATCTTGTTTAGCAATTTTATTTTCTGTTTTTTTATAACACACATACATATTGATTCAATATAAAATGCTAACAACTGAAACGACAACGGCAACAACGAGAGGAACAAAATTTAATAAAATAGTTGAAAAGAAATTGATGCAAGAAAGTTTAACAAAACAGTGACCAACAATGGCTAAAAGTGCAGGACGAAAAAGTTATTGACAACAACAATACAGAGATATAGACAGACAGACCGACCGACAGACGTTTTTTATAGACCATTGAATATTGCAAAGAGTATTTATGGAGGACGTTTTGTAACTAACAATAGACTGAACAATGTTGTTGCCATTGTCAGCATTTAATTTAAGTGACAACAACACTGGCAAACAAATGATTTTTTTCCAAAAAAAGAAAAAAAAAATGTAGTAACAACAACAATAAAATACCAGACACTATCATCTGTTGTTTTTTTTTTCGGTTCTCCATACCATTGGGCGACATAAACTTTGAGCAAAGTATAGTTTTATGCAAAAACACCAGCAGTAGCAGTATCCTTTCACTTTATAATGCATTTACACTTACCGCAAAAGTGACAGATTATTAGACAAAAGATAATGAAAACAAGAAACAGATACGTATTCCAAATGTAAACGAAATGACTTAAACGATTTTGAATTAAATGCATACAAAAATACTTTGTTTTCTCCTGTGGGTCTTCCAATAGGATTTATCGAACTTTGGCAAGCCAGAATGGGGTCCGCCCTCAACTTAGTTGTTATTTATTCAGTCTGTTCTGCCAAATCGCCATGCCGACGATTGACAATGACTTATATGGGCAACTGAATCTAGTCTTTATCGAAAATTCGTTGTGAACAAACAAAATGGTTGAATTTGGAACTATACCAATCCACAAGAAAGTTCCTGAAAAAGCCAGTGTCAGGGAAAATGACGTTGCTCAACGGCGAACATGATTACCAACTTCTTTTGTCCTGAATTAAATAATCTGAATACTAAAGACGAATGTTTTCAACAGTACAGCGCTACATGCCACACAGCTCATGCCACATTAGATATTCTGTACAACTAATTTCAAGCCATGGTCATCTAGTCTAAATGTGATGTGAACTGATCACCAATATTGTGCGACATAACTAAAACGAACTTAAAAGCATGCGCATAAAAAGGGTATGGCTAAATGATATTTTCCTCAACTCACTATCAGAAAAAAAAATCGAATCTACAACAGTATTGTTAAGTCCATACGATCATATGGCTGTGCATCATGGAACCACGCTCCTCAATTTGTGAAATGATTTGCATGTCAAATATCGCAATTCCTTTCGTAAAGAAGAGTACTGGATTTCTAGGGTCTAGCAGAACTGTTCCAGGCGTACAAAACTGTGTATTAGTTGGTGTTTCAGAGAACACTTCAGCACCCTTAACTGTGTTGCACTTCGTTTCATATTTTTTAGTTTATTGATTGACTAAGTATACTGCACGATTTATGAACAACGTTTGCATATTTAAAAAAATAAATATTTTAAAAAATAAATAAATTTTCTTATTTTTTATTTTTATTTTTACACAAAATAAAAATAAATCTATTTTTTAAAACATTTTTAAAATATAAAATGAAAGTTTTATTTTCTATCACAACACCCTCCCACTTCACTCTCTTACCATGGCCCATTTGAATGAATAAAACCACAAATTAAAGAAAAAAAAGCTAAGAAATTGAAAGGGAAACATGGTACAAAAAGAAAAACCACTTCATACCACACCACAATATTACTCGATTTAAATGATGATCAAATTACATGAAAAAGAAAAGAATACTTTTCACCGTCCCCACATCACATCGTTACGCACCTTTAAAAATGAAGAAAGAAGGCAAGAAAGTAGTGATTGTGCAAACTCGACTTTATGGATGCGTTACATTTAAAAAATTAGACTCATCTTGTCCACCGCTTAGATTAGGAAAATACCAAAAAATTATACTTTAGGTCTGTTGCGGTATCATTGAGCAATGATAGCACCAGAGCTGCCAAAAGTTAATGAAGGACTATGCCTAGACTTGGTGAATGATACTTTGTTTAATACTTGCTAACATTGAAAGAGAAGTCTAGGTCAGTTTGCAATAAGTGTAGTAAACCTCAGCTGAAACACATTTTTGTGTTGGTATTATGTGTCATAGAGATGGGTTTTTAACACACACAATAAAAATTAAATCACAGCTGCTATTATCCCTGACTCTCCCTCTCACTGCCTAACGTGTTGGCTCTCTTATTATTTTTTTTCCTATAAAAATTTCTTTCAGATTTTTATTACAGTATTAACATTAGTATTTGCAGCTTTGTTGTTGTTGTTGTTGTATAAAATAAAACTCTTTTAAGCAAATGTTTAATGTTAATTAGACAAGACACCCAACAACTAAACATTTGTTTAAATACAACAAAACTTTTAATGGAGTGCCATCTTAGTACCGTTATTTTTGTTATGGCTGTCGTTGAGTAATGGCTGCAATGAAGAAAAGGCGAGAGAGAGAGGGAGAATAAGAAAATTGTATGGATGAGAGATAACAGTATAAAAGCCGCAAAAAAATGAAATTTGTTTTTACTACTGTTGTTGCTTTTATTGTATTTGTTGCATACAAAGTGTTGGTAAATGAAAAGAAGAAAACAAAAAGATACTAAAGAGTTAATTTATTTGAAACGATGAGGGAAATAGCAGTCTAGAGTTAATGCCACAATTACAACAACCACTTTAAACTATTTTTATGCCACTTTACAGCTGCAGAGTGTTTTACTGTTTTTCATTTCTTTTGTGGCTGTTCTTATTTATTTTTTTTTTGTTAAGAAGGAAACCACTGCGCTAATATTGTGGTTAAAGAAATCAAAACGATTTTTTTTACGTGCAATAGCTACACTGGCAGAAAAGTGTTGTTAAAAGCAAAAGTTTGTGAAATTGCGGCAGATTAAGGAGATTATGTGAGGATTTAAGTATGGATGTGGGGAATATCAAGTTATTGTTGCTGAAAAGCTCCGAATGAAATAAAATCTGTTGTAAAAATTGTTTTTTTTGTCACGCTGACGGCTAACAAGAATTCGACAATTTCTTATAAAAGCGTTACCTTGAGTTAATGCCGTTAGGGTCATGATAATAATAGGTTATCGATTTAGTGACTTTAAAATAACAGTTCTGGAAAGGCTGTATTAGCTGGTAAATATCTTTCAACGGAAATTTCATTTAGTTAGCGAAAGATATGCAATTTACGAGTATGGATCTTTTAAAACTCGTTTCTTTTTTTCTCTATGACTGGTGGGGCCACCAGTTTTACAGGCACTCTGAACGAAAGATTTGGAAAGGGTTTGTTCTGTCACTAGGAGGATCGTAAATTTTGATGGACGTAAGTGTACGTACGAGGGCGGTTCACAAACTTCTTAGCCTAGCACAAAAAGCGCGGTATAAACAGAAAAAAGTTACGAGTTTTGGAAACTTCCATCTCTGTTATGAACACATGTTAAATTTTGTTTCGATCTGGCAACTCCTTCATATAGAAACAGGTGTTCAAAAAAGACGCATCCGCGATTTTTTTACAATAGAAAAATTAGAAATGCGTGCTGTCATTAAATATTTACTTAAAAAAGGTTTATCGGGACAAGAAATTCATTCATTTCACCTAACACATTCACCATATCATTATGAATTTCTTGTCCCGATAAACCTTTTTTATTCATTCATTTCACCTAACACATTCACCATATCATTATGAATTTCTTGTCCCGATAAACCTTTTTTATGTAAATATTTAATGACAGCACGCATTTCTAATTTTTCCATTGTAAAAATATCGCGGATGCGTCTTTTTTGAACACCTGTTTCTATATGAAGGAGTTGCCAGATCGAAACAAAATTTAACATGTGTTCATAACAGAGATGGAAGTTTCCAAAACACTTTACTTTTTTCTGTTTATACCGCGCTTTTTGTGCTAGGCTAAGAAGTTTCCGAACCGCCCTCGTAAATTGTTGTATATTTTCCCACTTCAAAATTCTTCATTTACACCTACATATATTATATAACTATTGGACCATTCGAAGGATCGTCATGTACAATTAAATATCAATATTTTATTCACTGGAATTTAGGACAGGGATTTAGTTTTTAAGTAAAGGCGCCGTAGTCTAGTAAGTGATATGATTCAATACTGGCTTAGTTACCTCGAGCAGAACGAAATATGAAAAAATATTTCACACGGCAAGTTCTTCTCCGCAGTCTTTTGGCCAAAACTCTGAGAGTAAATTAGAAATTGGCATGAAAAGTTTCTCAAACCTCTGTTGTTCAGAGTCGGCGTTAAACAACAGGTAATGCCATTCATGGATAAATTTAACAACCTCATGTTATGAGTGATGTTCGAAGCTAGGTTGTAAACCTGACTAATTGGTTGTAATGACCAGTTAAGTAAGCATTTTGGATTTTAACTTAGGCTACTGTTGCAAAGCACATTCCAATACGACATCCACGGGATTGTTAAAAATTTCATGGCTCTTGAAAAATTACGATATGCTCACTTCTCTTTGCCTGTCAATGATTATTTTTAATAAAAACAAAAACTAGACTCACATGGTCAAACGGCTCACTTAAATTAATCAGTAGCTTCCAAGTAATCACAGAGTCAAAGATTTATAGCTATTTCCGTCTGTGGAGAATAATTTTGTTGATGGAAAACTTGTTCGAAAATTCGTTAACAGTCCCAGCGCCCTACGAAAATTATTTATAAAAACTTGTAAAATAAGAAATTCAAATTCAAATTCGTGTGGGAATTCATTATTTTTTAAATTTGTATACAAATCTGTTTAAATTCATAATGATTTGTTAATGATTAAAGTTTTATAATAAATGTGGCAAACGTTAGAGAATAATGAATGCCTAAAGACTTGAAAACCCATCAATCAATGTCTCATTAAAGTTCTTAAGAGAATTTCACGAACACACACACACCATTAAAACGTTTCAATGGTAGCACATAAGAAATAAGAAACATTTCACGGAATAATTAAAAACAAATACTTGGGCTGCGTTTGTATACTAAGTATTGAATTACCAAAAGAACGAACGAATAATAATAAATTTTAATTAAATTATAACAAAAAAAAATAAGAATTACAAACTTAATTAAGGCATGTTAACATGTACACAATAACACTACACTGTAATCTCTTCGAGTTGTTGGTACTAAACTTACAGTTTAACACTCAGGCAATAACAATTACATTCCAAATTCAAAGAGTAAGAGTGAGTGAGATCACGAGAGTATAAAAAGAGAATTTACCTTTTTTAAAAACAACAAAAACCCTACTAATCTATGCATATGTTATTATTCTGTTGTTGTTGGACTGTGTATGTGTGTGCGCATATGCATTTGTGACCTTAAGTGACATTCTATTCTGCAGTGTTTAGTGTTACTTTTCTAATGACAAAAAAAAAAAGTAAAAAACATGACTCTGACACTTGCTTCTTTGCTGCTTCTTTTTTTTTATAGTTTTTTGTTGTTATTTGCACTTGAAAATAAAATTCAAGAAGAAGAAATTTTATAAAGAAAAAATCACCCCAGAACTCTCACAAATATGCAGAAAATGTCTCAGGGTCTGAAGACATTTTGCTACTACAAACACCAACAACAACAGCAAAATAAATAATAAAAGAAAATATCATTTTACTCTTTAGGGAGTTTTAAAAGCTACTCAAGTAAAGAGGGAGAAGAAAAGAAAAAAAAAACTTCAAAAGCGTAGAACAAAAATTTTTTTTCAACACTTCGAAGAAGTCTGACAAGACAACAACAATAAAAACTTGAATAAAAAAGGAGTACAATAAATGCATTGCCGTAGAATAAGGTATCTCAGGTCTTAAATGTATTTAAAGAAATAAAATTCCAAATTTTTTTCCTTTTTTCTAAATTTAAGGCAAGGGAACATTGAGTTTTACAAATTTAATGAGATTTAAAGGGAACATTCAATGACAAATTGTCATGTCAAATTGGTGATAATATTAATTGCATCAGGCAACGCTATAGCTTGTTTAAGAGTTGACATTTTAAGATTCATTAGAAGGCATTATTCAAATCACAGTACTCTATGCAAAGCTATCTGAATTTAAAAATGAAAATTTTAACTACTTTCGCCAAATTTTGTATTTCTATTGGTGTCGCTGGCTGCTGAAACAATTTGTGAAGCTTAGGGAAATTGTGTTGTAACTGGAAGTATTTTGCTCATTTCTGATTTGATAATTTTGATGCAAAACTAATCAACCAAAACATTTAAAAAGCCGAAGAAATCATGGAAAATCTTAAGAAAGACTATCACATAAGTGGTGTCGACGTTACTAGCATTCGTCAGAAAACAGACATTAAACAGAAAACTGGACACTAAAAGAAGTTCCATATTAAAGTATCACTTGAATAATCAGGGAAAAATTTATTGGAACGGATTTCCTTTTAAGATTCATTGCTAAAACACAACGAAATCCTACCATTTCTCAATGTAAAAATTAGATCACGTGCGTTAATAGTGTGTGAAAAAGATCATATACGAATCAAAGTATTGGCTTCAATATTGACAATAAGAAAGGCAATGTAATGAGCCTGGTCATACCGTACCCAGGGAGATAAGAGATAATCCGAAGTGATCGAAAACTTCCCAAAAATAATCGACTTCTGCATTCAAACTAGGGACGTTTATTTAAATGTCATTATATTTCGTATAATCTCCGTAGTCTGGTAGGTAGTGTGTTAGCTTATCAGACGCCAGCCAGTGGTTCAAACACCAGCTCAGAGAACTCGAACAAAAAAATAAGAAAAAATAAGCAAAGATTCTGAGATTAAATAAATATTGTCGTCACAAAAATTTATCGTTCGAAGTCGACTTTAAATTGTTGGTTGCCGCCACTCATGGATATAATTAACACACACAACATGGATGGTCTTGTGGCGTCACAACGGCCCGCTATGCGTGCTCAAGTGAGCTTTGTGATATCAGAGCTACCACTCCGACCAAACCTAACCTCACATGGGTGGTGTGAGAGACTAGGTCGTAATCCTAACTAAAGAGTTGTAAAATAACCAATTAAGTAAGTAAGTAAGCATTTCGTACATAATGACAAGATTAAACATTAAAATCATAGTTTCAAGTGAGATTTATTTGGCTTTTTAGCTATACAAGCTATCCCTTACCGAAATATTATTCTTTATATTCGTTGTACATAGACCTGATCTATTTTTAGTTTGAAGATCAAAACTATTCTTATTAAAATATCATTCAAATGTATATGGTAACACTATCCTGTTGTTGTTGTTTTTGTGAGAGCTTTCAATTCAGTATTAACTTTAACTCGCTCACTACGGGATTGCAAATATAGTGCTTTTCATAATTATAGCACCACCCTAATTTTTTGAATTTCTAAAAAAGGACATTTATAATAACAACATCAGAACATTTCATTATGTGTAGTGTTAATGTAAAAGAAAAAATAACAGTAAATTTTTCAAATTGTTAACGTAGTTTTTACTTCAGTATAAAAATTAAGTTTTTTAGTCTTTGCATAATTATAGCACCAGTCTCATTTTTGTTAAATAAGAAGCTTTATTTACCAAAAATATTGATACTTAAAACTTAGTAAACCTCCCCTTAGAGCTTATCAAACTAAATATTCGATCTTTCATACTCTTATGAAAATTATTTAATATTTCTCCGTCTATTTTCCCCCACTCTTCGATTATTTTTAATTTCAAATCTTCAACACTGGTAAATTGTCTGTTATTTGAATATACTCTTCGGATAAGAATGGGGAATTCGTTTGGGAGAACGTTTTCAATAATATTCATATCAGGAAGCAAGCAAGCCACGGTAAAACCTCAATAGATTGGTTACGAAACCATTCCATCATCTGTCTGCTGATATGAATTCTGGCATTGTACTGTTGGAAAATATATTTTTTTTCATTATTTTCTCTCAAGAAGGGGGAGCAAACTACAGCTAAGAACAGTAATGTACTCTGTACTATTCATTCACGTAGATGGAAACTGAAGTTCGAGGCAACCACTTAAAGAAATAGCCCCCAAACCATGAGACTACCTCCCCCAAAATTTCTTTTAGTAAAATACTTTGGTTTCTTTCTAAGGTCACGCCATTAGTACCGATAGCCATCTGGTCCATCTAAGTTCCACTTTTTCATCAGAGAATATGACCTGAAGACATATTATATTCATTGTTTATATTCATTGTTTGTTATTATTGAAATGCTGGTGGTGCTATAGTTATGAAAAGCACTTTATAAAAATTCTCATTTCAATTATGCTCGACAAATAAATTCCATGTTTAAAAAAAAACACAAAAAAACAGTGATAACAAACTACAACAAGGACAATAACAAAAAATTTCCCTGGTGTAAGTAGAAAACATATGTTTCTTGTTTACCTTTAACTTTAACCAAAAATTGCTGAGCTCTCTCTCACATGCACACATATATGTACATATTAAATTCGAAGTAAAAACAACAAAACAATCAAAATTTATGGAGTCTCTGAAAAAAAAAATTGTTTTTACAAAAATCATAAAATAAAAAACAATAAACCATATAAACACACAGTCGCATAAACATTTTAGCAAAAACAACAAACATTAATATTTGCTGGAGTGTGTATGTGTGTGTGAGTACATGTACGTAAAGTGCTCTGCTTCTGAAACAAAAATTCCCATAAGTTCTCACCAAATGTTGTTTTTCATTTTTTCCTTTTGCTGTGTGTGTGTTTTTCTTGTTATTTTTTTTTTTAGAGAATTTATTATGAGAAACAGGTACACATACAATAAATAAACAATGAACAACAAAAAACAATAACAACAACAATAAAAGAAGGAAGTTACAAAATTGTTTGATAAATTTAAAAGAACTGCATCAAAAGCAAAACTACTAAACTGAGATAGTAACACGGAGAGAGAGTGAGAGAGAGCGTGAAAAAAAGGAAGTGAGCATAATTGCATTCTCTGGCATTCTCTGTATATCAGCATTTAAAAGTATTATCCTGCCATGATAGTATTTTATATGACATTTGGGCTTTGTTGCTTTTGTATACATGCGCCTGAGAGTGTGTGTTTGTGTAAGTGTTTATGAAAAAGAACAAGATTAGATTTAGTATAAGAGTGTGAGAATTTTGTTTTTGTTTTGTGTTTTTTTTTTTTCGTTTAATTGTGTTTACATTTTTTAAGGTTTCATTGAAACGTTGTCACATGCAATAGTTTTAACAGTATGTACGTACTCACGTGCTTATTTGATCTTGTGTCTCTTGTTGTTTCAATTTCCTTTTGGAATCGTTATGTAAATTTCATATTCACAATGTCTGGCAAGTTTTTGTTGTTATTGTAGGGGTAATTAAATACAGGGTTGTGTAATTGTAAAGAAAGAGTAACAAAGTTTACATGGCACTACAACAACAGTCAGGGAAAGATTGAAATAAAAACTGAAATAAAGCGGAGACTTTATTTCTTCAGTTAAAAAATTTAATTCTGAAATTAAAAGTTCCGAACAGTCTGCTAAAATCGACAGAAAATCTGTCCGTTTAATAGCACGTTCTCAAGACTCTGGCTATCAGCTAAACTAGAGATGTTAGGCTACTGTTCTCAGCAGCACTCTCTTGTAGATTGTATTCTTCGGAGCTGTTAGGTTACCTAACCTAACCTAAGAAACTGGGATAATAAAATAAAATTAAAGAATTTCTTTAATTTCTTAATTTCAAATACTTATTCCTTTTGTACACTTTATTTCTGATTAGCCTGTTAAATTCCATAATTAACATCGTTATTATAGACATCAGAAGCCTTATACTGTAACGAATATGTTTAGCAATGCCAGCTCATTTTTGTACGAAGAATAGGAATGCCTGAAGGACTAAACATCTTAGAGAATTTCGTTTTTTTTCTTTCCTTACGTTTTCAACAAATGCCTTTAAGAAGTTCCACCCCATAAATGTCAGTCAGCACACTCGTACAACTTCCCTGTCATAAAATTCTGTTCGTTTTTCATTAACGCCAGATTAAATTACTACAAGAGTCTCAAATTCTCTGCTTGTGTCAACCAAAAAACAGAAATTCATCACTACAATAAGACGGGTTGTTTTGTTCTTCTTCAAGAAGTTCATTTTGAATAAATATTTATTTTTAAAATTTTCCCTTTGGTTTTTACAATTTCACTATTTGCTTGTGCCTGGTGAAAACGACTGCAATTTCCAGAGTCACAAAAACATTTTAAGGTTATGGGAGAATTTTAGGGAAAATTTTTTGTAAGACAACTGCAACAACCAATTGTGACATCTGCCAAAGTGCATTGCATATCCAAACAATGGTGTTACTTACTGCTGTCAATAGCCCGCTTTCAAGAAGGCCCTTTAAGAATTGAACAACTTCTAAAAAGGCTAAATACTTTGCCAAACTTAAGTTAATTGTGGTGGTCGTTGCCACAGGAGTACGTGTTTATTTTCTAGAAACATTTCATCTTAAATTAGTTAGGAATAGTTTGGTTCATTAAATGTGGGTACCTGATATAGAAATTTTTAGCGTTTTTGCAAATTTTCATTTAAAAAGTTTTTTTTAGTTTAAAATAACTTTTCTAATTTTTGCTTATTTTATTTTTGTTTCTTTTCAGGTAAGTTGCCAATATTTTTTAACCATTTGTTGTTGACAAATAACAGGTAAAATTTATTTAAATTATCTCGGACAATATGCAGGAGTTGTGCTATATATTGTAGCACATCTGTTTTGTTGCAGTTTATTTAGATTATATAGGATACACACTATAATCTTAACAAATTAAATATCATTTCGAATACAGTGATCCAATAAAAGTCTACATACAATGGCTTTAAATACATAATTAATAAAATTTTTGAAACAAAGTTGTTTGTTTCTCGGAAATGTTTGGTAATTCGCTGATAGTAACGACGAGCAGAAGTTTATGTAATGCTGTAGGAGGTTTTCATCGCTTAAACAACGCATCAAACTCAGTTGCCATGGGAAAATATCTTGATATATTTGAGTGAATCGTCAATAACAGCAAAAATGAAAATATTTAATCAGTTGCTTCGTTACGATCAATTAGGGAACAAACAGGCCCATTAAATGCGCATAGATCGACCGCAACACTTTTTACATTTGGCAGTTTGTTTTGTAAACCGGACAATTGATGCCAGTTTATTTTCAGCTTAATAAAGGCTTAACATCGTCATTATGGTCGTGACACAAATATGGAATGAAACCAACTAAAGCCTCTTCTTTCATCAAAAGTGATCGTAAAGCCTTCGATGAATTGTTTGCTTCTTAGAGCGTTATAAAGGGAATGCAATGAATACTTTCTGTCTCAGCTCTGAAACTTTTCTGGCAATAATCAAAGAAAATGCAAAGTCACACTTGTCCATGGTACTTTATTGATTGGAGGATATTGGAAACATTTTGTTTCAACAGGACGGCGCTACGTGCCACACAGCCAAAGCTACACTCGATGTTTTGCGCCCTGTTTTTGAAGATCGCATTATCAGCCGCAGAGCTGATGTCGTTTGGCCACCTCGGAGCTGCGATTTGACACCGTTGGACTATTATTTGTGCTGTGCCGTCAAGGATAAGTGTTACGCCGACAAGCCAGAGACAATTGACGCTTTAAAGGACAATATTCGTGAAGCCATTGGTGAAATACAGCTGCACACAATCGATAATGTGCTTAAAAATTGGACCGATCGTGTAGGCTACTGCATGGCCAGCCGAGGCAGCCATTTGAATGAAATTATTTTCCATTATTAACCGGAAGGATTGTACTTTCAAATAAAAAAAGAAATTTGAGAAAATATTCAGTAGTTTTTTTTTTAAAGCATTTAAAAAAAAAAAAGTTATTTGGCGGACCCTTTAGACTACAGCGGCTTCTATTCTATTCACTTTTATTTATTAATTTCACGTTTTTTTTGTTCCTTTCGAGTTTAAAAAAACGTTTCAATCTGTGATCGGAGGTGTTGCTATTTGAACAAGGCCTGCTTCTGTCTACTAAGGAGTCATTTTAATGGGTACCACCCTTAGGGGAATTTTAGTTGACTGAATATCATACATAGTGGTGTTCTAAGTTGGATATTTTAATAATAATCTCTTCTTCATCATTATTTGTTTTGAATGTTCTTTACAATACAAATTAAATTTGTTAAATCGATTATAATATGTTACCGATCTTCACCAAGATCCTTGTCTTACTATTAACTGATCGTATGTAAACTTTTAACAGCCACTGTTTACATATTAAATTAAATCAATAAAAATTAATCCTCACTCATATGACACTTCTTAACGGTTCTATTATTATTGTGCTTTACTCTGGGGCCATATGTATACTTAAAATTTTGTTTTACTTACTTTATAACACACGCTCAGTTTGAATATTTCATTACAAAAATATTCTTCTACAATATTTTATTGCTTTTCCCTAACAACTCTCTTTATTTTTAGGTTTAAAAGAGCACTTACCTTTAACCACTTCGCTCTCCTTATAAGTAGCAACAACAAAAACAAAAACTGTCTATATTTTATAGTTTAAAACGTAAATGAAATTATTTATGATAAACGCGTGCCTATTTTTAAGTACATATGTATATGTGTGTGAGTGTATATTTTAAATTAAAACATTGACTTTTAATGTATAAAATTATGTAAATTATGTGTGTATATGTAGCTAACTCTCAAGGTATAAAGAAAAACAAAATAATTTACAAGGAGTTGGGAGAATTAAGCATACTAAAGAAGTTGGGAAAATAAGAAATAGAGTATATGTATACATGTGTGTGTGTATATTTTTGGTACTTTATGGCTCATTAAAAGTTCAAAAGCTCTTCATCCCAGACCTTTATCTTTAGAGACTCTCACACATACTCTCACACACACTCTCACACACACTGTAGTTAATTTACATACATATATAAAACAGAGTTGGCATTACGATTTTTAAAATTGTACAAATTAGCTTCTGAAATTGTACTGTTTTTTAACTATGAACGTGTAATAAAAATCCTAAAAAAAACCTTTGCAGATATTGAAAACAAATTTTTTTTTTTATTTTTTTTTTTAAAGGAAATACAATTTTCTAATAAATTTTAATTTAATTTCCTCTTATGCCAAGTTGTTGTTATTTTAACAAACTCTTGTAATAACAAGTTATTTAATATTTTATTGTTTTTGTTTTTTTCATTTTTTTCGTTTGTTTATAAATTATCATTGAATAACACGCAATATTGCATTTTCATTGATAATTTCATGTTCTCCTCCATGTTGAGTAGTTAATATGTAAAAAGGTTTTCATTTTCTCTTTTAAACGCTTTTCTCGTTTTTACTTCGAAACTATCGTATTAAAAACGCTTTTCTCGTTTTAGTTTTATTTAATATTTTTTTTTTTCTTATAAGCAACCATTTTTACGCTACTTGTAACTTAAGAATATTTATAATAAAACATGACGTATTTTTTCCATTTTAATGGTAGGAAAACGGAAAGATTTCATTTAAGCTATTTGATATCAAAGTTATCAGTAAAATGTACGACGGTACTTTTTTTTTATGAAACCAGCACTCAGGGGATGGCCCCTACTCATGCAGTGCATTGTGCAGGTTTTTTAGGAAAGGTGGAAAGGGGGAAGATGCGAACGGCAAGGAAACGAGTTGCTGCTAGGTGACTATAAAATGGCCAGTGCTATACCTTCACCATTAGACAGTCTACAGGCAATCGTTCCCAAGAAGCCCGCAGTTTCTCACACCACTTATGTTGTGTGTGTTAATTTTATACATAAGTGGCGGGACCTACAGTTTAAAGTCGACTCCGAACGACAGATTTTTTGAGAAACTGAGAAGAAATCGCCGAAAAAATACTTTTTGTATTTTTTTATTTTTTGATGTCTGGCCTGGGACACTGATACATTTTTTTTTGTTTGAAATCGGTTTTCCTCTGCATGTTAAAAGGAAAAGAAAAAAACAAAATACTTTTAATTATTTTTTTGGCACTTTCATTAAGGTCTTGAAATCTATTCCATTTCTTTAATGAATACAAAGCTGTCGTAACACATCTCACTTCTCTTTTTTACAATTTCTTAGCTTTGTTTCGGTTTCATTAATCAAGTTTTCAAGCTGTCCTAAACCCTTAGATCGTAGATTAACTTTAATCGTTGCGTAGAAACAAAGACGTTTGCGAACTTGCTGTTGATGTTATCTCTTCTCTGGTGTTGTTGGAGGTCTGTGTCGTTCGAGTTAAGTTATTTGAAGAGGAACGAATCTTTCCTTTTCGCCTTTTTCGTGGTTTAATCACTACACCTAGACCACTTTTAATATAAAATCCAATATTCGTAATCCATAACTGGTAATATTTCAGAAATAAGTGGTAAGGTATTCAATAACTCCGGCTAATAGTGCCGTCTAAAGTCGCCATAGTCTAGTAGGTAGTGTGTTGGCTTATTAGACGTAAAAGCCAGGGTTCGAGCACCAGGCCAGACATCAAAACAAAATACAAAAAGTATTTCTTCGGCGATTTCCTCTCAGCAGATTTCTGGCAAAAACTCTGAGAGTAAATAAAATTGCTTTGAAAAGTTTCTCAAAAAATCTGTCGTTCGGAGTCGACTTTGAACTGTAGGTCCCGCCACTTATGTATAAAATTAACACACACAACATAAGTGGTGTGAGAAACTAGGTCAATAATCCTGACTGAAGGGTTGTAATGACCAATTATGTATGTATGTAATAGTGCCGTATCATGTCTATTATCTCTCTGGGCTACAAAAGATCGACCATTGTGTTGACGATGTTCCGCAGTTTTGTTGGCAGTTAAAGTTGTTGAGTTTATCATTTTGAGTTTTTTGAAACCGGCTAATCTACTTCTAGTGTTTTCCAAACGCGGATCCGGTGTCGGATCAGAAATATCATAATCCGTTGCATTTAAGGCATGCAAGGTCGTTTTTTTATGGCTTATACTGCCGTCTGAATTACAAAATTTCAGGTGGGTAATCGGTATAGGGTTAGGAAGCCACAGATCTTTAGAGACCACGTATTTATCCGTAATATTCAAAATATTCGCCCGCTGTTGAGTGAGAAGTCGTCCCTAGAGTGAGCTATATATTAAGCTTAAGCAATTAATGTTTGATAATGATTCATTCGCCGAAGTCACGTAGTTCAAACCCCAGTACAGAGGTTTCTTCGGCGACTTCTTCTTTAACTCTGAGATTAAAATTGTCATGAAAAGTTTCTCAGTAAAAATCGTAGTCAACTTTCCGTCACTCATGGATAAAATTAACACACACAACATGGTCAGTGTGAGAAGCTAGGTTGTAATCTTAACTTAAAGCTTTAAGTAGAAAATAATTCCTTCACTTAATTTCCTTTAAAAAGATGACTCCTGAAGATTACTTAGATTTTTTCAATCAAAATCTGTTACGTGAAATTTTTAAAAGACAAAACTTTCATTTTTTTTTTCAGAGAGATCCCTTCAAAATCTTGAGCTATTTTCTTCAGTTTTATAGATTTTCCCATACTCGTTATTAGTTTCGATATTCTTAAAAATGGTTTTTATTTTTAATTTTTTTATGATTGTTGTTGTTGTTGTTGCAATATTTTTAGTTGAGGTTAAGAACCCCATTAGGGGCCACCCTCGCTTTTAAAGCATTTTATAATTTTTAGTTCCGTACAGCAGCGCTCTATTGTTGCGTTTCTTAATTATAATCATTGAAGCATAGACACGCTTATGCTTTAATCACATTAAACGAAAGAAAGTAAACCAAACATGATGTGTACAGGCTGGGAAGCTGGCTGTGATGATCATAATTCCCTTAAATTCCCTTAAATGAAAAGCAAGAAATAAATTATTGGATAATTTTGTTGGAGTCTGCTGTTGCATTCAACACACCCTCACCACCACCTTTCCGAAATCTCCAAATCCAAATGGTAGCATCAGAGCTATAAATAAATGTGGAAACTATTGAAAGTATTTTTAACAAATCGAGGAAATATACACACACACATGGATTTTCTATTCTATTTTCAAACCGTAGAAACTATTAAAAAGGGAACATTAAAAATAATAAATGACAACATGGCAACACAAACACAGATTTCCCGTTGTCGAAAATGTTTGTTGTTGTTGCTTTCGTTTGTTTATATTATAAACTTTATAATCAAACGGGAAAGTATTTGGGACAGAGCGAAAAAGATGATTTCTTTCTCTCTTTTCTTTCGTTGTAGGTTACATCTCTTAGCATCCGTTATTTAATGCTCTTATTTATTGCTTAGTTGTTGTTGTTCTCTTTAAAATTTTTTTCCTTGAGATAATAAAATATCACTTCCTTTTTCTTATTTTCTTGTGTTGCATATGAGCCTGAGCATGTGTGTGTGTGTGTGTGAATGTGCCTTACATCATTATTACTGTCACCTTGCATTATGTTTTCTCGCTTTTCTTATGAATATTTTAAATTAAAAACAAAAAAAAAAACAATTTTTCATCTTATATTTATTTCTGTCATCAGTTTTTGTTTGTGTGTGTATATGTTTTTTCTCACTCCGTTTTCTGTTTCTCACTTATTTAGGGCATCATTAATGACCAGTGACAGCGACTATATTTCTCTCAATGTTACCATTTGAAGTCATACTTTCTTGTTTTTTTTTTTTGTTTACAAAACGAATTCAATGTCTTGCATAGAATTTATTTGTAGGCAGTGTGGAAAAGATGGTGAGGCCATAAGAAAGTTGGAAAGGAAAATGTGACAATGTGCTATACAAAGAAATTTGACTGCCTCAAGAGCATCTCAAAGTATGACAAAAGTTCTTGAAATTTGTCAACAAAATTATGGTTTCTTCATGGTAAAGAATCGAATTTTGTAAATATTTTTTCCTGTTAGATTGCCTTACAAATGTAGCGCCTTTGATGGCGATAACCTTGGTTATGATATACTGTAGACCTGTGTTTAAAGACCTACTCATGGAAACTTGCCACTTAGTACGCCATACTGGATATGTTTGCAGTACAAAGTAGTTGTACTGCAGACTTTTAAAGCTGTCTTACAACAACATTTTGAAGAATAATACTCAATATTTTTACTTTAGATAGATCCAAAACTGCTTAAGCAATTAATCTCATTAGGGTTACATCCAGGGAAGCACTATGTTAACTTGAAAGAAATCGGCAGCTGTACATAGTAAAGTCTATTGAAATTGCATTGTAAAATAGGTTTTCACGAGTTTCAGTATAAGCAAGGCTTTTGGGTGAGTAGCTCAAGATCACGTTCCTTGCGTTCCCTGTCGATAACGCAAAAATCGGACTTCTTTGTGCAAACAGTTTTCATCAAATGGTTGATAACAGTTTGACAATGTATGCCCATTTGCCTAGCAACGGCTTCGCTACTTACTATATGCCGATTTTTCTCAATGTTTTCCATGATTTCATTCATTTTCATAGTGATTCCCTAATCGGAGTGGCTAAATTTCCAGATGGGAGATGTGAAGCTGTACGTTTCGTGTACTTATAAGCATACAAGAGTGCTTCCACCTTTTCTCCTTGACTACTTATTCGATGCATAAACTAAATATAGTAGTTTTGCCTAATGCTACTGTCAAATACCTCAGCGGCTGGGAAGCACTCCCGAAGTCACCTTTCTGAATAACAAATTGCCTGCCGATTATTTAGCTTTTCAATGATGCCACTATGCTTCGAGTAGGCCCTCATGTTAAACCTTATTAAAAGCCTAATAAATGTCAGTAAATAGTAGATAATAGGAGGTCTAGTAGATAATAGGGTAGGTAGTGTGTTGGCCGCAGTTCAATCTCAGCTCAAACCTCTCGAGCAAAACGAAAATGATATGAAAAAATATTTCAGTTGTCGACTTCCTCCCAACAGTCTTCTGGCAAAAAATTTTGGAGTAAAATAAAAAAAACTGTCATGAATAGGTTCTTAAAATGTTTGGTTCGATGACGACATTAAATTGTAGGTCCCGCCAACATGAGTGGTGTGAGAAGCTAGATTGTAATCCTGACTAAACGATTATAATTATCTGTATAGTAAGGAAGCAAGTAAATAGAGAGGACACTATTTCTATTCATTGAAAACTTTTCTAATTGTTAGTAATAATCAGTGGATAATCGTCGTAGTCTAGTGAGTAATGTGTGGCTTATTAGACTTTTGATCAGGAGTTCAAATTTTCTGACATCTTGAAGAAATTATTTCTTTTGGCGATACTTTCACAGCAGGCTTCTGGCAAAATCTATGGGATTAGAGTAATCTAATTGCTTAGAAAAGGTTACTGCACTCTTTTGTCTAGATTCGGCATAAAATTATTGGGCAATTCACACAAGCCGTTGTATCGTTGTATTGAGTGTATTGTTAGACGATTATACAACAGTGTATGATTGTTGTTGATAATTTTCATCTAAAAATCCGACAAACTTATACACATTTTTTTCATATGTTTTTTAAAAATTGTTTTGGTTTCGTGCTATCAAATTGTTTGAATGCCAAAAAAATACATTTGAAATACGAAATACACAATGCAGCATAGCATAGAGCGTTCACAAACAACCAAGTGTATTTAATACAACATACACGATACAAAGTCGTGTGAATTGCCCATATATGTTTCAGCACTCTTGGATAGAATTAAAATACACTACATGGGTGGTGTGAGAAGCCAGACCATATTGGTTAACCAAAATATGTTTCTGTTATTCCATTCCATTTTTTTTTATTTATTTAATAGTTTTCATATTTTTAATTTATTCGAAAGAAATCTTTTTCTTTAATGTGAATAACAGACCACAACATTATTTCCTTTTTCAATCCCCCCTTTTATTATTAAATAAACTCATGCCATTTATTTTTTTATTAACAAAACTTTATCCATTATTCGTTTGTTGTTGTTGTTGTTGTTCGTTTTCTATTAAACCAATTTTAATATATTTTTTGTTTTGTTTCGTTACATTAAAAAAAGAAAGAAAAAAATAATGAATAAATAAATATTTTATTATTATTATTACAATTATTTATTTTCTATTGTTGTTGTTGTTGTTTATTTTTATGACAATCTGTTTTTTGTTTTTTATCTTTTACGGCATAAAATTATATGAAAGAAATTAAAAAAGAAATGGAAAAAAAAATTAGTTTTTAACCCTTCAAACAATAATTCATTACTTCTGGCCATATTGTGTTGTGTGGTTTCTTTCAACAATTCTTTGCTTCTTTTAATCATTTTTTTTTTACATTACAAGTATGAATTTTTTGGTTTTTAGTTTTTATTTCATAATAATTGTTTATTCTAGAAACGCAAAAAATAAATTAAATTTTTATTGTTTATTCCGAATTGCCAATAAATATGTCTGTTTGTCTCGCTGTTAGTGTCTCTCTGCTTGCCTCTACATTAAATTCATTTGTGGGTCTTTTCAAACGAAAATTTTAATAATTTTTCAATTGATTTTTTTCTTCTTTGTACTCCCTTCCTTTTATTCTCTTTGAAACAAACACGCAATTTTAATAAATATATATGAGGGGGTAGTATAAAAAGTAGATGCGATTGTTTTTGAAGTTTAATGAAGTACTTGTTTGTCTTTTTGCCATTTTTCTCTACAGCACTCTACTGTGGAGTTGGAAAGCTTGACCAAATGAATTTGTTTTGCCATCGCCATAATATCAGGATTGAGCTTCAAAACTATTAAATTTTCCATTGACCACTGCTTTGTTACTGTTGAACACATCTACTCGCTTCTTTGCTGCTACGATGAAACTCTCAGAATCTGTGTTTAAGATTAGAATTGATCACTGCCGTGCTGTAGTCTATAATGCTTGATTCCCTTACCATAACATGAAAGGCTCAACATACTTATTTCCTTAACTGGTCATTACAATACTTTAGTCAAAATTACAACTTAGCTTCTCACCACCATCCATGTTGAATGTGTTGATTTTATCCATGAGTGGCGTGCTCTACAGTTTAAAGTCAACTCCGAACAACAGATTTTTGAGTAACTTTTCATGGCAATTTTATTTACTCTCAGAGATTTTGCAAGAAGTCTGCTGAGAGGAAAGTCGCTGAAAAAATTCTTTCATATTTAAGTGTTGTTTGAAATGTTTGAGCTGGGGTTTGAACCACGAGTTTGAGTTTAATAAGCCAACATACTACCTACTATACTGCGGCGACCTTCAGAACACTCAACATAATCTATTTATCTTCAACCTCGGCATTCAAATCGTTTGTGAAGGAACATCTGTAATGTCTAATAATTAAAAAGTCAGTTTATAATAATTTTTATTAGAATACATCATTTTTAACGTTTAATGTTCTTAAAATTAGCTTCAAAAATATTCTATTTTTTCCAACGGAGTGCTCTGAATTGAAAATTAAGTTATTGGAAGAGGGAAAGAGAGAACAGTGTGCCGCAAATTAGTGTTAAATTATTTATTTCCTGAGAACCTTTGACATCATCTTTTGTTTTACCAAGCACAACAGATCACAAGATCAGATGCTAAGCGAGCTCACTGCTTGATAACTGGCAGATTAGCACCCTATTTACTAGGCTCTCTGGGCACCCAAATTCGACAAAATGTTTTATTTTACTTGAATATCAGTCAATTAAATTGCTTTGCGTTAATTCTTTATGCTTTTTTGAGCAACCAGTCTGTTTAATGTCCTCCATTAATTTCTTCAGATGCAGATTTTCAGTGCCTACACATTTTAAAATCAATGGAACTTTTTAACCGTGACTTGAAAATCTCCTTACAACAAATATATCTCAATACTACTTACTTGGTGCAAAAAAAAAAAAAAGAAAAACAGGGATACTTTTTATATGACCCAATACAGAATTTTTAATTATTTAAGCATTGATCTTGACCGTCGAGTAATCAATTTTTTTCCTTAGAAATATTTCTGTTGTTGGATGAAAATGATTTTTATTTTTTTTTTTGTAAATTTGTTGCCTTTTATTTTTAATTTGTTTAATTTTATTAGTTCTTAAATAATAAATAATTGATTTTTTCGTAAACATTCGTTTGATTTAATTTATTTGAAATTTAAAATGTAGTCTACGCAGACCAGAGACCAGCGATCGTTGTAAAGCGATTGATTCCACTGTCGATAAAGTTTGCAGTATTAAAGCTTTGTACTAAAACTCAATAACCCAATTATATGAATTCTTTCTGAGCGTGTTAATTTGGCAGGACGACAAGGGCTTTGTTATAACCGCTGTTACTCAACATTGTACAAGATTTGCTTTGGAAAGAGAATCACATTTGGTATGGATTGCGGACTAGATGATCTGGAGTACTGCCATGACGTATTGTCCGATTTGTATAAAATTCTGCCGGCCGATATTTAGGGCACATTGTGATCAGCAAAAGTAGAATAATCATTAGGTTAGGTTAGAGGACGTGTACTTGTCGACTGAGACAAGTACAGTACCCGGAGGTCGAATTGACCCATTGTACAACGTCCTCAAATATAGGAAAAAGGAGAGAAAGTAGGAAAGGGAGAATGGGAAGCGAAGGAATTACACAGACCAAAAACAAAACAAAAAGGGAGAACGCAACTACACTGATAAAGCCCTAGCACTTCTCAACCATCTCAAGCCACTAATGAATCTGTGAAGAGCCTTGATGTCGGCTCTCGACACAGAATAATCATTAATACTGGCATCTCTTCGAAGCTTATAGCCAACCTGGGGCAATCTGCTCTGTTTATTACTATCTCAGGAACAGAGATCAGCAATGAATCGTTTTCCGCTACTCATAAGCACTCATGCAATTTTGAGTATGAGTGAATCAACAGAATTGAAATTCAACTACTCTGATTCATTCGTACTCGCTACAGCATTGATTTATAAGTATAGGTTACAATGAGTATGAGTACAACGTTGACATCAAACTCACAACATTCGAAATGTGTTTGATTCATACGCCTACTCATTCTGATTCATAAATTTAGAAAAATACTTATAATACTTATAAGTGATTCGAGTGGCTCGAATCATTCATCAAAATTTACAGCCTTTGTTATTGTTGCATATACAAACAAAGAGGAAAGGAAAGACAAAGACAACAAGCAAAGCATACACACAATCTTCTTGTGAGTATAGGAGTGTTCGTACGCGAATCATACTTATTTTGTGCTTCGTGTAAATGTTAAGTAGAGACGAGTCGAAGTCAATAACATCATGCGTATTGTTAAGTATGAATACGACGAGTACTTCCAACTTTGAGTATGAGTAGTATGAGTATCATATTAAAATAAGTATGAATGCGTATAAGTGTCAGAAATAATAAGTATGACTCGAATCTACTCATCGTTTTGAATACTCGTTGCTGATCTCTGCTCAGGAACATAACATTCAAAATCGAAGGCTTTACGAAGCGTTAAAAAGTTCGTCCTACAATTATGCGCCGATTTTACTCCTCAATATAGCTTCAGAAAGTATTCTATCCAGCATAAGTGTATCGCAGTAGTCGCAGTCGTCGCCGTCGTCTAATAGGTAGTGTGGTGGCTTATTAGACGTCAGGCCACGGTTTAAACCCGAGCCAGACATAACGATTAAAACGAAATGTGAAAAAATATTTCTTCGGCGACTTCCCATCAGCAGATTTCTGGCAAAAACTCTGAGAGTAAATAAAAATTGCCATGAAAAGTTTCTCAAAAAAATCTGTCGTTCGGAGTCGACTTTAAACTGTAGGTCCCACCACTTATGGATAAAATTAACACAGACAATATAAGTGGTGTGAGAAACTAGATCGTAATCGTGACTGAAGGTATAAAGTGACCTCAGGACGATATAACTTCTCAAGAGAACAGAAGACAAAGAAGATCTGTCTACATTTTATAGCCAACGCTTGGCACCTAGCTAATGTAATTGCTTTAAGGCATTTTATCGACTAGAATATCTGCTTTTAAGTTTTCAAAGATATGTGTATTCTCTGTAATGAATAATCTCTTGGATTGTAAATTTCTGATTGAAAATTTGTATCATTGCTCCAGCTGTCTGAGCTTTCAAGAGTCCTTTATTCACTGCATGACAAGGGCAGAGTGTATTAATAAGTAAGCTTTTGGTGCTCTGTTGTTAGGAATCAAACATTAATGTGTGGAAACAAATTTTCGGTTCTACTCTATATTTTTCTCTGCATCCATTGTACAAATTCTAACAGTTAGGAATTTATTTCAACATCTGAAAGGAGTCTTTGCCTTCTTGAAGAAAAACAAAAAATATTTAACTTAACGATGAAACGGACACAATCATTTTTACAAAAACATGCACATCCAACCAGCCAGCCATCCATCCAATGTGCCTTCATCTGTAATCTACAAGATCGATTTACGTTTCAGATTTACATAAAATCCTATTTTAAGAATCATAAATCATATGTTTTCCTCAAGGTAAACCATGTTAGACGACGACGCTAACGATGACGTTACGATAACGATGATGATGATGATGCTGATGACGATTACGATGATTGTGTAAAAACAACCAGGAAACATGGACCTCATCATTGTAATCAACGTTTGTTATATTCTCGTTAAATGCACACATACGCACACATACTAAGACAAAATTCTTTTAGAAATTCAAAGAAAAAGAAAAAAAAAACTGCACCAACACCACCATCCAATACGTATGTACATACGAATGGATGGATGTACGTGCATAATTAATGATTTATGACTCTCAACTTAAACTTACTTGTTCTTTTAGAAGAATAATACACAGATGCCATGCATTTTCACAGTATGAAAATCCAATGAGGGCGCGGGGAGGAGTAAAAAAAATATTTTCCAAAATTTCAAACACTTTAAAGACTTCTTTTTTTTGTTATTTCAAGTATTTTTCTGTTTTTCTGTCAAACATCCGAAAAAACGAAAAAGAAATAAAAACTGAAAAAGTAATTTTAAGGTGTAACGGTGGTTTTTTTTTGCATATTTTTAATTTATGGTTTTCAAATAAAATCCGCACACATACATACGCAATGACTTGGAAGTGAAAATGTGCGTTTGTAAGGCGCCATATGCTCTATTGCCACTGTCCGCTCTTGGCTTGGCGTTCCGATTGCAGCAATTTTAGAAAAAATGGATTTACAATGGCTTGTTGTTATTGGATGGGTGCATTGCAGCATATGTTTGCAATTTTTTTTTTTCTTCTTCCTCGAAATAAATTTCAGAAAAGGGGGAAAGAAAGAAGAACTGGGAAAATACAGAGTTTCTCAATTTGCTTAAATTCGGTTTGATTTAAAAGTCAATAAATATGGAATAAAATTAAAAATAAAATGTGATCGCCATAATCTAGTAGGTCATTTATATTCGATTTGTCAACTTCTAGAATCTTACTATGTATGTCTCGCGGTGTTTCTATGCAGTTTTGTTATTGTAATTTGATATCTTTGTTGTTTTGTTACTGGTTACTTTTGCTAGACGTTTTTCTAGAATAAACACTTAGTATTGATGCTTCCTTCGTAACAATATTATCAGAGATTGCCCAATTAAAGGAGCTGCTGGTGCAAGGTGACCCGGCAGTTGATATGCATTTGTGCATTGGTAGTAAAAAATTAAGTTGATATACTTCAAGACATTTTGGGAATCTCTGCACATAAAACCTATTATTATAGGCATTAAATCTTCATATAGTTTTACCGCGTATTCTTCACACACTTATGGGGCCCATAAAATAACCAACTCAAGCATTCAAGTCAACAATCTTGTTGACAGCCTTTTGCTGTTCCATATTTTCTGTAAAGGTTTTTTCTCTTTACTTTTTTCTTTTCTTTCTATCATTTTTTTTCTTTATTAATTTCTACACAGATTTATAATACAAACAACCATTGATAAGGCGTGGAAAGAAGCCATCATTTAGCATTTAAGAGTTTAGGGTTCGGTTGTGATTTGAAAGCAATAAATTTATGATTTTTTTTCTTTTCTTTTCTAATTTCCTAATTTATAAGACTTCCTAAAAAAAGGGAAAACAAAAAAACATTAAATAGAAGTAGTATTTGCACGATTTTTATGAATTAAATACTTGCCTGCATGTAATTGTTTTATAATGTTAGCGTTATTCTTGATTTCACCACAAAAATTTTGAACTCTCATATGCCTATAAGTTCATCAAATGCCTCAGCATTCATGCTCTTCATACAATTCCTGAAGCCTAGAGAAAAAGAAAACAACATCAAGTTCAAGTTTTGTTGGTACATACATACATACATTGGTCATAGCATCCCTCCAGTCATGACAACAACCTAGGTTCTCACACCACCACCTAAACTGTGTGTGTTACATTTAAACGGGAGTGGCGAGACCTACAGTGTCAAGTCAACTCCGAAAGACAGATTTTTGAGAAACTTTTCATGGTAATTTTTAAGAATTTTTGCTAGAAATCTGCTGAGGGGAAGTTGCTGCTGAAATAATTTTTCATATTTCGTTTTCTTGGAAATGTCTGACTTGGAATTTGAACGGTGGCCTGAAGTCTAATAAGCCAACACACTAGCTACTAGACTACGTCCACTTCAACGACTTTTTGGTAACCTTATTGATATTTCGGTATAGCCATAGGTCCTCAAATGTATTTTGGTAGTAAGCTTTATGTCTCCGGTTAATCATTTACGCTCTATGCGAGCCGCCTCTCAATTTATCGACCTTATAGGGCCTTTTCCAATTTCCTAGTTGACTTTCCCATAAGCAATGAATTTCTACGATAATGCATGGAATGAATAGAGGTATTTCGTGAGAGTGAAGTAATCCCATGAATTGAGTTTTGAGATTACTCCATTTGGTAATGATTTTATCATTGACTTTCTCTATCTGGAACAATGCTTATGTTATTTAAGTAGAGGAGCAATAAAAACGCAAAAAGGGATCTGGACCTAGTGAACCCTTCAAACATTTGAGATGTAAAACTATCGTTATTCTAATGAAGGTGAGGAAATCAAAAAGTTAACTTACCTAATTACACACCTCGTATGGGCAGCAGGTAAACAAATACAGCAACAATAAATTTTTATAAAATAACTTGCAAGTGATAGATTTTAACATCACAGCAAATGTACTCATTATGAATGAAATTTTCACTTTTTTGTAAAATTTTTTGTGTTAACTTTTTGAATTTTTCCCTACGGCCCCTATAGAGAACTACCATTGACAGTCTGCTAAAGCTGAACGAGAAATCTGATCTCATATTTATTTCATGATTGGCTTAATTAACAACAGCAATCTTCTTGTAAATGAATTCTATTTTTATTTACTTTGCTTAAGAATAAACTCCCGGAGTGTGTTAATTAAATTAAAACATCCGTTTGACATAATTTATGACCCAAAAAAAGTTGTCTTTTTGTTTCGGTTTGATGAAAATCTTATGAACTGACTTGTTGACTTATGCTGCAGTAAGTTTCACAAAGGAAATGTTAATTATTATGAAAAATATTCAAAAATATTGTAAGTTTTCGAACATAAATTGTTGTTTTCCTTATATAGGGTGATTTTGTAGGAGCTATAGAACTTAAAATGACAATACAAGACATATGTATTGTTGTCACGATATTATTTTTTACCATAACCTGGTAGATACTTTCATGGTAATTATTTTTGAAGAATGATTTCGAGTCTATGTACGTCCGCCGCGATCATGACTTACTTGTCAATATAATTTGACATTCTCCGCAGTCAAATTATAGTTATGGTATCGATAGTTCTCAAGTAGTTAAAATTTTACTCGATATTTTAATAAATTCCTTTATAAACTTGTTTTCATTTTGACAATCCTAATCGCCACATTCTGCGTCTCGAAAAATTTAATTATCCAGTACCTTTCCTAAGGCCAATGAGTTCATAAAAAATAAGTGATTTTGTAATACTAAGCAAAAGCCCTTTAGATTTCTACAAGCCAATGCCAAATGTCTGCTAGGGCCCTTAGCACCCTTGGCTGTCAAATATTTAACAATTCCCAGCATATTTAGTGTGAAACCTATGCATTTCACCCTTCCTTTGGTCAGTAAAACGAACTGATTATTCACAGATTTTTTTTTGGACCACACTATGGATGTCTACACAACCACACTGGCTCACTTTGCCAACGCTTCATCGTTTTCGTCATCAACATCATCACCCACCATATAAATTGAATGGCATGGAATGGAATTTTTCCTTGAATTCAAGTGTCTTTTTCTGCTTTTTATTCAATGTCCTTTTGGCAGAGGGTCCTTATTATTCTTTTCTTGCAAGAGTGCCTGATACATGAGTTTTGAACATAGTTTTGCTGACTAAAGTTTTTCTCAAGTGTCATGCTTTTGTTGTTATAACGGCTATTGTTATTGTTGTCAACTTTTTGATTTTGATTTCAATGACAGGCCCACAAACAGTGTGAATTCAAAAAAAAAAAAAAAGGAAAGAAAAAATTATTTCAAGTTGAAAATGATAGAAAAACAATGACACTTTATTATTACAACAACAGCAATAGCAACAACTATAACCATATTAACTATAGAAGAAGCATATATTATAAATCGATTTCATATAATCGAACGTACTTGTAAATCTCATACAATGGATGGATATGAGAGTTGATATCTGCCAGGAAAATAAAAAGTGTCAAGCGACAAGACTGTAATCGGCAATGTCTGCAATAAAATGATTTTTATGAGTACATTAGGAGACAAAAGTAGCGGAGACAAAACTAAAGGGAGTTTTGAAAGTTTTTTCCAAACACTAACTTTCTTTAAAATTCTTAAAGAAGTGCTTTAAACGGTAATTATTAAAAGAATTTCTTTCAGGTACTCCATAAATCGGTCAGTTTCTTATTTTCCAGAATTGTTAGTTTTCTTATGCTTTTTACGATTTCTTTAGCTTCCCACTAAACCTATAGGCTATCAATCCCTTGCAACCATGGATCATGTCTCTCACGAGCTCAGTCTATACTCCAGAGAACATGATGTACGGCCTCTAATGGTTCTAATGGCTCTAATGGCTTAAACGATGTTGATATCCTTTGGGATCCCCTTTTCTATCCGTGGTCATAATAATCCTTTAGTCAGAATTACGACTTAGCCTCTCACACCACCCACGTTGTGTATTTTAATTTTAGTCATGAGTTTAAAGTCACCTTCGAACAGCAAATTTTTGTGAAACTTCTCATGGCAATTTTATTTATTTTCTGAGTTTTTTCAGAAGACTACTGAGAGGAATTCGAAGAAGAAATATATTTCATATTTCGATCTGTTCGAGATGTCTGAGCTGGGGGTTGAACCACGAACTCTCGTCTAATAAGCCAATAAACTAACAATTTTATAGATAAGCGCATGAAAATCCAGTAAGATTTTCGTTGGTACCAACATATATCGAAGCAGGTGTTTTGTCTTCTAAAACAGGTTTAAACGGTTAGCTCTCACTAACTGTCAGCGTGTGAAAATTAGTGGCTGTAGGGTATTCAAATTTATTGATTCGTACAAGCACTTACGCTATGTTGCTTGAGTCCGACTGTTTGATCAATTACACTGTGCGACAGTGAAAATACACCCGAATAACTATATAGTCCACGTTGTTCAGTTAGTTGAGTAGAACTCAAAAATACTTTTTTTTTATATTTCTCGAACCCTGTAAACTTGTTTTATTTGACAAAAACTGTTTTTTTTTACATTACGCACAAATTTCTGGATTACTCAAACTTTTTTTACCCGATTTCCAAAATTTAAATGTTGTTGGAAAAGGGATAGACCTCTAAAATTTGATGAGGTAAACTTGGAAAATGCGTATTTTTTTCATATTTTTTCAAGTTTGTCCGTTCATAGTAGCAAACTTTACTTAAAAAATATGAAATAAGTCATGACATTCTAAAAGTGCATTATCTTTTGAAGAGATTGGCATTTTGTTTGATCAAATCGGACAAAAATTACCACAGTTATTATTTAAAGAATCTAACAGTCGAGTTGTATTTTTCATATATGTATATATTTTTTCAAATGAACTTTTAGTTCAAAAATTTTAAGAATTTTTGATTGACCTTGATTGTTTATCGAAAAATGTGTCAATTTCACGTTTGAGCGACCACCAAAAGTTGGCCAATGTTTGCGCAAAGAGAAGTAGTAATATTTGCAAAAAACACAAATATTAGCCGACTTCTGGAAGTCGTGCAAACGTGAAATTGACACATTTTGTGATAAACAATCAAGATCCATTAAAAATTCTGAAAATTTTTGAACTAAAAGTTCATTTGATGAGATGACATATATAAAAAATATAACACGACTGTTATACTATTTAAATAATAACTACGGTAATTTTTATCCAATTTTATCAAATGATGACTCAATATCTTCACAAGAGAACAGACATTAAGAATATTATCACTTATCCTATATTTTTTTTATTAAAGTTTGGCTGCTATGAATGGACAAACTTAAAAAAATATGAAAAAAATTGGAATTTTCCAAGTTATCTCATCAAATCTCATAGCATATTAAGTCGAATAATAGATATATGTATACCGTTTGAAAGCTCCATCTCTCCCCTTTCCAACAATATTTAAATTTTGGAAATCGGGTCAGAAATGTTTGAGTAATCCAGAAATTTGTGCGTAAAGTAAAAAAAAAACAGTTTTTGTCAAACAAAAAAAAGTTTGGAGGGTTCGCAAAATATAAAGAAAATATTTTTGAGATCTACGCAACAAAACTCACAACCTATCTCATTAGCCGGGTGTATTTAATTTTTTTTCTTATTTTGTAGCATAGTGTTATGAATTCACGCGATGTACATAAATATTTTTTTCCTTTTCAAATATTTGATTACTTTTCGCTTACACTGTAGCTATCTAGAAGATGCTACAAAAACAACAAAAATAATCTTAAAAGACAAGGCATGATGTTTATTTTTATTCTTTTATTAAACAAAAAATATACAAGAACAACAGAAACCACAACAATAAATATTTAATACAACAATATTTTATTATGGTTGACTAACAGACTGATAAACAGGATGACAGACAAACACAGCCAGATTGTCAGCCAAGCCAAGCCAAGTTAAGATAGAGAGTCTAGTCGAATTGAGGTTCGTCGGTCCACTCACAGTGCTATATCAGCAATAAAAAAACAATTCTGTTTTAAGATTGTGGCTTTAATTTTGTTATTGTTGTTGTAATTTTTGGTGCGTTCCTAATATAACCACTTCATGAGTTACTATTGTTGTTGTAATTATAATAGCATCTTAATATGTTATGAGTGTTGTTGTTGTTGTTGTTGTTGATGATGATGTTTTTTTGTATTCTTTGCTGTTGTTTTTAGCAATAAGAGATGTGTTGTGCAATAATAGCAAAATGCCATAAGTGGCATTATACAACAAATATAATAGTTTTTGTTGTTGTAGTTGCTGTTGTTGTTGTTGTTGTTGTCATTATTATATTTGCAGTTATTGTTGCATTTGTGCCTTTAAATGGCAAATGATGCTGCATCCCCAATGATGATTGTACAATACAATGATCAGAAGAAGAACCTCAACGATTGAGAATCTGTTAAAAGATTTAAAATGAAATGCTAAAACAACACCATATGATCGCCTGATAGCCTAGCCCATCGCTGTAAGCTAATTTGTGAAGGGGAGGTAAACGGCACGGCAGTGTTGGTACTTGATTGAAAATAGACAACAATTTACAGTTTCATTACATTGACATAGTAAAAGACACAGCAAAAGTTAAATGCAGCAGAGCTGTGATAAAATGTTTGTTTTGTAGAGGGATTAAAACATATTTATTCTTGTTTTAAAAACTTTTAAATCAAAATTAAATATTTGCTTGTGCCTTACATTGTTGTTTTCTGCTTTTGCTTGCAATCACTCATAACGACAATAAAACGTATTTCCATTTACGTAAGCACAAGTCTTTGGTATTTTTTGTTTATTTTTTTTTTTTTTTGTTTTTTTGTAAAGAAATACTAAAACAGTTTCATTCCATAAGTTCTGGATGTTTGCGAAGAAGACGAAAAAAAAAAGAAATAATTCTTAAGAAAGTTGCATTTGCGTTCTCTGGTTCAATGATCCATTTCATGCTGTCATACAATACACGCGTCAATGACATTTGGAAAACGAAAGATAGATTTGATGACATTTAATTAAAATTTAACAGAGGGATAGTAAATCTAATGAAGACGTCTGTTGAAACCCTATCAAAGAATCATTTTTTTTTCTTCTTCTTTTTCAATCATTTGATGCCTTAAGTTCATGTGGGTAAGTGTTCACAGAATATGTTGCCAAAATGACTAGAAACACTGTGTGCCAATAACAAAAAACAGTTCAATGCCATTCGAAGGTGGCCAATAAGTCCACAACTTTTTGAATTTCATTTTCTTAACTGAACAACTACACTTAATATTTTCATAAAACGTACCGCTGCCAAGTCTGTATTTAGACTTAAGAAGTCTATTTGGCTAATACATGATTGTATTGGTCACCATCCACAAAGAGCAAGTATATCTCGTACAAGCAAAGATACTATACAGAGAGATTATTCCTACAAGTGACAATTGCTTTGAGAATTCAGTCGGCTAGGACAACGTGACTTTAATCTATATCAGCGATTTAAGGACAATGGCAGGTACCAGATTCATCAGATACTCTGATGACTATGGCTTCTTGGTGGTCTCTCACAGAATTGTTGACGACTGAACCATTAAAAAATCGTTCAATAATTAATAAAATCATGAACTGAAGATCATTAATCTCTATGTGAACAGCCGTGCAGGAATTAGTAAGTACACGGCTGTCCCGTCGTGGCTGGATCGAGGTGTTAGGTTAGGTTAGTTTAGAGTGGTAGCTTTGAATATCACAAAGCTCACTTGAGCACGCATAGCGGGTGAACGCAGTCCCTGTACTAACCAAGTTCCACCAAAATCAAGGAAAAGGAAGAAGTTGGTCAGCGCAAGGGCTGCACAACAAAAGCACGACTACCCCGCACTGGAAAACCAGCCAGAAAGTTTGATGAAAGAAGCTATATCCTTGATGTCAATAGATGATAGCTCCGTTAAGCTGAATGGGGCGCCAAATAATCTATATCTACACCTAGCAAGAGACGGGCACTGACGAAGAAAGTGAACAACAGTCTCCTCTTCCTCAGCGGACCTGCAACCACGGCAGAAGATCGTTGAAAGGGAGCCTCATTATTTCCGCGTGTCTACCCATGACGCAATGACCTGTAAGCACGGCCACTGTAGTCGAGATGACATCACGACCGAGACCAGGTAATCGGTTGGTACGCCTTCTATCCATCTTGGACCAGGTGAGTCTAGCGGTGGAGCAGGACTCCTCATTGACTCAGGATAGGTTGGCGTACCGAAAGAACTTCCGCACAATGGTCAGCTTGTCCGAGGCAAGTGGCATACCCATTTCAACAGAAGAGGATTCCGGAAGGAGCGCACCAGCTCTGGCGAGCTCGTCGGCCCTACAGTTTCCCGGAATATCACTGTGCCCAGGGACCCACACCAGAGAGACACTAGTGAAGCGCCCCGAGGAAAGGTCGAGACAGCGGCGACATTCCCTAACGTGGATCAAGGTGTATTCTCAACTCTTCTCATTTCTAATACTATATTTACGGCAGTACGTCGAACTAATACGGATTGAAGACACAGGCGTATAGGAAGAAACGCCATTCTTACAAAAAATTCTCCATAAAGAGAACCACTATATCAAACTTTATAGATAAGGTAGATAACGGAATCCATGTCATCCGTTATTGTCTCTCAAATTTAATAGGATTTGTCAGCGGTACTAGATCGTTCTCTAAGGGGACCTCATGGAGTATACTTGACGCCAGATTAGAAAAGTGAATTATGAAAGAGTCCCAACGACCGAAACCGAGACCCAAACTAATCTAAGAGTATTGTTCAAAATAAATTAACTTGTCTGTATTGTGACCCAATTGAATTGCTTTGAATTATGAGAGTGTTAATTACCTCTACTCCAGGGTTTACCAAAAATTTTTTGGTTATGTATTAGTGAGTAAGAGAGAGAAAATAAATTGAGAGAATTGATTTATTTACAGCCATAGAAAAGTGTTTGTAATATACGTTATTTTGATTTTCATTTTATCAACTTACATATGTAAAGCTATCTATCTTTGGCTTAATAATTTTAGATAAATAAAAATAAAATAAAAAAATCCATTTTTTATTAAAAGATCGTAAAGGTATCCATCTTTGGCTTGAAAATTAGACCATGTTTTTAGATAAATAAAAATAAAAAATAATAAACCATTTTTTATTAATAGAGAAAAAGCAAGCATTCTAAAGCATTTAAAAAAAATTATACTATGCGACAAAATATATAAGGCATTGAATATTATCAAAAGCATCTTTTAACATACAATATTTTTTGAGTGTCATTCTGAAAAAAATGGTAAAGCATCCGCCGCACATGTATTCTTGTCGCAGTCTGATCGACAACTAAATCAAAAAACACAAGAATGCGTGTGAGTTCTCTCAGCACAATTGTGCTATGAAATGGTAATCGTTGCTCTACTCCCTCTAATATATACTTGAAAATATACTGCATTTTTCTTGAAATTTTTCAATAATTCACGGACCAGTAGGCACCTGAGCTGTCAAATGTGACACTGACACTAGTGATACATTCGTTAATATTTTAGTGTGACCACTTGCAAGACCCGTTATAAATATCCAAAAAAGCCTCAAATACACTCACACAGTGGAAGTGAAATTAAATTTGAATCACTTCCATTGCTGATGTCTCATTTGTTGTAGTAGGGATGACTGTTTCTAAACTGGAAACGGAAGTCAGCAAGGCACAAACACACCTAACGGTAGTTTTGAAAATATTTCATTTCATTTTAATTGTAGTTTAAGTACGAGTATCTTTATTATTTTGTATTGTATATTGTATTTTCGTTTTGTTGTCATTTGTCAGTGTTCAGTTTGTTATTGTTGTTGTGCGTGTGTGTCTCATAAATTTCATTGAAATTTTTAAAGTTTTCTTCTCAACATTGGTGCTGCTGTTTGTTGTTTGTTGCCTGCTGCCCATGTCTTATTTGAAATTTATCTTTGCGCATGTGCATGAATTTCAATTTTACTACACACAGTCCAAGTATGACTGTTTTTTTGGATATGTTTGTTTTGTTGTTGTAATTTGTAGTTTATAAATTGCAGTGATTGTAAGTGTGGCTGTCATTTTATAAGAGTTGATTTGGTGTAGGGATTTGTATACGATTTTGAACAGTGAGGGGATGAAAAATAGCATAGGAAGGAAGTTCAACAAGAAATTCATCTGTAAGTCACTTAAAACAACGCTAAGCGTTTGAAGCTTGATTAAACGATGAAAATTAATTAATTGATAAATATCAAACACGCGGTGGTGGAAATAGTGTGTTTGATTGAATCGACGAGTAATCATTGTCTCCTTCTTACTTATTTAATTGGTCATTACCACTCTTTAGTCAAGATTACAACCTAGCTTCTCACACCACCCATGTTGCGTGTGTTAATTTTATCCATGAGTGGCGTGACCTACAGTTTAAAGTCGATTACGCACATTAGATTTTTGAGAAACTTTTCATAGCAATTTTATTTACTCTCAGAGTTTTTTCCAGAAGACTTGTCGAAGAAATGTTTTTTAAATTTCGTTTTGTTACTGTCTAAGCTAGAGTTCGAACCACGACTTTGCCTCTAATAAGCGAACATACTAGCCGCCAGACATTGCCTCCTTCCACTAAATTCTTAATTCGGATCTTCACTATCTGAAATTATACCTTCCAAACGAACAGACGCATCCAATTTTGTCAAGTAATCCAATTTGATGTCAAAAAGTTTGATTAGGAAATGCTCTGGCATATAACTTACAGCCTAGAACTGGCAATTAAAAATTTTGTATTTGTAAACAATCAATCGCAAAGAAAGCTTGTTTTAATCTTTGTTTTTAAACAGGTAGTTCAATGATTGAAAAACAATTTTTATGCTACGCTTCATAATTTGTTATCTTAAACATTTTCCGTGCTAGGTTTTTAATTAATATTGTTATTTTACTTTAAATTTTTTTATTGTAGTTTTTTTTTTCTTAATTGGCTAGTAGCCAATATGTCTGTTTGGTATGGTATTGTCTCTCTGGCTGCTCTTATCCCTCTTTTATTTCGTTCATGTTTGTTAGTTGTGCGTATTTTATCCTCCACATTTTTATACTGGAATTGTATCTGTTTTCCTTCTCTATTGTGGTATGATTGCACAGTAACTCTCTCTCTCTCTCTCTCTTTTTGCCTGTAAATTAATTGTTTTTTTTTTTTTGTTTTTCTTTTTATTTTGCTGTTTTTGAAATCACTGATGTCCTGCTGTGCAGTTTTCCTTAAGTGTCATAATGGTGTTTTAACTTAATTAGTTGGTCACTATGGGGTTTTCACTTAAAAATCAACAAAATATTGCATATTGAAGGGCAAAGCAAAATGACCAACATTACGCTGTCTGTCTGTCTCTTGGTTTGTCCCTTCTATACCATCCATCCATCCATCATAATGTGCCCCTTCTGTTTTGATTTAAATTTTTATGTCAACAGTTTCCAACAACAAGAGTTTTACAATTTTTTTTTTGAAGGAAACAAGTGCATGAAAAGGAAATGATATTTTAATTTGATGTTTTTGAAAGTATGGACGAAAAAAATTCATGTTTTTTTTTTAATAAAATGAGTAAGACGCCACCACCACCATTTCGAATAAAGAAAAATTAAATTGTTTTTAATTTAACCGTGTTTTTGGTCTGTAGATTTTTAAATTGAATTTTATAACAAATAATAATTTATTTGATAAAAATTTAAAATCTTTTCTAAATGTCTGTTTGGGCTTTGAAATTGATCATTAGAAGTATTTAGGCGAGATTACGACCTAGCCTGTCACACCACACAGGTTTTAATGTTGTGTTAATTTTTTACATACGTGGCGGGATTTACAGTCTAAAGTCGACTCCTTTTAATCGAGATTACAACCTAGCCTGTCACACCGCATATGTCGTGTATGTTAATTTTATCCACGAGTGGCGAAATCTACAGTTTAAAGTCTACCCCGAACGAGAAACTTTTCGTTTTGTTTGAGATCTTTAAACTACGTCCTCCTCGCATCTTATAAGCCAACACACTACCTATTGGCTACGGCGACTGGATGCTATAGTTAAAACTGAACGGCGCTCCGTGCCCCACATGCCAAATTAGGTATTCAACACGAGCAATTGAGAAAGTGATGTGAATTGTAGTCGCCGTAGTCTAGCAGATAGTGTGTTGACTCATTAGACGTGAGGACACGATCCAAACGTGAGGACACGATCTCCAACAAAACGAAAAATGAGAAAATATTTCTTCGGCGATTTCCTCTCAGCAGGGTTTGAATTTCCTCTTGAGGGTTTGAATTCTGTGTCTAGAGCCGGCATCAAGGCTCTCCACAGATTTATTAGAGGCTTGAGATGGTTGAGAAGTGCTAGAGCTTCATCAGTGTAGTCGCGTTCTCCCTTTTTTGTTTTGTTTTTGGTCTGTGTAATTCCTACGCTTCCCATCCCCTATCCCCTCTGTTATCCTTCCTTTTAATTACGTTGTACAATGGGTAAATTCGACCTCCGGTTTCTGTACTTGTCCCGGTCGACAAGTACATGTCCTCTAACCTAACCTAACCTAATCCTCTCAGCAGATTTCCGGCAAAAACTCTGAGAGTAAATAAAAATTGCCATGAAAAAGTTTCTCAAAAATCAAAACACACGACATATGTATGTAAGTGGTGTGAGAAACTAGGTCGTAATCCTGACTGAAAGGTTGTAATGACCAATTAGGTATGTATGTATGTATTTATGTATGTGAATTGGATACCGAAATCGTACGATATGACCCCATTACACTGCTTCTTGTGGAGTTTTCTTTAGTCGTACGTGTTAGCGAATAAGCCACAAACCACTGAAGTTTGTAATTCCAACAATTAAGTGGGAAAAGTACAAAAAAAAAAATTTATGCAAAAAAATTTAAAAGGTTGCGCACTAGATAGCTTGTTGGGTTAAATAATGTCATCATGGGACACAAAGGTATTTACGAAATTTACTTTGCCAACCATAAATCAAATTTTCTGTTTAATTTGCAATCAGCTTGCATGCGAATGCAAATGAAAGAAAACCTCAGAATATGAAAGCATGTATTAAAACAAAAAAGCTTACTTTTGTTACTCACTGTTGCCATTGTTTTAAATATAACTTCTCCCATAACAAATTTAAAACCCAAACCTTTAAATAATCACGTACTTTTATGCTGTTTATTACGTTTCTTACTCTCTCTACTCTACTCCCCACTGCAGTCTTCTCCCACCAAAGCATTCAGTTTTTCATCAATCATGCATGACAACATGCATGTGTTCCCTTATAAGTTTTTATGTTTATTCACGACCACGCATTAAATGTCAGCCGTAATATCGTTTCAGTATCGTTTTCCTTCTTCTTTTTTTGTTTTTGTTCTTCATTATTTTTATTAAGTTTTATTTTTTTTGCTCTTTTTTTCTGATAATTTTTTATTATTTTTTTTTTTTTTTGCATATTCGCTCATAAATATGCTGAAATCCAATCAAATTTATTGTTTCTTGATTTGCAATTGTTGCAGTTTTTTTGTAGTGGTTGTTGTTGGTGTTGTGATTGTTGTTGTTGTTGGTTTATTTCCTGATTGTTGCATGCGTTAATATATGGGTTAATGTAATACGATTTGATTTGGTTTCAGTATTAATTTTCAGGCACAATATTTGCGTACATACTCGTACATCCAATGGATGATCTTTTCTTTTATTTCTGTTGCTGAATTAAATTTTTTATAATTTTAAAGGGAGTCTCCGATGATTTATGAAAACAGAAACAGATAAAATAAAAGAAAAAAACAATTTTAATTGTTAATGATCATTAATAAATTATAAAAAGAGGAAGCACATCTTTAAGTCCAGGTGAAAAGCGTAATTACAATCCGAAAAGCCTCGGAGGCCTCCACTTTCTCATACAAAATTTTAAGGTTGGGTTTACACGTGTGTAGAAGGAATGGTAGAGGTTTGCAAAAAGGCACCAGAAAGTAGTAGGGCTTAATGACATGGAGAAAGAAATTCATACATAACTCTTACATTCGTCCATAATTGATTAACTCTTTCAACATTGCTTGTAAGAACAAATGTTATGTCCCATCATACCACAGTAGATCACAGTCGGTGATCTTTTCTTTACCGGCCTTCGATCCTTATAGGCAATCTAATAAATCCTAAAATCTAACGTATTAAATACGTTGTCTCAAAGCCTCTTTTTCAAATTCCATATCACCTCCAATATGCTTTTGCGTGTCATATGCTTGCATTATTGCACGTGGGGACGCTGGTAGACGCATTGTATCCACCCATGTTTAGAGCACCGTGGGGTAAGCCATCGTGGCGATACTCACGTAAAACCCTGGACTGATCACCTCCTATATTCCGTTCGCATACAACTTGAGTTCATAACGAAGAATGTATTGTATTGTCATCCATTTTCTCAGTTTTTATAAATCTTTCATTGTATTGTTTCTAAAGAATGTACAATTGTACAATGGGTCAATTTCGACCTCCGGGTATTGTACTTGTCTTAACGGACAAGTACACGTCCTCTAACCTAACCTTCTAAAGAAGATCTATCGGAAGCATACACGATGTGAACCCTACATATGGTACGCTTATTGCTTCAATTCTCTGTGTAGATATCAGTTTCTGCGATCTTGCCTTACCTACGTCGTATTCCATAACTCACACGTCTCCGTTACCAATTTTCTCCTTTTTGCTGTGAAATTATCTAAACTTTCCATCAGTCTGATTAAAACCTAAAGTACTGCATCCATTTGGAAAATATAAGTTCCGCATCCAACAATATTCCGAGGTAATTTATGGAGCTCTTTGTATACATGAAAACATAATTAATACTCCTGTCAACGAATGTAACAAATACTGCTGCCATCTGCATAGCCGTCTAGGAAAACTCCTTAACTTTCACATGACCTGAGATCCTGCTTAGTGTAGCTAATCTAGTATTTCATTCTAATCTCGAGTGAGCCATAAGAGGTGATTGCTTGGATGGCAATCTCACATTTAGATAGTATTGCTATGTCCCGTTTTATATACTTCCAATTCAAGTTAAAATGGGCTTATCTTTCGATGGCGTAAACTTTCGCTTGGAAGAAACTCGCGTGCTTCCCGATTGACACTGAATATTTCGCTCGGGGACCGAACATCTAGAAAACAACGATGTATACCGTCCACCAATAGCAAGGATTGGCCTGTTATGGGGTCATATCTATATGATTGAAGCTTCAAGGTTCACATTAAATTACATATTTTTGTCATTACTGCTCCATTTTCTTTCTTTATTAAAAATTCTTTTATGCTTATAACTTTTTTTTTTTTAAATTGCATACCATTTAGAGTGTTTTTTTTTTAAACCACAATATCATCCATCCATCCTTTTTTATGGTTTTTATTGTTATGTTCGCATATTTTCTTTATACTTTTACGGCAATAATATCTTTTTAACATTTTTAGGCAATTTAAATGATAATTTATTGTGTAAATTTTTGTAATATTTTTCACAATGTCAAGATGAAAGCAAAAAAAAAAGTACCAAAATGAACAAAAACAGAAAGAAATATTTTTTTATTTTGTTGGCTGTTAACGAGTAAAGAAAGACAGGAAAAAAAAATATAAAAAAGAAATGAAAACTAAATTGTAAAATAATAAAATAATCAAAAAAAAAAGTTAAAGAAAAAAAGGAAACAAAAATGTGAACAAAACAAGACCTCGAAATGAATAAAAAGTACCCAGAAAGACACGTCGGCCAGACGTGATGGCGCTGCAAAGAGAAGGCTGGAATGTTTTGCAAACAAAAACAAAATGGATTTCTTTTTACAAAGAATAAATAACTATAAAAATAAATTATTTAATTTAAACAGAATGTACAAACAGATATGCAAAGTTTATTTAAAAATTGCAAAAAAAAAAAAAAAAACGAGCAATTGAGATTCTGAAGTAATGATAAAATAGAAATCAGATTTTATGGAAATTTAAAAAGAAAATTTTTATATTATTCGGTAGATTTCTTTATATAATTGAATTTGAGTATATGTTCCATTAACTCATTAGATGTCAAGTGAAAAGTATTTTCTTTAGTGCATTTTTGAAATATCGTATTTCAATCCTAGATTAAGGATAACAACTATTTACTTCGTATGGAAGATGACAACCGCACAATTTTCTCGAAGCGTATAGTTAAACATCAAAAGCGATCAAAGTGCCCATATGTAGAATAACAGCGAATATTTATTCTGCATGGAGTTTGCAAGGATCATTTAATGTCTCTCTCTCTAGCAGTTTTAAATTCATTGCATTATTCTGGATGAAACTTTAGGTATTTAAACCTACTAGTACTTACTTACCTAATTGGTCATAGCCACCCTTTAACCAGCATTACGACATAGCTGCCCACATTTTACTCTTTTTATAAATGATCCTCCCATCTGTTATCAGAAATTCAAACATTTTAATGTAAGTAGACGATGTTGAAATATTTTTATCATTTAATAACATTGAAGACCAAGTACTTATACAAGATGATATTAACTACTTAACCTCTTGGTGTAGTACTAATTTAATGGAGCTGAATGTTAAAAAATGTAAATATATGTGCTTCACTAGATCATCTCTAACCAATGGATTTTATACAATGAATTGTGCTGTTCTTGAACTAGTTAATTACTTTAACGATTTAGGAATAATTTTCGATTGTAAATTGGACTTCAGAAATCATATTACATCAACTGTTAGCAAAGCTACATATATCCTGGGATTTATTAAACGATGGGCTAAAGAGTTTTCAGACCATTATGTTACCAAACAATTGTTTACCACACTGGTTCGCCCAATTCTTGAATATGGATCTGTAATATTTGACTAGTGTTGCCAGATTCCGATTCGCAAAAAGCTGGACATTGGGTTTTAAAAAGCTGGACAAAACAAAAGAAGCTGGACATAAAAAATACTGAGAAATACCGCCTTCATATTTGATTATAATGTCTGTTTGGCACAATTTACACTCTGCCGAGTAATTAATTTTTTTTTTTTTTATCCAATTAACATATTTTCCATCTATCGAAGAAAGTTGTGAGTCGTCTTTTTGATGGACCATCTTCTTCATCAATATTCATTTCAAGATTTTCTGCAAATAATTTTTATTATTTTCATGTACAAAAAAATAAAAGCTGTACGTAAAGAAATTGACTATTGCTCGCAATAATATTTATTATGACATCAGCTGTTCAAGTGTTGAGACATGTTGTCAGTGATGATAGAAGAGGAAAATCATAACTTAGTTGTATAAAAAATGGACAATCAATGTTGGCTAACATGATTTGACAAAGATAACATGAAAATTATTGCCCAAGTTATTGCAGTGTACTAAAAAAGTTTATATTTAGCTGGACAAATTAAATTTTAGCTTGAAACTGGACAAGTATCTAAAAAGCTGGACAATCCAGCCAAGTCCAGCCAGGCTGGCAACCCTATATGGGACCCTCAATACGCTGTACACTCTGACAAAATCGAATCAGTTCAAAAACAGTTCTTATTATTTTGTCTTCGTCGCTTAAGGAATTTATGGGATCCTAATAAAAGGTTACCTTCTTATGAAAAACGTCTAGGACTCATTAAATTGCCATCTTTGAAAAGCCGTCGTAAAATGCTAAATGCTGTCTTTCTCCTGAAGCTGATTAATGGTGTTATCAACTCTCAATTTCTTCTGGAAAAACTTTACATAAGTGTACCTGTTCGTCCAACAAGATACTACAATTTCATAAATATAAAATATTACACAACTAACTATGCGAATTTCGATCCATTTCGTAGAATCTGTAATGATTTTAATAATCTTTACCTTCATATAGATTTTAACAAAAATTTGGAATCCATTAAAAAAGCTATAATTTTGCAATTAAACTCAGTTAATTAATAATTTCAATGTTGTTTTCTTTGTTTTTTTTTTCAACTAATTTTTTGTATTATTATTTCTAAAGCACTTTTTTTTGTCGTTTTGAAATATCTCCCATACCACCGCATCAAATTTAATGAATGATATCTCTTTTTAAAGCTTATATCTAACACTAATGACAAAAAATAATTAAAAATTGAAAAATTAATATTTTCATTGATAAAAATTATATTTTATATAGAACTGCATGATAATACTATTGTCATTATGATTATATGTTTTTGTTCAAGTGTGGTAATACAGGGTCGCTTAATAGTAATGCAGTTCTACATAATATAGTATGTATTAAAATCCATTCTGGCAATACCGCTTTCTACTATAATGCCGTTTATTACTAAGTCAGTTATATATAATATGAATATTAAGTTGTAAAAAGCTGTTTTGGCAATACTTTGCAGTAGTTGTTAGATCAAGTGCGATAAACAGGGTCGCTTAATTGTAATGCTATTCCACATAATATATAAAGTTGTAATAATATAAAAGTTGTTGGTAATGTCGTTATTGTCATGGCATTGTTTGTTTTATGAAGTGTAGTAATACCGTGTCTTTTAATATATACATATATGCATATAGTGTCAGCTGATATTTAACAGTTAAAAAGGTTTTAAGAAAAACAAGGTCAAACCCTTCAAAAGGTAGGATAGTATTTACCAGAACCGTTCTTTTCACATGGGCAGTTATACGTGGCTTTTTCGAGTGCGTACGTTTAAAGATATTTTTGTTTGTATTAAGGATTCGTACGGGCAAAAAGTTAACGATGATCATGTCTGTTAAGAAGGCAATCGGCCAAGCCAGCAACTTCCTGGGATTTTAAATAAATACAAGAGCCTAACAAAAGACTTGATTTATCAGGCAATATATTTATTAAAATTCCTGTATAATAAAATTAAAAATTGTATTATATAAAATAGATTACAATTTCTTAAAGTGACATACTTTTTAGTAGGAAAGCTACCGGAATCGAATAACAAGAAAAATATTAATTAAATTTATATGACTAAGCGCGTCTATAGAAAATTTTATAATAAGATTTTACTTCATAACTTAATCTTCGTTAAAAAAAATGTATGTATACTATTGGAGAGTTAAAAATTTATCATGGCATATTGCCAGACCACTAAATAAATTATAGAGATTTTGGGAGTAGTTTTAACAATGTCATTACCTCTAACATTGTATTCAAAGAAGTATTATAAAAGTATTTAAACATATGTATGTATGTAAATATGTATAATATGTATATAATAAAATTTCTATTAATTATTTTCATTTTATGTTACAAAAATGACAACTAACGGTGCGAAATATTCGCACGGGTCATCTAGTTTTTTGTATTTGTAATAATAATAAAGATATAAAATGTAATAGTCTGTAAGGATTTTCCATAGACTTGAAATAAATAAATTACCCATATTGTGTGTATTAATTTTGTCCATCAGTGGCAGTTTAAAGTCGACTCCGAACTCCAGATTTAATAAACTTTTCATGGCAATTTTATTTTACTCTTTGTGGCGACTATATGGCCACTTTACTGCCATTAAAAGCTTATAAATTCCTACTCTATATACTCCGATATTGGACTCGTGCAGCGGCTGTTTTTATAGCCTTTATTTCAGACTGAATAGTATTGCAATATTCGGGTAGTTTTACTAACAATTGTTTTGTCTTTGTCTCGGGGCTTAGATTTATCAGTTAATAATTGGATATTGTTCTCTGTTCTGTTGAATTCGCCGTAGTCTAGTAGGTAGGTAGTGTGTTGACTTATTAGAGACCAAACACCACCAGGTCACACATCTCCAACAAAACGAAATTTGAATATTTTTTAGGCGACGTCCTCGCAGCAGATTTCTAGCAAATACTCTGAGAGTAAATAAAATTGCCATGAAAAAGTTGACTTTAAACTGTAGGTCCCGCCAGTCATGTATAAAATTAACACACACACAACATAAGTGGTAAGAGAAGTTAGGTCTTAATCCTGATTGAAGGGTTGTAATGGCCAAATATATGTCCGATATTTTAACTATAAATCATGATTGGTGCGGCTTCAAGTATCATGTAGTAAATAGGGAGATCCAGATGAACCGTGCCTAAGATTTTGGCATAAAATCTTCCATGCTCTTGCAGGGCTGGATGTTTTTTTTTTATCTGCAGAAGAACTATCGATATCGATAACTCTCAGCTAACAATATCAAATTGGTTTGAAATTTCTGTTCAGTAAGGTTTGTTAAGACCTCATGAATCGTTTAATGCCAGAACAAGTTTTCCAAATTGTGGAAATTTACTTTGAAAAAACTAAATCGGTTCTGATAGTTTATTTTACGATCGATACAGTCGCCATAGTGAGCCAGAAATTTGCGCAGATATTAATCGTTATCGCATTAATTTTACCCTTTTCAAGGTTTAATAAATTTTAAACCACCTATATTTCTGTCTTGTATTATTAGTTAAAGTTCTCTAAATCTTAACAAATACAGGCAATCTGTATAGACTACGTTTTGTGTAATTTTATTTTAGAAACTTTATGTCTTTAAATTATTATCGAAATTGTCGTTGGAAGTTTTATTACAATTAATCATCAATCTTTACGCTATTTTGGAGTATCAGGAAATATTTTTTGCCTTAAAAAAAAAAACAAAAAGAAGAAAAAGAAATTAAAATAAAAATAAAAAACAGATACGAAATTATGATTTTATTTTTATAGAGAGGACCTGACTATAAATAGTAGAGAAACCTAAAAACACACAACTTATATGCCGCCAGAATATAAATTTCATTTATTATAGGGAAATATTTTTTTATTTTATGTTCTATATGGACAGATGCTGCTACTGTTGCTGTTGTTAAAGTTGAAGATGCAGACAACGAACGACCCATAATGGCTGGCTGGGCCTAAAAATAATAATCCATGAGATGTCACATTTTCGACTTCCTTGTTTAGGACAACAACAACAACAGCAGCAACTTTTGCACACCCAAAATAGTCTTTTTAGAATCACTTCATTTGCAGTATTTAAGTACAAAAATTTTGGAGTTGCAAACAAAAACTCACAAGCAAGTAGCATAACAAACAGCAAAACGATGGCATTAAAAAGATCATCATGAATGTATGATTGCAAGAGTCGAGTGGTACAAGTGGCACACACAGGCATTGCAAAGAGCAAAAGACCTAGAAGCATTAGGCAGCAACAAATAAGTTGAAAGAATATCAATCATCTGCATATTTCTCTTCGTATTGTATTGCCACTGCCTTCAGCAGTCAGTATCTTCTCGTGTAACTCTTCTTTTACACAGTTTTTTCGGTGTGACACTTTTTTTTACTTCTGGTCTTTGTTTTTTCTTCTTCCATCTGTTTTTTTTTACAGTTGGCTCACTTACATATGTTGCATCATTTTCATCATTTGTGTGGCATTGCAGTTGATGCCATTAAAAAATTATGTGAAGAGAACCAAAAAAAAAAAAAACAGAAAATTTTGTGACAGTGCCAGCAAATGTGTTTGGCGTATGAGCGCCGTCGCCAGAAGATACAGTAGTTTGCGAATGCCACTAAATGAGGCACAATATGACCGTGTCTGTTCAAAAATTCATAATTTCAGTTTTAATTTACGAACACTCTTTACTTTTTCATTTCATTTCGCTTCTTTTAATTTTTCTTTCATTTTTCTTTTTAAAGCAACACGCCAAACTTGATATTGAAATGAAAAAAGAAAATTTTTTTGATTTTCGTGCATCAGTTTAAAGTTCAACAGAAATGAATGCAAAGTTTTTTTTTGCTTAACAAATTTGAAACAAAATTTTAATTGGTTAATGAAATGGCTTAAAGAATTCACATAAATCTTGCAAAACTTTTAAGAAAATTTGCAACGCTGCATAGCACGTAAGGCATGCACTTTTCGAAATATTTTAATAATGAAGTCCAATAACTATTTAAGTCTGTACAGTTAGAAGGGGCTTCACATATCTCAACGTTAACTAGGCCTTATACAGCCTTTTGAATCTGTATAGTTAAGCAAGTAAACAAGTATTCTGGTGTTTACTTTTGTTAATCCAAACACTAAGATTATCTGCACTATCGCCGATAAGTTCACGTGAGAACGTGCCACCTGTGGTCCGCATTAGACTGTCTCATCGGGCGGCTCTTATCACTGGTTACCCGGACTAGACTATCTCCTAAGGCGGCGCGTTTTCTTCACCTCATCGTGCGACATGTGCCATTAAAGTTACTCTGTCCCACAATATTTTTTTAGCTTTTCCATACTGGTCTTTCCTTTGACAAATGTGCTATTAGCCCGATTTTTTATTGTTCTGATGGGTGAAAGGGTGAGCGGCTTAGTTCACTTACTGTCTTCAACGCATGCCAAAGATTGCTATTCAAGTGATACCATGAGGATTTCAATACCTACAACCGCTCAAAGCTGTTTGCAAATATTCAACTTTCCCTGCAAGGCGATAGATTAGCGTGTAATGTTAAATAGATAAGAAACAATGCCCTCGACAATCAAAACTTACTCTGTAAGATGTTTATGCAGCTTACATATGTTATTAAATTTACGGGTCATTAAGCATCGGCGAATCGCTTGAATCATGAGCTGTATGAGTTTGTTACTGACAATGATATACGAAAACACATTAAACAGCAGAAGCTGTATTGGCTAGCATATGTTGTGCGGGTGAGCAAGGATACTCTAGCAAGAAAAGTTGTTTTTTAAAATAGTCAGTCAGTACGTTAACGCTCCGATGGATGGAAATATCAGGTTGAGTAGAACCTTTTTTTCTGCTTGACATTAGAATTTGTATAAAATGTGGCCAAGACCGAATATTCTATCATATCTTCGGCCTATGATTCGGGCATCTGCCCAATAATCCTCGTTCTTTGGACACTAAGAAGATAACTCTCATGCAACTCCGACTACTGCGAAATGTTAATACACGCAACTCTTTTTTTACACGGTTTCTTTTTACACGGATTTGAAGTTACACGGTTGAAAAAAAATTTTTAATCTAGTACGGTTTCAAAATCTTGTATATAAAGAACTTAAAAAACCAAAAGTTCAACTTTTTATAAAAGATTTATTTAATAAAAAAGTCGACGGCGCAAGATCTTTCGGAAAGTAGTCCGACAGTTCAAAACTCTATTACCGGACGAAAGTCACCATTGATAATTTGATGGATATCTCCAGTGATGATACCGACTTTAGTCCAGTTTGTCGCAAACAATTGCGCTTGTTATCAAGTAGCGACGAATAATTATGTAGCTATGTAAATATTTTTTCTTTATTTCTATTCTAATTTTTCTGTTCTCAATTCTGGATTAACAGATTTCTTTTGGTTTTTGCTTGCTCTACCAACTTTTCACCTGTATGAATTATGTATTTTAAGTTTTAATGCTCAATAAAATGCCATATGAACATACAATTTGTATGCATTTCTGAAATTTTATAGTTTTCAACATTTTTTACACGGTTTTTCAAAGTGAATAAAGCTCTTTATTTCATCTTACACGGTTTTCAGATGACATGGAACGTATCCCCCATTTTACTATAGGAAACGCCTCTTTTTTTACACGGATTTCTGAGGAACGTATCTATCGTGTAAAAAAAGAGTTGGGTGTACAATATTGCAATAAGACTTCTCGATGGCTTGCAGCATTAGTTGAAAGAGTTTGTTGTATAAATACCACAACGAAACCTGCTTCAATAAAATGGGACGTATCCTCGGATATTTTTACGTTAGACATGGATTTTACGTGCTGCACATAAATTCATGGAATACGTTCTGCATCTGGTACAAATTTTTGTCAAAACATTTTACTGTCTCTTGCAATTTACCATTTAAAGCTACTGAAATCTAATGTCTCCGTGGTCTAGTAGGTAGTGTTTTGCTTATTAGACATGAGGCCTCGGTTCAAATCCCGGGTCAGGTATCTCCAACTAAACGAAATTTGAAAAAAATTTTCTTCGGAGACTTCCACTCAGCAGATTTCTGGGAAAAACTCTGAGACTAAATAAAATTCCCATGAAAAAGTTTCTCAAAAATCTGTCATTCGTAGTCAACTTTAAACTGTAGCTCCCGCCAATCACGTATGAAAAATTAACGCACACAACGTAAGTGGTCGTAATCTAGGTCGCAATCTTAACGAAAAGGTTGTAATGACCAATTATGTATGTATGTTCGGCATTTGAACCGATGTTGTTGCCAATAGCTATGAAAGGAAGTAAGTCGTCTGCTCAATAATCCTTGTTCTTTGGAAAATAAGAAAATAACTCTCATGTAACTCCGAGTTCTGCCAAATGTATTGTTTACAGCAATGTATAAAAAAAAAATTGTTTATTAAATACCACGATGTAATGTGCTTTAATAAAATAGAGTGCTGTCCTCCGATATTTTTAGATTGTACGTGAATTTTGCGTAGAGTTCACATCCCATTCTAATTCTGCTACAAATTTTTATCAAAAAATTTTACTGTCTCTTGCAATTTACCATTTAAAGCGACAGAAATCTAATGTCCTTAAACATTTCTTCCCCTTTACCCACTCCTCTAGTGTCTCAAATCTTCTTAGTTTCAATTATGTATAAAATTAACACACACAACATAAGTGGTGTGAGAAACTGCGGGCTTCTTGGGGACGATTGCCTGTAGACTGTCTAATGGTGAAGGTATAGCACTGGCCATTTAATAGTCACCTAGCAGCAACTCGTTTCCTTGCCGTTCGCATCTTCCCCCTTTCGTAAAAAACCTACACAATGCACTGCATGAGTAGGGGCCATCCCCTGAGTGCTGGTTTCATAAAAAAAAAAAAAAAGTTGTGATCATTCCCAGAATGTTGAGAGTGTACGATACTGTCTCTATGCAATTTTTGCGAATCTTCAGAGAGATAATGATAATATTTAAGAGCCAATTGTTCTAACTATAATTTTTATAAAAATCCGTCAATATTTTCTGACAGATTACGAATCCATTAAAAATTCTATGAAATAGACAAACTGAACCTGTAGTCATATCGGCAATTTTTTTAATTTTTTTTTTCATAGTAAATGTCATGATACCCTTATAACTTTGAGGGTTTTATGACTCATTTGCTAATTAATTGTAATAATTAACTCTTTTTTTCAAATAAAATATTGCCTGGGAATATTTTTTTTTCAATGGTAATAAAAATTTAAAGACTTATAATTTTTAATTAAGTTCATACGGCAAATATTTTGATTAAAAGTCAAGATCACACTGAATGAATGACGCTTCAATTTAAAATGACGGGAAATAATAGAAAAAAAATACGAATCCATTTCCCTAACGCAGTATTAGAGATTCTAAAAAAAGAACTTCAAACCTAATTAGTTACAATTTAATGAATTTAATTAAAATTTTCTCTACATTAAAATGAAAATGAGGAAAAACAACGCCACTAAAAACTAAGGAACAATTAAAGTCAAACAGTTTGATGTCGAAAGAAAGAAGAAATGAACTTTAAAGAAAGAACTACTAGGTGAAGCAGAAATAATTTCATACTATGAGTGTGCCAATAGAGAGTGGAGCCTTGATCAACTGATATAAATATGAAGATCGCAGAGTTATTAATCAATTTTTGGGTAATTCTTTTAACATTATGACATTATTTTTGAGCCACTTTACGTTAAAAAAGAACAAAAGATTTAAAAAAGCAGAGGACTATTGAAATCCATCTATTGGGTTATACTGACAGCCAAGCAGCCATCCCGTCAGCCTGCTATTATACTCTAGCCATTGAGAAGTTGAGGCTGAGATGAAAACGTCCAGTATGTACCGGGTTATCCATTTCGTGGTTTCAAAAGTAAACGTAAATAAAACATACATAAAATATTTTTTTCATGATATTTCTCGTTGACATTATGTGTGCAACACTACATCATTTAAATGACCTCCACGCGAAGTGTTGCAAGCGTTGATTCTTTTGAGGTAATTTTCGACCACTTTTTGACACATATTGGGCGGTATCTCAGCCATAACTTGACGAATGTTGGTTTTTAAGTGCTCAAAAGTTGAAGGTTTATCTGCATAAACACGGTCTTTCGCGTAGCCCCACAAAAAAACAGGTCTAATGGTGTCAAATCGCATGATCTTGGTGGCCAGTTGATATCGCCACGACGAGAAATTACGCGGCCAGGCAATGTCTCTTGCAATAAAGTCTTATTCGTTCGAGTTGTGTGGCATGTGGCACCGTCTTGTTGAAACCACATATTCTCCAAGTCATATTCTTCAATAGCAGGCAAAAAAAAGTCGGTTATCATATGACAATAACGCTCCGTATTGACGGTGACAGTCGTTCCATCGTCGTTTTCGAAGGATAAAGGTCCAATCACACCTTCGGACCAAAGAGCGCACCAAACAGTGACTTTTTCTGGATGTAATGGCCTCTCTTCAATTACTTGAGGATTCTCAGAATCCCAAATACGACAATTTTATTTATTAACATACCCACCGAGTGTGAAATGTGCTTCATCGCTGAAGAAAATTTTGTTCGAAAAATTGCCGATACGCACGATACGTGGCTGTGGCAGAATCACCATTTTTGTAGTAGGTTTTGATAATTTTTATACGTCGTGTGATAATTAAGCGATCCATTTTCGTCAATGTCAGACTTTCAACTGAAAAGAAAAAAAATTGGTTTCACAACTTAGTTTGACAGATGTCGAATTCCAGTCCCATACTTTTGAAACAACGAAATGGATAGCCCTTTACTTTTTACGAGACATGTAATTAAAAACCAAACCAAATAACAATATATTCGCATAGAGACGACTGTATAAATAAAGGAAAGGCAAGAGAAAAATCCCAGAAAATAATTGAATTAATAACACTGAAGAATAATGTGAAATAAACGTACGAATCTCAGTTAAAAGAAAGAAACACTACAACCATCCACTCACATGATAAATGTGTGACATGAGGCAATCCATTCCACTCCACACCAGTCTACTAGAATCCAAATCGAATTGATTCGCATCCAAGTAAGCAACAGCATATTGGTGGCTAGCAAGGCCAGTTAAATGACTGGTACAGACTAAAATAAAATCTCTGGAAAATGCCAAATTAAGAAGAATAAAAGAAACGCATTTAAAGATTGCAACAACAACAATTATTCCTTTCTATTTGCTAAATATCGTACACGGAAAGAAATAATCAGCCTTATTATCGAGTTCAGACGATATTTTTTATTCACTTCATTGGATTACAATCCAGCTTCCCACACCTTCTATGGTGTGAGTGTTATTTTTATCTATGATGGCGGTACCTATAGTTTAAAGTCGATTCCAAACGACAGATTTTTGAGAAACTTTTCATGACGATTTTATTTGTTCTCAGAGTTTTTGCCACGACACCGCTTAGGGGAAATCGTAGAAAGAAAAATATTTTTTAATATTTCTTGTTGTTCGAAATGTCTGAACTGTGATTTGATCCACGGATTTTCGTCTAATAACCCAACACTCTACCTACTAGACTACAGCGAAGGTCTAATAAAGTTCCGCTTTATTGTGAACCTCAGTAATAAAGTTCTGCATTAGGCTACCGGTCTTATCCGAACAGATAGTGCAGGTGGAACAATTCTTCAAAGCCATACGTTTGGCATTTAAAGTCAAGCACACATTTACGATAGCCAGTAGACCTGCAAATGACAATAACGACAATAACACCAATCAAGAAAATAGAGGCAGCCTAAACTAACGGATCCGAAATTTTGATTTTTTTATTACTTTAAGCAATTGATCGCAGAGCGTTTAAGCAAAACAAGTTTTGATACAGAATCGTAGTTTTCCAACACAAATGTGGATTTCATATCATACTCATACTACTCATATTCAAAGTTTGAAATACTCATCGTACTCATACTTAACAATAGGCATGATGTTGTTGATTTCGACTCTCCATGACTCTACATATACACGAAGCACAAAATAAGTATGATTCGCGTACGAACACCACAATACTCGCTAGAAGGTTGTGTGTGTGCTTTGCTAGCTGTCTTTGTCTTTTCTTTTTTCTTCTTTTGTAAATGCAACAATAACTACTACTGTAAATTTTGATGAATGATTCGAGTGACTCGAATCATTCGTAAGTATTATAAGTATTTTTCTAAATTTATGAATTTGAATGAGTAGGCGCATGAATCAAACAATGAATCGAATGTTGTGAGTTTGATGTCAACGTAGTACTCATACTCATTGCAACCTATACTTATAAATCAATGTTGTAGCGAGTACGAATGAATCAGAGTAGTTGAATTTCAATTCTGTTGATTCACTCATACTCAAAATTGCATGAGTGCTTATGAGTAGCGAAAATACGATTCATTGCTGATCTCTGGTGTGAATAGGCCTGACTATAAAGCCAAGCACTTGAGGTTTGAATCCGACGGAAGTAAAAACATTTTTAACATGATTTTAAAGGTTTAACAATTGAGGGATTATATTCCCCTCCAAAGCCAGGAAGCCCCTTTGACCCACTCTGACAGTTCAGTTAGGAACACCTCTTACCAAATCGTAAAACAATGTCCGTTACCACTACATCCAATACGATTTCATTGAGATAACTATAAATGGCAACCCTATCATTCTAGAAAAGAAAAATTTAAAATCAACTATTCTCCGTGTATTAAATAATTTCAATTTTCCTCATTTATAAGCGAAATGTTTCCCATACTCAACTGTTAGTGGATGTACGACTACAGCATACAGCGAAAGGAAGAAAAAAAATGGCAAATGCAGAAGCAGAAGCTCGTTTACTTGTCAGGCACATAGTAAATGTGACCGATATTTCGGTAACCCAATGATGATGATCAAGAAGAAGACAAAAAAGAACAGAAACACAATCAGCCGGCGGCTCTTTTAAAGTCGATAAGAAACGACACAAAAAAAAAACAAAATAAGTTTTGCTTTTTAATCTTTGCAAGAAAAAAGGAGTAAAAAACACGCCAGAGCATATGAAAAAGAACGGGGAGAAAACAATGCTTGAAATGAAAATCGTAAACTAGACATTAAATGTTTACCAAAATTGACTTTTTTGTATTGTTGTTGTTTTGTTGCCTTTTAAAACGTCATCATCATTATAATTAAATGGAAATTATGGTAATAAGGCCGAAAGGAATTGGCAATTTTTTATTCTGCTTTTTCCTTTTTTTTTTTTCTTTTAGGTCCACAAGGATTTAGCAATAAAATTGTAATTGAAATCCTTTTCTTGGTTTTCTATTTTAAGAGGTTTTTAACAACAATTGTAATGATGACAGAATAGAATAGAATAGTTATTTTTTAACACGTTGACTGCCAATAACTCGTAGATTGCGTTCCCTTCTAGGATGCCAAACTACGAGTTATCTCGTACTCACTAATGTGAAAAAATCAAATTGTCGTTTTTTTTGCCAGTTTTCTGAAAATTGCCGCGGCAGTCAACGTGTTAAAGTCTTCACACAAGCAAGATTAGATGGGCAGATAGAGCAAGTTCGTTGGGGTGCAAAACCTAACTTCAAAAACGAAATCTAATTCTTATAAAATAAAGCGGTGTTGGGTGTTTGGACTTTAGGCTATTCCTCAGTTTCTTGAACAATATCTCTAAGAAACAGACATAGAAGATGCCCAGACCGATAAGGACACATAGTAGTTGATTCAATTTCCTTTATAACAGAAATTTCTACGCAAGATTACATCCAGACCGGGGATCATTGGGATCACATGTTCAACTCTAGAATGTCTATATCACTTTATCGATATTAATATTAGACGAAATAGTCCTTTTTGTTGTGTACGTAGATTCAGCCTTGCACTCTAATATAGGCAGAATGCAGATTTAAAATATAAGATCATTGAAGTCGCCGTAGTCTAGTAGGTAGTGTGTTGCCTTATTAGACGTTAGGTCACGGTTCAAACGCCAGATCATTTCTCCGGTGACTTTATCTCAGCGGATTTTTGGCAAAAACTTTGCGAGAAAATTAATTGTCATGAAAAGTTTCTCAAAAATCTGTCGTTCGGAGTCGATTTAAACTGTATGTCCCGCTGCTCATGTGTAAAATCAACACACACGCAACATAAGTGGTGTGAGAAGCTAGATCGTATTTCTGACTGAAGGGTTGTAATGACCAATTATGTATGTATGTATGTATGTATATACGGTCATTATCCACACTAAGTTCAGCCTCATATCAATGCATCTATTTCTACATTCGTTAATGAAATCCAAAATTATCGATTAATCGATTGATTTTAATTAAAATTTGAATAAAACTACGAAAATATCCGACGAAAACTAACCAGTGTGCTGTCATTTTAATAACACGGTGCGACAGTGAAAATAACCCCTAGTAACCAGTGGTGTTGTGCTAATTTTTTTTTACCGGAACGCCGGGGGTGATTTTCCATGATAATCCTGGCGGCGGCGTTTTTTTTTAGGTCTCATGTCCCAAATTTGACGACGGGGGGAGGGAGATTTCCCCCAATTTTCGCCCGTCGTTCCGGATACTGGTTCACGGTTCGGAAAAACAAGCCGGTTCGTTCCGGTTCGGGTTCGGTTCAAACCCTTGTTTATAAAAATACATATAAAAATTCGTCAAAAATTAGAAAAAAATCAGCAATTCTTTTTAATTTTCTTTTTCAAAACGTCAGCCAATTCTCGTTATCAGAAATCATCTTTAGTTCCGGAACGCGTTCCTGTCCAAAAAGGAAGTACCGGAACAACGTTCCGGAGCGTTCCGTCTCGACAACACCACTGCTAGTAACTACACAGTCTAAAACGTACATTTAGTTGAGTAGAACTAGAAAATAATTTGTATATTTCTACTCTAAACTTAATTTATTTGACAAAAATCATTTATTTTTTTGGACTTTTCACACAAAACTATTGTTTACCCAAATATTTGTGAACCGATTTCGGAAAACTAAAATTTTTTGGAAAGGGAAGCGATGACCCTTTCGGACAGTATGCATAAACATATTGTTCAAACTTATATGTTATGGGTTTTGATCGGGTAAAATTGAATAATATTGATTTTTTCTTAATTTTTCAAGTTTGATCATTCCTAATTGCAAAATTTAATTAAAAAACATAAAGTAAGTGCTTACATTCTTAAAGTGCATTATCTTGTGAAGGGATTGACACTTGGTTTGATAAAATCGGACAAAAATTAGCGTAGTTACTGTTAAAATAATATAACTGTCGTGTTATATTTTTTATGGAATGAACTTTCAGTTTAAAAATTATTAAAATTTTTAATGGATCTTAATTGTTTATCGAACAGTTTGACATTTTCACGTTTCAGAGACTAACAGAAATCGGTTAATATTTGCATTTTTCTTGTGATTTCGTTCTTTCACATACGTTTCACCTGCAGTGCTCGGGATATTTTCCGATAATTTTTGATTTCATGCGAATTGTATTCTATTTCTTACTTGAAGCGTAACATTCGACGAAAATTCTTCCAATTTGAAAAACATATATGCACTCCAGCTGAATAATTGTTTACATTTAATTTTCAATAAAATTCATGATCGTGTGAAACTCTTTTGAATTGACTCTTTATTCCTATACACATAACTATACATATCGTTTTCATTGGATATACAAAAACAAAAATAATTTAAATTGCGGCATTTGTGTATCTGGACTCTTTATATACGAAAAAAGAAAACCAAGAAAATCAAATTGAATTGAAACATGGCCATTCATTATTTATTTCTTCATCATTATTTCAGTTTTTCTTTTATGAAACTTTGCACTCGCACTCCCGGCAAAACAAATTCAAGAACAAACACTTTTCTTAATATAGAGGATAATTTAATAATGAATGGTTGGATGAAATTGATTTCTAATCATTTTGCCATTAATTTTTATGACGTAAGAAATACATGATAAAAACAAATCGACTTGAATAAACAATTTTCAACATTTTAAATGAATTTGGAAACTGGCGTAATAGCAAGTAATTTTTAAAAATAGAAATCTACAGTACTGGTCATATATTTAGGATCATACAAACGATTTTAATAATAAGTTTTTAAAGTCTTTGAAAAGATTTGGACTTGGATAGCTGGAATAATTTTGGGATTTGAAAAATGACTTGAAAAAATCGTTTTTTGGTCAAAAACATATGAAAATTCTCTAGAAGATCAGTTCTCAGAAGATCTAGTCGCAGAAGATCTAGTACACTTGCCCGACTATATGCAAATGGTAGTCCACTGGGTCCTCTTTCGAACCGTGGTAACGGGATAGCTGAAAGAATTTTGGAATCTGAAAAAATGAATTTTGAAAAAATCGATTTTTGGTCAGAAACATTTTAAAATTCTCTAGAAGATCAGTTCTCAGAAGATCTAGTCGCCGTGTGTCTAGTAGGTAGTGTGAAATATGAAAAAAAAAATAATTCTTCGGCGACTGCCTCTCAGCAGATTTCTGGCAAAAACTCTGAGAGTATATAACCCTGCCATGAAAAAGTTTCTCAAAAATCTGTCGTTCGGAGTCGACGTTAAACTGTAGGTCCCGCCACTCACGTATAAAATTAACGCACACAACTTGAGTGGTGTGGGATGCTAGGCTGTAATCCTGACTGATGGGTTATAATGGCCAATTCGGTAAGTAGGAAGATCAGTGGCCATTTTGGAACATAGTAGACCTATCCGAATATATGCAAATTGGTAGTCCAGATAATCCTTTTTTGAACCGTTGTAGTCGGGGTAGATGGAATAATTTTGGAATTTGAAAAAATGAATTTTGAAAAAGTCGATTTTTGATCAAAAACATACGAAAACTCTCTAGAAGTTAGTACACTTAACCGACTATATGCAAATGATAGTCCAGAACCTTTCGGTAGTGCTATAGCTGAAATAGTTATACCACTGAGTGAGTACGCAGTATGTTTTTGTTTCATGCACAAGCTTTATTCTACTATAAGATGGAAATTTTGGTGTTTGAAACTGTAATTTTGTTTTTTAACAGAGTAGGAAATTTTTTTATCTACCGAGCGTGTTTTGTTGTTATTCTTTAATTTTTTATTTTCCAAAAAAATCGCCAAAAAAAATTTTTTGTTTCTTAACACAACACTTAATTTTTGTTACCCTCGCTATACAGTATTCCCTCGATTTACGTCGTAGAATGTTCCGGAAAAAAGCGACGTAAATCGAAACGACGTAAATCGAATTTCAAATAACTCATACTATCAGATGCATTTATTTATGCACATTTTACAAAAAAAAAAAACTAAAATAATTAAATTTTTATTCTGTATAACTAAGTCCATACATAAATATAGATTGATTTATTATAAACATTTATTTCATATGTTGTTCACAAAGAGTTTATTAAAAAATAATCCATTAGCACTTAAATACTATTTAAAAAAGGAACATATATTTTAGAAGTGTTTTCAATAGAAGAAAACGCAGTCGCTGTTGCACTTGCACGGATTTCTGCTCCACTTTTTGGGATGTATCTTATTGTTGTAGTTGGAAGACCCATTATATTAGCTATAACAAACGCTTTTTCGCCACTGTCATGACGCCTTAAAATGTCCAATTTGGTTTTTAACGAAATTACATTTCGTTTTCTTTTTAGAATATCACATGTTTTATTTTTTGAACTCATATTTAGTGTACTTAAATATTTGTTTTTTTCAAAACTATATTTTATTCAAATAGTTACACACAAATATTGAATTTTTTTAAAGAAGGATTTTGTTTATAAACAACAGAGGCGACGTAAATCGAATGACGACGCAAATCGAAGTTGTAGGGAACAAAATTTTTGACGACGTTAATCGAAGCAACGTAAATCGAGACGACGTAAATCGAAGGAATACTGTATTTACACCGAGCGAACGACGTAAATTTGTATTTTTCTTACTCTGATTCTTTCCATTTTTTGTTTTCTTTTTGCCTTGCCGTCACCTCTTGTCTAGGTTTCGTTTAATGCCGCTATTATTTTAATTAAAGAGAAAACAAGCTATAACAGAGAGAGAAACCTTCAGCTATAAATAAATTTTTTGCCATTTCAAGCAATTTTAAACAAATAAAGGCAAATAATGAATCATTAAAATCCTAAAGATACAAATTAGTAAAGGCGAAATGGCAATAAAACAGTTAAAGAAAAATTAAATGTAAAATAAGCCAATGACACGTCACGAAACGACTTGACTCGACCGACACGACACAACGACACACCACATCACATCATATCACACACTAAACATAATTGACTTTAATAGCTTGGCTTTGTTGCTGGAAGTCATTAAGAAAATACAAAAAAAAAAAAAACAACAAAAAATTAAAAAGAAGACGACACTCTGCACAACTCCTTTACATACATATGTATCTCTCTACGCTATACTACCCTGTAGGAAATCAAACTAATTTTAAAGTAACTTCAAACTAGTTTTTTAATAAGCACATCTAGTGGATTAAGTGACTTTTTTCCTTGTCGCCGACTCATTATTTTAACATAGGCATGTCATAGGCTGTAGTCAATTGGTCATCTCTGCATGACTTTTAAGTTAACTACAAATTACTTATTTTTCAACCAATTTGTAGTTAAATAAAATATAGTTAATTTAAATATTGGTTTACACTAAATTATTTAAAAACCACTTTTTTTTAAATTCAATTTTAAACAGTTTTAATTATATTATATACATATATTTATATTTAGAAATAATTGTTATGATACAAAAAAAAAATAATTAAATTAAAAGAAAATTCATGTACATTTCATGACTTAAAAATACATTCGAAAGTTTGTACTGAAAGAAAATTTTGTATAAAGTAATAATATTATTAAGTTTTTTTTTCCAACACAAACGTTATGAAAATGCCGTTTTTTAATAACAGCTAAGGCGTTGCGTAATTCTTTATCTGGGTCATCACAGAGAGGCCGAATCGCATCTATCAATGCATCAAAAACTTTTTCATAATCCTTCAAGCGCTTTTTGCCATGAGTGCCATCAATATTGGTCTGCAAAAATGCACACAAATTTTGTAAAATGATAAAAGTAGAGAAGAATAAAAACTCACGTAAATTTGCTGATTTTCATCGATTATGATATCATTGAGCGCTTTCAATATCACTTTTGTTAATTTTATTATAAATTAACAATATTTAAGTGGGTTTTTCCCCTTTTTTTATTAAAATTGACCACCACCTAAAATACCGTATATGCTTTGATTGACATTTGATTTACTGACATGCTTCCTTTGTTTTATTATTTTTTTTACATTTTCTTATTTTGCTTTTTTTCATTCTTACTTTTGTTTCTATGCAATATGTTTGGTTGATATCTGCATGAGATTTAAACCAATTTGTAGTCATTTGCAAAATAGTTAGTTTATAATTTGCGTTTTTATCAACCGACTATTTTATTTACTACAGGGTACTAGCACACACGCACACACACACAGCCTATTGATTGTAATCAACAAAAATTTTTAATTTTTTTTTCTTTTGCGTTTTTTTTTTTTTTCATTTCATTTCATTTGCCACAGCGGAAAGCGACCTTTTAACATTCGCACAGCGTAAACAACATTATGACTGTGACAAGTCATTTGTGAAGGAACTCTTTACTGCCGATACGCGACCGCGTAGTGTACGTGTACTTTATGAAGATGCCGGTAAAGTGACACCACCTCCACCGCCACTACCATCATCAGCAACAATTCTAAATGCTACGGCAGCACACTCATCATCATCGGCGGCTGGTTCCCCCATACAATTTGCATCCGGTCATGTTTTAGGTGATGGCAGCACTACTAATAACGATGACATGACCAGTACTGGTGGTATTGGTGGCATAAATCATTATCATATGGCTGCTGGCAGCGATGAACTGTTATTGTGTACGATGGACGATGTTTTCGGCATAAATACGAAACTTAAGATGCGTACACGTATTGATGCTGAAATTGAAATACGTTTGGTAAGTACTCTCTTATCTATATACTATACTATGTTTTTTTTTTGTTTTTTTTTTTTTTTGTTATTTCGAAACTGAGTGCAGAGGCTCTTAAGAGTTTAATGGTATACTTTGAATTGGATGGGTTTGATGGGTTTCGCTTTAGAGGAAATAGAAACTCAAAATTGAAACTTAAAATAATTAGTGTTATCACTAAGGTACAATATATTCTAACTGATGATTAGAATGAAGTATTTATTTGTATTTTTATTGTATTTATTTATTAAAAAATAAAAAAAATTACTCGCTTCTCAAATCATTGGCAGATTGTGAAAAACAAATAGATACTAAGAGTGAACAAGGGGACTCCAGCTTAACTTTGATACGCTTGGACTCATTTGAAACTTGCAATAATTTTGTTTAATGATATAAGCTCATTTCTGTGGTAATGGTCCATAGTAGGTCCATCAATATGTAAAATTGCCTTATGTGGCGCAAAAACAATTATCAAATCGTTATCACATTAACGATTAAAATACGTTTAATACGCTAATGGCATTATCGGTCCTTATTCTTTTGCATCAAGATCAAGAAACGGCCGGTTCGGTGTATATCGAACGCTAACAAGAAGCTATTCAGACGTATATGTTGCATGTAGTACCGATTGGAAGTCACTGTAGTGTAGTAGTTAGTGAGTTGGCTTGTGAGGCGTGAACCCGTAATTCAAACTCCAGCTGAGACATCTCGAACAAAACGAAATATGAAAAGAAAATATTTCTTTCGGCGGCTTCTATCAAAAACTCTGAGACTAAATAAAATTGGCTATGAAATTTTCTCAAAAATCTGTCGTTCGGAGTCGTCTTTAAACTCTAGGTCGCACCACTCATGGATAAAAATAACACACAAAACATGTGTGGTGTGAGAACGTAAGCCATTATACTGACTCAAGGGTTGTAGTGCCCAATTAAGTATGTAAGTAAGGAATTAGTAGAGATAGTAATTGGTTGTTTTGTTAGATTGCTGCAGCCTCTCATCACCCTCAGACCAAGTGTAATCCGTTTTTTCTGACCACAAAACCATCAAAAGCTTCCGATGAAGTGACTTAAGTCTATTGTGCATTCTCGGGAAATCAGTGAGTTTTTTCTGAAGCCAGAAGTCCGGTAACTTCCCTCTTTTACGGCATAGCGCTATGCATTTACCCAATAAATGAATAAAAATTTCCTCTCTTTCTCTCATTTCTGCAACTCTTACAGGATTCCTAAAACTATCAAAGGCATTAAGCCTGCCTTTTTGATGTTTGAACAGACTTTCGGTGTGTCTTCTTTCTAAATTTTATCAGATATATTGCGCTATCCCCGCTACTCGTTTATTCAAAGTTGCACATACGAAATTAATGGAAGTTATCACCACATTGACAATTCTAAACTTGACGATTCCAAATGGTATTTCCAATGCTGTGAAAAATGAGCCCAAAAGTTTAGTGATCTGGATAAATCATCCCCTTTGCATTTTTGCGGAATACCACTGTGTCCCAGTACTTATATGATATGAATCTTCTATCTGGTGTCTGTCATCTCATTAAAGGGACGCAAAAACAGTTTTAGTGGTCATTATTTGAGAATGCTGCTCCCAGTGACTTCCCCATAGTTATCATAAAGTTGCTAATGTCTTCGCTAGAGATGTTGTCAACCTTATAGGTTAACATCACCACAACGGTAGAATTATCGAGTGAGTCGTTGTAGCGTATCTTTTACGTGCATTTCCCCATTCCCCACTATATCCGGGCATCCTTAACTTCTTCGAGAAACCATACTGTAGTATGATATACATACATAACACGGTGCTACAGTGAAAATACACCCGATTAACTACATAGTCTACGTTATTCAGTTATTTGAGTAGAACTCAAAAATACCTTTTTTATATTTCTCGAACCCTCCAAACTTGTTTTATTTGACAAAAACTGTTTTTTTTTACTTTACGCACAAATTTCTGGATTACTCAAACTTTTCCGACCCGATTTCTAAAATTTAAATCTTGTTAGAAAGAGGAGAGATGGACTTTTAAAACGGTATACACATATCTATTATTCGACTTAATATGCTATGAGATTTGATAAGGTAAACTTATCAAATTAAAATTTTTTTCATATTTTTTCAAGTTTTTCCATTCATAGTAGCAAACTTTAATAAAAAATATAGGATAAGTGATAATATTCTTAAAGTCTGTGCTCTTGTGAAGATATTGAGTCATCATATGATAAAATTGGATAAAAATTACCGTAGTTATTATTTAAATAATATAACATACATACAGAATTGGTCAATACAACCCTTCAGTCAAAATTCCCGTAGTTATTATTTAAAGAGTCTAACAGTCGAGTGACATTTTTTATATATGTCATCTCATCAAATGAACTTTTAGTTCAAAAATTTTCAGAATTTTTGATGGATCTTGATTGTTTATCGGAAAATGTGTCAATTTCACGCTTGCACGACTCTCAGAAGTCGGCTAATATTTGTGTTTTTTGCAAATATTATTATTTGCCTTTGCGCAAACATTGGCCAGAAATTTGTGCGTAAGGTAAAAAAAACAGTTTTTGTCAAATAAAACAAGTTTGGAGGGTTCGAGAAATATAAAAAAAATGTATTTTTGAGATCTACTCAACAAAACTCACACCCTACACTATGTCATTAGCCGGGTGTATTTAATTTTTTTATTTTGTCGCATAGTGTAATTAATGCTCGGAAAAGTACATTATTCCTGAAGTACAGTATCCGTGATTATAATCAATTTATACTTCACCTAACGTTGATGAGTATTGTTAGTTGCCCAGCGGAAAGAGATGTAAAGTTGTCTTTATCGTCCATATTGGTATAGTACGCAATGTACAATTAATAAGACCGTCGGCAGATTTTTAATATCGGCCAAATGAAGTTGGAGTTAAACGTATTGCCAGGGTATTTCAACCATAATAGGTATCCGTAAATCAAGATAGGTACATATGACCACTGACGTGTAAATCCAATGAGTCATCATATGTCTTCCTCAAAAGGCTTACATTAATAACAGGCACCATCTAGTGATGCTTTCCATGTGACTCGATATTATATTTTTAACAAATCGTAATAAAAATTCTATTTTCACGTTTTAAATTTCGTATGCTCAAAAAAGGCCAAAAATATTTAAAAGATTAAAGCAATTATAACGTGATAATGCATTACCAATTGAAATTATTTTTAAAAAGTTTAAATACCTGTTACCAAAACAGTAATATTCTCAGCTCTATTTTGGCAAAAATGACCAAAAAAAATGTCGTGATTACAACATATCGGTCGTTTGGTTGGTGTGCAGACTGTATAAACACACATACCCGCACCGATCGTTCGGCCAGGCTTAATTAAAAAACTTGTAAAATGGAAAAATTATGGTTTTTCGCCAACAAACCCAAATATACACACACATACACATACGAATGCGTACACATTCATAATGTTACAGAAAGACGGAGACATTTGAAGGTAAATACAACAAAAAACCGTTAAAATACCAGTTATAGACAACAAGACTTAAATGATGTACCAACTACAGGCAATTTGTTCACAGTGGGCTAAAATAGTAGGCTTAGATACAAATGACAATTTCTTTTTTAAATTTTAAATTTTCTATGTAATTAGAGTTTCTCTACATAGTATCACATACATACATAATTGGCCATTACAACCCTTCAGTCAGGATTACGGCCTAGCTTCTCACACCACTGAGGTTGTGTGCATTAATTTTATACGTGAGTGGCGGGACCTACAGTTTAACGTCGACTCCGAACGACAGATTTTTGAGAAACTTTTTCATGGCAGGCTTATTTACTCTCAGAGTTTTTGCCAGAAATCTGCTGAGAGGAAATCGCCGAAGAAATATTTTTTTTTCATATTTCGTTTTGATGCCTGACCTGGGATACGAACCCGGGCTTTACGTCTAATAAGCCAACACACTACCTACTAGACTATGGTTAAAGTTAAAAAAACAGAGGCAAAGGAAAGATGTCCTATGAGTAGGTACATTTTTGTTCGTAACTGTAACAACTCCAATTAGATGGAACACATTTACTGCATGTGTTTTAAAGTAAAATCGTTAATTTAAGTTGCTTGCTGCCTTATAAGTGTTGAATCGTTAAAAATGCTGAGGATTAAAATTGAAAGAAATACAGCGTGTGTAAAATAACCGAAAATAATAAAAATCTTTGGTGTAAGCTGTTAGAAAATATAAAAAAAGGATTGTATGCTTCTTGTCTAAACCCCCACTCGACAGGAGACACTTTTTCAATGTTCAATATGATTCTGTATCCAATGGAGCGGAATGTAATGCAGTACGTAATGTAGAAAAAGATTTCTATCTTAGGGATGTAGACATAATTTATCCTTCTAGATGGAGACTAATTACGGTATACTCCACACCGAAATAACATATTCACAAGGCTGTCAAAAAGTTAACGTATTACAGAAAAACGGAAAAAAAAGAGATTGTCTATTACAAAGGATTTACCGGCTACCTATCTACTCTCTCTTTCGACAATAAATCCTTTGTCAGACGGGCAACCAGTTGATGCTGAACAGTGGTTTTTATGTTAGGGATGTTCTTATAGTTGGAGAGCGAATGGTGTGTACTTTAAAACGAAATAATATGTTCACAGGGTTAGAAATTAAGTGTAGCCGAATATTTTGAAATCATATATTCAGACCACCATAGTAACCTTAAAAGTGAAAAAGTCTACATATCAGGTCCGCCATCTAACGTTTTTTTTCAACTAGTGCTTATTTCGTGAATGGTAACACTTAGCTCATGTCTGATTTGACAGATAATTCGTTTTATCCTTCCGCTGAACGAATATTGTTGTGTATACGCTTGAACAACAACTCTAACTGGGCCTGCGATCGACTTACAGAAGATGCCGATTTTGGCAAAAAAAATCATCTTTTCAGATGAAGCTCATTTTGATCTTGGCGGGTATGTAAACAAGCAAAATTGTCGCATTTGGGGCACAGGAAACCCGCACGCATACATTGAAAAGCCGACGCACCCAAAACGAGTCACTGTTTAGTGCGGATTTTAGTCCAGAGGCATAATTGGGCCATTTTTCTTCGGAAATGAGCAAGGAGTGGCCGCTACATTCAATGGCGATCGTTATCGGGCCATGTTGAACGAATTTTTGTTCACAAAAATTGAAGAGGAGGATATTGGCAACATTTGGTTTCAACAGGACGGCGCTACGTGCCACACAGCCGAAGCTACACTCGATGTTTTGCGCCCTGTTTTTGAAGATCGCATTATCAGCCGCAGAGTTGATGTCGTTTGGCCACCTCGGAGCTGCGATTTGACACCGTTGGACTATTATTTGTGGGGTGCCGTCAAAGATAAGTGTTACGCCGACAAGCCAGAGACAATTGACGCTTTAAAGGACAATGATCGTAAAGCCATTGGTGAAATACAGCTGCACACAATCGATAATGTGCTTAAAAATTGGACCGATCGTGTAGGCTACTGCATGGCCAGCCGAGGCAGCCATTTGAATGAAATTATTTTCCATTATTAACCGAAAGGATTGTACTTTCAAATAAAAAAAGAAATTTGAGAAAATATTCAGTTGTTTTTTTTTTTTAAAGCATTTTCAAAAAAAAAAAAAATTAAAATTTAATTGACATTTCTATTCAGTAAGGCTTCGCAAGCCATCATGAATAGTTTAACGCCAGTGTAATATTTCCAAGTTGTACTTAAAAAAAAATAAAAAATTTGATTCCGAAGTTCATAGAGCAGTACTTCGTGTATTAATTATTCGTATTAAATTTTCTCTTCCCGATGCAAAAACATCAAGAGAACAAAGTCTTGAATAAGACTCCAAAATGCTAATTCACAATTCGCAACCAGTTTGCCTTTGTACTTCAACTACGTAGTACCATAACCTATTTAATTGATCATTACAACTCTTAGTCTGGATTGCGATCTAGCTTCTCACACCACCCATGTATGTATGTTAATTTAATACATGTGTGTGAAGATAAATTCAAATTTAACTAGCAAGGACAAAAACCAAAAATTTTAACACAGCCAATATTAAAAAGTTAACACAACAATTTATGTGTTTAACAGAATTTATAAAAAATTATTATTGGAAGAAATCGCCCAAATATACCAAATCGGAGAATAGTATCTATCCCACTCTTTAAAAATTATGGACCACAAGTTCATTGGTGGAACAGCTTCTCCGGTACTTCGATAAGGTTTTGAAAATTGAGAAACAAAAAAATTTATTTGTTTTAACAGTGTCTGGGCAAGATGATAGATATTTTGAAAAAATAAGACATCCAACTATATTGAAATTGTAGACGAAGGTGCTTCTAATCTAATCTCTAATCTAAGGATTACAAAACAAGTGTCCTTACGGTCGGGCGATACTTGAAACCAGAGATATAGGTGTCGAAACTAATACAGACGGCAAAGCTAATACCTTTCTCATCGACATAAAACAAAAAAATCAAAGTCATCCACAAAAAAAATGCAAGCCACGAATCACGAATTTACAAAAAGTATAAAAATCTTTCGGTTGACAACAAATCTGGCAACTTAAAAAATATTCAAAAGGTGGATGGTTCGTGCACACGTCAATAAGTTAGAGGAACAGACATAGAAGCTGTGTTCTCTTGCGGCCTTATGTTCTGGACATCAAAACTTATATGTATTCTAACACAGGCAGATTTATGACCGATGTGTTTAATATTAAATACATTGGATTTGTTGCTTAAAGCCGCAAATTGATTATTTCTTTCAGTGTTAGGGGTTCTTTTTTTTCGAAATTATTTTATAACACAAATAAATAAATATTTGCGACATGGTTGTTAAACAAAATTATTTGTTGTTACTCTACCAGAGAGCCTACCTCGTAGACATTGTCGTCACAAAAATTGTTGCCATCGTAGTCATCATTATTATTATAGAAGACCACACATTAATTCTACGAACTTTGCCAACTTTAGTCTGCTTAAACAACACAAACAATATACTCGTGCTCGTACATGTACTTGTAAAATACCGAATATTTATAAGCACGTTGTCCATACCATGTAGCCCCATGTATTTACGTGCTCTACACCAATTCATGAGTAAATGGTGCCTGGGCCAATAACGTGTGTGAGTATAGAGATTACAGCGGACATACATATGTACTCGTATGTACGTACGTAGAGTAGTTTAGTTTAATATTTATGACTCTCAAGATTAGTGAAACAATAAAAATATTGAGAAAAGTCAGCCTCTTTCTTATAAAACAATCTTTGAAAAAATAGAGTCACAACACACAGCCATCAAAAAGCCAGCATCATCAGCAACAACATCATCGCCAGCATCCATGGAGTCCAACAGTCAACCACATCTTATGCTAGTTGTGGCAAGAAATCAACCGTGCATTAATGCCACAAAAATAAAAACAAAAAAAAAAAACAATAACAAAAACAAAAAAAATTGAAGATTATTTTCCACCAGTGTGGTGTTTATTTTACTTTTCATACACGGTGATGACTACTTGGAAGACTACTCTTGAATGCCACTTTAAAGCTGTTACGTTAAGATTGCATAAATTAAAGTCTCTATTAATTTAAATACCCTACACCACACCATAAAAATGTATGTTGTATTTGTACTTTTGTGTTTGTGAAAGATTAAAAAGGTTTGACGAAATATACCGTGATTTATTACTTGCTAAAGCCCATAATGCATGTTCTATTGACTTGCTACAGGCATTTGCATAACTTTATACGTTAGCTTTGTCTGCCCTGTTAAAGCGTTTGGACCAGAAAAGCTTTTCAGACATTTTAATCACTGTAAAGAACTCCATAAAAATCCATAAAAGCTGGAAAAATTTCGTTAGTTTTTGTATTTAGTCAGGAGAATGGATACTCTGGCTGAGATTAGTGGTTTTAAGATGAAATTTAGTTTGAATAAGTTGAGTCAGCTTAATAGACGTTCATACAAGATTAAAACATTGTTCCAGTCGTCAGACAGAGTTCTATTAGAGGCTATACGCATAGATGAAAGTGAGCTATTTGCACGGTCGCTGTTTATTGTTCTTGTATTCCAGAGATTCTAGAAATGACAGCTCAGTCATAAGTAGAGTGCCGTAAGGAAGTTTAGAAAGCTGGTTTTTGTGCAAAGACTGATATATGGCCGCTGGAATGTTGTTTAACAATGAAATTGACTAGTCTTGCAACTATATTTATACTGCTCGTAAGAAAATGAAATGCTTTCAGTATAAAATACATAGTCCAGGACATAGAATAAAATATTATGGCTGCCAAGCGTGAAGGATCTGAACAACTTTGAATATGTTTAGAGAACGTTATAAAGGGTCCGCCAAATAACTTTTTTTTTTTTTTGCAAATGCTTTAAAAGAAAACTACTGAATATTTTCTCAAATTTCTTTTTTTATTTGAAAGTACAATCCTTCCGGTTAATAATGGAAAATAATTTCATTCAAATGGCTGCCTCGGCTGGCCATGCAGTAGCCTACACGATCTGTCCAATTTTTAAGCACATTATCGATTGTGTGCAGCTGTATTTCACCAATGGCTTCACGAATATTGTTCTTTAAAGCGTCAATTGTCTCTAGCTTGTCGGCGTAACACTTGTCTTTGACGGCACCCTACAAATAATAGTCGAACGGTGTCAAAACGCAGCTTTGAGGTGGCCAAACGACATCACCTCTGCGGCTGATAATGCGATCTTCAAAAACAGGGCGCAAAACATCGAGTGTAGCTTCGGCTGTGTGGCACGTAGCGCCGTCCTGTTAAAACCAAATGTTGCCAATATCCTCCTCTTCAATTTTTGTGAACAAAAATTCGTTCAACATGGCCCGATAACGATCGCCATTGACTGTAACGGCCGCTCTTTGCTCAATTTCGAAGAAAAATGGCCCAATTATGCCTCTGGACCAAAATCCGCACCAAACAGTGACTCGTTTTGGGTGCGTCGGCTTTTCAATGTATGCGTGCGGGTTTTCTGTGCCCCGACAATTTTGCTTCATCTGAAAAAATGATTTTTTTTTGCCAAAATCGGCATCTTCTATAAGTCGATCGCAGGCCCACTTAGTGTTGTTCAAGCTTATACACAACCATATTCGTTCAGCGGAAGGATAAAACTAATTATCTGTCAAATCAGACATGAGCTAAGTGTTACCATTCACGAAATAAGTGCTAGTTCAAAAAAAAAAAACGTTAGATGGCGGACCCCGATGGTATCAATAATCCCTGATTTGGCTTAGGAACATGACAGATAATTGGACTCTAGAAATTTTAAAATATTATTAACAATAATAGAACAACAGAGTCCTTATGATAACATGCAAGTATGATATGTTAGATTGAATGATCTTATATGCGACATCTCGCCTCTAAACGACCATAAGTTATGTTATGAAAGGTGACGTACAGCCGCACGAAGGAAGAGGCCGCACTTAGGCCTGCATTTAGGCCCATTATCGCAATCAGTCTTCAATCCAGGGATCAAACATTACATAGAGGGAACTAATCCGAGTAAAAAATAAATCTTGATCTAGAGAGATCGATCAAGGATGTCAGGTTAAAAAACTCCTTTTTTTTTTGACAAGAGCAGGCCACTGATGCATGACATAAAAGACAGTCTCTTCCTCCTCTTCTTCAAACTCACAGCTCCTCCAGAAGTCATTTGAAGGAATGCTAAGTCTTTCGGCGTGCCTACCAAAACGCCTGTCCTTTTGCTATCAGCGAGATTGAGCTGCTTTGTAAAATGAGTGGATAATTTCCATTTTAACTGAGACCCTGTAATATGTAGGAAATTGCTAAATCCATACAGACTCTGGCCAATTCATTAGTGATGCTATTTTCAATGATAACCCTATGCCCTAAAATCCACATAAGAGTTACGTTTGAATGGTCAGAAATTTCCCTAAGAAATCCTTGGCATTCAAGGACAAGAGCAGACGTTGAAACTACGTTGACTAAAAACACAATCAAAGCTTGATCTTCGAACAAATCAAGAGATTTTCAGGAAAATCCTGCCAACCAACAAGCAATGCACTGTAAAGAATCAAGGAATGAAGAATCCTAGAACAAATTCCCTAATAAAAATCATTCTGGTGTAGGGTATACTAGTGGACCTAGACTAAGTTTAATTTTTTAGTTGTTATTTCTTTTTTTTTTTTTTTTGTTTTTTATTTTGCTTTTATCTTTCGTTACTTTATTATTATTTTAGTTTTATTGCAATTAAACTTCTAATGCTCTTTTGGTCTTGGCTTTTTTAAGAGTTTAAACGTTTTCGTTTTTTCCAAAGTGGCAATTAATTAAAGAAGCCATGGAATTGAGGTATAAATGAAAAGAGTTAAAGAAATAGAAAGGCATAAATTAAATTGTTTTATTATTTATTTTCAATTTACAATTGAATTAATTTTATTAGACGGAAATTGAATTATGGGTTTAGAATACTTAACCATGAAAATATTTAAAACACATTAATTGTGATACATGCTGGGGAATAGTTGAAGAATTATGGTGTAAGTTTGGAAATGATTTGAAAGTAATGTATCTTTGGACCACGTTTTTGATTCAAATCAGGGGGTTGAATTGCGGACCATTTCCTTAACCAAAAACAACGTAAATTCGTAAGACCAAAGGGAGTAATTCAAGTACAGATTGTAAATGTGAAGAGAATTTATGAAAATCATTTGATCCATGTGCGAATCGTATTGTTTTTGGTCAGAATTAATTACTTCGTTGACTATCCAAAAAGAATACGTTGAGAAAAACACTTTTACGGCTGAAATACAACTACAAGAGAGCATTACTTATCTAACTGGCCCTTAGAAAACTATCCCATGTTTATACTGCTACTTCCAGTTCGTAGGCCATTGAGGAATTGAGTTATATCGCACACGAATGATTTTGAGATTCTCACGAATACATGAAATAACAATCAAATGTCGATGGACAATAGACCAACCAGTTTATTATGCTGGTTCCATTCAGGAACTTTTTCCTAATCTTGGGGTACCCAAGACAATATTTTAACTTTGATAGAAGTTATTAGCAGAAATCGACTGCTCGGCCTGATCACCACTAACAAGTGGCTTAAATTGAAACGAGTTTTTGTGGTCATATACGCGCGTTTTATTTCCGCTTTCAACGAAGCATATGGGAAGTAATCAAATGACAAATGATCAGCCATCAGATGAGAACGTAAAATATCTTTCTATCTCACTTAGAGAAGCTTAGCAATTTTTTACAAGATGGGATACTAAAGGGTCCGCCAAATAACTTTTTTTTTTGAAAATGCTTTAAAAAAAACTACTGAATATTTCCTCAAATTTCTTTTTTTATTTGAAAGTACAATCCTTTCGGTTAATAATGGAAAATAATTTCATTCAAATGGCTGCCTCGGCTGGCCATGCAGTAGCCTACATGATCGGTCCAATTTTTAAGCACATTATCGATTGTGTGCAGCTGTATTTCACCAATGGCTTCACGAATATTGTCCTTTAAAGCGTCAATTGTCTCTGGCTTGTCGGCGTAACACTTATCTTTGACGGCAACCCACAAATAATAGTCCAACGGTGTCAAATCGCAGCTCCGAGGTGGCCAAACAACATCAGCTCTGCGGCTGATAATGCGATCTTTAAAAACAGGGCGCAAATCATCGAGTGTAGCTTCGGCTGTGTGGCACGTAGCGCCGTCCTGTTGAAATCAAATGTTGCCAATATCCTCTTCTTCAATTTTTGTGAACAAAAATTCGTTCAACATGGCCCGATAACGATCGTCATTGACTGTAACGGCCACTCCTTTCTCATTTTCGAAGAAAAATGGCCCAATTATGCCTCTGGACCAAAATCCGCACCAAACAGTGACCCGTTTTGGGTGCGTCGGCTTTTCAATGTATGCGTGCGGGTTTTCTGTGCCCCCAATGCGACAATTTTGCTTGTTTACATACCCGCCAAGATCAGAATGAGCTTCATCTGAAAAAATGATTTTTTTTTTTGCCAAAATCGGCATCTTCTGTAAGTCGATCGCAGGCCCACTTAGCGTTGTTGTTCAAGCGTATACACAACCATATTCGTTTAGCGGAAGGATAAAACTAATTATCTGTCAAATCAGACATGAGCTAAGTGTTACCATTCACGAAATAAGCACTAGTTGAAAAAAAGAAAACGTTAGATGGCGGACCCGATAATATCCAATATTATTCTTCTCATTTTTTTAGTATGTCCTCTCCCTGTACAAATATCCTCTCTTTTAAAATATTCTTTACATTAGTTTAATACCAACTAACTTTAGGCGTTTGCCTTTTTTGTTTTTGTTTGTTGTTGTAGTTGTTGTTGGTCATTCTTCTAGAGTTTTTGTGTATTTGTTGTCAATACTTGTTTCTAAAGTGACACAAACCAGACCAGCCTTGAAAAAATGCTGTCTGTGGTTTTATGAGAGGGGAGTGGAAGGGGGGGTTGGTCTGCAAATATTTTCTTTACCATTAACTGCGATTTCATGTTGAAAATATTTGTGTTCATACAACAACAAACAATACCTTTAGGTGATTTAGTTTTTTTGTTCATTCATTTACAAAAAAAAAATGTTTTTTTTTAAATTTTTACTATTTTCCTTCCATCACGTTACAATTTCATATTTTACATGTGTTTTCCCCCTAAAATGTGTGTTATATGGAGTGTATGAAGTCACTTTTGCAAATGGGCGTAATGCTAAGGAATGTTGTGTGTACGTAAAAAAGGGATTTATTGCGTATTACAACACTGCACTAGAAACAATTATTGTGTACAAGTGTGGCAATGCCATTTACTCCTTGAGTGTGTTACAATATTATTTTGTGTGTGTTTGATAAGAGTTGGTAGCGTGTAATGTAAAGAGAATTTAGTTGCGTAAAGACTAAATTGCATGGAAAATATAAAAATTGTTGGCCATATTTTCTAAAAATTTTCGTCATTTTAAAGTAATGCCTTTAAAATCAAATTACCTTGGATACCAAAAGCTTTTGACCAAGTTCTGTATTTAATGAAGAAATTTTTTTAAAAAATAGAAACAATTCTTTTTAAACAACTTTGATTAGAAATTTGACAAAATGAATTAATAACTTGAATTGTCATACCTGTATATAGAAGTCACCGTAGAAACCCGTAGTTCAAACCTCAGCTTAGACATATCGCACAAAACGAATATTGCGTAGCCGTTTGCGTAATGCCGTCAGTTTTGATTGAAAACGAACTATGAAAAAGTTCCATATAATATTTTAAAACTTTTCTAGTCCTATTTTTATTAATGGACTGTAAAGAAGACATGTTCCAATTCAGTATCAAATTACTACAACGGCTCTGATATGAGGCCATTACTCTTTTCATAAAATTTTCCACGACTTTTTCACACAAATGTGGCTGTATTTCTGCGATGATGCGTTGTATCTGGATTTTTTTCTGTCTTATAGACATATACCGGAGGATTTAGAAAACTTAAAAAAAAAAGAAAACGCACTGCGTTAAACCTCATAATCGTGGTGGCCAATTGACATTAAAATTTCTTGATATAAATTGTTCGGGAAATCATTGCTACAATAAATCGAGTGACTCACCCACAGTGCCGCTGGCGTAGCTGTCTTAATGATGATCATGTCGTACATCCAGTTGGGTCACAACAACCTTGTTATAGTAATCCTAACACAAATGCCGTTCACAGTCACACCGCATTTTAAGGCTCCTCATCAAAAAAAAGTAACGCCGAATCACACCGCTTGACTAAACTACATTATGGGTGCATTTATTTCTTATGAATTGCATGAGAATTTTCTTAGCTCTAAATTCGACAGTTTAGAGTATTCGTTAAACCATTCATATGGAAATGCGCTATGTAGTGCTTATTGAAATTTTAAAATTGATGAGAGCGATGCTGAATTAATGTTTTCGGTGACATTGTCACTCCATCCGACCTTCTTACTATTTACAGGAGCTTTATCCGACCTCGGATGGAGTACAACTCTCATGTATGGGCCGGTGCTTCAAAGTCTATTATGAAGCTTCTCGACCGCGTACAGGAGAGGGCGAAGGTGCTTATTAATGACAGTAGGGTATCCAACTCTATTGATTCGTTGGAGCATCGTCGCAATGTGGCGTGTGTTTCATTGTTCTATCGGTACTATAAATAATCATATATTTTTACGTGGTACTCGTACTTCTCGCAGATCACATCCTTTTGTGGTTGATTGTCCAGTGAACCGCACAATGCATTACAGGGAAAATTCATTTTTTGCACGCATTGCTCGCTTGTGGAATGATCTTCCTGCGGAAGTTTTTCCCGTCAGTTACGATATTGGTAAGTTTAAATCAAATGTCCACTAACACTACTCCCTCTTTCCACCTTCCTATAACCTATTTTCCTAAACCTGCACAATGCACTGCATGAGTTGGGCCATCCCCAGAGTGCTGGTTTTACCAAAAAAAAAGCACCAATGTTTGCAAGAAAGCGATCAGCACGTTGTCGTACGGGGGTCCCAATCAGAGATCAGCAATGAATCGTATTTTCGCTACTCATAGGTACTTATGAAATTTTGAATATGAGTGAGTCCAGAGTATTAAAATTCAACTACTCTGATTCATTCGTATTCGCTACAACATTGATTTATAAGTATAGGTTGCAATGAGTATGAGTACAACGTTGACATCAAACTCACAACATTCGATTCATTGTTTGATTCACACGCCTACTCATTCAGATTCATAAATTTAGAAAAATACTTATAATACTTACGAATGATTCGAGTCACTCGAATTGTTATTGTTATCGTTATTGTTGCTTTTACAAAAGAAGAGAAAAGAAAAGACAAAGACAGCAAGCAAAGCACACATTCGTACTCGAATCATACTTATTTTGTGCTTCGTGTATATGTTGAATCATGGAGAGTCGAAATCAACAACATCGTGCGTACTGTTAAGTAAGAGTACGATGAGTATTTCTAACTTTGAATATGAGTAGTATGAGTATGATATTAAAATAAGTATGAATGCGTATAAGTAGCTGAAATTATAAGTATGACTCGAATCTACTCATCGTTTTGAATACTCGTTGCTGATCTCTGGTCCCAATGTCCTAATCGACCTAGTTTATTGAATTTTTTTTTTCACTCTTCGTATGGCTAACACTTTCGATACATTTCCTCCTCTGAAAAAGCTTCGAAGTTTGCAAACGGTCTCAGCATATCTTTTGAAATTTTTGTAATGAGTTTTCAAAATTATAACGTGTTGTCTGTCCATCCTTAATAATCATGACGGTTCTTTTTTTAACATGTGACAGATGTTAGACTAAATTGAAAGAGTACACTCTTACCGAACCGCACTTTATAATTCCTTGTACTCAGACTTACTGTCTGATGTAGGGCAATCTAATGACACTAGTAAACTGTCGTTTCCATATATAGTCTTGAGCAGCTGTCTTTAAAGTTTAAAAACGCACTTTTTCTGGTGATAATACACAATTTACTGCGTTCATATCTAAACAGCAGACATACACACATCAGATGGTTTCTCAACTCAGTCCAAACTCGGTGAGAAGTAATCCATGCCACTAAATGTCCCCCATCACACCTTGGTATTAAGTGCTGCACTTAGTAAATCAATATGTTATTATTTTTCCATTGCAAACTGTTAAGACTTGAAGATTTGTGCAAACTCTTGTATTGTAAATTAATTTGAAACTATTTCGTTCTGCATCGATTACCAACCACTGCATTACCGTATAAATTTGCGGTTTTTGTGCCAGAAATCATTTGTCGTCTAAAGTCTCGATGCCATTCAAATCCATAGAGAATAAAACTTTTCTGCAGAAATTAAACAAACGAGATGAACGAACAGACAGACATACGGACAGACGGACAAACATACGGACAGACAATGATGTAAAGTAAAAGAAGAAGAAACAACTATTTATAACGAATGTATTTGCGATAACAAAAACCTATAAAAACTAAACACTACAATTAAAATAAAGAATTTATTTTACAATCACTTGCATAGCATACTACTACGACTACTACCGACTACGATTACTAATAGGCACAACACAACTGGAGAAGTCTTAGTTTAGTTTACGGAATATGGCAAACGAGCATAAGCTTTTTATAGGCTTTTAATAAAGAGAATAGAGAATGCAATTCTATTGATATGGCCATATATGGATAGATGTTATAAGCCATAAAATAAATTTGTTAAGAACATACAGTTATTGTCTATAAACTCTTGCTGTAAGTTGTAAAGCCACTTTTGTGACATTTCACTAGAGTAGCTGCTGCTGCTGTTACAATGGCTGTCTAGGTGGTGGCATCTTTTCTGTACAGAGAAAGCAAAAAAAAATCCACTTTTCATGGGTATTGGTTTCTTTTGTTTTCTGTTTATTATCATTATCTATTTCTATTATTATTTCTAATACTTTTTATTTTGATTTTGATTGTTTTGTTATATTTCTGTACAATTCTCTAATAAAGTTGTTAACTTTGTTACAATAAAATTTTTTTTTCTAACATGATAGCAATTTTATTTTTTAATTTAAACTTTTTATTTTATTGCAGTTAAAACTTTTATTTATTTTCTCTACTTACCAAAATCCCAAAAACATACATGCTTTTTATTGTTTTTTTGTACTCCTAAAAGTATGTTTTATTATTCCTTAAGGCACAAATGCGCACAGCCAATTTATATGCAATAGTTTTTCATATTATTTTTGGTTTTGTTCCTTCCAGCATTATTGCTGTTTTTCTGTAAGTTCAAAGCAAATATTTATTCTGCTCGTTTTTTATAGTGGCAAATTTATAGCTCCTATAAATATGCTACAGTTTTAGAAAAGCATACAATTTCTGTTATATATTATGGAATGTATACAAAATGTTTTTGATATTAAGGGCCATTATTACAACTTGCCGTTAAACTTGGGTTTAGTTAAAGGTACCTTTAGCTAAAGGGAACTGTAAAGTTACCTTTAACTGATTTTCGTTATTACAACTTACAGATAAAATAAAATTGAAATATGGCAGTGTCGGAGCAAAGTCGATAAAACTGCTCAATTAAACAATTTTTTTTTAACGCAGTGGCAACAGCGGACTTCGTTTTTTTGTTATATATGCTCATATTGTTTAAATTTGAAGCTGCCATATCGAAAATAGTATATGATATGGCAAGTTCAAACATAAAGTGACCTTTAAATGTTAAAGGTAGGATGATATTCCTTTTAGCTAAACGATCACTTCTATCTTATTGGGTACTCATAATAATGAAAAACAAATTATCTGCCCGTTAAAATCCTCTCTTTAGTTAACGGCAAGTTGTAATAATGGCCCTAAGAGTTATGAAAGAATATAGAAACTATATTTAAAAAATTCCTAAATATTGCTGATGCAAAGTTTTGGCTCATTGCGATATTGAGAAAAAAAGTAGTAGAACTGGTAAGAGACAGAACGATGAAATGCATATACTTTTTAGTAAATATTATTAGGGACTCTCGAGACAATTCTTCCGAGAGATAAGTAGAATCGTTCTACAATCGAACTGAACCTGTGTAAGGAATCTGTCCGAACATGAATAGATTTTCAGACTGGGAATGATGCTTTGAATTCGAAAACCATTTTGTCTGATACAAACACCTCTGTATTCTGCATGTTGAGCGGAAATATGATGGAAACTAAAACCGTCGAACACATTCTGTGTCTATGTCCTGGTATATAGAGAGAGGAAGACTTAGGGTTCTGGGCCAGAGTTTCTTTAATAGCCTAAGATCGTTAACTGCCTTAGGATTTCGGACTTGAATGAATTTAGCAGGGCATTATTTAATTGATTAGATGGTTCCCTACCTGTTCTACACGAAAAGTACCTCGATTTCTTCTTAGATACGCCGTATCAGTCTATTGTTTGAACTCAATAGAAACTATTTGAATCACAGTTTTTCCACACCCATTTAATGGAATGAAATCTGTCAGCCTAAATCCCCCTATTCTGTAAAACTTATATAAAGAAGTGTAAGAGGTTTATTTCTCTAAATTTGTATAAGGTAGGATTATACAACATTCCTTACTTACTTACTTAATTGATCATTACAAACCTTTAGTCAGGATTACAACCTAGGTTCTTACACCAATTTTATATCACTCAGAAGTCTTTATGTCAGAAGTCTTCTTGCTGAGAGAAAGTAGCTGAGTCTGAGAGAGGGGCTTTCGCTTAATTAGTCAACACACTATCTATTGGACTACGGCGGCATTATAGTACAATATTTCATTTAGTAATTCGAAATTGGCCCTTTTGGCTTCCATACCCCTTTGACTGTCCTATTCCCTAAATGATTACATACACTAGTGGCATAAACTAAAGCAACTGACTTAATTTTTGACATTTCCATATGAATTGTGTGAAAAACAATCCTGAGAATTTTTAAAGATAGCTTTTTCAAGTCTTTGAGGGTTTATTAATTTACTAAAAAAAAATTATTGAAATAAATTTTTTTAGTTCGAAGAAAATAAAATAATTTCTAAAATTTAGGTGGCAAAAACTAAAGCAACTCCCTTAGCAATTTTTTTTGATTTTTTTACATAATTTAACAATTAATAAAATGTTCGATATTTTGTAAATTAAGAAGTCATCAGCGAGGCATTTGACCTATTAATTCATCAATTTTATGTTTTTTAATGCTTCTTTTTGACCTAACGCCATCACTTCTACTCAACTCTTGTTATTTCATTCGCTAGGATTTGATGTCCTGTTCTAAACCAAGTGAATGATTGCATTAAAAAAAATTTCAGAAAGAAAATTGATGAATTAATAGGTCTAATGCCTCGCTGATGACTTCTTAATTTACAAAATATCGAACATTTTATTAATTGTTAAATTATGTAAAAAAATCAAAAAAAATTGCTAAGGGAGTTGCTTTAGTTTTTGCCACCTAAATTTTAGAAATTTTTTTATTTTCTTCGAACTAAAAAAATGTATTTCAATAATTTTTTTTTTAGTAAATTAATAAACCCTCAAAGACTTGAAAAAGCTATCTTTAAAAATTCTCAGGATTGTTTTTCACACGATTCATATGGAAATGTCAAAAATTAAGACAGTTGCTTTAGTTTATGCCACTAGTGTATTTCATTGTCAATATGTGGTTGATATGTTGAATATTACTTCTCATATTTTTTTATCATCCATACTGCACTTAATGTAATCAGTTCTAATCGATTTATATTTCATATCCAGCACCTCTCTCATCCTTCCCATGCAAAGCTTGTAAAGCGCCTGTTAGTATGCAACAGCATATTATGTTATAAAAATAAAAAATAACTCATAAATGTATGCATTAAAAATGTTTGCATAAGATGTGTTTTTTTTTTCTTCCATTTTCTATAAAATTACTTATTTTAAATCCATATTCTGCCATATTTTTTCTCTCCAGACAAAAAAAAATTAATGTAAGAAAAAGGAGAAGTAAAAATGTACACTCATCTCTAAATGTATTCCCTTGGTGGTAACAATCAAACTAAACCAATATACATATGCTGTTATGTGTGTATATCATAACTGTACAAATTGTACAGGGAAACAGATGAGCTTCATATAGATAGGCATTGTTAGGTTATGTTGCAACAGATGATGATGATGACGCTGACAACGATGACGAACATTGCATGGATCAGACAGAACTGCAGACTCGTTAAAAAGCCAACTTTTGGAAGTTATTCTCGTACTGGTTTTTCATTTTACAGCTAAAAACTTTTCCCTACAGCATACAGTCTGCTTCACGGACATGCACATAACTAGAGCAAATGCATGTGGCTACATGATGTAGCTGCAGATTTTGATTTGGAATGAACGACCGACGATTTCATACATCTACTACGTGCTGTGTCTGGGCCACTTTAATGTAATTTTTACTTTACAGTTTACATTGGCGACACTATTTGTGAACGAATTTATATTTTTCTTGATTTTTTTTTATATTTTTTGCTTCCTTTTGTCAAACATAACATTTAATTTGTTCACGTTATAAAAAAAAATTTTTTAAATTCCTTTCACCAGCCAATTGCAGTCTATGGTATGCAAAATTCTTGGCTTCGATGTCTAACTAAGCTCTGTAATAGCATGGATGGTTACGCTAAAGGCAATGGCAATGGCATTGGCCATGGCAATAATAATTAATGATTAAATGAATGAAATTTTTGCCAGAGTTAGAATTTTATTTTATTACCTTCGTTAAGTGATTTGAATGTCTAAGTCAATTATAAAATTTATTTTAAGAGAATTGAATTTCATTATAGAAATACAAGGACTTGATGATAATGTTTTAAGTCTAGTTTGGTTTGTGATTGTTTGGATTTTTTTTTTAGTTGTCATTGCGATGCCAAATTGAAAATAGACAAAATAAACTGTATTATAACTGTGGTATCATATTACCGTTATATGTTACACATACACATTCATACATATGTAGATACATAGATTAAACAAAAATTCAGCGCACTAAATAGACAGCTGGAAGGGAAGATGTCAAGGAGTACGAGAAAACACACATAGTACTCACAGTGCTCACATTTTTTATAAGGGGTGATATTTTAAGAGCTATAGGAAAATTTTTCAAAAAAAAAAACACATAAAATTCAAAAAATGCATGAAATCTTTATTTGAATCGATAGTACGGTCCATATAATTCAATGTTTGAAGATTATTTCATGCAAATGTTGACCGCGACTGCGTCTCAAATGGTCCATCCGCTTAGTCCAATTTTGGCATACTCTTTCCAACATTTCGGCCGGTATCTCACGAATAAATGCTTCAATGTTGTGTTTCAATGCGCCAATTGAAGCGGGCTTGTCTGTATAGACATAAGCTTTAACATAGTCCTACAAAAAATAGTCTAAAGGCGTTAAATCGCACGATCTAGGCGGCCAATTGACCGGTCCCGAACGTGAAATAAAATGTTCACCGAACTCGCCTCTCAATAAGTCCTTTGTTACGCGTGCTGTGTGGCATGTGGCAACGTCTTGTTGAAACCACATGTCATGCAAGTCAAGCTCTTGCATTTTGGGCAAAAAAAGTTGGATGTCATCTCACGGTAGCGCTCACCATTCACAGTTACGTTACGATTCGCAGCATCTTTGAAGCAGTACGGTCCAATGATGCCAAATTCAATGATATGCAAGCGTTGTTCGTTTGTAAGACGATTAATGGTTAAATTATAGACCAAACTGAAGATGTTTGACAGTGAAACAAAACACGAAACGTGCGTGAGCTGTTTAAACCAGTGTTGCCAAAAAGATAATAGCTAAAAAATTACCCTTTACATAACAGCTCACTAATATGGTTTGATAAAGAAGATCTAGGGAACACCATGTGATCAGCAGCTCACTACGTGAGAATGAATCTGTTATCGGCGAGATCCTTAACCTACATACTTACTTAATTGGTCATTGCAAGTTATCGACCAAAAAAGGCAAGTCATCTTTTAATAAAAATGAAAGTCATCGATTAAAAAAAGGCAAATCATCGATTAAAAAATGCAAGTTATCGACCACAAAAAACCCAAGTCATTGACTAAAAAATGCATGTCATCAACTAAAAAAATGCAAGTCATCGACCAAAAACTGGAAGCCATCGACTTAAAAAGTGCAAGTCATCGGCCATAAAAAGCAAGTCTTCCACAAAAAACTGTAAAGCGACAATTTTGCCCGATTTATATAGAAAGCTTATTGTTGACCATTTGGAGAAAACAATTAGTCTCGTCGCCTATCTCTCTGGTCACAAGTAAAGCTCGACCGTAAAAAAAAAACTCTTTTAGTATATTGGATACCATGGCTATCCCCCCCACCAGGGTCCTTACAAGTCCATTTTTACCGATTTATATACTATAAACCATTTTTTTCTCAATTGAAGAAAACAATTAGTTTAGTTGACTAGATCTCCTGTTCCAAAGATTACCCGACCGTAACTAAATCTGTTTCGTTATCTGAGCTGTGCTTTCAACAATGGGCTCTAGTCTAATAGACTACAGCGACGAATGATATAAATATCAAAAAATCTCGACTTGATTTCTGAGTCGTATTCTTACTTTCTGAGGTGTAATTATCAGCGAGATATAATTTTTAATCCGAATGGAGAAACATCTAACATTACACCACAGTAAATAATAGGAGAAATTCTTGCTGTAGAAAATTTGGAACAGTTTGAATACCAAACAATCACAGACAGCTGCCACACAATTTTTTTGTATTTTTAAAATTGTTTTTTTTTTTTGTTTTTTGGCTATAAAGATGTCTATTTTGTGTTGTAACTTAAAAGCGGCTTTAACGTCGTAATATTTAAAAGATATTCAATTTCTTACTATGCAAACAAAATATAGTTGTGGGGGTGGTGGTGGTGGTGTTGTTGTTGCATAAAGTTGTCCAATTAGACCTGACAACATACTTTTTGACATTTTCCCTACATTTCCCAAAAGTTGTTATACTTTGGTTCACACACACGTATGTACATATACTCGTAGTTGGACATAGCATTGGCAATTTTGTGTTTCCATCTCATTAAAAACCAAACGAAAAACCACAATTTAACCCAATTATGTGAACATGTCCACTGTACTGTATGTGAACATGGGTATTGTTCAGTGTGCCCATATGCCACCACAGTCACTACTGTTACTGCTGCTTTGGGCTGCTGGAGTTTACGAGCTGAACATTTGAAACACATGTAATCACTTTGAATTTATTTCCAAACAATTGCCTCTAATAAGCTTAAAAAAAATTCGATTTCTACTCTCCATTAATGTCGTCGAAAGACAAGACTTTACTCAGTAGTATAGTACTTGGTAACACTGTATAGTAAGTAATATTTGTAACTAAAATAGACAACAAAAAAGGAAAAGAATAAAATAAAAACTTTACTTTATTAAAAATATTTTATTTTTTATTTTTTTTATGTGTTGCAATAGTAATACGAATACGAATACAGTATCAAATGTCAGGCATTCGGAAAATAAAAGAAAAATAGAATTTTCAATTCGTTAATTAAACTGAAAGGATTTTTCAATCAATTGTTTTGTTTTTCAATTTTTTTTTTTTTTTTTTTTTTTTGCTCTTTGATTTGGTTTTCTTATTGTTTATTTTGTAGATTTGATTTTAAATATACTCGTACTAAGAGGATTATATTGAATCACATAATATGTGATTTTTAAAATAAGTATCACAATCAAATGTTTAAGTAAAAGAATTTTTCTTAATAAAAGAGGAATTTAAAGCTTTACTATAAATTAAAGTATTTGACTGGTAGAAAGCAGACCGTATGTGTGAACAATAGCTTATCTAAGTATATTTATGTGCTATCTGGTGTTCCTCAGGGCAGCCATCTTGGTCCACTTCTTTTTTCGCTGTTTATAAACGATCTTCCCAACATAATTAATTTTGCCAATATCTTGATGTATGCTGACGATGTAAAAGTTTTTCTCTCCTTTAATAATTTCATCGAGCATATGTATCTTCAAAATGATCTCAATAATTTCTTTTTGTGGTGCGAATACAACATGATGGAGCTGAATATTAAAAAATGTAAATGTATGCGGTTCTCAAGATATAATTTTATCACGGTGAATTACTTGCTTGGAGGTCATCAATTGGATAATGTTGAGTCTTTTATTGATCTTGGGATCCTATTAGACACAAAATTAAACTTTAATGATCATATCACTTTGACTGTAAATAAGGCAAGAAGCACTCTTTGCTTCATAAAACGTTGGGCAAAAGAATTTTCTGATCCTTATATTACGAAACAGCTATATGTATCACTTGTCAGACCAATTTTGGAGTATGGATCCATTGTATGGGATCCTCACTATGATGTTTACAGTGAACACATCGAATCTGTGCAGAAACAATTTCTTCTCTTCTGTTTGCGTGGCCTTGGATGGAATTATTTAGATATGCCTCCATATACTAGCAGACTGGCATTAATAGAACTGCCTACCCTTAAGAGCCGTCGAACGATGTTAAATATATCCTTTATGTTTAACCTGATCAATGGTAATATTTGCTGTGAATTCCTGTTAAGATCGGTTAAATTCAATATTCCTTGTCGTAATTTCCGCTGTTATAATCTTATTTATATTCAATTCTGCAGAACTATGCTGTTGCTGATCCTTTAACTAGAATTTGCCGTCAATTTAATTATTTGTCAGACTTTATTGATTTTTCTTTAAATTCCTGCGTTATAAAACGGAATATTATTGTTTTTCTCAATTCTTAACTTTTCCTATTTTTATTGTAATAATTACGTTATTCTTGAAGAAACTGTTTGTAATTGTATTTAATTTTTTTCGTACCTATTTTTGTTATTAGTCAGTAAGGAATTTGTCCATTGACTTAAATAAATAAATAAATTAGGTAGGTTGGAGTGGTAGCTTTGATACCAAAAGCTCACTTGAGCACGTATAGCGGCCCGTTGTGACGCCACAGGTGAACGCAGCCCCTGTACTCATTAAGCTCCACCAAACCAGGGAAGAAGAAGAAGTTGGTCAGCGCAAAGGTTGCACATTAAAATCACGACTATCCCACGCTGGAAAACCAGCCTGAAAGTTTGATAAACGAAGCTATATCCTTGACATCGATGGATATGCAAGAGATGGGCATTGGCAAAGAAAGCGGTTAACAGTCTCCTTACCCACGGCAGAAGTCGTTAGATGGCAGCTGCATTCTTTCCGCGTGTCTTCCCATAACACAATGACCTGTAAGCATGGTCACTGTGATCAAGATGGCGTTACGACCACGTCCAAGTAACTGGTTGGTGCGCCTTCTATCCATCGAGGGCCAAGAGAGTATAGCAGTGGAGCAGGATTCCTCATTGACCCAGAATAAGTTGGCGTTCCGAAAGAATTTCCGCGCAATGGTTAACTTGACCAAGTCGATTGAAGAGGATTCCCGAAGGTGTGCACCAGCCCTGGCGAGCTTGTCGGCTCTGCAGTTTCCCGGAATATTACTGTAACCGGGAACCCAGACAAGTGACATAGTTTACAGCATTAAAGTCTTTCATTTTCTTAGAGGAAATTACTTGCTTTACAAATATATTTTATAATTGGTCATTACACACCTTTCCCATGATTACAATCAAGATTCTCACACCACCCATGTAACTTTTTACATGAGCGGCGAGCCCTACAGTTTATAGTCGACTCCGACCAACAAATTTTTGGGAAATATTTCATTGCAACAAAAAAAAGATAGACAACAAATCAACAGTAAGATTCTAGAAGTTGCCAAGCCAAAAATAAATAAAGCATATAAACAACGAAAGGTACACATTATCAATCGCTTGCAGCAAACAGAGCGATGTATAAAAACTGTTGTATGAGGCGCTTTATTTTAACCGGTTTTTTTTTCTTAAACCGACATGTAATAAAATAAGTTTTAAACAAAATTAAACAACCTCAACATATGCCACAAAAATTGTTGACAACATTTTCTTCATGATGATTTCATGGCGGTCTTTATTTCATATTGTGTTCGTTATAAACTTATATTTCTTTAAATGACAGTCCGCCTAACATCCACAGTTGGGGTAGATAAGAAACCACTTTGTCATCAATGACCAGCCTTACGTGTGATTTACAAATCGATTTTTATACTTTTTTTTAATGAAACATAAATCCTAATAATTTTTTTTTTTTTTTTTTTTTTGTTAAAGTCCGCTGTTTGCCTAAAACTCTACCTTGTCCTTTTCAAGTTTGTGTAGCCCTGGCATGTGCCAATGAAATCATTTTTTTTTCCTAAAAAATTTGCGTGAGGAAGTGCCATTTAATAATGAATGGTTGGCGGTAATACAAAAACGTAAAATTTTCTGAAAATTCGTGCTAAAATGTTTGCCTTTTTTCTTTTCCTTCTGTTTTTTTTATGTTGCATAAAATGAAGTAAAAATGTTTAAACAGCATTTTTTAGCCTTTTTTTGTTATTTTGAAGTATTTTTTTTTTTTATTTTTTAAGGCTTTTTTTAATTATTAAAGTTTCATTTTATGTGAGTGCTTAGATGGCTCTAGATTTTGTTGATAATAAAGTTCATATACATAGTTGTTGCCACTGTTGTCGTTGTAGTTAGATATTTTCAGTGGAATGATGTTGGAATTTTTATTATGAGTCAGTCGGTTAAAAAGTTTATTTTCTATGGTGCGTTGTATTATATGAGATTTTCATGTGGCACATTTTGTGTGGTATACATTCAGGTTAATAAATTTGTTTAAAGTGTTGCACAATTTGTGTATAGAAGTTTATATTTGATATATTTGATGTATATTCGTAAAGGAACTTGAGGCAAAGAAAAGAAAAAAAGTTGAGGTTTTTTTCTCCTTATCGAATGCTATAATGTTGTCATTGATTTGAATAATCGATGACCCTACTCCATCCTAAACTCAATAATCTGTCGCTATAAACCTTTAACCCAAACTGATTCAATTGAGTGAAAACCCACTATTTTTGCTCTAAATAAACAATATTTTCAAAATAAACTTTAAAGCGAACCTTGTACAAAAATATTTCGAGACAATAGAATTTTTACGTGAACATAAACTAGTTTTTATTGTTATACCCAAAATTCCATGTGTTAAAGCTATTATAAACAGGTGTTAGCCAAAAATGAAACGAAATAAATTATTAACATACATTAAGGCTGTGAATATTTGAACATAACATCGTTATCAGCAAATAAAAGCATACACACAGGAACATAAATATAAAACTTTCAAAAACAGCCATTACGATAAATTTCTAACACATGTATTTCATATATAGGTCAGGTATAACAAGAATTAGAATATTATAAACACAAATTAAAGTATACTTTAAGGTTAAATAACAAGTCGAAAGTTTTTGACAACACATGACAACTTAACTATTAAAGACAATAAGAAACTTTTTGACAAATTAATGAGAATTTATTAAAATTTTATACAGTAGAATAATAATATAAAAAGAAGTGAAACATACTTTTTGTTGCATACTTTTGGTATTGGAAGTATGTTGCATATTTTTGATATAGAAAGTATGCAATAAAATTAAGTTATTAAATTTAATTTGTATTGAAAATATTTGTTTTTATAGAAAATATTTTTATACAGATAAAACTGTCCTGTTAAATTATTATTAAATTTATATCCGAATTTATATTGTATGTATATTTGAATTGGATCTAAGCCACTAAAAGATTTAAATGTAATTTATTGTGAATATTTTTGGAAAAAATCTGTCTACGTTTTTGACTACTGAACTTTTAAAAAAAAAAAATATAAACTTTGAAGCATAATATTGCGTTCAATGTATTGCTGTATTTTAAAATTTAACTAATGACCGTAGAGAATAGTATTTAAAGTCAAAAGCCTCCTACTCTCTTAAATAGCAAACTTTGACAATAAATAAACCGGAACACATTTACTATATTGAAGAATTTTGAGTTTGTTCCTATTTACAAAGCTTATGGTTTCAGATGAAAATCAAAAATGAAATATTGCTGTTGCTGGGGCGGACTATGTAATGCAGAATGGAAATTTGTATTATTCTTATATCGGGCATTCTATTTAAAAATAATAATACAATTCACAAATATTTGCATATATTTAGGCTGTACTTTTATAAATAAATTAAGATATTTATAATATGATCATTTAAATAAACAGATTTTAAATACTTTTATGTTTAAAAGCTCTTCTACAGATTTAAATTGATTGGTAATAGATCTTACAGCCTATTTTACAGAATAACAAATAAAAAAAATATTGTTTCGCCTATTATTTTTCTAAATTGTTTACTTTTCAGCCTGCCGCTATCGAAGAATTACGCAAATGGACCTCTTCCGAAGCCTTGGGTGATGTTACCGTTACTCCTGATTGTATGCATCATGTGGATACATCGATTAGTACATCGATGTGCATAGGCGATAATGGCATTTTGACACCAGCCCTTTCTCCGTCCGTTCTATCAGCTGATGCTGTAGATGCCCTATATTCCATTAATATTAGTAACACTGTAGATAACAGTCAAATTCCTAATGATATCAATAAAGATGTGCCTTTAAATCATCGACTGCCCTCACCCGAGGAACAATGTAAAATTATAGCATTAAGGTGAGTCCCGAATTTAATTTTGTTTCTTCGTTATTTTTTTTTTTTTTTGCCTCCCTTTTCTTTTTTTCAATCCAATGAAGTCAAGCGTGATCATGATTTTGTCATGTACAATAAACGAATTTATTGCATGAGATTTATGGCATACAATTTAAACATTTTTAACATGATTTACCATACATATTGTTTATAACTATACATACATACATACCTACCTACCTACCTATTATACAAACTATTAATTTTGAAATGAAATTGTATTTTTTTTTTTTTAGTTTTAAACTTTTCTTCGTAACTTTATGTTAGGTTATGATGTTACGTTACATTTCGATAGGCTGTGGCAAATCACTTGAAACTAATTTGCATACAGAGGCCCTTCAAAACACAATTTTTTTGTTTGTTGTTGTTGTTATACTTTTCAGTGGAATTTTTTCCATGCATACAACAACACAAACTACATATGTTTGTGCATTATTTTTTATGTAAATTTAATGAATTTTTGTTTAAATTGTTATTTATTTAGCAAGTACTCAACCATGTTAATTTTTCTGTGGTCTTTTATTTTATTTTTTTTTCAGTAGAGTAGTGTGTTTGGTGGAGTGCTTGATTTTTAAATATTTTTTAAACATTTTTCTGTAATAATTTTTTTTTTGTTTAGTAATTTTTAGTTCAAGTGTATGCTTCTGGCATTTTGAGTTATTTTTTTTTTTGTATTCGATGTAGAAATTTTCCATCATATTTGTTAATTAAACTTCATTCGGCAAAAACATGCCACTTTTATTTTGTAAAAGATTTATTTTTGTTTCGAGTCCACAGAATACGAAAATAAATCATTTTAGGTTTCTCGATCACCCTTCTCACGGGCTACTGTCTTTTTTGAAGGCATGTCAAAAAACTCTGCATTCCGTCAAATGATTTCTGCTTTAGCTGTGGCCCTGAAAAGGAAAAAGGGACTATCTTTGCTCTTTACTTTATAAAGACAGGTTTTTGATCTCTCATTTTCTGATATCCTTGACCAGGCTCTTTAATATAAAGATTGCTGCAATAGCAAGATTTATTCTGCACTCTAGAGGAGAATTACTCTAATTAACACCATATAAAGGGTGATTTTTTAGCTATTATCTTTTTGGCAAAACTGGTTTAAACAGCTCACGCACGTTTTGTGTTTTGTTTCACTGTCAAACATCTTCAATTTGGTCTATAATTTAACCATGAATCGTCTTACAAACGAACAACGCTTGCAAATCATTGAATTTGGCATCATTGGACCGTACTTCTTCAAAGATGCTACGATTCGTAACGTAACTGTGAATGGTGAGCGCTACCGTGAGATGATATCCAACTTTTTTTTGCCCAAAATGCAAGAGCTTGACTTGCATGACATGTGGTTTCAACAAGACGGTGCCACATGCCACACAGCACGCGTAACAATGGACTTATTGAGAGGCGAGTTCGGTGAACATTTTATTTCACTTTCGGGACCGGTCAATTGGCCGCCTAGATCGTGCGATTTAACGCCTTTAGGCTATTTTTTGTGGGGCTATGTTAAAGCTCATGTCTATACAGACAAGCCCGCTTCAATTGATGCATTGGAAGACAACATTGAAGCATTTATTCGTGAGATACCGGCCGAAATGTTGGAAAGAGTATGCCAAAATTGGACTAAGCGGATGGACCATTTGAGGCGCAGTCGCGGTCAACATTTGCATGAAATAATCTTCAAACATTAAATTATATGGACCGTACTATCGATTCAAATAAAGATTTCATGCATTATTCTGAATTTTATGTGTTTTTTTTGAAAAATTTTCCTATAGCTCTTAAAAAATCACCCCTTATTACGATATTAGCATCCATAATATAGTGCAGGCTTCAAAGTAAACTAGAGAAGTAAAAAGAACTGCCAGGATTCCAACCACACAGCAATTGCGTAGACCAGGCCAACAGTCTACGAATTGTAATAGAACAATATCTTGAATGATTTACTTCTTTATACTTACTGCTCTTAGCTTTGAAGAAAGCATCCAATACCATTAGGCGGACTACCATATGCTAAGCATAGAGAAGAAAATAGGTAACCTAGAAAATAAATCAAACCATCATGCTGAACTCTTAATTCAGCCCAATGGAAATATCAATTAACCATTCACGCAAACGCTGGTGTAAAATAGAACGCCTCATATCACTTCACCTATTCACCTTCTTGCTGGACGATATCCCAAGCGAAGCCTAATCAGAGACAATAAGAATTACATGAAGTCCTAATCGCACTCACTCACCAACATGCAATCAAAATACGAAGTCTTGAAAATATTAGCGCGCACTGTTGGACTTGAAATAAAACAAACCCATGAGAATTAATAAAGTTAGCATCGAAAAAATCATGCTACAAGGCTAACCAGACGTTTACGTAGATAATTTCTGTTATCTAGACAGTACAGTGACAACGAATAGTTGCGCGTTTCTGCTTCGTATTCAGTCAATATGAAATTTCCAAACGAATACAGTTTAGAATACTCAAAGCTTGCATAAAATCAATTCTGATATGCGGGAGTGAAACCTGATTAGTTTCGAATCATCATGCAAAAACCACACGTAATCATCAACAAGTGTCTCAGGATTATGTTCCTAATAACATTGGCAATATGAATCTGGGGAACTTTACCAACGAGTAACCCAAAATAATACAAATATAACGGAGGAAATAGAGGTTGACCGGTCAATCATTAGATAACATACATAATTGGTCATTACAACCCTTCAGTCAGGATTATTGACCTAGTTTCTCACACCACTTATGTTGTGCGTGCTAATTTTATACATAGGTGGCGGGACCTACAGTTTAAAGTCGACTCCGAACGACAGATTTTTTGAGAAACTTTTCATGGCAGTTTTATTTACTCTCAGAGTTTTTGCCAGAAATCTGCTGAGAGGATATCGCCGAAGAAATACTTTTTGTATTTTGTTTTGATGTCTGGCCTGGGGCTCGAACCCTGGCTTTACGTCTAATAATCCAACACACTAGGCTACGGCGACTTCGATCATTAGATAAAGTCCTGATAATTTAACAAGAATTATATTACAGTAGATTCCTTCAAGACAGTAGAAGCCGTAACATATCTTTGATCATTTCAATTAATTTGGACTTGTAAGCTATGTATGTACTTTAGTAAAGTTATATCAGCTCCAATGCAGATGAAATTACCTGAAATTAGCGTTTTCACAACTTTTCCTACGCTATAATACACGTTTGATCTTATTCGACAAGCCACTTGCGTATTCTCTTCCGCTTGTTCTGGTGGTTTGACTTGGTAAAAGTGTTGCTCTTTTTTCTTAAACTCCTTGATGAACAGTAGATCAAAAGGCGGTTTCTCTTAATAGAGGTCATAAATAGTTTTCTTGTTTTGTTTTGTTTTGTTTTTATTAAGAATCTTCTCCTTTTTCTTGCCACATTTTTTTTTTTTTTTTGTCGAATATCAAATGATTTCTTAACGAAAACCCACTGCATTTAACGACTATAAAACGATATTACAAGAGCAATAGCAATAACAACAAAGTTGTTTTCAAAGTGTTGCTGTAAAATGCAAAAATTCCTGGAGTTTTTTGTTTGTAAACAAAAACTAATAAAACGCCTCAAGGAGTAGAAGATGGTTTTCATGTTATTATTATTGCTGCTGCTGTTGTAATTGCAGTTGTGTTGGTGTTTACTGTGATGTTGTTTTTGGCTCGTCTCATTTATATTACTATTGTAGTTATTGTTGCTTTTCACTCTGTCTGCTGTTCTTGTCAGATTTAACCTTTAAGGTTAATTGCATTCTTAGGCATTGTTATTATTGGTATTACATCACATGGTTGCACTTTAGTTGGCTGGTGGGTTGATGGTATTGGTGTTAAAAATAATTTTCTTTTGTTTACATAAGAATTTGCGCTTTAGCAAGTCTTTTTTGGCTTAATATTCGTGAGTGTTTGAGATTGTTTTTGTTGTTGTTGCTGTTGTTCAGTCTTCAAAGTCACTGGGTTTATCATAAAAAGAGAAAGAAAATAAAGAAAATATGTATGTACGTCAGTGGTTAGTTTAACTACCGTAATTTTATAGTTTTGAACGGTGAATTGTTTGATTAAATTTCTACAAAGAAGGCGTTGGTATTTGTTTAAAGAAAAAATAAAAAGAAGTTAAAATTTTATTGTTTTTACCAAGGGGGGGACAGAAAATCATCTTTAAAAAGAGTAGTGAAAATATGTAGTTTTATTAACATAAGAAAATTGCATTTAATTTCTTTTAAAAATTTTTTATTTGTTGTCTAGATATCCTGCCGAAGTCATATCTGTTGATACATCTGGTAAACGTTTTCAACGCATGTGCATGGCACGAAAATCTACCACCGGTGTCTTTACCCATATGCCCGAAACGAATAATTTGAACGAAGACGTTCAAACTGTTTCGCGGCGTTCGCGTTCACGCAAGGCTCGTGGCAAACGAAGGAATACTATAGCGGGTATTGATCAAAAAGAAATCCGAGATGCAGCCAATGGGTAAGTTTTTTCTTTTTAATTCGTTTTAAGGCTTAAGTTACACAAAAAAAAAATTCGGAAATTTTCTTAAATTCTAGAAATAATAATTAAAGGTTTTCCTAATAATGCTATTATTTATAATAGAAAAACGTTTTGTAGATTATAATGTATTGCATTTATTTTTTAATGAAATTATTCCAATTTGTTTAAAAATGTTACTCAAAATTAATCTCAGCTAAAAGTTTGTTGAACCAGATTTTAAACGGTTTTTGTTTTTGATTATATTTCTTGTTTCTAAAACACCTATGTACCTTTGCCTGCAGGAGATCTTGCTTTACAAATTTTATTTAAGTTTTATATGATTATCGACTTTACATTAGCAGCTGTAAACTGGATAAGACATTATCAGACATATTATATGGTATTAAATAGCTTACCGATTCTATATCACCTCTATTCAGAGGTTGCTCAGCATTTCTACATTAAGGTACTTGTGGTTTTTGCTGGCTCTAGGCATTTGTCTGAAGTCGCCGTAGTCTAGTAGGTAGAGTGTTGGCTTATTAGACGTAAAGCCAGGGTTCCAGCCCCAAGCCAGATATCAAAACAAAATACAAAAAGTATTTCTTCGGCGATTTCCTCTCAGCAGATTTCTGGCAAAAACTGAGAGTAAAAAAACCTGCCATGAAAAAGTTTCTCAAAAATTTGTCGTTCGGAGTCGACTTTAAACTGTAGGTCCCGCTACTTATGTATAAAATTAAAACACACGACATAAGTGGTGTGAGAAACTAGGTCAATAATCCTCACTGAAGGGTTGTAATGACCAATTATGTATGTATGTATTTGTCTTAACTCTTAAGCACCTATTGCATTATCAAATTTCGCCTACAAATACTACCTGATGACCACCAATTAAGCATAAATTATGTTATGCCAAACATTTTTGATATTTGGCTGGATAGTGGAACAGCAAAACACTCTCTCTGTCTCTCATTAGGTAGGGTTTTGCAGGCGAAATTCAATCCTGTAATAGGCGCTTTTGAGAAAAGTTTAACTACGCCCTGAGAGTACAGGGAATATAGTCTATTGAATCAACCAGTATTACGCCACAGCAAAGCTGTCGCTATGTATAATCGGAAATTTTCAGATTTTCTGTATCCTACAATCATAGTAATTGAGGGCTTATACCATACAGGTTTGAATAAAAAATTATATTGAATGCTGCTTCACCTTTTAAGGTTTGTTGTGATCATTTAGCACATATCTTTGCCATATTTACCCGCCGTGAGTTTGTTTCTATAGGGTGATTTTTTAAGAGCTGTAGGAAAATTTTTCAAAAAAAAAAACTCATAAAATTCAGAAAAATGCATGAAATCTTTATTTGAATCGATAGTACGGTCCATATAATTTAATGTTTGAAGATTATTTCATGCAAATGTTGACCGCGGCTGCGCCTCAAATGGTCCATCCGCTTAGTCTAATTTTGGCATACTCTTTCCAACATTTCGGCCGGTATCTCACGAATAAATGCTTCAATGTTGTCTTCCAATGCGTCAATTGAAGCGGGCTTGTCTGTATGGACATGAGCTTTAACATAGCCCCACAAAAAATAGTCTGAAGGCGTTAAATCGCACGATCTAGGCGGCCAATTGACCGGTCCCGAACGTGAAATAAAATGTTCACCGAACTCGCCTCTCAATAAGTCCATTATTTCGCGTGCTGTGTGGCATGTGGCACCGTCTTGTTGAAACCACATGTCATGCAAGTCAAGCTCTTGCATTTTGGTCAAAAAAAAGTTGAATATCATCTCACGGTAGCGAAAAATCGATAATTGATGGTCATCATTAACACTGGCCGATACAGCTGCGATATTTTCTTCAGTTCGCACTCTACGTAAGCGTATTGGTGGTTTAATGCCCAACAATGTAAATTTGGTGCGAAATTTAGTCACAATAGCCCGAATAGCCGCTTCAGTGGGTCGATTAAACTGACCATAAAATGGAAGAAGCGCGCGATGAACTTTCTTAACAGTGCACGCATTTTGATAATAAAATTCAATGATTTGCAAGCGTTGTTCGTTTGCTTACAAACGATTCATGGTTAAATTATAGACCAAATTGAAGATGTTTGACAGTGAAACAAAACACGAAACGTGCGTGAGCTGTTTAAACCAGTGTTGCCAAAAAGATAATAGCTAAAAAATCACCCGATATTTTCAACTCAAATCACGCAGTTATCTTAAATCAATGACTGTGTAATACAAACTTCAAATTAAAAAGTTTTGGAATAACTGTTCCATCCTTGTAGACATTTGTCGAGATGTATTCACCCACCTTCCTTATGATGAGAATTGCTGCCATGTAAAGAATTGTGCCCTCCAATCACTCATATCATTTGTGAATTTAAGAAGTTATAGAGAATGTCTTGATCTGTTTAGAGTATTTGGATGGGCTAACCAATCTAGCTTTCATTGATAT